>VHKM01000009.1:15007500-16470451 GCA_007210695.1 Neogobius melanostomus | reverse complement strand
GCGGAGATTCACCTTCCAGCAGGACAATGACCCTAAACACAAAGCTAAATCTACAATGGAATTGTTTAAAAACAAAAATATTAAAGTGTTAGAATGGCCCAGTCAAAGTCCTGACCTAAATCCTATTGGAAATCTGTGGAAAGACCTGAAAACTGCTGTTCACAAACGCTCTCCTTCTAATTTGACAGAGCTTGAGTTGTTTTGTAAAGAGGAATGGGCTAAAATGTCAGTCTCTAGATGTGCAAACCTTGTAGAGTCATACCCCAAAAGACTTGCTGCTGTTATTGCAGAAAAAGGTGGTTCCACAAAGTATTAAGTCATGCTGTATGAATACTTATGCACGCCCAACTTTTCACTTTTCTATTTTTTGAAAAATAACAGAATCATGTATCATTTTGCTTTCACTTCACAGTTGTCTGTTACTTGTGTGTGAACCTTCAGTAAAAAATTCAAAATAAAATGTTTATGTTTAGGGTTGTAAACATGACAAAATGTGCAAAAGTTCAAGGTGTATTAGTACTTTCGCAAGGCACTGTATATTAGCACGTTTCCAGCCAGACAAATGAACTCCGGCTCGACCTTTAGCTACGCAAGCTTCGGCCCACGACATAGCTCAGTCATGTTTTATTGGAGCTACTCCTACATCACACACTGCTCTGGAGTAAAGGATGAACAGTCTGTCGGTTTGACTATAAGTAACGTTGTGTTCAGATTAGGGGTGGGCCATATTGTATTGCATATCGTTACATCAATATAATTTTTTTGATCATTGTAATTTTTGATATAGTTGTGGACATGATATAATTTGCATGTGCACAAGACGGAGGCGCAGACGGAGACTGATGTTAAGCTTAGCTCCATCAGAGCAGCATAAACACTGACTGTAGGACGCAGGGGCTTAAAAAGTCAAATGAAATGAAGGATGGAGTAGATTATATCTGCGAGGAAATAAGCATGACGCAAAAAAAAAAAAAGCCTATCTTCCCAATAGGTGTGAGGCTGGGATTTTGAAGTATCATCAAATATATTGTTATTGTGATATTTATTTGTATATCGTGATATAGATTTTAGGCCATATCGCCCTGCCCTAGTTCAGATCTGACTTATAATGAATGGGCTAAGTTACATTTTATCCTATCATGCAGATTTATATATTCAAACAAAGCCTGGCACAAAATCATATAACTCAATGTAAATTAAAATAGTGAAGAAACTCTCCATTATTGTATATATACTGTAGCTAGTTGAGTGCCGCAAGTGTAGATTGGAGATTTACCATTTTGTCACACCTGGATACTATTACCAATTGGGTCAGACAGGATTTTCTTATTTCAAGAAAATGTGCACCCTTTACCCCCTCAATAGAAGAAAATACATACATTTTACCACAGGTATTTTAATCAATGAAAAACTGCTTAAAAAACATGTTTACACTGAGTGGACTCTGGGCGCGGCACTTCATCAGCTTATGTTCATGGTAATGTTGCTGCGTTACTTTGACCACAGGCTGGCAAATATTAGGTTCAAATAGATTAGTTCCTTATACGAATGCAACAAATGAAACAGTTAAAGGCATTAGCAAGTTAGAGGCATTAGCAAGCAAAAACGACTCTTAAAGGAACAGGCCACCGTTTTTCCATACTGAGATATGTTCTTACCTGAGCTTAGACGAGTTGAGGCGTACCTGTCTGGTGTTTGTGCATGCGCTCAGTCACGCAAAACGACCAAAGATGTTGTTAGCATTTAGCCTCTCCTCCTCTCCTCTATGGGGCCAAACGGGGTGAAGTTAGAAGTGACCAAGCTCTTCCACGTTTTTCCTATTTAAATATGGTTACATGAGTAGATCTCTAAGCGTATAAAAGGGGTACTATATTGTGAGGCATCATAAGACCAGACAGGTACGCAATCTACGCATCAACGTCTAGGCTAAAGTAAGAACATACAGTGAGGAAAATAAGTATTTGAACACCCTGCTATTTTGCAAGTTCTCCCACTTAGAAATCATGGAGGGGTCTGAAATTGTCATCGTAGGTGCATGTCCACTGTGAGAGACATAATCTAAAAAAAAAATCCAGAAATCACAATGTATGATTTTTTAACTATTTATTTGTATGATACAGCTGCAAATAAGTATTTGAACACCTGAGAAAATCAATGTTAATATTTGGTACAGTAGCCTTTGTTTGCAATTACAGAGGTCAAACGTTTCCTGTAGTTTTTCACCAGGTTTGCACACACTGCAGGAGGGATTTTGGCCCACTCCTCCACACAGATCTTCTCTAGATCAGTCAGGTTTCTGGGCTGTCGCTGAGAAACACGGAGTTTGAGCTCCCTCCAAAGATTCTCTATTGGGTTTAGGTCTGGAGACTGGCTAGGCCACGCCAGAACCTTGATATGCTTCTTACAGAGCCACTCCTTGGTTATCCTGGCTGTGTGCTTCGGGTCATTGTCATGTTGGAAGACCCAGCCTCGACCCATCTTCAATGCTCTAACTGAGGGAAGGAGGTTGTTCCCCAAAATCTCGCAATACATGGCCCCGGTCATCCTCTCCTTAATACAGTGCAGTCGCCCTGTCCCATGTGCAGAAAAACACCCCCAAAGCATGATGCTACCACCCCCATGCTTCACAGTAGGGATGGTGTTCTTGGGATGGTACTCATCATTCTCCTTCCTCCAAACACGTTTAGTGGAATTATGACCAAAACGTTCCATTTTGGTCTCATCTGACCACATGACTTTCTCCCATGACTCCTCTGGATCATCCAAATGGTCATTGGCAAACTTAAGACGGGCCTTGACATGTGCTGGTTTAAGCAGGGGAACCTTCCGTGCCATGCATGATTTCAAACCATGACGTCTTAGTGTATTACCAACAGTAACCTTGGAAACGGTGGTCCCAGCTCTTTTCAGGTCATTGACCAGCTCCCCCCGTGTAGTTCTGGGCTGATTTCTCACCTTTCTTAGGATCATTGAGACCTCACGAGGTGAGATCTTGCATGGAGCCCCAGTCCGAGGGAGATTGACAGTCATGTTTAGCTTCTTCCATTTTCTAATGATTGCTCCAACAGTGGACCTTTTTTCACCAAGCTGCTTGGCAATTTCCCGGTAGCCCTTTCCAATCTTGTGGAGGTGTACAATTTTGTCTCTAGTGTCTTTGGACAGCTCTTTGGTCTTGGCCATGTTAGTAGTTGGATTCTTACTGATTGTATGGGGTGGACAGGTGTCTTTATGCAGCTAACAACCTCAAACAGGTGCATCTAAATGTAGGATAATAAATGGAGTGGAGGTGGACATTTTAAAGGCAGACTAACAGGTCTTTGAGGGTCAGAATTCTAGCTGATAGACAGGTGTTCAAATACTTATTTGCAGCTGTATCATACAAATAAATAGTTAAAAATCATACATTGCGATTTCTGGATTTTTTTTTTTAGATTATGTCTCTCACAGTGGACATGCACCTACGATGACAATTTCAGACCCCTCCATGATTTCTAAGTGGGAGAACTTGCAAATAGCAGGGTGTTCAAATACTTATTTTCCTCACTGTATCTCAGTATGTAAAAACGGTGGCCTGTTCCTTTAAGAGCTTTTTAGTTAAGTCTATTTTATTTCATTTCATTTATTTATTTGAGCAGTATACATTCTGCTCAAAATACGCACACAAAAAAAGTGGACCCTAAAAAAATACAAAAATAAATCCGCAATGGATGTGAGATCCATCGCGGCATTTTAAAACTGTTTAGTTTCCGTACGAAAAGCAAAGCGAAACCACGTGGTGTTAAACAGTAGCTGCTTTTAGAGAGAGAGCCCCGCGCGTCAGAAATAGACCAGCGCTGCGTCTGCGATGATATCGTCCATCGGCACAACCCTATTCCTCACCACACGATTTTGAATTAAAAACACTCGCCACAGCTTCACCACAGCCACAAGGATCACACCACCCTCTATTTCTTTATGGAAACAGCTGCACAGCAAAGGGGAGTGAGAGGGGTTTACGGTGAGATTGTTTGAATATAAGGAAGTGATGAAACTACTGGACAGATCAATAGTGCATTTTCTAACCAACAAAGTGCAATACAGTGATAAAGATGTGTTTGATATTATTACCAAATACTTGCAAAAAGCCTAAATAGAGTAACCCTTCTTTAAGTAAGTCCTGTGACATAAAGCAACAGGTAATCTGGAATGTTCCGCAGTGTGGCTTTAGATTACAAAAAAATTGCAGACTCGAGCAGATAGTTTTGCTT
Source organism: Neogobius melanostomus (assembly GCA_007210695.1). Taxonomy (NCBI): domain Eukaryota; kingdom Metazoa; phylum Chordata; class Actinopteri; order Gobiiformes; family Gobiidae; genus Neogobius; species Neogobius melanostomus. Next base: position 16,466,204 of record VHKM01000009.1, on the reverse strand, counting down.
GAAACAAGAGTAGATTATAACTTGTCAAAACAAATTGCTGCAAGTCAAACTATCTATAAATCAGACATAAATACTGTATATCAATAATAGTCACCACAACTCAAGCTAGATTCCATATTCCTTTTTTACTGTGTGCTGACTCTACCATAGCGTCTTCTCCGTACATTTTTCACACATGTTCAATGACTTTTATGGACTTTTCCCCTAACTCCTAATAAAGATAACACACATTAACTGTCACTGCGGCTGTGAAACTGATCCTTGCATAACACCCGTACCTCACCTCTGGACACATTCATAACATCACTGTACGTCTCTACATGACGACTTCTAATTTCCACCCACTGCGAGCGCCCCATCCCGCGTCGCGCCGAGTGATCGATCACCGCGGCGCACCGGACCCGTAGCATGTTCTCTGTCTGACTCTCTCTCCCAGAAAACAGGCTGGAGCGCCAACAAAAACACGAGGTCCAGGCACCCGACGGCAGCTCCGTACGCTCCTCCTATTGTAGTGGGAGATGTTTCCCACGAGCTCAAGCATATCAGAGCGGCGAGGGCCATCCCAGGCTTGACAGGCTGAAACCGAGACGCGGGGTCAGGCTGAGGTGAAGAGCACATGTATTTTAACACAGCGACATGAGTTTAAGGGAGAGCAGGGGTTCTCAAACAGCGGGGATGGCCCAGGGGTTGTCTGTAGCTTTTAAATTGGCTGAAAATTCTGAATTTAAGTGAACTTATGTGAATTTGTATGTCTATAGCAGGGGTGCCCAAAGTGGGGCGCACAAGAGGCCCACCAGAGGGTGACCTACTTTTGCGGCCGCATAAGTTAATACTAACTCTCTTAAAGAGGGGGTATTATGCTTTTTTCAATCACATAGCACCAGTCTATAGCATACTACAATGATGACGTAACCTTCTGTTGGTCTGTATATGCAGTAAATTAAAATAACTGCCTTGAATAAAATTGCTCTCTCAAAATGGCTGTACTGAATGTCTTGAAATAGGCCTCTGTCTCTTTAAGAAGCTTTCCGACACGCCCCCTTCAGCACACTGCTGTGGCATCTAAACAACACTACTGTGCGGGGAGGGGGCTCTGCTGAGCTGAGGAGCAGTGGTTGGTGGCTTGGCTGGTGACAAAAGGTCCAGAGGCGTCTCCAGGAGGTGGGGGCGTTCCTAGGAGGACTGAGGCATAGCTGCACCTAAAATGGCTGCCGTCTAAGTTTTTACTGATTACTCAAAAATATGTGAATGAGCCAAGGCAACACTCCAGGCATGTGTTTAATGAGGGAATGACATAATAACATGATATAAAGCTTGAAAAAGTCGATTTTACATAATACCCCCTCTTTAACCTTTCCCATTCATTCTCAATGGTAAGCAGTGTTTTTCAACCTTTTTTGAGCCAAGGCCCATTTTTTATTGAAAAAAATCACGAGGCACACCAGCAGCAGTAAATTAAAAAATGTTTTACTCTGTAGCCTATATTCACTATATAAAGTGGTTCTCATCAAAGTATCTTGAATAGGAACACTGTATAGTCTTGCTAGCCACAATGCTGCTGTCACCGCCACCTGTCACATCCATGCATCACTAATTCTTTTGTCTCAAAAAAATTAGCAACCTGCGGCCACTTACTGATATGGAAGAGTATTACATGGTTACTCTGTCGATCACTAGACAGCACAGACTCAACAACAGCACATTATTTGCGGATAATAATTAATTTGTTATTAAAAAATATACACTGATAAGCACTTGTAACAAGTAACGCAGTAAAATTTCATGGCTGTAATTGTTGATTTTGCCAGAGTTAACATTTGTTTTCATGTAGAATGTTATTTGCACAGATAGAATAAAATGCAAATGTCTACCAAAAACAAATAAGTAAAGTAACTATTACTATTTGCAGTATCGCTGTGTGTGATCCGTGGCCCATGGGCACATTTTCAGTTTGGCCCATAGATCAGATCTGATCTACAGGTAGGTTAGGTCCAGGCAGAAATGAAGAGGCCTTTTCAAGCGGCCTGCAGAGGGCATCAATGCACTACAGTTCTTTTAAAATATGATTAAAGTAAAGAGTAAACAATGCGATGACTTTTAAAATGGCAGATATTTTACTGTAAATATAATCCTCAAACAAGCCTGCTGATCGTCATAATCCTTCGAAAGACCATGCCAGAAAGTATTTTATTCCGCACATATGTACCTCCAAACCAATGCTCATTTTATTTGAGCATAACCGGGCCATTACAGCCATTTGTTTCAGCCAAACCCTTTGTCTACCTTCATGATGACAATAGCAAGCATCCAAAGGTGTGTTGGGGCCTGTCTCATGTCTGGAAGGCTGTTCCAGACTGCAGTCGCATTAAAACTGACACAGAGCCACGTCATGTTTAGTCCTGACTCTGGGAACCACCAGGAGACCACTTCCTGCCGTCTGACACGTACAAAGCAACAGGTCAAGACACCCAGAGCGCTTTACACTGCACTAATCGTTCACCAACCAAAACCACCCTGGCGATAATGGTTTCAATGACCACATACTTGGGGCGGGTGAAGTATCTTGCCAAAGGACACAATGACAGAATGCATTAGTCAGAGCAATATTGAACCGTTTTGCAAATAATCACTATTCCATACTGTACATGTTTTGATTTTGAGAGAGATTACCAAACATACTGTCTAAAATTGATGGTATAAGTTGCCTTTTCGGGCCTTTAGTTTCAGGTCTTTAGCTGTACAGTTAAAAAAAAAAAAAAAGGGGAAACAGGAAGACTTTGGCCACACAAAGAGCTCATTTGGCAGCAGACGTGTCGTGTCGGGAGATTTACTGCTGTCTATTCGGAGGCTGCTGGATGATGGTCGTGTTCCTGCTGCTGAACAACACAATTTACGAGAGCGGGACAGGCGGGTTAATGACCGCCACTGTAAAATATACGCCAGATACACCGCTACTCACTCCGCTGACACCACTTTTACTTTGGGGGTCGTTTACAGGGATTTGCGTATGCTGGGAATGGCTGGACCTTTGCTAAACATTCTCCAATTAATAAAAATACATTGTTTTTAAATTCTAATTTGATTTTGTTTTCATCGGAAACCAAATCTTTATTTTCCTGAAGTGTAAAGGAGCTAAAAGGCCAACCCTCCTCAAAACATATTCAATTTGACCATAGACTTTTCACAAAATTCTAATATTTTGTCAATTGAGACAAATCCTTTATGTTTTTAATAAATGGACATTCCAAATACAAGAACATAGTGACATTATTTTAATAACTTTTCAGTTCATGAAGTGTTGTGTTTTACGTCCATGACTTTAGCAAACCTTATCATTAATCTTATATTATTATTACATTTTTATTTTTAAAGTGTATAAAAAAAAAAGTTTTTAGTTGGGTGGAGTTACAATATCACAAATAAGTTACTTTCATTTTACAGAACCTGCATAAAATAAAATCCAGTTTACAAAAGATATGTTTTCAAATAGTTTAATCTCTTAATGTATTAACCCCTGCCTTATCCGAGCACATTTCTCCAGTTTGACTTTACCTAAATCTAAAAGCTTCTTGACAAAAGCTTCAAAATGGCACAGCAAAGCATCAAAACAGATGAAAAAAAAGTGATGAAAAAGCAACAAAAATTAAACAAAACAGTACGGCAAGGCAATATGGCTTAAAATCGTTATCACGATAACGATATATTTGACAATATAATTGACAATGGACAAATTACTTCAAAATCCCAGCCTTACGCCTATTGGGAAAATTAATTCAGTGATGTTGTATTCTTTTTTTTTCACGGCATACTAATTTCCTCGCAAATATGATCTAATAACAATAATCATAATAATAATATTAATAATAATGCATTGGTTTTATATAGTGCTTTTCTGGACACTCAAAGAAGCTTTACATTGCACTATTCAGTCACTTCATACTTGGTGGTGGTAAGCTACTATTGTAGCCACAGCTGCCCTGGGGTAGACTGACAAGACTGAGGCAACAAGTCTGCGCCCTCGGCCCCTCCGGCCACCACCAACCACTCACTAGGCTTCCTGGTGTCTGTGTAAGTTCTCAGTCGTACAGGAGTTGTCCATCTTCAAAGAAGGTACTTGAGTCATCTTCTGTACTTGGTAGTTGAGGTCTCCAAACGTTTCGCCTCTCATCCAAAAGGCTTCGTCAGTGAACAAGGTTACACTCTGGCACGCAGTGTATATAAAGACCAGTTGGGAGGAGTTGGGGTTGACCCGGCTCCTCCCCTCTAATCACAGCTACTCTCACCTGTGGGTAAACACCTTTGAAGTAGAGCGTCTGTAACGACCTGCTCCCCCAGTATCGGTCAGCCCTGTCCTATTCATAGATGATCACTGCTAATCACCTGCCTATTGTTCTTTTGTTAGCTGAGGTATCGTCTTCTTGGACTGGGCGTGTCCTGTCGGTTTTCCCCGAAGCAGATTGGAGTAAAAAGCAGAAAGATTAAATCTTAGTCCACCATTTCGGTTCATGGAGGGATTTTCTTTTCTGACAAAAATAGCTTCTTTTACTCCTCTTTCAAACCAGCGTTCTTCTTTAGCTAGAATTTTGACCTCCCCGTCCTCAAAGGAGTGATTGGAGGCTTTAAGGTGAAGGTGCACAGCCGACTGAGGGCCGCTTGTGCTTTCTCTTCGGTGTTGATAAAGTCTCTTCTGTAAGACTTGTTTGGTTTCTCCAATATAATGTTCTTTGCATTCTTCTTCTTTGCATCGAATAGAATAAACCAAATTGCTTTGTTTGTGGCTAGGAGTTTTGTCTTTGGGATGAACTAATTTCTAACTTTTTAAGCACCTGTCCCCGTGTTCTACAGTCAGTGTTTATGCTGCTCTGATGGAGCTGAGCGTAACATAAATGATATCGTGTCCACAACTATATCAAAAATTACAATGATATCAAAAAATGATATCGCAATAACGATATCGCAATAACGATATGCGATACGATATGCAATACGATACGGCCCATCCCTACAAAACAGGCGGCAGAAAAGTGATAAAAAAAGCAACAAAATAGGCGACAAAAAAGCACCTAAAAAAAACAACACTGAAAACGTAACAACAACGCGAGGAAAAGTCTTAGATCAGTATTGTAATTCTTAGCTTTCAAACGCTGGCTTTGGGTAAAATTTTGAACTGGAGAAAATGTGCCCGGTTAAGGCGGGGGTTAATAGTGCACCTGAGGTAAATCACTCATAACATGCGACTAACGATATAAATGTCTGTGTCGATAGAATAATTTTAACCATTTCGCATTTAAAATAACTTATATTTGAGCAGCATCCGCATCGTGGTTGTAAGCTAACGCAGCGGCGGAGAAAATAGTCCCTCAAAATGCGGTAATTCATGTGATACAAGGTCAGTTATATTTCAAAAATTATTCTATTAACACAGACATTTATATGGGTAGTCTGGCGTTATAAGTGATTTACCTCAGGCTAGCTGTTACCATAGAAATGCTTTAGCCTTGCCCTAGCCTAGCGCCACTAGACTCTTCAAATATAAGAACTGCATTAATTTAAGAAAAAAATATCTCCAGACATCAACAGCACTCTGGATAACCAGGAAATGAGGCCCTATGTCAAAAATCCTGAAATATCCCTTTAATATCCCCAAATGTCCTATAGTCAATCAGCTTAGCTCTTCATTAATGGGGAGTATTGGAAAATGCTTGTATTGTCGTCTCCAGGCGGCGTTTGCCTGTGTGTGGGCACTGGGGGTGGGGTGGTGGGAGAGGAGGAAGTTGTAGCCGTGAGGTACCACTCAGGAGGTAAATAACAATGGCCCGCACGTATCCTGGAGCTGTCACACTTTTAAAAGCCTTGCACAAACACTGGGAGCCCCGACCCACAATGCACTTCTCCTCACAACAAAAAACAAAAAAAAATCACTGTTCCAGCTTTTGTTTGGAGTTTGGGGACTTTTGGGGAATCTGAGAGAGCGATCTGCGTTTGTTGTGTGGGAAAACTACACATTTGGTCAATAATATGAAATTTTTAACTGCACACACAATGCACACAGATGTACATAATCCATATTATACCACAAAGTCATGAATCGGGTTCGAAAAGAGGCGAGCCTTTTGAGGTATTTTTCACCAATACAAACACGTAAGAAAGTCAAAAAGTCAAATTCAAACAACACACCCACTGAGACGTAACTCTATTTGCAACCCTACAAATTATTTCTGCTGCTGGTAAGAGAAGTGCAGACCAATCCCGACCTTTAGGCTGACATTAGCACGAGGGGGGAAAAAAAGCACCTCTTGACGCAGCAACCGACCTCTTTCCAGCCGTTCAGCAAAAAAAAAAAAAAAGTGTGCAGTGGTTTGTGCTGAGGCTACACCTGTAAACCCCCCTTCAATAGAGAGCGCACTGTAAGAAATTAAGATTGAAAAAAAAAATTCTACAGGCTAAAATCTACTGTCAGAAATGCTTTTTCCATCACATTTAAAGTTGCTTTTTTGTTGCTTTTTTGTCGCCTGTCTTGCTGCGCTTTCATCCTCATTTACAGCTCATTTTTGTCGCTTTTTTTTTGTTTTCCAAGAAGCTTTCAGATTTGGGTCAAGTCAAACTGGAAAAAAATGTGCTCGGTTAAAGTGGGAGTTAAGAGGTTAAGTGTCAAAACTCACCAAAAGAAAACATATATATACCGTATGTTCAGTTAGTTTCAAAGCTGCGATTGCCGTAATTTATTTTTTGACAAATGTCAGAAGACCTCAGAAGATCAGTGCTTAGAAATACATTACCATCGTCTTTAATGACTGACAAAACAGGTCTTTTTTTAAGAATCACCTTTTTTTCCCCTCTTGTCTGTAAGTTCAGCTATCGGACCACCCATGCGAATAGACGTCAAGATTTCAGCCTACAGCGGTCGCTCCTGTGGTTCTGCAGGCATAAATCACATGACAATGAGGCTCGGCGCGCTTCCCTACTTGTCCAGCAGGGCGCAGGCAAGGCTACGGAAAAAGACCTGCCAGCCCCGATTATTATTATTAGTCCAACGTGAACTGCCCTCCGGCTTCTCGAGAGTGTCAAAAATAACATCTCCGGTTACATCCACGGCTACGGGAGGAAATTTAAGAAAGAAGGTATGGGGAAAACTCCTGCCAACAACGGACTAAGAGATGTAACTATAGAAACTGCAAGAAAGGCTGGCTCGTATTTTAAGAACTAGAACGTCCGCCGACTTCTAATGGTTTCACGGCCGTAAAATTGAAAATGTTTAAAAAAAAAATCCATTTATGAGAGGTCGAAAAAAATAGAATTCCCCAATGTCAAGGCCTGGCCACGCGTAATCATACCTCGCGGCGGTTTAACAGGTTACTCCACCCGTCTCTGGAGCGGGTTCCCATGGCGAGGTCTCAGGACTCAGAGGCCTTGGTGGTCTGGGCTTGGACAGGCCCCAGAGGTGGCATAGCCTGTAGGGTGAGAATGATAAGTCAGCAAAGTCCCAAGCAGGAGAGAGGGAGAGAGGAAAGCCAGCGAAAGCCCACGGATTCCGAGCTCACGCACCGCAGCGCAGCCTCTAGCATAAGATTTCTCCATGCTTATTTTCGAATTCGCCCTAATCCCTATCTCTGGTATATCGCCCTATTTCCTGGATATGTCCGTATTAATGTGCGCGAGGGATTTTTTTTTCTCGCCAATGGTAAATATTTGCCAGATGCTTATGTTTTAGAGTGTATGTTGACCTTGTCCCGGGTCTGAAAAACGCAGGTCCAAACAGATTTTCCGCCAAGTTGAAAGATCCCCCCAAGGGCCAACATTCTCCAGACATTTGAAAACCACAGACGCAAACACGATCTCCAGCGAGAATTCTGTTTTAATAGCGCATATTTCGTTCGGTGTCAATTTGATAGCGCACTTCTCGTTGACACCGTTTTAAAAGGCTGTCGTTTGGCCTGATCGCGTGTCCAAACGGACCTTGGCTGAGGCGGCTTGAAGCTTGACTGACGCGTTCCAAACTCAAAGATCAATTGTTCAAAGTTCAAAGTAATATTTCCAATAAATTGAAAAAAATTCAAACACAAACACTCTAAAATCTATAGCACGATTAAAAATTTTACACGTGCCACATCAACAACCATGAACAAAAGGTACTTTCCGCCATTTGCATTACACAGGTAAGTATTTCCTGTTGTACCAAGGCAACGTCACCGAAGTATTGTAGTGGTAGAGAATAGACTACAGGTACAAACAAAATATGGCTCACACAGCGGAGCCGGATCAGCGTATGGTCAAATAAAATATGAATTGTTGAAGTGCATTCACCGACCAGAAATAGCACAATATAGTGTTACGGTTTCAAAGAAAGGAGAAGGACAGTTTCATGTCAATTTCCATTAACCAACATAATTAAACTGAGGCATTATTTCAGAATGTTTTAGATTCTGACGATCAAATTGATTTCTAGTCATCCAGGGGAAAAAGAGAAGCATTATAAAAAACAAGAACACTCCACAGGTGGTTCCCAACCTTTTTTTGTTTCAAAATTCCTGTGTCGTACCGCCGTACTGTAACTTTTATGTTTTTGGTTAATCTATTGTTATACTTTCTGTCTTAAGGTGAGACACTACATGTGAACAGTGACAAAATACATTTAGAGATACAAATTTTGCTGAAGATTACTGACATCAGTATGAGAGATAATAATGCAATGCAAGTGTTCTATTATTTTATGTTTTCATAGGGCATCTTATATATAAAATAGATTCAGCAATGAAAAACACACAAACAGATTTCATTCAGAGGGGATATTGGATCTTGTTTAGTTTTGGAAAAAAGCTATTTATAAGTGAACAAATCTGTAAAATTTCAATTTTTGCCTTGTTTTTTCCAGTTCAAAGCTCAATAAATCAGACTAGGAATTAGATTGAAGAAATCCCTGTGAAAAACCCTCAACATATTGTTAAGTACAAAGCTGGAAAATGTGCCCTAAAGTTTTGTAATGTCTATGTCCCTGTATATTGCTCACGTCTCCCAGAAAGAAAACGACCATATTTGGATTACAGCGTCATATTGGTTGCTTTTCGTGCATTTCAAACATGTCAGTGTTTGTGAATGAATGCAAAGGGTGAGGTCGTTTCTATTTCTTTTACTCTGACATGAAACAAAGATATTAAGAGAGAAAACCAGCTAAACAATTCTTAACATTGACCGCTTAATTTAGCCTTAATCATTGTTATGTTACAAATCATCCAACAAAAAAACTTCAAAAAGCCATGAAATTTACAAAAAAACAACCATCATTCTCGTACGGACCAGGGTGGAAACTGAACTAGCGACCAGAATATGTACACATTTCTAGCACGTAATGGTGTTTAATCTAAAAACCTTGGCGTAACTGTCAGAACGAGGCGTAAAGATAATTCACAGAGAAACGTGGAATGTGCCAGCGCCCAAAAGCACCACGAGCGAACAGACCGCCGCCAATATCCACATGTTGTACACAGCGGCTGTTTCCAATAATACCGGCCTATTCGCGATGACAGGCTGAAAAGTGATTTACCTGAGCGGGCTATTATTACAAATGTGACTCCGGGCCAAAGCCTGTGTGACTTAAGGATCGGGGGGAGGAGTGAAACCCGGCACTAAACTGGACTTTCTGCAGCATCAGCGGGCTCCAAGTGTCTCGTGATAAAGACAGATGAGGTGGAATCAGGAGCAGCATTTGTAACGGTAACTGTCAGAGTGGAGACACGGGGAGGAAGAGCAGAGACGTTTAGTGGAAAGTACTGTTTTGAAATGGTAGAGTAAAATATCTCAATGATCTCGCAATATTCAAGACAGCTATTGAATACTTTCTTTTTTACATCACGCAGCCCTAGCAATTTTTATGTCAGTCAAAAGTGAAAATTCCAGTTAAACGACGCTCATAAATTCAATACTTGTCTACAAAGGTTTGCGTGGTGGCGTAAGCATTGCTAGATCTGGCTACAACTTATCTCATGCTTCCACTTCTCGTAAGGGTTTTCACACTGTTGACAAGCCATGAAGACTAATCAAGACACCTCGTCTGGATAAGGGAGACATGACTTTCCTCTCACACTACAAAAACTAAATATCAAGCATGGGTTTAAATTACAGAATTCAGAGACGGTGTTAGCCTGTCTGCCGCCCGAAGCAAAAGTCCACTACAAGGCTATTCGACGAAGAGCGAACCTGTTTACGGTCGAAAACAGTTACATGCAGTCGTGCAGGGCAGGAGTGGAACATAATGATCTCAATTCAGGCCCTGCCCCACTGAGAGAGAACCACTAACCATTTACCACAGTCTGACTGGATTTAGGACTACACAAGGCTATTTCCCCCCACTTTTTAAAATGGTAAATGCAAAATGGTCACATTCACTCCTGGTCCCTGACCCACATTTTGGGAACCGCTGATTTAAAACTAACTGAAACCTGCACCTGAAGGTTATTTCTCTTTTACCACTGACTGAGAATTAGCCTGATGGTAATGTTAGACCAAGCACATTCAGAGAACTAGAGTTACTGAAAGTAACTGCGCTCATGAGAGCCGTGTGGATTCAACTACCCTTTGAGACAAATATAACGGCTCTATTTGCCCAACTGATGTGAGTGTCCTCTGAAGATAGTTTAAATAAGTGTGTGGCCGATGTAGCCCCACGTGTTTAAGCACCGCAGAGAAAAAACAAGGCAAGCTCGGGAGAAGCAGAGAAGCGGAGAAGCACTCGCGCCTTGGGGGTGACAGGGGTGGGAGGCAGAAGATCTCTCCTGCCTATCGACTTCAGCCAACTGCTGCAGTTTGGTGTTGTTTATGGCAAAAGTAGGTAGAGAGTGATTGAGCGCTGTCAGAAACAATACATTGATTAACAAGCTGAACAACACCGTAATTTGACTGAGATGTGGGGGCCTGCGCAACTTGCTTAGTCTGTGTATAGGATAAACAGCTCTGCTTGAATTGACAGTATTAATCTTGTTTTGAGTGGTTTTCATTCATTTACACTTTTTTCCTGATAACCCCAAGTTTGCATTGCTAGTTTGAGAACATTTCTTACTGGCTCTGAGGTCATCTTGCTTGAAATAAGAAAGTAAAACTGCCATTGGGAGAAGTGTAATTTTCTTACCCTATTGGCAGATAAATTAACCTGATAGGACAAAATGTATTGGAACGAGTCAGAAACAACTCAGAACAAGTGAAATAATCTAGGTCGAAATCTTAACTAGTCAAAACAACTCACATTTAAAGTATTGTGCTCCATTTGAGACATTTAAACTAATCTAGATATTCATTTTTTGGGTGGCAATACTTTTCTTAAATGTTTCTGAAATTTGCCACATCAAGTACATGTAGAAATTGTTTGAAGAGCTGTTTGGAAAGGTCAGGAGATTCCTTTGTAATAGCCTAGTTTCACCTTTTAACGTTATACTTTTCTTTATCGGTCTTTACTGGTGCATTTAATACGGCTGATATCCCTGGGCCGCCCATGACAGCACTGTGTGTATACTCTCAATTGAATTGTCCTCCCCGAAACAATTTTTCCACCAGTGGCTTTTTCATTATTTTCTTTGGGAATCCACATCCAAAGCAGTGTACTTAGTCTGTGTTTGGATAGATTCTGGAGCAGTCATCTGGGTTTTGTCTCTCTGCTCGATGTGCCAGGGGGCAGGCACATTTCCACCAGGAAATAAATACGTATCTAATATATCTCTCCTGCTCCTATTCTGACAGCAACGGCCTGTCTGGTTAGCCAACGGCATGCTACTTATTTCTATAGACCCGCGTTAACACTGGGGAATGAGACAATTCCAATTGATAGTTGCAAGAAAAAGTCCCAAAATCAATTGGTCAATATGATTTGTTTCATGGTAAAAGGGAAAGTACCACAAAATGGTCACAGGCTAAGCTTAAAATTGGTTGTATTTGAGCGGGAAGTGTGCTTCCGCTTTCCTGGATTACAGCGGCACGTAATAAAAATACAAGTGATTCGATTCACTTCCTCAGACAGTTTGTAAAGCGGTGTGCAGGAAAGGGGACTGGGTGCATACTTTTGTTTTTACAACATTTACCGAAAGAATAGATCTGGCTTTGTCTACTGTAGTTTCAAAAAGCTAGGATCTATCATTTAACCTCTTAACCCCCACCTTAACTGAATGCCTTTTCTCCAACTTTACCCAAAATCTTATAGCTTCTCAACTGGAGCTTGCAGCTATTTGCCAGTGTAATACCTCATTTGAAAGCTAAGTCCCATGAAACTGATGCCGCGTTTTTGTCACATTTTTAAGCGTTTTTGACGTGTTTTTTTTGTCTTGTTTTCGTAGGTTTTATTGTCTGGTTGTGTTTTAATCATGTTTTTGTTGCTTATTTATTGTGGTTTTGTCGCTCTTTTGTTGATCATCAATCAATCAATCAACCAATCTATCTATCTATTGGTTGTCATACCATACAATTAATGACATTTTGAGATCATGTCGCTGACAGTTGATAATCTCTCCCTACTCCCTCTGTTGATGTGTTGACCAGTGTTACCAGAAGAAACAGGAGTACAACTGGTGATTAGATTACAATTACTTCATCAAGTAACTACTGACTTGACCATTACTTTTTTGTAATATTTGAACTGCTGGAAATGTCTTATTATTTATAAAATGTCAGAAATTTAGAAAAACAACCGAAACTACGAAGTCTGGCTGGAAATAAAGACATTATTTTGAGTTTATCTCGTCTGAAGCAAAGAATATTGTGGTCCATTTTCGGTTCTGCGGAAAAACAAGTTGTTTTTAATAAACTAAGTGGGGCACACCTAAACAGCAGTAACTAGTCATCGGTAACAGTAACAAAGGTAACTAGATAGTAATTAGTAACTTTTATGGAGTAATCCCAAGAACACTGGTGCGGACCAGTCTCTGACCATGTCCCTGCTATATGCTAGAATAGCTGTTCACGTTCTCACATAAAATGGGATTTTTAAAACTGCGAACCAACCCAAGAATCCTTTAAGGTCTCCCTCACAGTTGCATGTAGCATATCCGCTCAGGACTTACGTATGCAAACGCTATCTTTATTTGTTTGATTATTTTATTTGGCTGCTTTGTAAAGACCATGAAAGCGCGCTGATTACTTTGAGCTAAAGTCTGTTCAAAGCGAGGAGGGGTGAACGCCAGGTCAGTGCGCTCCCCGTATTCTATCACTAACATGTTACGTCCCTCTAATATGGATGTATGTTAATTGCGTGTAATTCATGCCGTCCCGTACACATGTGCAGCTCAGATGTGTAAAGCAAATTACTCTCAATTTCTTCGCTGATTTATGGGCCAGGCCGCACAGTGGGAGGCTAATGTCCAAAGTGAAAAAGGTGAACGAAAACAGGAACATTTCTTCGGAGCAACGGCAGATCTTGAAGCGCGCAGCCAAAGCGAGAGCCCCGTGAATTACTTCTTACTCTTTGTGTGGGCTGTTCCTCGCCGCGGTGCTGAGCATGAAATGGCTCTGAATTGGCTGTGTTTACCCTCCGAGGAGCGTTTTTCGGAGATCATATCCTAATCCCACGGAGAGGCGGTCCATGGGGTCGCGGTTTATTCAATTAGTCGGGTGGGGGTGGGGGGGTTCATGGCGGGACAAAGGGAGTGTGAGAACCGGAGGAGTCAGAGGGGACAGTGTAAAGGCCACAAGTGCTATCTGTTAACACGGAACGGCCGAGCAATATCTTTCATCTGGAATGATTAAAGCGAACAATTGGGTTGATACGGGTTGTTATTTGATGTGGAGGACGGTTTTGGCCACAGGGGGGCGCTGGTAGGACATTGAGAAATGTATCTATCCAAGGAGTTGACATTTGGCAACTACTACTACTATCAAAACCGTTAGTTAGAATGAACATCAATAGAGCTCGACCATGGATCGATGGGTTTTTCCAAGGCCAATGCCGATATTTTTGGGCTTATTATTGGTCAATGCCGATACGCTGGGCCGATATTTTTGGCCGATTTTTCATAATGTCTGGTCTATAATCATGTAAAAACATAAATACGTAGCCACTCCGGCAGAGGCCAACTTTATTGTATTACTTTAGGTGATTCAATCATAGTTTTTTGTCCCAGCTTTAATTAGTTGCATTAAAATAGCATTAGCATGCTGTTGTTAGCATTAGCATGCTGTTGCTGGCCGCAGTGATCAAAAATACAAATGCACCGGTTAAAACTCAGCGATTGCATTCTCCAGATACTGTGCTTCAAAATGACATGCAGCATGTCCACATTGACTGAGCTTTAGTGAAACTAACTAACTTTAGGAGAACTAACTCTAAGGAGAAAGAGGATGGAGGAGGTGGGGAAGCTGACCAGTGCAGGAGACCAGGCTCTGGATCAGGGACAAACCCAGGAGGGCCCTGCACCATTTCAGAGGATCAGAGGAGACAGAGGGCAGCCAGCCAGGTTTCTTCCGAGTGCTACAGTTTACCCGATCTCCAAAGTCATGCGAGTCAGGTTGACACAGCCACAGCAGCTCAGGACTGACACCTGAACACTATTTTGTTGTACGCTTTTACAATGATAATAAAGCACTTTATCTTATCTTATCTTGTAGCTAACCAATTTTCACTGTAATGTTTCTCCGCTCCCATGAGGCCTAAGAAGTTGTGGGAGGACTCGTTTTAAAGCCTTCGCCCTTTGCAATGCAAAAACGTCTCTATCACTTTCAGTCCCAGAGATATCGGCACTAGATTGGCCGATATTGTAAAATCCTCAAATATCGGCCCGATCTCTAAACATCATAGAAGTTTTACTCTTGGAAACTGGCTTTAGTGTAAGGTACTCGCTTTAGGTTATTTTTGTAGCCCTATTTGCGCAGTTAGTATCTAAATACAGCGCATTTTTATCAACTGCGAACACGGAAAAGTATTATATCAACGCATAAATGTATAATCAGCGCAGTGTATTGGTTTGGCCGTCTCTTAAGCTGTAAACACGCCCAAAACGTTAATTTAATGAACTGACGTGAACGATTGGAAAGAACGGTTTGCTTAAGACTCTACAGAATGAAAGAAAAGAAGGGAGAAAACAAGGTCAAATGTAAGTAAAAATGTATGTAAAATGTAAATAATACAAATAAAATTCTATACAAATAAATTCTACCATTCATTAATGTAACTTTGCACCTGTACCTGGCTGGCTCTACTGTCTAGTGTTTGCATCCGAGGGCTTTCTCTGGGATCGTCTTGGATCTACGGGAGACAGAAGAACAGTTGTGATCGTTGTACGGGGCAGTCAGCTGATAGAAAGTGACACACAGACTAAACAAGGAGGAGGCGCTGACAGGAGCGTTCACTCTGCCAACATCGCTGCTGTCAATCTCAGGCTCCTCGCAACCTCACAAGAAGCACAGGCATTCATGTATACGCTTTATTATTCTTATTGTTTGTAATGTGGTTGTTATAACAAAAAATACTTGGCTTGGTTGAGAGCCAACTGCCTACACATGAGAAGCAAAACTTAGTAAAACTCTGTAATTATGTCAACAGAACACCCAACAACCCATCATTTCCTACATTTTCTTGGTGGATGTAGTGTCCCATAAAATAGACAACATATAAAGCAGGATAGGAAGGAATTGCACTGGCATCTCCATTCGACTGGTCTCATATTCTCCAGTGGAGCTTTACCCAAATCTTAAAGAGGGGGTATTGTGCTTTTTTCAATCACATAGCACCAGTCTATAGCATACTACAATGATGACGTAACCTTCTGTTGGTCTGTATATGCAGTAAATTAAAATAACTGCCTTGAATAAAATTGTTCTCTCAAAATGGCTGTACTGAACGTCTTGAAATAGGCCTCTGTCTCTTTAAGAAGCTTTCCGACACGCCCCCTTCAGCACACTGCTGTGGCATTTAAACAACAACACTGTGCGGGGAGGGGCTCTGCTGAGCTGAGGAGCAGTGGTTGGTGGCTTGGCTGGTGACAAAAGGTCCAGAGGCGTCTCCAGGAGGTGGGGGCGTTCCTAGGAGGACTGAGGCATAGCTACACCTAAAATGGCTGCCGTCTAAGTTTTTACTGATTACTCAAAAATATGTGAATGAGCCAAGGCAACACTCCAGGCATGTGTTTAATGAGGGAATGACATAATAACATGATATAAAGCTTGAAAAAGTCGATTTTACATAATACCCCCCTTTAAAGCTTCTCGACATGAGCCTATAGACCAGTGTAACGCCTCATTTGAAAGCTAAGACCTACAAAACTGATCTACAGTAAAGGGATCCTTTTCCTCACGTTGTTGCCATCGTTTTTTTCCCCTCCAATGATTTTGGTCATGTTTTCGTCGCATTTTTGTCACTTTTTTGTTTACTCTTTTGTGGCTTCTTTGTTGCCTTTTCATCCTCCATTTAGACGCTTTTTTGCCGGCAGCTTTTAGATTTGGGTCATGCCGAACTGGAGAAAGAGGTGTGGTTAAAGAGGTTAAATGTGTCCTCTTCAAAACGACAAACCATTCAGTCTCCACGAGGTGTAATTATGTAAAATAAAACTGTATGGACTTTTACAAACACGCTCCAAAATTGCGGGTGACTCTTGTGTTTGTTGAGTACGTAGTTCTTCTTGCAATTGTAATGCTTTAGTTTGTGCAAAATCTTGCGTTTTAGCCATACGTCTCTATTTTTACTGACTTTATGAGAGCTGAGTGCCGGGTGCGGATTGGTCTCCCGGCCCACATAGAAAACCCGGGCTCTCCTACTTACTTTGGCTCTAAACCTGCACATTTCTGGCCCCTCTCCGCGGCGTGGTACAAATGAGCGGCGGCGCGCGGCACACCGAGCGCAGTGAGAGAGGGAGAGACTGGGGTCGAGCAGCAGCCAGCCGTCTCTCAGCGAGCCAGCTTCTGTCACAGCCACCGGGCCAGAGTGCGGGGCTTTACCGGAAACCAGCCGGGCCTGATTGAGTTCCTGTTATTGACTGTTTTTTACCTTTCTTTTTCTATTCTTTTTTTGTCCCGTCCCGACTTTCCCCTGTGCCAGCTGTCAGGGCCCAGACTGTTCAGAATCACACGCCCGGGCACTCAAGGACCCACTGAGGCTTTTCAACTCCAAATAGTCGTTAGTCATCTGACAGGCAAGAGAGGCAGCAAGTGAGGGGCAATTAACATATGATGGATCTGCTGACTGACCCGGCTGTGTTCACGCTGTAGGCGCAAAAAGCGGTGAACAAAAACTAAAAGTCTTCCACTACAGTAACTATCTCAACACCTTCACACAGCAAGGCAGCAAGTGAGATTATAAAATACTGCAAGTGCTGTCTTTGAAACGAACAGTTGTAAAGTATGGAAGAAATGTTGCCTTGTTGGTCTGTAAAAAAGAAACTATACTGGTTTGAGTTTGTACATAAATGGGTTAATGATACTCCATCGTAGATCCTTCCTGATTTTGTTTTCTTAAAAGCCCTGTATTTAAATTATGTTTGATTACAGAAAAAATAATCACCACTAGCTAATCTTTTAGTAATAATTGAAATCATCATTATATGTTGCCTTGAAAATATATATACATCTTTATTTTTTTCAAGAAGAAAAAAATGCAAAATATTTTCTTTGGACAATTAAAAAAATGCCCGAATTATATCAAATAATGCTCACGTGTTTCTAAACTAATCCTCTATGTCTCACTCGCCCCCTGCTGGCCAGCCCGCACACCTGCCCAAGTAAACCAAGAGCATGGCCTGACATCAGCACAAAGTAAGTAAGTAAGTAAGTGCTTTATTGTCATTGTACAAGCGTACAACGAAATAGTGTTCAGGTGTTAGTCCTGAGCTGCTGCGGCTGAGCCGCGCTGCCACTGTGTCAACCTGACCCGCATGACCTTGGAGGTCGGGGGAACTGTAGCACTCGGAAGAAACCTGGTTGGCTGCCCTCTCTCGCCGTCTCCTCTGATCCTCTGAAACGTTGCCCCCTGTTTCAGAGCGTGGTGTCCTGCACTGGTCAGCTCCTCCTCCTTCCTCTTCCTCCTGCAGCTCCCTCCGCTCCACAACAGTCTTTCACCATCTCCTCGTTTGTCCCTTACTTGTTTCCTGTAGCTACTCTTGTGAAGCCTCCACTGTGCTGCAGCTGTGGGGGCTCTTGGTGCCTCTTCAGTGTCTCAGAAGAAGAAATGTGTAGGTCTCAAATGGGTTTAGCTGAAAAGCTAGCGTTTTGTTTACCTTTAAAAAGCTGCTTTCTTCAGGACCATTTTGGACTCTCAAAGTAAACAAATCCACCAAACCTCCACAAAAACTCGGCAAAGATGTGCAAGAGTATCCAGAAAAACAATGTGGAACACAGAAACCACAAATGCAGGTCGCAGAAAAAGGTGAAAAAGCGCTGTTTGTTTACAGTGAGGAAAATAAGTATTTGAACACCCTGCTATTTTGCAAGTTCTCCCACTTAGAAATCATGGAGGGGTCTGAAATTGTCATCGTAGGTGCATGTCCACTGTGAGAGACATAATCTAAAAAAAAAAATCCAGAAATCACAATGTATGATTTTTAACTATTTATTTGTATGATACAGCTGCAAATAAGTATTTGAACACCTGTCTATCAGCTAGAATTCTGACCCTCAAAGACCTGTTAGTCTGCCTTTAAAATGTCCACCTCCACTCCATTTATTATCCTACATTTAGATGCACCTGTTTGAGGTCTTTAGCTGCATAAAGACACCTGTCCACCCCATACAATCAGTAAGAATCCAACTACTAACATGGCCAAGACCAAAGAGCTGTCCAAAGACACTAGAGACAAAATTGTACACCTCCACAAGGTTGGAAAGGCTACGGGGAAATTGCCAAGCAGCTTGGTGAAAAAAGGTCCACTGTTGGAGCAATCATTAGAAAATGGAAGAAGCTAAACATGACTGTCAATCTCCCTCGGACTGGGGCTCCATGCAAGATCTCACCTCGTGGGGTCTCAATGATCCTAAGAAAGGTGAGAAATCAGCCCAGAACTACACGGGGGGAGCTGGTCAATGACCTGAAAAGAGCTGGGACCACCGTTTCCAAGGTTACTGTTGGTAATACACTAAGACGTCATGGTTTGAAATCATGCATGGCACGGAAGGTTCCCCTGCTTAAACCAGCACATGTCAAGGCCCGTCTTAAGTTTGCCAATGACCATTTGGATGATCCAGAGGAGTCATGGGAGAAAGTCATGTGGTCAGATGAGACCAAAATGGAACGTTTTGGTCATAATTCCACTAAACGTGTTTGGAGGAAGAAGAATGATGAGTACCATCCCAAGAACACCATCCCTACTGTGAAGCATGGGGTGGTAGCATCATGCTTGGGGGTGTTTTTCTGCACATGGGACAGGGTGACTGCACTGTATTAAGGAGAGGATGACCGGGGCCATGTATTGCTAGATTTTGGGGAACAACCTCCTTCCCTCAGTTAGAGCATTGAAGATGGGTCGAGGCTGGGTCTTCCAACATGACAATGACCCGAAGCACACAGCCAGGATAACCAAGAAGTGGCTCTGTAAGAAGCATATCAAGGTTCTGGCGTGGCCTAGCCAGTCTCCAGACCTAAACCCAATAGAGAATCTTTGGAGGGAGCTCAAACTCCGTGTTTCTCAGCGACAGCCCAGAAACCTGACTGATCTAGAGAAGATCTGTGTGGAGGAGTGGGCCAAAATCCCTCCTGCAGTGTGTGCAAACCTGGTGAAAAACTACAGGAAACGTTTGACCTCTGTAATTGCAAACAAAGGCTACTGTACCAAATATTAACATTGATTTTCTCAGGTGTTCAAATACTTATTTGCAGCTGTATCATACAAATAAATAGTTAAAAAATCATACATTGTGATTTCTGGATTTTTTTTTTTAGATTATGTCTCTCACAGTGGACATGCACCTACGATGACAATTTCAGACCCCTCCATGATTTCTAAGTGGGAGAACTTGCAAAATAGCAGGGTGTTCAAATACTTATTTTCCTCACTGTATGTCGGACCAAAGCATGTTCCATTAGCACGTGAAATGCGAAGGGAACAGAAACAATCATCACAGCGGCATGAAATAATGCAGTTTGCTCCTGAAGAAGAGTTTTAGACTCTTCTAGACAAAACCAGCGCCTGGGCAAAGGATATAGAGGCGTCTAAACTTCTGTTCTATTTTCAACAAAAGGTGAGCACTTAATCAGTGGCGTTATCTCAAGAGCTACATATACAAAATATTTTATAATATTATGATATTATTATTTCTGTGACAAATACAGTTCATCACGCTGCGCTGATAGTTCAGCGGATCAGATGCGCGCACACAAACCGCGCAGGAGGGACTTCATGTGCTTTTGGATGGACAAGGAGGGCATCTTTAACAAACTTTTTCTCGATTATGCCATTTTGTAATCGAGTAGTGTAATCATCAGAATCGTAATTGAATTTGAATTATTGAATTAATTGAATTTCAATTAATTGCACAACCCTAACCTAAATCCTTTTTTTCTTTAATTAGACTAAAAACCCTGTCCTCCTATAATACAGAGCAGTGGTCACGATACTAACATAACATTTCTTTCAATATTTTTTATCCACTGTAAAAGTATGATAGGATTACCGGAGTCACTTAAAATGACTGGTGCCCGCAGCCCGACTTGTTTTGATCAACAACTTTATGGGTTTATTCAATGCTAACTCAACAATGATCTGTATTGAATCACAGGAAGATGAAATGATGTCACAGAGTAGAATTGAAAGTCTCTTGGCTGCCTAGAAAAGCGTTTATAGCTGTGCTACACACGTTTGCTGTGGTCTTTTTTCTTTTATATTATTTTGAAATGTATTTGTCTCATCTGTAACGTCATACCTTAACAGAAATCTTGATTAAACTTTGGCACCCCACTGTATGTCATGTTCAGGTCTGTTTATGGTTTTGAGCAAATATATATGTTTGGGTCGTGGCTTATCCTACGGTCACGTGCCAATTGAAAACCACTGTTATACATAAAAGCAAAAACCGGCTTTCTCTATTTCAATCTATGCCTGGCTGAGTGAAAGTTTGTAAGATCTAGAGAAGAGTGGGGGCAGCTGCTGACAGTTTAAATTCAATATATTTCCTCTGATGTTGCTTGACAGCAGGAGAAACCGGGTACAGCAGCTTTAATCGGAATCTTATCAGCGCATCACTGAAAGGTTCTCATCATATCACAATCCACATGATTACAACCAACCTGTGATATTACGGTTTCCAATTTAGAAAAGCACAACATTGGGATGGCAGCTTTCTCTTATCACACTATATATTGAGATTTGCAGATGTCAAGTAAGTTACCTTAAGTCTACCAGGTTACATAGTAAACATTAATTCAGTGCTGTTTTAGTTTCGGTATCTCATTATTCTCTCAATGCTTGTCTTTGTGGTGGAGGAAGCCTTGGATACGACATCATATGGGCCCAGGGATGCTCCTGTTGAGAGAAGCCCAGAGGCAGAGGAGGTCAGGCGGTGAGAGGCAGAGCATAGCTTGGCCCCGCTCCCGGCCCATAGCGCGGCCGCCGGAGCGAGGGGCCTGAAAGATGTGTTTGTTATACAATAAGTTGCAGCGGCGTTGCCATCTGGGTATAGCCCCACAGTCGGCCCAGCGCAGACGTGAGCGCCGCGTGCCAGAAATAATACCAATAAAACAAAGAGGCCTTTCATTCCCCGTGCTCCGGGACGGATTCTGCTCAGTAATGATATTAGAGCTTCAGAGGAGGAGCACAGGGGCACGTTCCGATATTTCTTTATCATCGGCCAAAGGGCAACAAAGATCATCATATGGTGTGAGAAATAAAGAAATATTTATCCATGCCGACTCAAAACTCAGCTTCTTGTGTAACATCTGTGACATTAAATGAAACAGTGCTTCCCAAAGTGGGGTTTGAGGTACTGCATCAGGAAACACATAAAACTAAGTTGATTTTGAAATGATTGGTTAAGGTACTTATATAAATGTATTACTTTTAATAAATATTAATATTAATAAATATTATTCAATTATTTGCCATAGGTAGCAGTAATTGATTTGTACGCGATTATCCACCTGTCAGCCACCGTGGCCCGCCTCACGCCCTCTTGCCGCTGATTGCTTTGGCCTTGACCCCGGCTGTTTGTTTACATGGCGAACCGTTACGGGGGTGGGGGGGGACAGAGTGGAATAATCTGAATTCCTGTGAGCGTGGGCTGGCGCTGACGGGTGCAAGTCCACATAAACACCCCCACCCACTCTGTCTCTCGCTGCTCTCAGGCCAGTGTTGATACAGCTGGACAGGGCAGAGGAGCAGAGAAGGCAGCGGGACGGGACGCAGGTCAAAGCGCCTCCGTCACTCAAGCACATCACAACAGACAGTGTCACCACTTTGGGCTTCAGCTGATGACGTCATTCCTTTACAGAGGATGTGCAGTGGTCTTCATGGTGGATTAAAGCGATGTAATCCCTATTTCTTACCAGCTCTGTCTTCCTTACCTCACGTCACCGGATCAACACCACTCTTCATCACGGGGCACACTTTAAATCTACCTCAGCCCTCAGCCCTCTTGTTCCTGCAGTTGACTTACGTGCCAAAACCAACCACGGCACAGGCACATATAGACCACAGAGGAAGCTAATATCCTCCGCTGTGTTTTCATATCACTGAGAGGCAAATCAAGCAGGCCGGTATGAAATTGAGATGAAATGTTATATGACATGGGAATAACACACACAAAAAAACTCGGGGCACTTCCAGAAGCAACAGAAGAGTTAAATATTCAAGCTCTATGTTGCCATTACGAGAAGATAAGGATATGAAAAATGAAAAGGGGGAGGGAGGGGGGTCTAAAATGAACATTAAATCAATAGTAAAAGAGGTCACAAAGATATAGGCTACATAACGCACGCCAAAACTTAAAAAAATATCTACCTATTTTTTTGTTTGGGAGAGAACTACAAGTCATCCCCACATCACTCAATCAGTTGTCAGCCATTTTGTTCAATTATCTTGTCTCTGCACAAGCCATAGGAACGAGCCATAGAAACGTACTGTATGCCGACAGTTAGCAAGCCGGCTACTTAGGGATACTATTCAGCGTTCATTAGCCTGCTCAAACATCGCATACTATGAAGATTTTCAGCTGTTGTCAACCCATCGACCACATTTAGGTGATGTCAAAGCCCCGTTAGATATAATTTAGGAATGTACAAAACATTTTAGATTTGACTTTAAAGTGGACATGTCCTGCATATGAATCTTAAAAATAGACTTTAAAACCTTTTTTTTGGAGCCTCAGCTTTGATATTTTATGTTTTATCATTTGAAAATATGTCTCTGTATAATGGTAATCATAAACTGCAGGCAAAAGAGCTGGTGATAAGCTTGACTGGGGGCTACTCCTGCTGGTAACTATGAGAATAATTTTCTTAAAAAATAACTTCAAGATTGGACGTGTAATACATACGCCGTGGTTGGCAGCTCCAGCACTGTGTGATAAACACACTTCGAGCACAGAATGGCTCAAAATCGATAATGTTGGATTATGAGGAGGACAGTTTTTGGGTTTGAACAATGACACAATTGTTATCAGGAAGTACTGGACGAGGCACTGACGCCATAGAAGAAGAAACAGCAAAATTTAACAACATTGTCAGAGGGACACTCAAAACTGCGTGTTGTGAAATTACTCCAGGTTTGTCTTTGAAGGGTTTGAACCTCAAGAAAGTCGATTTTGCATGATACACATCCAGTAAGTAAGAATTAGTAAATAAATGTGGCAATGTGCAAAATGCTAAATCATATTCAGTTAAGTTTCTGCTTGTTGTGGGGCTCGGATACACATCCAATGCCCACTAAACATCATCTTAAAATAATTATAGAATTATATAAATTCCATGACACAGACATCGCCATACTTTATTATAGGGCCTGGCTTCAACAATCATTAGCATGGGGACGGAGACCCCTCAATTAAAGTACGCATTTGTAGAAACAGGCTCAGATACTGTAGCTAACGGCTTTTCTATAATTTCTATGCAATTCGCCAGCTAACGCTAAACGCTAGCCTGAATGCTAAAAGATTACCATTATACGCTTGTGCCTCTGACTGCAGGTGTTCAACCATCCTGACCCTATGTGTCTTCAGCTGAAATGAAGACAGCTCCTTTCCATGGGCGCGGAGCACAGGAGGATTATATTTCGGACAATTCCCAGAAGCGCCGCTGCCTCCGTACCCTGCTGCCTACCATCTTTATCTGTCTCACACTGCGCCATACTGACCGCTCTGACAGGCCGTGAGCCAGTTTCCACCTCAGAGGCCCAGCTGGTTCTAATCCAGCCTCCTGAAGAAGATTGATGAGCCTTGTTATATGTGTCCAGACAAATAGGAGCAGGGGACGTACGCCGGGCCATGCCAGACATGCTCTCTCTCCCTTATAACAGGGTGCTCTGTGGAGGAGTTATGGAGTGACTGAGTGAAAGCTTGTATGTAAACACGTATAAGCAGTGAGCGTGTGTGGCTGTGACGTAGCGCGCTGGAACAGGTTTGCTGTGCCTCGCTCCAAGCTCAATTCAACAAATTATGAAGGCAATCAATACCGAGTTTGCCTTTATGTGTTTTGTATGAGTATAATTGGTGCAGCTGAAGTAGTATATTTGATCAATTACTGTACAATAAACCAAATGTAAAATAAATTCCCTTGAACATTTAATGCTCCAAAGGCACATGCAAGGGCAACTTATGTCTTTCTTTTACTCCTAATGATTTTTAGGGGACTGTTATTTATTAGATGTGAGAGGAAGAAAGCCTTATAAACCTTTAAGAAACAGTTTCAAACTGTTCAGTTTTGGACTCATGGGAACCAAGAGCATGCCTATTAACTATTGTTGTGATTTCCAGATAAAAAAAAAGAAAAGAAAAAAGATTATTACTTGCACAAAAAGTCGTTGCTTGTAAAATTGTAAAGTTCTAACCTAACCCTACAAAACACATTAACAGATTTTACAAAGCCCAACTTAAAAGAAAGTTGCCACAAAAAAGGTCACATGCTCTGGGGCGGCCTGGGATTGCTGGTCAGAGGGTCAAGTCATTAGTGATGAAATTATATTGTTAAAAATCAAATATGACTGAGAAAGGTGCATAAAACACTTCAATTTCAGTTTATTTGTTTTGATACATTTGTAGGGTCCACAGGTTTGGACTGGGGAGTTTCAAGGAAAAAAGTTTGGAACCACTGTCGCATAATTTGGTTGGACCACCTTTAGCTTAGCATGCATTTGCTGTGTTGCATTCACTTTTGGTCAATCCATGTATGAAAATGAT
The DNA here is from genome assembly GCA_007210695.1 of Neogobius melanostomus. Lineage (NCBI taxonomy): Eukaryota > Metazoa > Chordata > Actinopteri > Gobiiformes > Gobiidae > Neogobius > Neogobius melanostomus. The sequence continues at coordinate 16,440,923 of VHKM01000009.1, read as the reverse complement.
GTCTCATTCTCCCTCACTTTTTCACAATGTGAGCCCGATGAATCCTTGCAATGACATCTTGAAACATGCCGGTGCCATCAGAGAAGAACAAATTCATTGATGGAATAACCTGGTCATTCAGGATTTTCGGGGTTGTCTGCTGATCTCACTCTTTAGGCACAAAGTGTTGCTGAACCTAGACCTAACCAACTGCAGCAACTTCAGATCAGAACAGTTAGTTAAATCCAGGTGGCAGTGTATATACACATACAGCAGTTTACTGTGACTTGGACTCTTGACGTAAGTAAGTACATTAGAGAATATTGTACTTTCTAAAGCACACTATGAATAAGAATGAGAGAGCTTTTTTAAGATTATACACAATGTGAACATGTGAATGACCATTGATACTTGTATTCGTTGTTGAAGCCAGATACACACAGCAAATCCTACTAGAACTGGTACAGGGTGATATTACTGGTAAAAACAATGCTCTTTTCCCTTGGTGCCGTTACTGAGTCTATCTGACCAGTGCAGCCTGTGGAGCGCAGCGGGAACCCCCCGGGACAACAAACTCACACTGCACTGGGGCAGTCCCTCTTCCTCTGTCTGTCCCACTCTCACCCTGTGATAAGGACCTGGGCCCCCGCAGGAGCCACTGCCTGGTGCCAGTGCTTTCCTCTTGCACAGAAAAACAGGCCCCAGGCTCCCAAAATGAACATATATGAGACAACATGGCTCCATGATCCAGTACAGCCTTTCAGCTGCGTGTAGATCTAATCTCATCGTGACGGATTTCTTTCCTTTTGACCCGCAAAAGGTAGAAAAGTCGACTTTCTCTCCACGGTTCTGAGGCTAGTATTTTCCATGTTTCCAAACAGGAAACAGATTTTCAATCTTCATATTAGCACCAGCCCACAGAATGCAATTTCAATTTCTGTGGCTTGGTGCATAAAATGGTTAGCGATCAAAGGGTTGGTTAGAAAATGCCATATTGATCTAAAACAGCTGAAACAAAATACTTTCACTTCCTGATTTTCACACGATCTCCCCGTAAGCCCCTCCCACCCCCTCCCTTTGCTCCCCTTCTCTGCGCAGCTGTTTAAATAAAGAGAAACAAAATGGCAAGTGTTTTTACTTTGTGATGAGATAATTGAGCTTAGCAAGAGGTCGAAAGGTGGGGAAAGCATTTCCTGGATAAGATTCAAAGCTTCCTCAAAGATGTGCAAGTGGGTCAAAGCACAACTCCACACATGCTTTTGATGAGAGAAAAAATGATAACATGGTAAAAAGCTCTGAAAAGTCTTTAACTTTAACTATCTTGACTTGTCACTGTAAATTCGATCTAAAGGAGAAGACTTTAATGCAACACCAAAGAATACATGAAAAAGTACCGATTTCAACAAAAAACTAAAAGTCTAAAAATGCAAAGAGTACCACAAGAAGAAGCTTTACCACAGTTTGAGAACCACTGCCCTGGGCTATCATGCTGCACACAAACAACATCCACAAGGACACCATCAAACTTAAAGCAAAACTTGTCAACACAATACTAAGCGGCCAAAAATCCCAGACAACTCTCTTTCTGTCCATTGGCGGTGTACATTTTTGACTGGCACTACCTGCTTCTCTTCTCCTCTCACTCTTTATTTCCAGCCTGTTTCAGTTGGAGGGCCTGCGGTTGCTCAGGTCGCTGCCGCACAGAGGCCCAGGGGAGCCGCCGGCTGTAACTGAACTCGCCCCAATACCCCTGCATTTCTGGTGCCAGCTATAGCGCACTGGTAAACACTGGACTCTTCGCAGGCTGTAGTGTTTAACCGTTGCAGTCACCGTGTTCAATTAGCTCTTCGTTAGCAGCTATTCAAACAGCAATTAGCCTGATTGTCCGAATGGAGATTTATGGGGCGAGCTGAGATTTTTTCCATCTGTCCGGTCGGCTGTGCGCGGTGGATGTGATTTACAGACATGCAACATGACGAGCAGGTGGGGCGGGCAAGAGTGAAAACACAGAGAAATGTATCAATTATGAAAAGATGAGGAGAGAAATGACGAGGTACAAAAGCAGTGAAATGGAACTGTCAAGAAAACTGATGTTAGAGGGACTGTGATAAAAAGGCACATTTATTTTTATGTTTTTACAAGATACTAACACCTCTAGAAGGGATTGATACTTTACACTGCGTTAACAATTATTATGTGAATTGTATTTCAGTGTCATAGAGGTAAAAAAAAAAAGTCAATGAAACTCATGGATGGTATTGTGTCTCAGGGCTCTCTTTGAATCACTGATACCAATCTCAGATGCCTGTTGTCAGTTGTCAGTTAAGCCCAGTTAAGGGAAAAACTACTGAAAAAGGATGTTCCATATCATTAAGCAGACCACCATTTTCAAGCAATAAGGGAAAGAAAAAGAATCTTTCTGCTGATGAAAAGCATGAAATAGTTGAATGCCTTGGACTAGGTATGAAAACCTTCAATATTTCACAAAAGATTAAGCGTAATCATTGTACTGTTAAGAGATTTGCGGCTGATTCAGAGCACACACGGGTTTGTGCAGATAAAGGCACAATGAGGACAGTTTCTGCCAGACAAATACATCAGAGTAAGAGAACAGCTGCTACAAAGCAGCACACAGGTATTTGAAGCTGCTGGTGCCTCTGGAGTCTCCCGAACATCAAGGTGTAGGACCCTCCAGAGGCTGCAGTTGTGCATAAACCTTCTATCCAGCCTCCCTTAAACTGTTAATTGAATGCTGACGAGCAGAAACGGCTGCAGTGGGTCATTACCAGGATGGATGGTCAGATGGATGGAGTAGTGGATGGTTGGTGAATGGCCACCATGTCCCAACAAGACTGTGACGTCAGCAAGGGGGGGGGTGGAGTCATGTTTTGGAAATCATGGGGAGAGAGCTGGTCGGCCCCTTTAGACTCCCTGAAGGTGTGAAAATTACCTCTGAAAAATATGTGGAGACCACTTTCTTCCATGGTACAAAAAGAAGAACCGTGCTTACCCTAACAAAATCATCTTCATGCATGACAACGCACCATGTCATACCTCTGCATCATTGGCTACTATGGGCATAAAAGGAGAGAAACTCATCCTACCCTGACCTCAACCCTATTGAGAACATTTGGAGCATCCTCAAGCAAAGGATCTATATGGGTGGGAGGCGGTTCACATCCAAACTTCAGCTCTGGGAGGCTATTCCGACATCCTGCAAAGTAATCCAAGCAGAAACTCCAAAAACTCACAAGTTTAATGGATGCAAGGGGTCCCATATTAAAATGTATTTTGACCTGATGTTTTTGATATCAGCAAATATGACCTCCTAAGGCTACAAATTCAATAAATAAAATAATCTGTTCTTTACAACCTATAAAATGTACTGAAATGCTGTTGTGCATAATAATTCTGAACAGTACATTTTAAGTTTACTATATTTATAAAAAGAATGCAAAAATAAATAATTGGGAGTTTTTTTCACATTATAACATTATACAGCAACTGTTAAAGACTTGAAAATGATGTTGACTGTCATTTGCGTTGACAATTTAGAAAATCTGAGAAAAATGTAATTGGCATAATAATTGTTAATGCAGTGTACAGTCCATGTGATTATTGAGTATGCTTTTAAATATTTCGGCTCTAAAAAGCTTGTTTTATGAACAACTATATTGTCCCACGCAAACTAGACTAACTGTATTCCAACTGACTGCCAAGATGAACATAGTTTTCGATCAGTGCAATTTTATTTTTGTCATGAGTCAACTCTGCTAATCACTGAGATCATCAGATCAGAAGGCCATCCAAAATCAAGACGATTCTGGACTTTCCCAAACCATTCGCTCAACTGTGCTGCAAATGCTCCTTCTGCGACAGACTGTTACTGCCACGCTGCTCCAGAGAGAGAGGCCGTCGCCATTGAACTACTGGACACTGTGCTTTAACATCACAGCAGTTTTCACACCCTACCTCACTGTATCACCCTCTGATATTGTGTATTCATGCACAATATCAGAGGGTGATATATATTCAAAGATTGTTATTGCACGTGTTAGTGTTTTAAACTTATTACAGTATGTCCTGGGTTAGTATATTTTCTTTTGTTATTTATAACATTGTTTTATTGATTGTGATTGTATTTTCCTTCTTTTTTCAAAGCTTCCAACAACAAGCTCCAAAAAAGTGGAAATAAGTAGCCACTGAGCTTTTGACACCTGCGTTTATGCATCACTTCTCTGTGAACGGCGGAAGTCACTGAGATGTAAACAAGCTGCTATCAGTGGCCAATGGTCAAGTAATACCTGCAATAATGCTCTCACTTACACCGATGGGATGATGGGAACGATAACATACGACAAATTAAGAATACTCCATTTCTCCTCATTACAATCACTCTTTCACTATCATTTTTGGAACCGTGGTGCAGGACAGGCCTTATCGGTCGGTGAACAAGTGAGAAAGGCCGTCTGTCCCTGGCTTTATGGCATTCCAGCTGTTTCGGAGCGTTCCCATTTTCCTGCCTGTTCATGTAATCGAAGGGAAACAGAGTCAGGACCTCCAGATAAGCCCTATGCAGCTCTCTCCTCCTCTCAACCTTTCTCCAATACTCCACTTAGGGTCCTGGTCACACACTGTACAGGGCAGAGAGAGGAGGCTGTCTCGGTTTGAGTTTCACTTTCGAGGGCAGCCTGAACTTGGCCATTGTCCCATGACCTTTTATAGTCATATGTATTACAAAGCCAGAGCCATGTGTATGAGTTATATGGAGACATGAAGTAAGCGCCGGTGTCTCACAGTTAATCTCATTGCAGACACACGCTGATTACAAATGATGGCACTTTCCTGTGAATTTGTCAAAATTGTCAGGGGGAAAACATGAAGTTTGCTCCAAATCAATCTGTGTCTTGCGTTGGGCAGAGTGAGAGCCAGCGAGTTAGTGCATAATCAGGGCGTGCACGCAGGGTTAGCAGCAGGGGCTTTGGTTCACAGAGCTGTGTGCCTGCTTTGTCGCACGGCTGATTGAACCAAACAAGCTTCAGTGTCTTTAAATGTTGTGGCAAGCCCTAATCCTCTCACCTCTGAGCCTCCACACAGGAGAGCTTTAGTCTGCATGGGCCGACTGCGCTCGGACGGGGCTCGGCTCAAAAGAGCACTTGTGTTTGGGGGCGCGAGGCCTGGGCCTTTTCCCTTGGTGCATGGAAATTCTTAAAGGACTGGCAGCGCTTCAGGAAAACATTACCTGTGGCGGTGTTTGTGGCGAGCCGCTGTGTGCCAGCCCTCAGTGACCGCTGGGACTACGAGCAGCCTGACAGACTTACCTTCCCCGGGCCACACTAGACGCTCCGCTCGGCCAGCTCCAGCAGGTCCAAATTGCCGGTGGCGGTTCTGCTGGAAATAGACGTACAGTGAGGCGGGCTTGAGAAAATGTCTGACATGTCTACACAGACCAGGGCTCAAACCGGCGTGGAATAAAAACCAGACAAGTGACAGCGAGCGTGTCAGTCAAGGTTCCGGTGACAGCAGCCGCACTAACTGCACACTGTTTCGACCGGACAGCGGCTGATTTAATGCGCTCCACGAAAATACAAGTCTTCCATCCACCGCGTGAGCTGTCAGTCTCAGCTGTCAGTTATTCGGGCGTTATTGAGTTAGGACTTTCCTGCATGTGGCCACTCTAAATTGTGTGAGTGTTCATATGGTGTATGCCGTGCTCCGAGCGCTAAACAGCTGGTGTAAGTGTCCACCACCAATACTCATAATGAGCACCACCCATTGCCTACTGTCAGCAGCTGGACATTAAGTGAAATAAAAAGGTTAATCTGAATAGTATTTCAACATTATTTTCAGAAGACAGTTAAATTTAACACTTTTTTCCAGTAAAAGGTTTGAATGTGTGAACATTCTAGCTTTATTTTGGACTCAACACACTACTGACTACTAATAAATCAAAATTAAGTGATTACTTTCTAAATATTTTCTAAGTAGTTGCATGGAGAATACATGAATGGCTCAAGGGGTACATGAGACAGAAAGGTTGGGAGCCACTGATCTAAACAAACTGCATTGACGTAAACTTTGTAATTATATTCAGGCGTACTCAGGGAATTAAAGCAGTTACTAAAACACACATAACGAAAAAGAAAGTCGTAGATGGTGCTAAAGGCCCGTGACCCTCTGTGCACTTCTTGATTAGAGCTTGGATCTGTTCGGGGATGTCATGGGAGTGTCTGCTTTTAATCAGAGCAGACCACCTGACCTCTCGCCTCTCTGCCTGCCACTGTCTGCCCTCCTATTTATGGCTTCCATCCTGTGTACTTATACATTTACTGCATATCGAGCTACCATTTTTTTTCTTCACCTAAAACCATACAACGTCTTTCTTTCCTTTGTTTGACTGAAAATCATTATGGCAGGGGTAGCTTTATCCACTCAACCAAAAATGTGTTACTGAATGTTAATGTTTTGTTTCTTCCCTAAACATTTCAAATATTTTCATGTACATACTTTCAATAGGAATGACTCCCACTTACGGAACACGTACGCTCTCATTGGATGCCTGTCTTGTCTTCTTTCCCTAAAACAAAAGTTAAAAAAATAATCAAGATGACATATTAACCAAATACGGCAATACACATGTAATAAACCTAAAATGAATTGTGACTCTGGAAAATATTGGTAATAACTTTGTAAGTAAATAAGTAAGTGCTTTATTTGTCATTGTACAACTCTATAATGAGATAGTGTTCACGTGTTAATCCTGAGCCGGAGCAACTGAGCCTCGCTGCCACTGAGCCACTGTGGGCCAACCTGACCAGCATGTTTTTGGAGGTGGAGGAAACCATAGCATCCGGAAGAGACCTGGCTGGCTGCCTTCCTTTGTTAATGGTGCAGCGCCTCCTGGGTTTGTCCCTGTTTCAGAGCGTGGTGTCCTGCACTGGTCAGCTCCACCTCCTCCTTCCTCTTCAACCATTTTCTGGGAAGAGCTTAGCAGTTAATATGTTTTATTCTACAGTGAACGTCCATTAGGTAAAACAATAGTAGGGAATGGATAAAACACGTGTGGCTTAGCTGTGAGTCTTGCCCGGATACCTCCATGTTTGTCTCTTTTTTGTTTCCTGTAGTGCCTCTCCATGTGCTGCAGGTGCCTCTTCAGTGTTTCAGTAGAAAATGTATTTAGCTCATAAGCTAGCTGTTTGTTTACTTTTAACAAACTTGACAAGCTTCTCAAAGCACCACACTATTGGTCATTGTTCATTCATTCCATTCTCAGTGGTGGTACGCATATTGTAGCCAAAGCTGCCCTGGGTAGGTTGACAGGAGCGAGGTTACCAATCAGCCCTTCCCCATTCATTCACTCACCCACCCATACTACATACACACAAGGCTTATCTTATCTCATCTTAAGTGGTTTTGCTGTTGTTTTTTCCTACAAAATGCAATGGAAAGCACATAGTTTCCCTAACACAGTAGCGAATAAACATGCATTTGATTGTGACCCGCTGCGTGAGCTTGTTGGGCCCCAGTCTCCAGTCTGTGGGTGGAGCGCTATGACAGGTCGTGGACATTGAGACCTGCGTTTCATCTCTCCAGACAATGGTGGATGGAAGGGCAAAAGAGGAGAAGCATGGAGGAGGTGTTTGAGCGACCGGCGGAGGGTGAGCTAGTGCAGCCCACAGCCCCTTCCTCTGGGCCCAGGTCTGTCTCCCCAAAGGAAGTGCAGCGGGCCTAATCTGTGGCCCCGCAGGAGGGGAACCTGGGGCTCACTCATTGTCTGCTTTATCATCTGCATTTGCTGGGCTTTTCTCTGGGACCTACCACGAACAGATACTGTATGCTCCTGAGTAACTTGAAAAATCATCTTTGTGAGGGAATGGAGGTGTCAATAAATTGCTGCGCGCTTGGAGACAGATGATTTATTAATTACCATCCCAAAATCAGTTCATTTTCAAGATCTTAAAGCTGAGTCGTGTAACATCTGCATAATATGTAGTTGTCACACGGCTCATCTTACAGTATGTCATTGACTAGAACTAAATACAAGTACACGAAATACAAATACAAATACAAGAAATACAAGTCTTCATTTTCCAAACACTGTCATCATCTTGTGTGGCATTTGAAAGGGAAGACTCAATTAGGGGAACAATGTGGTTCTGCGTCAGGAAGTCGATGTCACCATATGACCACAGTTTGTCGGTCTGTCACTTCATAATGAGCGTCTGAGGAAGTCATATTAAACCGCATAAACACACATCACAATCATCTGGTTTTATTCCATCACTGCACGCTAATACACACCAATTCGGCATGTGTGTTTTACTTGTGTCCTATTATTACATCAGATCAGATGCTACATCCTTCCACACCTACTGGTTCTATTTTGGAGCCCTTATCCCTCCCCCTTTGTTCGTGCTGATTAGGCCCTGGCTGCAGGGAGGGGTTCACCTTCAAGGATGTCCGATGACTAGACTTGTGTTGGTCTGCTTTGGCCAACACGCTCAGGTGTCTGCCTAGATACTAGGGCTGCACGAGCGCATCAGCAGCAATATCTACATTAAAGATGATTAAACTTCTCTTTTTTTTTTGAAGGTATTTGGTAAGAATCGCAAAAAACACATCTTTATTACTGTCTTACACTTTGTTGGTTTGAAAATGCAATATTGATCTTGAAACAAAATATCTAGTAGTCTCACTTCCTGATTTTCACACAATCCCATCGCAAGCCCCTCAACCCACCCCTCTCTTGCTCTCCTTCGCTGCACAAGCAAACAACAGAGTCCATACTGCTGACTATGGACTCTGTTGTGGACTCCAGCCACACTCCAGCCTCTGGAGAGTCCACACTCTAGCCAGTCCATACTGGCTGGAGTGAAGCTATGACGACGAGTTTGAGGATTAAGCTTAGAGAGAGATGGAGAGGTGAGGGAAGCATTTCCTGGATACATAGGACCAGGAGCTCTTTGGGAAAAGTAGGAGTTTTTAGCGATGGTGGTAAAAATAGCTTCAAAGTTTACTCAAGGATGCCAGAATGGCTCGAAACACAGCTCCAGAAATGTTTCTGATGAGAGAACAACACTGTAACATGGTAAAAAAAGTACCTGGACATTTCTAGAAATGAACATCCGACATTTCGAGATTAAACAAATCCTTTCTCCAGAGCCAAAGTTTGTGACTTGATTCCCACTGAATGCCAAAGTGGGCGGTGACACTAAACAGTGCACGGGTGTTAAAAATTGCACCAAGTCACCACGCTACCAGCAACCAATTTTGTGGCAAGTTTAATCCAGTCACAAACTTTGGATCTGCTGAAGGGATTTGTTTAATCGTAAGGCGTTTATGTGAAGTGTGAGTGTCCAGCTGCATCGATTTATCGGGCTGTTAAACTAGTAAAACTAATTTGATCAAGTGAGACTGATGCATATTAAACTTGAGTGTTTAAAAATATGAATGCTGCAACACACGCCTCTATGCTACTGATTCCTCACTTGTGGTTGTCCTAATCTACAAATGGACCTTTTCATATAGTCATCACTGCTATCACAACTACTCTGAGTACTGCTAACCTAAGCACCATCTGCTGAACACTGTCACCGCTTTCGCACCGCCTTGGCTGCACTGGGAATCTGCTCCATTTGTTTTCAACTACTTCCCAGTGAAATGATGGGTGATTTTTAAGGAGCAGGGCTGTTTCTTCGATCACTTGACTGTGGCGAGCGGGAGAAACAGAAGCTTGATTGTGCAAATGTAATGCGTCATATCAGCCGTCAATCAAAAGCTACGAGATGCGGCTACGGCGTGGAACCGCGCTCTTGGTCTGGATCAGCTTTTAACAGCCCGCAAAGATGTTTCAAGATTTAAAAAAAGAAAAGAAAAAAGAAAGAATTTAGCAGCAGTAACTTTACATCTGTAAAACACACTAAACAAAAGGTATGTGAGGATATAGTCCACCATGGCAGTAACATCTTTCTAGTTATGGTGATCATTTATCTTCTGCATTTTGATCCCGTCCTATTATGCATGTTTTACTATTATGGAGGAAACCAGAGCACTCGGAGTAAACCCATCCGTACTGTCTCGCACCCTGGACTTTCTTGCTGTAAGGTTTCATAACCGTATTTTAGCATAATGTTATCTCCTTGGAGGTCACAGTCCATTACAAGTCTGGATGTAAGACAGTCTTTAGAGGGAGTTGATGGACCATAATATTGAGCTTACCAGAACAAAAACAACATCAGTGACTTGGCATTATAGTCAGCTCGGAAATCAACAGCAAATAAAAAATGATGAAATGGCTGCACAGCAGGGTTGAAGACATTTCTACCTCGCTTCGTGAGGACATACTTGACTTCAAGATAACTTTTACTGTCAACAAATGAACACAGTAACTAAATAACAACTGCATACATAGCTTCTCTGCTGCCTCTGTTTCTGTTTGTCATACGCCTAGTCAATGTCAAGCCTTTTGTTCCACTCTGGAGCGAGGCATGGGGCAGAGTGGAGCGCCGACCCTGGTGCTTTCAAAGGGAACCTCTAATCCAGCATTCTCAGCTCAATTACGGAGTGTCAGAGGGATCAGGGAGAGGAGGCGCTCACCTGTCGTCTATGTGTCAGCCGCAGTCCTGTCTGAGCCGCTCGATCCAATGACAGAGGCTGGAGCGCACAATACCTGACCTACATTATCATAGGCCGTGGTGCATCCTTAGGGTTTAGCGGCCATTGGTAGAAAATGGAAGGTCACTGAATAGTACTGATGTAATGGAATCCGAATGTCCATACATTTCAGCATATTGTCAGGTCAATTTAACATAGCACCTCTACCATACCTTCAGTGTTATAGAATCTGCTCAACTTAAGTAAGGTCCCAGGTTTGATTCCAAGATAGGGTCACGCCTTCCTGTGCGGAGTTTGGATGTTCTCCCTGTGTATAGGTGTGTTTCCTCAAAGCCCATCAACCCAAAACATGCGCAGTAGGCTAAAACCTCGATCCTTGTGCACAATTTATAGAATCTTAAATCGGACATAATGATGCAAGCTTTAAACCGGGTTATAACGTTTTCCCTCGTTAAAGACATAGCTGGAGTAGTATTTCACCACATTCATGCAGTTTTGAAACCCCACATTGTCCTCCCCATTTTTAATCCAACAATATATTGGTTCAGAGCCGTTTTGCACTCAAAATGAATTTATCACCCCGTGCTGAAGCTGTAAACCACAACGTAAATCGAAACTGAAATGCAGTTTTCCTAGTTATTCCTACAGCTGCCAGCAGGAGGAGCTCCGGGCCAAGTCTTCACCAGCTCTAGAACCTGTATGTTATTGGTACTATTGAATTATTTAATTTAAACATTTTGAATAGCAATGCTGAGGCACTGGAAAAATGTTTTAAGTGAAGAGCATGATATGCCCGCTTTAATCTCATAATTGATGAACGTAAATTGCCTAATCTTTAGAGACGTTTTTCTTTGACAACAAGCACAATATATTACGAAGAATATTCAAAAACAGTAATATCTGTCCACATTTTATTTAATCGCTTAATCTAGTGAAAACAAAAAAGTCATATAAGCACATTTAAAAAAGCATGCAAACAAGTGATGTAACTACTGTATTTCCATCACTATAAACTGCGATACGCTTGCTCCTCTTGCCACTTGTAGCCACTGTAGGTGCCTTCCCCTCTCTCGCAGACCCTCCTCTGGGCCGCGGTGTGAAGGCAGGAAGCCCAGGATCCACCGCTGGCTCATTAAGGCCATTAAGGAGCAGAGCGCAGACAGGATGCGGCTAGTGAATAGAGGAAGAGCAGGGCCAGGCCTGAGGACACTGCCACTCTCTCCACTCCCACCTCGCCGCGGCCTGCCTCTCTACAATCACTGTTATCTTTTCCACACAGCACTTCCTATGGCCCCGCCAATATTCCAGCTAACCCTGCTCTTAAGCTCTGGGCCAGCTCACGCCTCACACCCCGCTGACCCGAGCTGTTGTGTCGATAACGCCCGCTTTTCACTGCTCTGCCGCCTTTATCTTTGTGCGCCTTATCTCGCGCTCGCTCCCTTTGTTTGGACATCTCGGTTGGCCTCTCTCACCTTTCCACTGCTCGGCCCGTTTGATAGATGCCATCGTTTTGGCACAATGTGTACAGTGATGGGCCGGAAAGCGCTGCATAAAGACAGAACCGCTACATGTAGAGCCAGTCTGGCGCACTTGTCTGGGACTCGGGGTCAGTGTTTTGCAGAGAGTTTGACCAGGGCCCTGTAAGTGTTATGGAAACGGAGGCTAATCTAGAAAATCCTGTTTGTTTAGACTTGGATAATGTATTGTAACTCCATACATTTATTAAAATATCAAAACAATGATCTCTCATGACATTGTAGGAGTGGTCCGTTATATAGACATTGGCCAGTTTGGACTATCTGGCACAGATAATCAGACATTTTACCACCTTGTTCCCAATAAGTATAAGGAAATAGGTCAACAATGACTCTATGCTTTCGGATGCTCTTTTTTCCGAGTAGCAAAACCCCACTTACTCTCACTTACATAATGAAACGCCTCGTCTTGTCCTCACGTCGAGGATATTATTGCACCGGCTGCTGACACCGCAGGTCTCCTTCCACTGATTACACCTCATTCAGCCTGTTTTGGAGTTCTCCTGTTCTGCCGTCGAGCCCGGGAGAGAAAGGAGGGGGAAAAAAGTGGTTAGCCGTGGCAAACGTAAACAACTGGATGATCGTGTGTCGCAGATGAATCAGGCCCATTTTTCTCACTTCTCTGCACGTGCGGTCTTCAGGTGTTGCCACGGCGACTAATCGTGTTTTCTCAACTGTGCGCCGGACCAGGCCAACGGGAGTCCCACGGCCGGAGTTAGCAGGCGGTAGGAAAATCAAATGGAAGGCAATCACTGTGTTTGGACAAGTTCACCTCTGGAAGCCTCCGTGCCTGTTTTGGTGCTGATTGGCCACGATGTAACGTAATGTCACCCAGGACAGGTGCTGGGAGCGGGCTCTCGCTCTGTTACAACAAGGCAGAAAATGAAAGTAGTAAAAAAGATGTTCTCATGTTTTCACCCAAGAAGTGGGAAGTTCTAGCTTTTAAATAGTAATGATGTCACTTTTTCTACTTGCATGAATTAAAGCGCAACTTTTATGTGTGTAAGTTTAGCAGTTGCCAGTACTTTTTTTTTTAACCTCTTAACCCCCACCTAACTGAGCACATTTTCTCCAGTTTGGCTTTACCCAAATCTAAAAGCTTCTTGAAAAAAAAAGTGTCCAAATAGCAACAAAAATGGGTGGCGAGAACAAGGATGAAAACGCAACAAAAGAGCGACAGAAACGTGATGATAAAGTAACAGAAAAGTGACATAAACGCCACAAAAGAACAACAAAAAAGCACTGTCAAAAAAGGTTGCAACTACGCAGCAACAACACAAGGAAAAGATCCATTTAGATCAGTTTAGTCGGTCTTCGCTTTCAAATGAGACGTTACACTGTTCTAATGGCTGTAAATACATGATCTCTTAACTTTTACTTTTTACATATGGCTTAACAACGCACTCTCAATATGCAAAAAAATACATCTACTTCAAAGTACATTTGATATCTTTCATTGATTAGCGTGAAAAAAAAAAGAGTTTGTCTAAACTTGTTCAACTTGGGGAGTTTCTGGCCCACGTTGTTAACATATTGTCGACACATGTAGCGCGTTTTACAAATGGGCTGACCGCATTAAAAAAAGGAAGATATTTCTCCGCAGATCATCCCTCGCCACATGATCAACCACAGAGTCCCCCATAGTCTCTGATACGGTTATCCCAAGTCATTGTCTTCAAATAAAAGCTTATGTTTCTTTTCATCCACTACTTGTACGGCGACCACTTACAAATAACTGGACGCTCGGACTCATTCCACAGCTATTTGTCAAACGGCTAAATCCGTGCAATGTGCTGTTCTGTTTTCAATATTGTGGTTGGGGGGAAATGTCTGAATTACTGCTTCGAGCTAACAGGGCATAATAATATAAATGCTATAGGCCCAATGTACTAAAGCCACTCAACAAAAACTGCTTTATAAGTCATTTTTGTATGTATTTACAACAACCACAAACCTTCCTATGTAAAGCTGTAATAAACCCAAAAAAAGATTGCAAGGACATTATTGGGTCATTTGAAAAGATAGATAATTGAATTGACCTACTATTGTTGGCTTCTATAGTAAATTGAAAAGAAAAAAAAAAGTATATTCTATGTATTTTTGAAGCGGGTATTTGAAAGTTATTGCTTACTAGATATTAATGATAAGTCACGGCAATATAGTGTGAAGTATCCAACTCTAGACATCGCTTTTTCAATAACAAAATAACTTTTTTTTAACCTTGTAACCTTCACTTTCAAATGAGGCGTTACACTGTTGTTCTCCGGTTCAGGCGAGGTTAAGACAATACCATTCTCTTCACACTATGAAAATTGCAGTCTCTATAGGGCTTTATTCTGTTAAAAACCTGCTAACCGTGTAGTTTAGCTCTCTACAAACATGTTGCGAAATGCATGTGATACTTTTATTCGCTTAACATTATCATGTAAAGCGCGTTGTGACTATGTCTGTGAAAGGCGCAATATAAATAAAGTTCTTGTTATTATTTCTTATATTTTCTTTGATTAAGCCCTAACACGCAGGAAGATAGCTACCCCTACTTATCAGTGTTTCAACATTTTCCCCACGTTATAAAGTGGATGTTTTATCTTACAAAAGTAACGTGACAAATTGTCGCCCTATTCGATGCACTGGGATCACTTGTATCTATGTTGAATATTGTTTAGAATGAATATTGGCAAAACGGGAAAGATCTGGTACAGCGTGAAACAGTTCAATAGATGGATCCAACTGGCTACACTTAAAGAATCCTGGTTTGGCCTGAGAGCACAATGATCAGTCATATGATTCAAACCTGCGTAATGTAAACCCAATCGGAGCGAACCTGAGCCTATTACGCTGGGGTTTCCAATTAGGCAAAACAAACTGTAGATTAGCCGTAGCCCGTTTCCTGAGAGGCTTTGATTTGCTCTGTTCATTTGGAAGGGAAATCCATTGGCTAATTGATTACTGCATATTTGGAAACAAAGCCGCTGATTGGTTTACGCCAGGGCTGATTGTTATTTATGTTAGCGCCGCAGCAGCTTCCTGTCTCCGCACGGATTTCTGCCGGGATATCGGATCAGGCTAAACGGGCGCCCTCCGCCCAAACATTCTCTTTTGGAGATTTTTGATCATAAACACAGGGAAATTTATTGCCGCCCTCTGGAGAGCCTGTCAAATTATTTATCCGGAGAAGCCCAATCATTCAACATTATAGGGCTCTTACGTCGACATATATTACCGTGCGCAAAACTTTGACTTTGAGATCCTTTCTGACATGGACACCCGTCTTAAATCTGCCCGATTAACTTTGTAAATATTTCTCTTTTTCCCTCATCTTTACTGTACTGCAATTAGAGCAGTACAGTAAGGAGGGTCGGGACACCCATGGGGGGTAATATAGACAATTGGGGGTTAGCAAGGGAGCCACCAGATTACAGTATATGGGAGGCTTTTTTTCTCTGTACTTAAAATGGAAAACTTCTGTTGGGTCGTGAATAACAGCGATTCTTATATTGGGGGTTGCAACTATAAATGGTTGAGAACCACTGGATCAAAGAGTTTGTTTGGCCAATGAAAGCTTTTACTCATGGACAGAATGACGCCCTTTTCTTATTATTATACTTTAAAAAAGACAGCATTGAATAAAAGTAACCACAGGCTGGTGAAAGTAAAAGACTACTAAACGTTTCTTTACTTAATACTCCATATATGACTGTTAGAGAGATAGAGACTATTCATCCAATGTAAACATGAAAAATAAAATTATGAAATTTTGTTGCCCATAACCCTTTCAGTGTTCAAAAGTTCAAAAATAAAACTCAAGGCTGCTACTACACAATACAGTACTATACAATACATCTACTACTCATTTAACTAGCATAATGAAGTACAGTTTACGCTATGATTTAGTTTTTATTGTCATTAATAATATTATAGCAATATTATGTATTATTACAATATCATATGTTATTGTTATTATTGTTTATGTTTTTGTTGTGTTAGTTGGTTAGGCTTTTACATAACATTGTGTGTATTTTCTGCAAATATACAACAGCCTTTTGTATAGACACACAATAAACTTTGACACATAAAGTTACAGATGCCTTTTTCAGGTTTTCATCACAAAAGCCAAGTCCTTTAACATTATAGGGCTTTTAAGTCGACAAATATTACTGTGCACAAACCTGTGACTTTGACATAATTTCTGCCATAAACACCCGTCATAAATCTACCTGACTAACCTTGTAAACAGCTGACAATATTTCTCTTTTTCCTCCTTCTTTCTCTGTAGTACGATTTGTATAGAATCCATCACACACAGACACTCAAAGTTACATGTGCCTTTTTCTAATTTTGCTCACAGCAATAGACTGTATGTCTTTATATAAATACTCTGTAGATCTGTTGAAAATGCAATGGTAGTAGTACAAAGTGGAAGGATGTAGAAACAGAAATATATACCTAAATACTTACGCACACATTGGGCCCTAAAGCGTTACTCAGCACATTTGCTGCACCAGGCGCCTCACCCTCATTCCTCAGCTGACAGATAGGTGGCAGCAGAGAACTATTCCCGTCACAGCTGACAGTGGTGCAAACCATACTTTCAATCTCTTGCCACTTCTCATAAACTCCTGGCTCCATAGATGACTCCTATTGACACAAAAACAGTGTGAGTAAGTTAGCAAGCATTAACCGGATGGATTGGTCAGTGAAAATGACTTTAATAAATCACAAAGGAGTAATTATAAGAGATATTAGCTGAGTGACTCAACCGGGATGTTTTGTTAAAAGATCTTGTGCGGTATCAGCGTTTGGGCACAGGGGAGTGATTTAGGGGGGGATGGCGTGCACATAATACCCCCGACGCGCTTCCACTCCTCCAGCCTGTGTGTAAACAAATAAAGACCTTTAATTAGCTCTGGGGGAAGAGATTGACAGCTTGTAGCATTACGAATAGCGCTGCAAACAGCTATTACGCTAAATATTTTGGAGGGGGGCATGTTGTGAAAGCCTTTTTTTAAGCCACGTTAATGGGCGGAAATTTGGAAACAATAAGTTACTGTTATGGTATCTCGCACAGACATTGACCATATTTCTGAAGGGTATGTTTTGCACCTCCGCCGGGCAATAATGTGGGAAGAGGAGCGGGCGCCGAATGTGTTTTTGAGGTCGTCGACTCCCACTTAATGAGCGGAGTACTGTTTTTCGCTCTCGCCCACGCGCTGGAACAATGTTGGTGTTGACCTGAAAGGTGAGAGAGATCAGCCTAATTCACCCAGCCACAAGGGCCGCACAACAACAGGGCCTTAAAAGATAACAGGGCGGGGTTAAAAATTACAGTTGGAACGTGCACCGATTCATACAAGGGATTTAATTGTGTTTTAACGATTGATAAGAATGGAATTTCATATAAGATCAGATTCAGTTGATAAATTAAAAACAAATACATATAACACTGTCTGTTTAATGTTTATTGCAGTATACGACCAAACTAACACGATGTTGTCATTTACTGCTCTTTTTCACATTTCTTATAATATTACAAATAAATAATAGCTTTTTCTTTTCTCTAGAAATTTGCGATTTTTGTTTTTAAAGTTCCGGAACATTTGAGGAAGGAACATGAATATAATTATTTTTCTTTTCTTTTCTTTCTCAGAAACGTGTTGGCAGGGGTCTAAACTACACAGGTTGGCATGTTTTCGACATAGTAAGAAATTACAAAAATGTATTGTACTGACGACACACTAAAGAAATTTGCATTATTGCTGCTTTTTTTAATCGCGACCATTTAAACATTTAATAATGTGATTGCTGATAACTGCGCAGCCATATGTTTTACTTTTCTAAATGCCAAAAGAGAAAAACAGCATTATATCCTACTATATTACATGACGAACAGGCCACACAACATACAATCGCTCGCTGTGAACCGTACTTAGTTGCTTTTAAGCTTCTCTTTTAATCCAAAACTTACCGTGCATACAAATTGTCACTGAATAAGCGTAATCCTCAGTAATGCACATCTCTGGAGGTTCTCCGCTCTGATGGTTTTGGCACAGCTTCAAAACGCCGCTGCGGGTAAGAAAGAAGAATAGAAATTCCATTACATGTGCTGCAGCCTATCGAGTTTCGTGTAAGTCCCCGATGAGAAGGGGAACAACTTATTTGACTTTTACAATTAAAACAACTGCATTTTCAAAGGAGCTTGGTAGTCAACTCACAGCAGTTGTTGTTTCCGATTTGTGCCAAAGAACAAGTAGCTACACGTTTGTGTTTTTTCTCTCACCAAGTTCAATCACGGGAGTCTAAACAGAATGATAGATGTGAGGCTTGATAATTACATTGATGATTTAATATCATATATAGGAGATGAAGCGGGCTACGTGTCCCATAGTCTGTCTGTGACCTGGCGTAGAATTTTTATTTTGACATAGTAAGTGTGTGAGCAGGTTTATTTAACGCAGCCTAAATGACAGGGATGTTTCCTCCTGCGTTACATGGGGAACTCTCTACCATGTTGCTGTAGAGCTACTGACCTCAAACGGTGTACTTGCAGAATTATATTATTTTTGCAGTGCTACTCAGTGCTAATTATGTATTCATGAATTTGTTTTCCTGCATTCTTGCCTTTTATTCATTTGATAGCAGCAGAATGAAAGTGATAAATTGACCCATTTTTTCCTATGTGCTATTTTTTAAGTAAGACTAGATTTCGTGGATAAAAAGGATTAATAACAATGACATTGCTTTCAACACATATAATACACATAATTACAATATTATTTCACACAATCCTATACATTTTGACATACTTCAAAAAAATCAATGAACACAGTTGGAGACCTATGTTTTGAAAAGCAGAATAATAATTATCATACATTTCATTTGCATGTAGCACTTTACATTTCAAGGAAACCTCAAAGTAGAAAATGTACAAAAAAGAAATATGTTGAAATTATAAGAAATTGAAAAACTTACAAATATATTGACGTCAAATACATAAATAATACAATCATAAATTAATTAAATACATAATAATTGTTACAGAGCATTACGCATGCCTAGCACGTTTATGACATACACGTACTGTACAGGCCTATGAATGTAGCCCACCAAAATAGCCACGCTTACTGGAAATAGCCATCAAACAAGCTTCCTCACCCTTCACAGTAAGACATATTAACACCTGCATTCATCCCAAAAATACCCCTTTCTGGCGGCTGCATTTAACTCGCGCCGTAGCAGAAGAAGCTGTTTGTATGTGAGTTCTCTCCGTTCCCACTGCGCGCATCAAAAGGCCCGTTGTAAAATTAGCCCTGGCGTGTTTATCCGCTAAGGTCACGGCTAAAAACGCGGATTGGAGCTCGCCTTCGCCTCTCACGTTCAAAGTCAGAGCTCGGTCGGATTTATTTATTTATTTATTTCCCTTTTTTAATCATCTCGTCATCTCACCTCGGGTTTGGGATTGTGTGGCCGCGCTGCTGTACGAGTCAAGGTGGGAAAGTCCACAGCATGTCCGCTCCAGCAGCCATGTGCACCGGGGGGGCTGCTCCGTGCTGGCTGCATGCTGCTTTGGATGTAGCCAGGCTAAGTATTGTGTTTTCCCTCTTTGCTTTTAGCCTTTTAACGCTAATAGATTTTGCCCTGCGCTCACGCGCCTGCCCTGCACAAGACGTAGCGCACAATTAATGACGTAGACTAAATAAGATGGCAACGGACTGACCAACATTTTAGGTTTGTACGAGGCACAGAATAATCTTTTAAAACAGGCTGTGTTTTGAATTTTAACCTCTTAACCCCCGCCTTAACCGAGCACATTTTCTCCAGTTTTACCCAAATGTAAAAGTTTCTTGAAAAAGGCGTCAAAATAGGAATAAAAACGAGACGTAAATGAGGATGAGAACGCGTCAAAAAAGCTATGAAAATCAAAAAAAAAAAAGCGAAAACAACGTAACAAGCAGTTACAAAAATTCAACAAAACCTCAACAAAACAGGCCCTTAAAATGCAACAAAAAATGATGAAAAAGCAACAAAATGGATCCAAAAAACAGGGGAAAACGCAAGAAAACAGGCGACAAAAAAGCAAGAAAAAAATTAAGACTTGTTTTGTAGGGCTTAGCTTTCAAATGAGGCATTACTCTGGCCTATAGGCTGTATGCTCCAGTCCAGAAGCTTTTAGATTTGGGTAAAGCTGAACTGGAGAAAATGTGCATGGTTAAGGCGGGGGTTAAGAGGTTACAACAGGATGTGTAAAATAAAACACTATGTTGTCAATTTTTTTTTAAAGATCACAATTTTCACATCATGTTTTGTCCGTTGGAGTACGTCACTAAAAGCATGCTTTACAGTTCCCAAATTCTCAAATTAATGTATCGGCCTATTCTTCCGGAGGAAATTAGGATTCACTGTACGTGACGCTACTTCTGAGAAAAAACAAACGAAAAAAAAACTTTGCTGTGAAATAATTGTTATAACTCGTTAGAGATGCTGGGCCTAGATACTTGACCTATTCATTTTGGAGTTCACTCTTCAAAGACATGTAAATATTAAAAGGAATTCGCACAAACTTCAGCTTTCTGTCCAAACTATGTGATGTTGCCAAGGAGGAATGAATTCAGCTCCCAGTCAGTGTGAGGATGTGATATTATTTTTTCACAGAGTTTATTTAGTCTGCTGTTCATCCTCAAAGTTTCCCTACTTGTTCTGCGCCGCTCGGCTGAGAAAGGAAAACACAGCAACAAGGCCACAGCAGAGAAACTCCCCATCTAATGAATTCTTCGGCCTGTGCTGTTATCCATTTATTCACACCACTGAGATAAATGTTATAGGCAACATGGTGACTTTTAATACCAATACAGACACCCTAAAAGTATCAATCTACTTCATATGATGCGATAATACAGTATGTAGCAATCCTAATAATTCTGTTTTTTGTGTGTGTCTACTCTGTAGACTGTATCATCGTACAGAAGGTGCCATTGGGATGCAGTCACTGCTGCTGCCCTGCCATGGGAGACTTGCTGTTGGCTGCCTCTCTCTCGACTCCCCCTTCTTTATTTCATTTCGGAGTGACATGCCAGCCCGGCGAGTGACCAGTGAACCAGTGAAGCGCCCAGAGCTTTCAACATGGACTGGATTCTGAGCATACCAAGACAGGGATGCCATGAAAGGACAGATGTTCCTCACCCCGAACCTGTCTCCCACCCAAACCGCGGTATATTTATTCTCACTCTAAAAATAACTGACCAGAGAAATAGCAGTGATGTATGACGATGGGGCCAGCGAAGGGGACATAGGCACAGCTTCAAAAAGTCAGGGTGAAATGATTTGCTTTTTACGTTACATGTTTTACATTAAAATGTTTTCCCCTCATGAAAAACGTACCTGTTGTCATAGGCGCCAATCCCGTGGGTGCTGCGGGGCTCGAGCACCCACACATACCTTTGGGCACCCAGGTTGATTTGCCCTAATTACAAAATGATTCAATAGATATAACCTGCAAATCATGAGCCGTCACTTCCTTTTCTGCGAACATACGAGCGCGGGTCAGTCCGTTAAATTAATATAGGCGGTGGTAAGGAGAGCGCCTGACTCGTTAGCACGAGTTCGTGAGATCGATCCTAACCCTCGACTGGGAAGAACAGAAATTAGCACCAATGCCTGCAGTTGAGTTTTGTTTCATTCATCTATGAGTAAGCCTGCACAGTCTGTCTGTCTTTGTCTCAAGAGCTCAGAACACTCATCTCCCACCTGCTGATATTTCAAGGCAATGTTCCTGTGTATTCAAAATCCAGACAAAGCACACATTTCCTCCCCTACAAAGCATTTCTCTTTAAAAACTGTTTCCCTCCCCTCTGTGCCATTAGAGGATATAATTCCAGGCCTTTTGTGTGCTCCATTAAAGCAGTACTAAGTAACTCTTGCCCCTAGAGGCCATAAGCGCAACTGCAGGTGTCTTGGCAAGTTACGATTTTTTTACTTATTAAATGTCTTGGAGAGTAAATACTACGCTGACAGAAAAGGTGAAGGGAGAGAGAGGTGTTGTACATCCAGTTATACAATGGAAATAATTTTTAGCTAGCCCGCAGTTAGCTTTGCCCGTTAGCCTGTTAGCTTCTTCTCCGTGATTCTATTAGTGTGTATTGGTTGCTCCGCACCGGTGGCAGTCAAGTTGCAAGCATGGTTTTCTGGCCAGAGACACCAGGGGGAGATGAAAGACTCCCCAATCATCCCATTAATACTTGTATTACCCCCACAGGGACTACGGAAAGGATTTATTAAGGTAAACACGTTACTTAGTACTGCTTTAAGCTACACTTTGCCGTCCCAGTAATGAAATTTGTCCTCTAGTCAACAGGAGCTGTGGTCTGACCTCCAGATCTTGACGTAGGTTTTGTGAGGACTACCAAGGTGGTGTTTTTTCAGTATAATATATTATGTATGTTTTGGAGGAGTTAATGCAGGAGGAAACTCATTCACACATATAGTGTAAGGAAAAAATGCAAACTCCACACAGTAAGGCCCACACGCTCAAGTCAAATCGAAACAGGAACATTTTGCTGTGAAGAATATGTGGTAAACCTAACCTCTGTTAAACGTGGAGAACATTTGAACTTATAAGCACGGTATTACTCCTTACGTGTCCTGATGTAAAAAGGCCGATGCGTAACATAGCTCTAAGTGTTGAGTGGATCAGTTATCTTACGTAACAGCGCCATGGATTGCTGGCACCGAAGGCACCGCAAGCTCAAGCCAGTCAAGCCGCATTATCCAAAAATACACCAGCCGCATTCATAAGGGAATGCACAGTGTTCTTCGGCGTAGAAAAAGTGAGGGATTTTCACAATGGAAATACAGTCTGGTCTTTTCAATGTGGGTGGCATACAGATTAACATTATACTGCATTTGTCAAATTATGAGTTTTCCGTGAATACGCAGCTTTTTTGGAGTTACACATATAGCAGCGAGTTGTCGCAGCATAGTTTTGGTTTTGGTCAGAGGCAGTGGCAAACTGGTTTGGGATTTTAGTAACACTTAGACAACCAAGCAAACACAAACAGTAGTCAATACAACCCATGCAAGGAATGTCCTAGACCACCACTGAGTTACAGGACGGCAATATAAAGTAAATTTTCATTCTTTTGTCAGTTCTATTTACTTGGATCATCAGTTTGCTGCTGTTTGGGCTGATTCCAGACTTTAACGGTTGTAGAGGCCATAGGCAATCACGATAGAGACAATTCAAGTCACATTTTTTAATGTATTTAAACGATCTTCCCTTTTTCATGTAGCTGAAAATTGATTATGAAAGTAAAATCACTGGTAAACTGCAGTAAGTATCTGCTCAAATAGACGTACGATTAACAATCTAAAATTCTAAACGTATTTATTTCTCAACTACAAGTAAAACGTAGTGACCAAAACAATTTCTTCGAGTTCTGGTTCTGGGACATTAACCTCTGAAACCCCACCTTAACCGAGCACATTTTCTCCTGTTCAGCTTTAACCAAATCTAAAATCTTCTTTAGATTTTAGCGTCAAAATAGAGACGTAAATAAGGATGAAAAATAGCACACAAAAAAGCCCCAAAGAGCTGCAAAAATTCAACAAAAATGCGTCAAAACAGGCGGCAAAAAAGTGATGAAAAAGCAACAAAAATGTAACAAAAAAGTGGCAAAAATGCAATGAAAATGTGACATAACACAGCAACAACACGAGGAAAAATCGTAGATCAGTTTTGTAGGTCTTAGCTTTCAAATGGAGCGTTACACTGGCCTATAGGTTTTACGCTCCAGTTGAGAAGCTTTGAGATTTGGGTAAAGCCTAACTGGAGACAAAGCACTCGGTTAAGGCGTGGGTTAAGAGGTTAATTGGCAAACTCTTTCTAGACATCTGTCTTTGTAGGTATCTAGACTCAGGCTCAAAACTACAACTTCATATTGATAGTAAAATTAACAAGTTGTCGGTTTTTGAAGTGTTGTACTCAACAAAATTATTGGATGTTTTTTTTAATATTTCCAATGACTATGCCATAAAAATGTGATAAATAAAAAAACAGGGAAAAGTATAAAAATAAAAAAGACCACTAACTTAATAATTTTGTCATTGTCGACATAATGTTAACTCATTCTGGGAAGCATAAGAAGAGTTACTTCAAAACACTGTTTCTCAAGTATAAGTAAAAAGTATGATGCCACTTTAACAATTAAACAGTTGAGTTAATGGAAGGGATTACTAGCCTGGTGAAACCAGAATGATTCCCTGTCTGTCTGGCGGTATCCGCAAAATCAAATAGTTCCCGTTCAATCAGATTAGTTTATTTTGCGTCACATGTTGTTCACGAGCAGCGTCACTCACGGGATGCGGAAGTCCCTCAATAACAATCTACAAACGGCGAGAGAGAGAGAGAGAGAGAGAGAGAGAGAGAGAGAGAGAAAGAGTGTGTCTCCAATCGACAGTAAATGACCAAAAACACATTGTAGGTGAGTTTTGTGATTCATAATCCTGCACAAATATTAACGCAAAACCGCTAATAACACCGCATCAACGGCAGACGCCCGCCCTTCGCTGATTGGTTTACTCCGCTTCCTGTTTGCTTGTGTATATGTACCGCTGTGGGAAATGGAATCGCCGCAGCGGTGACCAGATTCACTCGCTGGTACAGTGGTGAGTCTGGATTTTTCCAGGCTAAGCGATTACCCCCCATTTCTCTACGCGCGCTTCAAATAAACCAACGCTATATCAAACTTTCCATGACCCACATTTACATTTGTTCCCTAACCCATTGGGGAGCTCCTCAAATAGCCTGTATCTACAATAATAATCACATTTGTAAAGTTGTCTTAAAAGCCTCCAGCTCATAGTTTCTACCTCTGACCACATACCATTACGCTTATAGTGAACCCCCGTCCCTGTTTGCTGCGGTGGGGCCGATGAATGGCTGATTGTTTGGGGGCCTCGTGATGGCTCTCCTGGGGCCTATCAATTGGCGGTGGCTCCTGGAACATCAGGTCACGACTCGGGCGGCTCTGAAACGATACGACCTCGCTCCCCTCTCTCTCCCTGCGTTGGTGTCACTGGGGAAAGGAGCGTTCATGTTGACAGGACACATTATTCCAGTGTATTTTTATCGCCAATAGAACTGGAAGATAATGTTTGTGCCTTTTCATGTTAGCCTCCTAGCTTATGCGCTCCTATGCCGTCCCAGTTAGCTCACGGGACCTCCAGGACGCACAGCTGGGTTCCTTTAGAAAAAGCTTCAGCTAAACGGTTCTGAAACGCTGCCTCTCCTCTCTCTCACCACTTTCCCCATCGCACATATCACGTCCCATACTTGATACCTTCCCATGCAGTTGCCAAAGCCCTGGAAACCGTATTAAGCGTTCCATCTTTTTTAACCAAAGTAGCTATATCCAAAATTTCCACTCTCCCCCACCTCCCCCTTGATGTTTTTCCTCTTCCGCACAAGCTCACACAAGTCTTCGTTTTCTCGTTCCCCTCCAGCGCCGCTCCCCGGTCGGATCGGTTACAGCTGACCAGCGGGGCAGGTGGGTGTTTTTGCGGGACGAGGGGCAGACTGCAGGCCCCGGGTCCCGCTGAGGCCTGTTGCTGGTCCCAGAGAAAGAGAGAGGGAGAGAGGGAGACACCTGGCCAACCCACAGAAACACTTCCAGCTGCACAGGGCCCAGCCTCACCACAGAGAGAATCCAGGCCAAAGGTGGAGGAGCGCATTGGCAGTGAGCAGCGCTAAGTAAGAGCTACTTTTGTGAGTCTATGGATGGTTGAATAACAATTTGTTCTTTTTCGAGGTCTGGAGTGTAAGATTACCCAAATCTTACCCAGATTACCCTGTGATATACAGTAGAATGTTCTTTTTTTGACTGAAAATTTTACTTATTTTCCGATTATTTAATCCCAAAGTCCATCGAGTTGGGATTGAATGCTATAAAATGAATGTTGTTAAAAAGAAAAAACGCCATTTTGTTGGTCAAAGTCATCCTGGGAGGAACATCCTCATCAAAAACATAGCCAGCCCACACTCTTGTGTACGTCACAGAGATTTTGATGAGATTCTTCTGTGTTTATAGTCTAGAAACTCCTTCACCAAATTTGTTCGGATTCTGTCCTTGGTCAAACTCTCTTCCCCGTGTTTTTGTTTTTGTTTTGTTTACCGATGCGTAGTTGTTTCGGTTTTACACTGCTGCCATGCATGTTCTGGAGACATACTATTGACTATTATTCATCAGTATTATTTCCAGTAATGCACACAACATAAAGCATTGCTACAATGTAGTTGTAAAAGTCTTAATAAAGCAATCCCAATCTCATAGACACACACTTTTCAAACTATATATTTTGAAACATACAGCTGATGCTTGTTTTCTGCACTTTCACCAAATTATCATTTAGTTGTCTCGCCAAGAATGTGGTCCATTAGAATTGAATTAAAATCTAATAAAAGACAAATTGAAGTTCCCTATATATAACAACGACCTGAGGGCCTCTTTAAATCACATCATTCGTGTGTGTGTGTGTGTGTGTGTGTGTGTGTGTGTGTGTGTGTTTCAATAAAACCTATACCTCTGTCTTACAATGCAGCAGCACAAAGTGGAGTGTCCTGAGTGAAAGCAGAGGACAACAGCTCCTTCTCTGCGCTCAGGGGAGATGAAAGAGCACATTATGTTTGGGATTAGTGGCCATTACACTTTTAAGACCACTGTTTGGAGACATGACAGGAGGGAGCAGGCCGAGGAGCTGATGACGGGACAGTGTGAGTGAGACGGTCGGCCTGTTGCGTAAAGGGGGCTGACAGGGGGCTTTGTGTGCTGGGAGGGGGGATCTAGAACTCTAAGCACATTTGGACGTTTAAAGGAAGATTAAGGCAAGTGGGGTTCATTAAGTGGTGATACGAAACTGTTGTTAGATTACTAGTTTGGCTGGATTCCTATGAGTCCAGAATACAATCTGAATCGGTAATGATTTAGATGAGAGAATTGAAAACGCAAAATAATTTAAAGGGTTCAGAGACAAGAACAGGATAATAAATAAAAAAGGTACATACTATTAGATGTAAAAAAAAAAAATAAAAGGGTAAACCTGATCAGTAATAACATAACTTAAAAAGAAACTAGTACAGTCAATTATTTATTATTTTCTAGTACCACCCTGTGACCGTTGCATACATTTACTTTTTGAATCTTAAATGGTATAAAAAGTAGATCCTATATTATAATATGTCATCTTTGCTGCTCAAGTCATTGCAATTTTGTCTGTTCGTCTTACAGACGATATAAAGCTATCCATTGTTCCAACATTTATGTGAACCCAAATGAGACAATTCTGTTTACCCATTCAGATGTCAGTAATACTCTAAACATTTGTATTGAATGAAAATGCACCCAAACAATAGTCCTGCTCCTGTACTGGACATCTCCGCTCTCCGGCCCTGCTCTGAGCATTGTTCAGACACAAGTTGTGATTTCGAGACAGGAAACCAGCCGCTTCCAGGCCCGATGGAACATGTCTTTATTTGAGGGAAGTCATTCCCATTGATTTATTAAATACCAGCGCAAAGTTTCCTTCCCCCTGACTTTCCCTGTGCTATCCCCATCAGACGCGAGTGGTCCGTAGAGGTCACTGCGGCACACAGGAGAACAAGAATAACAAACATTTCACTATCAACCAGACTGCCTTATGTTTGAATAGAGGCTACCACACGGTTCAGAGCATCTTCAGTCAGGCGTTGTCTGCTCAAAAACTGCACTGTGTAAAATCTTAGCAACTAGAGAGACACACCTCTGTTGTTGTTACAATTGTCCTTTTGATCAAACTAAACATTGCGTAATTCCTGGTCCTACTTCATTGTGATTGGGAAAGATTTCAATCACAATGCAACATCTGATTGTCCAGGCAAGTGCAGTAACATTAAAATATGTTGGCAACTTATATCTTCATCC
The DNA here is from genome assembly GCA_007210695.1 of Neogobius melanostomus. Classification (NCBI taxonomy): domain Eukaryota; kingdom Metazoa; phylum Chordata; class Actinopteri; order Gobiiformes; family Gobiidae; genus Neogobius; species Neogobius melanostomus. The sequence continues at coordinate 16,412,848 of VHKM01000009.1, read as the reverse complement.
ACCTTGTATGATTAAATGTTATTATCAGTGTTGATTTGTATTTGGTTGGTCCATCTGTCTGTTACAGGGCAGCTATAATTTGATAAAGATCTTAATACAGTGGCTGAGATGGTAAAGTGGGTCGCCTTTCAAACGGAAGGGTGGCAGTTCGATTCCCAAATTATTTTTATGACTGTATTATGGTCACAAATCTGATATGTAAATTGGGGTCAAAATGCACAAATGACTGCTGCTGCTCCACTTTTGCACGTGGTACTCATTTTGCGCACGTAAATGACTCCCTTATTTGGGAACATCACATTGCATTTCTCTCTTTCTCTGCATTCAATGGTGATAAACTATTGCTGATATGTCTGACAGAAAGTTGCTACCAATCTGTGCTAAGGTTTTAGAGTTTACGGCATTTATTATCAAGATATTACTTTCTACAGAGCTTTACATGAGCTATATATTCCATCTTTAGACAAGGAAAATATGCCCTTCACCTTCCCCTGTCTTGTTCTCCTTAGTCAAGTTTTCCCATACGGCCTAGCGAGGGGAAAGGACCACCTATTAAAGTGAAATCTTAGGAGTGATGGATGGGATCTTGTTGTTGGGGGGTGCAGCGGAGGCGCACCCCAGGGGAGAACCAGGATGATGAACATAAGAGGGGGAGCGGGGTCGACCCGATCCCAGCTCACACCTCTCTCTCAGGGGCCGCGACGACAGCAGACCTCCCAAGCAGTCTGTCTCCAAATCTGATTGACTTCATCCTCTTTAAACCTTTGCCTGTTTTCTCTCAAGTCGTGCTCACTTTCATCTGCAAAAATGTTCAAGAAGCACGTGGAACAGTAGTTGTGTTATTCAAAATGCTCGACTTCGAGATAAAAGCAAGAAATATAGTTCCCAAAAATGCGCCGGTGGGCTGATTGTTCAGCGCCAGCCTGACGCACCTGATAATTACTTGCAACATTTTTGGACAAATCATTTTCTCTAGCTTTTTCATCAAGACACTGATCAAATGAAATTGCTCCAATGATGCTTGGGGTGGGTAGTTTTACAGATGCTTTGAAGAGCAATGGGTGGCCTTTCCTTTAAATCAGTTTTACTGCTGCTAATAATCTCTGCTATTATTTCGACAAATATGAAATTGTCATGTGGAGTTGAACCTGTTGTATTTTAGCACTTTGAAACAAACTTCTAACCAGATACTGACTATATACACTAAGATATTTTAATAAATCAAGTATTTGTACAAAAGGAAAACAGCAGCACTTCAAACACCAAAGCCTGGTATTAGATTTTTTCATTTTTCAAACTGTCACAGAGGCAAACTCAATCCAAACTTCCAATTGTTCATGGGGAAACGTTAATAACACATTTCACAGCATGCAGGAGGTAAAGTGGAGCTTTACCATCATGATTAAACCAGTGAAACTCAGTACAGCCACTGCATCCTCTATATAAGAGGGCTTCAAAGGTTCACATTTAAATACTTGCCATTCCAAGTACCAGGCCTCGATAAAGATCAAATCAGGACTAAACCAGGGCCTAAAAGGTGTCTAAACTACACTTGAATAGGCTCTGTGCACTGAATGTTTTTGGCTAACTTCCTGTTGGCCAGTGTACAGTCTACTTCCTGTCAACTTTTTAACATACATTTAAAATAGAATAAGATTTCAAAAGCATGAAAACTCAAGCCGAGTGTGTTTCATAACAGTTTGTTCAGATTGTGGTTTTAGCTTAACATTAGCAACACATTAACGTTAGCCTTTAGCTTCAAGGCTAAAACACTTACTTACATTAATGAACACAGGCATGTCCTCTGGTGAAGTATTTATTCACAGTCATGTTTTTAACATGTAAGTAATAATCAAACAGCGGCATACTGTTAAAATATGTATTTTTAGTGAGACACAGTTAACTCTCCATAGGAAAAAACTAGGACAGGAAACAGTCATTACTCTTGGAAGTTAGCATCATATCGAGTAGCAAAATTATATGTACAGAGCCTATTGGACTAAACTATGTCTAAACTGGTTGTAAAAAAAACAGAACAAATATTACAAAGTACATCATCTTGAACAAGTGCTTTCCACAAACATATTAGTGGTCTCCTGGTTTGGCAGATACTATAAATAGGCCATGCTAGCTTGCTTTCCAACAGTATTGCAATACACTATGCAAAACTGAGAGGTAAATAAATATTGTCTCTCAAAGCTATGACTCTTTTTGCTTGTTGGAGCCACTGCTCTGTTGCCTATAAAGTTAATGACAGCAAATGGCGATGCAGAACTTGTGGTTTGACGCCTGCTGTAGTAGTAGTAGTAGTAGTAGTAGTAGAAGTAGAAGTAGTCTGCATTTAACTGTCAGGAAATGACCCATAATCTCTCTGCGTTTGACTGCTGTGGCATTCCTGTCAAATGACACAAGTCGCGGCTAGATTAGGGGCTTGGTAATTAGCTCATTAGTCAACATAAACACATGGCGGACCCCCCTTCCTTACCCCGTTCCCCCCTCCAACTTTAGCACCCACAGCTGATGGTATGCTCACCCTGTACCTGCACTTAAGAGGCCACTCTGCAATCACCGCTTTTCTTTCTCCGGGCCTCTACACAAGCCACTCTTTCAGGCTGCATGTGGAGATTGTCAGCTGTATGTGTGAGAGGGAGAGTGGAGGGGGCCGGGGGCACAGGCACCTCAGCGGCCTTATCAGAGCACTTTATCAGCCTGAGGGAGAGATATGACGGTGAAAAAAAACGGCACTTTTTAACTCCAGCCAGAAGCCAAACATGTACTTATGACGCTTTGAAAAAGGAATTGATAAAAAAAAAAAAAAAGTTTCCTAGAATTGATGCTGTTTTTTGTTTTACTATTTTGTTTTCTTTGCTCATGAATAAATTCATACTGTAGGTCATTTGTGTGGACACGCTATGAGCACTTTTAGGATTGTCTTAGAAGATTACTTTATTACTAATATCAATCAATCAATCAATCGATGGTTTTGTATAGTCCAATATCACAACAGAAGTGGCCTCACTAAACATTAAGGCAATAAAACAAAACAGTAAATAAGACAATGTAAAGTCCAGGCAACGGAAGTATCCAGGTAAACATAAACATAATGTCCAATTAAATGTCAGCAGCAGGTGATGAGGAGCGGTGCGGGTGTCCCTTGTCCTTAGACTCTCCAGCACAGCGAGGAAAACTCAAAAACCCAGGGGGACAAAAGATTACTGACTGAATATCTGACTGATGATGCACCATCATAGCTACCAATTGAAGCACAGCCTGACCGCAGTAATTTGTGTATCTGCCTTACAACATGGTATACTGGAGCAGCATCTTCTTTTACTGCCTCCCAGTAAAAGCGCTCCAACGTGATTTAATATAAAACATGTAGGATTATGCTTTGGGTTGCCAGATCCTATGGCTAAAACAGGCGGCAATAAACCTCCAGTCCAGCCAACATTTATTTTGTTTGTGTTTGCTCATGTGCAAAAGTAGATCATTAGCAGAATCATTTGCATATCATTTACTCATGCAGTCATTCACCTATCAGAATTAATTGATTGCTAGATTGATTGATATCTTTATTTGGAATTTTTGCATTCTGTTCAAAATGAGGCTATAATGAATATGTTTTTGAACCCGTGCTAAATCCTACCTTCTTTTACATTTTGTTGCTTATGCGATAAACCGGCTTTTGTTAGATGTAAGGTACGACGTCTGCTCTGTAAGCCTTCCATGATCACGAAAGGAAATCACCACCCAGATAGACTGATCGAATGATTGATTTGGGTAGAACAGAACATCTTTGTGAGCGCCCACGCCTGCAGAGGACACATGCACAACAGAGGGACCCCCACAGCCTTTAACTCCTTCAAATGCACCTCCGCTCCGAGTGTAGCTGCGCTGAGGGCCGCATAATGCGCTCTTTCAGCGACACATCAAACTTCCCAAATGTGCCGCGGACTTGATCACGAAGGTGTTGAAATCCGAAAACATTCCAACGTTGCAGTTCTGTCGCTCGGAAAGAAAAAAAAGTTTTTAAGTGCGTCCACAGCCACTATTGATTGGCAACGTTCACAACAGGCGAGCTGTGTTTGGAGCTAGTGTACCTGTATGTTCTATGCGAGGCAGTTGTTGGCGTGACGCATGTGTGGGCTTACACTGAGCAGAGGTTAGCAGGATAAAGTCGAGTACCTACAGCTAATGGGATACTTGTTACATTTAGGCTTGCACTCAATATCCTGATTCAAATGTGAAATAGCAGATCTAGACGTAGAAAGATCTAATTCTGTACATTTCTTTTTTTTCTCTTATGTGAAGTAGGTGCAGTGCGCAGCCTGTGGTTTCCTCAAAGCCAAGCTGAAACCTGGTTTAGATACAGCAAGGCGGATAATGGGAAGATTGGCTGCTGATAGATCCATCCATCATCGCCTCGACAGTCCACGGAGCGACGGATCACATCATTTTCTGGGTAATTTAACGAGAAAAACACAGTGCACACTCCCCTCGGTTCGGCCCTGTACTGTAAGAGGCAGCACTTAAAAGTCCGACGGGTTTGTCTTGGAGCAGTGGAGGCCATTGACAGATTGTGCAACCCAAAGTCTTTATCAAGTCATTATGCAGAGAGACAGAGGTGTCGGTCACGCATGGAGAAGTACACAGATAAACAGCACAAAATGAAATCCCCGAAAGTTTACAAGAACCACAAAACAAAAATTAAATAAAAAAAGCTCACTGTATTCAGACAATGCATCTTCTTCTCTCTGCCGTCACAGAGCTGATATTCTGCTTCTTCACTTTGCCTACTTTTAAATTTCCATTTGAGAGAACTATAAACAAGTTCAGGAAAATCATACCTGCTCCACTGAACTGTATTAGGCCGACAGTGATCACATGACTTTGTTGACTAATCCGGACACATAAGTGCTCACAAACAGTAGCGTGTCTGCGATCAGTTTTTTCCTCCAAAGAAAGAAATAAAGCAGGAAAACAGAGTGCTAGAAAATGTAGCAGCATGGCATCAGCTGTTTGACAGACTTGTGGTGTGGCCGCTCTCACTATCAGTATTCTCTCTCACTGTGTGTGAACCCCCAGTCGTTCTATAATTGTGCTGAATTCAGTTGTGCAGTGTGGACCACCCATTCGTCACAACATCTCTTAAGACTGAAATAATTGTGTCGTGTGTGGTATGCATTAGGTGCACTGACTCCATTTTAAATTATAGGCTGTTAAGAATGTTGTTACGTCATTTGAAGGTTGAGGTTAAGGTAAAGGTGCTTTATTTGTCATTATACAACAACTGTACAACGAAATTTGTCCTCTGCATTTGACCCATTCATCTATGCCGGTGGAACGACCCATAAGGAGCAGTGGGCGACGGCAGTACCACGCCCGGGGACCCATCTCTACATGTGGGGCCAGGCTGATGGTCAGAATGACCTGGCTGGAGGAGTCACCTATTGCACATGTTTTAGTGGTAGGGGAAACCGGAGTACCCGGAGGAAATCTACACAGATACGGGGAGAACATGCAAACTCCACACAGAAAGGCCTCGTTCAGGTAGGAATGGAACCAGGGAACTTCTAATTGTGAAGCACTAGCGCTAACAGCTGCGCTACCGTGCCGCCCCATTGATTAGAAGTAACGATGTAGATTATTCTGGAAGATCAAAATGCACTACAGTATTTTACCTGCATGGGTTCGTTAAAATGCACTGTTCCAAACACAATAGTTTTTGAAAACGCTTTGTACTTTTACTTAGCCAAAGGCAAGGAAGCATGTTATTTATACCGCGCATTTCGTTCACAGGGCAACTCAATGCAAACTGAATGCTTCCATCTTTTTATTACCCCACATGCTGCAATTAGCAAAGGCTTTGTCCGTGAATGTAACTGCCTATGTAAACACCCAAGCTACTAGTATAGTAGTGTGCTGCCATGTTGATCTATTATTTATTTGCATACTTCCCTGTCATCAGTGCTGATTTATACTAATAGCTGCTGTCCCTCCGTTTGACAGTGATTGCTGAAGGAGACCGCTCCTCCTTGCTCTCTGGCAGCGGGCCAAAATCCTTATCTGACTTGATGAATTACGTTGACACCGGCGCTATCTTAATGACTGTGTGTATCTCCCGTCTCTCCTCTGCTCTTCCCTCTCCCACACCAGCTCTTGGCCTTGCTCCTTACATTCGGACTGGAGGAGTGGAGGCTCTGCTGAACTGCTTGGGAGTGCGCCGTAGGTTCTGAGTCGGCCGCCGTTTGAGTCCCAGTGACGTGGGACTTTTTCGTTATTTTTTTATTGCTGGGTGAGGTCGGTGACAATAGGAAAGGAACGGTATGCACCAAACACTAATGATAGCTATTGGATATTTGACGCAATACGGCCACTCCACTTTATGTAATATCACTGTGCCTGTGCGGTTGTCAAGTAAGATATGTTGGGTGACAATATTCACAATGTTTGTCATGCAGTCGGCAGACAATGGGATTTTGCGGGCAAGGGTTTGTGTAAAAAATGTCTGAAATCCAACAACAGGCTAACATAGAATCCAAGCCCTGTCCCCACATATTTTTTTGTTCACATTATTTTGTGTCAAATACCATACCATTCCAGCGGTGACGTAGTAAAAGTAATGGCAGCGACCACTTCCTCGACGCTTACTTTTCCTGCTTTTAAAGATCCTTCCTTCTTTGCCCGGAGCTTCCTCTGCGGTGACAAACATCGGCGCAAAATGACACCCATTTCACCCCGCGTGTCTTTTCACGGCTTCACCCACGGCGTCACCTCGTGGGGGGAATGAGACTTTTACTGCGGGAGAGACAAATGTTGCAGAGTGCGGCCCTGTCAGCACCTGTCCCCGCGTCAGAGCAGCGAGGCGTCAGTGACCATGGCAGACAGACGGGACGATCTGCTGTCCCCTCATGTCCCTGATGGCCTGTTTACACTTCACGCCAGAGAGGAGAAAGTCAAGGGTGGGTGATGTGAGGTATAAAAACAAATATTATTTCACCAAATGAATAATAACTTTGTTGAAAATACCAAGAATGTGGTTTAAATCACGTTTTTGACTGAAATTGTACAAAGGCAAGGCAAGTTTATTTGTAGAGCACAATTCATACACAAGGCAATTCAAAGTGCTTCACAGTTGCATAAAATTACAAGAAAACAGATGAAATCCATCAATAAAACATCAACATAAAGTTAATCAATTACAGTAAAAGGCAAGAGTGCAGATAAAATACTTTCAGTTTTCATATGCACGGGTAAAAAGAGCTGTTTTCAACCTGGATTTCAACATTGTCAGAGTTGAGGCCTGTCTCACATCCTCATGAAGATTGTTCCAGATTTTAGCTGCATGAAACTGAAACGCAGCCTGTGTTTATTATTGACTCTGGGAACCACCAGGAGACCCCTCCCTGAAGTTCTCAAATTATTTTGCTCAACAGTTGCCCGTTGGATCCAATTTGCTTTTGAATACTGACATTTCCCCATTGCCCACAGTCCTGAATGCTTGCAAATCTTGAGAAATTAAAAGTTGTGCGCATTTATTGCATTTGTGGCATTAACAAGCATTGAAATGTACCTCGTAAAAATTCACAGTAGAGGAGGAGTATTAAAACTGTCTTATTGTTGAGTGATAGTTGACCTATCCCACATTGTAATCCCGCATCATGGAAATCAGAGCCGTGTCCCACATTTCACTCTCTGCTGCACAAACTTTATTTTATTCCTCAGATGCAGAGACCGCTCGGCAGAAGCCTTTGCTATTTTTTTTTCTCTCTCGCTCCAGAGTACACTGTAACAGCCAATAGCGCCGCGTTTTGAAGTCTAATTTGCAAAGGAGCGCCATCGAGTAAGAGGCGGGCTTTAGAGTAGAAGCCCGCCTCTTACTCGATGGCGCTCCTGTGCAAACTGCAGACTCGCATGAGAAACTAAACTATAAGGGGGACAAAAATAATTCCTTTCTCCATGTTGTACAAATATAATCATATGATTGGACTGTGGGTGAGTGATGTGGGTCTCCTTAGTGCAAAGTAGAAAAGTTCAGACTGGCTTCACAGTTCATGGATTTGCAATGTCCCTGCAGTGAAAGGAGCTGCTACAGGGACACATAAGCTGAGTGACAGGTCTAAACAGGTTCATCTTTAGACCTGTCACTGGTTAATTAACAGGTTAGGTGCAGTTCTGACTTTGTCACAGAAATATAGCTTAGCTTTACTTCAGTATTGAATTAAAAGGACTAGACGGAGTTCAAAAATGTTAAAACTATGTATTTTCTACTCCCCTAGAAATGTCATAATGTGTAGAATTCACCACAACTGCCGCTACAATCCTGCACTGTCACTGAAAACATTGTTACAGTACTTCGGGTGCAAAGTGCCGTCATGCACGAGCTTAATATAGAAACTGCAGTTACATGTAAGACCTGAGGTGACAGTAGCGAGTATAAAAATGACAACTTCCATCTAGTCCCTTTAAAGTAAAAAGTATTTAATTGAAATCTGTTATTTTAATAGCTTATGCAATTAGAATAGGCGAAATGTAAAAGTTTATTCATTACTTTTTACAATTTGATTGTCTTTAAAAAGAAAATAAAAGTCCCTACTTCCTGCTTTGTCCCTTTTAAATACGCTTCATGTCCCACATCTGGCTGGTCACAATCTGGTCACCCTCTCACCTCACAGCAGGAACTCCCTGAGTTTGATTCTTGTGGGACTTTACAGTGTAGAGTTTTCATGATCTCTCTCTATCACACACCTGTTTCCCCAGTGAACCCAAAACATGCACAATACGTGTGAACAATTACGTTTTTGAGTTTTTGTTTTACTTGGGTTGTATTTTTTTGGGAGAACTTATTACTTTTACTCCACTACATTTAAAAGAAAAATAGCATACAGTCTACTCCACATGTCTATAAAGGGTCCAAAGTAAAAAGTCAATTTGTCCAAGTGTTTTGTTTATTTCAAAAGCCTAATGAACAGTACGTGGCGCTGGGAAAAGTTGTCCCCGTCGTTGTTTTGCTGTATAGGTAGTGAATGCATGTGTACTTTTCATTTCAGTTAAAAATAGCTATTGGAGTAATATTTGATTAGTAGTATCTGTACTATTATTATTCAGGTGATGAAATTGACCACCGCTGTTGGAGTTTGTCCTGTAGCTGTGTTTGCAGTGAAACACACTGCTTATCCAATAACAGGTTGTTTTTAAAAGCTCGCCCAATGCTAGGAGTTAAGTGAGGCCAGACTGGGAACTTTAGCCCACTGTTGTAATAATCCTAAGTCTCCAGCCTCCGCCTGTCTGCCTATGGGCCGTCTCGCATGAACACCAATTAGCCCTGATGTTGGACAGAGGACAAGCTGATGCACTTTGCCTGTAGTTTTTCCCTCGTTGAAACGTCAGAGTGGGTAACCGGTGTGGTCCAAGTATTTTGGTGGTAATAGTAGCTCTGTGTTCCGGGAACTGGGTGAAAAAAAAAGCCACGGTGAGGTTTCAGGGTAATAACTTCATCGTTCTATATTGCAGCAGGAGAAGGAACATTTCTCTCTCGATTTTCTATTCATTTTTTTTTTTTTTTGTACTCTGGCAGGTCTCTCGGCCCCGTGACCATGGAAAGCACAGTCGGCACATTCTGCAGACGAGGGTCTTCGGGGAGGAAATCCAGAGGAAACTGTGCACAAGTGTAAATCAGTCTGAGGCTCACGGTGCTCACAGAAAAGGCCCTTGTTTCGAGCTTCATTTTGATTCTGCATTTTCGTCCCCCTGAGGTAACTTAGATAGTCTTAGTCTGTTCACATGGACACTCACTTTGCTGCACGACAGACAGAGTTGCTGACTGAAATCTGGGAGCGCTCCTCAGCCTCTGAAGTAATTTAAATAGTACTGCCGCCGGAACTTAATCATCAAACATGGCAGATGATTGGTTAGCGCTCTTTTCTCACAGTTAGAAGTACAATGAGCACAATCCTCCAAATAAGAAGCAACTTTTCTCTTTGAAGTCTGCCTGTTCTTAGCCTCGCTCTGGGTACCCTGACCCTTCTCAACAAAAAAATTTACAATGAGGTCTCAGAAACCACACTTGCAACTTTCCCTGTTCCGACCCGGAGACGCAATACACACTAATGGAATGACGAAGAAGAAGCTAAGAGGCTAACGGGCAAAGCTAACTGTGGGCTAGTGGGCCTTGAGCAGTATTCACAGCTAAGTTTGAGTTGTGGCACAATGTACAATATCCCTCTCTCCCTTTGTCTTTTCTGCCAGCGTATTATTTACTCTCACGGACAATTAATGAGAAAAAAAACGCAACATACTACAACACCTGCAGTGGCGCTTATGGCCTCTAGGGGCATGAGTTACTTAATTCTGCTTTAAAATACAAAACAAACTTTTGGGACCAATACATTGCTAAATGTCATGAAAAGGTGACACAGGGCACGTGAAAACATTGATTTTTTCAAGCAGTGGTCAATGTTGAGAGTTTTAGTTACATTTCTCCTTTAACTGCCTGGCACATTAGATGGTGTCACACATTTATTCATGCACATATATTGGCACATTTAGGATCCACGTGTAGCAAAAAAGGAGACCAAGATGACACTGTTATCGAAATATGGTCCTTTGCTTTGGCTGTCTCCCTGCGGATGTTTTAATATTTCTAGGCTGATTTATTGAGCACATAAAAACAACCGCAAAGAAATCCAAATGTTATAAGTGAAATTTGATTTTTTATTTCCCCTTTTAAATAGCTATTTCACTTATAAATAGCTTATTCCTACTCCTACTTTTTCAACAAGATAAAAACATAAATTTAAACCTGGCTTTATTCCATTATTTACATTTTGTTGCTGAAAATAATGGGCAATTTTGGGAATTTGTATTTTTTTTTCACAGGAAAACATAATACATTTTTGGCTTCATATTTATGTCAGTAATCTACAGCTAGTTTCAAACTGATATCTCTAAATGTAATTTTTCTTTCCTTCTACTCACCTCCAGTGTCTCGCCTTAAACAAAATATCAGCAGAACGTAACACATTATATCCCTCCTCTGCAATACATGTTATGACTGCCAGATGAGAATTTGATACAATCCCATTGGAGCTACACTGATCTGCTGCCAAATGGTAGAAAGTGAAATTTAATTTAAAGGCCGTAGATGTTGAAAACTAATATTATACACATTCTGAACCCATATATCCGCTCATTTAGCAAAGACCTTGAGTTACTCCTCAGTTTAATTGTCTTGGTGTAATGAGCCTATGTGAGATGCCGTTAGCTTTTGTGCTGGTTACTGTCGGCAGGGGGTGGGGGTACAGCAGTGTGGGGGGAGTGTGGATGCAGGACTACATAAGGCTTTGTAAATCTTCTTAGCGGAGCTCATTTGGGCCAGGTGCGCACACTTTTGGAGCTGTTTGCTAATCCCTACCACATGCTGTCAGCTGTAAGTGATTACGGTGTTTGTGGTGTCACTGTAGGTGGTACTGGTTTATGATCATTTGCAAACATCCAATCTCGACGTATCACTATCCTGTTTGGAATTACACATCACAACGTCATCCTAATGTCTCCCAATCAGTTTATTAAAGCTGACATATCGCAGCTGATTTCCATTGTTGGACGGTCAGCGCCTACCATGGACTTAAAGTAGACAAAAACTGATCTATATCAATCTACATTTCATAGTAAAATCAAATTGCCTTTTTTGGCCAGCAGCACTTCCACACACAAGAAATATAAAGAAACATAAATAAGATAGACGACCCAAAAATCTAGTTTAGGAGGCTATCTGTTGTGTTTTTGTCATCATTGTTAGACATAAAACTAGTCGGACAATGACATAAGAACAAAACAAAATGTCCTCTTGTTAATTTACGAAGAACGATGTCGTATGGGGCAAACAGATGCATCTGCCAATCAGCTCCAGATTCACAGGGTCACTTCCTTTTCATGTCCTTCCAAAGCCCGAATGGAGCCGCGGCCAACGGATCGTCTCGTAATCAAATACCGCCGAGGGGATTAGACAAATGGTGATTCATTTTTATCTGTCCCATGGAAGAAGAACTCACCCTTCCCAGTCTTTGATTCCTAACTGTTGTCAGGCCAGGCTTAAGGGTTAATAAAGCAAGAGACAGAGGGAGCGCACTTCAAAGACACTTCAGAGGCTGTGTGTCCGTAGGGTGCCGAGCCACAAAAGGCACCGGCATGTCAGCGGAGGGGAAATGTGCGCAAGAGTGCGGTATGGGTCGGCACAGAATGAGAGATCAATACAGGCGGAAAGGATGCAGAGGTTGTAAACTTCACAGCCAGCGCTTTAGAGGGAAAAGGACCCCCATAGACATTGATTATTTAGGCACAAAGACTGTAACATCGCAAAGAGGATATGAACAAGAAAGTATGCTTGCATCTCAAACGATAGTTATATAGCAAACAGAGGGATGATGACCTCTCAACAGGACATCGGCATCAAAAAGTGTGTGTTTAATATCACAAGAAGCTAAAACATGGGTCCAAGAATGCTGTATTTATTATCGTATAGGCAACTATTAGCAATTTGAGTACTGAAATGAGACTGGATAAGGAGAAGAGCACCACCTCATGACATCAGCTGTTGGATAGGTTGAGAAAGCTCAAACATGTTTGAGTGAAACTTAAGCTTTAGCTACAACTGTTTTTACTTTAAAAAAAAATCTAAAATCAGTAGTTTTTCCCCCAAACATCCAGGTCTGAAAGCCATGACTAAGGGCTATATGTAGTGCTGTGACTGCGTCTGGGGCCATGAGACGGACAGCGGATAGGCTATACCTACTTTGCTCTGCCAGATCCCATCTGATCCCGAAAGCTCAGCAGGGAAGGGCCTGGCGGGTACTTGGATGGGAGACGGTTTGGGAACACCAGGAAGCCTGGGTGAGTGAGTGGTTGGTGGTGGTCGGAGGGGCCGATGGCACAGACTGGTTGCCTCGCTTATGTCAGTCTACCCTAGGGCAGCTGTGGTTACAATAGTAGCTTATCACCACTAAGTATGGAGTGAATGAATAATGACTACAGTGTAGCGCTTTCAGAAACCTGGTCAGGCTTGTAAAGCAAGTGCAAGCCATTATTATTATTATCGGAGAAAGCTACAGCTACCTCAGATTGTTTGACAATCCGTTATTGTTTTTTCCCACTCTATGGCTAAACTTGCGTGCTTGCTTTAACCAAGGAAGACTGACATGTCAAGGATGCATTGAATGGAGAGTTGATTGAGGAATTTATACTTTTGGAATCACTTGTCTACAGAAAATGCTACGTTCGACCAATATGCAACATATTTCAATTAATTCCCAATATTTTATCACGATATAGAGTTGTGCATACTCTTAACCATAGTGAACAAATGTGGCCATCTTTCATGTTGTAAGCCGGGCACTTACAGCCTCATTGTACTCGAGCGTTGTTTATTTATCATGTTTTAGTGTGAATCCGTGGGGAGTCTGCAGCACTGTCTGTGACCCTATAAGATCAATGTGCGCTTTCTCAGCCTCAGAGGAAATGTAACAAAGTAACAATATGATTGTTCTGCACTTCCTCGAACATGAAAGCCACACACGGAAGAGCTACCGCACTATTCCGGGCCATAAAAGGCGCATTGGAAACCTTATTTTAACCCTGTTTATTTCAGAGAGAAATATTTACAATATTTTTAGACTAAATGAAACGTGTCAGGTGCTTGAAGAGGGACTCAGTTGGTAGCACACTTCCTGCTCGGGGTCTTAGACGTAGTCATATCAACCAGATTATAATATCCACATTTGATCGTAATGCCACCACCAGCACTGGCTTCAAAATCACAAAAGGTATTGTAACATTTGTTATTATGATCAGAGGTAGTTTTAGAGTTGTGTAATTTCAACCCTTTGTAATATTTAGAATATACTGTGTCTAGCTCTCCTCTCTCATCCCTCTGCTCTCTCATTTTTATTCAGGTAAAGTTCTTCATTTGTCATCAAACATGCAAATTGCACAACCAAAATTCAATAGATCACCTGTATTTAGTATTTGAATTGAAGATACTTTTTACCTTGATTTTTTTTGTGTGTGATTGAGTTGTGCATCTTTTCAGTTTGCACATCATTTCCATATGCGGCACAGCTTTTACCCTTTGTGATAATGGGTCTTCTATATAAGCAATTATGCACAATACATTTGCATGTACAGTTTAAGGAAGAAAAAATATATAAATAAATACAATAAGACAACACACAGTCATACACACCCAACCCACCCATACTGTCCAGGCATGATTAAAAAAGGGGAAGAAAATCAATCAAACAACACTAGTAAACAGGAGACAGAACAAATATTTGCTGATTTCCTCCGTCAATTACATCTACAGAAATAGCTTTTGATACATGAGGCAACTACTGTTGTGATATTGGGCTATACAAACCATTGATACATATAGTTATGTAAAGTTTAGACAGGGAATATACTGTATTTGGAATACATATAGTTATGTACTGTACATTCATGGTTGTTACATGCAATCAGAGTTTGTCAAGTTTCATACAGCAACTATATTTTGTTTACCAACATGAGATATTTGAACTTTTGGCACCATGGATCCGAGCTGCTTAGAGCTCCAACTGGACAATGTCTTTAATTGACAAGAGCCACTGCTCCACACTCAGAGTTTGTCTAAGTTTCCATCGACATGCTGTCATCTTTTTAGCGGCTGTAAGACCAGCTAAAATTTGGCGGCATTCATTAATATTTAATTTCAAACTGGAAGTGTCATTCAGTAAGAGTAACCTCTGTGTGTGGGGCAATTCTCTTTCCATTAGGTTTGATAGAGCACTAGCAACATTTCTCCAAAAACCTAAACCTTGGGGCATCGCCATACCATGTGAAGAAAAGTCGCAATAGGAATTGTCTTTAAGTTTCATCAGGTGCAATCTCCTAGGGTAGAGATAAGCCCGGTGAACAAACTTGTAGTGGATCATTTGGTAGACATATGATTTTTACACCTGACAAAAATAGTCAGGTAAATGAAAAAGACTCTTCCTGCCTTAGACCTTCCTCAGTTCCATCATAAAGAGTGTAATTTCACAACATCCGGATCAGTACTTGAGTATGAAGCCGCCACCAGCCCTGTCTCCAGCTGCAGGGAGCGATGGCACAGGTGATAATGGCTCGTATGGCCTTCATGTGCCGCAGGGCAAAGTGCTGCTGCCTCCACTGACATACCGTCATTTAAGAGCTTCCCTTCTATCCCTCTGTTCCTGTTCTCCAGAGAGAGAGAGAGCAGGGCACCACTTAAGATAAGTGGATTAGCTTTGCAGTGACCGTATCAGCCAGGGGTGTGTTATGAAATTATCATCGCAAATTTGAAGTGGCTCTAAGTATTTTGTGATTGCGGCCAATATTTTTACTTTAATTAATAAATAACAATTTATTGAAATTAGTAATGAAATCTCAGTGAGAACGATTGTCACTGTCAGATCTGTGTTGTTACTGTTACGCACCAAATTATACAAAATGCTGGTGGTTATTGTAGGAGAATTCTACAAAACGATGATCGAAAGGTTGGTGAAGAATAGGCAGCAGTCAGGATGTCTTAAGCAGGAGAAGTTTTATTGCCATCTTTGCGGGACCCAGAGACATGAACTCAAGACATTGCCAGTCCTAACATTCAGCCTGTCTGTGCTTCCCCAGAGGACACGTAAATACCCTACAAGCGCGTCACACTCACGCACGCAAGCATTCAGTGGCTGATAGTAGGCGCCTGAACACCCAGTCAAGGCTATAAAGAGATAGTACGATCGCACAGCTTGACCTACGGGCAGTACGACATTATAGATTAACACAGTATGATGACTAGCGATTAACATTATCTCTTACAGTTATCTTCACCTGTAGACCAAAAGATGCAGCGCCCAGTGACCCATCTCCAGATCTTGAGCTGGGTTCATGGTCATGGATAGCCATATTTACAGGAGACCATATTGAATGTATCGGGGAACACAGAACATACACAATTTTTCTGGAGTGTTATTTTAGCACTTTTATTTCTGAATATGAGCAAATGTCTGTCATCTTCCGTGCTGGGGAACATAGGACCGACACTGCAATGAACAATGTTGGATTCTGGAGAACGTGAGTGACTGAAAATTAAATGACTGACATTCAAGAATAACTGTTTGTTTGTTTATGTATTTATTCAAATTCTAAAAGCCACAGATTTTTTTAACACCTTAATCCCCGCCTTAACTGGACACATTTTTGAGTTTTACCCAAATCTAAAAGCTTCTCAACTGGAGCTTACACCATATAGGCCAGCCTCATTTGAAAGCTAAGACCTACACAACAGCTTCTTCCTTGTTTTTGTCATCACAGAGGTTAAACTTTCTTAACTTTGAGAATGTTATTAAATTCTGTAATTTAAAATTAATGCATAAATGTTTGTACAACCAAGTCTCTGATATTCTCAGAAGGCTCATAGTTGCACTTCGATCAGTGGGCTCCATCACACGAGGAGCTGCTAATGGAAATGGGAAAGTGCCCCTTAGAAGAAAGACCTTTAGACAGGCAGCCTTTACTTTACTAAACTCTGGAACTCCTTGGCTCCTGAGCTGAAACAGGACTTAGCTCTGGGGGCTTTTAAAAATGAACTAAAGTGTGTTTTAAAAAGAGATCAAGTGTGCAATCATTTTTAGTTTGCACTCAAATGCACTTCCTTTGTGTAATTTATTTATTGGTTTATTTGGTCGGGACAGTGCATGTTAATGAACATACATGGGTCTCATGCATGTAAACAAGCCACACCGGATTGTAGCCTTTGGCTTGTTTGCGTCCGTTGTCCCCCATGCGCACTCTCATTCATCCCGGCCTATTGTACATGTTTTTAGTGGTAGGGGAAACCGGAGTACCCGGAGGAAACCTACACAGACATGGGAAGACCATGCAAACTCCAGACAGAAAGGCCCCGTCCAGGTGGGAATCGAACCCCTGACCTTCCAGCTGTGAAGCACGAGCGCTAACCACTGTACTACCGTGCCGCCCTAATCAGAATTAATTAATGTAAATGTATTTTCTGTATTTCTGTGTGCATTTGAAAAGCTCTTCTAGGGATGGACATTGCAAATTAGCCTCGGCTATAAATGTTGTAGTGTGATACATGTTTATTGTTCACACATGTCCCTATCAAATAAATGTATAAATAAATAAAACAAATGTTTATTCTACTGACAAAGTCAAAATGTATTGACACAAGGTTTGAAGCCGAGAGCTCTGCCACCCCCCGTCTGAGATTACAGAATGGTCATTGGAATTACTGGCACCAGCGGGGCATAAAAATATCTACAAACTGGCTCTTCAAGTGTAACACATTTTGGTCCTCCTCTGTAGTGTCCTGGGACTCTGCTGAAGGTTCCTGGTCATCTTTTACTTCAACTCTTTGCTTTGCAGGGTTTTTTCTCTTCTTCTTTCTTTTGTTGGAGCTGGGAGGTTCTTTCAGCTCTGTTTCATACACATCTTGTTTCTCTTCTTCCGTAAGGTCTGCAGGAGTATCTGCCACATTTTTCTCGCCCTCCACTGAACACTCCCTGTTGGGCTGTTCTTCAAGAAGGACTGGAGGTTGAGTCATGTCTAAGATACTCACAGAGTCCGCTGGTGGAGACATTTCTTTAGTCTGGTCCTTCAACTTTAAAACACTTTGGTCCTCAGTGAAGGTGTTCCAAACGACAAGAACTTCTCCTTTGGACTCGTCTGATGTGGTCCTGCTGTCACCTTGGTCTTCAATCAGGAACGGTTTAATGTTGACCTCTGTTTTCGTTCGTTTGGGCTCTGGTGAACTGGCTGCTGAGTCTGGAACTTTGTTTACTGTGATTAAAAGATTTTTACCCTCGCTGATGGCGCCTGTAGTTTCATAGCTTCCGTCTGATTGAAGCTCTGAAGAATTATTCCCTGGTGAGACAGTGGAGCTTTTTGCCATTTGGGGCTTTGTGGTGTTGATCTTAAGCTGAGCATCTCTGGCATCGTCCTCTGCCTTTGGTTTGGGAGTCTTGGCACCAACCGGTAGCCTATTCTGCATGTTATTTCCTTTCTTTTGCTTCCTCTTTTTGTTTATGTTGCGATTTTCAGCCTGCACATCCGATTTAGTGAACTTCTGCTTCTCTGCACCGGTGAGTTCTCCTGTGAATCCTGAAAACATATCTGCAATCAGGTCCAGGTCCTTCATGTTTGAATTATGTTGGACTTCAATAGCAGAGTCTAGAACTTTAGCAACTTCTACTCTGGACCCAAAAGAATTGTCCGCTGTTGGGGTACGGCAGTCACTCTGGTCTTCAATGTGGAGTTCTGTCGTGATGGCCATCTCAACTTCAGCCTCTCTAGTTTGTTTGGCCTCAGGTGAACTTGCTTCCGTAGCTTTAACTGAAGTCACATTGGAGTCCTGGGACTCATTCACAGAATCCTCCATGTTTGATAGACCTTTGTATTTGAAGGCGGTGTCTTGAACTTCAGGAAAGTAATCTTGGGACTCTGAAAGATTGTCCACTGCTAGGGCATTAGAGCTACCTGCCTTGGTACCTTGGACCTTTGTAGTGATGGCCTTAATCTGAGCATCTCTGGCATTGTCCTCAACCTTTGGTTTTGGAGTCTTGGCACCAACGGGTAGCCTATTCTGCTTGTCATTTCCTTTCCTCCTTCTTCTCGTTTTGTTGACGGGTGTTTCAGCCTGCACATCTGATTCACTGATCTTTTGGTCCCCTACCCCAGTGAGATCAGCAGGATTATGTGATACATTGCCGTCTGTTTTACGATTTCTGTCGAACTTTGTTTCTGAAATGATTTGTGGTTTATTATTTACCACAGTCACTGAAGCTCCTGTGAAAATCTCTTCAAGAGTTTCTGTTTGGGACTCTGGAAGATTGTCAGCTAGCAGGGTACCCTGGACATGATCATCTGTGGTGATGTCCTGGGAGTCTGCTGTAGGATCTGAGTGTCCCTCCTTTACTTTGATAACTATCTCCTTTGCCTGCTCCTTTTTCTTGCTTTTGTTGGAGCTGAGAGCTTCATCCTGCGCTGTTTCAGTGATGTTAAGATTCTCCACTTCAGGAAGGTTTGTGGTAGTATCTAGTACTATTTCTGAAACAGTTCCTTCAGCTGTACAATCGCTGTTCAATCGCTGATGTGTAGTGTTTGTTACCTCCGTCTGTGATCTTGTCACTTTGGGCTCAGGTGAGCTAGCATCTGTAGCCTCCTCTGAAGTGTCCTCGATCACAAATTCTTTCTTGTTTGGTGGCTTAGACACATCTACCACATTCATAGAGGGTTCATTCAGTAGCTCTTGAGAAGAATTAGCTATTATGACCCTCAGGATACAGTGGTAGTAGTTTTCTCCTGGTTTAACACTCTCTGATGGAGTGCCTAGTTCGATCTGTGTCATTTTCATCTGGTCCTCTCCTGACACATTTGTAATTTTAGGTTTAGAGACTACACTGCTGGAGTTTTCTATGATTTTAATTGCAATATGGGGGCTTTCTTTGTCTTTCAACTGTTTCAACAAAGACTGCTCCTTTGTACTCCACTCCAGTGCAGCTTTGTCAAACTGTAGTTGCTTCTCTAGAGCTGCTTGTTGTTGGTGTTCAAGTTTATCTTTCAAAGCCTTTTCTCTCTCTAGAAAGCTTTGACGCTCTGCTGTCCATAGACCCTCCTTCTCCAGGTAGGTCTGTCTGTCTGCAGCCCACTGGCTGTGTCCCTCTTCTAAGGCTTTATATAAGTTATCTAGAATTTGCTCCATTGTTAAGAGACTTACTGAGTTTATTTGAGACAAGTTGAACTGTTTTTTTCAATGTTTTGAAAGGTCCTGTCCAAATGCTGCCTCAAAAACGTCTGTCGAGTGATAGAGCTGAACTGATTCGTGTACAGGTCAAAGTCAAAATGATGATTTAAGCTGTCTGCTGTTCAAAGATTCTCTCAGGCCAAATTCTGATTCTGAACGCTGATGTCATAGAATGTTTAGTACATTGGAAGCCTTGACCATTGCTTGGCAACAGTTGCTATAGGTAACATGGTGCGTTCCCATTGCCCATATATGGTCATGTTCGAGCAGCCTGTGAGGGATAACAAAGAGAGGAACAAGCTTAAATTTCTCCACCATTACTTTAACAAATGCTGAATTTACATATTTGTTTTCGTCTAAATAAAGATACAGAGACATAGAGTGGAGCAAAGTGGGTGAACAGCCCATAAACAGGTTGCATTCATGTTCTAGAATTCTATTTCAGCTGGAGGGCAGGTGCCAATACATTTATATGGGAAAGAAACAGTTTTTGAAAGAAGTTTCCTAAAAGAAAAAATGTCCAAATATTTCCCCTGATCATTATTTGATAGTGATGGGATTCACAAAATTGACATATTATTTCTATAGCTGAAAGTCCTTAATACTGGCAAACATCACGCACATGTTTTTAAATATTGTCACCACTTTTGGACGCCTTTATCAGGAAATAATTAGACCATAGTTCATGCTGGAAGAGAGGACTTTGAACTTTGTGATAGTTTTTGTTTCATGTGAATTGGCCCAGGAATGACAGAGAATTAGCAACAAGCTAAGACTAGAAATCTGTATTTTGACAGTTACCATAGTTACTGCCATGGAATTTTCAGCTGCTCCACATCAATGTTAAACTATAGGCTCTTTATAATGTTGTGACGTCACGTGAACGAAACCTATACTTAAAAAAAAAACGGACAATGGTAACGTGTAAACTAAACTACAGTAGCTTCATGCTACATATGCTAACGTTAGCAACCAGTGTTGTTTTTGCTTCAACTGAACAATTTGCTGTGACAAAAAACATCCATATGGACCTGACTTTAGCTTGACATTATTTGTGTGTTATAAATATGTTTATAGTCCGCCAGAAAACGGCGAATAATTGGAAAAAAATGTGATTCCAATGAGAGGTTTCCCTCGGCAGAGGCCATGCCCCCTTGTATGACGCGTTGCCGTCTGTATCTATGTTAGTATGAACATAATGACACCAATAATTACATTTATTTAGGTGCACCGATCAGGATTTTTGGGACCGATCACCGATCACTAAAATTTTGAGCGGCCGATACTGATCATTGCCGATTCAATCACATGGTTGTAATTGATTATTATGATTCATAATTTAACAGTGACACAAATTTCCTAAATGTGAAGTGTTTTATTGGGTGAATGTATATTTGAATATTGTATACTAGCTACAAATCTACATTGTCCTGTTTAACCTATGTAAATTATTTATTATTATTTCTGATATTATTATATGCTGTAGGCTATTGGTTTATTGCATATTGTTTTATAACTTTAACAGAATTTCCCTCATGGTCCAATAAAGTTAATCGTTTTTTTATAGTTTATGGTCAACAATTTTTTTTATAGTGCGCAGTGTTCCCCACAGGTTTGAAGGCAATGTGTGGCGGTTGGGGGGGAAGCGCTGATGGGGGGGGCGCTGATGGGGGAGCGCGGGGAGAAACAGTGCACAGACTATGGGTCACGTTTTTACAGCATGCAACGCAGCCCTTTGATCGCAGCGCGCTGCAGCGGGAGGCGGACACAGGAGAGATTGTGCGCGGAGGCCTCTCGTTTTCTCTCCTGTGTCCGCCTCCCGCTGCAGCAGTGGGATAAATACGGCTCTCTGTCCTGTGAAAGCATTGAGGTTGTGATGAAAACTTGTGAGGCTGCAACGCATGAGCTTTGAAGAATTAGCGCGAACTGAGGGGAAAGGGAGAGAGCAGACGCTCAGCGGCGCTGGTGACAGAAAGACGTTGGAGCTGCGCGTAACACATTCAGCTGCACGAGGCTGTGCTGACTCTGTAATAAAACCAGATGAACTTGAGTCCAACGGATTTGTAGGGAGACTTTCTATCAGGAGTTTCGTATATACGAGCTATATACGACGGTGTTTTAAATAGCGTTTAAAAAATAAATAATTCAATATGTGGCGCGCGGTGTTGATTCTGTGGCGGTGCGCCACAGAATAGTCTATGTGTGGGAAACACTGGTGCGTGTTATTTTGGCCAATCAAATCCCTGTCTTACTTTGTGACTCGTAGTTCCTTCAGATGTGCGTTATGGATGGTAGTGGGGAGGCCGGTGGAGCACTCAGCCTAAACACGGTGGAATTAGGAGCATCATTCTGGGTTTGGACTGTAACTTTGGACAATATTTGAAGAAAGAGAAGAAAACTTCCATAAGGAGACGGTGATGCAAAGTGCCAAACACATACGTGTTTTACTTTCTCTTTTGACTTGCAGCCATTTAGTGACACTTCAGCACTAAAAAGCACATTTTCTCAGTGAAATAGGACAGGACAATGACCCCTGCCTCTGATTGTAGTTTCACATGTGTTACAGATAGCACGGTTTTATCGCGTCTGTATCACCTACATGTGAAGTCATGCGGTACATTGATATTTTATGTTCACGAACCTTCATTATGCTTTTGTCTTAAAGCCTAGCGGTAGCGGGTTAGCTCTAGCTCCGTGGTTGTTTCGTTTACTGCAGTCTGGAAACGAGTAGAGCCGCCAGGCGCAGAGGCCAGGGATATAGTTGGCACTTAGAGCAGCGTATGCAGAGCTGTTGTGTAGCCACGAATTACATTTAAAACTGTGTGGAGTTTGCATGTTCTCCCCGTGTCTGCGTAGGTTTCCTCCGGGTACTCTGGTTTCCCCTACCACTAAAAACATGTACAATAGGCCAGGATGAATGAGAGTGTGTTTGAGAGTGCGCATGAGGGACAACGGATGCAAATTAGCCCAAGGCTACAATCCGGTGTGGCTTGTTTACATGCATGAGACCCATGTATGTTCATTAACATGCACTGTCCCAACCAAATAAACCAATAAATAAATAAATCAGATCAGTGCACCTCTAATCAGTGTGCTATCAAAATTTACATTAGGTCTTCTTCCAAATGCTACTTCAATGAAATTCCTCATGTTGTGCCTCTTTATGGAGATGAGTTGTGATGTCCCGCTTTCAGCAAATTTACAAGTCATGTTTTTTAAATACTGACTAAATATGACTAAAAAAAAAACACCTATATTAAATAAATGCTTGTATGTTATTATTTTTATGGCTGAAGCATTACACAATAGAAATATAGAAATCGTTTTCTTAAAATATGCAGTATTGTCAATAAATGTTTTGTTTTTTTGTTTGTACATCATCGCCTTCATTTTATTCATTAATTTATTGATTATCTAAGCAGTTCTCAGATATTGATTGATGTATCCTTTATTGATATCACACAGTAAAAACAGATATTTTCCAGTCTGGACAAAGGCGGAGAACACACATGCATTTATAAGTGACCTCTTCAGACCCTCAGTCCACACACATCATTTTCACTGCTACCACCATCGCAGAGTAATTGTGTGGAATGCAACAAAAATGGCTGTAATTTGTTCATCTCAAGAGCAGCTGGATTATTCAGTGGGAGACTGAGAGGGTAGAAGTCAGAAGTCATAAGCATAAAATAAACAGCTGATCAAAAGTGACAGAGCGGATGACCGCAACTTAAACTGGTATTTTCCAGTAGAGGCGACTTCCAGTTCCCCCACAAAATACTCAAGTATGTTAGCTACTTCTTGTATTGCCGCCACTGACTTAATTTAGATGTTTGTGCCATATAAAGTGCATGAGCAGGAGTGTTGTTCTTGCTATATAAGGTTTCAAGTGAGAGGTGGCTAAAAACACATGTTCTTTTAGTCACGGCATGGGAATTTGTAGAGTTCAGACACACCTCTGAACAAGATCAGGAGCCAGACAGTGGCTGACGTACTTTAGATAATACACTTATTTTGTTTGAGTAATCCCTTTTGGTGTTTCTTCTTCTACTGCTGAAGCAATTGGATCTGTATTTCTCAAAGATGCACCATTCCCTCGACTGGTTTCTGTGACATAAAGTCTGTACTGTAAAGACTGTGGATCGTTCTGAGAGAGAATGTCTTATGTGAGAGAAGCCGACCGACCGAATTCATGATAGGACATTCATTCCTATATGTTACTGTGCGACTTATTGGTCGTTCAATATAATTTATGCATTGAGAATTGCTCTGGGGTTCGGATTAAACATCCTGAGGGAACAGGAGATGGTGGCTTGTATCTTGTTTTTAATCATTTGTAATTCTTCTTGCTGCCTGCAGAGGTTGCTCCATGCTATTTGATAAAAGCAACCCTTCCATGTCATTGTCTTTTCTATACTCACACATTGATTTGATATAATGTTCCCAAAAAACAGCTTTATAAACCACAATTACTGCATGGTATGTTCACATTATAATGGGGTCCCTTTTGGCCATTGAAATAATAAAAGAACGGCGTGTTCCAGTGATGCAAATGCCATCAACTCATCCTGTTTACTCATAACGAAAACTATGCCAGGCATCCTCACTCCATCCCACACTTTATTTGTCCATGCCTGTGACGCTCATGTAAAACAAAATTATTGGGCTCTCCCCTGACTCGCTCTGTGTCAGCCTTCAGACCCACCGCCTCTGCCTCAGCTGGACTCTGCCTTTGTACGCGTCGTCTTCAAAGTCCGACCGTGTCACCAATCATCCATGTTACAGCATCTCCAGGTGCGAGGACTGGAGGAATGGTCCACTTTGATCTCCGCAGTGGACGACGGAGGAGACATTCTCTGGTGTAAGACTCTAAACAGTAGGCTGCCGGGGTCAAAGAATAATATCTTGGCCCATCAAACCAGTAACAAATGTGCTTACAGAACCATAAAGAATACAGAGGCAAGAGGGAAGGGAGCGCAGCGTGTTTTTGACGTTCTTTACAATGTGGGTTATTACAAACAGCTCAAGTTCACTGTCGGCAGGCTCTTTATCAGGGCTATGTGCACATTCCTGATGGGACAGAGGGGAGTTCAGGTATTGGGATTCAGCGTTTGCAAAGTGATACACAAATGTTGTAGAATCATAAGTATATGCAGACATTTTGATTACAAGATGGGGGCGCTTATAAGCTTTTGGCTTCGGCCCGTCTTCCTTTGAGCAAACTCACTGCTCAAATAAATACATAAAATAAAAAATAAAAAGATGTCTTTCCTAGTATGAAAAAGAATAAATCCTGCCTTTGTTGCCAAGATGTATTTTTTCCTTTTTCCAACCAGGGGTTTTATTCTGAACATTCCCCAAAAATGAATGAATGTAGAAAGTCTTTGGGGAGCTACTTGGAAAGAGCTGAGTGATACATGTTGGAGATCCCTCTCTTTGGTACTGCAAGACATCAGCAGCAGTGTCTTTACATATTTTTGACTAATTATATTACTTTCCCTCAAAATGAACTGAAGATAAAGAATAAAACTCTGCATATCCAATCCATGTTGATATCCCATATCAACAGATATTTTCTTGAAAACTGCTACAGTCTTCTGATGAACCACGTGCCGATGACATGACCACACTCCCTTCTCCCGTACTATCTGCGTGTGTAAATTACCTGAAAAACATGTCCGCCCACCTCGTCTCCAGCACGTCTTTAGTTTCACAGATACCACTGTGCCGCCGTTATTTATACACTGTCTGTCTCACGCAGGACAATAACCCCACACTCCCTTAGAGACAAGGGACCAGCTCCCACTTTTACTGCCGGTAGTGTGATCGCGCTTCGCTCCAGACGAGGAAACCCAAGCCCGTTTATTGGCAGCACTTTGCACTTTAGCAGGAGTAGCGCGGAGCCATAGTAAATATTGGCGGTGGCAGGAGTGGGCAGGTTCTGGTCGGGTCGATAACTAACTTTGGGGATTTGCGCCCGCTCGTGAACAGCCCGGATTCCATTCTAGATCGAGATCCCAAAATCAACTAGGTCAAAGCGCTGCATCAAGGGACTCTCCGCCGACTATGGTATGAAGTGAATGTGGTCCGCACTGCACCATGGAAAAGTTATTAGTGAAATTTAAGAGTGCACGTTTCATTTCCAGCAGTAATTACAGAGATTCATGCGCAGAGGTGTAGGTTTTTTTTTTTTTTTAGTTTTTTTTAGTTTATTTGAGCAGTTAACATTTTTCTTCCTCCAATGTTTCACAATCATACAGTTAATGGAAGCTCAAAGGGAGTAGACTGAAGCAAAAGCTTATAAGTGCCTACCCCTTGTTCATGTGAAATTACATTTGCAGTTAATGATGATACAGTTATACATTGCTTTTACATTTTTATCAAACAGTAAACAATCCTTCCTGAGTATTTTGTATTAGTTTCAAAACTATATACTTGTACATGTCTGTGAGTTAACGTTTATCCTACTGTAGCTATACTCGTCAGTATACAATCAGCAGCCTTAGTTTACAATTTGCAGCACTGGCAATAAAGAGGTTTTAGCATTTCACATTTGACAAATAACAAAAGTAATAACTTATGGTTAATGTCATTGATCATAACAATTATAACAATTATCCTTCTTGTCATTATCAATGGATGAATATTCGTTTTCATATTATATAGGCATGTTAGACATTTTGTATTCTGCCATCTTGCCTTGTTGTCATTACTATCCACTATTTATTGTTATTATGAAAATGGTATGCCCAAACTGTAAACCCTTTCTAGTGTGTTGCGTTAAAAAGCCAGAGTGTATAGTGGCCTGTTGAAAGTGGGTGGACGCCCTCAATCAACAAGTCCCCACCCAGCTGCCCTGAGACTTGGTGGATGATGTTTACCTCCTGTACTGTGTGGTGCATTAAGAAGACGAGGCTTTATGTGCCGTTGAGAGGGGGGGACCCCTAGCCACAGATCCATGTCTCGCCTACCCCAAGTTACCATTGTATAATTAGAGTAGTTATAGAAATGACAACGAAGCAACAGCAACAGCAACAGTTAAATTTATTTCTTCTATAATTTGGACAAACTTGATAGTGCCCAATTGAAATCTTACAATTAGAACTTGATTTAACTTGCGATTAATCGTCAAAATATTAGAAAAAAATATATGTATATTCATTGTAATGACTTTAAGGTTACATTTTGTCATATGTTGCAAGAACCATTTCCGTATATTTCCTTTTAAATTGTTTGATATTATCACACTCCTTGATTTCCACTGACAACTTATTCCATAATCTTATTCCAGATACCGAGACAGAAAAGCTTTTTCTTGTTGTCTGTATAAATACAGACTTGAAGGACATTTTATTTCTTAGTTCATAAACACCTTCATTTTCACTAAAAAGCCTTTGAATATTTCCTGGTAACAATTTATTCTTGGCTTTAAACACCACTTGTAATGTTTGAGAGGAAACTAAATCTGAAAATTTGAGTAATCTTGATTTAAGAAACAAAGGGTTGGTATGTTCTAAATAACTTGCTTTATGCACATGGCGTATTGCTCTCTTTTGAAGTAGGACTAATGACTGCAGATTAGTTTTATAATTATTTCCCCATACTTCTGTGCAGTAAGTGAGATATGGCAAAACCAGTGAACAGTAAAGAATATATAACGATCGCTGATCTAAAACCTGCCTTGCTCTACTAAGGACCGCAACACTTTTTGACACTTTTTTTTGCACATACTTAATATGTGATTTCCAGTTAATTTTATTGTCCATAATGACCCCCAAAAATCTAATTTCGTTCACTTGTGTTATATTTGTGCCATCCATTGATATAGTAATTTCTGCATTCTTTGCACTGTTTCCAAAATACATACATTTGTTTTATTCATGTTCAAAGATAATTTATTTATATTGAACCACATTCTAATTTTGTTAAATTCTGTAGTTACATCTTGAACTAATTTTTGCAGGTCCGAGCCAGAGCAAAACAGATTAGTATCATCCGCAAACAATATGGGTTTTAATATCGATGACACATGGCACAACTCATTGATATATAAAATAAAGAATTTTGGTCCCAATACAGAACCCTGTGGAACTCCACAATTGACATTTAAACATCTAGATCTATATTCTCCCAATCTTACAAACTGTGTTCTTTCACTCAGATAGCTCTTTACCCATTGTAAGGCTATACCCTGATACCGTAGCGTTCTAATTTTCTAAGTAGAATTGTGTGATCTATAGTGTCAAATGCTTTGCTTAGATCCACAAAAATTCCGATTGCATGAAGTTTTGATCAAGAGAGGATGATATTTGTTCAACTGTATCAATAAGTGCCATGGCTGTGGAGCGCTTAGCCCTAAAGCCATACTGACACTCCGATAGTAAGCTATATTTATTTATAAATTTTTCCAGTCGTGTATTGAAGAGTTTTTCAAGAATTTTGGAGAATTGCGGTAACAACGAAACAGGTCTATAATTATTAAAAGTATGTCTGTCTCCTGATTTGTACAGTGGTAACACTTTAGCGATTTTCATCTTATTAGGGAATGTACCCGTCCTAAAAGATAAATTACAAATATATGTTAGTGGTTTTGATATACCCTCCATTACCTTTTTGATTACTGACATATCAATATCGTCGCAGTCTTTTGATCTCTTATTTGCACATTTGTGTACTATTGCTATAATTTCATTTTCTTCTACCATTGATACAAACATAGAACTCAAATTACGTTCAGTCAGATGTTCCTTCCACCCATCTGGTGGACCTGAATCAGGTATTTTGCCTGCCAAGTCAGAACCCACGTTCACAAATATTCATTTAGTTTCTCAACAACAACATTCATATTGCTGTTGTCTTTGTTGTCAATATGAAAAAAATGTGGAAAGCTCTTTTGTGTTCTACCTTTGTTTATCACAGTGTTTAAGATTTCCAAATTTCCTTAATGTTGTCTTTGTTCCTATGCAGCAGCCTACCATAGTATTCTTTTTACTAGTCCTTAATATGTTTGTTAACTTATTTTTGTAGATTTTATACTTAATTTCCGATTCCTTTGTTTTTAGTCTTATGAACGCTTTGTACAGTATGTTCTTCTTTTTGCACGCATTCTGTAACCTTTCGTCATCCAAGGACATTCATTATACTTAGATTTTTTCCATATTGATCGGACTGGACAATTTTTATCATATAATTTTTTAAAAATATCTAGAAATGTATTGTAAGCACTGTTTACATCATTGTCATTGAGGACACTCACCCAGCTTTCATCTTTTAAATTGTTTTTAAATGCATCTAAAGACGCCTCTGTTCTAACTCGACTGTACTCCCTATTATGTGTAGATCTTTGAGTCACTTTGTAATTATTTTCATATACAGTAAACACCGGAAGGTGGTCACTGATATCACTCAGTAAAATTCCACTTACTGAGTGATTTGACAAATTATTTGTAAAAATATTATCCAGGAGAGTTGCACAGTGAGATGTTATTCGTGTTGGTCTAGTGATCACTGGATACAAATGCATGCTGTAGATTGTATTAATAAAATCATTTATCATTTTGTTATTATTTGTATTCAGCAAATCAATATTAAAATCTCCGCATATAAGACTGTTTTGTTACTTGTTATGTACATTCTCTCAAACCATTCTTTAAATTGTTCTATACCAGACCCCGGGGATCTATATATACAACTAATGAGTGCATGCTTATGTTTTCATCATATATTTCAACTGTTATGCATTCAACCAAGTTGTTTACAGCAAGTGACATTTTATCTATAACTTGAAATTTGAGATTGTTGCTCACATATAGACCCACACCTCCCCCACCTTTATTTTCCCTATCCAAATGAACAAACTCATAACCTTCAAGGTCAAAATTCATATCCTTATCTGGGTTAATCCATGTTTCGGTAATTGCAATAACACTAAAGGGTTGCGTAAATTGACTCAGGTAACATTTAATTTGTGAAAAGTTTGCATATAGGCTTCTAGCATTGATATGGATCAGTGAAAATTTCTCATCCTTGTTTATACTCTCATAATTCTCCTCAGAATAATAACGGCAGTTATTATTGATGTGATTGAAAAAATTATTGTCCGGATCAATGTTATTCTCCACATCATGTGCATTGTAATCTGTGTACTCAAATGCCTGTAATTCCATATTCTCATGCTGCTTAACCCAAAGTGTTAAATTTTTTATCTTTTCAGATGTGAGATTATCGAGTCCTTCTAGTTGTGACATGGTGTATGTTCATGAGTCCAGTTGAGTCTTTACCTTCACACTAGGTCACAGTTAACAGTACTGATCCAGTTCCTCAATTTTCCTCACGACCATCACTTTAGCTTCTTCAGGTGGGCCATTAAGCTTGATGTATACCTTACAGTTCATGGACCATGTGTTCAGGATTTTCTTCATTTTCCTCAAGTAACGCGCTCTTTTTGCGATATCAGCGTTAATCTTCGTCAGATGCTCATTAATATAAACATCCGTGCCTTTGAGCTTCCTTCCTTCTTTCAGGAGTGCAATCTTGTGTTTTCTGTTCGCAAAGCGTATTATGACTGCTTGCTTGTCGCTGTTGTTCCTTTTCGGGAGTGTGTGGCAAGCCTCGATGTTCCCACAGTCAAAGCGAATCCCTTTCGACTGAAGGAAGACAGCCACCTGCTGCTCCGTGGAACGCGCATCCATCTCACCGCCGGGGTCCCAGCGCTGGTCGCTGCCACCGCTCTCGCATACGACCTGGGATTGATCTTAATCCCGGTGATGATCACATCGTTTATTCGACTATACTGTTCCAAATCTGCAATCCGGCACTCTAATTCAGATATTTTCTTGTCCTTCTCATCATTCGCCATGCGTAAAGTTCTCACTTCCGCAACCAGCGCCAGGATTTCTTTCTGCTGCGTCTTCACAGTATCTATTTGTTCAATGAGAAAGTCAAGAGTCTTTTTCATTTCGTCAACTTCCTCAGTTGACGCCGGGTTCTTTCTTGTATTAGGCATATTGTGCAGTTTACTTATAACAGTTTCGCGTCAGGTTTGATTTGTATAAATGCCCCTGGCTGGACGAAGCCGTCAATCTTCTGCATTTTTGCTATTCCTTCGTAACAGCAGCCTGCTTCCTTAGGCTAACGTTCAATCCATCTAGTTCAGTCTAGTTTTAAATTAGTAATGAAAAATGAAAAAACTATTGATCAAAAAATAAATAAATAATGTTCCGATTTTAGTGCTTTTATTGTGAAAGGCAGTACAATAGCACATTACAGTAGGTCTCTGCTGATCACCTGGTATGAAGACAACTGGACAGTTCTTCATAATTATAACATTCTGTTAATAGTTTCCTTCAGATACTTTTGCCCGAAGCCACACTTACTGTAACATTTCAGCCAAGAAATAGAATACAATATAAGCATTTATTTTATTACAGATGTTTTTTTGTTTGCTGTGAGTTGCTCACCTGTCCTCAGACCTGACTGTGGATTTACTGGGAGCGGGGACATCTCCAGCTCGTGTTTAATAGAGATGTTGACTAAAGGCAGCCAAACATGAGATTTAAGTAGGTTAGGTCCTCACCAAAATGCTAATCTTTGATTACCCACAGCAAAAGTGGCATTTTCTGCCTCGAGCTGCTCATTAGGAACATGTTGACAAAATGTTACGCGGTATTCCTTTGAGTAATGATAATAATGGCTTTCAGTTGTATTACGCTTTACAAGCCTGTATTACCAAGTTTCTCAAAGCGCCACATGGTAGTCATTGTTCATTCACTCTACCACCAACCACTCAGTAACACACTACATCCATTCTGACCTATTGTACATGTTTTTAGTGGTAGGGGAAACCGGGATTATTTTTAAATCTTTGCTTTTCAACACAGGGCATTCCATTAAATCAATACACATTAGTGTTTTTGTTTTGACTGTGTTAGCAAGACTGTGCAAACCTCTGTAATATGAAAGACCTTAGTGATTTCATAATATATGGATGGATATGGATGTTGCATCACATTATTAATTTGACAGTGTGTTCTGCACGCCTAATTACTATTGAACTACTACAACCCTAATCTCTTGAACAACTTTACAATATGGAAAAATAAAGTTTGTCTCGGACCCCTTTACGAATTCATATTCTAATGCGAACCTAATCCATCACTGAATCAGGATTTAGTGAAGTACCTGTTGCTTCGATACATAAACCAGTACACACAATGAGCTTTTGACTGCTCCATTTACAGCTTCAGAAAACTGCTCTCTGCCTCCAAACTCCGGGGTGACTCACGATCCCAATCATTCTCTCAGTGCGCTGTAAAAGTCATGGAGGTAACTGGCATCCATTTTATTATAAAGCTAATTAGAGTGGGACATGCATATTCTCATTTGGAAAGGTAGAAGAGCTTTAAGTCGATTCCTTATTTAAAAGCCCGGACTTGTCAGTGCATGAAGATTTAGAGACTCTTTAGGAGCATAATTGAGTAATATAAGCCTGGGGGGATCATATAAAGCTGGATATTGTGGCAGTCCAGCTGGGTAGTCACCTGTCTGTGGCCTCTTTAACAACACTTAGTCCTCAGTGCGGACTCGAACCTATGACATCAGCAGTGCCACACACTCGCCGCACTTCACGGGCCCCTGGGGGAGGAAATGACTTCAACCTCCCCGGTTAGCACAGGCCAGTGCTGTTTACCGCTGTGGTGTGTTAAAGGGGAGAGAGAGAGGGGGCCTGGCATGGTCAATAACAGCGCTTGCCCAGCTCCACACACCTGTATTTGTGCTGTAACACCTGGTTACCATGGAGACCTTTTCAAAAGTGAGCTGGAGCATAGAAATAAAAAGGAGAAGCAACCTTTGGTCCTAATGTAAACGGGCAATCAGTAAGCCAGCTAGTTCGGAAGGCCACTAGCATTTAGCCATCAAACATCGCAAATTGTGAAAGATCCAGATGTTTCCAAGAATTAGTGCCTAAAAGTGTTCTCTGGGCAAAATGCTGAATCATACAAAGTTTTGATTTTTGTGCGGTTGGATACACAGCGGTTAGCACACGCTTCACAACTAGAAGGTCCCAGGTCTCCGTCCCATCTGGACGGGGACTTTCTTTGTGGAGTTTGTATGTTCTCCTTGCATCTGCGTAGGTTTCCTCTGGATATTCAGGTTTCCCCTACCACTTAAAACATATACAATAGGTTAATCCTCCAGCCAGGTAAGTCTGACCATTGGCCTGAATTCACATCTGGAGATGGGTCCCCGAGCAGGGGCCTACGCAGGTGCCTCACTTCTCCTACAGGTCACCGCAGCGGCATAGAGCAGGGGTTTTCAACCTAAGGGTCGGGACCCCTGTGGGGGTTGCAAGAAAAACAATTTTTTGGGAAAAAAAATATTATTATTATTATGTTATTATATTTAGTCATTTGTTTGTTTTTTCATTTGTTTTTTAAGAACGGTGTGACCCAACAGTGGGAATAATTGTCACAATGGGGGTCGCGGCTCCAAAAGGTTGAGAACCGCAGAGGATGGGTCAAATGCAGAGAACGAATTTCCCTAGGGGGATTAATAAAGTATAACTTAACTTAACTTACCTTGCCATGCATTATTTAATAGGGACTGGCTTCATCATTGGCTAACAGAGGTACGCGTTTGTTAGCCTGGCTAACGCCTGACTGCTGTGTGCGCTCAAATCCTTTCGAACTGCCGGGGACCATGGGCGAAATCTTCGCATGGATTTGGGGACCAATCACAGAACGAGGAGGGACAGTAAGTACGATGATTCGACATACGGAAGCTTGTAGTTTGTTTACGGAATAAAAAAATAAGTTTATTTACGGATCCAACATGACAGCAGCAGACGCGACCCCATCTTTCGATCAAGCTTTAGACCGTGTTCTAAATAGTTTAGCTGGAAAGTTTACATCATACGTCATCTGATACCATGATACGATTGGCTATGGCTACGTGCAGATGCATGAGAGACATTCATAGCGCCCAATAAACGGCTATGTACAATCGTAAACCACACCTCTCCTACGAGAAAATGAATTGGTGGTCCCCAGACTAAATATCACTTGTAATTTTAGTCTGGCGTTAGTCTGGCGTTAGTCTGGCGTTAGTCTGGCGTTAGTCTGGCGTTAGATAGCTAACTCTGTGTCTATGATTTCTGTGACAGTCAAGGGAATATGGTCAACATTCAACAATTACTGCTCACCCTCACCTATGGTCATGAGATCTGGGTAATGACCGAAAGGACAAGATCGCGGATACAAGCGGCCGAAATGAGTTTCCTTCGCAGGGTGGCTGGGCGCACCCTCCAAGATCGGGTGAGGAGCTCAGTTACCCGGGAGGAGCTCGGTGTAGAGTCGCTGCTCCTTCACGTCAAAAGGAGCCATCTGAGGTGGCTAGGGCATCTGTTCCGGATGCCTCCTAGCCTGGTGAGACCAGAATGATTCCCCTCTGTATTTTTTTATCCAGCGGGGGATCAGTCTGGTCACCCCGCCCTCGTTCGCGGCTTCCGCAAAATCAATCCGTTCACGTGCAATCAGATTCGTTTATTTGCCGTGATGTGTTGTTAGCGAGCAGCGTCACTCACGGGACGCGGAAGTCCCCTCAATAACAATCTACGAACGACGCACGAAAGAGAGAAAGCGTGTCTCCAATCGGCGGTAAATGACCAAAAACACATCGACAGTAGGTGAGTTTCGTGATTCATAATCCTGCGCAAATATTAACGCAAAACCGCTAATAACACCGCATCAACGGTAGATGCCCGCCCTTCGCTGATTGGTTTACTCCGCTTCCTGTTTGCTTGCGTATCTACCGCTGTGGGAAATGGATTTGACGCAACGGTGATTTTTCCAGGCTAGATGCCTCCTGGTCGCCTCCTTCGGGAGGTGTTCCAGGCATGTCCTATTGGGAGGAGGCCTCGTGGAAGCCCAGGACACGCTGGTGGGACTATGTCTCCGAGCTGGCCTGGTGTCGCCTCGGGGTCCCCCAGAACAGCTGGAGGAGGTGTGCGTGGATCGGGGCATCTCTGCTTAGACTGCTGCCTGCCCCCGCGACCCGGATAAAGTGGAAGAAATGGATGGATGGATGGATGGTAGAAATGCTCGTCCAATTAACCAAAGATTGGAAGTTTGATAACCGCTGTCTTTGTGTCCTTGAGCAAGACACTTCACCCATGTTATGTGTGATTGGGAGTTTGCGTTTGGTGTTGGTAAGAGAGGCTTGCAGGTACAATTGTGTTTATATTGCAGTTTATAAAATGGACTGAAAGATATAAAGTGGATTGGATAATTTATTATACAGTATTCATACTGTAAATCAACGGCTCTCAACTCCTGGGTTGGGAATCAAAGTTCGGCCTTTGCCAAAAGATGTTGATAAATTGCTTTGACAGTTTTTGATAGTCTGATATATTATCATCAGTACTTGAGTCAACAGATCTGTGAAAGGTGGTCATACCGCCTTTGCTATGCCCAATCCCGTCAGATCTTGGAAGCTAAGCAGGGAAGGGCCTGGTCAGTACTTGGATGGGAGACCGTTTGGTAACACCAGGAAGCCTAGCGAATGTAGTGAGTGAGTGAGTGGTTGGTGGTGGTCGGAGGGGCCGATGGCGCAGACTGGTTGCCTCGCTTCCGTCAGTCTACCCCAGGGCAGCTGTGGCTACAACAGTAGCTTACCACCACCGAGTATGGAGTGAATGAATAATGACGACAGTGTAGCGCTTTGAGAAACTTGGTAATACAGGCTTATGAAGCGCAATACAAGTGTAAGGCATTATTATTATTATTAAAGGAATACTGTTTTTTCAAACTGTATGCTATAATATAATTATGATTATGTTCAATTTCTACATTTTGGCTGTGAAATGCAGCTTCCTCTGGTCCATGTTTGGTCTTTGGATGTTGTTGTAGCATGTTAGATTGTGGTGAATTGATGTATGAAGCTCTCCAGTCTTGGTGGTCTCAGTGTTTACGAGAACACACATTTTAACCTGCTTCTTTTGGCCATTCAGCGCACATTTGTACATGATACATCTCCATCAGATTCTCAGACATTTGGCCAGACAGCAGCAGACCGTGATATCGACCTGTTATAAGTGCTTTGATGTTCCATAATCTCTTTACTAGTCCTTTTATTCTCATCCATGTTTGTTTAGAGAAAGCAAACTTGCAAAACCTCCTGGACTAGCATCAGAGGGTAGTGGGATCCGAACCTCTCAGAGTGCCATTTATTCACAAATTGTGCACAAATAAAGATTTAAAAGGCACTTTCGAAGCTGCACGTGCACGCTCCGGCACGTGCACGCCCACACACAGCTACCCGGAGGGACGCAGTGTTTTTGTAGCTCATCTGAGGTTAAAGTATTTGACGGCGTGAGTTTTCTTATGAAGCAGCGCCAGGGGAGAGTTCTGAACAACAAGCTTCCACGGTTTTCCCAGAATTCAGTGGGGCCAAAAAACACCCCGTGTTTCCACATTAAACTGTACAGGAAGTCCTCACAACGTTAATACAAGACGTGCTAGCTGTTACATTCAGTGTCATCTTACAGTATAAGGGATTACGTAATTGCTGCAAATTGGACTTGTTGTGAGTAAATGACTAATTGGCACAGTCTTGTGTCTTTAAAGTGCCTATGACAGGTTTTAATGCTTTTAAAAAATCTGACTTATTTAGATGGATAACATCAGTTGCATTTCAGTGAAGGAGTAACGAAAAATGTTAGGCATTTTTATTTTTATTTTTATGATGCTGACAGGGAGTGACATAGATACTAAAGGTAAAGTTCGACAGCAGTTTGACTCATGTCCCATTGACGTAACATGGTTGGCACGGTAACAGCTTAACATTGTTTGCCTTCATCTATGTCACTGCCTGTCGGTGTCCAATAAGGAAGTTAAATTATAAACTATATACTATACTATATACTATAAACTAAAGAAAGCTAGGTAATTTTTTTTAGCAAAATCTTAAATATAATTGTGTTAACTATGTTTTTGCAAATATTTAAAGGCTGCATGCATTATGTGAAATCAACTTTTTATAGCTGATTTTATTTTTTATTTTAATTTAACCATTATTTTACTATAGGTAGTCCCATTAGATAATCTTATTCGAAGTAGACCTGCTTCCTACCATGTTATAATGTTGTGAACTTCCATGTGTTTTATGTCATTTATGCATAGATACAGACTTCAGTGCGTCATGCTAGGGTGTGTAGCATAGCAAGTTGGTTAAGGGAATTATTTTTTTGCACTTGTTTTTAGACATTTTCCATCGGACTATGGAAAATGTCTGTTTTCCATAGTCACAATTTGTATTTAGCACATACAATAAAGTAAAGTCAAAATCGGGTCCTAATGAACGTTTGAGACTACAGATTGTCCACTAGAAGTAAATGGTAAATGGACTCAACTGAGATAGCGCTTTTCTACCTTTATCAGGCCTAAAGCACTTTACAGTAAAGAACCAGTCACCCATTCACTCTCTCATTCATACACCAATGTACGCAGACACTGGAGGACAGTAGGGTGAAGTGTCTTGTCCAAGGACACAACGACAGTGTGCATTTGCGGGAGCTGGGATTCAAACCCACGACCTTCCAATCACGAGACGAGCTCTACCACCTGTGCCACCGTCGCCCATTAAGTGAAAAAATGGCACTCCATTTTGGTGGTTAACATGTAGCATGAAGCTAACGTTGGCATCATGGTTAGCATTCCCTGTTATATGTACAGTATAGGGTCGTTAAACCACGTTGTTCCTTTCCATGTCTCCATAGCTTTATTTAGATAGAAAATAATATGTAATTCAGCATTTGTTAAAGTGGTTGTGGAGTAATAGGTGAAAGAGTTGTTCCTTTTCCGACCATTTAGGGCTGTTCCCAAAGATGCCGTCTCTATAGCCAAGCAGCCATTTTATTAGTCTACTAGGTCATTACTATTCAAAAATAACCCCAAAAGAGACGCAAACGGCCAGACAGTCAACTACAGATGCAAACCTCCTCTGTTTTTATGCTCTCTGTCTCGCTTCACGCTAAATAAATAACTGTTTTTATGGCGGATCCTCTTCATGGTCAGCGTTTGAGTTTTGCCGAGCATCATTGCTATTCCATCTCTCCGTGGATTCTCATAGCAGACCTTCAGATTCCCCTGACATAAACAACGGACAAAACAGCACCGCAATCACAAAATAACAACTAAAACAACTACAGCAGATGGCAAGTTTCCCCCCCAATCATTTCCAACGTCAGTGAATGCACCATTGTTTGAAGCAGTAGCACAGCCATGCTCCAACTGTGACTAAATTTCAGAGTATCGTTTTGCGTTCTGCTCCCTTCTTTGCGGTTACGTGGGTCGAAGCGTTCGAAAAGCGCTGGTGTTGCGTTTCGTTTTTAATGCTAAGCAGTAAATCAGTCCCTACTTTTGGTCTTAATACCAGATAAGGGCTTACTCCAGGATTTAGACGGGGCCGGACTCAGAGCCAGAATGACTAGACTGGAGTTCTTTGGCTTTTTCAGACACAATTGCAGCAAATCACCGGTTAAATATGTGCGATTGTTTATGGAGTGAGGTATTGACTCGGATACTTCTTCACAGCTCAATTTCTTTGGCTTTTTGGTGGAATTAGGACTGTTGGCTGCACATTTGTGAGATACACTAGACAAAAAGGTTTTAGCAGATTGTATAGCCAAATTGTATCATTTGCCTTTTATCATTATAAAGTCAGCACAAACAAAAAAGCCCCAAAAAGGTTTCAGAACCCCTAATAATTTCAATACCAACCAACTAGCTACTCTGTGTTAGCCGTGTCTTGCTGAAATAAATGAATACAAATTATTACTTACTAATTTACTAATAATAAATACAAATTTACTTACTAAGGATGTTAATACTTCACTGGAGGAGACTTCTAAGTGTTTTAGCCATGAAGCTAAAGGCTAACGTTAATTTAACGGCAACAAATGATAAAATAGCACCACCATTTGAACAATCTATTTATGAAATACACTTGGCTTGACATTTATTAGAGTTTTATTCTGTTTTTTTTAATCTTATTTTATTTTTAATATAGGTTAAAATGTGGACAGGAAGTAGTCTTAACCCTGCACTGGCCCACAGGAAGTTAGCCAAAATCATTCTAATCCACTTCATTTGTACAGCCCATTTAAACAACAAAAACGTTTCCAAACTGCTGCACGTAAGATCATAAAAACAATAAACAGATACAATACTAATTAGCTCTACCACAAAAAGAAAGATTAAAAACAAAAGAGAATACCTGCATAACACAATAAATAGTACATTAAAAAAAAAAAAAAATCGATTAAACAATAAAATAAATAAAAACACTGGATAAAACAAACAAGATTAAAAAATAAAAGACAGGGGACCATGCAACTCATGCGGTGTTAATAGCCTGAGAATAAAAGTGGGTCTTAAGACGAGATTTAAAACCCTTCACGGTGGAGGCTGTTCGGACAACACCATTAAAAAAAACGTACAGTACATAAAGAACTAAAAATGTACCTACAACTATATTATTTTGGTTACATTTTTTGTTATAACATATTTGGTCTCTGATTGGCTTGAAAATAAGATGGATAAAAGTCAGGCTAAAAGTTAACTTCAAAATGTCCTAAATAAGTAGCTCCTAAACTATAGCACCATTACACTCCTCTCCAGCGTGTACAGCCAGTGGCCTTTTGTCATTGTAGAGTCAGGTCAGAGGTAGAACAGTGCGGTGCAGGACTATAGAATGAAACCTGAGCTCACTTTAAACACTGCTGCCATTAACCCTGCTGTAAAGTGGTGCCTCCCAGGTGGACGAGCAGTTAACACACGTGGGGTCTGCTCTCCTCAATGTCACCATGCCTTGGATAAGACTGGACAGAAAGATTTCACTTGCATTTGTCCGTATTATTGTGGAAAGGATAAAAGGAAAGCATATTTTATACTTATATGAAAAAATACAATCAAAATGTGTTATTGCACAATCTTAACATTTTGAGAAGATAGCAATTACTAGAAGGTTCCAGGTTCGACTCTGGTCTTTCTGTGTGTAGTTTACATAGATTCCCTGTGTGTAGGCTTCGTCAGTGTGGTCCAGTTTCCCTACAGCTAAAAAACATGTACAATAGGCCAGGATGAATTAAGAGAGCGGAACATGCATGAGTTCAGTGACATGCTCTGTCCCAACTAAGTGAACAAAGTTGGAGCTACTTTCACTGACTCCTTTGGAAAAAAAAAAGGCACAGTAGTGATGACATCTAAAGTAGAAGATCTTCAGTAACGATCTCTCTCCTACTCCTTTCTCCTTTCTGTCATCTGGAAGTAGCTATGGGACTTTTTCCAAACTCCAATAAGCCTTGTCATTGTTTTTTCCATGGAGGCCTTCTCTTGACTGGAGAAAGTGCCTCTCTCAGCATTGGCCTGTCTGCCTGAGCTTCCTGTCCCCCGCTCCAGCGCTCACTTTGTTATTAGGCCCACCAAATGGCCCCGTTTACACTGGTGGTCTCCTCCTAATAACAGCCACTGATCGACAAGTCCCGCTGCTTTTGGCCTTGGCTTCACTAAGACACTGCATTCGACACATATGCTTTACTTCTGTAGTGCCACAAGTTAAGTCATCACCATGGACTTCCATGGTGATGACTTAAAAATACACCTCCAAATACAGAAAAGTTGAGACATTTTTGGAAATACAAACTTTTTTTTTTTTGCCACAGAACCAGTCATTTAGCATGTTTTTATTCTCTGCGTCCTCCTCAGGACAATGTCAGGATAAAGTCAGGGTTTTCCATCCAAAAAAGTTCTTAAGAACAACTTAAGAATATTACTCTTGTTCATATTCATCCTCTTATATCATTTTTGAAAACCTTTGTCATTGTTCCAAGAGAATAACTAGGCCCGCTGGTTGGTGCTGAGACTGCCCTGTTGCTGCAGAGGGAACAGAGTAATGTGATCCACCGAGTTAATCTGGATAAGTAAAGACATGTTTACACCACAGATGACTGTGAATATTCTCCAGTGTACTTGGCCGAGGGGGAGCCGCTGCCGCCGCGCCGTAATGAGCTGTGTACGCCTTTTAAATGTGATTTACACGATTGCTGGACCATGTTAAAATGAGCTAAACAGAAATATGATCACTGCCATTTGGGAAACACAGAGACTGTTTGTGCAGCCTGTTATAGCCAAACGCACAGCAGATACACAGGCCAGGCTAATGGCAATAGTGGCGATGGAAGGAGGAAATAAATACAATGTGAAGGAGACATTATTTTAAATATGTTTTATTTGGTTTGCTGTAAAAAAATAATAATAATAATGATAATAATAATCTGGTATGTTTAAGTACTCACATTTGGTGAAATTCTGTCCCTTTGTCTTAAAATGTTTAGTTTCAGCTCACTAAGTGAATGAAGCTTCTACACATTTTTTATTCCATATAGCTGAACAATTACTGTTGACCAATATGCACGGTATGAATAAAGTTGCCTTGCCTTCTTTCCCCGAGTCACAATAGGCTTATGCACGCAGGCGTCACATGACTTCCGAGTGGATCCTCTGGAGGCACTCCCTGTCTCTGTTATTTCCCCATGAGTTTGTTGCTGCGTCTTGTCTGAAGAAATAAATAGCTCAAGATTACATGGAGGCAATGAGTTACTGGTGGTGGTGGACAGTCACAGCATCATGTTAAACACATCACGTCAGGAGCAAAGAATTCAGGAAACGTCTGTGCTCAATAGCTTTTTTTTTATCTTGAAGCTAACGGCTAACACTAAATAAAAATTGAAATAGTAATAATGTACGTTTTTGCACGAGCCGTTGAAAAATGAATCGGCCTGTCTTTAGTATAAATAATTCTTAGTTGTTTAATTTTTGTAGTGTTGTTTTTTGATACTAGCCATTAGCTCTGTACCTCAATAACAAACGTTTCCTGCAGTCAAGAATTCACATCCAATGTAATGTTTTATAATGTTACGTAGCCAGTGACTTCGGATAAGTATCTCACTGTCGGTGATGTTTGCTTGAACTATTTGTTGATTTGTGCAAGACATCGTTAATCCTTATTGGGAAAATATCGAGAGAGGACGGACCGCGGCGTCCGGAGATCGCACTCAGAGTATCGAGCTTCCTTCATTCCTTCATTGTCTTTTTTACAGTATTATTATAGAGTACTCATACAGTACAGATGTTTTGATCTCTGTTATGTGCAGTGATTTTGTCCCAATAGGTTGCGTTCACGTGACATCACAACATTCTAAAGAGCCCATAGTTTAAAATTGAGGTGGAGGGCAACTGAAAATTACATGGCTGTAACCATAGTAACGCTCAGAATGCAGATTTATGGTCTTAAATCATTGCTAATTTCTCTGTAATTACTGGGCCAATTCACATGAAACAAAAGCTGTCACAAAGTTCAAAGTCATATCTTCCAGCACATATGAACATATGTCTAATTATTTCCTCACAAAGGCGTCCAAAAGTGGAGACAATATTCAAAAACATATTTGTGATTTTGGCTGGTAGAAAGGACTTTCAGCCATAAAAAAATATATGGCGGGTTTGTGAATCAAATCACTATTAAGTGATGATCAGGGAAAACATTTGGACATTTTCATTTTGGAAATTTCTTTCAAAAACTGTTTTGCTCCTATATAGTTGTATTGGCACCTGCCCTCCAACTGAAATAGAATCCTAAAACGTGAACGCAACCTATTAACCGTGGGGCTCAAGAATATAATGCTGGCCTGTTGTTACTCGAGCCCTACATTTTCCCAATTTGCCGAACCACTAGTCTTTCAAGTTTACAAATAAAAATTCTCTTCATTCAACCAGAATCTTACCAGAACTGCTTTACATTTGAGCAAGCATCTGATATATTATCTCATTATCAAAGTAATCGAAAGAAAAAACGTACTTCCTCTTTCTGGATGGGTTTCCAGGGTACTCGCGTTTCCCCTCTATCAACTCTACATCACCCCCCAGGAACAAACAAAACCCAGCCTCGACATCTTATCAATTGCCTCATCTAAACTTGTAAATTCTAATTATTCTTCCCACTATTTAAGCCGGTACTGAGCTCCTTCTCTTTCTATCCAAACAACCTCCTCCACTCTATGTATTTTTCTATTTTTAAAACCAGCCCATTCCTTGCAATATTAGCCATTCCACGCCGTCTAAGAAAAGAAGCCTCGCTCAAAAATACGCTCTTTGGGGGTGGCCGGCCGCATTCCTTTTTTCTCCCCTGGGCGTACTGAGAGTGGCTGCGTCTCCACTGACCTCACAAACACTCCAAATCACTCCTCTGCTGCTCCGCTCCCCTCCTGGCAAAGGCGAAGCGCTGGCGGGAAGAGCATAGTTTAAACATGAGCCCCTAGACCAGAATTTACAATATAGCAATTCAGCCCGTGGCAACTATAACCCGGGAGTTGCGCTTTCACTCGCGACCTCGGCAGATTTTGGATACCGAACGCTGTATGGCTCAGAGTGGTCAGACATAATGGTTTTATTGTAGCGCTGTTGCAGTAAATGAAAAATGTTGCCGGTAACACGTCTGGGCTGAGCACTGAGGGTATTTCCTGTTTCCCATGAATCCTCACTTCGCCGAAAACACCAGGCTGAGCTGAAGAAAAGAAAAGAAAAGTAGGAGCTTTGTGCAAATTAACGCTGAGGTACACAATTCATTTTCTTGTGTTAGCACATTTCTTCTTCCACTATAGCTCTATAACAGTAAATGCAGCATTTTGTCACTTCGGTGTCATGGAACAAGCCCAATATTTCCACTGTATAATTTATTTCTTTGTCAGTCCGCGTGCTTTGCTTTGCCTGTTGTAAATGGGCATTTAACACAAATTGCTAAGTATTTCATGTGAACAAATGGCTGACAGGAGTCTTTACCCTACACTGGGCAACAGGAAGATAGCCAAAAACATTCCTATTGATCCCAATAGTTCAGAAGGTATTGTGAGCGCTAGAAACGAGTTGGGGGGCAGCAGCTAAACAGTTTATTCAAATACAGTACCTCTTACTTTTGTGGTTTGATAATGAGAAAAATCAGATACCCCACATTTATTAAGCAAGTGGGTTAGCCTTTTGAAGACTGTAGCAAGTTGCTACTTTTGGCCATAATAGATTTTATCAGTCAGGTTGGGCAGGGTAAATATTTGGGTGGTGAAGTGGGTTGAGTGTGTACCCATAAACCCGAGGGCTGTCAGTTTGAGCTTCAACCTGAACTCCTTCAGGCAAGAAAAAAAAGGTTGTTCAGGTTATAGTGCTATTTTCCCTATTTTTTTTGTTGTGTCAAAGCAAGTACAAGTACATTGAAAAAGATTATTTTAAAAGGAAAATACATTTATTTGCTACTGTATTACTTCAGCCAAGGAATTTAGCTTCAAGCTAGCTTCAAGGCTAAAAAAACACCCACAGTTATAAACACAAACGTCTCCTCTGGTGACGATTTGCATCCGGAGTAAAGTTTTTAATATGCTGAACGTGATTGTCCATAAGAATAAAACAGGAAACAGTCGTTACCCTAGCCAAGGATGTCAACGTTCCTACACCTGAGAGAATTTTGAACTTTTTTTCCAAATATTTTCCGCACAATTTCAGAGCAAAATCATACAGTATCTATACATCCTTCCAACCAGTAACAAACAACTGTGAA
This sequence comes from Neogobius melanostomus, assembly GCA_007210695.1. Lineage (NCBI taxonomy): Eukaryota > Metazoa > Chordata > Actinopteri > Gobiiformes > Gobiidae > Neogobius > Neogobius melanostomus. Next base: position 16,368,381 of record VHKM01000009.1, on the reverse strand, counting down.
GTGAAAGCAAAATGATACATGATTCTGTTATTTTTCAAAAAATAGAAAAGTGAAAAGTGGGACGTGCACAAGTATTCATACAGCATTTTCTGAATGCATTAAATTGCCTTTATAACATTCCTAATGACTGCAGAATGTTCACACCTTGCCCTAACCATTAAATAGAGGCCACCTGTGTGTAATCTACTCTCAGTATAATTCCAGCTGTTCTGTGAGGGCCTCAGAGCTATGGTCGGGTGTATTGGTCACTAAACAACATCATGAAGGCCAAGGAGCACACCAGAGAGGTCAGGGATAAAGCTGTGGAGAAGTTTAAAGCAGCGTTAAGTTATACAAAGATTTCCCAAGATTTGAACATCTCACGGAGCACGGAGCTGTGACGTACTGCCGCTGAGCTGGGGGAATCTGTACATGGGACAACAATAAGTCGTACTCTACACAAATCTGGCCTTCATGGACGAGTGGCAAGACGAAAGCCATTATTGAAAGGAGGCCACAAGAAATCCGTTTGAAGTTTGCTAGAAGTCATATGGAGGACACAGCTACCATGTGGAAGAAGGTGCTTTGGTCAGATGAGACAAAAATTTAACTTTTAGACCCAAATGCAAAACGTTATGTATGGCGCAAACCTAACACTGCTCATCGTCCTGAGTGCACCATCCCCAGTGTCAAATATGGTGGGGGAGCATCATGCTATGGGGCTGCTTTTCCTCAGCGGGGACTGGGAAGATTGTAAGAATAGTTGGGAAGATGGATGGAGCCAAATACAGAGACATTTTGGACGAAAACCTGCTGGAGTCAGCAAGAGAATTGAGGCTGGGGCGGAGATTCACCTTCCAGCAGGACAATGACCCTAAACACAAAGCTTAATCTACAATGGAATGTAGAATGGAATGGGAAAAAAAACATATTAATATGTTAGAATGGCCCAGTCAAAGTCCTGACTTAAATCCTATTGAAAATCTGTGGAAAGACCTGAAAACCGCTGTTCACAAACGCTCTCCTTCTAATTTGACAGAGCTTGAGTTGTTTTGTAAGGAATGGGCTAAAATGTCAGTCTCTAGATGTGCAAATCTTGTAGAGTCATACCCCAAAAGATTTGCTGTTATTGCAGCAAAAGGGGGTTCCACAAAGTATTAATTCATGCTGTATGAATACTTATGCACGCCCCACTTTTCGGTTTTCTATTTTTTGAAAAATAACAGAATCATGTATCATTTTGCTTTCACTTCACAGTTGTCTGCCCCCATGGCAGCTGTGGCTACAACAGTAGCTTACCAATACTGAGTATGGAGTGTATGAATAATGACGACAGTGTAGCGTGTGTATTACCAAGTTGAGAAACTTGGTAATACAGGCTTGTAAAGCGCAATACAAGTGTAAGTGGCAAGTGGCATTATTATTAGCCAAAAAAGCTAACTCACGCACACTGTTACTTGTGTGTGAACTTTCAGTAAAAAATTCAAAATAAAATCTTTATGTTTATGGTTGTAAACATGACAAATGTGCAAAAGTTCAAGGTGTATTAGTACTTTCGAGAGGCACTGTAGCTGTCTGCATGTGTTGGAAAGCCTTATAATTATCTGTTACTCTTTTCTATATGTATCCAGTAAGGTCACGAGTTAATGGTGATAATGATGGCATTTTTACTGTCTTCTCATATTGACAACCCAGTTTTATGAAAGCTTCAGCCTGCACTTATTTGTGGCTTGGTTTCAGGATTGACTGACTATTGCCTCTTTTTTTATTTTTTTATGCTGGCAAACATGTAGTCCTGGCGAACCATACGGCACCACCCACTGTTAAGATAACACTAAAATAAAGAAAACAGAGCCTTATAGGGAGAGTGGCCGCTCCGTCACCACAATATTGTCTTTTTAACCCCCAAGGGAATTCTGGGAACTGCAGTCCAGACGATAGGACTGCAAAAAGAGTCATTAATCAAAGCTGCAATGTGCACACACAGACATATAGAGCATGGGTCTTTACAAAAACATAAAGGAGGGCAATAGGGTCAGTCGGTGCTTCAAAACCTCATCAATACTTGTAAATGTACTACGCAAGATAGTCAAAATGATTAGGCAAAATAAACAATTCATCGTATTTTTCTTCTTTCAGCTTGTGATTGACATAGACCTTATCAGAGGAAGCATGTTTCAAGCACAACACACTTTTCCATAACTGCTCAATCAGCAATTCGCTCGCTCACTATCTTGTGAAGCAGGGCCATGCAGAGAGCTAGAGATGGGCAGGGGCTCAAAAATTCTAGCTACATTTATTTCGAATCTACTTTGATATGTATTTATTTCATACAAAAGTAAAAGGAGCTTTAGGAGCATAAAATATAGATTTAGGGAAAGCCATTATTATTTAATTGTATCTATTTTTTGCCAGTATTTTTGCGAAGATGCGGCGGTATGAGCCGCGGTAAACGGTGCTCGCATCTGACACAGAGTTTATTATTAGATCATACAAAACTGTCCGCTTGTTGACCTCATTGGTCCGCGATTATGAGGCGGACTGATAAAGAAATAAAGAGCGATCTGAAGCACAAGGTGTGGAGATCGTTGTTCTGTGCAGGAGAGGCCTCTGCTCTCACTTCGTCCTCTCTCTGAGCACCGCTCTCTGCTGCGCTGCAGGGCCGGTGGGCGGGCATTGAAAACACACGATCAACTAACTAGGGGCAGGTTCATTTCTGATTTGAATTATTGATATTGGCTAACAAGGCTCACTGGAGCAGAACCAATGATAAGGACCATGGCAAAGCTTTGGATAACAAAATATAATACAAATAAATAAAAGGTACGGAGGGAAAAGGGCACTTCAGGGGCATTGAGCAAAAGCCCCCCCCCCCCCCCCCCTGCATGGGCCTGTTGTGAAGGCTCTTGCAATACACATAAAATATAGCAGTTATACAATTAGTATAACATAGTACAATTTGGGGGGAAAAAACGTTGACTGTGTGACATTTTCTTTGGCATTCAACTGATAAAGTCGGGTTTGTGTAAGTCAGTTTCATCCTTTGGAATTTTGAGCGGATCCCACAAAGCTGTGCTGATGTTGCTCTGATTACAAACCAATTTTAATACAATATAATATGTATAATTCAAATAGATGCAAATTATATAAAAATGCCATATCATTCAAACTGTTGCAAAGACCTGCTTCAACCACTATAAATTGTAAATCATTGTATTTCATTTTCCAGTTCCTCCTGTGAATACAACATTGTGAATACCGAAATCCCTTTAATACATGATTATCTATATGGAAACTATTACACTCAACTCAACTCCCCTCTCGGCCTGTTTGTGGTCTACTTGATGCATGTAGATAATAAAAAGAACACCCCTTTTACGTGCTCGGCCTGGGGGAGGCCTCTCTCTCCTCTCTCTCTCTCCCTCTGCCTGTGTGTGTTTGTGTGTGCGGGAGGGTCACCTGTGCTTCGCTGAGTTCAGATGACTGTCATGTTGAAGTGAAATGAGCAAAGTGGAGGATTTACAGCGGCCTACGTGAGGAGATAAGGAGAGGGCAATGACTCTGACTGACAGCACATGCCTGAGGAGGACCCCCCCCCCCCCTCCAGCCCTCCCGATATCCACACACATTTATCAAGGCTCTCCCGTTCCACTAACAAGGACTCCGGGCTATTTCAAAGTACTGCTCGTCATTAGAGCGCCACCACTTCCTATAACTTATAACCCATCTCTCTTCACTGCTTGCCTCCTCAGAAGTCTTGATTCCTCGATTCCTTGTTTGTAAATCCCGCCCACAGAGAGAGAGAGAGCGAAAGCCGAAGATGAGATTTCTATTCCTGGCCAGGATTTACAGCTTATGGAGTTGAGGCTTTGAGGAGGCAAGAGAACTGGATGTGCCTGCCTGCATATTACACTTTACTTAGTCCCTCAAGTATTTCGCACAAACCGTTCCGTTCGGGCCCTTCAACCACTATAAACTTTGAAAAGACACTTCTGTCTTTAATCCAGACAGCGTTACAAACAGTGTTGGGTAACATTACTTTTAAGTTCTCCTCTGGAAAAGTACCTTGTTACATTACTGCGCTACTTTATTATGAAAATAACGCAGTACTCATGCATTACCAATAATAAACTTCTATAGCATTCGTTTGTCGATAATTTTTTCTGATGCGGAATGCTCCATTTTAGCCATACCGCCTTTGCTATGCCCAGTCCCGTCAGATCTTGGAAGCTAAGCAGGGAAGGGCCTGGTCAGTACTTGGATGGGAGACCGTTTGGTAACACCAGGAAGCCTGGGTGAATGGAGTGAGTGAGTGAGTGGTTGGTGGTGATCGGAGGGGCCGATGGCGCAGACTGGTTGCCTCGCTTCCATCAGTCTGCCCCAGGGCAGACTATTATTAGCCCAAAAAGCTAACTCACGCAAACAGCCCGATACCTGTAAATGTATTCAGTAAGAGCACAATTAATTTGCTTCTGAGCTTTATTTTGTATGTGGACAATTTACAGCAAAAGGCAACAATAATGAGCATGAACCACAGGGCTATAGTCGACTTATAAAAGCTTTGCTTCATAAACAGTTTGGCTCTGTCAGAAACTGCGCCACTTTTTCAACAAAAAGAACGTCTGTAAAGGAGCTCTTACGCATTACAAAGTGCACTGAATTGGTAATATATAACACACAACATTTAGATGAATTGGTAACGCTTTAGAATACAGCCCGCAAGTTCCAGGTGTAAGTACGTGTAACAAGAAAGTAATTACACATATAAGTACAGGTACTCTTACAGCGTGTAACAAGGGGGAACAATGTGTAACAAGGAAGTACAAAGTGTAACAAGGCGGAGCAATGTGTACCAAGGACGTACAAAGTGTAACAAGGCGGAACAATGTGTAACAAGGAAGTACAAAGTGTAACAAGGGGGAACAATGTGTACCAAGGAAGTACAAAGTGTAACAAGGCGGAACAATGTGTACCAAGGAAGTACAAAGTGTAACAAGGCGGAACAATGTGTACCAAGGAAGTACAAAGTGTAACAAGGGGGAACAATGTGTACCAAGGAAGTACAAAGTGTAACAAGGCGGAACAATGTGTACCAAGGAAGTACAAAGTGTAACAAGGCGGAACAATGTGTACCAAGGAAGTACAAAGTGTAACAAGGCGGAACAATGTCTAACAAAGACGTACAAAGTGTCACAAGGCGGAACAATGTGTACCAAGGGGAACAATGTGTAACAAGGAAGTACAAAGTGTAACAAGGGGGAACAATGTGTAACAAGGGGAAACAATGTGTAACAAGGTAGTACAAAGTGTAAACATGTAACTACGTGTCAAGGTGTAGTAAGGTATTCAAGAGCAATTAATGGTGCTGAGCTATCACATAGTTGTGGCAAAAGGGAATGTGGTATTATTAATAGTGCATTCATTTTAATGTTGCAGGACAACAGTATTACTGTTGTGAAAGTGAAGACATGACTCCAAGCATTTTTATTGATTGTTTATTTTTTATAGTGAGACACTGTTGCCTGTAACAAGCAGAACAGAGTGAACAGAGAAAATAAAGTGAAACAAGGGAAATTACCACGTTATCACTGTGCAAGTATACTGTAAGCGATGTGTAGGTACAGGAGAGCACGGGCTGTAATTAAAGCGAGACACTGTTGCCTGAAGAAATCAGAGAGGATTGATTTGGTGCTGGACGCTGCCAGGAGATTTTAAAATGTTGATGGTATCACTGGGGAAGAATTGGACAGCACTTTAAGGGAAGGGTATGCACAGGCTACTGGAATTGACACGGCGTAGAAGATGGGAATGACTGGTTTTGATTTGGTCATATTTCACTGTACTTGCTAAACAAACAGTATTCAGAGATCCAGTAGGTGGCAGTAATGCACTTTCAGTGCCATCTGCCATAAAACTATCAGAAGAAGAAGAATGCAGCGTCAGAGTATCAGTCCTGGGGGGACAACAACAGCCTCTAAACAATCATCTTTTTAAAATACCTTGTACATTTTTGTCTAACTGTGTACAGTGCCTCTCGAAAGTACTAATACACCTTGAACTTTTGCACATTTTGTCATGTTTACAACACTAAACGTAAAGATTTTATTTTTAATATTTTACTGAAACTGTGAAGTGAAAGCAAAATGATACATGATTCTGTTATTTTACAAAAATAGAAAAGTGAAAAGTGGGGCGTGCATAAGTATTCATACAGCATGACTTAAAACTTTGTGGAACCCCCTTTTGCTGCAATAACAGCAGCAAGCCTTTTGGGGTATGACTACAAGATTTGCACATGTAGAGACTGACATCTCTAGATGTCAGCAGTTTTCAGGTCTTTCCACTGATTTTCAATAGGATTTAGGTCAGGACTTTGACTGGGCCATTCTAACACATTAATGTTTGTTTTTAAACCATTCCATTGTAATTTAGCTTTGTGTTTAGGGTCATTGTCCTGCTGGAAGGTGAATCTCCGCCCCAGCTTCAATTCTCTTGCTGACTCCAGCAGGTTTTCCTCCAAAATGTCCTGTATTTGGCTCCATCCATCTTCCCAACTATTCTTACAATCTTCCCAGTCCCTGCTGAGGAAAAGCAGCCCCATAGCATGATGCTCCCCCACCATATTGACACTGGGGATGGTGCACTCAGGACGATGAGCAGTGTTGTTCCATACATAACGTTTTGCATTTGGGCCAAAATGTTCAATTTTTGTCTCATCTGACCAAAGCACCGGTCTGTTAGTTTAGGTGGACCCCCGTGTCTTGGTAAGTTTGCAGTGGTGCTATACTCTTTCCATTTCCGAATGATGGATTGAACAGTGCTCCGTGAGATGTTCAAATCTTGGGAATCTTTGTATAACTTAACGCTGCTTTAAACTTCTCCACAGCTTTATCCCTGACCTCTCTGGTGTGCTTCTTGGCCTTCATGATGTTGCTTAGTGACCAATACACTCTGACCATAGCTCTGAGGCCCTCACAGAACAGCTGGAATTATACTGAGAGTAGATTACACACAGGTGGCCTCTATTTAATGGTTAGGGCAAGGTGTGAACATTCTGCAGTCATTAGGAATGTAATAAAGGCAATTTAATGCACTCCGAATAATGCTGTATGAATACTTACTGTATGCACGCCCCACTTTTCACTTTCTACTTTTGTAAAATAACAAAATCATGTATCATTTTGCTTTCACTTCACAGTTGTCTGTTACTTGTGTGTGAACTTCAGTAAAAATTCAAAACAAATCTTCATGTTTAGGGTTGTAAACATGACAAAATGTGTAAAAGTTCAAGGTGTATTAGTACTTTCGCAAGGCACTGTATGTAAGTAGTAGCGGCAGAACACGAGATGGAAGTATATCCAGACAATGTTGTGATCAGCTATACAGACCCACATGCAACCCACACGTGGCATACACCAGATGATATTCCAGATAAGCCTTGCCTGGCAAGTGGAGATCTGCATGTTTTGGCAACAAAGATACAGAACTACTTCTTCTTTCTCGGGGAGGTTAAAGTGACATCGGTAAGTCTATTGCAAGGATTCCTAGATCATAAGGTAGCATGGAGCTAAATTGGCTAAAGCTATGACGCCATTTTCTAGGACAAACGAACCACTGCCGAGGGCTGTGTGACAGCAACGTTGGAGAAAAGCAGTATAAAGCAAACTGTGTTGCCTTTAAGGCAGTTTATTCTTTAATAACTATCTCAGTAATTTAATAGTTTAAAAATGTTGGAATAAGTTAAATAATCATTGTGATCTTGTATAAATAAATAATTCATGTTTTCTATAAGAAAAACATAAAAAATATTATCGCTAAAACTACTTCCGGTTTCGCTGCACTACTTCCGGTTTCGCGGTCTCGAGTGTAAACAGAAGCCATGCTACATGTCAGGAGCAGTCAGATGGCAGCTGATGGATGGCATCAGCTGCCATCCACCTTAAAAACATTAATAAGGCAATGCTGTAAGTTTGTACATTGTTTTATATCGTTGTTTAGCTTTATATTTTCGTATTATATCTGTAGTTTATAGGATGAGTGCATTTTATTTTTATAACTGCATCAGCCGTTAGCTGACATTGTGCTGTGCTGTGTTTGCAGTTTTCACCGTCCAGTAAAGAGAAAATCAAACTAGTACAGTCTCCGAGGTTTCTTTGCTGGTGGTTTAACTGCGTGTTTCGTCAGACACTACACAAACGTCAGTAGCTTTGAGAGGTATTTATCAAAACAATGATTAATTAGTGGTGTAATGCTATTGATGTTTTTGTTCTTTTTTAAATAGAGGAGCATTTTAAATGTTAACATTGCGTTTTGTTCTTTATTTACTTCTGCAGATCCAGAGTCGCACACCACCCTCAAGTACCTCGCTGCATTGGATCGGCAAAAGAGTCATACGGAATCAAAATGTGGATTTCAGAGGGAAATCTGATTATGACCATGTCATTAGTACTCCGTTTCCTACAAACTGACTAGATTTAAAAGACTCGATGCCTGTTTCCCAAAGCCTTTTTGTTTCTTTGTTTAGGTAGATAAGCCCTGTGTTAAGCAAGTAATTTAAAAGTTTAAGTTGCTGGTTGTCATGTGAACCTTTGGGAGCAATTTTGCGGAAATATGCCAATTGTGAATATAGGTTACCATTGTTGTTCCTTTGCATAAAGGGAAAATCTAGTCCACCTCAGATTTGAGTGGCGTTTATTTATTTGACATTTATTTATACAGGAAAGTCCTACTAAGATTTCAAAATCTCTTTTTCAAGGAGTCCTGCCTCCGGAGTGGAACCTATTGTTGTAGTTGTAAGGTAAACGAGAGGAAACCTATGTTGGCATGGGAAAAACATGCACATCCGCACAGAAAGGATCCGTCTGACTTAGGAATCCAACATGGGACCTTCTAGCTGTGAAGCAAAAGCACTAACCGCTGCGCCACCAATGTGACATGTACTTATGGTGTACATGCACTTTGATAGTGTGATCATTTTTGAAGATTTGTTCTACTTATTTTTATCTGTTCACTCTTGTTTCTGCTTGTTACAGGCAACAGTGTCTCGCTTTAATTACAGCCCATGCTCTCCTGACTACACATAGTACAGTAACATGCACAGTGATAACGTGGTATTTCCCTTGTTTCTTTTTTTTCTCTGTTCACTCTTGTTTCTGCTTGTTACAGGCAACAGTGTCTCGCTTTAATTACAGCCCGTGCTCCTGTACCTACACATTAGTTACAGTATACATGCACAGTGATAACGTGGTAATTTCCCTTGTTTCACTTTATTTTTCTCTGTTCACTCTTGTTTCTGCTTGTTACAGGCAACAGTGTCTCGCTTTAATTTACAGCCCATGCTCCCTGTACCTACACATTAGTTACAGTATACATGCACAGTGATAACGTGGTAATTTCCCTTGTTTCACTTTATTTTTCTCTGTTCACTCTTGTTTCTGCTTGTTACAGGCAACAGTGTCTCGCTTTAATTTACAGCCCGTGCTCCTGTACCTACACATTAGTTACAGTATACATGCACAGTGATAACGTGGTCATTTCCCTTGTTTCACTTTATTTTCTCTGTTCACTCTTGTTTCTGCTTGTTACAGGCAACAGTGTCTCGCTTTAATTTACAGCCCGTGCTCCTGTACTTACACATTAGTTACAGTATACTTGCACAGTGATAACGTGGTAATTTCCCTAGTTTCACTTTATTTTTCTCTGTTCACTCTTGTTTCTGCTTGTTACAGGCAACAGTGTCTCGCTTTAATTTACAGCCCGTGCTCCTGTACCTACACATTAGTTACAGTATACTTGCACAGTGATAACGTGGTAATTTCCCTAGTTTCACTTTATTTTTCTCTGTTCACTCTTGTTTCTGCTTGTTACAGGCAACAGTGTCTCGCTTTAATTACAGCCCGTGCTCCTGTACCTACACATTAGTTACAGTATACATGCACAGTGATAACGTGGTAATTTCCCTAGTTTCACTTTATTTTTCTCTGTTCACTCTTGTTTCTGCTTGTTACAGGCAACAGTGTCTCGCTTTAATTTACAGCCCGTGCTCCTGTACCTACACATTAGTTACAGTATACTTGCACAGTGATAACGTGGTAATTTCCCTTGTTTCACTTTATTTTCTCTGTTCACTCTTGTTTCTGCTTGTTACAGGCAAACAGTGTCTCGCTTTAATTTACAGCCCGTGCTCCTGTACCTACACATTAGTTACAGTATACATGCACAGTGATAACGTGGTAATTCCTTGTTTCACTTATTTTTCTCTGTTCATCTTGTTTCTGCTTGTTACAGGCAACAGTGTCTCGCTTTAATTTACAGCCCGTGCTCCTGTACCTACACATTAGTTACAGTATACATGCACAGTGATAACGTGGTAATTTCCCTTGTTTCACTTTATTTTTCTCTGTTCACTCTTGTTTCTGCTTGTTACAGGCAACAGTGTCTCGCTTTAATTTACAGCCCGTGCTCCTGTACTTACACATTAGTTACAGTATACTTGCACAGTGATAACGTGGTAATTTCCCTGTTTCACTTTATTTTTCTCTGTTCACTCTTGTTTCTGCTGTTACAGGCAACAGTGTCCGCTTTAATTTACAGCCGTGCTCCTGTACTTACACATTAGTTACAGTATACTTGCACAGTGATAACGTGGTAATTTCCCTTGTTTTCACTTTATTTTTCTCTGTTCACTCTTGTTTCTGCTTGTTACAGGCAACAGTGTCTCGCTTAATTTACAGCCCGTGCTCCCTGTACTTACACATTAGTTACAGTATACTTGCACAGTGATAACGTGGTAATTTCCCTTGTTTCACTTATTTTTCTCTGTTCACTCTTGTTTCTGCTTGTTACAGGCAACAGTGTCTCGCTTTAAATTTACAGCCCGTGCTCCTGTACTACACATTAGTTACAGTATACTGCACAGTGATAACGTGGTAATTTCCCTAGTTTCACTTTATTTTTCTCTGTTCACTCTGTTTCTGCTTGTTACAGGCAACAGTGTCTCGCTTTAATTTACAGCCCGTGCTCCTGTACTTACACATTAGTTACAGTATACTTGCACAGTGATAACGTGGTAATTTCCCTTGTTCACTTTTTTTCTCTGTTCACTCTTGTTTTGCTTGTTACAGGCAACAGTGTCTCGCTTTATTTACAGCCCGTGCTCCTGTACCTACACATTAGTTACAGTATACTGCAATGTAACGTGTATTCCTTGTTTCACTTTATTTTTCTCTGTTCCTTTGTTTTCTGGCCATGTTCGCTTAATTTACAGCTGCTCTGACTTAACAATTACATATCGCCAGTATAACGTGTAACCCTGCACATCCGTTAGGTTGACAGGAACACAAGTTCGATACAGCGTGGTAATTTCCCTTGTTTTCACTTTATTTTTCTCTGTTCCTCTTGTTTCTGCTTGTTACATGCAATGGAGTCTCACTATAAAAATAAACAATCAATAAAAATGCTTGGAGTCATGTCTTCACTTTCACAACAGTAATACTGTTGTCCTGCAACATTAAAATGAATGCACTATTATAATACCACATTTCCTTTTTCCACAACTATGTGATAGCTCAGCACCATTAATTGCTCTTTGAATACCTTTACTACACCTTGACATGTAGTTACACGTTGTACTACCTTGTTACACATTGTTCCCCCTTGTTACACTTTGTATTCTTGTTACACATTGTTCCCCTTGTTACAACTTTGTACTTCCTTGTTACACATTGTTCCGCCTTGTTACACTTTGTGCTTCTTGGTACACATTGTTCCGCCTTGTTACACAATTGTACTTCCCTTGGTACACATTGTTCCCCCTTGTTACACTTGTACTTCCTTGTACACATTGTTCCGCCTTTTACACTTGTTCCTTGGTACACATTGTTCCCCCTTTACACATGTCCCCTTGTACACTTTGTACTTCCTTGTTACACATTGTTCCCCCTTGTTACACGCTGTAAGAGTACCTGTACTTACATGTGTATTACTTTCTTGTTACCCGTACTTACACCTGGAACTTGCGGGCTGTATTCTAAAGCGTTACCGATGAATTGTACTGCTTTCCTCAACCACATAACCAGCTACGAGTTTGTTGATTACATTGGAAGGACCGATACTACCAAAAGTTAAGCGTTGTTGTTTGGAGGCCAGGGCGAGCTTCATCGTGGTTTTGCTCTTCAGCACTGTATTGTGCTTTCGCCAGGACATACAATGTGAACGGAAGGAATGAGACGAGGGAGAGATCAGGACCCAAACTAACAAGGTTACTGATTTGAAAAATAATCTACTTCTGGATTACCTGCAAATGCAAAACTAACTCGTTTCTTTACTCGTTACTCTGAAACGTAATCTGAGTACTCATATTCATAAACATGGAAGATATCCATGGTAGCTGTGAATTTATAACGTTCCATCCTGAACTCTATAGACCCTTTAATTGTTGTAAACATTCCGGGCTTAGCTGGAGGCGCAAGCTCGATTCCTATCTATTTCCATTGTAGCTGTTGTCATAGTAACGATAAACAATGTCTAACTGTAAATATCAGATAAACCTTATTTTATCGTCTCAAATGTCATTCCTCTTATTCTTGCTCCTTAAGCCACAACAGGACCACATTTTTCAGTTGTAGTTTTACACTTAAAATCGCTAGTTTTAGTTTAATCTTATTTCTCTTGATCACTTCCTGCCTCCAGCTGATGTCACTGATGATGTCAGCGGTTAAAGGTCTATAGTACATCTTTAAAATCTCTTAAAATCTCATTTGGAACACCTACAAATCCATTTTGATTTCATTTGATTTGCAAATCCATTTGCAAATCAAATGAAAAGTCCACCTGGTTGAAATTCAATTTAAGATTAAGGCAAATGTATTTATACCGTGCATTTCGTACACAGGGCAACTCAATGCTCAAAGATTAAGACTAGACAGTGTGTTTTATATAATTCATGGATGATAGCACTCATTCTACACGGTCTTTAATTGGAGAGTCAATCGTTCCCAACTATCATTCTAGCTTTTAATAATGTATTGGACAACTCTTAGCCTTATTTCAGATGTTTCTGCATGCTTTTTTTTTTTTCGACCCTTCTAAAAATGACTGACATCTTTCCCACAACGACAGATGTGTCACATGGTTGTTGCGTCACTTTGGGCTAAATAACTTCTTGTCACCTGAAAGATAATGCAGTACTTCTCCAATAGGAGGCTCTTACCTACTCGCTAAGTTAAATCCAGGAGGCTAATTTTATTGTCTTTGCCAGACTGTGTATTACAATGACAAAAATAAAAACATTGGCGAAACGTTATTGGCTGATGAAATGAATGCCAAGAATGACTGTGACGCTCCGTGTTGACTGCCTCCACCACTCCGCTTCTCTCTGCTCGGCGGACATAAATCACCTCCGCTCGGGGCTCGCTTGTTATAAATCTGTGCCTGTCTGTGGCTGGAGCCTGCCCAGTCGGCCTGTCACTGCTGGCCTTCACTCAGGATAATTAAAGGCCTGATATAAAGGCCAGATGTGCCGGAGCAGGAGGGGGGCCAGGAGGGTGGGCTGGCGGGGGGATGCCGAGACTCCCCGTGTCTCTTTCCTGCCATACGCATGCATACCTATGCACAAACACGGCATACATTAACCGCCATATAGCCACGAAAACTCACATACCCATTTAAGCAGTGTGGGTGAAGATATGTAGCCCAACGACTTAAAGGCCCTGTACTCGATTTTCCACCTTTCAAACCGATAAAAGGAAGCTAGTTTAAGTGTTAATAGTTTGCTGTGATTAAAAACTCTTTCCTAACATTTCGACCTCTTTCTATTCTTCACGGGGACGTTTTACACTAGGGATGCACTGATACCGATACTCATGAATACGGTCCCGATACCACTTGACTTTACTTGACGCCTCTCAGCTGAGAGGTTTGAGAATTCTTCGGTGTTGAAATACAGTCCTCCACATAGAGCTGACTTTATTACAGACTACACTCCCTAAATCAGAGTCTGTTCTGTATTTACCCAGTGCTAAATGTGGTCTTCATTGTAGCTCAGCGCTGCACCGTCTGCCGTGTTTGCAAGACGAGGCGCTAACGTTGCTAACTAGCTAGCGGCTAACGGCTCCGGCGATTCTGAAGCCGCTTCGCGCTTAGGGAGTAATTGTATTTGTAAAACTAATCCAGCGACTAAAATGTACTCGCTAGATAAAGACCGGCAAGATCCAATACTATAAAAATACTGCATATCCCCCCCAAAAAAAATTGTTTTGAAAATGGGGAAATGGATACAAACAAACAAACTAAATGTTGAAAGTGAAATGAAGTGATTTCAAAGTAAATTGAGCGCGTTCAGAAGCGTCCATACCCCTGCGTATTTCTTTTAGGTGTCCCCATGCTCTCAGTCATATTGTGAGCCAAACGCTTTCACATTTCTCAAGCAGAAATATTGTGGTTAACATGTCAAAGCAGCCGTTGAGCAGAACGTTTCCTCCGTCCAAAACGTGCTGCCAGAGTCTTTCACGATTACACCGACATCCACAGCAGGGGCCAGACGTATGCGAAAAGTTTTCACAGCGAGCTCAAGACCTTCTTTTTTTTCTCCTCCCCCCACCTTGATCATGACTTTGCCACCGTCTCGTCTTTAGCGCCCAGTGGTGGGAAACGGGGGGTGTAGTTTAAAGGATGGGGGGTATTTGACTCGAGGTGGAAGGTCAAGGGGCATACTTTATTGCACGATGACTGAGGGGGGGATTAGATGAGTAAGATATCACTCTGCGCTCGAGTCACGGCTGAGTTGAGGTTAACTTGCTGTGGCCCCCGTAGGGTTAGGAGGGGTGGGGAGGGGTGAGAGGGTAGAGCCGGGGCAGGAGTGGCTCGAGGGACCGCTGGGGCTGATTTCTGATACGGCCACACTTGAACAGGAAATTAGGCCACTGGACTTCCTTTTATCCCACACGCTAAAGCAGGACAAAGATGCTTTATTTCAGTTTTCACTTAGTATGTTTAAAGATCAGTTTAGCAATGTGTATAGTACGTATGTGCTCTTGACCCATTGACCTGAGAGCATGACGATGCAAACATGGTTAAGGTTGTTTAAATAAAGCTAATAATATTGCTACTTCTCATGGTCAGAGATATACAGTATTTCAGATCACCTTCAAACATACACACTCACATTCATTTGTTCAATTAGGGTCAGTGACTAAATTCTGGATGTTCTAAGCTTTCAAATGAGGTGTATGTCCATATGTGGTGTTTAGTCCTCGATTAACCAGTAAGTTCCCTTTAACTTGTGTCGGGAAGTTCTTTATAGTTCTCTTTAAAATTATATTCACAATAGTATTTGTAGACTTGTAAACGTTACCCTTTTTCACCCAAGTGCCTCTTTGACCCATCAAATGGCTCTGGGCATCCTGTGTGGCATTAGCCTGGGGACCATGGCCGAAATCTTTGCATGGATTGTCCCTCTTCACAGAACGAGGAGGGACAGCAAGACGATGATGCATTATTCGACATATGGAAGCTTGTAGTTTGTTTGTGGATAAAAATATATATATTTACGGATCCAACATGACAGCAGCAGATGCGACGCCATCTTTCGATCAAGCTTTAGACTGTGTTCTAAATGGTTTAGCTCGAAAGTTTAAAGCGGGTACATCATACAGTGAGGAAAATAAGTATTTGAACACCTGTCTATCAGCTAGAATTCTGACCCTCAAAGACCTGTTAGTCTGCCTTTAAAATGTCCACCTCCACTCCATTATTATCCTAAATTTAGATGCACCTGTTTGAGGTCTTTAGCTGCATAAAGACACCTGTCCACCCCATACAATCAGTAAGAATCCAACTACTAACATGGCCAAGACCAAAGAGCTGTCCAAAGACACTAGAGACAAAATTGTACACCTCCACAAGGTTGGAAAGGGCTACGGGGAAATTGCCAAGCAGCTTGGTGAAAAAGGTCCACTGTTGGAGCAATCATTAGAAAATGGAAGAAGCTAAACATGACTGTCAATCTCCCTCGGACTGGGGCTCCATGCAAGATCTCACCTCGTGGGGTCTCAATGATCCTAAGAAAGGTGAGAAATCAGCCCAGAACTACACGGGGGGAGCTGGTCAATGACCTGAAAAGAGCTGGACCACCGTTTCCAAGGTTACTGTTGGTAATACACTAAGACGTCATGGTTTGAAATCATGCATGGCACGGAAGGTTCTCCTGCTTAAACCAGCACATGTCAAGGCCCGTCTTAAGTTTGCCAATGACCATTTGGATGATCCAGAGGAGTCATGGGAGAAAGTCATGTGGTCAGATGAGACCAAAATGGAACGTTTTGGTCATAATTCCACTAAACGTGTTTGGGGGAAGAAGAATGATGAGTACCATCCCAAGAACACCATCCCTACTGTGAACATGGGGTGGTAGCATCATGCTTTGGGGTGTTTTTCTGCACATGGGACAGGGCGACTGCACTGTATTAAGAGAGGATGACCGGGGCCATGTATTGCGAGATTTGGGGAACAACCTCCTTCCCTCAGTTAGAGCATTGAAGATGGGTCGAGGCTGGGTCTTCCAACATGACAATGACCGAAGCACACAGCCAGGATAACCAAGGAGTGGCTCTGTAGAAGCATATCAAGGTTCTGGCGTGGCCTAGCCAGTCTCCAACCTAACCCAATAGAGAATCTTGGAGGGAGCTCAAACTCCGTGTTTCTCAGCGACAGCCCAGAAACTGACTGATCTAGAGAAGATCTGTGTGGAGGAGTGGGCCAAAATCCCTCCTGCAGTGTGTGCAAACCTGTGAAAAACTACAGGAAACGTTTGACCTCTGTAATTGCAAACAAGGCTACTGTACCAAATATTAACATTGATTTCTCAGGTGTTCAATACTTATTTGCAGCTGTATCATACAAATAAATAGTTAAAAAATCATACATTGTGATTTCTGGATTTTTTTTTATATTATGTCTCTACAGTGGACATGCACCTACGATGACAATTCAGACCCCTCCATGATTTCTAAGTGGGAGAACTTGCAAATAGCAGGGTGTTCAAATACTTATTTCCTCACTGTACGTCATCAGATACAATTGATAGGATTGGCTATGGCTACATGCAGATGCATATGATAGACATTTGTAGCGCCCAATAAATGGCTATGGACCATTGTAAACCACACCTCTCCCTCAAGAAAATAATTGGTGGTCCCCAGACTAACTTGTGATATTTTGTCTGGCTAGCCAGGCTTGTCTGGTATGCTATTCTTTTCAAATATGTGCTGTCTGGGATGATTTCTTTGCGTTCCCAAAGCCGTGATTGAGCATAATAACAAATCAGAGAAAAGCCAGTTAAGACACAAGCGACATGCTACGTGTTTTGTAATCAAAGAAGTTAGTGGTTTTACAACGGCATCAACCAGTAGAGCAGAGACAAATGTGAACGAGCTACATCATCTCAACATCTTACGGATACAAGGAGTCATTAGCAACTCTGTTCAAATTGTTAATCGGAGAATTTAAACAGTTCAACACGAATGTGCAACAGCTGTTTGGATATATGTTTGGAAAATAACGAAAATACTTTAAATCAATAGTGAATCCAGTTGGAGGTGAGTTATTGACACAACAGGAGCGTCTGTGGTCAGTGTAGGGGAGCGCGGCACGGTACTCTGAATTGAGTGATTAACGCGGCGGCTACTGCAATGCTAACAGAGAAAAGCAATAATCCTTTGCAATGGCTGCATTAGAAATGCTGATATTTTCGCTGTACATGCACGGTCTACTGTACTGTGCACCTTAACTAGCTGAGTAAACAAAGTACATGATGCAGCAACGTTGCCGTTTCTCACCACTCCATTCACATCTATAGG
This sequence comes from Neogobius melanostomus, assembly GCA_007210695.1. Classification (NCBI taxonomy): domain Eukaryota; kingdom Metazoa; phylum Chordata; class Actinopteri; order Gobiiformes; family Gobiidae; genus Neogobius; species Neogobius melanostomus. The sequence continues at coordinate 16,350,547 of VHKM01000009.1, read as the reverse complement.
CCATCAGCTACATGGACCAAAATCACGTGCCTCTGCAATTTGGTAATCCCTATTACGCAGGTACATTCTTGTTAAGCAACGCTACATTTAAGAAAATGTCTTCCTGTCGTGACAACGTGGCCTGAGATTGGATCAATAGAAAATGTTTCAAATTATGATTGGCACTTGCACAGTTCCAGATACTCCTGAACCAAAAGCAGGAGCCGGTCTGGAGTAGTGTGCACAGCGGGCTCCGTCTCCAAATCTTGATGATTTTGACCAACAGTCCCATATGAAGGATGTTTTTGGATGGTGGTGAAACAGGAATGCCCAAAGCCGTCCAGGAGAACCTGTTAACTTTACACAGAAGTGCTAAGTCCACTAAACCACTGTTCCTCCATTTGAGTTTTATAAGTTGTACAGCATTTTATGCAGAAATTGAGACTTAAATATCTAACTGGGGACACATCTTCCTGCCTCATTCCCAGCAACTCACTGTGCAGAACATTTATCCGTCTGGCCTACGGGACGTCTGCACCCGTTACACGTTTATAGCAGAAAGTGGAGCTCATATAAATAGCTATCACTGCCGCTATCTGGGTCTGCAGACTGGGCCCCTGCAGCACACTTACCTCATGGTTTAAACAGACCAGGGAGCAGTTCTCTGGTGTCACGTGTGATATAGCCGCTCTGTGCCTAATGGGGCTGGAAAAACAGGTAAACATGTCCGCGGCCCTGTGAATTCCATTACATCAAGAAGTTGATTTGCAACGTGGGGTGCGCTACCAACATGGAGTTCAGCACTAAAGTTTAAAATAAGGCCGCGGGTTTGGGCCCGTCGACACCACAGCAGTTTGTGCATCATCAGTGTTACATTTGCAGTAGAATAAGTAAATGTCAGTGGTACAAGCACTATTCCACTTAAGATACTCGAAAACGAGTCTTGAAAATAAATACAACAAAAACAAAACTGCTCTTTCCATTTACAATTGTATAGTCAAGTCGTGTCCAAATCTTCTCCAAAATCAAGGTAAACTCTTTTATCTCAAGTGATTTTAACGCATGAGCCAAATTAATTATGGCCATTTATATGCATTTATATGACAGAGGAGGAGTAAATATGGCATTTGAGAAAGAAAGTTATGAATTGAACATGACCGTAGACATTCGACATCTTAGGGTGGGTCTTCCAAGCATCTTCCCAAGACTAACTCAATCGCTTATATGTGAATGATAATGACACTATTTTACATTTTATAATCCCCATTAGTCATTATTTCATGTGCCAGGAATCCCAAAAATCTTAACGGTTTTGATTACACATCCCTGAGAGCTATTATGTTAAAAAATAAAAAATAAATAAGAGGGGGAAAAAAACTGCGGGGGAAAAAAAGGAAAATATGTATTTTTTCATTGGCTCTCAAAATAATGACTTTCAACTGGTGTGTATGACTGTATGTGTGTGCAGTAGGAATGGGGGGGAAATCGATTTGATTTAAAAATCGAGTTGGTAGGTCAAATCGATTCATGTTTTTAAAAAAAATCTATTTTTTTTAGAATTTTTTTAGATGTTTTATTTATTTTTTTAGATATTTATTTTATTTTATTTTAGTTCTCTGCCCTCTGCTTAGAGGAATACGGTCCTGCTGTACAAATGTGCCACAGTTACCTCAGGATGTTTGTTGTTTTATTAGCTTAATCCAAATACAGTATAAATAATTGGATGTTTAACCATCTTTGTTGCACACTGCATAGTGACTTTTTAGTTTTTCTTTTTAGGGTTTTCCTTTACAATTTTGTTTATGTTGGTTCACTTGAATTAAATACAATAAATGTATTTGTTTTAAATGGGGGGGGGGGGGGGATAATCGAATCGAATCGTAAATCGAGTTTTTTATAAAAAAATCACAGATTTTTTGCGGGAAAAAATCACCCAGCTCTAGTGTGCAGTGCAGGTAGGAACACTGTTATACAAGTCACGTATAAATAAATAAAAACACGGAAGCAAAAATGACAAAATGCATTCTACACATGGCGCTAAAGCCACTGTGGACACGTGCAGTGGCAAATTTGTCCAGCTTTATTTTAAAAACAGGAAAAGCTTTTCCTGTCAAATTGAAGTATTTTGGTCACCATTGATTTAGGCATCAACATGATCACAGAATTATGTAAAAACAGTGTTGTTAAATTAACAAATCATAGGCTAAAACTGTCCGTCCAATAGCTCCGAACGTTTATCTACTCAATCCGATAATATACACATGTGCAAAATCTTCTCTTTCAAAACTGACAATGCCTTCAGCAGGAGAATGAATGCCAGTCAGCACCCAGGTGTTAAAGCAGGAAGAAAAATAAACGGCTGAGAGTAATTGCTGATGTGTTCCTAATGTGCCCCCTGTCAGGACCTCCCCCGAGCCCCCCGCGGACAGGCCACCCCCGCTGCCTGTCACACCTGCCGGAGGAGAGGGCTGGGTGTATTTTATCTGCTCAGGGCCCATTGGGGGCCGTTGGTCTTTCTGCAGAGGGGGTGGGAGGAGTTGCGATACCTCTGTCAACACGGCGCTCATCCCTGGGGTTCTCCCCCGCGCCCCTCACCGTCAAACTGTTACATATTCTGGGGCAGCGGGGAGTGAGGCTCTGACCAACGTGCAGGACCCATAACTCAGGGCAGGAGTGTGCACAGCGCCAAACAACTGCAGTGAGAGGAGACTTGGACAGGCAAATGTTGGTTGAGGTCGAGTGCGAATTTAGGAGCGGGGAAGTGTTTAGCGTTTGGATATAAAGACTGTATATTTATATTGTGGTACCATGACAAATAATAACTTCAGTAGTGATGTATTTGTCATAACGTGATTTAAATTAGATTTTGTTTATTTGATCTGGACAATTCACAAAAGAGAAAAATCTAATTTCCACCCACAGTGGACAGTTATACTTACAAACGCACATAAAAATATAAAAATGTGTATACAGAAAAAAACTATCATTATTCACTCACATTAAACCAGTCCCACTTCAGGAAACAAACAAAACGCTCGCCATTCTACCATTCACAGTCACCCAGGTACACTGCAGTGGGGTCACAAGATGAATTTGAGACAATATTTTACAATTAACCAGATTTTAAAGGTTTTGCTCTTTAAATTATTATAAATGCATAAGTACACTTTACAAAAGGGGATCCCAAGTTGTTGGTTGAGTTATTTTGGGGTCGCGGCCTGAAACATTTTGGCAACCCCTGGTCTAGTACACAAAACTGTTTGGGGCAGTTGCATTGACAACATTTATTCATTTTAAAAAGCAACTCATTTACAAATGTTCAACTTTGGGTGCCTATGTATTACAAAACATATGAATTACTGAACTGAATGCTAATCTTAATAATGTATGTTCCGTGGAATGTTGTGGAAAGTTTTGATCATGGATCCTGTGGTGGAATATAATAGATCTTTTTGGTGGCGTGCTGGATCAGATATGTTACTACAGAGGAGAATAAGGATCTGCACAGCCAAGTAGCTCCCAGGGAAAAATTTACTTGTACCAACAAGTGCAAGTAAATGACTAAACTTGGCGGCAGGGACTTGAATCATGCGCTAGGAGGGAAAATGTCCATTTTGAATATATTCTTTTTGCTGTTGCGCACCTTCAGATGCACTTTTTTATTACATTAGAAGAAAACCCCAAAGAAAGATCCAATTTGGTTTGTTCCAAATGGCTTCTCGTACTAAACTTGATTATGTATTTGCCTTATCCTCCTGCAGAGTGCTTACCGTGGCATTGTTTAGAAGAGAAGTGTGTCCAGTGGCCACTGCAGCACTGTTTATCCACTCTGCACTGCACTACTGCTCCTGCTTGCACACGTGTGTCTGTAATTCTGGGATAGTTCCCTTGGGCCTGGGACCACACATGCGCGACAACCAGCCCCCAAACTCTCCTGCATAACTCACAATTACATCGAATGAAATGCACAGTAAAGTCTATTTTGTTTAAAATGTTTAGAATCACTAAGTCTCTGCGTGTACCAATTAAAGAAGGAAAGAAATGCTGACCAACATGAGGTCATGTCTGCCACGTTGAGCAGGATATCTCAAATCGCATATTTCTTCCTCGCTCAACCATTTTCAGCCAAATAATCAAAATTAATGTCCTCTTTATCTGACTTCCAAATAAACAACCGGTCGATTTGTGCTTTCCAGAATATGTGATTGTTCATTGAGAGGGGAAAAGCCAGAGTGAGTGAAGGGAGGGGAAGCTGGGAAGCTGAAATCGGACTCAGGACTGTGCACTCTTGGTCGTCTCTCTGGGACTCCTCTGCCTGGTCCGGACTAAATTGCCACCCCGCTCCTCTCCCCGACACAAACAACGGGGTTAGTGTGAGCACAGGCGGCAGCGTAGGGTCTGCGCTCAGGTCTGGACAAAGGATTGAGTTCAGCCAAGTTAAAGTTTATAGGGCCAACCCAGGGAATCAAACCCTCAACCGTTTTCTGAGGTGAGAATGGATGTGTAACAAATTCAAAAATATGTAGAACAAAGTAGAGATTGATTGTTTTGAATCCAAATCAATACATTTGTGTCACATGTGAGTGTAATTATTAGAATTATATGTGGTACGCACTAAGCAAGCTTGCTTATTTATTTATTTATTTATTTGACAGGGACATTGCTCAACAAATGTGTTGCACAGACCAGAGATGCTGTTGCTACAAGCTCATTTTCATCTGTAGTCCTTGGGCCGAGTGACAGCAGGTTTATACAGTGCACAAATAACATTCTTACATAAGAGTTCATATTATTTGAAATTAACAAAAAAGTACATGTTTGTATATATAAAAAAAAAGAAATACAAATACTATGATTACTGGGTTTGTGTGATCTCAAATATGACCATCTTTCAAAAGTTCTTCAAGTTAAGTTTGAGCTGTTGCAAACTGCTACGCTCTCAAACAGTTAATGGCAAAGAGTTCCACATCCCTGCAGCTTTGACCGAGAAGCAATTCTGTCTTGCTTTGGCCAACTTAAACAAACCACTACAGTACTACTACTACTACTAGTACTCTTACTACAAGCTGAAGTACATCTAGTCCCTCATGGCAGGCTATTTACAAAAAATACTTTAGTATAAGATTGTTGTGAATTATATAAATGACCATGTGGGTTATTTTAAATTATGTTTAAAATTATTATAAGGGACTAAACGTGATTGGTAGTTGGCCTTATTCATTATTTTTTACTGAGTGCATAATAAGTCAGTTGTAAATATTTCATGAGCAATAATGGTCTCAGTTTAATCTATCATTGTGGTTATATGCAACAAAAAGATATTTTTTGGTAAATGGAAAAAAATAATTGCGTATTAAATTAATATTGCAATATCGAGGGGAAAATATTGCAATTAGATTGTTTTCCAAAACGTTCTGTCCTGTGATATCCATCAAGGATATACAGTATATCAATCAACATTTTTGTTGAGCTTTTAACTATAGTGACTTTGCTGAAAGTGGAGCATCACAGCTCATCTCCATGGAGATGTTGCTGCTTTGGCTACAGGAAGCACAACATGAGCTTTAATACGTTAGGTCCTCTTCCAAATGCTACATTTTGATAGCCCACTGATAAATGTCATCATCGGTGTCATTAGGAGCACATTTGATATCACTGGCGTGCTTGTTTTATGATAGTTTAGATGTTACTAATATATACTGCTTGACCTGGAATGTTCTGCAGTGTGACTTTAATGTATTAATGCTGAGATTTCTGCCCAGCAATGTAGTCTCTAAACCTAAAATTACAAATGTGTCAGGAGAGGACCAGATGAAAATGACACAGATTGAACTAGGCACCCCATCAGAGAGTGTTAAACCAGGAGAAAACTACTACCACTGTATCCTGAGGGTCATGACAGTGAATTCATCTCAAGAGCTACAGAATGAACCCTCTATGAATGTGATAGCTGTGTCTAAGCCACGAAAGGAATCTGTGATCGAGGACACTTCAGAGCAGGCTACAGATGCTAGCTCACCTGAGCCCAAAGTGACAAGATCACAGACGGAGGTGACCAACACTACACATCAGCGATGAACAGCAATTGTGCAGCTGAAGGACTGTTTCAGAATAGTACTAGATACTACCACAAACCTTCCTGAATGGAGAATCTTAACATCACTGAAACAGCGCAGGATGAAGCTCTCAGCGCCAACAAAAGCAAGAAAAAGGAGCAGGCAAAGCAGATAGTTATCAAAGTAAAGGAGGGAGACTCGGATCCTACAGCAGAGTCCCAGGACATCACCACAGATGACCACGTCCAGGGTACCCTGCTAGCTGACAATCTTTCAAAGTCCCAAGCAGAAACACCTGAAGGGATTTTAACAGACATTACAAGAAGAACTTTAATTATATAGCGCCTTCCAAAGACATCGTCACAAAGCGCTTCACATGAGACAATTATACATTCACTTCATACTCGGTGGTCTTCAGTTTCCCCTGGGGGAGACTGACAGAAACACTGTCGCGACTGCACACATCTGTGCCAACGGTCTCTCTGACCACCATGCATTCTCACACTCACACACACACACACACACACACACACACACACACACACATACACACACACCCACACGCATCCTTGTAACCCTATCTTAGTGAGGACACTCATAGACATAATGTATTACCCAGACCCTAAGCCCCTAACCCTAATTAAAACCCAATTCTAACCCTAACCCTAAAACCACATCCTGACCCTCAAACAGTCCTTCAAATAAGTGAGGACCACCTAAAATGTCCTCACTTTTCAAAAATGTCCTCACTCTGTTGGTTAAAAACTCAAACTGGTCCTCACAATGTCATAATTACAAGAATACACACACGTACATCATTCATCCTGGCCTATTGTACATGTTTTTAGTGTTTGGGGAAACCAGAGTACCATCAACATCTTTTAAACACAGAGGGTGAGGTGAACAAGGCCCAGGAGAGGCCCAAACAGACAAAAACAGAGGCCAAGGCGGAGAACACTACACAGTTCATGATTGAAGAACATAGTCACTGCAGTAACACACCAGTGGAGATTGCTTCAGAGTCCCAAGCATACATTCTTGAATGTTATGGACACTGCTTTTGAGGACCAAGATGCTCTAGACATAAAGGACCCGATTGTTGAGACTTTTCCTGAGTTCACAGGAGACCTCACTGGGGAAGGGAATATTTTCAGTATAAGATTATTGTGAACTATATAAATGACCATGTGGGCTATTTTGAATAGGGACTAAAGGTGATTGATAGTTGGCCTAATTCATTATTATTACTGAGTGCATAATAAGTCAGTTGTAAATATTTCATGAGCAATAAAATTGTCTCAGTTTAGTCTATTTTTAGTTGTATGCAACAAAAAGTTATTAGTAAATTAGTCATTAATAAATGGCAATCGTAATATTTCAGAAAAAAAAACAGTCAGCCCTAATGACAGAATAGAAACCAAAAACAAACCCAAGGTATAATTGGTAATCCATATGGCTTTGCATATAATAAATTCACCCAGAAAAAGATGTAGCTCTAGATAATCTAATCTCATTGAAGAACTCTAGAACTTTAGAATTAAAATGATCTACAGCAGGGGTCACCAACCTTTTTTCAGCCGAGGGCTACTTCAAGAGCATTGAGTTGTTCGAGAGCTACCAGTTATAAACAAATCCTAAAGACTTAAACGTACACTGTTTACTTATAGGATATTGACCCCATATTATATCAATAGCTTATTTTAAAGTCCCACAAGAAAATAAATAATTGTATTTTTAAGAATCAGATTCAAGAAAATGATGTGTTTTACACCTTAGAAAAAGTCTCAAGGGCTACTGGGCATGCCCCAAAGGGCACCTGGGTACCCGCGGGCACCACGTTGGTGACCCCTGATCTACAGTATGTGCATACCGTTAATAACTAAGTTATTATCAAGATAGATAGTTGCATTTAAGTATAAGCTACAGTATATGCTATGAGGCATAGACAGTAACGTCTCTTTCACAGACGCTCTCCTCTCATCGATTAGTTCCAGACGCTCACAGACACACGGATGGGGCTCCATTAGAAGTGATCCCCGCTCAGTGTAAGCCCGGCAGCCCGCGGCAGATGCTTCAGAGGTGCACCAAAGGATTAGACTCCTGAACTAACAAAATAACTGAGGTTAGGGCTGTGTTACTGTATACTTTACAGAGGGTGGCCATGTGTGGGGCTTTAAGGCCTGGAACGCATTACACAATAAAACATGTTACCACTAAGAGCAACGTTTAAGGACTCACTTTGCTGGCAGTGTTTCTTGTTATGATTGAATCTACTCTTCAAGGTACTAAAGATGTTTTTAAGGAGTAATCTCTGGTCGCTTTTGTTTACATCTACCTGCTGAGGACACGTTTGGAATGACTTATTTAAGGGCAAAAACTAACACAAGCTTATATACCACACAGCTCTTTCTGCCAAACTGAGCAAGAGCCAGATTGTACAGTGGGGTGTGAAAGTTCGGGCACCTCATAGCCACCCAATATGCTACGTTCCACAACTTTAAATGCTTTTTTAGGCAGCCAAGAATCTTTTGGTTCTAGTTTGCAAGTTTCAGATCTGCTTGCACATCACTGTTCTCCACATCCCCCTGCCCAGAACAAATGATCTGTATCTCAGACATGTTCCCAGAGTGGAGCACAGAGAGACGCCCTCCCTCTGTCCTCCAAACATTTACTGCAAGAGTGATTACGGCCATTATTACAGGGCCACCACAAAGCAGCCTGCTGGTAACACGCACTTTGCCTTTTACTGCAATCAAAATAGAGCCACTGGTCAATCATGTTTTTCTATAAGTAAATGTCAAAGTTCCCAGGCCGTAAAATGTATCGGAGACTCCGTGCTATAAAGTTTTAAGCTAAACGGAGCTGTTAACTTTATAGCTTATTGTGTTTATTGTCTAATAAATTCATAGCGGTCACAGCATTGTTGAAAAATGAACTTGTCAAACGATCATAATGTGATCACGTAAGCAGCAAAGCATGTTAAAGCACTGAAATAAAAACAAAACATGACAAGCACATTGGAAATTGCAGTTTCAATTCATTTCTGAATGTAGTCAGCATCATGACAAAATGACAAAGGTGTGATCAGGAGCCATCTTCTGTATTCTCCAGCCAGTTTTGTTCTTTTTCATGAAATCGTGATAAGTATTTACAACATTTTTGCTTTGTGTAATAACTTAAACTTTACATATCCTGAATTGGTTTCTCCTTATCCTGCATACTGTTGCTTTTCTAATGAAGCAATGGTGCAGATTAGATCATAGATTAGATAAAAACCTAAAAGAACTCCTTCAGGAAAGACAACCAGGCCCTCTTTTGGACTATACCCAGGCAGAAAGTACATGTTCATTATACTCCATGTGGCACCACTTGTGCAGTAACACGCGCCAAGCTCGGAGACATTCAGAATTGATTTCAATCTACTGTATTTTTCTACTCAGGGTTTCATTCAAAGTTCTCAGGAAACCGTTATTTAACATGGCAAACTGCTCCGGCTGAGTTGTCCTCCAAACTGGGACAAATTGCGCGTTGGACAGCTGCCATGGCGACGGCATAAAATGTCCCGACAATCATCCACAAGGCTAGGCCCATCAGCACTCGTCTTTCTGCTTCCAGCTCTGACAAGTAAATGGTGGTGAAGTTTTGAATTGGTTCATTGGTTGCAAAGTTGTTTCAAAATTACAAATTCCATGATTTCGCACTGAAAAGAATGGGGAAAACAATCTGTATGTTGGGAACGGTGTCGGAAGTACTGCATGGGCGATCACACTGATCCTCCGGGACCTCATTGTAGATTTTGAGGTTTGAAGATTAGCATGTTGTTTTGTTTGTGGTTGATTGGCAAAACAGGAAACCCACCAGATATAGGGAGAACGAACTACCTCAGCAGTGTATTTGCACCAAATGAGACCGGTCACTCTTTTGAGGACAAGGCCAGAGATTGGTGAGCCTGACCCTCAACAGACATGAAGGGACTCCAGTTCCAGCTGTCGAGCACCTGAGACAGAGCTGTTTGGAGTAGGGCTGAAACAACTAATCGATTATTGAAATAGTCGACAACTATTTTAGTAATCGATTAATCGTTTTCTGGTTCGCACAGACTCAAATAGAGCAAAAATGACATGAAAATGTATTATTTTTGATGAATGCTTGTTTTTATAGTTAGTGTCTGTAGTGTTTTGTACATTGTAAATTTCATGAATATCCGTTTTTGTCTCAACCAATCAGAAAGCAGAATTAGCACCAAGAGCCTCCAACAAACATTCATTTGTTTACTCCATCAACACATCTTCAAGTGGCACCGCTTTAGCTTTATGTGATGCAAATTTTAAACAAATACAATTTTACTACACCATTCACAGCCAAGCGATTAATCGATTAATTGTAAAAAATAATCGATAGATTAATCGATTCCATAATAATCGTTAGTTGCAGCCCTAGTTTGGAGTGATGTCAAGCCATTGAAATGTCATTGTGACAACTTAACAGTGCACAGTCAAGGGGCAAACTCTTACTCCAATCAAAAACGAATGCTCAAGCTTCCAGGTTTGTGTTTGACTCATTATGGGTGTTTTTTTCTTGGAGAATTCCCTTTACTCCTAACAGACTTGTTTCTTCTGAGACCTCACTTGTAACTTTGAGCTGGACATCACCATGGAGATGTGATGGTTATGGTTTGGTATGCAAACATTAGTGCCAGACCAAAAAAGAAAGATCACACAGTAATATTTGATTGGACTGCCTTTAGCTTTGATTGCAGCTGCGGCAGTGTTTCAAAAAAGCTTCTGCAATGTCAACAGATATATTTCTATTTTCATTTTTCATCACATCACAGCGCAAAGCCTTAGTACTGTACACTGCAAAGATTGCAATGGGTTTAAGATCTGGACTGTGTGTCTTGCCATCAGGGATGAAGAAATCCATTGATAACCTGGTCATTCAGGATGTTCAGGTAGTGCTGGTCTCATTCTTTGGGCACATAGCGTTGCTGAACCTTGACCTGACCAACTTAATAACATACGTATAACCTGGAATGTGTCTTAAAACAAATGGTTCATATGTTCATCTTTATTTAGATATCACCACTAAAATATATACCTAATATGAACAACATGTAACAGTGCCGGACAGCCGCACAAAGAATCAAAGTGAACAGCATGACCAGCGCTGGTGTGACCCGCAGGATATGGGGCAGTCTTTAGATGTCCACTTCACTGAAGAAGGAAGCACCTTCTTACGCAGAGGCCAGCTTATACTTTAAAGACGCATCCTGCTAGGAGCAACATGGAAACAGATGCTCATTCTCCACGCGTGTCAACAAAGGCGTAGTTATTATTACTTCGTAGGCATCTTCTATCACACTTTAGCGCAAGTGCAAGTACAGAGAAGGCTCGGGCATCTGTGACCCGGCGAGACTTGGTTCCAGACTCAAATCGAATGGAAAAAGAGCTCACGGCCCAGGCTAATCCCTTGCAGTAAATGCTCGCCCAGGACGATTCTTAGGTAAACTTTAAATCCGGCGGAGCAAACAGCTTCTCAGCGGCCGCTTGTGGTCAGACAGTAGCGTAGAATCACATCATTAACAGAAAGCTAAATATTGACTGAGAGCTTACTAGAAGTCACATTTTAACATATGTCCCCTGAACGTTAGCTTTTTACGAGGAATACGAGTAAACACGTTCTGATCATTTAGCGGTAAAATCACTTATAATCTTTGTCTCTTGTTTTTTTTATTGTGCAGATGACTTGCTAACAGTTGACCCCCATCTCCGGTTGATTATTTAGCTATGCCTTCACTCAACACTCTGCCTCACTCCCCCTCACTGACCATTGGCCCTCCCAATAGACCACACTATCCCGCCCCGCTCAGATTTACTGCAAAATGTGTGTGTTCCTTTTTTTTTTTTTTTTTTTTGTGTGGGCTCCTCCTCCCTGTCCGAGTCGGGAGAGCGCGCATAAATCCAGCAGCGGCGGAGGAGGAGAGCAGCGTGGTTATGTCTAATGGTCGAACTTTGGCCCCTCTCAGTTTGCTAGGCTGAATGATTTGTCAAATTCCTCCCAGTGTCTAATAAACTACCCGACGATGCTTGGACGGTTATTGTGTTAGGTAGAATGCTTTCGTTGGCGAGCAACTTTTTAATGAAGCTAAAACTGATGGAGGTATTGTTTGGCACCAAATATCGCAAACTATTTGACTTTGGGATGCAATTTTATCCTTGATGTCTTTTACTGGATTACACGAGTTTGAAAAGATTGCAGATTTGAGTTCACCTGGTTCTAAAAACAAAAAACTGACCAAAACCAGGCAGTCATGTTTATTAAGATTGGTATGGCCGCAACCCAAATAAAAATATAAATAGGCAATACAAAAAATATTATCCCCATGCACAAATCATTATCTCATAACTATTAGATACGTTTTTAACCAGTTAACTGCTATCAAACACCTGTGAGTTATGTTTTACTCACGCAGATCTTACACATATTCTCAAAAACGACATGGTCTTAGTTTTCAAATGAAGCATTGCACCGGCCTATAGGCTGTAAACCAAAACATGATAGAAACATGACAAAAAAGCAACAAAAAAGCAAATGACAACACGTCAGTAAAGCAACGACAACAAGTCAAAATGTGAAGAAAAAAAAACATTAAAAAGCAACAAAAAGGTGATGAATACGTGACAGAAGTACAGAAAAATATATAACAAAAACATGACTGAAAAGCAACAATAACGCAATAGAAAAAAATCATTAAAAAGCAACACAAACATGACTGAAAAGGGATGGAAAAAATGGGTCAAAAATGTGACACAAACGCGGCAGAAAATGTTTAGATCAGTTTTGTAGGTCTTATCCTTCAAATGAGGCATTACTCTGGCCTATAGGCTGTAACCTCCGGTCAAAAAGCTTTTAGATTTGGATAAAGTCGAACTGGTGAAAATGCGCTCTGTGAAATTATGATCAAAACAACTCCATAACTCCCATCATTTTGTGTTTCTCCACTGCGCCTACATTTTCAAAAACGCTCGCACCCACTGAAAACGGCCCACCAGTTGTCGAACCACTGTTCTTGAATGTCATGTCATAATTTCATTGGAGCAGGGGCCGACATAACTCAATGAGAAAGACACAGAAAGAAATCTGCAAATGTTTTTCCTGATCATTAAATTGGAAGTTATTGGATTCACAAACCTTCCATATTCATCTTGTGGCTGAAAGTCTTTTCATCTGACAGACATAAAGCACATTATAACAGTCATTTAACCTTAGATCATAATGTGCTGAGAGAGAAGAGATTGAACTTTGTGATGACTATTGGGGCTCATTGAACTCCATTTCCTGGGCTGTCAAGCTTGGGCCACGGACTGGGGGGGTAAAGGGTACTGAGTACCCAGGGCCCAGAGCAGGGTAGGAGCCCTCAAAAGTGCTGCAAAAGGTTCTGTATTGTACATTCTAAATGTCCTCAAAATTGATACAATAGGAATTGAACACAACCGGGCTGAAATACAGTGGTTGTTAAACAGAATTTTGCACACACAATAATGATGGATGAATGTCAGGGCCCTGACACCCCTTTAATGTGCCAAATGGTTCAGCCCACACACCGGCGTTCAGCACCGTGCGATTCAACTCAACAGTGACTTTGATGAGGTGGGCTCTGCAATGCAATGACACAGAGCTACGAGAGAAAAATATTAGTCTTGCCTCGCTCTTATGTGCTTTTATTTAACACTAGCCTATTCTACCTGGCCTTAGATGCAACTTTCTGTCATAAATGACAGTTAAACATGAAGTGAGGCGAGTCCCTGCCTCTAAAAAGTGGATGGTGCAGAGTCAGAGACAGAGCTCCTTCTCTCCTCGTTTTAACCTCTAAAGTGTCTCTTTCCTTATATTTATTGTAATTGACTGCCATCAAGCCAATACAGTGACAAAAGCCACAGGTCGCTCACGCTATTGTCGCCGAATTAATTATGCTAATTAGCCATGCGCATTTGGAGACTGGCATTATAAATGCGCAGCTTTGAAGACGAGTCAACGTGGTTCCAGTGAAAAGGTGGCGGGCTCGTGCCATCTAACCTATTCCAGCATAACTTTATAGAACAATTTACTGACAATTAGGGCTGAAAGATATATCGTTATCGTATCGATATTGAGATATGAACATTCAAAACATTAAAATCGTAAAAGCAAGATATAAACTATATAGATTTTCATGAATAAAACTGCACCTAACCCATAGTTATATCGTATTGTATCGATATCGAGATATCTGGCATGAATATCGAGATATGAAATTTTGTCCATATCGTTCAGCCCTACTGACAATACACTTGAAGGTAGGCTTCAAATATGTGAGAGTTTTTTGTTTATGCCTGTGGGCCACAGAGGAAACATATAGTATCATTATTTTTTTGTAAAATAGCATTTTAATGGATATTTTAAAGTCACAAATGTGTTATTCCCAGCACAAATATCCTATGTTGCTGGTGCAGCCTTTCTGTTTAATGTGGTATGCTAATAATCATTATATTCTATCTCAAACTAGCAATTTCAATTGGCCCAATGAAAGTAGAATGTTCCACCATTAATTTAAATATCTATATCACTACAGAATTAAAGGTTATTCAATTTCTGTAACTGAAGTAAAATCAGAGGAAATTTCAAGTCAAACATTGAGTACACAACAAACAAACAAACCATGAACTAAGTATCCAGGACAAATCTTTACTGGATATGTGTTTGTATATGAAGCATTTTTTTAGGTCGACCTATTTTTTCACCTTGTTAGGCTGAATATAATAAAGTTATAATAGAAAATAAATGAACTGTACTGTCAAATCACTAAACCACTGTTATGTGGTTAAAGAACATAAAATATGAGGGGGGTCCACCAATATATAGTTTGTACCCAGGGCCCAGAATTTGGTGCTACGCCCCTACTGTCAAGGGTCACGACATTTAACATATGTTTACATTTCTCATTCTTAAGGATATTCTCCGGATTATCTTTTAGAAAAACTCATCGTTTTCTGCTGGTGTTAGCAAACGTGACACAGTAAATCTTTGTTATATTGTGAACAGCATATAACATCGCGTGTGCTAATTTACGTGAAAATTACATTTCTGCTGGACCATTTTGTTGTGAAGGAGATTGTGAGTGACCACCTACCACGAGCAGCAACTGCAATTTTAAGCCAATGAATTGTGGGGAAAAAATGGAGCTTGCAGTCCTGTCAGAAGCCAGGGTGGGTGTTTGTTTTGACTTGGAGATTTCTCTGCACTTGGACTGACCCTGCAGTAACTGTGCACTGGCTCATTGCTCCGTACGCTGCTCCATTATGACTATAGTCTCATATACTGTATAGTTAGCCTTGTAAGACAAAGCTTGCCATTGATCCTCTTTTTAGTATTAGGGAAACTTATGTAAGCTACATAATGTCTTTTTTGTTGCGAGTTTAAAGGATGTAGACCTACAGTATGTGCCCAGATGGAGGCTGGTGGCATCAGTTCCTGTTGCTCCATCTGACAGTAAGAAAGTTACCATAGCTGAGCAAGTAATACCTTTTCTTTTGAAGGCCACTACTAGCCATTTTGGTTCCTTAAGCAGAAATGTTACACTATTTTTGGTCATTTCGTCTTCCCTGTTCTTTTAGTCCTATAAGCCTACATGAGTGACAAATGCTAACGGTGCATCCATCATCACTGCACCCCTCGCTGATCCTCCGTTTGGCTGTGCTCGCCTCATATGTTCTTGAGAGTCGTCGCGTCCTGCTGAGCTAATCCTCCAGGCCTTCAGCTTCTTTCCTACCACATCAAACCCCAGGCCAAGACTCCCCCAAGGACTGCCCCGGCCACAGCTCCTCATGAGTGGGCCGCTCTGTGCTCGCCGCCTCTCCTCAAAATAGCCCCTCGTCTCTCAATTATTGGGGAAAGGAGCAAACACAGGTGTGGAATGGCAGCCACCAGCGCCGGAGTATAAAGCCGCTGTTGTCCCGCAGAGATGGAGCGGGACGTGCCGAGCCCGGCCGGGGCTTTGAACTGAGGCTGCCGCGGCTAAAAGAGACCTTTTTAGAGGTGTGGAAATCAAACGTCCCACATCAATCATGCTTTTCCACTGGTGAATTATTCAGTAGGAGCCACTGCCGCTTCTCTCATCACTGCTGCATGCTGTGTGTGTGTAGGTCGAGACTGCCGTTTTTGGACATGTAACTCTATCAGGCTTCTGGGTTCTGTATATGCGTTCAGATCTGATCCAACCCGCTGTTTAATATGAAGTGTAAGTTGGAAAGCACTCAAAATAATCCAGCTATTATAAAAAAAACATGTAGATTTACTGACATTAGTGATTTGAAGGACCAGCATATTTACCACATAACACTTCTAAAACCAAGCTGAAATGATTATTCCTACAGAACTTCTTCACAGAGTGTGTGATATGACTTAGCCTTGGTATTTGTTTTGTAATTTAACTTAAAATAATGTTTGTATATAGAAATACCCCTAGGTTTAAAGATGTTTATAAGGCGTAGCTATACAGTATGCCCGCAAACATAGAGCAAGAAGAGACTGGACTTCTCTAGAACAAAGAGAAGCTTGGACATGGACATGGACATCTTCGTGTGACATGTCTCAGAGTGTGGGCTGGTGTTTTGAGTGCAGAAAGGGGAGACGGACTAAATATGCAGATATGCAGGATTACGGAAGCGTGATGCCCAAAGGAAACCAACAATATGCTACAAAATGCTACAAATCCAGAATAACTTTTAACCTGCTTACCCCCCACTCGAACCGAGCACATTTTCTTCAAATCTAAAAGCTCCTTGCAAAAAAGTGTCAATATAGCAACATAAAAGCCACAAAAACATGATGACAAAAAGCGATGAAAATGTGGCAAAATGTGACGACAACGCAAGGAAAAAGATCCATTTAGATGAGTTTAGTAGGTCTCAGCTTTCAAATGAGGCGTCACACCGACCTATAGGATTTGGGTAAAGCTGAACTAGAGAAAATGTACTCGGTTAAGGGGGGGTTTAAAATAATGTACTTGCCATGTTTTTGGAATAGTTTTGAGTTTAGACCCATTTCACCTTTTCCATCTCACACATAATCACTTTACTTCATGCAATGAATATAGCCCCCACTTACACAGGTGTAACTTATTCAGCGAAAACAAACTGTACTGCGTGTGTTTGAAGGAAACAAAGAGTTCCCAGTATGCAGGTTTTCAATAAAGCGCGGAAGACGTGCAACTTTATATCACTGTATCTATAACAACCGCTGGCGACGCAGGTAATTATTTTTGTTAAACTAAACCTTCTCCACGAGCGCAGCCTATTCCCTGCCGTCTATTTTCACAGTGCAAACAGGCGCGGATTTGGAGCGTTAGATTAGCTTCAGCCCGTGGATCTCTGCTGTGTGTGGCCGGCACAGGAAATTAAGAAACCTCCGCAGCTTTAAGCATATTTGTGTCGGAATTATCTTGGAACAGTGGACTTTAAACAAGAGTGAAACAAGGTTCAGTGTGGCCTCCATTTTGGGGGCAGCGGGAGGCAACAGACCCCCCCTCCCCCCCCTTAACTCCCCTTATCCCCTAAAACCAATGACCCCTCACCGAAGTTCATCGGTTTGGGTCAGACGCTTGATCAAATTGCTGATGTGAATTGGCCGAAAATGACAGTGTAATGAGTGAGTTATTGGGATGAAGAGAAGAAGCGGCGTGACGGGGTGCGTTTTATATTACAAGATAAAAACGATGCTCAAGGCTGTTGTTCGAATAGGCATGCAAAATGTGATTCCCGCCAAAAGACTGCTGAAACTATATTAGCTTATTGAAGCACTCCTATGTGTGTGCTCGCAAAAGATCGGTTTTAGTGTAACACAAATATGAAGTCTCTCTTTCAACTTCAGCTTCAGCATTACCTGCATTACTTTGGAGATATTTGGAGTTTTTGTTGTTGTTGTTGGAACCCTTTATTTTTCTCAATGTCCTTTACTAGATTACTATTTTGTGTGTATGATCAATGAAAGAAGGACTGTTAATCATTCCAAACTATTTTCCAATATATTATATTATGAACATGCGTCAACACTTTCAGGGACCAATCCTGTCATGGTAATGTCATAAAACAAAACAAAAATCGACGATCAATGATCACTGATCCTGATCAATACATTTTTTGGAAAAGGAACCGAGGGGCAGATAGTATGATATTCCACTACTAGAAAGAAAAATCAGGTGTTGGCCCTTTTAGAACGTTTAGAAGTATTTCATCTTTTACAGTAGCAGCATGAGAGCAGTTGTAGACGTAGTAGCAGATTTTGCTTAGTACTTTAGTAATTGTTCTTCATCTGTGTCTGTTTCCTAATCTGTTCTTTATATATTTACAAATCAAATAGCACAACGACTTACATGTACTGTTTGTGTCATTAACTTTTCAATAGCCCATATTTCTAAGTAAAATCTCCTTTTCCCTCCAGGTCTGCCAGTGCGTGTGGGCAGCCGAACAAACATTGCACTTATTTATTTGAGAGAGCAGAGCCTGCATGCATTTCCCCCACGCATCCCATAATGCCCCTAACGCTGCAGCGGATCTGCAGCAGCCTCCGCTCCTTCACGGGCACGGATTTACTCAGCTGGACCTCATGTGCACGGATTACGCCGCGTAGCTCCTCCATAAGCGAACAAAACAAAGGCGGGACAGGATTTATTATGTCTTAATTACAGCGACCTACGGGGGCGGCCGTGTGTTTGTGTGGACGGTTTAGCGCTGGGTATCGGACGGGGCTTTGGCGGCGTCACAGGGCTTTTTATTTGGAGAGTGGAATTCTTCAGACAGAGCTGGTAATGTTTCGTACTTATTTGCGCTGAATGAGTTTCAGTGTGACAGTTGTGGGAAGGAGAGTAGTAGTTGTGATAATCTGCAGTGTAACTAGTGTAGTGCGTGCATAATGAAGTTCAAAGTTGCAAATTCAGGCTGGACCTAGTGCAATAACAGCTGTGTTACTAATGAACTTATATTTATGATCATTGATTATTTTATTGGGATGAATGGGGTAGAGAATGAGTATACTTTAGAGGGCTCTGTCGGTGTTTTGTTGTATTTTGTACAATGACAATAAAGATCTATCTATCTTATACTCATAAGTGAGGTCTCAAGTCAAATTTGAAATAAGATTGTTCAAGTCTATTATTTTTGTGCACGTTATGAATACATTTCTTCACAGGATTGCCACAAAATCTCTTTCAACTTGCCCTAAATAAGATCATATGTATAATTTGTGAATGTGAAAGTCATTATATAACTGGAACAAAGCTCCCGCAAACTGTCTCACTACCTTTCTTTTTAGGTTTTATTGCTGCAACGTTTCGGTCTCTCTGACCTTCATCAGAAGTCATTACCATATACAAAATATAATGTATTATAATAAATAACATTCAAGAACAACAACTATTATTAATTGTTGCTCCCAGTAATAAACCAATATGAAGGTGTGTGACTTTATATGTTTTGGGCTGAACAAAATAAAAAATCTGGCTTCATACTTCTGCTGACGCTCTAATCTTGGCCATAGAAATATCGAGATTTCCTGCACTAATCTAACCTTAAACATTGTACATTGGAAACAGATGCGCGTTACTTCATATTTACACATCAAAGATCAAGGCAGTAATGTTCTAAAACTAACTCAAGACCTGTTACGTGTGTTTCATGTTGTTTATGGCCCGTGTGGCACAGCGTTGAAAACACACCCCGGTGTAGTGACTCGTGTGGTCAGACTGTGCCCTCCACGACGAGGTCCGACTGCAGCAGGAGCAGCAAAGGATCATGGGAAAACGTACATGTCGATTAATCACGACTAATGAGGTGGAACAGGGAGCGCAGACTGCCTCTGTGAGCAGGTTTTAGCACTCAGGACCGGAGCACTGCTAGACACATCTACTTGGAGTGCTATGAGCTAAAAAAAATGTGTTTTGCTCTTTTTTTGGCTTATGCTGCAAAATTGCAAATGCGTAAAACAATTCTTATTGGGTCGTTTGTAGTCTCGGGAGAAGTGAACAGTTCTAGTTTTGGACAAATCAAAAGCTGTTGAGTTAATTGTGGCATTTTGGGGAAATTCCTAGTTTGTGAACCTGTTGGCAATAAAAACTATTCTGATTCTGATTTTATGTTCAGGCTGTTTAAGGTGTCGAAGTGAAAAATATTTGGATGGTGATACAATTTAAAATCCTACTGTTGGTTTTTAAATCACTGAATGGCCTGGCTCCAGAGTATTTGTCTGAAATGCTGACTTTGTATTCTCCTGTGAGAGTCATGTGACCAACAGCTTTTAACCTGTCCCTGCTCTAAGAAAAAAACAGAGGTGACATGGCATTTGCGGTCGCTGGACCCAAACTTTGGAACGAGTTCCCTTTAAGCATTCGATCAGCCTCATCCATTGAGAGTTTTAAGTCATTCTTAAAAACGCGCCTCTATGCGTGTATATATATTGTCTCTCACTGAAACATGTACAGCTCTTTGGGCAGTGTCAACTGTATTTTAAATGTGCTTTATAAATAAACCTTGACCTTGATGACATGAATGAAATCAAACCTTTGACATTCCTGCTGTGAGGCATGAGCGCTGTGCCACTGTAGCATCCAACATAATCCCAAAAACAAAATGTGTTGCATAGCTTTGGCTTGTATAATCGATATTCCCATTAATTAGCTGCTGGTTTACAAAACATGTCAAATCAATCAAAGCAACCGCAACAGTACAACTGCTTTCTATATAGACATGTAAATAAGGTTGTGATCTTAACTTTGTATTTATTTATGATCATTTTAACAGGTCTCTTTAGTCCGACTGCAGAAACCACCATCTGAAAGCCGGAGCTGCAAAATGTCTTTCTTCAACAATGTTAACCAACTCACCAGAGTTACCAACGGGGATTGTTCACCATTGGCATCAAAGTGACCCTTGCAGCCAGCCGTGTGTGTAATGAGCAGAGTTTAAACAAACAATATAAAACCAGCGCTGAATGAGCGGCGGAAGAAAACAGCCAGAAACAAATGATGTTAACCGGGAAGGGATGACGGACGAGGGCTAGCGCTGTGTACACTAGTGTGAATTTGTGAAGGAGGGTTATTAGGAATGAATGCACCAATATGATGTATTACAAGTCAATTTAAAACAAGACTTTTTCACTTAAATAAAGTATTTGGAGTCTTTGCAATGACTAAATGCCATCTTTCTACACAAACAGTTAACCCATAGGCAAGCACAATCTTGCCCCGAAATATCTTTACTTCCACACCTGTTAGTTTTGCACATTTAAAATGGCAGAGCTCACAAAAATACTGTTCCTGTCGTTGGCAACTGAGGAAGCTTCAGCTGTGGAGCCCTCGCTGTAACCCTATTCTCAGCGGGGCATTTATCTTGTATGACGAACGCCGGTCTACATTACAGTTATCATTCCTGGGCACATATAAATCGTTGGTCCCGCGACGCAGCAGCAGGTCCTCTGTCTTTGCTGGGCGGCAGGGTGGAAAATTGTGGATATCGAGACCCAGTTCGGGTCTTTGGAGAGGAAATCAGCCGGGGTATTGCGGTGAAGATGTACAGACGGGAAGAGAGTGGTAAATTACGCTGCAGAGTTATTTCACTGCGAGACACCTCTGTCTAAGGCAGTGTTTGCGTGGAAGCCTAATACATGGCATTTCGTCTGTGGCTATCTAATAGTGCTTTGAAATATTTGTTGGAGACCATACAACCGCACTGTAATAAAAGAAGACTGTACTTCAGAGTTATAAACTGTAAAACAACAACAGTATTTGTCTTTGAAATTTGAAATAGTACATTACTGTATGAAATAGTGTGTTCTAATGATGAGTTAGCTAATCGTGTTAGAGGGTTATTGACGATTAGAAAACCCTTGTGCGATTATGCTAGCACTGATGAAAAGAAGAGAAGCTGTAGAACTGGCATGGGTGACCCCAAACTTTGGAACGGTAGTGTATATATTCATAATGTACATAACTGTTGTGTTTTTGAGCGTATGTTTGTAAATAATGCTTAGGAATGAATGAAGTGACTACAAGTTGAAATCAGCACAAGTTGTCCCCTTAGAATTGTAAGGTTCTCTATCTTTATTCTGAGTTTTTACCACAATTTTTGCACCAAAATCTAGGTTAATACATATTTTTACATTGTCCCTGTTCGAATAAATAAATAAACTACACTCGTATTCCTTTTTTGCAGCATAATTTTTCAGTTTATGTTAAGTCTTGAAGCTCATTGTCTAAACGCAATTTTGTTTTTACAGCGACTGATCACATGCTCCATTGACCAAGTACTTTACGACATTCAGATGATGTCATGCACATCACTTTTATTTTTTTAAGCTATTACGTTTTTGTGGGTTTAGTTGAGTTGACAACTTTGACCACTTCTACAACATTTTTCTAACAGAGAGAATAGGCTGGCATGTCAGGCTAGAATATGTAATGTTATTATGTCACAGGGTTCACAAATAAAACAACCGAGTATAATCTCCATCTGAATCCCAGTAAGTTATTTGGCCAATTACACATGATGTTAAATTTGGGCATTTGGGACCTTTTGGGAACTCGCGCTGTTATTCCTGGCCTGGACACACTGACCCACACCTTTTCAAAGTATTTTTATTAGATCTCGAGGCCTTCATATACACAGCAACCTCAACGAGAGCTCACACTGATACACCTGCCATTAAACACAGCTAGTTTCTGAATCTTAAGCAAGTCTGAAACGTGCAGTATATTTTCAAATGTCATCCATAAAAGGGCGAGTTTTACGCAAATCCACCAATGGCACTCATCCCACTTTGTGGCATCCAGACCGCAGGAAGCAATTCACCATATTCTGTTATGGCTAAGATGTTATTCTGTACAGTAGCCAGGTTGTAATTCACTTGAGGGAGTTCCATTTGCGGGCAGACGTATGACTCTTAAACATCAATTAGTCAAAATGCACCCCTGTTCCTGTAAATCATTATTTTTTTTACAGCCAAATCACAAAATGAATTGGTCAAAATTGTTATGGGTTTGTTTTCTATTTGGAAATAGACATGTTACTTATTTATTATGCCACTAAATCAGCTGTCATCTATACATCTTCGTAAATGGAAATTGTTAAAAGGAAGTTTTCTCAGAATGCATTATTTTCGCCCACTTTCGCCTTAACCATATGTTCCACAATTTCTGAAGAATTTGTCAATTCCAAGACTGACTTTCCCTCCAAAATGTTTTTGCAATATCGTCATTAAGTAAATAATTCAAAATAAATATGGTTGCTAACATCTTCTACGTAACAATCTAAAAAACAACAACAAAAGGAATAAAGAATTATGCTCTTTCTATACAGAAAACAAATTATGCTTACCATGCTATACTTTCGCTCCTAATATCTCTGTCAGGAACAAGACAAGTTTCAAACTGATATCTCTAAATTGTATTCTTTTCCCCAAATCACCTGCCGTGTATTGTCCTAAAACTGTAACCGCTTTAGTGTGGGAATCGAGCGGGGCTGCAGTGGTTGAGTTGAACTTTCTGGTGTGTTTCTAATATCTGCAGAAAAATCCCCCGGGCATGCTCCGTCTTGGGTGTTCCTTCCAGGCAGGACTTCGGTGTTATTGCATCGAAAGGTTTCCCAGCGCATAGAAGAGACTAGTCGAACAGTGTGACGACACAACAGTATTTGATTCGCTTGCTCTCTCTTTCCCATCCCTCTCTGCTCGTTCTGTCTCTCGTTGGGGAGAAGAGACAGAGGTAATGAAGCTTAAGTGAGCCCGCTGTCTGGTAATGTAATATACACAAGCCCCGGTCAGGTCTGGCTCCAATAATGTGTCATTTAGCACGTCTGGAACACATTGGCCCGCATGATCGGAGTGAACCCGTGTCCCCTGCACCTCTCACCTCCCCTGACCAGCCCGAGTGCTGGCCGCTGCAGGCTTCAAAGGAGGTTAGTGACCACAGGGCAACATAATGCTTTTATTGATGATACGTACTAGCTGCTGTGCAAAAGGGTTAAAGACCTCCACTTTAAATCATAGCATTGTTGCAACAGGATTCATCTGGCCAGCTGGACTTCAGCTCCTCACAATATTTTCTCTTTTAGCTCAGAATTATGGCTTAAACACTCCAAATGCACTGGCTCTCCTCAGGGATGTGTACTTTCTCCCCTGCTCTTCTCTCTGCATACCAGCCGCTGGCCAACCATTCTGTATGACTGATCAAGTTTGCAGAAGAGCTGTCTCCCTGAAGACCTGTAGTGAATCCCAGGGAGAAATGTTTGCGAAATGTTTGCATTTTTGCTAATTTTTACAAGCCGTCACCTGCACATTGCTCAGAACTGGAGGGAGTCTACTGTCCTGGCAGGTGGGTCACTAGGGGTCACTTACCAAGCGTTTGCTCATGTGCAACATGGGTAGTTTGTACAAAAGTAGATCAGAAGCAGAGTTATTAGTGCTTATTTTTACTCATGCAGCTGTCTCTCATTTTATATCTGATTTGGGGCTCTAAAACTGTGATACAGGCAATATAAAGAAATATGTTTTAATCACAACATTGTGCTCAGTTAGTCATACAATTGAAGAGATTGACTCCAAAATGTTCAAGTGTTGGCACAGCTTAATGATTGATGACACTCTATCATTATCTTATAATTAAGGACAGATCTCCATAACTTTAGCCATAGGTTCCTGCTCAAGAATGCCTAACTGAAGGATTAGTTTATGTGTACGTATTTCTTTGTATCTACATAGAGTACAATTATGTCTGTATTCTTACGGGTTGTAACGTAATACAATACATGCAGACTTCTTCTTAAAAGCGGCTGAAGTCACATGCGATGAGAAAGGAAGATTCAGTGTGGGCCACGGCAGCAAGTGATTGAAGAAAGTTAATCTTTCTATAGAAGACTGAACTATCTCTTTACTACTTAAAGGATCTGTATCATGCTATTTAGCCATTCCAAAGTAAAGTATAGGCATATATATGATATATTGTACCTCTATCACTATGGAGTACTCATTTTTGAGAGAAATATAAGTATTTTTGGGGGTATTTTCCCTACCGGAAGACAAGACGCTTCGATTCAGTTAACTCCGCCCCTCTCTCCGCTCATTCCACATTTGCAGTATTATAATATAAATATTGCTGCAAAAAGTGAAGTTACTTCACATATGCAGTTATAAGGAGTTGACACGTGCAACACAGTTTCATAAATGGCTAACACACGCTAACACACACATGCTAACACACACGCTAACACGCGTTTGATTGACTCACCGCTCAGCATGGCCTCCCCATCGTCGGGTGTTTACGTTATGGCCCTCGTGTTGGTTATAAAAGTTAATCCACTTTGATTCTGGCCAGGTTTACCAAGCATCCATCAGGTTGGTTGATATAGTAGCTAGCTTAATCCCGGAAAGAAATTCCAACTTCTGGCGAGTGCACTCTTCTTTAGGAAGGTTGAAAAGTCCTGTTCTCTCGTAGCCAAACGCGCATCCGTGACATTATCGGTAAGAAAAAGAACAGGCGGTGTCCAGAGTAGGTTAGAAAGAGCTCAGTCTTCAAACAACACTTATGCTCAGATCCATGGCTCCTCCAGCCGTGGGTGCGCTTGATTAGCGTCGTGGACAGCACAGACGCGTCGGAGAGTTGCTTTTTTTTTTTTTTTTTTTTTTTTTTTTTTTTTTTCAAAAAAAAAAAAAAAAAAAAAAAGTTTTATAAATACAAATCAGGCGTAAGGCATTACATTACAGACGTAGAGCACTTCCGTTCCGCTGTGACGACAACTGAACAGCTCAGTCGTTTACCAGGAGAGGTGGAGCAGCTGCTCAGAGAGCAGGATTCAGGAGGATACTTAGAACTGCGTGAATGAAGCCAAAAACCGCTCTGGGGGTGTTTTTGATAAGGAAATAGCATAACAACATGGCAAAACTCAAAAAGTCGATTTTGCATGATATAGGACCTTTACTTTCTCTTTACTGGCCTGCCATTGTGTAGTATAAGCCATTAGCTTACGCGATAAGGCCACAGAAGAGAATATTATCACACTTCTCTTTTGCTATACATTACTCTTCCTGCCTTGTGTTTGTACAGGCACCAGGCTGGGCCAGAGTCAGATCATGTTTCTAATGACTGCTCATAGCTCAGTATGTTGGAGAAAGCAGCTTATCAGCAATTTGTAGCTGCACTCCTGTCCTTTTACTCACTGTGCAGTGGATTTGCATG
Source organism: Neogobius melanostomus (assembly GCA_007210695.1). Lineage (NCBI taxonomy): Eukaryota > Metazoa > Chordata > Actinopteri > Gobiiformes > Gobiidae > Neogobius > Neogobius melanostomus. The sequence continues at coordinate 16,324,255 of VHKM01000009.1, read as the reverse complement.
TGAGCAGGAAGTCTGCAGGCTAGACTTACAACAGTCCCAGGATGCACAGGCATTGCGGTGGTCCACACAGTATGAAGGCAAAGATGGACAAGGCAAAAACTGGCTTATAGGAAAATGCTGAAAAAAATGTCTTGTTGGGACTGAAGGAATGAAAACAGTATACAGGTCCTCATAAATTCTACAAGAGGTAACCTACTGTAGGTGATGTAGAGATGACCATACCCTGCTTTGTGCAGTACACATGTCAAAATCCCAGTACATCAATATTTACTGTAACACAAGAGGAGCGCATCCATTAGGGAATGGAGATGATGAGCTGGCTAACAACTATAATCTAAAAAAAGAAATTAGCAAAGTTCTTTGCAGTCATAGTATAAAACACTGCTTCTTTACTTTGTTCCCTGTCTAAGAAGGATGTATCTAAAGCAAACAGAGATAGTGATGCACATGTAGTGATGCACAGGGTTCTCTCCTTGAAAGTGCAAGATAACTTGGACGCTGGTCCAATGTGACACTTCACCTCAGAAAGTGGTGTGGGCAGTGTTATTAGTGTCAGCAGTAAGGGGTTTTCCCTCCAAGGATCCCATCTCAACATTTGGCCCTGCCTTTGGGACAAGATAAAAGTGCATAAGATAGAAGATTATTTTACATCACTAGTGCTGCTTAAATCTTGGGTTTTGTCAAAACAGAAGCTAGTGAGTTTTATATCTTTATGCCATTGGACTATGGATATGTTCTACAACACATTTTAATTTGTCAAAATAAGAGAAATAATGAAACAAAAAACGTCTAAGAAAATATTGTCCGCTGGCACAACCTGTGTCTTGGCGCTGTACGCTAATGTGAATTGCTCATTCTATCTTCTCATTTAATTGTTCAGAGTTTCTCTTTTAATTCTTGGTCACCCTCACTTGAGGTTCTGAGATGTTCCTCCATGTCGTGCACTTTAACCTTGTAATTGACCGTCTTGGCAGAAGCAAAGTGAACTGGTCGCGACCTAGCCAGTCTCTAGCCTCCTCCTGAATCTGAACACTGCCTGTGATTTATCACTCTTAATAACATGATGTAGGGCTTACAGAGATGCCTCTGACAACAATGTTTCGTTTTTACACTCAATTTGTTCGTAACTGCGCATAGCTACACGTGTATGAGAGAGCTGGCCCCACATGGAATATTCAGACACTTGCTGCTGTGAGGAGACGACACACACTAACCTTCGCGGGGGCAGTCTTATCAATGTAACCCTAGATCCCGCAATGATTACAGGGGCCTTCACTGTAAGTTCAAGCCATCATCTGAACGCATGTGTGTTTATTGCCAAGGACAAATATGCCGTGTAGTGGCTTACTGTTTTTTGATGGTAGATGAGCGGACACACTCAACTTGGGACACTGTGTAAGAAGTAAGATAGAAACAAAATGCAATGCCAGAGGGTACGGGTATGTATTCTTTCATTCCTGGACATTCAGGACTGAGCGTCAAAGCAAATAATAACATATGTTTAAAAATCAATCAAACCAATCCAATAATGGGTCTTCAAGGAGATTTGATGAACCAACACATTTTTTGCCAGAACATTTGAAGCTTAATGAATGGGATCAGCTGACTACATGAACATCCTAATAACCAGGTTGTGTATTTCTTCTCCTTATTTCTTCTTCCACGATGACAATGCCAGGACTCATCAGGCTCACATTAGAGTGATTCAGGGACCATGAGACATTATTTCACATATGGATTGGGTCCGGTCCAGATCTCTGGAGAAGGTTTGCGCAGTGGTCACACTCTCCTGTCATCATTGTAAGATACGGTGAAAATCAATGCAACACTGGCTGGAAATAAATCTTTTGACATTGCAGAAGCTATTGAAATGCCACAGCTGTAATCAAAGCTAAAGCGGCCCAATGAAATATTAGAGCGTGTGCCTTTTTTTATGGACTTAGGTCTGCAGTAAATTCTCTGGGTAAGTGAAAAATAAATGGTAAAATATGTGTCTAAATGTGTCTTGTTTAGTTGCTAGTTTATTGGCTTAGCACTGATGATGTATTACTTTTATTTAAAAATTGGCAAGGGTAAGAAAATAGCAAAGAAATATTGATCAATAATAAATAATAATATCAGCAGACGTCAGACAAGTAGATTCTAAATGTTACTGATTCTGATTGGCAAGTATGCTTCATGGTAAAGGTCCAGCCCTCATCCCCACAGCAGACCCATCCAACGAGCAGGATTTATGGGGTGCCTGCCAGCGTCTCCCTGGCCCGTGTAAATCTTCAGCTCCACGCTCGCTCGGCGCTCGGCCCACACCGCCACTCACACATGGCTCCTATTACAGGCCCATACAGTAGCCATTCTTCTCCCGTGCAGCCCCCCCCCCCCCCCCTCCGCACGGTGACGCTTATTAGAAATGTAACATACTTGTCTGGGAGTTTGTTACAGATTTATGCGATACAGGTGCGCCGCAACGAGCCAGTAAAAGTTACCTAACAATCGGTACCGAGTGACGCCATTACATGGGAGCACTTGGGTGGATAAGCCACATTGTATATCAAGTCAGGTTCTGGTTGTAGGATTATGTGTGTGTGTTTTTTTTAAAACATATGTGGAATACCATAGAAACTAAAAGGAGAAGCGGCATTCGAGCGTTACATAAATTCCATGAAACAGACATGTCACACCTCGCCATACTTTAATGTATAGGGACTGGCTTCACCATTCATTTCAATGGGAATGGAAAGCTCAACTCAAACAGATTATGTGTGTGTGTGTGTAATACTCTTTCAGTCATCTGCTGCTCCAGGTCAAATGTAACTAAAAGTTCACTATAATGTTTCTTCTGTTCATATGACCTTAGAACCAAATCGACTGCAGCGCAAGTCTCACTCCGTCTCGCTAACACATCGACTAATATTCCCGGTCCAGGTTTTCCACGGGGCAGAAACAGTTCATTTCGCCAAAAAACACTCTAATCGTTACCGACTCGGGGCGACGTGAGCGCACGGCCACACTGCAGTATTGTGCGTGAGTGAGTGCGTTCGCAGAGCTGGCCCCTGATAGACTCCTGTGACTGGTACCTGGTGGTCTGCTGCCCGTCTGTCAGCACCACATCCTCGCAGCACCGCTTTGAATCCAGTTCACCCGCAGTCCCAGAGTGCTGCCAACACACCATGGAGAACGTCACCCACATCACAAAACGGCATTATACAGTTTGATTCAGGCTTTTTTTTTCTTTGTTCAGTACCTTTTAAAATCACTGGCTTTTTAGTGTCTTATTTTTAGTGTCCATTGTTTGAAGAATTATATTGTTGGTCCTCAACTTGAGAATCCATTGATGAAATAAGAGTTATGTCAGATAGTCTAAGAAGCCAAAGATCTCCTCACTCACACATCACATTCAAGACAATTGTGTTTGTTGCCTTGTCCATGGAAACAACACCGGGATCAACTTTGGACTTTTTAGCTTTACAAAACAAAAAACCCTCCTCATCAAAATAATGTTAATTGAGAACATAAAAATGGAAAGGCGGTCTTCCCACACCTTCTTAAAAACTCATGGGTGCACTCTTTCCCTTTAGCCTTGACCCTTCTTCTCCCTGATCCACCATGAGAGCTTCTGGACTGCCGCCCCACCCTGAGTGATTGATGGCCGGGGTCGCTCTCTCCACTCCCACCCCCCATGCGCCCGACCGGACAGCATAGCGTTTCATGAGCTCATCTTCGTGGCGCCCGGTAGCTGCACCTCAAACCCAGGCCGTGTCTCTCTTGTGTCTGGGGCCCCGCGCGCACGGCTCCCCTGGGATCGGAGCATGTGTGTGTGGTGTGTGTGTGTGTGACCACCCTTCACGCAGCCCGTTGGCGACCCCCGGGTGCCCTCACTGTATCATCACTGTCTCCATGTCGTCAGGCTGAAGCTCGGGCTAAGTGCCAGACTATCCCTTTACGCCGCGCTTAATCCGAAATCTAATCTAATTACCGAGGAGCCGCGATGAAGCGCTCGCGTCTGTGGCAAAGGCCAGCCAGTTGATATATATTGTCACGTTACGGTTTTATTCCTTGAATATTGGTTTGATTGCAGTGCTGAATGCCCCCGTTCAGCCCCGTTGCACCATTACGATTTGCTATGCGGGCCTCGAGTGTAACAGTAACCTCAAAATGGATCAGACTAGCATCACAGCGCATTTATATTTGCCATCCCAGCCGGTGATGAAATCTGTGAGCACAACAGTGAAACTATGTTACTATGACATCAATCATTATCAATCCATAGCAGCCCATTTTGCCTTATCTAAATGAATATAGCATAAAATTACAACCAACCTTTATTGTGATATAATTTTGTACCTTTTTACCCACTAGGCTTCTATGAAATCCAGAGATAACCATATTACCCACCCAAATTAGAGAATCCATGCTTCAAAAGAATGCTAGTAAGTGCATGTAAGAAATTATTTGTCATACTCTGATATGTAGAAATACTTCAAATGTTACTCAAGTGCTGACAGAGTAGTGCCTGCCTCTGCCCACGACTCCTGAGACTGTGCTGTGCAGAACGGGACTACCTTATTTATCCCCCCTCTTACATTGACACTTCCATTACAAGTGGCACCATTTCAGGCGAGTGGAAACACTATCGTTGACTGGCTTACGCTCACGGTCGCGCTCCTCCTTTCATCATGCTGCGCACCTCACCTTAACCTCTCTCCAGGAAGCCCGCAGAGGCCTGTCCTTCGCTGCATGCGCCGCATTCCACCGGGGGAAGGAATCCGAGGGCACTGATCACCTAATCTCCCCAGTCTACAGCAGCACCTGTCGGGACGGAGCAGGAGCGCAGAGCAGAGCAGAGCAGGGGGCAAGACTGTGGATCGTGGCAGCGCCAGAAACTGAATTGACAAAAGATAAAAGAAATCATCTTTACTAAGGGTTCCCTCAAATCAGATTAGCTGCTTTTGACACAGTGGTGAAAGAAGTACTGGTATTAAAATTGATTACTAAGGTGAAAGTGCAAAAGCAGGAACAAAGAATTTAGAATGGAAATGGAAACAAATGGAAATGGGTATAATGTTTTTGCACATGAAACCTCAAAAAGGCACCGAAATCTACAAAACTTTGATGTAGTGTACAGAATGGGTCCTGTAACAACAATCACAAAAAAATAAATAAATGTCAGATAGAACTTCACCACAGCTTTTATGTATTAACCTTTGGCACGTCTACAAGGAGGGCATAACTATAAAGAAATAGGTTTAAAACACAATTCAAAAGTGCTTTTACTTTGAATCCAGATTAAAGAAAAATGTACTGAAGTAGAAAGTACAAGTAAAAGTAAACAGTGTTCATCTTTTTAAAAAAAAGGTCAAGTAAAAGTACCAAAATGCATGGTCTTTCTGTTTACCTTATATTTTTTACTTGTTACATTCCGCCACCAGTTTAACCTCTTAACCCCCGCCTTAACCAAGTGCATTTTCTCCAGTCACTTTTGTCACTGTGTTTTTTGACGCTTTTTTCAAGAAGCTTTTAGATTTGGGTAATGCCAAATTGCAGAGAAATGTGCTCGGTTCAGATGGGGGTTAAGAGGTTAATATATTTGATCCACTTCCAAATAGATTATTTTGTTAATTCATTACAAAAATCGCACTGTCTGTGTCAGTCTATCGCTGACAGTTGCCTCCTCTTCTCACTTCATTGTGATTGGCTGAATCCACCTGTCACTCACACAGGGCCTGCGTAGGCTGACCAATTGGGAGGAGACGCGGGAGAAACTGCCTTAAACAGACAAACTGATCCACAATACAAACATTATTTTCAGCCACTGCACAAGAAAGCATCGACAGACGTTCTGTGCACTTTGACACGTCCCACCACAGGAACCTGCTGTTAAAACTATGAACATCGTGATCGTGATTTTGTACAGAAAACAGGAGAATATCTCACCTTAAGCGCAGCTCGCTGACCCAAACGAAACCAGATCTTTCATGTAAGAATAGAAAGCCAATGAATGACATCCGATACGCCGAGAGTTTGCCCCAGTAACCAATCAGGTCTGTCAGCCAGCTGTTGTGAAGGAGAGCCTATGGGGCGCGAAGAGCACCCTGCCGTCTGAGGCCCTCCATAAATCACGCGCTCGGACACAGCAGTTGCCGCCTGTATGTGTCCCCCGAAGACGATGTGGACATTTCTGCCATAGCTGCTTTTCAGAGCCCTGCTTGTGTTATTGTTTACCGTCTAAATTGTGAAAACATACAAGCAACTGTCATCAGGGCGTTTGTTGTTGTTGTTTTTTACGGGCACTTTAAACCCTGTAGATGTTTTATGTCACACACAAGCCTTGTCGCAGGAGCTGGAGTTGTATAGGTTGGTCATAAAATTGTACACTATGGTGGCAAATAGTTTCTGCAGCCAGCCACAAAACAATGCTTATAAAGTAATAGCCCCACATTAATGGAATTCTTTAATTAAGGTTTTAATTTCCATTTCGGTAATACGTGTTGCTGTCTTAAAGCTGGGGTACCTGATTTTTCCTGTTCAAACAGTGACATTATTTGTTTTGGCCCAACTTGTTTCTAGTTCTCACAGTCCCTCCTGTGTATTCATATTGTTCAAAGAATGTAATTATGTGCACATTTCACACCCATATACAGCACTGAGTGGTGACAAATCTATCATCCATTGCTCAATAAAACTTTAGGTGAAGCCAAAACAACAAGGTCTGCGTTTTGCTGTGTTTACAATGTTCTCTGAGGTGGCAAAAATAAATGTATTGTACAACACCAAACAAATCAGGTACCCCAGCTTTAAGGTGAGACATGAATAGGGAGACTTTTCATTTAGAGATCAATTTGAAACTTTTGCTGTAGATTACTGGCATAAATATGAGGAAAAAATGTATTGCAAGTTTTTTTTTTTTTATCGTTTTACGTTATCATGGAAAAAATCAGGCCTTTTATGCCTAAAAATGCCTAAAATGTCATATATTTTCGTAGATGAAATCTGAATAATGGATCGAGCCAGGTTTAAATGTATGATTTCATTTCGTTGACATATTAGTTGCAAAGACTTTTTTCAGAGGGGGTTTTGTATATCTTGTTTAGTTTTAAAAGAAGCGGGGTTTTTTTAGGGTAAAAATCTGTAAAAATGTAAATGTGTTTTTTTGACATTCAAAACTCAATTAATCAGGCTTGGAATTAGATATTAAAAAAATCCCCCAGAAAAAGAAAAAAAAAGAAAATATTGTTGAGACTGGAAAGTTTGTAGGTGCAACTGACATGGAGATTATTGTCGCCACAATGTGAGAAAAATGCATTTGAGTCAATGGCTCTTGAAATTACAATTTCCAAATAAATCTATGGAGAAACATTGAATCAGTGAATATTTAAACTAGGGCCGGGACTCGATTAAAAAAATAAATTAATCGAAATTAATCGCATATAAATATTGACTGAGAACAGTGAGAAGTACGTTTTCATAAGGATTTTAGTATACCATTGAATAATGACTGAATACATAAGCTTAAGCAACAAAATATTGTTTATTTTGTTCAACCAAGTCCAACAGACCAGTGCCATAATGTGCATCTGCAGGAAAAAAGGAAACTGAAGTGTGGAAAGCAAAGTGTGATTAATTTCGATTAATATTTTAATCGCACTAAACCTCATGTAATTAATTAATCGCAATGAATCGAAAAAGTCCCGGCCCTAATTAAACATGTTATTGTGAAGATTATGGCTTTTTTGTGTGTTTCCAGGTAAAAATAATATAGAAGTGCTGCCTTACATACGGATGCACAGTAAACCTAAATGTATATAAAATAAAATGAATAATAATAATACTTTCAACTTTCCAAAATTACTCACCTCTATTGTACTCCCGTTTCTAATGCAAAAACACAAAACAACAAAAAACGTTACAACTCGATTGATTTGTCGCCCTCTCTAGCGATGGTGGTCTCAGCGTCCCCCTGGTTCACCTACAGTATGTCCACGGCCGGAGCGCTTTCCTTCTGTCTGCACAGATTTGTCAAAGGATCCATGTTTTTAATTCCAGCAAATAATTTTCAATAAAACGATAAACAGTTTTTTCGGCTCCTTCTGAAGTATTTGACTTCAGTAGGAGCCACATACTGTACGTTCTTGCCTCCAGCGAACAGTTTACCAAAGCTTGCGTTTATCTTGATAAATGATCTCGACCCCTCTGACCTCTCCCGGACTGACACCGCTAATGTGTCCATGCAGACGTAGTTTTCCCTCTTGTCCAAGGTTATTTAAACCAAACCAACCATTCTTTATAGAGTCGGAGTTGCCTTACAGCTTGGGCCACAGCCTGATGCCTGACACAGGAACGCTGCTTTGCATGTAGCCTGATTATTATCTGCTGCACAAATTGCTAGCAGCTGCTTGTTCACAGCCCAAGTTTATACATTGAAACTGCAGGAATGTGGACAATTACCACTTTCACTTTCTCACAATAAGCTTAATATAGTTTACATAAACTGCTGTGTTAAAAATTCTACTTTAAAGGGGTTTATAAGCCTCTGGGGCGACTGTAATATCTTCAAAGTCAGTGGTTCTTATATTCCTAGTAGCAAGGACAAACAATGAGGAGAGTTTCATGCTCAAGAATGATTACTGGACTAGAAGAGGCAAATGGTTTATAGAGTGGAGTTGGAATAGAGCTGCATATGAGAACAATGCTCTGAGGACTTGGCCAGACTCAGCACGAGGCTGCGTTATCTCCATGCTCTGTACGTTTGGGTTTTTCACGCACGGGGATTCATGAACCCAAACACTTTAAAAACAGAACTGACTGGATGAAGCTATTGTGCATGTTTTGGGTTAAATAGAGAAGCCAGAGCATTCCAAGGGAAACAAGGAGAACATGGACAGAAAGGCCCACAAGGTCCGCGAATCAAACCGGGACCCTCCTACCTGCCATTCAAGAACGCCAATATGAACAAACAAACAAAAATGACACACTGAAGCTTCCTCCCACTCGTACATGTATATGAATATATGTTAAAATGTTGTAAAAGTTGTAATAATATAGATGAAAAAGTCATGTGTGCATGTAATGAATTGAACTCGGAATAAACAATCAATTAGTCATTCATTCAATCAATCAATACAAAGCTATGCAGTATCTGTGATCCAGATGCTAACAGCAACCATCCAGATATACTTACTTTTCTCTTTTGGAAAAGACAGAAGCACTGAATTCAGAAATCCATATCACATTAGGTCGGTGGTAGGATTGGACAATATTGCACAGTATTGCACAATGTCCTTAAGTAATTGGCAGCGGTGGCATGGAAACTCAATAAGGGATTGACAACGCGAAGTGGAACTGGACAGGCCTGTCTTCTTGTCAAACGCTGCCTCGCACCTCACCAGCAGTTGAACAGTTTAACCTATAATTACCACAATTAAAATAATACTCATATTAACAAAGAAAAATTGCTTCCAAATGTTCTCTTCACTCGCGCACGGATAGAAAAACAAGACCACATGGCACGGCTTTGGCACCTCAGGCCGGGCGCGTCACTTAAGCCATTTCATTTCGCATGCAAATCAGTAACTGTGGCTGCACTTCTCGCGCCCCGAGCCACACACAACGCATGAGGTGTCACAGTTTCCCAAAGTTCAGGATTCGGTCTTGTTATTTTGATTGAAAAATGTGGTTCCATCTCCGACAGCGCATGCGGGGAATTCCCCAGGATTCGCTCCATCGACGCCGCTCCAAAACCTGACCGTTAGGGGAACTCGTCATTTCAACCACATGACAGACAAGGCGAGTGCGAACATTAGCGTTTGTTGAACTTTCACAAGAGGTGTGAAGATGGGGGGGAAGGGCGTCGGGCAATTGATCATTTCGTTTGGACCGATCCATCAAGCGGTCTCGACGGTCGGAGAGTGATGGATACCGTACATTGTTCTTGCAAAATGGCGCGACCTCCTTTTGCGGCGCGAATTGCAGGGGTCGGACATCAAAGTTCTGAAAGTATACGGTCAGAATCGAAATGTCCGCCGCATGCCCTATAAAAACCGCTGGACCCCTCAGTCATGGGACGAAGAGAAACACCGAACGCTCCAAAACCAACACAATATTCCCTTTTTGTTCTTGCCCCTTTCGCTGTTCACAGATTGAGAGCTCCAAAGGTATTAAGACGTGTTTTGTTTTTCGTTTTTTTTTTCTTCTTCTTGGCAGTAACAAGCTCATGTCCAGTAAGTGCCCTCCCAGTGAAGCATTGATGTAGGGGCCCGGTTGGAGGTTGGAGCTGCGCGAGGGGAGCGATCCGTGGAGTCCCGTCGACAAAATTACAGCGCCTGACCCTGCACATCAGTGATTGATGTCGAATGTGACCGTGGGACGCGCCGGGGGATGTTGTACTTGGGATTTTATTGGCCACCGTGTCGGGCCGCCCGCTCGTTCTGCGGTCACTGTACACCTACAGACCCGCCATCGCGAATGGGGAGGCAGCACGGAGCACACGTGAGGGAAGGCCGGAGAAGTTTTTTAGGTGAGGTGGCAACTTGTCACAGACTTAATGCGCTTAGGCCATCGATGAGAGAATATTTTCAAGCACACTAATCATGTAAAATGTAAGATTCTAGCTATATTTTATTCTGGTACGTTTCTTATTACTGCATCACTGTATACGTAACATACTTCTGGACAACGGAAGTGCTACGTGTCAGCACCATTTCATGAGTTTGACCAAGCTTTTCAAGGTTAGGGACCAAGAGTGTAGAGTTGTTTTGCGTGTGATGATAGGGTTAGGTTTAGGGTCAGGGGTTAGGGGTTATGATTAGGGGTAGGGACGGCAAATGTGATGTAAGCTGTGTTTCACAGATCTTACACATATTTTTAGAAACTAGAAGGTTTTGGCTTTAAAATGAGGTATCACAGCATAGGCTGGCATACAGGCTGTAAGGTCTCCTGTCAATACACTTTGAGATTCGGATATGCGTGATTGATTGCCAACCCTAATTCAAACCCTAACCCTAAATTGGCCGATAACAGGTTAAACTGTTGATATTAGCAACATGTAAAATAATGTGCAAACTCTTGAGGACTCTCTTAAGAGGCGCTATTCAAAACGCACGGTTAATATCTCCAAACGAGGAGAATGACAATGGAGTCTTGCGCGATCAATGCTTACAAGCAAATTTGACCACGGGATCCAAGAAGATTCCTCACACATACTCTTTGCCATAGTCCTTTGTAATGGCATCCTCTTGACAGTCTTGTCCAGCTGCTGGTGGTTGGACACAAGAGACTTCAGCAACACTGCACCAGGAAGACTCACGCGTCCACTCCAGAGTCAACTTTACGGGTCAGGATGTTTACAATGTTATTACTAAGGGTAACTGATCAACACTCTGAAAGTTAGCCGAAATGCTTACCAATCTCAATCATAAAATGAGTCCAAATTGACCTTTTCAATATGCGTGACCGCAGGGAGGTACCTTTTTCAATCTCTGTCCTCTTTGACCTTTCCAAGCAATGGGGGAGACGTAAACTGTCTGCATTTTTCTCTACGTTTATGCATACTCAGAGAACAGGCTTTTATAATTCCCCGATTTCCTTGGAACACTCTCCGAAATGTAAACGAGTACAATAAATCCACGTTTTAACTGCCTCTTTGGGAATACGTTGCATACTGGCGCACAGACTATATTCAATAAATCCTACATCATTCCGTTGAGAGTAACAATGTCCGTATCGTGGAAGGCGAAACGAGCGGCGGTCTCAAATGTGGAAGTAACGAGCTGGAGTTTTCACCGGGATCACTTCACACATCCCGAAGTGGAGCTTTATATGACTACGGCCTTGATTATTTACATGTGGTTCGGGATATTTATGTAGTGCTATGTAGGGACTGCAGTGGGTTTGCACAAGAAAAGATGATGACAATAACAAAATGAAAGATTTGAATATGTATGTTTTGGGGAAGGGCCTGGGTATAGACAGAACTAGTTACTGAATAGATACCTCTCTTCACTCTCTCCTTGAAACATATTCCTAGGTGGTCATTAAGTTTGCTGGGTTTTGTCTAATTTCCATTATGGTTTGGCACAATTGTAGCTATTTTTGTGGACTCCTGTGATCCCCTGTAGTTATTTGGATGATGAACCATGGAGTGTGGACACTGTGGCGAAGCGGTTAGTGCTTGTGCTTAACAGTTAGCAGGTGCCCGGCTGGAGGGGGCCTTTTTGTGTGGGTAGGTTTCCTTCAGGTTCTCCTCAAAAACATTTACAATAGGCCAGAATGAATGAGCGTGTGAGTGAGTGGTTGGTGGTGGTCGGAGTGGCCGATGGCGCAGATTAGCAGCCTTGCTTCTACATAAAGAGGTACATTTATTTAAACATAAACTACCGCTCAAAGGTCACTTAAAAGAAGAAAGAAAGAAAAGCACTACTTTTTGAATAGGGGTAACATTGAAAAAAATCAGAAATACAGTCTAGACATTGTTTATGTTGTGAATGCCTATTCTAGCTGGAAACAGGTGATTTTTAATGGAATACCTAGGTGTGCAGAGGCGCATTTCTAGCAACCATCGCTACAGTGTTATTGTGTTAGCTAATTGTGTTAAAGGGTAATTTATGATTAAAAAAACTTTGTGCAATTATGCTAGCACTGCTGATTGTGCTGATTAGAGAAGCTATGGAACTGGCCTGGGTGACCCTAAACTTTTGACCGGTAGTGTATATAAATAATAATATAGATAATAATAATGCATTGGTTTTTTGTAGCGACCCTTGGGGTAGACTGACAGAAGCGAGGCAACCAGTCTGCGCCATCGGCTCCTCGGACCACCACCAACCACTCACTCACTCACTTCATTCGCCAGGCTTTCTGGTGTTCCCAAGCGGTATCCCATCCAAATACCGACCAGGCCCTTCCCTGCTTAGCTTCCGAAGTCTGATGGGATCAGGCATAGCAAAGGCGGTATGGCCACAGTTATATGTTTTTATGTCATAGTCCCAGTAATCCAAAATTGCCACAATTCTTTATTGGAGAGCTGCATAAAAGATGTGAAAGCTTAAGAAAGTACTGCACAAAGCCACTATACATCACCATAGTGGTGCCAATCTTGATATAGAAGCACTATTTGAAAGCTAAATTCAGATTACAATTCATTGAGATTATTCAAAAAATGGTTGCCCAAAACTAAGGTTAAACACCAGGAAATACTTCAAAATATTGTAAATGCCTTTACCTTTATCTTGGGGAAGGACACCCACTCACCCTTGGTTGGTAATGAACAATATTGTAGAAAGAGGTGCTTGTGTGGGCCACTGTGGAAAGATTGGCCCTCAATCTTTTATTAGAGAAATAATACCATGTCACAAAGAGCTCGCTAACCAAGTGTACTTGCATTCTCTTGTTCTATCAGGTGGATTTTTATTCCTTAACACGCCATGGCCAAAAGGCTGTTTTTATATCCTCTTATGTTCACTGCACATGAGGCAGCTGGCGCGGATCCAGAGAGTTTGTCGGAAAGCAGGGGACCATGCCGAGGAGAGAACAGGGAGCTGCACTGGGCCTAATTTAAACAGGCGACGGCTCCTGCACACACAGGAAATGAGAGGAAGGCGAGTTCCTGGGATGGGACTGAATTGGATGTTTCAAACCCGCAGTCGTATCGGAGAGAGCGGGCTTGTGTGGCGTTGTCCGGGGTAACAGTAAGGTCATTGAGAACAGCATTTCCTCCTCCTGATCGTCGGCTTGGCTTGTCAGCGCGGCTATCTGGGTTCCCACATCCCTCCTGCGATCCTTTCAATAGAACGGATTCAGAAGACGGCACCCTCAGACCGGAGCTGAATCAGACCTCCTGTCGCTGGCCTCGCTCTCTCTGATATGCTGACCGCTTTGATTCCACGTATTCAGCGCGGTTTCATCCGATGGAAGGAAGTGGAGTTGAAAAGCAAAGAAATATTCAACGTTCCGTCAGAAAAGCAAATAAAAATACTCCTATAGGACTGCGACTTGTGAGCGTGAGCTTTTGATTGAAAACAGGCACCTCATGTGATAGTCAGGCCCGGGCCGGGGCTAAGCGTTCTCATGTCAGACTCTGAGAAGACCAGGCAGGGCTAAGCTGCTCTGGACTGTGTAAGAGGCAGCCATCTTGGGAGTTCTCAGTGCTCAGAATTATGGAGAACAGAGCGCAGTGCCAGGCTGCCAGATTACCAGGCCTAATCAATCTGATTAGAACGAGAGGGCGGACGCCTCACCCACATCTGGGCCGCATGCTTTAGCTCCACACGGTTCGGACTGACAGCCGCTGACCAAGGCGTCACCAAATGGACAGAAGCCAACAATTGTTTCAGGTCATGTAAGATTACATACTCTGCTTCTTGCCAAATTTGTCACGGTAAACTGCATCCATGGACGCATGCGCACGCAGCGAACAGCAGTTCTGAGAAGCCGAACTAGTCTTTTAACCTTTTAACTATGTTCATTTATGCATTTTCTTTCTTTTTATGTGCTAAGTGCTCCATACACAACATGGATCTACGCCTTACCTTGCCTGTCGCTTTGTGGATTTACTCTGCGGATTTCTTATTAGCGATGTTACCTGTGCTATTGGCGAGGCTAAGCTACAGTACACTCGGGATGTGTTGCTGCAGCTGAAGTCTATGTGCGCGACAGATCTTGCGCCTAACCTACCTGACTTTATCAGAAGAGACTTTATCGAATCAAGGCAAGTTAAACGTGAAGGGAAGAAGAAAAAGAAGCGAGGAAAACGCGGAGGCGTAAGAGAGCGTCTTAAAAAACAGCGGCTGACTCGGCTTCCTCTGCCCTCGGTTATTCTTGGGAATGTACAATCCTTAAAGAATAAGTTGGAGGAACTTCAGGGAAATATTCGCTTCCAGAAGGACTTCAAAGAATGCTGTGTCCTGACCTTTACGGAGACATGGCTTACTGACCGGGACCGAGATGGAGATCTGCGCATTGATGGGTTTGGTACCCCTCATCGCCTGGATCGCGACGCTGATGTGACGGGGAAGACGCAAGGCGGCGGGGTATGTTTTTATTTCAATGAACGATATTGTAAGTCTGTGACTGTCCGAGAGCAAGTGTGCACACCGGACATTGAACTCTTATCCGTGTCTCTTCGCCCATATTATTTGCCGCGGGAATTCCCACAGCTCTTCTTTACGGTGGTATATGCGCATCCAAAAGCCAATGCTGCCATTGCCACCAATGTAATCTATGACGCTGTGCAGAAGCTTCAGTCAATCTCACCTGATGCGCCCAATTTTATATTGGGAGACTTCAATCAAGTCTGCCTTAAAAAGTCTCTACTGAACTTTCACCAGTACATCACCTGCCCCACGAGACGGGGGAAATTTTTGGATCTTTGTTACGGATCGGTGAAGGACGCGTATAAGGCGGTACCTCTCCCCCCACTGGGCTTATCAGACCATAACTGTGTCCTACTAATGCCCATATACAAGACTGTTCTTAAGAGGGAGAAGGTCAAGACCAAAGAAATACAAACTTGGACTGAGGGATCTGCCCTATGTCTACAGGAATGCTACGACTGCACAGACTGGGATGTCTTTAAAGACAGTTGTGGGGATGATTTGGATGAACTGACGGATGTAGTATGTTCATACATAGCTTTCTGTAGAGACATGATTGTGCCATCTAAACAGATTAAATTATACCCGAATAATCAGCCTTGGGTAAATAAATCTGTTAAATCATGTATACAGGAAAAAGGAGAGTTTTTAAGCAGGGATCAGCCATGGAACTTTACAATGTTAGTAAATCACTAAAATGTGAGATTTTAAGGGCCAAGAAAAGGTATAAAAATGAGTTGGAGAAAAAGATGGCTGAGAACAAACTGGGCTCTTTTTGGTGTAGCATGAAAACCTTGACTGGTCTTCACAAGGAAGGCAGTTGTCAGGTGCTCCTTGAAGGTTTTAAATCAAGTATTAATTTGGCGAATGCATTTAATGATCTCTTTTCTCGCTTTGAAACCTCTGATTTTATAAATGAGGTTCAGGAACTTAAAAATAACTTGAAAAATAATCAACATTTTGAGATTTCACAAAAACAAGTGGAAAAGGTCTTTAAGTCGACCAAAGTTAACAAGAGTTGGGGTCCAGATAACATCTGCGGCCACACTCTTAAAAATTGTGCTAAAGAACTGAGTTCAATTTTCTTGCACATTTTTAATTTGTCGCTGGGAAAGCAACAGGTACCGCAAATCTGGAAAGATTCAGTGATTGTCCCAGTCCCTAAATCGAATAGATCCAAAAGGTTGGAGGACTTTCGGCCTGTAGCACTAACATCCATTGTTATGAAAAATTTTGAAAAGCTAATTAAATCAGAAATTCTTCGTAAAACTGAGCATGCTCTTGACCCCATGCAGTTCGCTTACAGGCCGAAAAGAGGCGTGGAGGATGCAACTTTAACTTTGCTTCATCTGCTCTTCAAACACTTGGAGGGGAAAGGGACTCATGTACGCCTACTTTTTATTGACTTCACGTCAGCTTTCAATACGATGCAACCATATCTGCTTGCCAAACGGCTTATAGAACATTTCAATCTTGATTTAAACATTGTAGGCTGGGTTCTTGACTTTTTAACTAACAGAAATCAAAGAGTGAGAGTTAATGGTGAACTTTCTGACCAGTGCACTGTTTCGACAGGCTCACCCCAAGGTTCCGTTCTCTCACCCTTGTTGTTTATATTGTACACTAGCATGTGTCAGAGTGACCATGAAAACAGAATCATCTTAAAATACGCAGATGACTCGGTTATTGTAAGTCTACTTCACAAAAATGAAAGTCAGCATGGCCCAGTTGTTGGGGACTTTGTCAAATGGTGTGATGAGTCATATCTTCTCTTAAATGTTGCAAAAACAAAGGATATGATCATCGACTTCAGGAAGAACGCTCTCCCACATGACGTAACATATATAAAGGGACAACCTGTGGAGTTTGTGGAGTCCTACAAATATCTTGGAACAATTATAGATTGTAAACTGAATTTTAATGAAAACTGTGCTGTTGTTTGTAAAAAGGGTCACCAGCGACTGTATTGTCTTCGTAAACTGTCCTTCTTTCATGTAGATAAAACTGTGATGACACTTTTTTATCGGGCATTCATCGAAACGACCCTAACTTTCTGCTTGGTCGCCTGGTATGGGAGCTCCACTGTTAGAAACAAAAACGCCCTGAATCAGCTGGTCAAGTGGTCAAGTAAAGTCATCGGTCAGCTTCAGACCAGTTTGGACTTTCTGTATGATAGACAATTAGAAAGGATGGCACGCAGCATCCTAAAAGATGCTGCGCATCCTTTGTATTCAGAGTTTCGATTGCTTCCATCTGGGCGTAGGTTTTTAATGCCAATAAGCCATACGAATCGTTTTAGTAAAAGTTTTGTTCCCGCTGCCATTTCCTTGATGAACAAGTAGGGATCTAATCGCCCCTGACACGGCTTCTTATCTTTGTTATTGTCCAGTGGCTTAAATTTCTGTTGTATCTTTGGCACATCCTGTTAGTATCTGGAGCACTTACAAGTTTTATATTTAAACATGTACTTTGTGTTTTATCTTTGTATAATGTGTTTTAATGTTGACTAGTTCTCAGAATTGCAAGACAAATTTACCTACGGGTACGAATAAAGAAACCTAACCTAACCTAACCTAACCTATGGTGCAAGTTCTCGATGTCTTGATACCAATTTGTGGATGGAAATTAGCTTTGAGTTAAACGTGACATATTTGCAGCACCAGTTGCTGTTCATTAATATGCATTGTCCCATTCAAATGAATAGATGAATGAAATATTCCCTCAATACCCTGCTGTCTATTGACTTCGCACATTGCCCATAGGTACAGTTGATACAGACAAGCCACAACCTAAATAAGATTTTCCAACAAAATATTGCTGATTTTTTGCATTAAAGGGCCTATAACACTGAAATGATCAAAACAATTCTCTAAACTTCATTTTAATTGACAGACAATGTAACTGTATTTCCTCAGTTACATTTATATTGAAAGAAATGTTCCCGCGGAAAGGTTTGTGACTCACCAAAAACGATTTTACGACTCCGTTTTAGGCCCCGATCCACCAACTGAGACCCACAACTCTGTAGCAGAGTGGTTAGCGCTCCTGCTTCTCCCAATGTCGTAGCCACATTTTCTCTTTTGGTTGTACCCTACGCCCCACACACTTCTGACCTTGGTGGCAGGGACCAGTCAGTGGAGAACTACCAACTTAAACCTTGATAAATGGCCTATGAGCCGTAATCATTCAAGGTTTTTCCACGTACGTTATATATATTTTTTTATCGTTACAAGGTTTATTTTGACAGATGCATGGCACATTTGGGAACTGGGATATCTCAGCGTTTCATATGATCCCAATTTAACTGTTCACATTCATTAATTTCTCCACTGTGCCAAAGAATAGCACTCCCCAGTGAGCTCATTCTCAGTCCCTGGTCAGAAACTGCTCCCAAGTCACTCCAGACATGCTATTATAAACAGGTGTCTGTTTGGTGATAATAAAAGACATTTTTATTCTGTGGCGGGACGTTTTGTCAAAGCGGATTAACACATCATCAGTGGCCATTGATTTTTATTGTGCCAGCTTCATGAGAGGGGAGGTGCAGGGACTGCTGGGAACAGGCCGACATTACAGGCTCAACCTTGACCAGCCATGAGTAATCTCCAGAGGTCTTTCCTGCTAAAAGTGACCATTTAAAGCAAAATGTTTCCGCGTTTAAATGATTGATTGTTTCTTAGGATCCCCATTAAGCTAGCTTTTAACACGAGGCAAGGCAGGTGAACATACACTTTTCACGCAGTGGTCAATGTTGAGATTTTTTTGCTAGTTTTCTCCCATAACATCTGACCATCGTTTGCCCGCTAGCGAGCCAGAGATTTCCTGGAAATCACTCTGACATTGCAGCGCTCCCTCGTCTTTCACACACTTACTCATTAACAAATATTAACACGTTAATCCACGGTTAGCACAAAAGGCGACCGAGATGACGCTGTAATCCCAATATGGTCATTTCCTTCTGGCAGACAGCCGTGGCCATTGCCTCAGCTAAAGATGGGAGAAATATAAAGTCACATGTGCAGACGTTACAAAACTTTAGGGCTCGTTTTCTTTACACTCCTGCAACAACATCTCCACTTTAGTAGCTCCTACAGACTCCGAACTCTCCAGACTTGAATTTTTCATATCTATTGCCGATCCTGCATAATTGAGCGTTGAACCACAAAACACAAGGAGACTTATACCATGGTCTGTGTGAATACTCGATTCTGATTGGCTGGTGGGTGCTGACAAGCGTGCATTATTTTCGTATAACCGCACACGTAGTCCGGTAGTTAAATCACTGGGATATCACTCCGCTGCGGGCATCGCCATAGCAACGCATAACACTGCTGAATCAGACAAACGCTTAATTAGTGACTTACATGAACGTATGAGATGGATTTTGAGGTTAATTTCAACGTTTTTGGCCAAAACAAAACTTTTGATGAATGGGGAATAGAGGAGAGCAAGCAGCTAGGTTAGCCTACTGTTAATAAAATATGAGCTTTCCATTTCTACTGAAAACGGTTAAGGCACTATTCATTATTTTCAGACGTATATAAAATGATCCCTGCACTTAAGCATATTTGGCTGGATTAGTAAAGTCACATATAAAAGTTTCAGTTCGTGGGGCCAAGGTGTAAGCGGACTTCACTCACTTCAATGACTCCACTGCATCTGTTTCAGTTGAGCTCGTTGAGCTACATGTTGCTAGCTAGCTAACTAGCTTTAGGTTAAACACTAAAAGTGAAATAGCTCCTGCCCAGGAGTGCCGCATATCGGTGTTTACTTCCACGGAAAAGAGCAAGGTTAGTCCTGTTGTGTTGTGAGTCTGGCGATGCAGCGTGTGCTTCTGTTGTTTCGTTGAGTCGGAGATCCTCGCAGCAGCGAGAGAATGCTCGCTCTGAGATGAGCGTTCAGACAGTGGCTGCTTAAAAGCCCACATAAAATCGTCCCTGTAGTTGGGCATATTTAGCGAGTTTAGTAAATGAAAACAACATTTGTTATAAAATGTTACGTTTGTGGGACCATGGTATAAGCGGATTAAACAACTCGGAGCCGTGCATTAGACGGTTATAATGCACTTCGCGGAGTAACACCGCTCCGCTGCGCGTCGTGGTGTTTTTGACTCCGCGTCGTGCATTATAACCGTCTAATGCACGGCTCCTTGTTGTTTAATCCTTACTTATACATCGCTTAGTCAAAAAATAGAGAAGTTATCCAGAATGCTCTCTGAAAAAATGTATGTAATTAAAGGTGCACTGTGCAACTTTTTATGTAAAAAAGTTGATATTAGTGCGTATGTGACCTTGTGAGTGGTTCATACTGTCTTCATGGTTAGACTATTACTGTTTTGTTCTTTTAGTAAGACAGAAGGTTTGTTTACCTGCTTTACTAGTTTCGAGCACTTCCTGTGATCTTCCTCAGAAGCATCACCTGGTGGTGGAGGTGACGTGTCGTAGGCCGCTTATATGGATTTTCCAGTCAGTAGGGAGAGCTTACTACTGACTGGCGCCTTCTCCAGGACGGCATCCCAGGTGTGGGATAATGTGTACGCTCCGTCGTCCCGGTTCATAGATGCTGGTGCTCGTTTCCTGATCTCGATGGCTTCTCTGATCCAGCAGTGGTTCTTGTTACTTTTGGCACGGATGACCCTGGCATTGTCCCAATTCATGAGTGGTTAGCTTATATTAGCGCCTTTGCTTTCCATCCTGGTGGCTCCTGTGATTCTTCAGGATCAATTTTATTTCATTTTTTTTTAGGATTTCTGGTCAGTTTTTGGAATGAAATGTATATGTAACCACGGTTACAATAGTGAAAACCAAAAAGACTATTGATTCTGGAGCGTCTTACAGGCCATCGGGATGGAAAGTAAAGGCGCTATGCTAACCACCCAAGCATCCGCTGGGTCACTAAAAGGTCAAACAGTGCATTAATCAAACAACTTTTTTCTACATAAAACGTTGCATAGTGCACCTTTAATATCAACACAATTAAACCATACATGTAAACCTGGCTCTATCCATTATTTAGATTTAGTGGCTAATAATATATTGGCAATATAAACAGAAAATGACCAAAAACTTACAATAAATGTTTTCTCATGTTTATGTCAGGAATCTACATTATTACATTACCCCCTATTTACCTGCAGTGTCTCCCCTTAACCATTTAACGTTCCCTCATCAAAAACATACCAATGTATTTGATCACACAATATCCCATAATAGACATTTCTAACCCGCAGTACTGCAGATTTTCATCCCCCTGTCAGCCCTAAGCCTTTAAACAGTCTATCCCTCACAGACCAGCGGAGCAGGGGAACTGACAGGCGCAGGTCTCGGCACTCCCGCTCCGTCTGGTTCTTATAAGCGATATCAAACGGACACCTGCTTCCGACACACTACCACTATGTTTTTCAATGAACGCTCTTGTGTGGCTTGGGTCGGACCATCTTTTGTTGAATAGGTTAACTCCATAGTTTCAGATGGAGGACGGGGGAAGGTCAACCTCAGAGCTGAGCACTAAGTCGTGTTCATGAAAAGTGGGAGCAAAAGAGTTCAGTGTGCAAGGTTTTGGCTGCGTTTTAGCCCAATAAGGTTTGGCTCTGTTGTGTTGCTGTACTGATGGTGGGGAATTCAGATCCAATCTTTATATTTCTGAAGTTTCTGAAGTTCATTTTCACTACAAAATGAGTTGAACTTTTTTTTGTATGATATGTCCTCTGATTGTTTTTTGTTTTTTTATATATACTTTCAATGAACTACAAATTTAACTGAGCACCTAGTTTTACTGGGTAAATATTTAACTAGCAGTATTTTAGTCAAGTAATAAAGCAAAGTGCTTCAATTATGTAAAAACCTTCATATTTCACCTTGTTTGCTGACACATACTGTCATCAAACTGTGTGTCAACCTTTGGTACTTGCAGACAGGCCCTGAAATTACAGAGAAAATCATCATAAGCCAGGTCGAAACATCTGCGTTTTGACAGTAAACAGGCAAATTCGACGATGACAATCTGAACTATCCTCTCAATACTAATATCATGTCACTTGAACCAATTTCTGGAAGTGCTCCTAAATGAACAAACTCTTTCACACTATTCTGATGTTAGAAGCGGCTTTGTAGATGGGACACGTGTGATAAGAGCAGAGGACTCCTGCTGGACGAATAGATAGTGGCATTAAAAACACACAGGGGCATAGCAGATAAAGCTAATCCCAGAAGAGGATCAGGAAGCAGCACTGTTCCCTCTGTTGTTTTTCACAGCGGGGTGAT
This sequence comes from Neogobius melanostomus, assembly GCA_007210695.1. Classification (NCBI taxonomy): domain Eukaryota; kingdom Metazoa; phylum Chordata; class Actinopteri; order Gobiiformes; family Gobiidae; genus Neogobius; species Neogobius melanostomus. The sequence goes on along the minus strand of VHKM01000009.1, from coordinate 16,301,910 downwards.
GTAGGTTGGTGCAGGGTTTCACTGACTCCCAAACCTTTAAAAGTCAGCGAACAGATTTGATATTACAATTTGAATCACAAGAAAAGAAACATACAAAAGCCTACATTTCTTTGCTGTGCCCTTGACTACAGGTTGTGTGATTTTACGACTTCATTCGCGACGACAGCGGCTAATGTAAAACACGTCATGTACATTGTGTTGCGGTTTCCGAGCCAACTGTTAAACTCACCGCAGCCGTTACGCCACGTTTCTGCGCGCGAGCCGTCACAGCAGCAGCGGCGGCAGCAGCAACAAACCGGGACCGTACTAATGTCGTTATGTCAGCTCACCGCAGATCTTTGGCGACAGATAGTGTTGCGTAATCACTGCGAGTTGTAAAACTCATCTGGATGTCATCAAGCAAACTCTGAACCGTCCCACGACTCTGTGTGCAATTACATACACGCTTTTACAATACACGCATGTGGACTGGAACACTGGAGCATGCTAAAGTGCTAGCTACCCCGGCCCCCCCGCACCCTCCCTCCACGCCTTGTTGTGACCCCTCGTAATGAAAACAACATGCTCCATTCTCCCAGGACGGGGGCAAACAGCACGGCAACTCCTGTTAAACTCGTGCCCCCTCCCTAAATGGAGTTCTATAAATACACTTATAGCTTTCCTAACTGTGCCGCCATAATTAAGTAACACACAGTTTACGAGCGCACGTCCAGCTAATGTAACCCAAACCTGGACTGACCAAACTAGTGCACAGCTTGTTAAAGGCAGCACTGCCTGTAGTGCCACATATTTACACATACACTGTAACCATGCACTTGAGACGGTTATTGGTCCCAGACGCTCCACCTGATCTTCATTTTTCAATTTGTAAGCAATCTCCTCACAATTGGCCACTAAATTAAAGCATAAACATGTCAGATGTTCATCTTGTTCGCATCAAAGGCCCCGGAGGAGTGCAACGGCGTTGGCCCGCTGCACCTGAAGCAGTTAAGCGGCCATCAGAGACGTCCCGCCCATCGCGGCGAGGGCTTCCCGTGTGTGTGTGTCCGCTCGCCTCCTGTCCTCTCATACATCATCCCCAATCAAGGCGAGCGGTTCCCCTGCTCAACCTTTATGCCCGCCTCGTGTCATGGAGCCCTGTGATGAGAATGGATGGATTCCCGCCATGTTCTGCATTCTTCTATTACAAACTGTTAAGGATTGTAAGGTAATGCTGAAGTGAAACGGCCTGTAAACAAAATGCATTATTAGAGTGTCCCAGAAAAGTCCAATGTACAAACTGACCCCGCAGTTTATTTAGAAAGAGCTCAACAAGGCTAAATCCTGCATGAAAAAAACATCAAAGAGGAACAAGGTAAGTGGGCAAACACACATTAATAATATTAGCATCTTATGTACGAATAATACAAACTTTAAACAGGCAACAACACATATAAATAAATCAAAATTTAGATCAAAATATGAATACAATTTGGCAGTAGGCTATAGATGTTTACGTCATAGTGCAGGTGACTGTGGTGGATAAAGTGACACTTATTTCTGGTATTACAATACCAAATACGGAGGTTATGGCACATTAATTACTTATATTAATTACTTACTACATTAATACTGTAGAGTTGTACAATGAAAGCAGTGGGGATGAAGGACCTGCGGTGTAAAGACTGCCATACGGCATGACAAGACTTGACATGACTGTTTATATATATTTATATTTTTTGTGACACATACATATTCCACATATCCATGGACCCAAAGTGATGAAGAAGACTTAAAAAGTCAATTAATACTTGGTGCATGAAGGAACTTTTTACTTGTTTATTGTTTAGTTTAGTTCATTTGAGAAGTTTACATTTTCTAATTTGCAAAAAGAAACATTAAACATTACACAGTTATAGATGCTCAAAGGAGTAGGTGAAGCACGTAATAAACATTTGCATTTCGCAATGATACAATATGAGGACGGTATCTGCAACAAATAAGAATTTGGCACAGAAATAGTCTACTCCTTGAGTAGACAAGTGTCCCCAAAAAAGCATTTACATAACCTTTTTATTTGTGCGTTATTGACCTTTCAGCGACCCGGCAGCTGTATCGGTGGTTAGCATGGCGCATGGTTAGCATGGCGCCTTTACTTTCAATCACAGTGGCCTATATGATGCTTCATTTTTTGATAGGTTGTCACTGCGGACGGACCCTTTCACCAGAAAACTACACTTAATCCTGGAGTGTTTTAGAGGCCGCCGTGATGGAAAGTAAAGGCGCCATGCTGATCATACAGCCATTGGGTCACAAAAAGGTCAATGCACAAAAGGTTCCGTAATGCATCTTTAAATCTTTTGAATGGACAAGTGTCAAAAAAGCTGTATGTGACAGAAACCCATCCATATATTAACCTGTTTTGCAATGAGCATGCAATATAAGCCGGTGCTGATTCACCGTAACATACCGTCAGTCATAGTCCTTTTTTGTGCATATATCACTATAATATATACAGCACAGGAGCTCTCTTCTTCACCATCCCACTTTAGCAGAGGTTTTCTCCAGAGAACAACTAGCACCATGTGAGGACACAGTGTGCCTCATATAGAGGAAGCCTGGATTAGTAATTAAACCACAAATCTAGTGTGTGAGGCCTCCTAACAAACTTCTAGTGTGTGCCTTCTACAAAACTGAATGAGGCATTAAAAGTATGGGATAAATAGTAATGATTAAAGTATTTTGTTACTACACTTAACTTCACAAATACGTTAATCCAAATGTGTATTGTCTGTGGATTAGTAACAGCTTTGGCTTTTTGGATGTTGATGTGGTTTACCAGGACTAGAAAAGGAAAGTGACTGGACTTAAACTGTTGTGGTAGGCAGAAAAATGTTGGTACACCGGTAGATGAAGAAGTACTGTAGTCTTTAAAACTACAATCATGACAAAATAATTCTTGAAAACGTAGCAACAGTCCTATAAAATAATAGACCATGATTTTTCCCCATTCCTATTTTATTAATTGCCGATATGAGTAAAATAATTTGGAAAGAGTTGTACTAATTTATGTATTACTGAACTGAGTCACTATAGAGTATAAAATAATAAGTGATGTTCAGTTGCATGCCTCCTGCCCCGTTCTGTTTATGTGCTGTTGTTTTGGCCCGAGCCGCTTTCTTTACATTACGTGACACATCAGTGGAAGTTGTTTTGTTGCCCACAAGCCGCCTTTTGTTCAAATGTTTAAATGTTTCTCTCATTGCATGCCGGCCCCACTCACTGTTACTCAGCATATGGAGAGAGATCAGAGCCGGCGCAGTGTTTACTGTTCTGGTGGGCCCTGCTGTGTGACAGGCTGTTTGGGCTGTGATTGACACGCCTGTTTGCGGAGGCATCTCTCAGCGCTGGACGAGGTCAAATGAGCATCCACCGAGCAGATCTGGTACTTTGCACTCTTAAGACACAAGCACATTGAAAGGAGCACCCCGATCTAAAAGGGTGTGGACTGGGGACATTTCAAACTGAAATGTTTAACTTTCTGGAGCTTATTATGAACAAGTATTTTGAGGTTTGTCAAATTATATTTCTTTAATCATTTGGTAAGACGATGTCATACTGTCGGATGATGCATGTGGTTACACTGCTGTCTCACAGACAAAGCCGCAGTGGTTAAAGTTGGGATTTTTATCAAAATCTTGGTTTGGTTGTCAAGGTAAAAAAAAGAAAGATGAAACTCACCCTTTGCGTATCTATTCACAAATATTGACATGTTTGATATCCACGTGTAGCACGAAAGGCGACCGAAATGATGCTGTGACAGCAGCTTAAGATGGGAGAAATGATGCAAACGCATGCGTAGATACATGCGTTGCAAACCTTTAGGCCCGTTTCTTCAAAATAAGCTTTCCTTATTCTCTTGCAACAATATCTCTCACTTTAGCAGCTCTTATAGACTCCAAACTTTCCAGTCTTGTACTTCACTATATTTTGAAGTTTTTTTCAGAGGGACTTTTTAATATCTATAGCCTGATTTTTTTTAAATTCTTTTATAGTTTATTCTATTCTTATACCGTACATTTCGGCCAATAAAGCGCACCTTACTAAAAGCCGCAGCAGCTAAATTTGCAGCCTTGTGCACATACAGGCCGCACTCAATTACAAGCCGCTGGTTTTCATAGTGCCGTGCATCCACTCAGAGCGGCCCATGGCGTGGATGAGGAGGAAGAAACACCTCATACCGGAGACAGGTGCAGTTGCGGGCAGAGGGAGGGCGGCCAGAAATGGACAGCGTGGAAGCTCAATGTGGAAGTCAAGTCAGGTCTGAGGAGAGGTGAACTCATGCACTCATTCATGACGGCGGTGTCGTCACATCCGGTGAGTACATTCTGTGTTGAAACGCTCGTTGTGGGCAAGCCAAGCTTTTAGCTCTCTCTGTGTTACTATTGTTAATCCACGTATTAAACGTAGCTTTAGAGTCCACTCTAGCTTATTGTAGATCTAATTTGGCCTATTATCTCCACGGAGACTTTTTTCCTCCGCTTGAACCAACACTTCTGCGTGGATTAAATCCCTTCTCTCTCTTCTCCGTAGCGCGTTAGCTCTCTGGCTAGCTTAGCCATGGCTACCCCGTCTACTTCTGCCTCTTTCGCGCTGTCCTGCTCAGTTTGCCGTATGTCGAGTCAGAACCCTGCCTCCTTCACAGATGATAGGAGTAGTTGCGTTAAGTGGTAGCTTTGGAGGCCAGGGTGTCCGAGTTAGAGGAGCGGCTGTCCGGAGATGTAGTGAAGGCTAGTGTTAGCTACAGTCAGATAGTGGCAGGGACCGCAGTCCGCTCCAACAGCGCTAGAGAGGTTAGTCAGGCTGAGGCTAGCCCTGCAGCGGGTCCCGTGCAGCCGGGACAAGACCAGGACGGATTTGTGACTGTTCGGGGAGGGGGAAATGCTAAGCGCACACCCGTATCGCACCAAACTCTTCACGTCCAGAACAGGTTTTCTCCCCTCAGCGCCACACCGGCTGAACCTGATACTCTGGTGATTGGAAGCTCCATAGTTAGGGACGTGAAGATCCCAGCAGCTTTGGTTAGGTGTTATCCGGGGGCCAGAGTTGGTGACATCGAAGGTAACCGTAGGCGCTTAAAGCAGGGAGGGAGGCGGTTCCGTCGGATCGTGATCCACGCGGGTGGTAACGATGTCCGGCGGAGACAGTCAGAGGTTCTCAAATTGCAAGTAGGCGCGGTGTGTGAATTGGCTAAAACGATGTCAGATACCGTAATATACTCTGGTCCTCTGCCCAATTTGGTCAATGATGAAATGTATAGCAGACATTTATCATTTAACTGCTGGTTGTCTAGATGGTGCGAGCAAAATGACGTTGGATATGTCAATAATTGGAGCGCCTTTTGGGGAAAGCCCAAGCTCATGCGCAGGGATGGCATACATCCAAATTTGGATGGTGCATCCCTTTTATCTACGAATATGGCCGATAGCCTTAGTCGCGGCCCAAATTGACGGTCCAGATATGAGCCCCGGGCGCAGAGCAGTCGTGTAGAACACTCCTCTGTAACCACCGACCCTGCTCCCGGATTGTCACAAATCATCAAGTGTGTAGATTCTCCAGAACAAATAAAGACTGTGTCTGTCCCCCGTAAACCAAGAACTAAAATATCAAAAGCTCACATAACAAACGCTGGCGTGCGACCAAATAACTTAATACAAATACCAGAACAAATAAGGACTGTGTCAGTCCCCCGTACACCAAGCACTAAAACATTAAAAGCTCACAAAACAAACACTGGCATGCGACCAAATAACTTAATACAAATACCCAAGAGTAAACTTAACATTAAACAAAACAATAAACAAAGTGCTAAGCACATAACGTGTGGGTTGTTGAATATTAGATAAATCTCATCAAAGTCCTTTTTAGTAAATGACTTAATTTGCGATAACAACTTTGACCTTCTCGCCCTAACTGAAACATGGCTTCAGCAGGATGACTATGTTAGGCTTAATGAATCTACCCCTCCTAGTTATGTTAATTTTCAGGCTGCTAGAACCACAGGCCGAGGTGGTGGGGTTGCAGTGATATCACACTCTAATCTTGTTCTAAATCCCCAAAATAACCTAAAGTTTAATTCGTTTGAAAGTCTAACACTCTCTCTTACCTGTCCCAAATGGAAAAAACAAAAAGCTTTACTACTTGCTAATATTTATCGACCTCCTGGACCCTATTCAAACTTCTTAGCAGAGTTCTCTGAGTTTTTAGCTAGTATAGTGTTGGATTGGAATAAAATTATAATAGTAGGTGATTTTAACATTCATGTTGATAATAATAGTGATTGTCTGAGCAAGGCATTTAGTGCCCTACTAGATGGGGTTGGCTTTACACAAAATGTGAATCAACCTACTCACTGTCATAAACACACTCTTGATCTGGTTCTGATCTGAAATTAGCGACCTAAACATTCTCCCTCAGAATCCCGCGCTTTCTGACCATTTTCTAATTACATTCAAGTTCCTAATCGAAGATTATACTAATCCACATGATACAATTCAATTAAAACGTACACTATCTGAAAAAGCTGTGTTAAAATTTAAAGAAATGATCCAGCCAGTCTTTAATACTATGTCTATAGAGAATAGCTCGCTTATTGATTTAAATGAAAGTGATCAGTTTGTCGACAGCGTTATGCGCGCACTAAAAACCGCCCTTGATGTTGCGGCCCCACTGAAACAGAAAGTTGTTCGGCCTAGGTGCGTCACTCCCTGGTATAATGCAGAAACACGCACGCTTAAGCAAAAGACTTGCAAATTAGAACGGTTATGGCGCAAGTCTAGCACTGAGCAATCTCTTAGATCTTGGAAAAATAGCCTACTCGCCTATAAGCAAGCCATGAGGAAAGCAAAAACTAATTACTACTCTTCATTAATTGAAGTAAATAAAAATAACCCTAGGTTTCTTTTTAACACGGTAGCCCGGCTAACAAACAGTCACAGCGCAGTAGTGCCTTCCATTCCTGATACCCTTAGCTGCGATGACTTCCTTAAATTCTTTAATGATAAAATCACAACCATTAGAAATAAAATAAATGATAAGCTTCCCTTGTCTTATTCTAATCTAAATCCAGCTGTAGAATCATTGTCTCCTTTTGAAGTCTTAGACAGGTTCATAACTGTAGATGAGGCTGAGGTATTATCAATCATTATGTCTTCAAAACCGTCAACTTGTCTTCTAGATCCAATCCCAATTAAACTCCTCAAAGAAATTACTTCTGAAATCTCAGATACCATATTGAAAATAATTAACTCGTCTTTAGAAAATGGGTATGTGCCAAAGTCCTTTAAATATGCTGTTATCAAACCACTTTTGAAAAAACCCAATCTCGATCCTGATATTTTAGCAAACTATAGGCCCATATCTAATTTGCCTTTCATTTCAAAAGTCCTTGAAAAAGTAGTGGCTAAGCAGCTTTGCCGCCACCTACAGGACAATAGTTTATTTGAAAAATTTCAGTCAGGATACAGAACTTATCATAGCACAGAGACCGCCTTAGTCAAAGTTACCAACGACCTGTCCTAGTTCTGTTAGACCTTAGTGCCGCCTTTGACACAATCGACCACAATATTCTCCTGCAGAGGTTAGAAACTGACGTAGGCATTAGGGGAACAGCCCTCTCTTGGTTTAAATCTTACTTATCTGATAGGCACCAATTTGTTAATGTAAACCAACAGTTCTCACCGTGTTCCAAAGTGTGCTATGGGGTGCCACAGGGCTCAGTTCTCGGGCCAATTTTATTTATATTGTACATGCTTCCACTAGGTAACATAATCCGAAATCACAATATAAATTTCCACTGCTACACGGACGACACACAGCTGTACTTATCAATGAAACCAGGTCAGACAGATAAATTAGATAAGCTTAGTTCCTGCGTAAAAGCCATTAACACCTGGATGACTGTAAATTACCTCCTCCTTAACCCTGATAAAACCGAGGTTATTATATTAGGTCCTCAAAAACTGAGAGAGTCTCTATCTCAGCAGATCATCTCCCTGGATAATGTTAGCGTATCGACGAGCTCTACAGTAAAAAACCTTGGAGTTCTGTTTGACCAAGACCTCTCTTTTAAAACACATATAAACCAGGCTTGTAAAATTGCGTTCTTTCACCTGTGCAACATTGCTAAAATACGAAATATCCTACCTAAAAGTGATGCAGAAAAACTTATTCATGCCTTTGTTTCATCAAGGCTGGACTACTGTAACTCCCTGCTAGCAGCCTGTCCTAAAAGTTCCTTAAAAAGTTTTCAATTAGTTCAAAATGCAGCTGCAAGATTGTTAACGCGTACAAAAAGAAGAGAACACATTACACCTGTGCTAAAGTCTCTCCATTGGCTTCCTGTTGAATTTAGAATCAAATTTAAAATCCTGCTCCTCACATTTAAAGCCATAAAGGGTATGGCTCCGCTTTATCTCCAAGACGCTATCGTTTCATATCAGCCAACCAGAGCACTCCGCTCTCAAAACTCAGGGCTACTAGTGATTCCTCGGGTCTCCAAAATCACTGTAGGAGGAAGAGCCTTTAGCTACCAAGCTCCGGTTTTATGGAATAAACTTCCAGCTCACGTTAAAGAAGCAGACACAGTCCCTACATTTAAGACTAGGCTCAAAACGTACCTCTTTGAATTAGCTTATGATCAGGTCAGTTAGGTAAAGCTCTAACCCACAGCCTGAAGTAAAAGCTGCCTTAGGAGAAACACTGCTGTGGGAAGTACGGTACACTGAGCGCTATCCTCTTCTTCTTCTTACTGCAAACTTTGCCTTATTATGATACAATATTTATCTTATCTGTAGTCTGTTCATCACTATTCACATGGTGTCTCCTGTCCCACTCCCCCTTGGGAGTGCCTGTCTAGATCGAATGGAGGAACCCGGCTGAACGGAGGAACCCGGCTGAACGGAGGAACCCTGCCTACTGGATTGACAACAAGGACTGGATGTTCTCGATCCTGGCCCTTCTGCTGAGGGGATCCCATCGGCCTGGGTCTCTATAGCCTGTCCGTCCATGGGAGTGGATCTTTCCAGCTTCTGTGGTTCTCCCCGAGGTTTCTCGTTTCTCCCACCGGGTTTTTGAGTTTTTCCTTGCCGTGCTGGAGAGTCTAAGGACAGGGGACACCCGCGCCGCTCGTCGCCATCTACTGCTGACGCTTATTTGGACATTATGTTTGCCTGGATACTTGATTTAAATGTTGTAATCTGTAAAGCACTTTGTGATGCCTTTGGTATGAAAAGCGCTTTATAAATAAAGTTTGATTGATTGATTGAAGTGTAGAGGCCAACGCACACCAGAACACAGCGCGCCACGTCACGGCACTTCAGAGGCTTTTCTCAAACCGTGCGGGGCTTTACACACGTGATTTATACATTTATCATAAATAAAAGAAGACACGTATGTCCGTGTTGTAAGAGAGAGAGCAAACCTGTAGGTTAATAGCGAGTTGGCGACAGACACGAGTTTAACATGCTTCCCCGATGCATGAGCCCTGACGATGGTTTCTCTGTCTCTGCGGCTTCTCTCGTCCCTCCAAACAAAGTTCACGGCGGTCTCCCTGTCTGTCATGGCCAGACCCGCCTCTGTTCCTCTGCAGGATGGTTAAAAGCCTGTGTTTTCCTCCGCGGCGCCGCATCTGGATTCAGCAGATCTGAATCTTGGCGCAGGGTCCAGCGCGTCACTGCAACCTCGGTGTGTGTTCTCTCACTGAAAATAAAGGAGGCGGCTCTTTTGCTCTGCGTCAAGGCGTTTCGGTGCGTTGGGGCCAGCAAAGCCCTTCGACATTTAGGCTAAAGTGAGCTTTCATCATTTTAAAAGTTATTCATCTACCGTTCCTCAGCCAAGAGCATTGATTAGAAGTCCTGTCTCACTTTTGCGTTTATTGCTAGAAAGTGCCTCTAGTGCCTGTTGGCGGCTATATATTGGCTGCACCGTCATATTGGACGCAGGGTTCAAAGCATGGGAAAAAAGTAGCGGCGTATAGGCCGGAAATTACGGTAGCTTATTCAAAAACCAAACGAGATATCCAACTTCTTTGTAACTAATATATCAACCAAATAAAACCATAAATTCAAACCTGGCTCCATTCATTATTTAGATTTTAACGCTGAAAATATAAAATGCTTAGTTTCATATGTAAACATAAAATAACAGAAAACCTGCAATACATTTGATCTCATATTTATATTAGTATTATACAGCAAAAGATTCATATTAATATCTCTAAATTATATACTTTTTCCCTATTTGGCCGCAGTCTGTCATCTTAAACATTGACAGTAAGTAAGGAAACTTTATTTTTTGGTAAGGCGGCTTAACAAAAGTAGAGGAAAACAGTAGCCTTAAACAAACAGACAAAAAAGTAAAAACACTTTTTACAAAAACATGTTTGTGATGTCTCACTTGGTTTCCTATTCTGCTCCTGTTTTGTATAACAACAGCAGAGAACATCTGAGCCAGTCCTGGCAGAGCCTAAACTTGGAATAAGGTGCTTGCAAAAGAGGACCCTTTATTGCCAGGACTCGCTCACCCAGTCAGCACAGCTGTATTTCAGCAGAATATTTAGCACAGAAACAGCCCGTCCTGCACAAATATGAATGGCGGACTTTAAGCACCTTAATAGCTCTTGGACCAATGCAGGTCTTGGCACTAGCTGCGCCCCGTGAGTCATTTCCGTCTGCAGGCCGCCGGTTCATTTAGGAGACAAGCCATAAAGAGCTGCTCCAGGCCTGTCTGTTTGCTTCACGGTGGAAATCATAAACACTGTCGCTAGAACAGTGCGGTTTTCCTAATAACACAAAATAAGCGCGAGTAAAAGTGGAAGTTTGTGAATATAATGAGCGCGTTTGACTTTGTGAACTGATGTTGTCAACTCATTTTCATCACTGACCAAAGCCATTTGAAAGCTGGAAAGACTTACCCGGGTACAGGCAGGATGCATTTAGGCCCTGGCCAGAAAAGATGTAGGCGATGTGATCAAGGGAGAGGGAGGGAAACGTCTTCTCCTGGGTCCTTCATCCCTGGTAAAGGGCGAGAGAAGACTGAGGTGGCTGATGGTTCTGCTGCTGTGGAGATGAGGCATGAGGCTAGAGGAGAGCATATGTCTGAAAAGATGGAAAGGGAGAGAGAGTGAACCACCTATATTTCATGTCTTGAATCTATAAAAGTTTAGGCACCCCAAATCAAAATTTATATTAATGTGAACATTAACATTATTAATGTGAAACACTTTTCTAGGCCGCCAAGAGTCTTTCAATTCTAGTTTGAGGGCTTTTGCCCATTCTCCCTCAAAACAATCTTTCAGAACTAAGACATTTCTGGGCTGGCTGTAACACACTGCTCTTTGGAGGTCTTGCAGGTAATGATCCTAAACACACCTCAAAATCCACGATGGATTACACCAAGAGGTGCCGCCCCTACACCTGCAGCACAGCGGAGGTGTCACAAAAGGAGCGACAGGAAACAATAAAGGGAAACAAGGAGAAGATGGTGAAAGACTGTTGTGGAGCGGAGGGAGCTGTGCAGGAAGAGGTGGAGCTGACCAGTGCACAATACCACGCTCTGAAACAGGGACAAACCCAGGAGGCACTGCACCGTTTCAGAGGATCAGAGGAGGACTGAAGGCACCCAGGTTTCCTCTACCTCCAAAAACATGCTGATCAGGTCAGCGTGACTCAGTCACAGCGGCTCAGGACTAACACCTGAACACTATTTTGTTGTATGCTTGTACAATGACAAATAAAGCACTTCCTTACTTATTTAGTCTTAGTTAGTTAGTTAGTTTTGTCGTGGCCTTTAGTCTCTCAACTAAACAACATTGAAATTGAAGATCTGTGGATGGACCACCAGAGAAGTGTGAACAAGACAACCTAGAAATGTCTTAGTTGTGGAAGACTTTTGTAAAGAAGAATCTCTCCAACTAAAATGGAAAGACTCTTGGCTGCTTAGAAAACTTTTAAAGCCGTGATATTTGCCATATTGGGATATGTTTTTGTTGTAAATGTTATGTGAATGTCTCACCTGTAACTTCATGGCTTTTGAAAACCATTTCATCTTCCCTTTGCTTCATTGTTCACATTTATAGAAATTCTGATCCGAGGTGCCCAAACCTTCGCACCCCATTGTGCATGTTGTCTGTTGTCCTTGTTGGTAACCAAGCTCTCCAAACTCTCCTTTAAGCCTGACACATTTTTGAATCCATCCTTGAGTCTACCTCATCAGCATGTTTCCTCTCTAAACCATTCCTCATGTTATTTTTCCATGCCGCTTCCCATTCATCGCGTTGGGAAAAAGTTCCATTTCCTTGCAGTTCCCTGTCGTCCCGCAGTGGGACAGAGTGCGTCCCCAGTTCAAGCACTGCCCCGGGACATGTTCGTCCAGGGGTGAGGGGAGGGGGCCGAGGTGCGCCATGTTGGACGCTGCAGTGCAAACCAGTGTGTGGGAGAAAGCTTGAGGGAAAGCATGAGAAAATACTGGGAACTGTAAGCACACACACCAAATTATGATTCAGCCTGGGGTAGTTTAAAGACCTAACTACATAATGATTGGTCCCAAGATCGTTGGCTGATATTATGAAATAATGCATAGTACAAACTCAAATCATTTACCCATCGACACTTTCATGCAATGTTCTATCAGGCAATAGTAAAGAAGCTAGCAGGATTATTTATGAAGTTGAATATCTGAAGCTAAGGCCAGAGTTAAATGCCTCATTACAACAACCGTCTGCTAATTTCCTCTGCATGCATAAAGCAAGACAAAACATGACATATCAACAGCCTTTGGTTAGTCTGCTCAGCTTAACACTGCTGCATGTTGTTAAAAATGTAGTGCTTTTTCCAATACACTTGGAAGCAACATTTTTGGTGAACAATTTTAAGTATTATAAGTATTTTATTGCACAACCTCCTAAAGTGAATTGTGCAAAGTAAAAGTAAGGCTACATTCCAGCATGAAGAATAGACTTGATCTGAACGAAGTATTGTGAAAGTGGACAGTGTTGAGAGACAAACTGAGTTGAAGAGTGTGATAAGGGAGTGTGAGGTGGATGCGTCTGCTGCTGTGTCCCGTTAGCTCGATCAGGGCGAAGGGAACAAGCTGCTGGACTTATCTCATGCTAACTTAGTTAACCGAGAGGCTCCAGGATACAGGAGGACGGGTCAGGACCCCGACCAACGTGCCCCTGGGGAGCGAGCATGGAGAAGTCAACATTCCTAAGAGCACAGGCCTTCCTCCGTCAGAGAGCGGGATGGAGGGACGAGGGAAAGAGTGAAGAACGCACAAACGTGGTGTGTTCTTTCCATTGACTCTTTACACGCTGTCATAAATGTACAATTAGTCGTGCAGAGAAACCTTACCGCAGACCTTCAGTGAATTATAAACTGTAACTGACCTGTTCACGGTCATGCCATTTTTTATTTGACTCTAAAAATAGCCGGTCAGCGGAGCTGTCCTCCCGTGGCTAAGTCATTTTGAGGGCAGTGATGGCTGGCGCCTGCACAAGTCTGAGGAGTACCAAGACTCTCCTGTCGTCTGGCGCTGATCCATTGTTACAGTGATACAGCATGTCAGCTTTATTACAGACATGGGCATGTAAACGCTGCTTTTGTTTATGATGCGTGGTTATAGCCATTATGAGAGCACACAGCTGGTCAGACTGTATCTGCAGCACAAGTGAGAAAGCACATTATGGACCAAATGTGTTCTCCCAATGTGTTGTCCTATTCAAATAAATTGATACAGAAAAATTTATTAAAGGACCTGTACCAGATTACTCATTGGTTTATTGGTTTATTTGGTAGGGACAGTGCAAGTTAATGAACAAGCCACACCGGATTGTAGCCTTGGGCTAATTTCCATCCGTCGTCCCCCATGCGCACTCTCAAACACACTCTCATTCATCCTGGCCTATTGTACATGTTTTTAGTGGTAGGGGAAACCGGAGTACCCGGAGGAAACCTACGCAGACACGGGGAGAACATGCAAACTCCACACAGAAAGGCCCCGGCCTCATACTATCAAAGTAATGTATTTTTATATAAGACAATGTGTATGTTTGTGATGAATACAGTGTGTAGTGTAAGTAGACCCCTGGTTAAAATGCTGTGTGCATTCTAAGACTTAACTCTTGAAAGATGAGTAAAAATATTCGATACTCGATATTCGATTCATTACACCTCACTCAGTTAAGTGTATATTGAGATATAGAGCAAACGAAAGCTGTTATGTCTATAGCATTCAGCTCATTACTCTCCCTTTGGTACAGCACAGACTCACAGTGTGCAGTCTGAAGTTTTCCAACGCACAAAACTATGGAGTTCCTGAGCTGCACCTAGATAAAAATATCATGGTTGCACCAGTGTGACCAGTGGGATCCTCGTCAAACTGTTAGTAGAATAGAGTTAAGTGGGAAAGATTCTTTTTGTATCAACGGGAGAGAAGCCATAAGCCATGTTTATTTATTTAATACTTCAATTATATTATTATTTTAGTAAAATGTGTGGTTATAGAAGATGAATTGAAATATTTCTAAGTGTCAAATTGCGTCTACATTAAAACATGGGTGCAACAGTCCTAAAATGTGCTCCCACTAACCTGATGGTTGGCAGTTTAACTACTTTAGTTGAGGCTGTTGGCACAGACAGGCAGCCACACCTCTGTCAGACTGATCCAGGATTACAGTATCAAGATGATTTATCCTTATTATCAAACTGAGTCTAGTTTTACACAGTGTCAGTCATTACCTACTCTTGTTGGATTTTGGCAATGACACAATAGGCTCATATTATCTGTATGTGCATCCAGTCCTGTCATGTAGCCAATAGGGACACTGAAAGTGACTCGAAAACATGCCTGCTTTGCTTTCCCCCATCACTCCTCCATTCACAGCTCACGCTCACTGATTGCTGTGCGTTCCTATAGCCTCAAAACATCAGTCTGCTGTCCCGTTCAAGCATCAGTCTCTTTCCTCTCGATGCAGCTTTGACAACCCTCATGGTGCCCTCCGTCTCAGCTTGTCATGTGTATCTCAGTCCGACAGCCCACACTTGCCACGCTCCCCTCAGCTGCGCAGGAATGTATGGGAAATTCAGCCCATTGGAATGCCAGCGCGGTGATCGAGTGCCAGCGAAACAATACGACACGCAGCGGAGATCTAAATCACTCGTCAATACGGCCGACTCGTCTGACTGCGGGTTACATGCAGTGACAGAAAGTAAATGTAGCATTGCTGGATATGGCAGAGCTGCGCCAAGTCCACACTGCGACCTCGAGGCGAACCCCTGCTCCCGCCGCGGCGCTTTTTCCACGTGCGCCGTAAAGCACATTTAAAGCAAACTTTTTTGAATTCTCGCCAGCGTCAATTAGGCTTGAAATTCAAATGCCTTGGTTATGATCAGTAATATAACATAATACAGAGCAGAAGGTGGTACTTGGAGAACCAGATGTGCGGTGATAGTCGTAAAGTGCGTTAGCAAGCTGAGACTATGTAGCTTAGTGCCTGTTTTGAGTCCTTTCCCCCCAAGTTCCAAGTTCTCCAAAGCCATTGATTTGTTTTTACGTTTTTCACAGGCCCCGTACCAAGTGTCCACGGTTTAGTATCAATGCAATGCCCAAAGCAGCGGACGTTTCTTGAAACTCAATGTCCCTCGAGCCATGTGTACGTCAATCACAAAGTCTAATCAATCTCAAAGTTGGTTGTTCCATTGGCGACCCTGTGTGTTGCCATGGAGTTCATACTTTTCTCCTTATCATACAGTCACACAGAACATTTGGCTTTCCAGATGCTTCGCACAAAACATGTTCTCATGCAAATTAATGTTGTCATCTGGAATTGAACGTTCATCCCTTGCATATGACAAACATAACATAGTGATTGTTGTCTGAACTTGGTTAAAAATAGCTTAGCCAAAAGGGTTGCCCCTCTAATAATCACACTGGGTTGGGGTCATTGGCAGCATCTGGTCTGAGAATGTGTCATTTTTCAGGAGGGGCCTGGGAAACGCTGCAGCCCAGAATAAGAGCCATGGGAATGATTGAAGGCCTAGTTTTTGTGTTACTAAAGTAGACCTGTCTCGTCCAACATGAGTCACTCATCACATCGCTGGACCGAAGCAGATGAACTTACAGCGCTGGTAAATCAGTAAAGGATTCGCAAGAAGAACTTGTATGGAAGAACAAAATGATTTTTAAAAAAAGAGATGTGTAATGTAATGTAATGTGCTTTAAAGGTGTTTACTCTTTGTCTATGCCTCTTTCTATAGCTATTTTGAAAGTTGGACAATCAGTCGGAGAAAAGCCTGTGTCTTTGTGTCTTTATAGATTTACAGTGGGGAAAAAAGTATTTAGTCAACCAACAATTGTGCAAGTTCTCCCACTTAAAAAGATGAGAGAGGCCTGTAATTTTCATCATAGGTAAACCTCAACTATGAGAGACAAAATGAGTAAAAAATCCAGAAAATCACATTGTCTGATTTTTTATGAATTTATTTGCAAATTATGGTGGAAAATAAGTATTTGGTCAATAACAAAAAGCAAGATTTCTGGCTCTCACAGACCTGTAACTTCTCCTTTAAGAGGCTCCTCTGTCCTCCACTTGTTTAATGGCCCCTGTTTGAACTTGTTATCAGTATAAAAGACACCTGTCCACAACCTCAAACAGTCACACTCCAAACTCCACTATGGTCAAGACCAAAGAGCTGTCGAAAGACACCAGAAACAAAACTGTAGACCTGCACCAGGCTGGGAAGACTGAATCTGCAATTGGTAAGCAGCTTGGTGTGAAGAAATCAACTGTGGAAGCAATTATTAGAAAATGGAAGACATACAAGACCACGGATAATCTCCATCGATCTGGGGTTCCACGCAAGATCTCACCCCGTGGGGTCAAAATCATCACAAGAACGGTGAGCAAAAATCCCAGAACCACACGGGGGGACCTAGTGGATGACCTGCAGAGAGCTGGGACCAAAGTAACAAAGGCTACCGTCAGTAACACACTACGCCGACAGGGACTCAATTCCTGCAGTGCCAGACGTGTCCCCCTGCTTAAGCCAGGACATGTCCGGGCCCGTCTGAAGTTTGCTAGAGAGCATCTGGATGATCCAGAAGAGGACTGGGAGAATGTCATATGGTCAGATCAAACCAAAATGGAGCTTTTTGGTAAAAACTCAACTCATCGTGTTTGGAGGAGAAAGAATGCTGAGTTGCATCCAAAGAGCACCATACCTACTGTGAAGCATGGGGTGGAAACATCATGCTTTGGGGCTGTTTTTCTGCAAAGGGACCAGGACGACTGATCCGTGTAAAGGAAAGAATGAATGGGGCCATGTATCGTGAGATTTTGAGTGAAAACCTCCTTCCATCAGCAAGGGCATTGAAAATGAAACGTGGCTGGGTCTTTCAGCATGACAATGATCCCAAACACACCGCCCGGGCAACGAAGGAGTGGCTTCGTAAGAAGCATTTCAAGGTCCTGGAGTGGCCTAACCAGTCAACAGATCTCAACCCCATAGAAAATCTTTGGAGGGAGTTGAAAGTCCATGTTGCCCAGCGCCTGCCACAAAACATCACTGCTCTAGAGGAGATCTGCATGGAGGAATGGGCCCAAATACCAGAAACAGTGTGAAAACCTTGTGAAGACTTACAGAAAACGTTTGACTTCTGTCATTGCCCACAAAGGGTATATAACAAAGTATTGAGATGAACTTTTGTTATTGACCAAATACTTATTTTCTACCCTAATTTGCAAATAAATTCATAAAAAATCAGACAATGTGATTTTCTGGATTTTTTTTTCTCATTTTGTCTCTCATAGTTGAGGTTTACCTATGATGAAAATTACAGGCCTCTCTCATCTTTTTAAGTGGGAGAACATGCACAATTGTTGGTTGACTAAATACTTTTTTTCCCCACTGTATATTATAATGTGCTTTCGTCCAGTTATTGTGCTGTCTGTGACAAAGCTTCAGAAGTGCAAAGTGTAGCCTAAATCTCCATTTGTTGCACAGCACTCACTGCTGCTTTTACCTTTGCTAACAATTAGCTCGGAGGGCAGCCAGAGGTGCTCATGGGAGACACATTAGTTAATAAGTGCTATCATTCGCTACCACTGCACTTTTAACTCTTCAGCCACTGAGGATTAAGCAAACCATTTCATATTTATGTTATTATACACCATGTCTATAAGTTATAATCGACCTGAAGGTGCACACTGTCATTGTGTCCTTGGGCAAGACACTTCACCCACCTTGCTTCCAGTGTCTGTGTACATTGGTGTATGAATGGGTGAGTGGATCCTTGCTGTAAAGCGCTTTGAGTGCCTAATGTAGGTGGAAAAGCGCTATATAAGTTGAGACCATTTACCATTTGATTACAATTCCTGCAAAACTGCAGTGGCCTATCATTGTAAGTACTGCCAATAGTCTGATAACAAATGGCAGTGACCACTCTTTGTTTTCACATTGATATAAATCTTTCAGAAACACATAATATTTGTAAATCTTGAGCACGATTGCATGTCCGGACACTGAGTGACCGACCACCTCTGTTGCTGTCTTACAATGTCCATAGAGAAAATTATACTCTTTATTTGGCTGTCCTGTCAGTCTGTGGCAACACCACAATGGCTAAGCCACAAGCTGTGAGCAAAATATTTGATTTCACTCAAAACACGAAGATTTTTTTAAGTGTGTTTCAGTGCTTTTCTACATGTTAAATATTGCCTTTTAACATGCATTTTAGGTTTTGCTTAATACAAAGAAGCGGGGAAAAAAAATTCTATTAATACCCAATGCAGTACAAGAACTGATCCTTATTTTAACTTAATTTAAACTAATATATATACTTATAGTATATATATATATATATATATATATATATATATATATATATATATATATATATATATTAGGGCCGGGACATTTTTCGATTAATTGCGATTAATTAATTACATGAGGTTTAATGCGATTAAAAATATGAATAGAAATTAATCACACTTTGCTTTCCACACTTCAGTTTCCTTTTTTCCTGCAGACGCACAATTAATGGCAATATTACACTGGTCTGTTGGACTTGGTTGAACAAAAATAAACAATATTTTGTTGCTTAAGCTTATGTATTCAATCATTATTCAATGGTATACTAAAAATCCTTATGAAAAAACTTACTTCTCACTGTTCTCAGGTCAAATATTTATATGCGATTAATTTTGATTAATTAATTACAAAGCCTCTAATTAATTAGATTATTTTTTTTAATCGAGTCCCGGCCCTAATATATATATTTAAATACATTTTGTTACTATTTGCCTTCGCCCAGTCATTTCAGTGTACCTAAGTGTGGGCAAGTTTGTGGTAAAGAAGTAAATATGTAGTAAATATGTAGCTCCATTCTCTACACATTGGACACATTTAGTCGACAGATGACCTTCACGACAATAAAAACCAGCGATGAGTCAAGTCTAAATGCGTCACTGTGCTCAGTTATTGTGTAACTACACCACTCACCTCTGACACGTCTTAGCATTAATAAACTTTCACCTTACATGGCTCCGAGGAGAGGAGGAGCTGCAGCCGCTTCTCCAATCAGACCTCCATTGACAGTCGAGATGTCAACATTCTCAGGGCTTATATTGTTTCCTAGACCATTGTGAGTGGGAGGGCCAAGAGCACACACCAAATTGCGGAGCATTTTGAGCAAAGACAGCTATATATATAAAGACAGCTCAATTGCGGGGAAAGGAAAGCAGGGGTGGTCACTCTATCATTTGTTTTGCTTTTCATGACCTGCCACCTTAACGTGAAAAAACACATCTCTATCTCTACTAAGTTAACGTGCAGTAATCTTGCTGTAAAGTGGATTGTAACTGTTCCTTTTTTCTTGAATCCACTTGTGGTTCGGATTCAATTTGCGTGGCGTAATTGGCGCCTACAAGTACTCAACGTTCACCCAATCTCTCCTTGCGTCGATTTATAGCTTTATACTTATGGCCAAGGCTGTGGATTGAGACCAACCCTTGGAATTCCTGTCTATAGTATGCTCATTGTGCACCTTTACTACCGCTGACCTTGTACAATGAAACCTCTCACTCAGCACCCGCCCCGACCCCTCCAATCCACTTGTTCCCTGGCAAGGAAACGGCCGCTTGAACCCAGTTGAGAGCTGTTAGGGCATTATAGGAACGCAAATGAGGGGACAAATTGAAGCGTTGGGAGGTGGGCCTGATCCAGCGACAGCACATGGCATAAGTAACCCCCCCAGAGGTCTAACCCGAGTGGGGTCAAACGGGCCCTAGTGCCATGTGAACAGGAAAGGTGTCTGAACTTTTGCCTTGGACCGCCTTCGTCCATCATCTGTAGCAAATGGGGAGAGAGCGAGAGAGTCTGGGAGGGGGGTGGTGGTCTGAACACCTCACACAAGCTCCCTTTGTGCTCCCAACCGCGGAGTGCGTTAGCAGGACTAAGGTGAGGTGAAGGAGGTGAAACGGAGGGGAGTGGTCTGCAGCAGAATGGGACAGCGGAAATATTGAAAATGTGACGCTTTCTGTATTGATATCATGGCACTAAAAAGTTATAAGGTATAGGCTTTCTGTCCGTGAAAAAGTGTGTTCATATTTTGACCAATCCTTCAATTTCATCAGAGAGACATCCAGAGAACTAGTGCCTGTATGGAAACCCTTCTCCAGATCTTTAGTTAGGACCAAGAAATCAAAGTGTCTGGAAACCAACATGGATTCGGAATCTAACCCAAGACCTAGCAGTCAAACAACAGAGCTACCTTTCCACAAATAATAAATAAATTGAACCATGTAGTGATCCAACAAAGCCTGTGAGAGGTCTCTGGACTTGAAGGACAAGGGAATATCAGGGCTGAACTTTTTAGGCAAGTGCTGAGGTTTTTCCATGGATAGAACGGATCTTGATATCAACTTGGAATACTCTTTTCTCTGTGGTCTTAATAAGTCTGTTGTGTTTTCGGCTCAACACTGACCTGGACAGGGCTCATTTGACTGGGATGGGAGACACCAACCCGTCTCATGTCCTGCCTCATGGAGAAGACGACGGAGTCTCTATCAGTGACAGGTCCGACCATTGTGCACATGTGTATTTGATCTCTTAACTTGACTTTTTGCTACAATGGACTGAGAAAAACAAAATTTCAACTCTCTGGATTTATATGTAATAGAGTTGATAGTAAAGCTGACTGGAGTGGATGGAATTGTTAGAGACTTAACCTTTGCAGATACTATGTCATCTATTAATGCGATTAAGATAATTTGCAGATTTATTGTGTCGCCTTTCATCGTGGATTCATTGCACTTGTTGTTAAAGTTTCCAATGACTTTCTCTGCCCCGTAATACAAAGGCGATCTAAAAAAAAATGATGTCATCTAATCTCAAGTAAAATATGGCAGGGGGGAAAACCTGCAGATTTTGCCCAATCTCTACAATTGATTTAATTTACTGCAAATCTTCTCATGTGACCCCTGTAATCCGTTTTTTTGCCTTATTTCACCGGTAAAAATTAAACTTTCACTATAAATAGAGGTAGGTAATGCCGTTGACCTGTGGGGTTAATTCTCTGGCTTTCGGATGCTTTCATCCCCTGGGGGCCGGCCCTGCGCGCACCGCTCGGGTTACACACTGGCCTGAACCGGAGAGGCCGCGCGAGGAAATGAGTTCATATGGAGCGCAGAAAGCCAGGATTTGGGCACCTTTATAGGCAGTCCCGGGACGAGCCACGCCGGGCCCTCGCTAAGTCCCGTTAATATCCTGATTCCATCATGCGTCAACCGCGTAAGGCGCTGCAGGTGAACACTGATAACCGAGAGCAATTCAATATGGAGACGTATAGTCGGCCTTCCAGATATGGAGAAAATAATGGGAAGTCATAATGAGCAACATAAGAAAGATTCTGTGTTCGTTATCGAGCTAGAGCAAGAAACTGCTAAGGAACACACATGTCGTCAATGACAGTCCATCAGTTACTCATTATTCGCTGTGAAATGTTGACGTTTAGGCCATTGATTTGTGCGAGAAACTGCGGTTCCTTCTTAGAAAAATTACCTGAATGGCCATCGGAAAATCCAGTCAGAAGTTCCGTGTTTCTCCTTTTAGTTATTCAAACTCTTCTGGATCTTTCTTTTCAAATAGTCAAGAGTAAGAGTCAAAGAGTAAAAATGACAATCTCTCCACACCACTTGCTTCTGCTTGCCTTCATGGGAGTTCAAATAATCGGGAAAACAATCGTCGGACTGGAAAACTTTGTCAGAACAAGTAGTCGCTTTCTCCTTTCAGCACCTGTCAGAACGATAGACAAACGCTCGCTGGAGAATTGGGAAAAACCTTAAATGAAAATGTCTCGATTAATACCAGATGAAACGGCCCGTTGAGCTGCGGTGATTTGTGTCCACCGGCCGGCTCTCCTGACTAATTACTCCTGCGCATAATCCGAAAATGTTGTAGCATAATTGCAAATCGTGTTTACACTCCACAACTCGGCGGGATCGGCGTTATAAAGTGCTCCGGCCCGCCAGGATAAATACACACAGCGGACGGACTGAACCGCCGCAACATTTATCTTTCCCCATTTGTTAATCTAATCAGACCGGATAAATAGATATATACACATGGACGTCACACCGCAGTCGACCCGTCCATCAGTGCGTCTGTCGGGGGCCGGTGACGCCTTCACAACCTGGGTCTGCGAGGTGTATGATCGATGTGCGAAATGCAGTGGGCTCACACGGCTCTGGCAGTTACAAACAAGCACCGAGAGGCCGTGATAGACGCACCAGCTGAGGTTATAGGGTTAGGCGCGGGTCCAAGGGGAACATCCAGGTCCAGACAGTAATGGACCTCGACTGGGGGACTGTAACTTTTGAACTATGGGGCTGCACAAGTAATCAAATTAAAGATTGTATCATGTTTTAAGTGATTGCGATTCAAAACCTTTACCATATTGGTCCTGGAATCTGACCGCTCAAGGGAATACCCATGGAGACCCTTTTTCTTGGCGAGGTTACAGGGAGAATTTCATCAAACCCATGGTGACTTATCTCATGTACTTCTTTTGTACACTAATTGACTTTTACCGTTTTTTTGCTCCACATTTTCGAGTACCCTTGAGGGAAAGTCCAGTTTCCAGTGCAGTCCCACCCAGAGCGGCCCATCCCAGGAGCTCTGCTAATTCCTGGGTCATGAGGACAGTGGGCCCCTTCCCCTTGCTCCCGCTCCCTGCTGCTTACCTCAGCAACAAACTGGGAGGAAGCCACAGCAGCACGGAGACTGAAGCAGGAGTGGGGGGAGAACCAGAGAGCAGAGTTCACAACGTTCAACGGTACACGCATAATTACACAAAAGATGTGTTTTTTT
Organism: Neogobius melanostomus; assembly: GCA_007210695.1. NCBI lineage: Eukaryota > Metazoa > Chordata > Actinopteri > Gobiiformes > Gobiidae > Neogobius > Neogobius melanostomus. The sequence goes on along the minus strand of VHKM01000009.1, from coordinate 16,278,508 downwards.
TGTGTGTTTTTTTGCGTAACTTCAAATCAAGTGTTCTTTGATTATTACATTTCCCACCCTCATGTGTTCAATCCATTTTCTCCATCTCTGTTCTCACCTGCAGTTTAAGCCTGACAATCCAAAGTTCTGCTTGAGCGGATTCCCAAGTTCTATTTTCTCAACACCTCCTTTCTCTCCGGCCGCCGTTGACAGCTCGCCTTCGTTGTGTTGGTAGAGCGAGGTCCACGTTGTAATAAATGGCAACTCCTGTCAGCAATGTGCACTCTGATGGCAACAATTTGAGAACCGTACATAACTATTGCAAACTCCCAGCTCATGTTAAAGAAGCAGACACAGTCGCTACAATTAAGACTAGGCTCAAAACGTACCTCTTCGAATTAGCGTATCATCAGGTCAGTTAGGCAAAGTTCTAACCCACAGCCTGAAGTAAAGCTGACTTAGGAGAAACTGCTGTGGGAAGTACGGTCCACTGAGTGCCATCTTCTAGTTCTTCTTACTGTAGAACTTGTCTTATTATGATACAGTATTTCTTTGATCTGAAGTCTGTTCATCACTATTCACATGGTGTCTCCTGTCCCACTCCCCCTTGGGAGTGCCTGTTTCAGACGGTGGGTCATTGGTGTCAGGGTCTTCAGCCCTGTCCATGGAGGAACGGAGAAACCCCGCCTACAGGAACTGGACGAGAAGAACCGAAGCTCTAACAGGGACTGGACATTCTGTGATCTTGGCCCGTCTGCTGAGGGACTCCCATTAGCCCTGAGTCTAGCCTGTCCGTCCATGGGAGTGGATCTCTCCTTCTGTGGTTCTCCCCGAGGTTTCTTTTTTCTCCCACTGGGTTTTTGAGTTTTTCCTCGCCGTGCTGGAGAGTCTAAGGACAGGGGACACACCCACGGGGCTCGTCACCACCTGCTACTGACGTTTATTTGGACATTATGTTTGCCTGGATACTTAATTTGCCTGAACTTTACATTGTCTTGTTTTCTGCTCTGTTTCATTGCTTTAATGTTTGTACTGTCCTGTGAGGCAACTCCTGTTGTGATTTTGGGCTATACAAAGCTATTGATTGATCCCAACTCACCCTTTGAAAAACAAAAACATTCCCCACACCCCCCCGCTTAAGATTGTTTTTTAAAATAGTCATTGTACTAACCCCATACTACACGAAACAAAAGAGTTACGCCCGGGGTGTATGTGGTAACAATATATTATAAACTTCAGACCTTTCTATGAATAGGGCGGCACGGTAGTACAGCGGTTAGTGCTCGTGCTTCACAGCTAGAAGGTCCAGGTTCAATTCCCACCTGGACGGGGCCTTTCTGTGTGGAGTTTGCATGTTCTCCCCGTGTCTGCGTAGGTTTCCTCCGGGTACTCCGGTTTCCTCTACCACAAAAACATGTACAATAGGCCACGATGAATGAGAGTGTGTTTGAGAGTGCGCATGGGGGACGACTGATGGAAATTAGCCCAGGGCTACAATCCGGTGTGGCTTGTTCATTAACTTGCACTGTCCCTACCAAATAAACCAATAAATAAATTGCTATTTTTAATAGCACATCATCACATATAAATGGGCTTATAAAAACACTTATTACACACCATTAATTGAACAAGGATCAGAATTTTTTTTTTAAACCCCTGTATTAATTTATTCAAACATTTTTGTAATTAGCTGAATTCCAACATTTTACTGCTTTATGGAGACTGAAGCGGGAGTGGGGGGAGAACCAGAGAGCAGAGTTCACAACGTTCAACGGTACACGCATAATTACACAAAAAGATGTTGTTTTTTTTCAAATCAAGTGTTCTTTGATTATTACATTTCCCACCCTCATGTGTTCAATCCATTTTCTCCATCTCTGTTCTCACCTGCAGTTTAAGCCTGACATAATTCACTATTCAACATAGTGAATTAGATTTTCACTATGTTGAAAATCTAATTCAACATAGTGGGAGGAACTCATCAGGCATAGACCAGTGAGTGAGTGAGTATGATAGATAGATGGATGGATGGATGGATGGATGGATGGATACTTTATTGTCAGATGAAAATGACAATAAAATGACCTGCTGCTATCACTTTATATCACTTAATATCACTTTTCTGTAAATACAATCCCGCTGTTGTTCAATGTCAAATTGTTGTTGTCTTACCATATGTCACTTTATTTTATCTTATTTATTTAATATTGTTATGCATGCCCCATAACCTTATAGTTTAAAGTTTTTTAGCTTATTTTTTATTTTAACTCTATGTTATATGTTTTATGTCACACCAAGAAAAAAATCCTACTTTGTGAACCTGTTCTAAAACCATGGCAAAAACCTATTCTGATTTTGATTCTGAGATACGAGGATCTGAAATTTGTCTTGCAAGGTTCATACAAAATACAAAGACATACGAATATAAGACAATTCACAAACACATGAAAAACAACTGTCCACTCGCCATGGTACACTTTGATTTTATGACTTAAGCTCCTCATTTAGTTTCAGGATGAACTGATGAACAAATGAGTTCCTCAATCTGACCTTATTAAAGCGTGGCACACAGTACAGTTTTAAAACATATTGTGTCTTGATCCCAGTTTTAGTCTATGAAAATGCACAGAGGTTTTAATCACGTTTTATTCAGTTTCAGTGGAAAAAAAACAACAACAAAAGTTAGTATTTCCCAGAAAATGATTTAGGTCACTCATTAGGCCTGTTGGAAAGTGGGATGGAGGTTGAGGTTGTTTAAAGCTTTTGACAAACAGATATACGTATGCATTCATTTGTGAACAAGGGCTTTTCCTCACAGCGGCCGCTCTTCTCATCCTTCAATCATTGCCTTGAGGTTTTTAATTAATTAGCTTTTTAATAATTAAATAATTAATTAATTACCGAGGTTAGATCAACACAGATCATGAACATTACCCTGTTACTTGAACCAAAGAGGGTGGGGGATACAATCTCTCGGAGGTGAGGTGTGAACAAACCCACTGCGTCTTCTCAGGTTGGTGGCAATGGGACCCTGACAGTGGGAGATGAATGGGAGGGAATTATCTACTCACTCGTCCAGATAATGGCTCCATTTGGCCCTGAGTTAGAGAGTGCTTTCTAATTAGCTCCCTGCAGTCGCCGGGACCACCCCTCTCCTCCCCCCTCCCCCCAAAGAAAACACTCACACACACACACACACACACACATACATGCTGAGGCTCTAAACTACTTTGATGACACCTACAAAGTGAGTTGTGTGGGTAAAGACACGCATATCCACAGTCGCTGAGCAAGTGTGCAGGATCAAAAATATGCAGGAATGATAAATGTTTTGGGGGGAAATTCTCATTGGAATTTTTTTTCCGGACAAACATTGTGATTCACTTTGCAATGAATGTGTTAGAAGAAGAAGTAGAGCTTCATTTTGTTTAGCGCCTTTCACAGACATAGTCACAAAGCGCTTTACATGACCTCTTTTAACCTCTTAGCCCCCGCCTGAACCGAAGGCATTTTCCCCAGTTCAGTTTTACCCAAATCTCAAAGCTTCTTGACTGGAGAACACTGTAATGCCTCATTTGAAAGCTAAGTGATTGTAACTTTGTAGTCACATTGTCACCGCGCTATTGTCACATTTTGTTTTGTCGCTTTTTGGTCATGTTTTTGTGTCACTTTTTTGTTGCGTTTTTGTCACTTTTTGTTGTATTTTATCCTCGTTTTCGTTGCTATTTTGACGCTATGGCTGTGTCCGAATGTCCACACTATTCCCTATAGTGACTATATAGTGGTCACACCATTTTGTAGGGCGTCCGAATGTCCAGAGAGAAAAAAGTAGTGCACTCAAAATTTCCCACAATGCATTCTGAAAAGTAGTGAGCAGCGGTGTTCACTACACGGGTCAATATAGCCCACAATGCATTGCGTGAGTCGGAAAAATGCCTGACAGCAACAGGTCTTTGAACTAAACAACACGACTGAATGAAATCAGCTGTTTCAATCGGTGTTGTGTATTTATCATGAATAAATGACTTAAATATAAACGGTTACGGGGAAAAATGCTAGCGTTAGCTGCTTACCTTTAGCTTGAGCTGTTAAATGACCGATAGCTTCCTCTCGAATAACCCAAGCCATTCATGTAAAATCCATGTTAAATATAACGTATCTGACTCGTATTTATCCATAATTAGTCCCCTGTCTCATGAGTTTGGTTGTTTTTTATCGCAGAAATACATTTTTCCCGGAGTTTAGCGAACTTTTAGCAGATGTAGTGCACTGAGCGGCCTCTGACCTACTTTCTGCAGTCTTCTGGAGTGATTTTTTCCTTTTTTTTTTTTTTTTTAATGATAGTTTAATTTTAATTTAAATGTGAAATTAAATGCCTGTAAAAGTGTCAAAACTGTTGTTCTGTTTAATAAAATAAACATTTGTAACAATAAATAAATTCAGATAAAAAAAAAAAAGGAAAAAAGTCTGCACGCCGCAGCGCGCGTGACGTCACGCAGCTCGGAGAAAGTAGTGGGCTTCTGTCCGAATAGCCAACAGAATCAGTGGACTATATAGCCTACTATATAGTGCGGCCTATGTAGTGAATGAGGGGTTAGGGACTAGGGTGGACATTCGGACACAGCCTATGTTCAAGAAGCTTTTAGATTTTGGTAAAGCCAAACTTGGATCAAATGTGCTCGGTTCAGGTGGAGGTAAACAGGTTAATCAAGTTCTAGTTTACAGTGGACCTTCAAGCACATCCCAGAGTGTTACATTTTGAAACATAAAACTGCTAAGAAAGTGCATTTCAGAACAACAGTCTTAGCTGGTTTTGCCAATACGGAGACAGTGTTTGCCAAACTAGATAATTGCAGTCTTTGCAACTCTTGAAATTGCTATATTTTGATTCCATTACAAATTAATTGTGCATCTGAAGATTACACACAATATAAAGGTGAATCATTTTTGAAGGCTAAAAGTAACAATTATACTGAGGTGAGTTATACCCCTCAGGACAAAGACCATTTAAGCCACAGTGGGAGGCCATTTGGAAGTTGCTCTCTAAACTATACCATTCGGTTTACCTGGTAACAGTTGATGCCATGTCCTGTTGGTGTGAAACTCAGCTAGCCTTGTTAAGTATTCACATTATTTGTTTAGAGGTGCGTTTAAATAAGCCATAGATTTAGTATGCAGTGAGGGGCACTTTCCATTTTCAAATTCAACAAAAAACAAAACAAAGTTAATTTGGTTCATCTCAGAATCAGGCTGATTTAACAACAGTAATGTACCCAGGGCCTCTGCAAGCAGAACTTTTTATAGAAACAGGGAGAAGGGGTAGCTCATTAAAATTAAACTCATGCTCGAAATTACACCAATATTATTTGGATGTAACAGTTGAATAGTTGGTGCCCTCTCCCCCCAGAGCCTGAGTTTCTCCGCTCCGCCTCTGCAGCAAACTTCAGCTCAGACGAGTCTTCCCTTCTGTGCCTTCCCCTCTTTCCTAAGAACACTACATGATGCAAACGTTTTGCGTGAACTTGCAACGAATTGACTATGTTTGTATGAGTGAGCCGTGCGTAACGTCTCCTCGTGCAGGACAGGGATTCCTATATGTGCGTCATTGGTTGCAATGGCCACATAATTCTTCTTTCTCATCGTTCTCATTGAATGTGGACAGTTTTTTGTCAGATGCGTTAATAAAACGGCGGTGCAAATACAATGCCTACAATGGCGTTTAGTCACATTGGCCTCAGTGTGGTTCCCCTCGGCAATGTAGTGCCCATATAGGGAGCAGCGGCACTGAATGTAGGGCATAGTTTGATGAAACCTTTTTTACCTCAAAAAGAGCGTCAATATCCAGAATAGGGTGACCAGATCTTCCAACAAAAAAACTGGGACAATATTCGGAAATAGGCCACAGGGGTTCCAAATGTAAAATGTCTTTACCCACGATGAATGATAAAACTGTCAGCGACTTGTGACATGCACCCATCCGCATCCTGAATTGAGAAAAACTGGGACTGTCCCGGGTAAACTGGGACATCTGGTCACCCTGATCCAGTAGTAAAAGAAGCAAAGTAGTCATTTATAAATGAGAAAAAAAACTGAAACCTTTTTAAGAAAACTTCAACAATAAAAGAATCATTTTCAAATGGCATTATTTAGGTAAATATTTAATAAGGTACAACACAAAACTGAAAGGCGAGGAAACCATTAAAAAAAATGGTTTTGTAGTTTTAGTGTAAATGTGTTTTAAGTGAAGAGTAAGAACCTCATCGGCCTCCTTAGATAACCCCAGCTCAGCGAGGCAGAGGGCGGTGACAGTTTTAATGTCCATGAGCGTGCGGTTGTACTCGGGGCCCCGACATGTGGAAGTCTGCTCCGTCCCAGCCCTGCGCCCCCCGTGTCCCGTTGCCCCCCGTCCCGACTGCGGGGGCTTCTAGAGGGTGATGATGGGTGGGAGGATGCAAGGGTGTAGGAAAGGTTTAAGGCTCGGTGATAACTTTTGCCCTTGGTAGGAGACGACAACAGCCTGACCGCGGGAGGCTGGGGGACAGAGAACTGGATTTTGAAAAAAAACATCATACTCTTTGCAACTCTTAAGTTCTGATCTGAGGAGCTGTATTTTCAGGTTGCCGGATCGCACATATTTGTTTGAAGTGATTTGAGTTATCCAGCGTGGCCGGGGATACACCGAGCTCTGAAGATTCCGTTGCAAAAGGAAAATAAACTGCCTTCAGCGATCCCCGTTTATGCAACCCAATCTGCGCTCAAGCTCCCCTGTTTATGGATGTTGGGGTTTTCTATCTGCGACTGTGATCTGTTTCACACAGGGATCACCTCACGGATGGGGATAATGTCGCAGGTATGGGAATGGGAACGGGCCGACGTTATAGAGTTGGAATAATTAAGAAATGATCGTGAGCAAAAAGTATCTGATAGCGAAGTCCAATTCGATTTTTTAAAGTTCCGGATTCCGTTCACATGTAATGTCGTAATGCGTGCATCCAGAAGCATTGACGTTTGAGGGAAAATGGGACTGGAAGGAAATCGAAACACTTCGAGCATGTTTGTAGATCGAAACTTCAGAGTCAGAAGGTGACAAATTATTAACCCGTTTTATACTGCAACTGTGACTATTTAAATTGGGATTTTGATTTAATCGCCATTCATTGTTCAGACAGTATGGTGCATATAATTACATCATCTTTTCAGCCTATATAGCTATAGGTGCTCTCCAACTTTTCAACCCTCAGAAAACTCGGCTCTTTTATCTGGTCTTAAAATTTGCCTCAACTAGAGCTAACTCACGTATGTCTATAACAAAGGACAGAATACAAATTCACTAAAAACGAATGCCAAACCAGGTCTAAAACAAGGACTAAACCAGGACTTAGCCAAGACCCAACTTGTAACAGTGCGCACACAGCCTCTTACTCACTAAACAGACGAATGACAAATCAATTCTTGTAAGTTTCATTGCTTCCTGTTCCTGTGCCCTTGTGCAAGACCCTTCAGTCACTTTGCCTTTGTCAATATCAAAGAGAGAGTGTAAGAGTATGCAATAGACCGAACTGAACACGGTTTTGAATCCAGAAAAGCACTCTTGTTGCTACAGTTTGCAAACCACAGTTAGCTCCAATAGGTGTTTTCCTCATTGTCCATCCTCCCTATTACAAGAATTTTAGTCCCAGTCCTCGCTTAGTTCAAAAATAGCACAACTGACTTTTCCAGCTCATTTGCCTTGGAATGAATGAGTGTTTTGACAGCGTTACTAACTTTAGGAGACGTGCCTCATATCTGACTCATATTTAATTAAAAGTTATTTAATTCCTGCTACTACGTACAGACGGCGCGCTGTGGTGGGCGAATTAAACAGCTTATAAATCACAGTGCACGCTCTGTATTGGTGAGTTGAGAATGTGCAACACTTCACCTCTGGGAGAGCGAGTGTAGCCGAGTTGGATGGGGCTGATAAAGCTGGATTGTCTGGCCGTAATCAGAGCCAGATGCTGGTCAGGCCCTATAGCCATGGTGGTCCGACCACATCTGCTGCCGCGGCGACGGGGGTGCCGAGGGGGAGGGGCCACAGCTGGATGACCTGTGACCCAGCGAAGGGAACCACGAGCCAAGGCTGACAGCTGCCATGGAGGAGGCGGCGGGCGACCTGCTATCATCTCCTCTATACACTCTGCTCCTCACATATGTGTCATTATTAGTTGGACCGTGCTTTCGGACTGTAATTTTGTAAATCAGAAATCAAATCTGGAAATATTAAAGCTAAGAACATCTTGCACAAGCATTTCCTAATTGCAAAGACATGTTTTGGCCATCGGTGTGTTTTTGGAGGGCTGCTATTGAACTAAAACTAACGATACTTTACGATAATAAACATTATAATATTATAATAATCATCATAATAATAATTGTATTGGGGTACATCTCCGTAAAAAACTAGCCTAAATCTGGCTAATAATTATTTAGTAAAGTGAATGCCCAACATCCGGCCCCTTGTGTTTTAATCTGGCCTATTCTATCAAACATAGGTATGGCTGGTATGGCTCAAAGTGCCATGGCCCCCAACAGTTGCTTCTCCCGTCTCGTACATACTCAGAATGTAAACTGAGTTGAAATGCAAAGAAATACATTATTTAGGGTGTATTCAGACCTGCACTGTTCCACTTTAGACGGACCAAGGTTCATTTTGGTCCAGACCTTTTTTGCAGTTGTGAACACACAAACGAATCCTGGTGCGGCTCAAAGAACTGGACCGAGACCAAACGGACTCTGGTGCGGTTTGCTTCAGGTGTGAATACAAACCAGTGTCAATCTGAACCAAGTCCAGGATACATGCGCCTTTTTGGGCTTAACAGGCCACCGTAGCAAGGCACCATGGGAAAAATTATCCCTTCACTGCTGCTAATGCTAAAACTGGATGGATGCTACAAACAATGAGCCTTAGTCAGACCTGGAGCAAGGCGGAGACACTGAGCCTCCTGGATATTTGGGCAGATGCGCACATAACCCAACTGCTAGAAAAGACACACAAAAATGTGATTGTGTTCAGCATGTTTAACGAGAAAATGAAGGAGAGGGGCTTCAAGTGGTCTCCTGAACTGCCGCGTCAAAGAGAAAATACTTCGCCAAACTGTACGAATGTACGAGATCCAATAAAGAAGAGTGGGGGTTCAGGAGAGGAAAATGACAAATGTCCCTGGTTTGACGAACTCCATAAAATATTAGGAGCAAGACCAACAATTTGTTCCGTGGACATAATATAAAACAAACAGCTCAGCAGACGACCCTTCATCTGCAGAAAACACCTCTTCCACCAGCTACTCCGGTGAAGCTGAGGTTAATGGTAAGTGGTTTAGTCTCGTACGTTTCTTTTATTGTCATTGTAAGTGTCAAACAATTCATTTGCTGTGGTCATTGCTGTCCAATGGGAGCGCCGATCGCCACACACGTGGATCTGTTTACAAAATATAGTTCACTTGCAAAAAGTACAGTCTGAATGCGAACCCCACCAAACGAAAAAAAAAGTCTGCTTTTGGTACGGACCAAACACTTCTACCTGTAGCTACCATTGTTGATGTTGATACACCGACAAAGTAACTATGCTTTTGAAGTAGAGTACTAACCCATTCAAGGCCTCAAGGAAATATGATGCAAAATCTTAAAATAGGCAGAAGTCAAGACTAAAGTGGATTTTGCACTGTAGTGCAGTGTAGTACAGTGGTTAGTACTCTAGCACATTATCTCTTTTTGGAGGTTGGCATATTATGACAAAAAATAACTTTAGAGGTAAATTGACTCTGTGTGAGTGTTAGAGGATAATATTAAATCGCTATTTATCATACTGGGTCAAGCTGTACAGTCGTACTATCTCTGTCATAGCCTTGACTGTGGTACTCAGGTGCCCACTCTCATCCACTGAATGATTTGCTTACGTATCAGTATGACGCTCGACAGGGTATTTATCCCTTTTCTGTGGAAGCATAGACAGACTTGAATGTTAGCACTAGCGCAATGTCTCGAGTTCATGTCCGTACCGATGATAAATAAACTTCTCCTGTATAAGACATCCAGACTGCTGCCTATTCTTCATCATCCTCTCGAACACCATTGTTATTTCTCTAACAGTGAGAATAGACAGAGGTTTTTGTATTACATTTTGAGTATTTTCAGTACAACAGATTACTTCATAACTGAACTATTCATTGAACGAATCGTGAAAGACCTTTACCCTGCGTGAGTTTCTAGGAAGTCCCATAGAAAGGTTTTGCAGATATACACAACGGCAAACCAGGAGTTCTTGGGCAAATATTTACTAAAGTGATTCATGCAAACCTACTTCAAAAACATACTCTATTTTAACTTCTTTTGTCTCCCCCACTCTCCACAAAAAAAATCTATCAAAATTGTTTTACAAAATTGTCACGGCGGGTTTTGCAAACAGTGCTTTGAAATGTGTCTTGATGGATTTGTCGAGTAGTTAGTCAGACAGAACTAAGGCCTGTTGCTCCGCTGATAGGGGCGAGACGACTCTATCTCCCTCTTGCGATGATGGAGAAGAGCATTCGTCCGTCTTCACGTCGCCACGGAGACAAACGAGTTGCAGCGCCATGGCAACAAACCCGCCCACGGCGTTTCGCGCATAGAAATTAAAAGGAGGAGTGGACAGTTAGCAAGCCTGGCTACTCTGGGAAACTTTTCATAGCCTGTTAGCCTGTTCAGTGTATTTTTCCTATAGCCGTTAGCATTTAACATTAGCCATCAAACATCCCAAATTACAAACGGTCCAGATGTTTTCCTCTGTTGGCAACCCATCAACCACATTCAGGTGACGTCGAAGCCTACTTAAAAAGCAATAACAAATGTACAGCTCTTTTGAGATTTGACTTTAGATAAGTTTTAGTGTGTAAAGTTTCTGCTTTTTGTCGGGTCAGATCCAGTGGCCACTAAACATCATTTTAACCTCTTAACCCCGCCTTAACCAAGCGCATTTTCTCCAGTTCGGCTTTACCCAAATCGATAAACTTCTTTTTCTCATTTGAAAGCTAAGACCCACAAAACTGATCTAAACGGATCTTTTCCCTGGCGTTGTTGCCGTGTTGTTGCAACCTTTTTAGACTTTTCTTGTCACTGCTTTTTTGTCACTTTGTTGTCACTCTTTCATTGCGTTTTCATCCTCGTTCTTGGCTCATTTTTGTTGCTACTTTCTTTGACACCTTTTTTCAACAAGCTTTTAGATTTGGGTAAAGCCAAATTGGAGAAATGTGCTCGCTTCATACCTGGCTATTCTTTAATACGGGGTCTGACTTCTCCATTCATTTGTATGGGAATAAACACTTATCTTTTATTATGTGATATTTTATTCCATTTCATGTTAAATTAACGTGCCTGTACATAAGATAACAGCAGGGTGTCTTCTTCCCTGTGATCACCCCATTGTGTTTTGGCAACGATGGGCCCGTACACACCACAGCCCTATAATGCAGTGTCTTTGTATTCGACTGGTTCAACATTCCAAACATCTGCTCCCTTCAGATATTTATTAATAAACCAAAAGAGGAAGACAATACCTCTGTCACATGTCGACCAACTGTCATTTGTAGTCATAAACTATCAGGTCTGGAATTACTGGTTTTCTTCTGCAGTCGCAACAATCGACTTCAATCAACACACTCCGTTGACTGAGACGAGAGACTGAACATTCTCAACAAACAATTTCTAATTCGACACCTGTGCGTCACATCAACAAAAACGTGATGGGACTGTGGGCTAAAGAAAGAAGGAAGGCTTCAAATTCTACTAACACACGATCATTTTCTGAGGCCACGAACACACCGCCCACACGTGCGCTGACGTGTGTGAGCTTGCCACGGTCCATCAGAGCCAGAAGTGATTTGAATATTAAAGATCTGCACCAGGGACGCGGTGCCCTGGTACAGGTAATTGCACAATAACAACAACAATGCATGTCTTGTGTGTATTCAAAGTGGAAAACGCACCCGGCACAAGCGCGAAGCATCAACAACGAGATTGATCCTGTTTTCTGTAATCCCCTCTGCTCATGAACACTAAATAACCTGTTACCATTCATGTTTGCACCATGTGATTACCCACCACTCATCTGCTGCTTTCTGTACATTTGTACATTTGTATATTGTGTATATTTTATACATTCAGAGTTAAGATCATTTTAACCATATCTAGTAGTATATTTATTTTTTGATTCTTTTGCATGCCCTAAAACAGGGGTTCCCGAACTTTTCAGCCCCCCCCAAATTCACTCAACCGGGACCCCCTTCTGTAAAATGTAATTAACATTTATAATAGTGCAAAACATTAAACATCTGGTTTGATGTTAGTTTGGACTGTTTTCTGATATTTGGCTCAATTTCACTAAAATATGCCGTTTTCAATCAACAATGTCAGAAATGTAAAAATGATAGTCTCAAATCATCTCGTGAGCCCACTTCAGTGTCTACTATTTATTTTATTACTAGTCTATGTTTAGATGTTGCACAATTGCACATAGAATCCTAGTTTGTGAATGTACCTTCACTGATAAAACCTCTTCTGGTTCTTATTCTGATGCGCTGCTCCAGGTGTCAGCACCACATGCAGGCAGTAAAAACCCATCCAAATGGTGCTGCTTCACACAACAAAGGGTCAAAACACTTGGCCCTCATGTGTTTGAGGCTTATCGATTATCCATAATGGTAGTTTTAAGCACAGCGTCTAATTTCCAGTGACCAATGATGCTATAATGGTGTTGGTGATCAGTGTCGATGTAAGATTTTGTGTTACATTCAGTGAAGAAACAAGTATGTTTTGCTTTTTCTGACTGATGATCACTGCTGATGGAATTTCAAATAAATTATAGCTCCGAATGACAATTAAATGATAGGTCTCCTCTCCCTAACAACAAGCGGTTCTTTGTTTTAGCACACTAAAGCGCTGGAGTCATTGTAAAGCAGCACCTTACATAACAGCAGCACCGCAGGCTCGCTCAAAGAAGTGGGGAAAGATATAGAGTGTGCCTGCACATCCTTCGGAGCTGAGGCATTTCCTTTTGGGAATCCCCTCAGAGGAACAGGCTGGTCGCGGGGAAAAAGTGACTTTGGGAGTGCAGTATCTTTTGGGCGTGTGCTCCGCTGAATGGGAGGTCAGTAATCTTCAGCCTGACCCCTGGGTTTGAGTGGCAGCCGGTTCTCCGCCGAGGAGAGAGTGGAAAACAGCCCCGCTCTCCATTGTTCTCACCAGTGCCATGCTCCAGCGGAGGGCAGGTGCTTCGGTGTCAAAATAGGAAGACACGAGACAGACTTGGCTGACGTCCAGCATTAACTGACACGAGACAAAAGCCGCGCTCGACCTGGGGGCGCGGAGAAGTGAGAGCGGGTCACTTACAAAGAGACCGGGCTCTGTACTTTCATTCGCACCGGGTAAGTGGCGAGGAACCTTTGGACCCATAAGACCGGGTTACCAGAAAGATGTCTTTGAGAATCCAAATGTTCCCATTCCAGACTCTACCTAACCCCTGTCAAACCTATGATTGATACCTCAGTTGCACATCACGGCTGAATGATAACAGATTGCCACACGACACTGCCAAAGACGACAACGCGGAGTAGCTGCCAAGTTGTTATCTAAAGCTCTGCCGATTATTTTCCGCGAGGTTTTCCTGTCAGGATGTTATGAATGTCTCCATGCTCGGTGGCGGGTGATAAACGGTGTCGCTAAAACTTGGCTGATGTCATAAAACGGCTACAAGGCCCAACTTCCTAAGTGCGAGTTAAAGAATGCATGGCTGTTCAGGAAACATGACTTAAGTGACTCATGTTTCCTCCTAGAAGAGTTCCCGAGACATAAGGACTTTCTGAAGGGCCAATAGTTTGATATTGAGGAGCGATGGTTTATGGTTAGCATCTCTGCACTTAACACAAACTTCAGTGTCTTTTCAGCCAATAACAAAGTGATTTTCTTCCATGTAAGTATTAAAATGGGTGATTCAGAACTGACAACATCGTTATTTTGAACAGGAGCAATCCGATCTATCATCATTGCTAATTCCTCCCCATTATTTACCTGCATTTGGGATGAAATGTTGGCCCCGTTTTGGAAAACACCCGTCTGTAATGTATTTATGTTGGCAGGCTAAAAAGCTTCCTGTGCAATAATGTATTCCGTGGCATTAAATTAACAAGTCTCCAGCCTTTGTTTGTTTTCGTAGCGTATCTGGCCTCCACTCGGCGATTGGGCGCTCGGTGTTGGATTTCCGCCCGTGCAGTGGAAAGCCGTGGCAGGAATGCGTACATTCATCTGATCTGCCTGGAGGAGTCAGCGGAGACAAGTGGGGTGAAGAGGGACGGGACCAGTCCAGTGAAATCCTAATGTCGGTTGTTATTGGTGCCGTTAGTTGATGGATTTGCACCTATTGTTCAAACACTTGAAATGTCAATGGATATCAAGAGGTTAGCGGTGAGCTAAAGAGTCAATGTTCCAGCCATTGAAGAAGCTAATCGCATTAGCTAGCAATGGCTAACCCTCCACTGTGCGGCTCAAACTTCAAAATGAAGTTTGAGCCATGTTGATACAAGGTTGTTTAGTTCCAAGCCAAATGTGGAAATCTGAGTGCTAGTGTACGACAACGAATCTTAGATGCACGTTTTTGCATGTCATAAGCTCTTTGGAAACCCAGTATGGCACAACTACTCTTTTTTTTCCTCCAATACTTTTCATGTAAATCTCATCCTTGCCAGCGTCATCTTTTGCATTGTTTTGCATATGAGTGGGATGGTTGTTAGAATTGAGCCTGACAGGGTTTCCCCAGTGTTTGGGCCAAGTCTGGAGGCCATTGTTTTTGCTCCAAAGGAGTCACTGATGGACAGCAGCACTGATTCTGTTGTTTCCTGTACAGACTCTCTCCTCTACTCTTATCGTAAGTGCCTTTGAGCGGAGCGAGAGAGAGTGTGAAGAGCCTATGGAGAGGGGTTTTCCGATATGCACATTCTTCAAAAGTACAGCCAACCAGACGAAGACCAACCGACTTGAAGCCTACTGCATGTTTTCCACAGTGCTCCTCATTGACTGAAACGAAAGACTTTTATTCTACGTGTGCTTTTCCCTGTTCTGGACACAATGAGATGCAAGATATTGAGTGCAGATAAGCTAAGAATGTAGCGGTTGCCTGTTCTCGCTCTAAACGCGCAAAGAGGAAATACCTATGTGATGGATTTTCAATTCTCATTCCCAATGGCCAAACAGGACAACTATTTGTACTGAATGGATCTGTGTTTGCGGCTAATTTGGGGACTTCACAAAGCTCATTTGGCGTACTCAAACCACATTCTCTACTTCACAAGAAACTTTCAAAGCCTCATCTTTTTTCCCCCAAACACTCATTTGATTAGTATGAATGACAAACATGCACAACGGGCGGGAGCTCAACTTGTTAACTTTGATTGAACTTTGCAGATATTGTGTCTGTGATTCTCCGTTTTATTACCGAGCATGTCTTCTGGAGGTAAAACCATATATCAGGAGCTGAACCATGTCAAAACAGGCCCAAAGGCTCAAGAGTGTTCAGTCATGTTTTCAACTGCTGAGTAATTCTGCAACGAAGATTTTTTATATCTCCACAAAATACCAAGACCAAGTTTTACCAACATCTACTCCCTATCCTGTGAGAAAAGGGCTTAAGTGAGATATTTAAATCACAAACTAACCGTAGTTCAATGATTATCATATTATTTCCCGGTTCCGCCTGTTTCACCTAATACCAAACCACAAACAGGAGCTCAACGGGGCCTTTTTTTTTTTTTTTTGCCTGGTCCCGTCTGCTTGGACTTTTGACCCCTCGGTCACGCAGTTGTCGGACCTCATATAACCACTGCTGCTCCTCTCACAGCAACTGCGAGTCAATTATTGAGCAAGTTCACCAGCGCACGGCGGGTCAAACGTGCACCCTTCGCTTCGGCAGATTGATAGGACGACTCCGATTCGGTAGGCAGTAGGTTTCGCCAGGTGGCCTTACGTTGTTTATTTCCGTAAATCGCTGCGAGAGTTAGCCGGAGCTTTCAAGTCGCTCCTATGGCCGCCTGTTATAAGCGCGGAGTAAACAAAACATTAGGTCGTCATAAATCACTGTGCACATGTCTGGGAGTTTGAACACACAGACGACCGGCCAAGCCGAGCCACGCCACATCTCTCTCGCTTGGTCCCAAAGTGTAAGATCATTATTCAAATTGCTGCTCAATTAAGATAAGGCCAAATGACTTTCTCTGTACGAGCGTTTGAAGTCTGGGGGATTTTGGGAGCTCCTGTTTGTGCTTTGATGTCCAAGAGGGCTGATGTAGCATGGAGGTATATTTTTAGCGGGGAATTGCAAAGTCGACGCTAACATTTTACTAGTGTCTCTGCAAAAAATGATTGCACTTTCTGGCGAGCAACCATATGAAAAGTGTTTCATTACGTTTGCAAACTTGACTGCTCTTCGGTTAGAAGTGAAATGTTGTGCACTGTAGATAGAAATCATATCAGGAATAAGAGAGCGTGATCTGCTACATTGCTATTACTTGTCCTTGATAGACCATTTAGACCAGGGGTGGCCAAAGTGGGGCCCGCGGGCCGAATTTGGCCCGCCGAAACAATTCTGTTGGCCCGCCATAGAGTGACCTACTTTAGCGCCGCATCTGGTTAATGCCAACTCTCTTCCATTCATTCTCAATGGTAAATATGGATGCAGTACACGTTTTGGCCACTGGCGTCAAATTGGGGGCGCTGTTTCACTCCTTTCACAAAGTTAAAGAGAGGGTATTATGCTTTTTTCAATCACATAGCACCAGTCTATAGCATACTACAATGATGACGTAACCTTCTGTTGGTCTGTATATGCAGTAAATTAAAATAACTGCCTTGAATAAAATTGCTCTCTCAAAATGGCTGTACTGAACGTCTTGAAATAGGCCTCTGTCTCTTTAAGAAGCTTTCCGACACGCCCCCTTCAGCACACTGCTGTGGCATTTAAACAACAACACTGTGCGGGAGGGGCCTCTGCTGAGCTGAGGAGCAGTGGTTGGTGGCTTGGCTGGTGACGAAAGGAGGACTGAGGCATAGCTACACCTAAAATGGCTGCCGTCTAAGTTTTTACTGATTACTCAAAAATATGTGAATGAGCCAAGGCAACACTCCAGGCATGTGTTTAATGAGGGAATGACATAATAACATGATATAAAGCTTGAAAAAGTCGATTTTACATAATACCCCCCTTTAAGGAAACACTGTCTTGGTGTTTATCACAGAGCGTTGTAGCATAAACTTTCCCAGTTTTCCAACTTTTATTGCAAAGGTTGTTGACATCAACAAAGGTACATATTAAAAATTGACTTACAAAAGAACTTATGCTGAACTGACACTTTCAAAATGATCTCATATGGCATTTTCTTTGAGTTAACAAATGAGTGAGGTAAAATCACTGTACGTACTGTAGATATAGGTGGTGGTGTTTTTTTTACATTTTGCACTATATTGCTCCAATAGTTGATTTTGTTTAACTAAAACTACAGTAGGCTTTTGCTATAGTTAACATTTGTTTTAATATAGCATGTTATTTGCATAGATATAATCAAATGCAAATGTGTACTGAAAAAAAACAAATTTGCATATGTGTTTCACGCTTGACATCGCCGTGTTTGGCCCGCTACCCACAGACACTTTTTCATTTTGGCCCTCGGAGACAAAAGTTTGGGACCCCTGATTTAGACCATTGTACCGCCCTGGGACCTAGAACATGGCACAACTTTCATCATATTCACTGTGGTCATTGCATGCTACAGAAACCAGACACCTCATTACATGATATCACAACGAGTTGGAACAAGGAGCTAGATATCCCTTTTTATAGTACATTTATTTTTTGCAGTGATATAGTCTTGAAAATGGCAGTTTGTATCAGGTGTTGGTGAGTGAGTTTTTCCAACTATTGAAGGATAAGTTAGCGTCACAGATATGGCAAACTTTAAATCCTATGTCAGCGTCAGCTCTTAGTCATTCTGGCATATGCAACTGCAACACATGGGTTACACTTTTGAAACGTTTCACCTCTCTTTGAGAAGGCTGAGGTTTATCTGAATTCTGAAGTTCCAGGGTTGACGCTTCAAACTAGAAAAGACTCCAGTCTTGATTGTCTTTTTCTTGCTGTTTATGTACATGTTTCCCCAGGATCTTATTTCGAAACACAAGACGTTGAAAATAAAGACCTAAGCAACACATTATCCAGAGCTGATCTCCAATATAAATGAATGCATGAATGAATGAATAAACCAGTTAATGCTTTTTGTAGTCACCTACAACCAGACATTCATACTATGGGCCTGACGGTGTAAATGACTCTTCTGGACCCACTTCACTGCCATGAAAGTGAGTGGGTTTGGCTCTCACAACCATTATCACAAACTCCTTTGTTGAAGTAAATTGCTCACTTGCCCAAAAGATTGAGTGAAGCTTCAGTCGTACAGGAGTTTTCCATCATAGACATCTTTAGTGCTGCTGACGAAGCTTCTTGATGAGACGTGAAACATCCAACACTCAAACAACAGAGTACAGGTGACGGCTTAAGAACCTTTGTCTATACTTGCTCAAAGACAGCAGTATTGGAGTGGCATTCCAACAACAGGGTCAAGCCACCAAAGTGCCCATTAGCATCTGAAGATCTCTACCTCACTTTTGTTTGAATGATTCACAAACAACCAAAGCAATAAAAATACATTGTAACAATTCCTTTTCCTTTCTGTATCTGGTTTAACTTGTTAGTCATAGCGCCCATTGTTCCTCGGCCTCTTTGTCCTTAAGTTCACGTATGAGGCTGAGTGCGGATTGTAAACACGCAGGGCCAGACTTCAGAGGCGTGCACGGGGATGTTTACATGAGCGCAGCAGATGGAGCAGATAGGAGCTGGTTCTGTGTGGAGCTGCCACTGCCGTTCTCCGCCATCGCACTCGCACACCAAAGCGTCCGGACATGACTGCACACCTGCAAGAAAGTGCAAGAAAGAAAACAAAAATGCTCTCAAGTATGTTATGGAGGCCTTCGATTGATTGTGGGGACCCTGTTAAATGTAAGCAAAGCTGTAGCTAAAATAGTTAGTGATTTGAAGATTAAATCAAACAAGAACAGCGCCATGATTGAAAAGGCAATTTGTCAATTAGAATATTCATACGATTTCACATGATCCGACACAGACAATGGTCAGAAAGTGTCCTCAACTACAGCATATAAATCTACATGACCTTTGATGCCACTGGAAAACCTGTAAAGAGCAGTGACCGACACCATTCATTTTAATTTTCTTTATGTTAAGGCATTTATCTGGACAGAAACAAAAGCGCAATTAAAAAGCTTTAGTGGTACACATAAAATATAAGTTGTCAGACCGACACCCATTTCCCAAGTGTGCCTGGACACTGGGGAAACTGGGAGGTTGGAGAAGGATGAGCGACTGGACAATCCATGATGGGCAGAGGCGGTGAAGGGGCGGAGGTGGGTTGCAGCACAGCTGGGAAGAGGACGAAGCCATTAAGGAGAAGTCCAAGAGGGCTATCCTGGGCAATGATAGGCTGCGGCAATGCTACTAATACTACTAATACTAAATGCGATGCTGAGGCGGCGGTGCGCCTGGCGATGAGGAGAAGATTGGATGAAGGCAGGTGACGCTGTGATGAATCTACCAGGTTGACTTCCTGCAGCACGCACTCTTTCTTTTGGTTTGTCGAAGGTGCTACAACCAGACCTGTGTTGTCTTAAACTGCATGGACACAAACACAAGCTTTTAAATCATTTATTATTAAATGGAAGTAAAAATGCAAGTATTTATTTACATCCGATAATTTTCACAATTGGTCACATGTATGTATATACTACCTCATTGGGCACTCATTCGTATACACAAGTGTTACACAAACACTAGAGGCAAGGACATAACGATGTACCTGAGGAAGCTGGGATTGAATCACCAACCTTCTGGTTATAAGACGACCTGCTGTACCATCTGAGCCACTGTCACTCTGACAAGAAACTGATTGTTCATGTTTATGAAATATTTACAAAAGGTCTGAGGGAGAGAACTCTTCTTGCAGTGAGGACATGGTGCCATCTGCTGTGCCATCCAGGCGCTTCGTCGCAATCTCGTTCAGGAGTAGAGGATTAATCTACTGTCCATGGTCTTTGTGTAGAAGATGTGTAACAGAAAGATCAATATCATGAATGCGGCAACACACTTTGTGCAAATTCTAATTATGGAGAGACTGTACTGCAACAGCGCTGGAAAAGAACATGCAAATAATGCACTGGTGTTTGAATACAATGCTTTCATTTCGGAGGCAGATAATAAATGTGTTTAGCTCTTTGCTATGTTGTCGTTAGCGTTATTACCTTCCCATAGACGTTTCCAGCATGCTTCCCATTCAAAAATTCCTGATTTTGTTTGTTGACATTGTGCATCGTAAACTTGCTCTTGATAGTTCGGTGCAGCGAAGCGTGGATCGGGAGAAAGAGCAAAGTGAGTGAAGATAAACAAAGGCTCTGTGAAAAGAGCGTCAGGAGGACAGGGCTTCCCCTCTCCAAAGCCAAAGGTCAAGCGGTCCACTGACGCGGCCGGGGGACAGCAGACATCTGAGACGCATTTCAGGACGGAGCATTGACCGCTGTTTTGGGACTCGTTTGTAAAAAATCTGTTTCAATGATTTTGCACAAGAGGCAGCCACATTTCAGAAAGCTAATGTTTGTAGATTGTTTTAGTGATCATTTCAGACAGATAATGATCCCCATGTTACTTTTTGTTGGTCTGAACATGCTGCATTGAATCGAAACGGCTTATTCAAAGTTTTTCTTGTCGCGGATGTAGTTTGCTGTCGGACATCAGCGCCGGGCTAGTATCCGATATTGCTGCTGCTGGTGTTGCTTGTGTTGTTGTAAGCTGTGCTACGCAGCGAGAGAGGGGCGGAAGGTAAGGAGAGTGCTGCAGTACGGTAGGGAAATGAGAGAAGCCTTGTACATGAGCCAGCGCTATACGGTAATTCGAATTGTTGCCACGGAAACGCAGCTCCGAGTAGGTTTTGATAAAGGAATATAACACTATGGTTAACCTTAATATTCAAACGGACTGGCACAAAAATGCATTTAGCGTTGTTTGTTGTACGGAATGCAGTGATCAGATAATCCTCTCCTGCACCGATGATTTACAGGATAACTACCTCTTGTGTCATCTCCACACAAATTATTTCAGGCTTGCACTTCCTTTGAAATCGTAAAGCAGTCGTGCCCTAAATCATCTTTATTTTTATCCTTCTTTCGTTTCGCTCGGAGGCGTTTCACCTCTGTCACTTCCTAATCCAGCGTGTTATTAAGTATTCTGTGTGCGCAGCGTGGCAGTGGAGCAGGTAGACCTCTTGTTTCATCTGCAGAGCAAAATCAGAGCAGGGAGAATTCTTTTCAAAACACTAATCCCGTGCATCGCATTTACAAACCAAAGCAGTGCAGTTCATCGGGCCACTGCCCAAAATGGCTTACATTCGCTTGTTGGATACGATCTAATTTATACAAATTTGATTCAAATGCTCCTCTCAAATGTATGTACTTTTTTTCTTTTATTACAAGTGTTTTACATCATTGCACACGAGCGAAACAGATGCGTGTTAAAGTGATGTTGCTTTTGTCTCATTAAACTGCCACATCACAAACGTATTCATATATCAAATTTGCACCACTAGTTAACAGCTTCTAAGGATAAATCAGGTGCAACACACTATAACTGTGCTCTTTATAAATAGCTCTTGCATTTTAGAACCTTAATACGTCACACCCTCAGTCTGTATACATTTGTATTTAAAGCTACAATATGTCACAAGAACTCAAAAAATGAACAAGCATGCCAGCAATACCACACAAATAATTGGCCTGACACCACCATTTCTAGTTTCTGGCAAAATTAAGGCATCTGGGAGAGGTCCTAATGCATTTAAACCTCATGTTTGGTATTAATAGTACACTGTAAAATGTAAAATTTGTTTCAACTCAAAAACTCATTCCAAGGGCTGCCAAGAAATTTTATGTGTAACCAATAACCATTTTACAATCTAGTTGATTTGAAATTTGAGATTCACCTCTTTCGTTCAATTGTATTCTTAGGTTGACATAACTGTTTCCAGTTGTCTGAAGTGAAAAACTTAGGTTGACACAACTGATTTAATTTGTAACTGACGTTTTTCACTTCAGACAACTGGAAACAGTTATGTCAACCTAAGAATATAATTGAACGAAAGAGGTGAATCTCAAATTTCAAATCGACTAGATTGTAAAATGGTTATTGGTTACACATAAAATTTCTTGGCAGCCCTTGGAATGAGTTTTTTGAGTTGAAACAAATTTTACATTTTACAGTGTAACATTTGTTGTTTGAATTGTTCGGTTGTTAAAATGAATGAATTCCCCTCAGTTTGGTGGTAGTGCAGTGTGCATTTTCATCAGAAACCCGTAATAAAACTCCATCATTGTAAATAATGTTCCTCCACGATTCTGATTTTGTGGGTCACATTTTGGGAATGAATGTTATAACTGTAATGTTATATAAAATGACTCACATTACGTAGAAAGTGATATAAAAAGTCGTGCAAATTCTTTCAGGTGAATATGTATTTTATATGTTAAAAGTCTAGGTTTATTATTATGCAATGCACTAGGAATCCCAGAAATCCTAGACATCTGACTTGAAGTATCCCTTGCCGCTGCGGCCCACGTGAATCTGTCCATCTGACCCACTGACCCCGTGTGTCTGTAAGACTGTCAGAAAACGTGTCATTACAAAAGTGCACTCGTTTTCAAACTCAAGCGCGCAGACATGGCGGATAAAGGCATCGGTTTACTCTTCTAACACATAAGGAGCTCAGCAGCAAACGCCTCTGAAGTTCTACTACTACTACTACGCTCAGGGCTGTGCCTCCGAGTCAGCAGACAGCGCTTTCAGCAGGGGTAATTTATCACTGTCCGCCGGGCTCACGGGGACAGTAACAGTAGAAGTGACATGAGAAGGGTCAGTGCTCCACAAATGTCTCCATAAGGCACAGGGGGGGCCTCCACAGTATCTGGGAGGGATACGCTTTGAGATGATTATCATTTTTATTTCTTAGATGCTTAACTTTCTCATTATTGTAACATCAATCCCAGGTCAAAACAGGTTTGTTATAAACATAATAAGACTCATTGCATTTCTTATAATAAGACGAATATACTGTAACTTTCATTTGAATGTGTAATAGAAGTTTCTTTTCATTTCAAAAAGACAATATTCTAGTTAGCAATACTACACTTTTTTTTATAAAGTAAAGAAATATAATCTTTTGATAGTGTTTTCATGTACACTTCATCAATACATAGAACCTTGTGCTTTGATGTGTTGCATTTACCATCACATTTAAGTTCTGCAATGTTTATTGCAAAGAGGAACTAAAATTAAACACGAGAGCTCCAGTATTCAGGTAAATATCAGAGTTTGATGAATCAGTCCAACTGGATATTTCTTGACATGAAAGGAGACCCTTTGATATATCTAAAGATTTGAAGTTTTATAAAAAAAAAAAAAAAAAAAAGGTATGGAGACTCATGTACAAATGACTCAAACAGAGACATCGCTGGGGTGAATTTCTGCCTGTTGCCCTGCTTAAGTAATCCCGGCTCCACTGCGGGTATATCGGCACATATAATAAACCACACCGTGATGAGGGCGTGAGAAGCAGACGGCTGTGGACAACTGCTCAGTGGCTCAGATAGCAGGAGTCACCGGTCAGTCGCTTTCATCTGACCCTTTTCATGCTCCTCCGCTCACCTCCGCTCGCATTTTATGGCACACTCTCTTCCATTTGAAAAAGAAAAAAAAAAAGTTAGAAACGTTTCGCCTCAACGTTGTGTGATGAAGGATTTGCAGATTCATATTTAAGGGAAAGAATTTGCTCGCAGGGCTATGTGTGCCTTCTTTTATACGTTGGCCTATTGGGAAATTTTAACATATAAGCACTGTGAACTGTATCATTAGCCTAAAAAAAACACAAACACACACACAACCCAGAAAGTTGGAGCACGCAGATGTATGGATATTATGTCATTAAACTAAATAAAACAAAAACAATGCATTTATATTATGCATTATTATATTTTTTTCTTATTTTTTTTTTTTTTTACAGTTGCTATAGAGATGCATTCTGTCGCAAGCCTTATAATACATGTATGCACATTTATTTAAGCGGGGCTATACTTAATGTTCACTGAAGAGCTTTCTTTGTGCCGGTCACATTTTCTTTTTCTTTTTTTTGTAGGGGGGGGGGGGGGAAGAAACTATAAAGTCCTGAAAAATGCAGCCTCCAAAATACATTCATAAAACTAAACCCGCGTGGAGAATAAACGCAGTGTATGGATCCACATTCACTGACCGCAGGCCCCGCTCCAGAAAGGCCCGGCTCTGTGCGCGCGGCGGTGCACAGAGGCGACACTGTTCAGGCGCTGGGGGTCCTTTTGGCCAGGGCGGAGGGTTACGCACAGGTCGAGGCGCGCGCGTGCACACACACAGAGACACACACATACGGCCGTGGCTCTCCTTTCACTTCAGGGTTTTTCATCTTGTTATTTTTTTTTTTCCATTGGTAAACTGATTAAACCCGTGATGAACTCCGGGGCCGTCCAGCAACAACGTATGCGTAACTTTACGTCTTTTATTGGCACGAGCAAAGTGACCACCTCAGAACGGGACTCATTTTAGAGAAAGACTGCCTACCCAGTGTTTTTTTTTTTTTTTTTTTTTTTTTTTGCAAGTATCGTGAACATAAACCGTTTCATACTCATCAGAAATGGAAGAAAATGAATCAACGACGTGTGCCATTATCCAACTAGATGAGATGCAATGACAAAAGGTCTAAATGGCTGCATATGCTACAACCAATTAGAGAGGCTTTCAAGCTCATACGTTTAGAATTGATTTCAGAATGATTTGATTAAGCTATACAGAGTTATATTTTAGTGTGTTTTCCCCTCATAAAAATGAGTAACAGAGAAAAATAGGTGGAGAGACAAAAAAAAGCCTTATGCAGCCTTCAGGCGTGACCACATTTGCGTAACAGATGCAACATAAAAAAAAAAAATAAAGCACCGCTGCAGGTCGCGCGTAACGAATCCATACAGGCCTAATCATTACATTTTGTGTGTTCATTTTGTAAACACATAAGTCAATCGCCCGTTGCCCTGATTTATGGAGCGCGAGCGTGAAGCCCACCCCCCTGTCACTCCACATGCGTAACGCATTTGACTCGTACATAAACGGGCGCAATGGAGTCAAATGGGTGAAATCTAACGGGGACTGTAACCGCTCCGTGTTGTGTTCACTGTCGTCACGTTGTGAATTGTTTCGCTTGAGCTTTGACCTGACCCCTGCGCACGTGTGCACTCACGGTGCATTTACTGACGTCTGAAACGAGGGCCTCTCCGGGGCACGGTCAAGTTGTTGTTGTTGATGATGTTGATGATGATGATGATGATAGGAGGCTGGATAAAAAGGACCAATTATTATTATTATTATTATTATTATTATTATTATTATTATTATTATTATTATTATTCGTGTCTGTTTTTTTTTTTTTAGACAAGAGCTGTGCAAATAAAACAATTGCAATCTATTCTGAACATTAACATACAACACTGTTCTATTTTACGCACAGTTGAATATACTATAGCTCTCAATATGAATCAATAATAATGCTGAGAATTTTTGAAGATTTCTTAACCAATTCGACAGAAACAGCATTCCGCAATTATTGGCCTAATTCAGTTCACATTCCCTCTGAAAATCGAGAACATCCAAAAGAAAATAGCCCGAGATTCTAAAATGTGTATCGAATGACATTGATACTGAACTTGACACAACATCACACACGCTCATGTATTACGCATCATTTGTTTTGTCATATCCATAACTCCACTGTCCTCCCCGAGAGCACTGCACGTCCTGTTGTAAACGCAGGCCCGACATCCTCCCCCCCCGGCCGCCCGCCCGCCTGCCTGACCCCCGGGTTCCTCTCGCTGCCTCGCTCCTTTTTTCCGCGTCTCTCCCGCGAGAGGAACGCATGGGAGCCGTGTGATTGCGTTTTATTCCTTCCTGCTCCGGCTCTATTCTGTGGCAGCGCCATCAATCTCTGGGCTAACACGACGTTTGTTTATGAGCCGGGCGCGCGTAATGGAAGGAGCATTCCGTAATGGCTGTTTTATAATGCGAGGCCAGATCTGAGCCGGGATATAGTTTAGGGACGGGGACGCGCGGAGAATGCACGTGTAAAGGAATTTAACATCTTTTTAAAAACTTTGAAATAATGTGACAGATAAAGCGGCGAAGGCAGTGTGCAGTTTCAACGAGGGAGGGAAAAAGTATCATTTTGCCAAAAGTATCAAATTGGTAACAAGGTTTGAAGTTGATTATTACTTCTGAACGGTCAACAAAAAAAATGTCGTGACGCATAAAAAGAGACAGGAAATAAATAAATAAAGAAATCTTTTGCACAACAGGCCAAAGCTCTGACAATATTTAAGCTATAATATTGTGTTTGAACATTAATCTTTATAATTATTTAGCTTTGTACCAAAGTATCACAAAATGTCCCCTTTGAATGTTTCCTTTACCCCCTTGTTTAATGAGCTGTTAGTGGAGACTCAGCTATTTTAGGCACTTGCTCCATAATACAAGTATTCATTTGTATTCTGAAATCCCAAGAGATCCTAATCAGATGTTGAGAGATTGTTCCTCCAGGATTCTGCGTGAATAATCTCCCTGAACAGTAAGACAAGATATTAGTTAAAAACAAAAAAAACAAAAACAAAAAAATAATATAAACAATGGAACGACCTCCAGTGCAAAAAATCCAAAACACCATAATATGGAGGCGCGTAGCTGCTGGGTCACGCACAGGTGAGGGGAGGGGAGGGGGGTGCGTAAATGGCGTGCAACTTCTTTTCCTTTACTTGCAGAATAACAACTGAGTGCCTCACAATTACGCGTTAAGCTAAGGTGTAAAAATGACAAATGACAAGCGAAATGACAACAGATATGAAAGGCTAAAGGCTATAGACTGAAGGCCATAGAGCTGTTTGTTTAACACGGAATACAACACCAGATTTAGAACGCGACACGCATTAGAAGCCATTTACAGGAGTTATCACAAAGAGGCGTCATTTCAGCTCACATAAATGACAATTTATTTAAACAAACAAAACAAATCCTTCAAAAAAAAAAAGAGAGACGTTTTTAAACAAGAGAATTCTTTGAAATAGTATGGCGATACACTTTCATTTGTACGTATTTTATAAAGGCAAAAATAAATCTGGACAATTCGATTTTGGAAACACTTTCTTTGGTGTTTGGTCCATATAATATCAGACTACACTTAAATAAATTACTATCTGCAATTTACACGTCCGTAGAAACTGGCATATACTGCGTAAAAAGCCATAAAGCAAAAAGAGAGAGAGAGAGAGAGAGACTTACGTGTTCATTTGACAAACCAACATCAAGTCAGTGTGTTTTCTGTCACTAGAGTTCATATGCTGGAGTGTTTGTGTTTTTTTCTTTTCTTTTTCCTTGTTTCTTTTTTTTTTCATGTCAACAGTTCAGTTCAATGCTGGCACTGGCTTTTTTGTTTTTGTTTTTTTGTTTTTGGTCAGAACTTGCTACAGTCGTACACGAACGCCCCGGACGCCCTGTAGATGGACTGGCTCGGCGGGAACGACATCTGACAACTGTTATTCCCATTCACCGGCGAATTATTCAAGCCAATCCTTTGCGACTCGAACATCTCTCTGACCGAGTGGAAATTCTGCTGCTGCGCCGGGTAGGCCGTCCCGAGGTGCCCTAGATCCCCGGCCTGGTTCAGGTACCACGACGCCAGCCTCCCCTGGTGATGGTGGCCCTCGTTCGCCGAATTCAAATTGCCGTGGGACAGCGAGCTCCCCGTGGTCGTCACCGCGTAATCTGGCAGCGTCTCGTCCACCGCGGAGGTCGCCAAATGGCCCGACCTGTCCCCCGCGTAAAGGCTCATGGCTTGCATGTTACAATGATACGTGGCGTTGGAGGTAGACGAGTTTTGGCTGCACTGGGAGCTGTACACGGACGTCTGGGTCGGGGAGTAGTTCAGCGACAGGGACGGCGTCCTCGAGGAGGCCACCAGGTCCGCCTGCGCGTGAGGGGACCCCGTAGAGACGTCATGATGTTGTCCACGCTGAAGCCCTGCGTCGTGGCCTGCGCGTGGTGCTGATTCGGGTGCGCGTGGTGCTCGGGGGTTTCCACGCCGATGGAGCGGCTGGACTGTAAGCTGTGCGGGCTCCCGCTGGACATGCTGTTGCTGCTGCTATCCGGGCTTTCGATTTTGGGCACCGGGTTCAACGAGGGGGATTCGGCCTGCGGGGGCGTCATCGCTCCGTTTTCAGTCTTTATGTCCTGGATCCTCACCGGTTGCTCTGGCTCTCGGCCTTGCTGCGCCTGCTGATGCGGCTGCCTCGTCGCCGGTTGTACGTCCTTCTGCAAGCGCTCCTCCTTCTCCTTCATCGCGTCCTTCTTTTTAAAACGCCGTCTCCTCCTCAGAAAGCTGCCATTCTCGAACATGTTATACGAGTCCGGGTCTAGAGTCCAGTAGCTGCCCTTGCCCGGTTTCTTGTCATCGCGGGGGACTTTGACGAAGCACTCGTTGAGCGACAGGTTGTGCCTTATGCTGTTCTGCCAGCCCTGCTTGTTGTCGCGGTAGAACGGGAACCGCTCCATGATGAACTGATAAATCCCGTTCAGGGTCACCTTCTTGTCCGGGGAGTTCTGGATGGCCATGGTGATGAGCGCGATGTAGCTGTAGGGGGCTTCACCATGTCCTTGGGCTGCGGCTGAGGGGTGTACGGTCCGTAGGCGCGCGCCATGCCGCCCGGGTACTGCTCATGGGCGGCGTGCGAGTACATGTTCATAGCCGCGGGCATCCCGGTGTAGCCCCCTCCAGCCGCGGCCGCTCGGTAGTAGCCGGGGTCTCCGCTGATGTACGGGACGACCCCTAAAGAGTTGGGGCTGGAGACGGAGTAGCGCGCCTGCATGTCTTCTGTGTGTGGAAGCAAATCCCAAAGTGCCCGGACAAATAATCTCAAAGAAACAGTTCAAAGAATATGCGTTGGATTTTTTTTTTTTTTTTTTTTTTAAGCTGTCCCCATCTCGCTCTCCTCTGCCACGCTCTGAATAAAACCCTTCGGAACTTTCGGAGCGTCGGCGCGCACACAACTTTTTGCGCAGTTAAATTCTTTCCTCCTTTTTTTGCAGCCAGTGTAGTGCGGTCACGCTCCTCCCTCAAAAGCGAAGAGGACGCACACACACACACACACATTAAAAAAAAAAGTCACAAGAGACATCCAATGGGGAGGCAGGCCGCGCGCGAGGAGGGGAGCAAAGATGCCGGGCTTTTGCAGACGTGAGGGGGGGGGGAGAAGAGAGGTGGTGTCAAGACTCCAACCCACTGTGGACTTTTGACGTGACAGAACTATTCACACAGACTTTGTACTGGGGAGAAATATAGCGCGACGTGAAAGAAAACGATTGATCAAATTTCCAAAGTCATCAATCTAGGTTTCTTTCGGACATGACACAATCAGAATTGCGCATGAATCCCACCGTTTATACTCTGCTTTCAATTCAGTGGGACATAGGCTACTAAACGCGTGGACAGCATTTCCCTCACTTTCCCCTCATTTTTTGTTCTCCTGTCATATCTGCGTTTTGCCCTCTTGGCACGCGCGTTAGGCCCGGAATCACTTTCACTCCGAGATTTTAAATGATAAAACACAACGTGACTTTGATTTACTTCGGCATCAGTTTATAATACCCCACGCCAAATCTTGTAAACCCGTTACCGAGTCGTAAATGAAAACTCCACTGACATTTTATAACGTGGATTTGGATGCGCGCACGCGATAGTCTGCGTTTTTCATTTACTCGAGCGCGGCGGTGGCGTCTCTATACTTCGGGTCCGAGCTGAGGAACCAAATTACGCACGGAGGGGGATCAAGGCGCCATATACCTTCTACCTTCTCCTCATTAGCAGTGAGCGGCGAAATGGCTTGTGTCATTGAGACGTGAATAGAAACATTTTGCTGAAGCTCGAATACCTTTAGGTGTGAAAGTTGATAAAAATATATATGTAATAAAAAACACAGAGCAGACCAAATGGGACAAGTGTCACTTAACTGACAACAAAACGTGAAATCCAGAGTAAAAGACTTTGATTTGGCTATAGCTTAAAAAAATAAAAAATAAAAATCTATGGGCCATTGCATATATTTTACTGATAGAGGAAAATAGAGGGAAAAAACGCTTTCGAACCCTCGATCACTTGTGATGCATAAAAACGCAGTAGTTTTATAGAGTAAAGCAAAAAAATTGCAGTTTGGCACAAATCTAAATTGCTGTGCGTAAAATCTCTCTCTGTAGGCCTTCGTGCCCCGCTACAGGAGACCGCGCATGAAATTGTTAATGGTCACAGTGAGGCATAGGTTACTGTCCCAACACTGCGTAATCCCGTGCGCGTCGTCTTAATGAAACGTGCGTGTGTGTGTGTGGTGTGTGTGTGTGTGTGTGTGTGTGTGTGTGTGTGTGTGTGTGTGTGTGTGTGAGCCAGGTCGGTTTCCCCTTACACACGGACCCGGGCGTGAACTGGTGTCCCTCCAGGCCGGGGCCCCTCGGGTTGTTTACACTCCCCCCCCCCCCCCCCTTTCCACCGCCACCTTCACCTCCACATCGAGCCGGGCCTTTCACTGCACTGCGCCGCTGCCCACACAGACCTATGCAGGGACCAGTCAATGCCGGAGCCATTCAGCAGATGGGGCGGCACGGAAAGTATATACTGTAGGGTACGCGACCATGGAAATTCAGGATGAGGCGTAATATTTCAAACGCTGTTATTATAATATTCATTAATTAATTTATAGCCAATATTTATGCATGTATATATTTATTTATTTATTCATGTATTATTATTTAACACAAAGAAATTGAACTTACACTAATTGAATTAATAATTATTATATAGTATAATAATTATTTTTAAACAATCTCCACGACATTGTGAAATATTAATCAAACAAATGCCCAACGTAACATGGCATTTGTTTGGTGAAAGAAAGGCCGATGACCTTAGTGACTATAAAGCCCATAAAGTCTGTTATAGGCTTTATAGGTAAATGTGATGGTGTCGCGATGCCCCCATGTGGCTGGAAAGTGAACTGTTGGAGCAATCCCTGTTGTTTACTTTCGAGATCTTCGCCGGAGATTTTGGTGAATGGTAGGCACCAACTGAGGCATCCAGGCCGCTGTTTTATACATTACCCATCTGCAACAGCGTCAGGGAAGCAATGCAATTGTTTTGGCCTATCATATAACACATATTATTTATTCACGCGATTGTGATTTTGTCTTGTCATTTAATTTTTTTTATTATATAATTACTTTGCCTGCAAATATATTACAAATACAGTAAAATAAAACAATGTTATATAGATCCTATTTATTCAGATTTTTTTTTTTTTAAATAATATAGCGTAGCACTTGCTCACTTTTAAATTCGGGCGGAAGAAAAAAACATTTCTCCGTGTGAAGCTTCTCAAAAGCAAGTGCATTTTCTGCAAACCACTGCTGCCACCTTTTGGTTCATCGCAGTATCGCAGCAATGGTTCTGCAGTTTCTTGCACATCGGTAGTTTTCACAAAGTGTCTTATTGCTTCATTAGGCTGAAGTTACTTTGCCAGAGGAGAGGGAGAGAGAAAGAGAGAGGGAGAGAGAAAGAGAGAGAGAGAGAGAGCGAGAGAGAGAGAGAGAGAGAGAAGAGAGAGGGAGAGAGAAAGAGGAGAGAGAGAGGAGAGAGGGAGAGAGAGGGGGGAGAGAGAGGGGGGAGAGAGAGAGGGGGGAGAGAGGAAGAGAGAGAGAGAGAGAAAGAGAGGGAGAGAGAGAGAGGAGAGGAGAGAGAGGGAGAGCGAGAGGGGGAGAGAGAGGGGGAGAGAGAGAAAAGAGAGAGAAAGAGAGAGAGAGAGAGAGAAAGAGAGAGGGAGAGAGAGGGAGAGAGGAGAGGGAGAGAGAGAGAGAAAGAGAGAGAGAGGAGAGAGAGAGGGAGAGAGGAGAGAGAAGAGAGGGAGGAGAGAGAGGGAGAGAGAGAGAGGAGAAAGAGAGGGAGAGAGAAGCGAGAGGAGAGAGGAGAGGGGGGAGAGAGAGGAAAGAGAGAGAGAGAGGAGAGAGAGAGGGAGAGAGAGGAGGGGAGAGAGAGAGGGAGAGAGAGGAGGGGAGAGAGAGAGGAAGAGAGAGAAGAGAGAGAGAGAGAAGAGAGGGAGAGAGGAGAGAAGAGAGGGAGAGCGAGAGAGAGAAAGGGAGGGAGAGAGAAGGGGAGAGAGAAAAAAGGGAGAGAGAGAGAGAAAGGGAGAGAAAAAAAAGAGAGAGAGAAAGAGAAGGAGAGAGGGGGGGGAGAGAGAGAGCGAAAGAGAGAGAAAGAGAGAAAGAGAGGGAGAGAGAGAGAGGGAGAGCGAGAGGGGGAGAGAGAGAGGGGGAGAGAGAGAGAAAGAGAGAGAGAGAGAAAGAGAGGGAGAGAGAGAGAGAGAGGGAGAGCGAGAGAGAGAAAGAGAGGGAGAGAGAGAGAAAGAGAGAGAGCGAGAGAGAGAGCGAGAGAGAGAAAGAGAGGGAGAGAGAGGGAAAAGGGAGAGAGAGAGAGAAAAAAGGGAGAGAGAGAGAGAAAAAGAGAGGGGGAGAGAGAGAGAAGAAAGGGAGAGAAAAAAAGAGGAGAGAAAGAGAGGGAGAGAGGGGGGAGAGAGAGAGAGAGGCAGATAGGGGAAGGGGAGAGACAACGCGAGCTTTGTGTCAATTGCACTGACACAAAGGTCATGATTCAATCCCACAGTAATATGGTCTACTTGTTATGTCCTTGGCCAAGACACTTCACCAGACTTGCCTGGTTTGCGTACACTATAGCGTTTGAATGAGTGTGAATGGCCGAGTGAAAATGTCATATAATGTGTTATCATGTTGCAGTCTGTTAATATTATGGTCCTATACCTGCTTGTTTGTTTTTTCCTAGTCATAGAGCAAGCAGTGTGCATTGAATTATTCAGCCTATATATTTTTTTTACTGTGAGTGCGCCCTAAAAATGTCATCCCTGTGAAGAATTGGATAGTTAAAAATGCATTATGAGGGAGTCTAAACCACAACTATTTATTTAAAATCTGTAAACGAAAAATCAAGTATAGGTCTTTAAATCTGGAATATACTGTATTAGCATGTATGGGTTTAGCCTATGACATTGTATTACAACAGATGGGGCCAAAGATCCGTGTAGCTCAAGTTCTGCACTAGAACAGGAGCTTTCATTGAACTGAAGACAAATAGAGGATGGATTGTCATTCTAGTTTCATCTCATGTTTACTTCAACGCAAACGTATTACGCTCTATGGTCCAATGCATAATAAAAGTGGTTTAAAAAGTGTATTACTGTTATCTCTATGCCATGAACTTATAGTTTTCCTCCTAAGACTCATTGATTTGTGTTTCATGTTATGCATGTTTGAGTGAACCCACTGCTCTTCTCTTGCCTCCAACAATCTTTCATTAAGTGGTATATCCATAAGTCCAGACCGGTTCACCAATCATTTCAGAGGTCTATTCTCACCGCTCCCAGTGTCATCAGGATGAGTTCAATTGTTTTGTATGCTCAGAAAGTATTGTTTTCATACACATAGCACTGTTAAAAAACATGCTGCCAGTGCAAAAGGATAACAGCTGGTAAGAAGTTGAATAAAGCATAAATGAGGATTCGTGATTATGCTTTCAAGATAAATCCTTAAAGGCCTACCCATACTCTATAAGAAGTAAGAACTTTGTTCTTGCACACTGAGCTTCAAAACAAAATGAAGTCACTTTTGCCTTGTAGCATGGAACTGGTGTCATACGTTTTCATGGTTACAAGGCAAATATGATTTCATTTTGTTCTTACAGCTCAGCGTGAATGGGCCTAAGATTGCATTATTCGTAAATCACTTGATACGAAACAAAGATGGACCAGTGAACAATGTTGTTTTTAATAATATACAAACAATACAAATCAAATGGCCTTATATCACGTTTATGCACATTTTTAGAATGTTCTTGGTCACATAACGCACGGCTTGACGTCCTGGTACGAGCTCTGCGGGTGGAGGTGGCTCTGGTGAACGTGCTGGGGAAAGTAGGAGCCGCTGTTCGCGCCGCTGGGACTAAGGACCAGATCCTTCCTGACGCACGTGGAATGGGAGGGAATGGGGACAGTCCCACTGTTTACACAAAGGATAAAGCAGAAACTTAATATAAAACAAAAGGCTCGACAGTAGCCTATGTATTTATTTTTTCATAATAGCATCCTATAAAGTAATGACGTTTAAAAAAGAAAAGAAAAGATTTTTCATTTCATGTATGTTTTGTTTTTGAAAAGTGCTCGATATTTTGTCATGGATTCAACAACATCTTAATTCTGCACAAACAGCGATAATAAATGTGTAGGCCTAATTGTGAAGCTAAAACCTATTTTATCGAGTCATTTATAATATTTAGCGGAACAAAACAAAACATCATGCGCTGTGCGTAAACGTGCGCTTTTACGCACAACATGCGTAGTAAAATGTGTAGGCCTAATTGTGAAGATAAAACTAAAAATTTTGTCGAGCCATTTATAATATTTAACTGAACAAAACAAACATCGTTCTGTGCGTAAAACGTGTGCTTTTACGCACAACATAGAGATTTCAGGATATATTTATTACAATTTGAATTCGTCCACCCACCAACACAGTTCGTTTGGATACTATGTTGTACCTGAAAGATCAGCTGCGTCCCTCGCGCTGTGGTGCAGGTAGCTTTGGTCCATGGAATAGGACGACACGTTGCGCGGTGTTGTTGATGTGGGGGGCTGTTTGACGTACGACGAGACACCTGGTGACGTCCATTGTGTGGACGTGTTTGTGAAAGCACAGTCTCCTCGGAAAGCCGCCGAGGACGAGAGCTCTACACTGTAGTCCGCGCGCCTGCTGCCCACTTGAGACGCGGACAAGTAAGAAGAGTTGGAGACTGCGCCAAGACCCTCGTATCCACCAGAGGTTCCTATCAAGTCAAAGTTATAAGCACTGTGACAAGGCAAAGATCCAGAGGGCGGCTGCTGAAAATCAAAGGTCCCAGGAAGCACAGAGGCACCAAAGCTCACTCCATTCATCATCCGGTACATGGGCCGCAGCGCCTGGCACTTTCTTCGGAAACCCCGCGGCCTGCGTCTGAAGGAGCCTTCCTCAAACATGAATTCACTGCTGGGGTCTACTGTCCAGTAGTGGCCTTTCCCGGGTCTCCCCAGGCCTTTAGGCAGTTTTATAAAGCATTCATTCAGAGAAAGGTTGTGTCTCACGGAGTTCTTCCATCCTAGGTATGAGCCTCTGAAAAAGGAAAAGCGCGCCTGCAGAAACTGGTAGATCTCACTCAGAGTGAGTCTTTTATTGGGTGAGTTTTGGATCGCCATGACAATAAGAGCAATGTAAGAATATGGAGGCTTCTCCGGGCGCCTCACTCCTGACTTTTTACCTTTAGTGCTGTCGTGAGCGCTCTCCACCAGTGCGTGCGCGCTCAGAGACGGATTAGCGCGCACAGGGTTATCGAACATTTGACGCAGGCTCTCAGTGGTCGCCATGGTTCACCGTCACTCTCGTGAGTCCTCAGCTGATGCTGCACAAGTTAATCCCGTTTTCATTCCGACTGGGTCAATCCAGGCAGTGTGAGAAGAAATCCCAGCCAACGGCTAATATGTCCTCTACAGCCGCTACTGGCAGCAAATTCCTCCAAGAAATCTAAAAGAGCTGCCCCCTCCCTCTGGACAGGACCCAAAAGAAGCTGGAAGTAGAGGAAGACAAATCTCCTCCCCGCCAGAACTCACTTCTCCAAACAATTGTCAGAAGATCAATTTAGAACAATAAACGTGGAGAAAATGGACACAGATCTAAAAGTCCTCCTTTGTTCGCAGTGGTTTCATGTCGGAACGATGCTGGCTAAATGGAGGGATTTGTTTGGGGTCTGGTCAGAATCGGCCATGACAAGAAGCATGTTTTTTCCATCAAAACAGGCCCATAGTTTATACCACCCACGGCGCACGAGTGTCAGTTTACCTCATGAGGTCTGCGTTGCATCACAAAGCTGTATTTTAGCCAAGTGAGCATGTGGGTATACGATGCCCAAACGCAGAGTTGTTAATGGTGGCTAAAAGTATAGCTTAAATTCATTTGTAGCAATAATATTATTAGAATACAGTTCCGCGTAATAACCAATTTATTGCAAGTTTATTTGGGGAATGAAAGAAACCGGGCCCTGTGTGTTTGAAACCTGTATTTACGCACAACTTTTGCTACAACTGTAAATCCGCACCCGAAGAAAGCAGACCGCTCAAGTGCTCTAAATTGCATATATAAATTGCCTACATTTTTACAGTGGCTCTATAATGCAGGGGTTGAACAAAAAAAAGTAATTTATCTCAAGAGATTCCTCCTTAACAGTTAAATTGTCTACTTGTAAACAAAGAGTCCCAGTCTTATATGTATTACGCTATGATTCGTGGACAATGCAAAATACACACATGCATTTCAACGTCGTGCCCAGAACGCACACATGCTTTCAAGGAAATTCTTTCTGCTGCAGAATAATAAGGCAAGTTGTCCAGGAAGTGCTGTTTTGTTTTTTCTTCTTGGCAAGGACAAAATAGAGACTTTAGCCTAAACCTGGCACACAGGGGGATGAAAAAGACAATTTATTGTTATGTTTTTTGTTTGTTTGTTTTAGCATACATTCCAATCCATTTTTTTGGGGCTAGATATCTGGAATTATATTTGTCAGCGCTGCCAAACCTTCACGGTCAGCCAAATGCATAAATAGGCTTCATCATCAATCATTTATAAATACAAGTCTGTGTTATAGGTGTGATAAAACATGAATTTAATATCCGACTGAAAAAAAAATACATCTTTATTTCAACACAATATAATATAATTTATATCAACTTTTAATAATTAGTAACTGCCTTAAAATAGTATATAATACAGAGCAATATTAAATACAAACACGTGTAACAGGTAGCCTATACGCATGAGTAATGTGAATCCAGCATGTGCGGCTGAGCAGTTTATGGGTCTTTCAAAAGCGTCTCTTCATCTCTGCGCTTATTGACCGGTGCATCACGTCGCCCCGGTCCCACGCCAGGTCAGCACCACCGCCCCTCGCCACGTGTGGAAATCCGGCGGGCAAGTGCGCGTGTTGCGTAATGAGTCCACTGTGACGCCAGGGAAGGCTCGGGAGCGCCGCTCTCTCCTTTAGCCCCGCGTCTTCTCTCTTGAACGGCCTGCTGAGGATGCTGTCTATCGAGAAAGAGCTGGAGAACTTCGTCTTCTGTTGTCGAGGGTCCCCCACGTGTCCAGCAAAGTCCTCATCCCCGACAAACCCTTTACTCAGACGCTTTCTCCGCCGCCTGAACACGCCGTCTGCAAACGTGTACTCGCTGTGAGGGTTCAGCATCCAGTAATTGTCCTTCCCCCACGGCCGGGACGGGTCACGGAGCACTTTGATGAAGCAGTCGTTCAGGGACAAATTGTGGCGCACCGAGTTCCTCCAGCCCTTGTAGCTGCCTCTGAAGAAGGGGAACTTGCCCATCAGGTAGTCGTTAATCTCCGCCAGTGTGAGCCGGCCGCCCGGGGAGTCGCGTATGGCCATGGCGATGAGCGCGATGTAGGAGAAGGGGGGTTTGCCTCTTCGCGCGTAAGGCTTGGGCTTATTGTCGGAGAGCGCGTTGGCAGCAGGTGATGGGCTTCGTGCTGCGCTGTCGCCGTCTGACCCCAGCTCCTCCTCCCTTTTGAGGCCGCAGTGACCCCCGCAAAGGACTTCTAGCTTCATACTGTATGCCCGCAGTTGTAAAATCTCGGCGAGTTCCTTTGCGCACCTGTATGGCATTCTTACCTGCATCCACCTTCGGCAGGTCCTTATATATGGCTTACCTCAGGACCAGCCCCAAGTGGGAGGGACCGTTCACTTCTACAGACGTATAAGCTGTCAGAAAAAAGAGTTCCATTGCGTGCGTAATTTGCCTATAAAAAGCCACGGTTGTAACTGTCTTGACGAAGTGCCATAAAGTTAGGCTAAGGTATGAAATCTGAGGAACACCGTGTAACACGAGTCAACTGCTTCTCATGGAAACACGAAGATGAGCTAATACATAAATTGTAG
The DNA here is from genome assembly GCA_007210695.1 of Neogobius melanostomus. NCBI lineage: Eukaryota > Metazoa > Chordata > Actinopteri > Gobiiformes > Gobiidae > Neogobius > Neogobius melanostomus. The sequence continues at coordinate 16,240,172 of VHKM01000009.1, read as the reverse complement.
AGACATTCGCTCGCTGGAAGATTAAGTGCTCATGACATACGGTGCATCCCTGCAAGATGCTCTGTACTTTTGCCCCTGAAACAAAGCACCGCAACACAATCTGTATTTAGAGGGAAATAAACACGCATCAACATAAGATGATAGAACTAAAGTTTTCAAAATTGCATCAGACCCATCTGCAAATTTAAAGGCACACTGCGTAACATTTTGGACTACACCGTTCCCATCAACACAAAACATGCTGCTCCCAATGAGCAGCTCGTAGGTAATCAAATAATGGATTTGGATGAGGACCTGTTTAAATCTCAAATGCTGCTGACTTTAGTCAACATCTCCATGGAGAGGAGCTGGAGATGTACCCACTCCCGCTACAGTCATGTCTTAGGAGAGGTGAGCCGCTCACAGGCACAGCAAAGGCTCATGTTTGTTTGTACATTTATGAGGCATTTTTCATTATGAAATGTCTGGCATAAAATAATGCTTGTAGTTCAATATTATTTATTGGGTGAAATTTTAACCTTTCCTATGAACCTTTCCTAATGTGACGGGTGGGGCATTTTTAGCATTTCCATGGCATTTTAAAGTGATAGTCGGTAAGTTTTAAATGTTTCACAAATGAGGGCCTGGGCCTGCAGTTTGACGTGATGCAAGTAATGTTAAAAGATTTTTTTTTTTTCTAAAGTCCTTCCCTTTCCTGATCTCCACAACTAATCAGAGTCGCGGTGCCGCCACTTTGACCAATGAGACGAGCTTTCCAGGTCCAATCAGGAGGGGAGGAGGACGGAACTAGGATGGTTTACTTCCAAAATCTTTTTCTCCTTGTCCTCGTTTTGTGAACTAAAGTCAGGAGGGGAAGGAACGGGTCTTGATTGTTTACTTTAGAAAATTCCCTTCCTCTTTCCTCATTTAGCAATCTTACAGACTATCACTTTAACAGTGATTCGATTTGAGTGATTTGTGTGAGAACATCTGTCATCTTGAGGGCCAGAGGTTCAGTGCTGGAAGGCCGTATTCTGCTGCGGATCGTGACGTTGCCTTCCCCTGATGGCTATACGTTCACAATTGCTCACCATATTTTCATTGTGCCCAGCCAAGTTCAAGCGGCTGGATGGGTAGCAATAACTGGTGGACAACTTAAATAAAACACTTTTTACTCTATTATGCAAAACCTATAGGGACAATGATCTCTGCTCTTCATTGTGCTATTATTGAAGCAGGGTGTCACAAGTTTGTCCTGTTTGACATTTTCAGCCCGAGGCTATTATGTAAACAAGGCAACAAACAAATTAGCTCCCAATGAATAATCTTTTTATAGCCCCGTGTTTTCTTTGTGCCTCCCTCTGTTAAACTCACTCAACCCGAATGCATCAGAGTTGTTTTTACGACCTGCAAATTACTACTTTTAAACATCAAACGTGTCTCTGTTTAGCTCAGTGGAGTCACATGGGAAAAAAAAATCATATTCTATTAACGACTGTTTAGTAACCAGTTTTGACACAGAGCATTCCCAGCGGTTTCCTACTGTTATTTTTTTTTTTTTGCGCGTACGGAGGTTAGCCGTGTTTGCGCTGGTGTGACTGTTTTCAATGTGCCGTAATAATGTTGTTTGTTTAGGGCACACTCCCTTGTATTGACAGAGACTATTTTGAAAGGTGGCATGACAGCGATGAGATCCTGTAAGCTGACCGCACAATGACACCCAGCGTTTAGCATGTAGCAGCCTGACTACGAATGTGTCATAATGATAGTAATCTATACAGCTTTACCAGTGGAAGAGGGGATTAGCTATTTAGAGGAATGTCATGTTGCACCTATTCTAAGCAGATGCAGCTTACAGTGTTCAATTTCTAAGCAGACCGTTTGGGTGTATGGATTGTGCGTGTTAGCATAGATAGGCCAAGAGTTGCTCACTTTTTTTGATACAAGCAGGCACCCATATTGGTAAGATTGCTTCTGGCTGGTACTTGGTGGTCTACTTTTACTGCATTTGAAAGAGAAATATAATACTTTCTACTCCTCTACATTTCTATAAAGGCAGCACAGTACAAAGTCGTTTAGTTCACTTTGAAAGCCTACTAAGGCACACTCTATGAACAGTAGGTGGCGCTGTGCAGATGTACTATCAAATGCCACCACTCCAGCAAAAATTCAGTTTGGTCCCCGTCGTGTTGTTGTTGTACCGGTGTGGAATTCAGGTGCAGTTTTTGTGTTTTAAAAGTGCTTAGTTTTTTTTTTCTTAACACTTACTCAAATGGATTTGTACTTTCTACTTTGAATACCAAGTGCATGCCAAGACCTGACTTACTGAGGGGACGTTTCCAGTTCTAGCCAGTTCTAGCCAGATTTGGTTAGGTCCTAATCCAAAGTTATTTGGAGCACGTTTTGTATTGCTGGGAACGGGACAGTCCAAAATGTTACGCGTGTACCTTTAAGTATTTTCCACAGCTTCAGTACTGTTACTTAAGCAATACTTTGACTGAGCAACTTGTACTGACATTGGAGTAATATTTGACAAGAAGCATGTTTGCATTTACTCAAGTAATGAAAATAAGACCACCTATGGTTCTATTTCAGAAAATTCAAATGATCAAAGTTGAAATTTCATGGTTGCCAGTAAAATGTTGCAATGCTTGAAAACATAAAAACACAAGACCCAATAATGCTAGTTAATTATTATCCGTATCATATCAAGGTATATTGCACCGTTTTTATAATAACGCCACAAAGTATGACCTCATCGTAGTCCTTTGGAAGAAGAAGCAGCTCCAACAATAGACGTTCAAACAAAATATTCTGACCTTGTTATATGCTTAGGTTCACTGTAGCTAAAAAATAATAGTAAGTTGTTAAAACTCAAAAGCTAGAGGTCTAGTTAAACTGTAGCTTGTGAGTTAACTCGTCTCACGTTTGACGACTAGAGTGAAAAGAAGGGTTTGAAGAGTCAGCCCAGTCCAGTCGACAATATTCGATTTCTCTACTGCAATGGAAAGTTATTGGATGACTGAGAGCATACACAAACATATCATTATAGTACACCAAGCATTTAGGACTTAAAGCAGTACTAAGTAACGCGTTTACCTTAATAAATCCTTTCCGTAGTCCCTCTGGGGGTAATAACAGTAGTGTTAATGGGATGATTGGGGGGGTCTTTCATCTCCCCCTGGTGTCTCTGGCCAGAAAACCATGCTTGCAACTTGACTGCCACCGGGACGAAGCCACCAATACACACTAATGGAATCACGGAGAAGAAGCTAACAGGCTAACGGGCAAAGCTAACTGCGGGCTAGCGCCACTTTAACAGTATTTACAGCCAAGTTTGAGTGAAACAAATATTCCCATTGTATAACTGGATGTACAACACCTCTCTCTCCCTTCACCTTTTCTGTCAGCGTAGTATTTACTCTCCAAGACATTTAATAAGTAAGACACCTGCAGTTGCGCTTATGGCCTCTAGGGGCAAGAGTTACTTAGTACTGCTTTAAAGGTACATTATGCAACTACTTCTACTACTAATAGCTACTATTATTCCACATAAAAAGTTGCATAGTGCACCTGTAAGTCTTGAAGTCTCTCTTTGATAAAACTTCAGGCAGTTAAAGCAGTTACTTTATCACGACTGTCTTTAGATTGATGTTCTTTTACACAGTGTTGACATGAGATCAGATAAATATGGTACAGAATTTCTCTCAGCGCACACCTGCGGGGCACAACTGTGTTAAACCGTCCTTCGCACTCGCAGGGATGTTCCAACTCCTATGTTTTTCCTTAACTGCATTTAGCTTCAAATCGTACTGTATAGATGTGTGTGTAGGGGGGCAGACTAGGAGACGCTAAGATGTTTTTGATTTACGGCGTCTTAAGTGGAATTGTTTAAGGTACAAGTACAAATATTCCAACCGTCTCCAGAATGTCAGTAATGTAAACTAGTTCTTGAGCGTCACTGACAGCCATTGAGTTTGTGCGGCTTCAGTGCAAACAAAGTTGAGCACGTCTCGAGCCAGTGTCTGAAATCCTCACATGTCGTCGCACAGTAGACTGCCAATTTACTACTCGCCCAGGTTAATCCCAGGCATTCCTTCATGCTATTTACGACAAAAACACATTCAGGGCCCTTAAACAAAGCATCACGCCTTGAATACTTTCGTCAACCACTAATTGCGAAGGCACGGCACGTGATGTCCGAATGTTTATTTTTCTCACAACTCTTTGTCACTGGCGGCGCAGCTCATGTTTCCTTCACTATTGGTGTATTTGCTTTTGTTTGAGACGGCATTTTTATAACCTTATGATGAAGTGAAAGCGCGTTCATGCCCGTCAGAGTTCTATTTCGGTCTCGACACAAACAAAGTCTGTGCCAATAACAACTGCAGGTGATGAGAAAGCGGAGCCGGAGATTCTAGTAGTCCGAGTCTTCAGTTGTATAATGCTGAAACAGGAGTGTCTTCCGTGAGCTATTGAGCGACATGGAGGAACCTTCTTAGAATTTCACAATCTTTTGTTGCAGATATTGTAAAATGTAAGTGACTGCATTTCTCGGGTGCAAACCCAGCTCCGATTAACCGATTACAAAAGCTTTTTTTTTTGGTCACTCTTTTGTGGCTTTTTTATTTTGCTATTGTTGCTTTTCCGGCACGTTTTTGTGGCTCTTTTGCCACATGTTTGTTGCGTTTTCATCCTTGTTATTTTGGTGCTTTTTTTCTAGAAGCTTTTAGATTAGGTAAGCCAAACTGGAGAAAATGTCCTCGGTTCAGGTGGGGGTTAAGAGGTTAATATTTAATACCTGCTCACTCCAACAAGTTGGTGAAAGCTTTTGTTCAGCACAAACACTACATATCGAGCATGGGGTGATTTGAATCAAGAATATTCATCTTGTTTTGAGTCTTTTTCACAGGTTTAGATGCATTTATCAATATGGCCTATCGATTATTTAGCTTGTTTCATGGCATTCTGTGATCACGCTTGAAATAAGAAAATAAATTAGACAATAGGACCATTAACCCATTAAATAAAACAGTGTTTCCCAACCAGGGGCCACCCTTGGAGGTACTCGAGGACCTAGCGGCGGGTAAACTATTTCAGATTCAAAAAAAGAAGCTTTAGGTTTAGTGTGAACACATCAATGTGTTTTTACTAGCGACATGTTAAGTGATCGCTTTTCGAAACAAACTGCAGCACCCTTGCGGGAGGGGGTACATGGACAACCATAGAAGGGTCCAAAATGTCCACAAGACAACAAAAAAGGTAAAGAACCACTCACATAAATGACCCCTACTTTACTGAAACATGTTGGAAGCCTCCCTGAACAAGTCAGTCATCTACTGTTTCGAATGCAAGTCATTGGAACTACTTTGATCGAGCAGTATGGGTCTGACATGGGGATCCTCCATTATCACAACATGCATGATATTTATTCCAACCCATAAAATAGATTACCAAATCTTTTGCATAGCCTAAATACTCTTTTAGTTCACATTTAGTTCGAATTTATTGAAACAACTCAGCACCAGTCATTTAACCTCTTAACCCCCACCTTAACCAAGCACATTCTCTCCAGTTCAGCTTTACCCAAATCTAAAAGCTTGACTGGAGCTTATAGACTATAGGCCGGATCGTTGTCCTTGTGTTGTTGCTTTGTCACATTTTTGTCGATCTTTCGTTGTTCGTTTGTTGCATTTATTGTCGCTCTTTAGTTGCCATTTTGTCACTTTTATGTTGCTCCTTTGTTGCTTTTTTGTCTAATTTGTGTTGCTATTTTGACACTTTTTTTCAAGAAGCTTTTATTTGGGTAACGCCAAACTGGAGAAAATGTAGTCGGTTCAGGTGGTGGTGAAGAGGGACCCCGGCAGTGGAAATTATTCGGTCTGTTCCGACCCACCAGTTGAGAACAGTTGTTTTAAACTAATCCAGATATATATTGTGCAGCAATGACCAAAGCTCCACATTATAATCATAATAGCAGCAAGATCAACAATCTTTGCCTCGCATCTCCACGACAGAGGTATGTGCCCTGCGGATGACTCAGGGCGTGCACTGGTAAACCCACGTTTATTTACATGAACGCTCACCTGAAGGGAGTTCCTTCGCTGGCACGCACACTCTGTTATGTCTTTGTTTTCTCTCAACTGGAAAAAAACAAAACAAAGACAACTGACGTGGCTATAATAGACATCATATTACTCAAGAGAAGTGAGAACAAATGGCATTTTAAGGCATAATTACAGACATCAAGGGTATAATTATGTGTTTTTGAATACAGTTACATTAAACCTTTTGAGCAGAATTTCAACTGCTCAAATAAACAAATAAACTAAAAAAAAACACTAAACCTGATGCACTTCATAGAACTGACGATATTGACTGCTTGCTCTAAATTGCAACCAGCTCCAGGATCGGAGCATAAAATTAATAATCATAGTTCGGATGAGGCCAAAGTGGAACACTGTCATATGGTGGTCTAATGTCATCGCCCACTAGTGGTGCCAGGATCACATTTTTGGGTGGACAGCATAAAATGTCATAAAAAAAATACCCCCGTCTCATAAAAAAAATACAAATAAGTAATTTAGATGGCATAACCTACATGTGTATGTGGATCTCTCTGATCACAATAAAACAAAGATTTTGTTTACTGTCCACCTCCTTATTGACAAAAAAAAGAGGGATTCTATGTTTTTATTTCTCCTTCCAGTTTAAATGTTCTGAATATCGGCGACATGAGGCCACAGTTTCAGACCCTGGGATTTGTCCAACACTCGCCTTCAAGCGTCAGAAAGGTTTTTCTCACGTATTTATGTGAACAAGGACTGGTCGTCACTTTTGACAGCATCTCTTTGTATGAACGGCCATTCAGTTCTTTCCGTTTCTGTCTATCTCTACGTACACAGCCCTGGTTGTAAAAATAGACTTTAAGCTAATATTGTGTCAGGCTCCATGGTGACTACAAAAACGCGTTAAATCATCAACTTTCCAGCGGTTTAAAATGGTCCAAATCATAGCTTTCTTCATTGCTTTATGCTAACTATAAATATTGTTTGATAGCCAAAAGAAATTCCATTACCCATAATGCAACGGGCAACCCGAGATGGGCATTCGGCTTAATGAAACAGCAGCTCTCAGAGCCTTGGATTTGAGATTTTGTCATTTGAAATAGTGATTTTGATCAAAAAATAAGATTTAAATAGCCCATTTTACATTGACCGTTTTTTTCACCCGCGGAATGACTTAAAAAGCCGCCCAATTCCGCGGACACAGCAGACTTTCACCTGGAGAGGTCAACCCAGAACCATTGGGCACGTGCCCGGTCAATTTAGCCTCCAATACACAGTAAAGTCTAGCACGAAGAGAACAAATGCTGCCTTTTGGGGGTTATGGAATCATTCAGAGGTACTAATGCAAATAAAATAGAAAACAAACCGCTAAAACATTTAGAACAGCGGTATGATGTTGTGAATTTTAAATATGGGGCAGCACGGTATCGCAGCAGTTAGCGTTTTGCTTCACAGCTAGAAGGTCCCGGGTTCGATTCCCACCAGGACAGGGCCTTTCTGTGTGGAGTTTGCATGTTATCTCGGTGTCTGCGTAGGTTTCCTCCGGGTACTCCGGTTTCCCTACCACCAAAAACATGTATAATAGGTGAATCCTCCAGCCAGGTGATTCTGACCATCAGCCTGTCTCCACATCATGGAGATGGGTCCCCGGGCGTGGCACTGCCGTCCCCCAATGCTCCTTTTGGGTTGCCCCAGCAGCATCGAAGGATGGGTCAAATGCAGAGGACAAATTTCTCTACGGGAACAATAAAGTATACAAACAAACAAATCTGCATGATCTGCGTGTCAATAGTGAGGGCTGTCTATTCTCTTGTTGCCAATCAGAAGCCAGCAGTCTGTTCACATCACATCAGACACGGGGTCCGCCCATTAGTCTGACGACCCATTAGTCCGACATCTCATTATTGCAAAAATGTATATGTAAAACTGAAATTGTCCTTCCCAAATTAGGTTCAGGCAAGAGTCCACTGACCTTAAAGGAATAGGCCACCGTTTTTACATACCAAGATGTGTTCTTACCTTAGCTTAGATGAGTTCATTTGTACCTGTCTGGTCTTCACGCGTGCCCTCAGTCACGTAAAGACAGCACAGACGGCGTTAGCATTTAGCCTCTCCTCCATAGCTCCAAATGAGGTGAATATGGTTACATGAAGTGTTACACGATCCAAGTAAAGTTACACAAATTAAACAATGTGGATTTTCTAAGCGGATAAAAAGGGGAACTATACTGTAAGGCGTAATAATACCAGGAGTACTTCGACATCCGCGCAGTAATATCATCACTTTACTGTGATTGTGGCTTAACGTTAACAAAAAGCTGAGTCAGTTCTTTTCTGACTCTTGCTGGCTGCATTTCACACACGTTGTGGAGTGTGCAACATGCACTGATTATGGTAGGGACGAGGGTAACGTCCACATCCAGCCGTTTTGCAAGGCACCTCCACCGGCCCTTCAGTCGGCCGAATGCGCACTCCACAGTCATCTTGGCTCTGCTGTGGCGCTCACTGAAGTACTTCTGCTCAACTGTCAGGGTCCCTGTGCATCCTTTTAACAGCCAGCTTTGAGGGGTATAAGCCGGGTCACCGAGCAGCCTATTATCTCCTTAGTGTCCATAAGATTTGAAAGCATACAAAAAAAGCTAAATAATTAAAGATAGAATGTATACGTTATAACAGTGTTGGGGAGAATACTTTGAAATTGTATTTAGTTACTAAATACTGAACACTTGCCTTAAAATGTATTTTGTATAATGTATTCCGTTACTTTGTCTAATGAAGCTTCTGCGCAAATTCAACCTGGAAGACCACAAGCTTCATTCACCTCATCACCGGCAGGGCTCACCAATCATCCAATCACAGACTCCGTGGTCAATCACTCAGCCGCTTGCCAGCCGTGCTACGACCCTCCTCCACCGTTTTCTCCACCTGGCCTCTCCTCGGCTCTGCTCGTCGTCGACTGGCCAACCTAGGATTTCTCCACGACCACCAGGGTCCAGGCTCGGGGAAAGATTCTGGCTATCATTCATCAATGCCGTGCATTCCACATCGTTCGTTCAATCTGCCGCCGGGATCTGAGCCCAATAATATTCATGTTTATTAATTAAACACTCATACTGTCATTCTGTCTCTGTGAGTCTTTTCAGGTTGAAATCAGAGTACTGTATTCTGAATACTTTTAGATTACTTTCACATTGATTGTCATTCTATATATGTATAAATATTGCGTATAATTACAAAAATGAAGACTACATTTGTTGGAACACCTGTTATAAACTCACTTACCAATAATTAGAAACTCAAAAACTCTTGGCAAATGGAGCAGCAGATCACAGCGCATCATGTGCAGTGTATGAATTGTGGGTGGCATAAGGCGCTTTAAATCTTTATTTTATTTTAGGAGGAAAAACAAGTTCTTTCTTAAATTCTGTTCTTGTGGAATAGGGGGGTAAAATGTAATGATTGAGTACTGTGATGTATTCCCTTGATATTTGGAAAGTAACTGTCTTCTAAATGCTCTCAAATGAAAGCGTAACAGAATAATGTATCTGAATACAGTTACTCAAAATGAGTAGTTACTCCCCAACACTGGTTATAAATCACTATTACTAGAATACTCACCGGTGGAAAAAGCTCCCCTCTCTCTGCTAGTGACTACACAATTCCGGAGTACCCTCGAATCTTGAACACTCCCTGGCCATCCAGCATAGATGTTGGTGAAGTTGTTGGAAGACGGTGTTAAATTATGTGTAACCAGAGGGCTATTTCATAAAACTCGCTCAGTAAAGCCAGGCTTAGGCTCCAAATCCTGGCTTACGTGAGGCACAACATTTCAAGATGCGATTACTGGGTTTCACCAAAGCGACACCGAGCTTGGCTAATCTCTCTAATTCAAGACAGGTTTAACTAATCAGCACTTGCCACGTACATAAGCAGACCACACTGACGATCACAGAGTTCAGTGAGAAATCATGGCCAAGCGTCAACGCACAGCATACTTCACAGGCCGCTAGCTTTGTGCTGCTAAGTTAGCTCCATAGGTAGAGCGCAGGGCGAGTTAGGAGGCGTGTCATACAACACGCCTCCTAAGGCTGCAGGCCGATTGCGAACCGCGATGATCAACTTGTCCTCCATGCTGCAGGTAACAGGTGACGCTTGTGCTCACTATTTGAGCCCAGTCCCTGATTGGTTAACAAGGCGTAAATGAACGCACGTGTAGATTGTGATTACTTGAGTGCATGAAGCAGTGGGCGCGGCATCCCTGCTCGTGTACCGCGCTGTTCTCCCTGGCTTTGATGCACGTTTTTCCTCATCTGCTCGCATTTTCTACGCTTCATACGCGTGGATGGTCAGCGTTTGGTCTGTACGCACCTTTACACTTCGAAGCGCGTCGAAGCACATCTACATAGGGTTATCATGGAAGTTGGAGGTGTGGTGGCGTTTGGGGTGTATGAATGATTATGTCCGTCATACAGCTCGGGTTCAGCTTATTGACAGTGAACTGATGTTGGTGTTTTTGTTTGTTGTATTTCAGCTATGCCAACACTGCTCAGTTAAGCTCCTTGCCAGATAGATGGTACTTAAAGCACCTTAGCTGGTTTATGTGGGATTTGTTTTGCGTGTGTTTTGTTTCTATTAACATTTTTCATTTGAGTTGATTTATTAACCTTAAGTTTGCTATTCGTTTTTGTGAATATGTTCTATTTGTTGTAATTTCACATTTACTTTAGCTAAGTTTTATCTATTAAGTGTTACTTTGGTTGTTAGGAAGTAACATTTTAAGAAATAATAAAATTGAACTACCTTGTAAAATAATTTTGTGTGTGCATTTTTGCATTTTTACATGCAGCACAAGTTAGCTATTGTGCGGTAGAACGTACCTATTGCTAACCAATACACTCCAATTCCAACAAGTTTCTGCACCGTTATGGCCGCCGCAGACGTATCTCTTCCCGTAACAGAGTTAATCGAAGGCGCTCACAAACATAATCGAAAGTTTATTGATCTGTATCAGTGAAGCCACTCACCGGTATACCGCCACTCCTGGCTGTGACTTCTCACCCACAGGTTTCTCTGTACCGACGTTGCTACCACTGCTCCACAAAACATAGGCTTTTTTACAATAAGTACATCTGAATGGTTTTTCACCAGTGTGGACCCTCATGTGCTATGTAATTTCTTTGGCAGGTGACTCCCTTCTTGCAAACTGCACACTGGTGCCTCTTTGTAAATACATTTACAAACATACCTGGCAACACAAAAGGGATAATATCAGCCCAGACTAGCCTTTGACCCACATGTACTTCTACAACAAAAAGGACATCCATGAACATAAATGACAATGATAAATATATGTGGACCCTCATATGTGCTACTTAATTCCTTTGGCAGGTGAATCCCTTTTTGCAAACTGCGCACTGGTGCCTCTTTGTCTCATCTCCTTCAGACGGTCCTTCATTGTGGACAGGTGCAGACTTCTTGAGGGGGGACAGTTCCTCCTCCTCTGAATTCTCTTTAATCAGTGGAGTGTGAGTAAAGAAACTCGAAGCCTTCCTCTTGTTCTTCTTTTCAGAGTGACACCGTTCCTCCTCATACTCCACTTACATTCTCTCATGTGTGGCTGGTGTGATGTGGACTCTGCGTTGTGTTAAACTAAGAAAGGCTTGCGGGACTCGATCTCGATGTAGATTTTGGAGGAGGCAACAGGCACTCCTGCATTTATTCTGGCAACACAAAAGGGAATATCAGTCCCGACTAGCCTTTGCCCCACATGTATTTATTTAGGTTTATTTGGTCGGGACAGTGCATGTTAATGAACATACATGGGTCTCATGCATGTAAACAAGCCACACCGGATTGTAACCTTGGGCTAATTTGCAGCCGTTGTCCCCCATGCGCACTCTCAAACACACTCTCATTTATCCTGGCCTATTGTACATGTTTTTAGTGTTAGGGGAAACCGGAGTACCCAGAGGAATCCTACGCAGACACGGGGAGAACATGCAAACTCCACACAGAAAGGCCCCGTCCAGGTGGGAATCGAACCCGGACCTTCTAGCTGTGAAGCACGAGCGCTAACCGCTGTACTACCGTGCCGTACTTCTCTTCCACAAGAGAAACTAAGAAAAGGGTACAATTATAAAATAAATTTACAAACGTACCAGGCAACACAAAAGGAAAAATATCAGCCCCAACTAGCTTTTGCCCCACATGTACTTCTACAACAACAAAAAGGACATCCACAAACATAAATGATTAATATGAACATAAATGTCAATGATAATCAAGTCAAAAAATTGTGACGTCGCTTTGGGCCCTTGAGCGCACCATTCTGGAGGGTAGACGTCATTGCCCGTGTTCTCATTGGTGGGACACTGAGTGATAATTTACGTTAGCTACCGCTAAACAGAAGAGTTTGCAGTAAGACAGTGGTGAGCAGTTGTCACGTGAAAGGCTGCTGTAGCAATTCGGACCAAGAAATACACTGAAACCTACGTTTGTATGGGTTTCCTAGATGGAAAAGATGCCATGGAGGGCAGGTTGAGCAAATTAGCAGAGGACACCAGTTAGCCTGGGTCTCAGCCGGGCGCTGATTGCCTTCTCTCTGTGCTGCAGACCAGTCAACACAACGATTGACAGGTGTCATATGACACGCAGCTGAAATGGCGACCTCCAGTGGAGTCTTTGGTCACGTGTCTTCATTTGACCGATATATGTGGACCCTCATATGTGCTACGTAATTCCTTTGGCAAGTGAATCCCTTCTTGCAAACTGTGCACTGGTGCCTCTTTGTAAATGTGACAAGACGAGTGGTATTGGTATATTAAACAAATAAAAGCCAGACAACGCCATCCAGTAAAACTGGAAAAAATGCGGCACACAGGTTCGACCCATAAGGACAGAGGCAGTATGTTCCTTTTACATAATCCATTTATTTCTATGCTTTACTTTTGTTGCATCTTTCTGTTCGGATTTCATACTTTCTTTACACAGGTTATCACAGTTTTCGTTATATTCAGTTGTACACTTAAGCTCTCAGTTGGTTCACAGATGTTGTTCACATGTGTTAGTTTGTCCATTAGCTTTACAGTTTGTACAAAACAAAATAGGAAGAAAGCAGGACAGCAGCATGGTGAGATCCACCTAAATGTAAATAAAAGGTAGTTAAGTTATTGTAGAAGGTTAGCCACAGGCAAGGCAAGCTCACCGTCGTACGCCCACATCTAGCCCTACTCGGGCGGCGCGGTGCTTCGATAGCCCCGGTTACGCAACGGCCCCAGCAGACCCCGGGCCAGACACACCGAGAGAGCAATGGACGCCAAGGAGTGGTGTGCGTTGAGGCTCTCAAACCATCCGCAACGCTGGACCAGCACGCACAACCCTGGGCCCAGCCCAACCAGGCCGGAAGACGCCAGTGAGGAGACAGAGGAAGTGCGTGTGAACCAGGGTGGCTTTTATACTAAACGCTAGCGCTGTCCGTGAATCGATTTGTGCAAACTGTGCACTGGTGCATCTTTGTCTCATCAGAAGGTGCAGACTTCTTGAGGGGGGTACTGTTGCTCTGCCTCTGAATTCTCACTCGAAGCCTCCTCTTCTTCTTTTGAGAGCGACGCCGTTCCTCCTCATACTCCACTCCCATTCACTGATGCACCACAGACAGGCCTATGTCTGCAGCGAGGGCAGCTACCATCTTGTTCACCAGCGTTTGAGAGAGAGATGGGGAGGAGGAGGGAGCCAGCGGAGGCACAGGAGGCCAGGGCGTCACCGGAGGTGAAAGGGTAGGTACAAAGGTTAATTTAAAAAGAGTTATAGCAGAGGGAACCGCGTTGTTGGTGCAGTTTCGTCACAAATTCATGCCCCTGGTCGTGGTGTAGTTTTAGGGGATACCCAAACCGGGGAATGAAATTTTAGCATTTTATCAAAAATCTTTAATAAATGAGCTGAAATATTTTTGTATTCAAACAACATATTATGTGAATTCCAGTCAGGTTTTAGAAAAGGTCATAGTACCATAACAGCAACACTGAAGGTGATCAATGATATCTCCACAGCTCTTGACAATAAGAAACACTGTGCCACACTTTTTATTGATTTATCAAAAGCTTTCGATTACACTTTACTCAAAGAGAGATTGATCAATATTGGACTATCTAAAAAGGCAGTTGGATGGATTTGCAATTATCTCACTGACAGATCTCAATGTATTAAATCAGATAACACTTATTCTAATATTCTCTCATTAACTAAAGGAGTGCCCCAGGGCTCTGTTTTGGGGCCACTCCTGTTTACCATTTATGTGAACAATGGTGGCCAGGATCTTCTTGTGGACATCAAATACCATTTTTATGCTGATGATATGGTGATCTATAGCTTTGCAAAAAAATTAAGTGCCAGTGTCTCTACTTCTACAATTAGATCTCTCTTTAAATGCAAATAAGAGCAAGTTGATGCTATTTTCAAAAACAAAGAATCTGCAGATTAGTCCTCCAGTTGTTACTCTTCAAGGGGCGGAAATTGAAAGAGTTAAATATTTTAAATATCTAGGTATTTTAATTGACGAAAATCTTAGCTTTAAAGGCCATGTTGAACAATTAGTTCGGAAGCTTAGACTGAAAATCGGATTTTACTTCAGAAATAGGTTATGCTTTTCTTTAAATGCGAAAAAGAAACTAGTACTGTAGCAGCAACATTTTAACCGATTTTGGATTATGGTGACTTTATTTATATGACTGCCCCAACTTAAGTATTGAAACTGCTCGACTCTGTCTACCATGCCTCTTTGCGGTTTATCACAAATTGTAAGCCTCGCACACATCACTGTGAACTTTACACACGTGTGGGCTGGCCAGCACTGGAAACTCGTAGACTCACTCACTGGTTTATGCTTATTTATAAGGGTATTCTGCGTCTGCTCCCACAATATCTCTGTGAATTTATTCAACCAAGAGCGGCTGGACAGTATTCTTTACGTTTTCAAGAATCACTGCTACTGTCTGTACCAAGTACCTTTTAGCTTAGCTTTTAGCTGATATTTGTTTATTTATTGTAGTCCCATTTATTTATTTATCTATTTATTAACCTTGATAACTTGATATTTAATGATATTTATTTCTAGTTTCTTACTGATTTTACTTTGTTCTTAAACTTTATAATCAATGTTTTCACTGCTTCATATATTTTTAGAATCTCCAGTGTTTCCTCTGAAGGAGCCCTCTGCCCCGGAGCGGTGACTGGCTGTGGCTGTGTGGGTGCCCAGGTGGAGGTGTGGTGTCTCTGCCGCCCCTCCTATGGGGACCCTTGTGTCGGTGCCTGGATTGGCCGCGGCCGGTCTGTGTATGAAACGCGCTGTATAAATAAAGATTGATTGATTGATTGATTGATTGATTGATTGATTGAAGTGTTCGCATAGAATCTGGTAAGGTGGCATTTCAGTATTCTGCCCCCACAAGATGGAACAATTTACAAAAAGACTGGAAATTAACTGAACTGGTTCCAATAGTACAGTTTAAACTATTGCTCAAAGGTTTGGAAATGAAATCTATGGTTTGTAAATGTTTTAAATAGTTTTATGAAATTGTTGCTTGAAATCTGTCCTTATTCTAAATTGTATTGACTTGTGCCGCTGTCTTGGACACACTTGGATGTGCTACATCCAAGTGTGTCCAAGACAGCGGCACCTTCAATCTTTGTCTTTCACAGATGTTGTTCCGGTACTGTGTGGTCTTTAGTCTTTACTCATCCCCGCTGGCGCGCCGTGGGTGTTGAGTCTTCATCTGTAAGCAGCAGTAGATGCAGCTGACACCACCTGGACTGATCCCTCTGGTTACTGCAGGGCTCATCAGGGTTGACCATAACTTCCCCGTACGGGCCACCAAGAAACTGTAGTAGGTATTGGCCGGTACGATCACTGCTGACAGTTTATAATATTTAAGTGGGGAAGGATTGGGGACTTAATAAATAAATAAGAAAGAGATGGAGTCAAATGTCAGTGTTGCGTCCAGGCTCTCTACTTGCCGACTGATTTATATCTCACAATTTGGTATACAAAAATCCAAAAATACAGTTGGGTACAAATTCTCCAAAATTAACTTTTTACTATTACACATAAATGTCGACTTGACATTGTCATAGCTTTACCACTGAGACTTTCAGTACATTTCTAAATAACAAAATAACAAAACAAAAAAGAGAAACACAAAATGACGGTGAGCCAATCTAATGGGCTAATCTATAGGCTAACGGCTAGTGCGCAAATGTTAGCATAAAACGAATTACATTTTACAAAAATAAAACAAGTCTAACATCGACTTACAAGCAATACAGCATGAGCAGGCTGTTCCACAGTTTAGGCGCTGCAACCCTGAAGGAACTATCGCCCCACTGTTCGTACCGGGACCTGGGCACAACCAAAACCATTTGATCGGCAGACCGGAGAACATGTACAGCTTTATAAACAAACATTACAATTTTGAAATCAATCGGGAAACGGACCGGGAGCCAGTGCAGGGAGGAGAGGACGGGAGTGATGTGGCTGTATCTGGATGAACCGGTCAGAAGACGGGCTGCTGCATTCTGCACTAACTGTAACTGTTGGAGTGACGACTGTGGGAGGCCAGAGTAGAGAGCGTTGAAGTAGTCCAACCGAGAACTGATAAACGCGTGCGTTGCCTTCTCGAGGTCTTGGCGCGAGAGAAAGGGCTTCACTTTGGTCAAAAGGCGCAGCTGGAAAAAGCTGGCTTTGACAACAGCATTTATTTGTTGTTTAAAGTTCAGCTCTTGATCAAAGACAACTCCTAGGTTCCTGACGGCATCGCAAATTGGACCCACAACCCCGGACTGAATTTTAGGGACATCACCGGAGCCAGAAAGAACAAACTCAGATTTTGCTTCGTTCAGGTGGAGAAAAATTTGAGCCAGCCATTATTTTATGTCTGAAAGGCAGCTATGGAGTGATTCGAGAGCAGAGGCAGTGTTAGGGAGCACTGGTAAATAAAAAAATGACGGTTCAAGTGGGTGTTAAAGGGACTATACATAAGTTTAACCACAAATAAATGTATACAAATTTAAATTTCTTTCTCGCGAAAGTCGAGTCTGATCGGCGTAGGCAAAGAACCAGAGTAAACATCGCAAAATGTTGAGAATCTCTCAAAAGACCCGCAGCTTATTTTTGCTTGAAAGGTAAGAAATTATGACTAAATACTGTACGTGGGGGAAAAGTGTTGTTGATGCTTTCAAAACAACGGTGTCCGACTGTCCGTGCATGTTGTACAAACTTCACTGAAACAAGCCATAAAATAATAATATTTGGAAGTTACCAAAATAGTTGATCTAATAGTTTTATACCTACAGAGAAGTTGTGTAGTATTAGTAGCAGGCTAGTAGTGTCAGTAATAACAGTAATTGTGCTGTACCTACAAAACATTTGAGTAGTAACAGTGGTAATGGTGCTGTATTTACAATGGCAAAAATAATGCTGCTAATGTTAGCTTTTCTTGACCGCAAAATAAGCATGACTGTTCACGGATTTATTAATAAGGAGAGCCCCCTAAAATGTAACAAAAGAGTGACAAAAAAGCGATGAAAAAAATCTGATGACAACACGGTAACGACACAAGGAAAATGATCCATTTAGATCACTTTTGTAGGTCTTAGCTTTCAAATGCAAATGGAGTGAATGAATAGTGCAATGTAAAGTGTCTTTGAGTGTCCAAAAAGCGCTATATAAAACCAATGAATTAAGTAAAACTGAACTGGAGTAACCCCTCCTGGAACCGCCACCTTAACGTGGTGGAGGGGTTTGAGCACCTGAATGATCCTGGGAGCTCTGTCGTCGGGGGCTTGGTGCCCCTGGTAGGGTCTCCCATGGCAGACGGGTCCTAGGTGACGGGTCGGACAAGGAGCGGTTCAGAAGCCCCTTGTGAGAGACCAACAGGCCCAGTTAGAACCATGAGGCCGTCCTTCTGTGGACCCACCACCTGCAGGAGGAGCCATGGGGGCTGGTGCGGTGTGATTTGGGCAGCTCCGGCAGCTGCCCCCACGACCCGGCGGCGGAAAAGTGGAAGAAAATGGATGGATGGATGAACTGGAGTAAATGGCCTGATGGCGGGGCGGCCTCCCCTGCCAAAATAATGGTAGGGGAATCACTGCGTCTGTGTTGGCCCCAGGCCCCGCCTGTCCAAGAAGGTGGTGTATTGATTGCAACGGCCTGCGCACATTGGCGTGCTACCAAAAAAAAAAAATATTGCTTCCATGTTTGTTTGTCATTATTGGACCCACTGGGCAGGTGCAGTGAGTTCCTAGGGGAGACTGAAAATATCTACATTCATTCCCAGAGTTCAGTGGTTAGTATTCATTGTATGGTTTAAATATTGGTCGGGTCGTGTTGAAAAGTTAAAGTCTATGCCTCCTGTAAAACTGGAATAATGTCTGAAAAACACATTATTTTCTTGCCAGATATGACATAACATAAGGTCAGTCACCATTATCAAAGAGCCATGAAATAACTCAGAATAGATCAAAACAGTATCAAGGAAATAAGTGATGTTTTCCATTTGATTGAAGATGTTCCAGAGCATCCCAAACATGCTCAACGGGAGACATGATTGTGTAAGGGTAAGTGTGCTACGCAAGGAATTGTGCACAGATCCTTTTAACCTCTTAACTCTTTTAACCTCTTTGGCATTACCCAAATCAAAGCTTCTTGAAAAAGCAAGGTTGAAAATGCAACAAAAATGTGATAAAAGCACGACAAAAAAGCAACGAAAATAAGTGATGACAAAGCAACAAAAAAGCCACAGAAAAGCAACAATAACACACCAAAAAAGCAACAAAAGAGTAACAAGAAAGTGACTAAAACGTGATGAAAACACAACAAAAATGTGACTAAACCGGGACAAAACATGGCCAAAACGCAACAAAAAAACACAATGAAAAAGCAACAAAGAACAACAAAAACAAGTCAAAAAAGCGACATAAAGACAAGAAAACACGACAAAAACGCGACAAAAATTTTACCATCTGTTTTGTAGGCCTTAGCTTTCAAATGAGGCATTACACTGTTGCTCTGTAGTCGAGAGGCTTTTAGATTTGGGTAAAGCCAAACTGGAGAAATAGCGCTCGGTTAAGGTGTATTCGTTGTCCATATAAACTACCAGTTCAGCTCTATGAAGGAGACGTGCTGCACTGCAGGAGGCAAATGGTATCATACCAGACACTGCTTGGTTTTCTAATCTCCCCAATAAAGCCAAACTCAACATGTCAGAGTGTCCTTTTATTGTAGACAGCCTAAGGTACTTATGCACTATTCATGCGTCTAATCTGCATCTTGATCTGCCACAGCTGTGAGTGGGGATGGATTCTCTCCACAGTTCAGTGTAGTTCATGATTTCGATCTGTCTCATCGGTATAGTACTTCAATATGACCAAATGGTTAGAAAAGCTTTGCCAATATTACTGTGAACTACTGGTTTATACGGCTTAAAGCAGTGGTTCTCAACCGGTGGGTCGTGACCCAAAAGTAAGTTGCATAAACGTATTTCGCAAGCTTTTTCTATTGGGAATATTTTTAAGTCAATATTTATCGACTTGATAAACACAAAAACATGTCTGTGTCTCTGTTAGATAAGATAAAATAAGCCTTTATTGATCTCACAATGGAGAAATGTACTTATTACATTCAGCTCTCAGAAACACTCAGGGTGCACAAATAGGCAGAACATGTGTTAAATTTGACATTAAGATCTGCATAACGCCATCTACTGCTCTGGAGTGTACATTATTAGGCTTTTCAAATGAACGAGACACATGCACAAGTTTTTATACTGTGGCGCCTTTACAAAAATGTAGTGGAGTAGAAAGTATTAAGATTTATCTTTCAGATAAATCTTTCAGATATCTTTCTTTCAGATATCTTTCAGATAAATATAGAGACTGGAAAGGGCGTACGTGATGTGTGGTCCTGCTCCCAAACTTGAGATACCACACTCATCTTCTCAAAGTAAAGTCATAGAATCATAGAAATGTTGTTAGCTATTTGAGCCTGTTCGTCCAAATGCATACATGTTGTTGTTGTTGCTGGTAGGCTACCTGTTTGCATTGAGCATTCAATCCCCATACAAATGAATATGGACAAGCCAAGCCCTATATAAAAGTATGTATGTATACAAGTAATATAACATCCAGTGGAATGAATGATGTTACAAGTGGCCTTTATCCATTTTATTTTCCATAAACAATGTTTCCACCGTAAAAACCAAAAGTACATACCATATGCAGATTAATACCAAGTTTTACAAATAAATACAACCATAAAATACATCAATTGACCTCTTTTCCCAATTCCAACCAGGCACTAGTGTTTAACATAAACAACCGCCATGACAGATTTAAACATTTCTAGTTACAAGAAAGGGAACTAGAAATTTAGTTATAATTATTGATTTATTATAACTAAATCAATAGTCAATTAATAGAATGGTGACTGGTGTTTATAAGTAAGGATTGGATATGGTTATTATGTGAATGGGAAAGAGGAATAAGAAAAAGAAAACAAGTACAAATAAAAATAAAAATGTTTATACATATTGGTAAACTGCATACATTTCTATCTTCGTGTTATGTCTTCTTACTTTGGAAGTCTTGTAAACATCCTGTGATTTTCTTCTTGTAAAACATGAAATGCTTTTCTTTAACAATGCTGCTATATGTAAAGTTAATGCGGACAATTGTAATTGTGTATTTCAGGAATTTGTATATTGTATGTAAACATGAGATGTTGTATTACTGTATCCAGAATGTGAATTAATTTTGAATTATGGGGTAGGCACTTATAAGCTTTCTTGCTTCGGCCTACTCCTTTGAGTTTTTTGTTACTTTAATTATTTTTTGCACTGTAATAATGTTAATGTAAATCATCACTCAAATAAATCCAATCATTCAATCAAAATGACGCAATCACTTCAGGAGCAACTTTCAAAATAAAATATTTAGTCCTTACAAGTAAGATTAAGTTCAGTGGCCACTGGATGTGTATCTTACCCACAAAAATCAGAAACTTAACTGAATCTCAGTTAGCATAGCTTAGAGAACACTTTCAGATTAATTTGTGTATAAAGTAAAATCTCCAAAGGTCTGTACATTCATTTTTGATTTCAAACGAGGTTTAATCAACCTAAATGTGGTTGATGGTTTTCCACTGAAAACATCTGGATCATTCATAATTTGCGATGTTTGGAGGAGAACGCTAACAGCTATAGGAAAAGTAAGCCCTACATTAAGCAGGCTAATGCTACAGATTCTGAAAAGTCTCCCGGACCAGCCGACTTGCTAACTGTCTGCATATGTTAGGATTGAACGCCGCTTCTCCTTTTTATATCTATGTTTTAGGTTGTGTATGGTCGCGCACAGGTGGGTAGAGTAGTTACAATATTTACTTAGTAAGAGTATCTTTACTTTGAAATCATTTTATTCAAGTAGAAGTAAAAAGTGGCTATTGTCCCAGATAAATACTCAAGTAATAGTAAAAACGTACCTGGGAAAGATGTTACTTGAGTACTGTGAGAGCTGAGTGACTGAGCGTAAAAGTCTGATTTGCGATTCAGTCGTGACATAAATGATAACAAACACAACATAAAATTATGTAAAAATGCTTGTATTCCTAAAGGAAATGCCAAAAATATATAGAACAATCGTTTTTTTCTGAAGAATACATGAAACACAAAGTCCATCCATTTTAAATGTCACATTAAGCTTTTGCTGCCTAAAGTTTACTCACTGTGGAACGAGTACCTATTTTTGAAACGGTAGTAAGAGTACAGATACTTCATTTTAATATTCCAAAAGTTCAAAGATTTAAAGATTTTTTCTCTATAGTCCCTCTGTAGAAGTTGCACATAATGGAGACTGGGACTCTAGCTCTTCTTAACTTGTGAAGAAAGTAGAGACACTGATTACTTTTCCTCAAGTAATATTAAAATTACTTGAGTAATGTGAGTAAAATTACTGTAAGAAGTACAATTACTTCAAAAGGTTACTCAAGTACATGTTCTACATGTACTTGAGTAAAAGTAATTGAGTACTACTCTGGCTGTGTTTAGTGTATAATTCCAATTTTTGAATTCAAGTCATGTGACCTCTAACCTGCAGTGATGACGTCATCTGTTGCCAGGTAATAGAAGAACACAGCACACAGTTCCATTCAGGCTCCATTCCATCCTGCATCACTTAGATGAGCTGATCTGCTCCTTTCCTGCAGTTTGGCAGTTCAGACGGACCTTTGGAGGACATGTTTCAAGCTCTCTGACTGTATTTCTTAATTTTTCCTTTATTTTTATGTTTTTTGTGAGTGTTTGGTGAGTATCTGTGAGCTTTCTTTGGCTGGAAGTATTTAGTTGGGTGCAAAATTGTAAAAAGAACAATTTTTTGGGGTGTTTCAGATTTGATTTGTCTTCAACATGAGCAAATCTTGGCCCACGTCAACTGGACATCGCTGGATCACCAGACGTAAGTACATTTTATAACTGAAACAGATCTTCTGTAGACTTTTGAATTTAAATGAATTCGATTACCAGTTGAAATATTCTTTTTCCTGATGCTTAGCAGAAGATAGCATTCACAGATGTTATTGTTACTTTGCCCTATGTTCCTTTGTTTATGATTTGCTACCTTGTAAATATTAAATGTAATGTTACTATTTTTATTTTGGGGTGGGCGCTTATAAGCCTTTGGCTTCAGCCCACTCCCTTTGAGCAGGTTAACTGCTCAAACAAATAAAAAAAAAATAAACTAAACAGATCCCAAAGTTAGCATTGATAGCACTAGAATTAAACTATAGCTGACTGAGATGATGAGATTTATATGTGATTTATGTGATTTCCATTGTCTATTGACACAATTGATGCCTGTTTTTTTCCAGGACGGCACACGTTTCCGTTTGACACAAGCTCAGCGCCTACAGACTGCAGAACCAGGTTCAGTCCTCATTTTTCTCCTTTAAGTCCCTGTCCAAACGTCTCCAGCGCACTGATATCCGAGGCCAGCATCCCTTCGGCTTCAGACGGACGTGTTCCCAGCACCAACAGGAAAAGGACTTCTGAAATGGACATTGAAATGGATAGTGAACCTCCAGAGCCCAGGAAGCAAGTTCTCCAAAGAAGAGAAAGATCTACAGGGCATTTTGGATTGGGTCCCAGCAACACCAAGTGGGTCTATGTATCGTTCACACACGTCTTTAGAAAACTCTGGCCCAGTTTCAGAGGAGAAAGTGAACCCCCCAGGAAAAAGCTCAGATGACAGCACCAGGGGGGTCTGGGGGTCTCCTATCTATGTGTCCTATAGTCCAGAGAATGTCGCCTCCACGGAAAACTTCCAACAAAGTAAGATATCACACCATTAACTATAATATATAAGTCACCAACAGTTACATTTAAGAAAAGGTATATTCTTTTCATTAACAATCCTTTAATATTTAACGTTTTGCAGTGACAGATACTTTCACAAAACTGGAATTCGAGAAAGATCACCAAAACTACGAAGTCAGGCCAGAGGTTGTACAAGGTAAGTCTGCTAAATTTCCTCATGAAATTTCTACAAAACAAAATGAACAAATTGTATTCAATGTAAGTTTCTTGTTTGCAGAATTCTTCACCAAATACCAGATATTGAAGATGCTTGAAAAAGGAGGCTTTGGTACAGTATGCGCTGGAGAAAGACTCGAAGACAAACTGCCTGTACGTATCCTGTTCTCAGGGGGTGTCCTTCATGACGCCAGTCATTTTGTCAGTGTGCCGTTGGCACTAAATCTTACCAAGTCATGTTGTGTCCGATTAAATACGTTGGGTTGTTGTTTTCCTTGTATTAACTTGCGTTTTGTCTCCCACAGGTGGCCGTTAAAATTATCAGAAAAGAGAAAGTTCTCTTCTTAACAGAGGTGGTGAACGAAGGACCAATGACCAAAACGCCCCTGGAGGTGTTCCTGCTCTCTCGTATTGGTGCAGGCCTTGGCTCAGCGGGGTCCACAATCACGCCCCTCCTCCTGGACTGGTACGACGTGGGCGCTGAAGTTGTTCTGGTCTTTGAGAGACCGGAGCCTTGCATTGATTTACTGGACTACATGCTCTTCTATCATCGGCAGGGTATGAATTGCGAAATTGCCAAAGTAGGTGTCCAAATCCAATCGATTTCCCATCTCATTACTGTGCTGGAACAGTAGCACCAATATTTATCTGTTTTTGTTATTTTTGTGTCTTCAGGTCATTTTCCGTCAGCTTGTGGAGGCTGCCATTGAAATGCAAGAAAGAGGAATCTTCCACAGAGACATTAAGCCTGAAAACATCTTGATTGAGGACAATGATGTCATTCCCTCAGCCAGATTCATCGACTTTGGCAGTGGAACTACCTTTCTGCCTGGCGACATCTTCACAGAACCACAAGGTAAACTGTCAAGACCTCCTACAATATAGAAGAGCGACAACAAAGTAGAATAATTCATGAATGACCACATGTATTTGTTGGACAACTTCTCATCTGTTCATGTCTCTTGTGTTTTAGGTACAGTGGAATACTCCTCCCCAGAGTGGTTCAGGGACTGTCAGTACAGAGCCAGCTCCACCACCGTGTGGCAAATGGGCCTTGTGCTGCATTTTATGCTATTCAAAAAGATACCACTAAAACAGGAAGAGACCATTGGATCCTTCAGACAGGTGCCCATTCCAAGTACCTGCTCAGAAGGTAAGTAATTACATTGTGCACATTTAAAATCTTTACTAACTTGTGCAGATGCTATTGTTTTCCTTCTGTTTTATATTTGCCTAAATATTAACTCATCCTCATCTGTTTGCAGATCTCAGGAGCTTATTGAGGGGGTGTTTGGTGAAGGATCCCGCAGAGCGCTTCACACTGCAGGAGGTGATCAACCATTCCTGGCTAAACTCGTAAATTCCCCGGTCCAGCTGCACTGTTCATCGCGGTTACTACCCACTTGTAAGGCGTGGCGCTAACGCACAGACAAAGATGCAGTCTTCGCTCGCAAGTGGATTTGTGTACGCAGACTCGCTGGGTCGCCTTCCTCGTGTCCCTGTCAGGGAAGCGTCTGGATCTAGATTTGAACGGATTTGAATAGACAAAGCAGGTACATTAGCCGTCCAGAGTATCCTTTGCACATGACTTTGCTTTTTGTGTGTGTCAGCTTAAATTCACAACACCCAATCAGTCAAAGGCTTTGTGTTGACAGAGAGAATAAAATGGCAGTCTGACTGAGTTTACATTCGCAAGGTTTGTTGCGGATGGAAACTCGGTTGGGTCACTGTCCTCTCTCTGCTGGCGAGGGCCTGGGTGTGAGTCTGAACTGATGTGAACAGCTGTGAACATGATCCATCTGAATCTTTGTCCAAACAGGTACTTCAGCATTCAACGCCATCTACATCCACCAAAGAAGCGCCCTGCTTCCTATAGCTTTCATCTAGGACCTTGCCACATCAAGGCCTATTCTAGTCGTGAAGCTATAGAAAAAAAATGTACTTGGCATATCGCTGCCCGTCCCCAGCCTATTTCATACACTTCTCTGCTGTGACAGTCAGCTATTTGCTCAGCAGTTGTCACTTGCGCGCTTCCAGATCTCGTCGCCATCGCTCGCCTCGGCTGCTCAAAATGAGATTCATTTTGGCAGTGATTTTGCGTCTAATTTTGCTTCAGCGTCATTTTTTGCGAATTTTTCTTCACATCTATTTCCTCCATTTGCGCACATTTATTTTGCTGCGGCAGTTTGCTTCTGCGGAAATTTAAACTAATTCCTGTGTTATTTATTTTGCGTTGTCTCTGTTTGTGCCTCATTGTGTCCATTATAGTAGTACTTCTGTGGTGTTTATTTTGCGATTGTGTCTCATTGTGTCCTAGTGTCCATTATTGCTGCGCTTCTGTGTTGTTTATTTAGCTCAGTTTGTGTCTCATTGTGCAACAATGTGCAACAAGGTTCCTGGTTTGATTTCCGAGCTGGACGGAGGCCTTTCTGTGTGGAGTTTGCATGTTCTCCCTGTGTCTGCCTAGGTTTCCCCTACCACTAAAAACATCCACAATAGGGCCTTTGGGACCAGGACTCCCCAGAAAAAGTGGTGTTACTCTCTGCGGGACTATCCTGGATAATAAAGGGAAAATAAAGAAAATAAAGAAATACTTAACAAACATAATACACTTTTTCAATTCATTAGGATCAAATGCAAACAGATCTTTGATTTCATATCCTGTAGTTATTGCGCTTGTTTGGAGGAATTACTCTTTTGGTTTCCTTTGCCTTTCAGTGCATAAATGAATCGAAGTTGATAATCCTTATTAAGCACTGTAAGCACTGTCAAGTCCTACTTGGGACACTCCTGTTCTATATGAAGCACAGTTAACTATTTATATGAACTCTCTAGTTAAAAAAAAACAACAATGAAGGAATGTAACACACAATCTTCGCACTCATGTCAATCTTTCGAGATAAATATGAATGGCACATTTTGGATTTCACTTTTGCCATTGATACAAAACATACACCTAATGACCAGCTAGACACAGAAAATGCCAGTTTTCCACCGAGGGGATAAAGCGGAGTAGTGCAGCATGCACCATGGGTGGGCCTATGGTTTTTACCAGTAAGCAGGAGAAGGTAAAACTGAACAGTAGAAAATGTGCTTGGTTAAAGTGGTGGTTAAGAGGTTAATCGAGTGACCTTACACTCTGTGCGGACCAGCTCCTGTTGGATGTTCATAAAACTAAGAAGTGATAGAGCCTTCCCTGTAGCAGCACCCCGACTATGGATTCAGTGTGTTGGACAGTTCAAGTCCAGACTGAAAACACACCACTTCCCCTTTCAATACTAGTTGAGTGTATCTCGCTCTATTATCTTTTATTTTTATTCTATGTGAAATATTATTATTGCGAAGCTCTTTGGTCGACTGAAGTTGGTTTTAAATGTGCTATATATATAAACTTGAATTGAACTGAACCGAGCGCATTTCTCCAGTTCGGCTTTACCCAAATCTAAACACTTCTCGATGCCTATAGGCCAGTGTAATGCCTCATTTGAAAGCTAATACCTGATTGTGACTCTTTTATTGCGTTGTCGCCACGTCTGTCTCACATTTTTAAAGTGTTTTTGTCTCTTTTTTGTCGTGTTTTTGTAGTTTCTTTTGCCGTGTTTTGACTTCTTTTTTTGTGCTTTTTATTATGTTTATTATTGTTGCTTTTCCGGCACGTTTTTGTCATTTAACTTTTTTCAAGAAACTTTTAGATTTGGGTAATGCCAAACTGGAGAAAATATCGGTTCAGGTGGGGGTTAAGAGGTTAAATAAACAGCGATGCAAATAATGTACAATGCCATTCATGTCAGGATCCATACGTTGTCTCTACCCCTCCCTCCTGTGTGTTTGTCTGTCCTCCTACCTGGGCGTGGACTTCCTGGCTTGGCTGCTGGCACACTTGATTCTCATCCAGATCTCATCAACCTGCAGTATAAGAAGCCTGGTTCTTCATCCACTCCTCGCCAGTTCGTTGTTTCAACTAACCCAGTTAGTAACGCTTGGCGCAGTCTTTGGCAATCAATATTTTTGTAACCTGTTTTTTTCTGTGCTCAGGTGCCAGCAGCTGTTTTGCCTTCTGCCTGCCTGCCTTCTTGTCCACCAACCTACCTGCCTGGTTCCTTCTGCTCCACTTGCAAAATATCCCTAAAATAAATCTGTTAAAAAGGTTCCTGCTGTGTTGTCCTTCTGGGTCATAGTGAGCCGTGACAATTCAATCACGATGGCATCAATGTGGTTTCCCCTCGGAGAGCTTCATGCCCTTCGCACAGCGCATTATGAGTGTGTAACAAGGGGCCGTTTCGAGTGGCCAATAATTAGGTTTAAATAAACTCTGTTCTCCTTCTAATGCTTTATTTTAATAATTCAGAGCAAGAGTATAATTGTCAGTGTGGCATAGCAAAATATAACCTGGCATGTCCCACAGTGTGAATTGCATCTGATACCAGTATATAGAACAAAAAAT
The DNA here is from genome assembly GCA_007210695.1 of Neogobius melanostomus. NCBI lineage: Eukaryota > Metazoa > Chordata > Actinopteri > Gobiiformes > Gobiidae > Neogobius > Neogobius melanostomus. The sequence goes on along the minus strand of VHKM01000009.1, from coordinate 16,212,112 downwards.
AGATATTAAGAAGCTTGTATCAGACTGTCAAATGTGGAAAATTACAACGTCTAACTCATGATTCATTCTGTTCAAAGCCAAAGTTAAAATGTAACTTTATACTGCAACGCTGCAGTGTTGTATTGTTTTTCCATTACTCTGTGTGCGGTTGTACACTTGGATGCTGACATCATGAGCTCTTCAAGACTTATATTGTTTTATTGTGGACATTTATGGCAAAGTTAAACTCACTCATTGGAGCATCGGAAGTTATTGTGCCACATTTGAACGAGTGGTTCTGCAGATAATCACAAATCATCTCTCACTTCGGCTTGTTTTAAGCCTATTGTCTTTTTGACTGTGCGCACAGCCCGTCGCGGTGTGTGGCATATGTAGACTGCAGAGAATGTAAATGCTTGTTGAAATATGAGCCTGAGCTGTGGAGGTTTCCCAGGTTGGGAGACTGGAGCGAGATTAGCGCATGTGCTCACTGCTCACATAAGATCAAGCTTCTTACTGTAAATGTTACACATTCATGTGAGAAGCAGTGGGCTCGATGAGTTGTTGATTTTTATATTATTTGTTTGGTAATAAAAGGAATTCTAATTGACCTAAAGAAGTAAAAATTAATTCTGGTTTCAAGAAAGAAACTGCGCAAGTGTCTTTTAATATAGTTTATGTAAACATCTGCTTCCCACTGAATATTCGTTGCAAAAATGTCGGAAAGTTGATAAACAAATACCTTTTAACTAAACATTTTATTTCTCTTAATCAATGGTCCTGAACCCCTCAGTGCTGGAGCTAAAAGTTCAAACATGAGCTCATCCAATGGTGAGTTCCGGAGACCAGGCGCTAATGAATAACTCCACATTTACAACGCCTGATAAGACAAACATAAATCATCTTTGGGCATAAACACGGCTGATTGTGCGTGCACACAGAGCCCGGCCTCCTTCATGTGGGGAAGGACCAAGACCATGTGATAGGATCAGTCCAGATTATTTCCAGTACACACACTATGACAAGTATGATATGAAGATAAGGGATACAGCAGTTGGACTGTAGATCGGTGTCAAAGGGAATCAGGAAAACGAGATCGCCCTTTTGTCCAATTTAACAAAGACACATGGTACAAAAGTAATTAATTGTATTTAGCTTCACTTTTGTTGCGTACAGAGAAGACATAAGTGTCCTAGGCATTTTTAAAGCTCTCAATCCCTCAATTTTAAGATATACAACATAAACTATCTGTGTTGAGGTGGCAACAAGCAGGTTTATAAGCCACAATAATGCATGATATGTAAATTTCAGTAAGTAGTATTATGTAAAAATCAACTTTTTTATAGTGTTATAATCTCATTAAAAACATACCTGGAGTTGTGTTTCGAGCCGCTATAGTGCATCTCTGGGTGATCTTTGGGTTATTCTTAGCAAAGGGGGGCAAGAGGATGGTGGTGGGAGGGGCTTATGAGGAGATTGCATGGAAAGCCAGTCGCTGGATATTTGGTTTATAGATCAATATTTCATTCAAGTTGCATGTGTGGGTATATGCTCATTTAACCTCTTAAGCCTTAACCGAGCACAGTTTCTCCAGTTTGGAATTACTCAAATCTAAAAGCTTCTTGAAAATAGCAGCAAAACCGAAAAGAAAACGAGGATGAAAAACGCAACAATGGATGGAGTAGTGGATGGTTGGTGAATGGCCACAATGTCCCAACAAGCCTGTGACGTCAGCAATGAGGTGGCGGAGACATGTTTTGGCCTAGAATCATGGCAAGAGAGCTGGTCGGCCCCTCTAGGCTCCCTGATGGTGTGAAAATGACCTCTGACATGTATGTGGAGTTTCTAACTGACCACAAGAGCCGTGCTTTCCCTAACAAAATCATCTTCAACACACCATGTCATACTGCAAAGAATACCTCTGCGTCACTGGCTGCTATGGGCATGAAAGGAGAGAAACTCATGATGTGGACCCCCTCCTCCCCTGACCTCAACCCTATTGGGAACCTTTGGAGCCTCAAGCAAAGGATCTATATGGGTGGGAGGCAGTTCACATCCAAACAGCAGCTCTTGGAGGCTGTTCTGGCATCCTGCAAAGTAATACAAGCAGAAACTCCAAAACTCACAAGTTCAATGGAGGCAAGAATTTTTAAGCTGCTATCAAATAAGAGGTTCTATGTTAAAATGTTGACCTGTTAAGATGTTTTTGATTTAAATTGCTTTTGATATCAGCAATTATGTCCTCCTAATGCTGCAAATTCAACAAATGTTCAGTCCTTTACAACCTATGAAATGTTTTGAAACTCTGCTGTGCATAATAATTTGGAACAGTACATTTTAAATTGTTTATTGTATTTATCTTTGAATAAAATACTGTTATCATTGGGAGGTTTGTTCAATCACATTCAAATGATTCAAAGACTTGAACATTATATTGACTGTCATTTGAGTTGACTATTCAGAAAATATCATTTGCATAATCATTTGGAACGTACTGTATGCACACATTTCTAACTTCAACCAGCCGAATGGCATAAACATGCAGCCGCAGATCTAAAGTGCTCCCACCTGCCGCATACTCGAACCCTCTGGACATGTGCTGCTCACGTAAACACAATTTCGAGATGCTTCGGACGCCGTTTCCCATGACATCCCAAACAGAGAATATGGGGGGAAAATTCCCAGTGGTTTCCAGTCATACTTTGAGATTCTTATTTGGGTTGTGGTATTTATGATACGTTGAAGGCAGGTTTCACAGAATGGTCGCTTGGCTTTACCTTTTTCTTTCAGGAAACTGGCCGAGAGACAAGTGGGCCAGTCAGAGGATGTTTTCTGTAGTTCACCCTGTGTTTGTCTGGGCCCAGAGGGAAGCAGGGTCACAGCCGGGTGAAGGGAGGGCTACATCGCTGAATTGAATAAGTCTATTTTGGTTTCTTTGAAGGGCTGGCTGGGACCTCCATCCTTTGGCCAGTCTGCAGAAAGCGGTCCACCTTTAACCTAGATGTCGTATAGATCTTTTTGATTGACTGGATTGGTCGATCAGTAGTCTTTTGGCGATATTCGAATGGGAAATCCATGTATAACTGAACGCCTACACAAACACGTTGAACGGTGAGCGTACAATTTGGACCCTGTTTGACGTTTGTTGTTTTTCCCCAGGGCAGGACATTTTACCGACTTTACAAACACTAGAAATTGCAGGAAAGGTTGCAAAACACAGGAAATATTTTTGCATTTGGCGTAGAGGTTGCCTGTTTATTAACCTCTTAACCCCCGCCTTAACCGAGCGCATTTCTCCAGTTCGGTTTTACCCAAATCTGAAAGCTTCTCAAGAAAAAGAGTCAAAGTAGAGGCGTAAACTAGGATGGAAAAGCAACAAATAAGGCTACAAAAACAGTGCTATACTATATTAAACTATACAGACTTCAGAATTGTAAAATGTCTTCAGATAAGAATTTCCCCTCTGAAATAGCAAATCCGTTTGACAGTTGTGAGATGTTTTTTTTTTTCCTCCTCAGCTTAACACAATGGAGACGTCAAAATCCGTCTTGATGAAAGCATTTCCTGTCCATTGACTTGTGCACGTTCCCAGTCTGCAGAACTGTGCGGCGGGAAAGAAACGAGGCCTTTGAAATGGGATCCTCACCACCATCAAACATCGCAGCCCCGACAGAACAACAAATGCTGAGAAAAGGGCCCCACCGCCGTCAGAGACCACAACGACATCGCCACAGGGGAGTTTCAAAGTCTTTCCTCCATTGGCCTGAGCCCGTCTTTATCGACAGTTAGATGTTAATGCTCCAAGCTAAGTGGATCATTTGTTGGAGATTATCTAACGGCTGAACGCAGCACTTTAGGAATCAGAGCAACTTAGCTAAATATACTTAAATATTTACAACACATTTATAAGTGGAAGAAGATTGTGTTGCAGGAGCAATATCACTTTAAACAAACAACGGCAGTTAAGGGCAATAGCATGTTGGAAAAAGCAGCTAACAGTGCAAACAAAGTTCCAGATTTGATTCCCCGCGCCATGGCAGATCCATTCTGAGTTTATCATTCCCTCACTGTGGCTACGTTTGTATGGAGACCAAACATCTGATCATAATGATTTCTTTCTGATCTTTCACACTTGTGTATAAACTAACCAGGAAAATAAAGCAAAAAAGCCAAACTAATGTCACAAAGATTCAAAGATATAGTCAAAAAGATTAAGATATTTATAATACAAAATGAAATAAAAATGATAAATTACAAGTTATCCATGAAATAAATCGCAAATTAGTTTAAAGATAAAAGTCAGTGTGCAGCAGATAGTCGAGTGGTTAGAGCTGCAGCACATATGCGGAATATCAATCAATCAATCAAACTTTATTTATAAAGCGCTTTTAATACCAAAGGTATCACAAAGTGCTTTACAGATTACAACATTTACATCAAGTATCCAGGCAAACATAATGTCCAAATAAGCGTCAGCAGTAGATGGCGATGAGCGGCGCGGGTGTCCCCTGTCCTTAGACTCTCCAGCACGGCAAGGAAAAACTCAAAAACCCGGTGGGAGAAACGAGAAACCTTGGGGAGAACCACAGAAGCTGGAAGATCCACTCCCATGGACGGACAGGCTATAGAGACCCAGGCCGATGGAATCCCCTCAGCAGACGGGCCAGGATCGAGACCATCCAGTCCTTGTTGTCAATCCAGTAGGCAGGGTTCCTCCGTTCAGCCGGGTTCCTCCGTTCGATCTAGACAGGGACTCCCAAGGGGGAGTGGGACAGGAGACACCATGTGAATAGTAATGAACAGACTACAGATAAGATAAGTATTGTATCATAATAAGGCAAAGTTTGCAGTAAGAAGAAGAAGAGGATAGCGCTCAGTGTACCGTACTTCCCACAGCAGTGTTTCTCCTAAGGCAGCTTTACTTCAGGCTGTGGGTTAGAGCTTTACCTAACTGACCTGATCATAAGCTAATTCAAAGAGGTACGTTTTGAGCCTAGTCTTAAATGTAGGGACTGTGTCTGCTTCTTTAACGTGAGCTGGAAGTTTATTCCATAAAACCGGAGCTTGGTAGCTAAAGGCTCTTCCACCTACAGTGATTTTGGAGACCCGAGGAATCACTAGTAGCCCTGAGTTTGAGAGCGGAGTGCTCTGGTTGGCTGATATGGAACGATAGCGTCTTGGAGATAAAGCGGAGCCATACCTTTTATGGCTTTAAATGTGAGGAGCAGGATTTTAAATTTGATTCTAAACTCAACAGGAAGCCAATGGAGAGACTTTAGCACAGGTGTAATGTGTTCTCTTCTTTTTGTACGCATTAATAATCTTGCAGCTGCATTTTGAACTAATTGAGGGAACTTTTAGGACACGCTGCTAGCAGGGAGTTACAGTAGTCCAGCCTTGATGAAACAAAGGCATGAATAAGTTTTTCTGCATCACTCTTAGGTAGGATATTTCGTATTTTAGCAATGTTGCACAGGTGAAAGAACGCAATTTTGCAAGCCTGGTTTATATGCGTTTTAAAAGAGAGGTCTTGGTCAAACAAACTCCAAGGTTTTTTACTGTAGAGCTCGTCGATACACTAACATTATCCAGGGAGATGATCTGCTGAGATAGAGACTCTCTCAGTTTTTGAGGACCTAATATAATAACCTCGGTTTTATCAGGGTTAAGGAGGAGGTAATTTACAGTCATCCAGGTGTTAATGGCTTTTACGCAGGAACTAAGCGTATCTAATTTATCTGTCTGACCTGGTTTCATTGATAAGTACAGCTGTGTGTCGTCCGCGTAGCAGTGGAAATTTATATTGTGATTTTGGATTATGTTACCTAGTGGAAGCATGTACAATATAAATAAAATTGGCCCGAGAACTGAGCCCTGTGGCACCCCATAGCACACTTTGGAACACGGTGAAGACTGTTGGTTTACATTAACAAATTGGTGCCTATCAGATAAGTAAGATTTAAACCAAGAGAGGGCTGTTCCCCTAATGCCTACGTCAGTTTCTAACCTCTGCAGGAGAATATTGTGGTCGATTGTGTCAAAGGCGGCACTGAGGTCTAACAGAACTAGGACTGAAGCTAGTCCGGCGTCAGCTGCTAATAACAGGTCGTTGGTAACTTTGACTAAGGCGGTCTCTGTGCTATGATAAGTTCTGTATCCTGACTGAAATTTTTCAAATAAACTATTGTCCTGTAGGTGGCGGCAAAACTGCTTAGCCACTACTTTTCAAGGACTTTTGAAATGAAAGGCAAATTAGATATGGGCCTATAGTTTGCTAAAATATCAGGATTGAGATTGGGTTTTTTCAAAAGTGGTTTGATAACAGCATATTTAAAGGACTTTGGCACATACCCATTTTCTAAAGACGAGTTAATTATTTTCAATATGGTATCTGAGATTTCAGGAGTAATTTCTTTGAGGAGTTTAATTGGAATTGGATCTAGAAGATAAGTTGACGGTTTTGAAGACATAATGATTGATAATACCTCAGCCTCATCTACAGTTATGAACCTGTCTAGGACTTCAAAAGGAGACAATGATTCTACAGCTGGATTTAGATTAGAATAAGATAAGGGAAGCTTATCATTTATTTTATTTCTAATGGTTGTGATTTTATCATTAAAGAATTTAAGGAAGTCATCGCAGCTAAGGGTATCAGGAATGGAAGGCACTACTGCGCTGTGACTGTTTGTTAGCCGGGCTACCCTGTTAAAAAGAAACCTAGGGTTATTTTTATTTACTTCAATTAATGAAGAGTAGTAATTAGTTTTTGCTTTCCTCATGGCTTGCTTATAGGCGAGTAGGCTATTTTTCCAAGATCTAAGAGATTGCTCAGTGCTAGAATTGCGCCATAACCGTTCGGAATATTGCTCCATCTTCAGAGTTGTGGGTTTTAGTATTTACTAAATTGTCTCTACAGCTCTTTCCTTACAGCCTTATTCAAAGTTAAAGCGCAGTGTAAGCTTTGTATTTATTTGTATTTAACTTAGCTGAGATCACTAAAATTATGAAAAAAATGATAATGCACCGTTGACTCGATATGAACCCTGGAGCTTTGAGTTTCTAAACCTGTGCTGTCTCCACTGGGCTCATGCACATGGAGCCAAAGTTCAAATATGGAGGCGCAATCATTTTCAATCATTACCTGGTCTGCGGGTGGAGATTCTTTTGTAAGGCGCATTGAGTTGCCTTGTGTACGAAATGCGTGGTATAAATAAAGTCGCATTGCCTGCCTTGGAGATGACTAAAAGGAGAGGTGGGGAGAACAGTTTCTCTAAATATCCCAAACGGCTTTGGCACATGTAGAAGCGGGAGTTTTGCATAATCAGATTTCTGAAGTGAATATAAACGCGTCAGATCTGATTATTGTACCATGTACAGCACTTTGGGCAGTATCAACTGTATTTTAAATGTGCTTTATAAATAAACCTTGACCTATTGATTTATCTGATTATTCAGTTACATGATTTTTTTCTGGCCATGTAAATCTAGCCACTGCCTTTGTTTCTTCTTATACACACCTTCATCGTCATAAAGCGTATACTGTGGGCGGCTCCTCAGGCGCCATGAATATTATTAGCCAATTTAGCCATTATTTGCGGCCTCTGAGTCATTTGTCATGTCTCTCACTGTCGCAACTAGCCTAATAAAAGTTAACCGTGTTTTTCTTTTCTTTTTTTCTACTTTTTTCTTTCTTTTTTTATTCATTTATTTGTGCTTTACGCATTATTACAGTATTATAGTGACGGGATTTATGACTTTTTCATAGGAGTCAAATCTTTATTGCAACGTGCCGTTCAAATGGGGATTTTTTTTCTCCAGCAAACCCATCTTATGCGAGACCTGATTGCTGAGAGTTACACCTTTTGATTCATATTATCCAAACTTACAGTGGGACTGATTTTTAACCCAGGCACAAGAATGGTCTATCTGTGTGAACAACTTAACAAATAAAAAGTCAGAACCTTGTTTGTCAAATATTTTTTATTGTACTTGTGTCACTGTCTCTTCTGTGGTGCTGATTCTTAAGTCTGTTCAGGCTAAATCTGCACAAATTGAATGTAACAAAAGATCCGGCTCAAAGAGCTGTTGAAAAGTGCCAATTCGGTCATGAACATGAGGCAAAGAGCGGAAGAAAGAATCAATATGATGAGAAAAACTCCTGAAACGAGCCTCTTGTATTTGGCAGACAATAGATTTATTATAAAGTAGGATTACCTGAACTGAAGTCAGTTGGGGCGAGGCCTGTTTTTAAACAAGTTGCGCACATGTACACACGCAGTATGCGCATTCCTTGATATTATTTTTTCCTTGATGTTAGCTTTAGTCACAGAGAAGTCAATGCAGGGCCTGATCGTAAATTTGCAACAATAGGAGGGATGGGTGCAGGAATGCCAGCCAATAGCAATTAATTGTTTTGTTCATTGAGAGTGCCATTTGGCCCCTATGCAATTTCTATAATATTAGTCATACTCACATGACAGGGAGACAAAATCAACATTATGAAACGGTTAAAGCTCAAATTTAAGATTTAGCGTAATATGGGTCTTATATGTTTACAATTCAAAAACAATCCTGAGATTATGCCCTTAAAGTGATAGTCTGTAAGTTTCCAAAGTGAGGAGAGACTGAGTGAAATGCGAAAGGAAACAATCAAATTTCTCCTCCTTGGACCTAGTATGCAAAATGAGGAGAGCAGGAACAGAATTTTCAAAAGTGAACGATCTCTCCCCTCGTGATTGGACCTGACAGGAAAAGCTCGTCTCATTGGTCAAAGTGGTATCCCGGGGGATTCTGATTAGTGTCTGAAAATAGCAAAGGGAGAGTCTTTAGACAAAATACAGTTATTTCATATTACTTATGTTACCTCAAATTTCAGACCCAGATTATACACAATCTATTAAAGCGGAACTAAGTAACTCATGCCCCTAGGCCATAAGCGCCACTGCAGGTGACAAAAGGAGAGAGGGATATTGAACATCCAATTACACAATGGTGATAATTTCTTTCACTCAAACTTGGCTGTAAATACTGTTAAAGTGGCGCTAGCCTGCAGTTAGCTTTACCTGTTAGCCTGTTAGCTTCTTCTTCTTGATACCATTAGTGTGTATTGGTGGCACCGGCCCGGAGGCAAGAAAGTTGCAATTGTGATTTTCTGGCCAGAGACACCAGGGGGAGATGAAAGACCCCCCATACATCCCATTTACACTTGTATTACCCCCAGAAGGACTATGAAAAGGATTTATTCAGGTCAACAAGTTACTTAGTACTAGTTTATTAGTTTATTTGAGCAGTTAAATTCTGCTCAAAAGGAGTGGGCTGAAGCAAAAGCTTATAAGCGCCCACCCCCGACATCATTGCAATAAAACATTAACTCATATCACAGTAGTACAGGGAGCATATTACAAAGTACAAGATACAAGAGCCTGGGAACACAGCATACACACATACACACAACGTACCCTTTTGTCTAGTACAAAGCAAGTAACAAAAGGCGATCATTACATTTCTTTACCATGCCTAACATTGTTAGGATTACCAAAAGTCACTAGTTTTATGATAAAAAGACACATTAATATACATATTATACTCAGTGAATATTATTATGTACATTTTACAACTAGAACAACGCTCTCATTTCATGTACGATGTCTGGTACAAAACAAGTGACAAAAGGCCATTACTTAGTTACAGATGGTTATCAATGCCAAACACAGTCAACATTCCCGAAAGTCACTAGTTTTGTGTTTAAAGAACATTAAATACATATTATCCATGATCTGTACTGCTTTAAAGGCACACTGCGTTAAATATTTACAACACATTTATAAGTGGAAGAAGATTGTGTTGCAGGAGCAATATCACTTTAAACAAACAATGGCAGTTAAGGCCAATAGCATGTTGGAAAAAGCAGCTAACAGTGCAAACAAAGTTCCAGATTTGATTCCCCGCGCCATGGCAGATCCATTCTGAGTTTATCATTCCCTCACTGTGGCTACGTTTGTATGGAGACCAAAAATCTGATCTAGTGATTTCTTTCTGATCTTTCACACTTGTGTATAAACTAACCAGGAAAATAAAGCAAAAAGGCCAAACTAATGTCACAAAGATTCAAAGATATGGTAAAAAAGACTAAAGATATTTATAAATACAAAATGAAATAAAAATGATAAATTACAAGTTATCCATGAAATAAATCGCAAATTAGTTTAAAGATAAAAGTCAGTGCGCAGCAGATAGTCGAGTGGTTAGAGCTGCTGCACATATGCGGAATATTGCTCCATCTTCAGAGTTGTGGGTTTTAGTATTTACTAAAGTGTCTCTACAGCTCTTTCCTTACAGCCTTATTAAAAGTTAAAGCGCAGTGTAAGCTTTGTATTTGTTTGTATTTTAGCTCGTTTAGATCACTAAAATTATGAAAAAAGTGATAATGCACCGTTAACTCGATATGAACCCTGGACCTTTGAGTTTGCAAAATGAGGAGAGCAGGAACAGAATTTTCAAAACTGAACGATCCCTCCCCTCCTGATTGGACCTGACAGGAAAAGCTCGTCTCATTGGTCAAAGTGGTATCCCGGGGGATTCTGATTAGTGTCTGAAAATAGCAAAGGGAGAGTCTTTAGACAAAATACAGTTATTTCATATTACTTATGTTACCTCAAATTTCAGACCCAGATTATACAGAATCTATTAAAGCGGAACTAAGTAACTCATGCCCTAGAGGCCATAAGCGCCATTGCAGGTGTCGTAGCACGTCGCGGTTTTTTTTCTCATTAATTGTCCATGAGAGTAAATACTACGCTGACAGAAAAGACAAAGGAGAGAGGGATATTGAACATCCAATTACACAATGGAGATAATATAATCTCTTTCACTTAACTTGGCTGTAAATACTGTTAAAGTGGCGCTAGCCCGCAGTTAGCTTTACCGTTAGCCTGTTAGCTTCTTCTTCATGATTCCATTAGTGTGTATTGGTGGCACCGGCCCAGAGGCAGGAAAGTTGCAATTGTGGTTTTCTGGCCAGAGACACCAGGGGGAGATGACATTAACACTTGTATTAGCCCCAGAAGGACTACGAAAAGGATTTATTGAGGTCAACAAGTTACTTAGTACTAGTTTATTAGCTTATTTGAGCAGTTAAAATTCTGCTCAAAAGGAGTGGGCTGATGCAAAAGCTTATAAGCGCCCACCCCGACATCATTGCAATAAAAACATTAAATCATATCACAGTAGTACAGGGAGGAGTAAAGAGACACATTAATATACATATTATACTCAGTGAATATTATTATGTACATTTTACAACTACAACAACGCTCTCATTTCATGTACGATGTCTGGTACAAAACAAGTGACAAAAGGCCATTACTTAGTTACAGATGGTTATCAATGCCAAACACAGTCAACATTCCCGAAAGTCACTAGTTTTGTGTTAAAAGAACATTAAATACATATTATCCATGGTCTGTACTGCTTTAAAGGCACACTGCGTAAAATTTTGAACTATACTGTTGCCATCAAATCATGTTCCCAATGACCAGCTCGACACAGACAATACTATTTTTGCAGTGGGTAATCAAATTATGGATTTGGATGAGAACCTAGCCTGTTTAAATCTCAAATTCTACAGACTTTACCTCCATGGAGACGAGCTGGAAACGTACCCACTCTTGGTAAAGTTACACTCTTGTTACACTCTTACGAGTTCTCACACTCTTGTCTCGAGGTGAGCCGCTCACAGCAACGGTACATGTTTGTTTGTACATTTATGAGGTATTTTTCAATGATGGAAAATACGTGTCATAAATTAAATGCTTGTATTTCAATTTTATTTATTGGGTAACATTTTACGCGGTGTCGATTTGAATTTGTAACACATTTAAACCTACAGACTATCGCTTTAACATTCCCCTTTTTCACTTGGCATTTATTGTTGAGAGAAGTCACTTTAGGGAACAGCCAAACTACACCATGACACAACTGGGCCACTTTATCAACAGGTAAAACTCAGCACATGTAAATTGCCCATTAATCTCGGTCTTTAATCATGTGATAGAGAGCCTGTGAGAGTGAAGGGAGTCTGCCTAAGTGTTTTCACAGCTGAGAGAGAATGCGGAGCTTTCCTCACATCGGGACAGCTGCTGCTGCGCAGTCACGCTATAGAGACGCACTGCACTTTGCACGCTTTCAAACGGGACATCTGTATTCGGGTTTGGCTAAAACATTTACATTTTATTTTATTTCCTCTCCTTAATTCCATATTACATTAATGCTATTCATTTTAGATGATTATTTTGTAGCCTATTGAATACATTTTGAAACACCTTTTCAGTTAATCTTCTAATGCACCTCCAAAAATATGACTAATTCTTTTAACCTGAATACTTATCCCTATCTCCATCTTTAGGCTTTTGTATCATCACGGATTAGCTCTGTATGTTATTATACTGTAGTAGAGAATAACTGGAACTAGCTGTTAATCTGAGTTCTCACAAAGTGTTACGCATGTCTTTAATCCAGCCCTGGGTGTTCTCCTGTCAGCACAGTGTTTTCCTAACCTCGCTCGATAGGCACAGGCCAGTACATTGGGGCCACTCAGTACATCCACACATACGGGCCTTAATGCTGAGCAGCAAAGCAAGCTCTAAGTCACATTTAATGGAAGGTCAATATTAGCTTAGCGATTGCAGCATGTCCAAAGTGTGAGGCACTTAGGAGTCAGCGCTGGGCTGGCATGTGCTTCAGGTCCTGCTTGAGATGGTGTGAAAAGAAAAAAACAATTCAGAAGTATTGTGTTGCGTTGGGCCTTTTGTACACACTGAAGGTCATGCTTTAGTGTTTATAACTGCAGCTTCCTGTGGCAATCTTCAGCAGCTGAGGAGAGAGAGAGAGCGTACCACTTTCAGCAGCATAACAAACACAAGGCGCTATGCAAAAGTGCCATCTGAGAGCAGTAGGGCGGAAACCAAGGACCTGCAACATTCTATACATTGTATAGATATACGCGCCTGCATGTGGAAAGACACCTTACAGTACATCTCGGCACGACTGAATTTGGTCAAGGCATTATAGAAAATAGGAACAGGCCTAAAGTCGTTTGGCGATGAGTGTGATGTTATTTTTTTTATTTCTTATTTATAGTTTCTGAAATGACTGTGATCATGATGTCCAGCACCACTCATGCAGTCATTAACATATTGCTCTTATACAATATAGTTCAAATATAGCCAAATAAAATCCATGGTATATAGCTCCTCTCTCCCTAAAAATGTATCTGCCATGAGTTTTTGAAGTCCAGATATAACTTTATTTGACTAATTTTGATCATACAGTCGTATCATTGACAAAATGACTGGAATGAAACATTTCTAACCTTATTTTGAGTGAAATGGAAGTTTTGAGAGCAGTAAGATCATCAACCTTATTGCAGGCTACATGCAATGCATTTCTTCTTTTCTTCTTTTAAGTGCAAAAATGCTTATTCCATTAGCAGATGACTTTACTAACACACTCAATCAAGGCCAAATATTTTTATTTCAAGAAAATGTAAGCCTCTTGTAATTAATTGTGCCACAAAGCTTTAGTCACACTCGTGCTTTTCAAATTTGGATCATATTAATTATTTACTGTAAGTCTCGTTAGTCTTGTGTTATTAATAAAAGATATGAAATAAGCCAGTCTTTTGAAATGAACGGATCCTAAAGATCCTCCAGCAGAAGTGTGTTCTTTTGCCAAAACATGACAGCAATTGTTTTTAGCTTTAATCAAGCTGCTTATCTTCTTCTTTTAGTATGTGGCAGCGTAAGAGTAGCCTAATCCAGGCTTTTTGAGTGATTTGAAATGAGTTTTTCTTACATATTTTAAATCATGGGGAAAAAAACCTTGTAACGGTAAGTTTAGAGAAGCTGTAAAACCTGAATAACGTGGCTTATTAATGTCAGAAGAACTAGTCCTTCCCAAACAGGACAGGAGAACCATCTCTGACTTTGACTTGGACTAAACGTCTCCCCTGAGAGTTGCAGAGCGCCCACGCTGACCCGGCATAATGAGACTATTAAACCTGCAGCATAATCTTCAGCATCTCTCCTTTCCAAACAAGCGCGAGAGCATGCAGCATTACAAACGCAGGCAGACTGCGGGTGGCCTCCGCACTGAGCTCTGACCAGGACTTCCGAGAAGAGTGGGAATACCAAAACTCAACTGGATGATGACCTAGATGGGCAAGATAACTATGGAGACCTGAAATGTGACTCACTAGCACTAACATTCTGCAACCCATGCTCCAAAAAGTACAATAAACACAAAATTATATGTATCTAAATTTGAGAGAGTATTACATACTTATTTTTACTTTTTACTCTCGGGTATTGGGTTCATAAGTTGTTGGCGATTCGGTAAAGTGAGGCGTGGCTTTGAGATGTACAAACTTCCTGTCTTCCACACCAGCTCTAATTGGAAATTTGGGTGGCCATGTTTATTTACTTAGTGTAAATGCAGTAAGTGTGTATTTTCATAGGACTTAAAGCGAGACAAGTCTGTGGGAGAGAAGCGAGCGGTCACTATGTCACACTACGACAATGAAAGTGACAGAATATCCAAGAGAATTCTGTTAAGAGTTCGATTTTGGTGCAAAACTAGGAAGTGACATGGTTAGGGTCGGCTCTGCAGGCCATCTCAGTAGGTTATGCTCCACGGTGAAGGAGATGGGCCATGTCGAAGTAGAGCCACTGTATATTTATCTTCCATTTCAGCCAAGCCTTTCTACGGAGCCAAGAGGCCTGAGCCGTGCACTCGCTCTTCTTTCTCTTCTTTCTCACCGCTCGCTCTCCGTCCTCCTGTCTCCTCTCTCTCTCTCTCTCTCTCTTCATAGGTCAGGAGCTGTAGACCACACAGTCGGACCACACAGAGGGGGCAGTCGCTCTCACGCACACACGACTGTACGGCCACAGCCTGTCACTGCATGTCACTCCGATGCACACAAAGCGCCCCAACAAAGGGAGACAAATGGACTGTGCTTGTTTCGCTTTGGAACGCCATTCAAGTCATAATTGATCCACATGAATTGAAGACACATCAGTGGAGTAAAGGTTCTATACGTGATTTTAGATTTTTTTGTTTGCTCTGTTTACAAGCAATTGTTAGTTGTGGTCCAAACTCATACTTAACTTTTCCAACTAACACATTTCTAACATCCCATCTTAACCTCTTAACCCGCACCTGAACCGATCACATTTCTTCCAGTTTGGCTTCACCCAAATAGAAAAGCTTCTTGAAAAAGTGGCAAAATAGTATCAAAAACGTGCCGGGAAAGCAACAAAAACGTGTCAACAATATGACAGAAAAGTTACTATCACTTTTGTATGTCTTAGCATTACACTGGAGAAAATGGTTCAGTAGGGGGTTAAGAGGTGAACAGGGATGGATTTATAGGCATGCTTCACGACTTGCAGGTCCACTGTTTAGGCCTGCAAGTTCGGAGGACGACTAAACCATGTTCTTTCCACGAATAGAAAAATAATCAGGTCTGTTTTTGCGAGTATTGGCTTTTGATTTGTTTTGTCATTTTAGTCTAGCACTGTTTTTGTTTTTTCTTGTTGGGGAGCTAAATTAGTTGTGTCCTTCATTAGTACATTGTAAACAATTTCATGCACTTGCGGTCTAGTTTTTGTAGCATTTCATTTTCCGAAAGCTCTGAAACGTGTAGCAAACTCCTCCCATGTGAAGAATCGGCGCGTTAGTAAATGTAAAGTTATAGGAATGAGTTTGGACAGTCTATGGTAAATGGACGCAACAATTTAATTCACTCGCTCCCTGTTGTATTGTTTGTTAAAAAAAAAAAAAGAAGAAAAATAAATAAAAGAGGTACAGGGCCTTTAAAACATAAACTTAAAAAAAATAAGCTCATTTGGTTTTGATTCAGGGACTGGGGTCTTTCAGAGTTATGCAATTTCTTTCCAAATGAGAGCAATGGAAGGATCTGCAGTTGTAGTATTTAGGCTATGCCACTGAATTTTTAATATATTTTGGAAATGTCAGTGAAAAAGAAATATTTGAAGAAATCTATATTGTAGAGTATACCGTGAAGATCTATTACCAATTAGAAAACAAATTTGTTTCGACGGTCATACCAAGTAAATAAGTACGAGATACAAAAACTTCATAGGAACTACTTTTTTTCAGATTGAGGTTAAAAGCTGCCTATGCCAATAAAATATTCCCCATACAGCTGAAATCAACTCTCACCGGCTCTTATCTTGAATAAAACAAAGCTTGGGCATTTCCTCTTTGCCTCGTGACGTGGCTGACAGCAGTGCCAGTGCCAGGTGGGCCGCCATATTGTCCCACTTACAGTATCTTCTCCTATCTGTTTACACTGTGCGGGAAGCTCCTTATCCGACAACTGTTATTGCTTTCCTGCCATCACAAGGTCAAGTGCATTGTTAACCCCCGAAACAAACGGACACAATGTGAAGAAATAGACTGTGCCAATGATGTTTTATTTCTATTTGACAAAGATAAGGATCGGCTCTCGTGCTTTTAATAACTTTATAGCAATACAAATCGTACAGTTTTCATCCATTGCTCTGTTTTTCTATGTGGCCTCAGAGGGACAGGAGAGTGATGATGGTGCAGGAAGGAAACGTAACTTGTCAGCGCCTCCTAGGGTCAACAACTGGAATCCAATCCAGCCTGACGTGACAAAAGTGAAATACTGTTGTCATCGTGTGCATGGGGCAGTGTTAATCCAAACATAGTCCAATGGGGTCATAGACAAGGATGTGTACCTGATTTCAAATTCACTTTATTCATCCGTTTGGAACTTCATTTGCAGAGGAAGTACCAGTACGGGCCCAAATAACAGAACATTGGGGGCGATAATACCTTACTTAAAAAAAAAAAAACATATATTATAAAGCCTTGTTATTAATTGGATGCCGACATTAGCCGATCAGCACACATGATTGACACTAACTACAATCGTGAAGGCTAATGCTGTATATTATAATAGATCCATGGCTAATATCGGCACTCTCCACGTGTTTTCTTTTTACCGATGTTTTGTACACAGTTAATGTTCTAGAGTCATTTTACTCTGTTCAGATCAGTGTTAATTTCGTCGACTAAAATATTTCATCATCATTTTAGTCTGTCATATTGTTGTGACTAAAATTGGACTAAAACTAAATTAAAAGTTGGACATGAGACTAAAACTGGACTAAAATATCCAGATATTTTTGTCGACTACACTCTGACTAAATAGAAAATGAAAAGATTTTAGTCTCATTTTAGTCTCTTTTCCTTTTCATATTCATTTTCAAAAATATCTGGATATTTTAGTCCAGTTTTAGTCTCATGAACAACTTTTAATTTAGTTTTAGTTCAATTTTAGTCACAAAAATATGAATGACTACAATCATGTTGAAATATTTTAGTCGACGAAATTCACACTGGTTCAGATTGTATGGTCCCAGTCTTATCTGTGAGCTGACTTAAGGATAGACAATCAGACACCAAGAGTGACAGTACATGACGTTAAACAGAATGTGTTCTTTATTTTCAACAAAAATGCTGAGGCCTCACTGCTCTTCATTACGTCTTTAGTTTGCCACAGATCAACAGCTGAAGAAAGAGGTCATGCAAATGTTGCATTAGACAGAGCTTCAGGAAACAAACATTTAAATGGTAACATTTAAAGGTCTGTTAATAGCTCGTAATAGTGAGGGGAACAAAAACAACTCATGTATTAAGAAAACTGTGTAGTTGCTGTTACAGGGTCATGTGTGTCCCAGTTCCTCTGAGCCATGGTGGACCATGACTCATGGGGACACGTCCATGTTACAGCAGACCGTACCAAATTAAAACTGTCCTGTCCAAATGTCCCGCTATGATCCACCATGACTCAGACACACATGACCCTACATCAGGTACATTTCTGAAGCTTTTTATAACAGTTTAATTTTTTTCTTTTAAATCTAACAGTTATTAATAATCACTTGAATGTCAGCATTTAATTTCTACTTCCTGCTGAAGCTACTTATGTATTTTCCTGCTTCTTTACCTGTCGGTCTGTGATAAACTGAAGGGATAATGTGGCCTCAAACTTGTTATACTAAAGAGCTTATTGTATTCAGTGTCATGTTACTGTCACTCATGCCGCCTGATTGTCTAACCTGACGTGTAACTCTGAAGAGAGTCTACACAGTTATTATTTGTGGAGGGCGGGACCATACAGTCCAAACAGAGTAACATTTACTTTGGAACATTTACTTCCAAAAGTGAAAGAAAAAGAAATGGTTTTCATGTAAATTAAGCAATATCTAAGGACTACCTATGGACTTTGAATGACTTTAAATCCAAGACAATCCAAGCTACTCAGTCAGTGAGATAGGAGCTCTGAGTCTCTGTAAATGAGTATTACATATAGGGATATAGGGTTTATCTACTAATACCTGGTAACCTTTATGCAAGCTGAAAAGCATGGTTTTGAACACTGGGATGTGTTAGAAATGCATATGGAAAGTTGGATTTAGTTTAGAATCTCAACCAGTAACAATTCATGAGCTTCCTTTTTCATTCTTTGTAAACAAACAAACAAAAATATTATGGAAATTGGAGGCGGACATTAAAGAATATGCAGTTTGTTGGACGATCATCATTAGGCTTCTATTTAATGGATTTTATTAAAAGGTATACACAAACCAAATGAGTAATAAGAAGTAAAGGAAATGAATCATTTTCAAATAGGCCTAATTTCCGGACATTTTTGAAAGAACATTTTACATTCTGGGTGCTGACGTTTTACATCTGTGGGGAGGAAAAAAAGCATTTCTCATTCATAAGAATTTGGTAAGACAGTGGGTGCCTTTCATGGCCAGTAGATGGAGGCAAAGCCGTCTTGCATAGGCCAAGACCTGAATAATTTAGTCAGTAGAGCAATAAGGAAAAGCCAAAAATATATTGTATCTACGACACATGTGCTGTAATACAGTATAATAGACTTTTTACACTTTTCAAAATGAAAAGACCCCAAGTACTCATAGAGCTGGTGCATTGTATTGTACATTTTTGTATTACTGTCTACTTGGTTGATTTTTTTGTTTACTGTGACACAATTTCCCTTAAAGTATTAGCTTAAATTATATTGCATATTTATTGACAACATCATCAACCACATTGGTTTGATTGTTTTGGAAAAGTGCATTTAAATTACCTAACATCTTTTTCCATTTCAATCTTCTTTCAGATTCTTGGGTCGAGACGAAAATAAACAGTGACTCATGTTTTTTTTGAAACAGTGAAGTCTGGATCTCCAGCGTGTGGCCTCGGAAAGTGTCAGGTTCACTTTTCTTTTGGTGAACTCTCACTTCTCTGAAAGTCTTTGACTGGTTTCGAAGACATTACTGCTATTAGGGAAACAGACCCCCAATAGCTGTTTGCCTTTGGACAAGCTTTTCTGTTAGAAATATGAAACTATCGTGAGTCAAGGAGAACCCATTTACTTACCATGTCATGAATATGCTTATGTCTACAGTTTCTTATTTGACTTTTACAGTCGTCAACTCTTTCATTGCTCTCAAAATTATATTAATCAAAATGTTGAATATCGTTGTTTTTTTCCCCTTCTCTTCCAGATTGAAGATAATTTACTAATCACATCCAACTGAAATTATGTGATATAAATTTCACAGCTCATTTTGCTAGAACACCTAATATACACTTTTTATCTAACAGTATTCTGGGTTTAAAAGCATTTTAGCTAATGAAGCTCCAGCCCAAATTCAACCATGGAAGACCTACCTGCAGCACTCATTCATTGCCTCATCACCGGCAGCTCTTCACCAATCATCCAATCACAGTCCCATCTCAAGCCGCACCTTCGCATCAGCAGCCAATCACCTCAGCTGCTCATTCCTGCGTCAGCCATTCATCGCCCAGGATCCCCTTCTTGAGCTTTCTCGTGCTGTGCTGCGACCCACCTCCGCCCCTCCTCCGCCCGGCCTCTCTTCGGCTCTGCTCGTCGTTGTCAACTGGCCGCCTCGGGTCTCGTCCTCCACCACCACCAGTGTCCAGACTCCGGGATAAGATTCTGTTAATCATTCATCATCGCCAAATATTTCATAGCATTAAGGCAAGGCAAGGCAAGTTTATTTGTAGAGCACAATTCATACACAAGGCAATTCAAAGTGCTTCACAGTTGCAGAAAATTACAAGAAAACCGTTAAAATCAATCAATAAAACATCAACATAAAATTACAATAAAAGGCAAGAGTGCAGATAAAATACTTTCAGTTTTCATATGCACGGGTAAAAAGAGCTGTTTTCAGCCTGGATTTGAACATTGTCAGAGTTAGAGTTGAGGCCTGTCTCACATCCTCATGAAGACTGTTCCAGATTTTAGCTGCATGAAACTGAAACGCAGCCTCACCCTGTGTATTATTGACTCTGGGAACCACCAGGAGACCCCTCCCTGAAGTTCTCAGGGCCCGGGATGGTTCATATGGCTCTAACATGTCAGAGATGTACTTTGGTGCTAAACCATGAAAAGACTTGTACACAAGCAGAGCTGTTTTAAATTCTATTCTCCGAGTGACAGGAAGCCAGTGCAGAGACCGGAGCACTGGACTAATGTGGTCGTATTTCAGTGCGGCTCAATCTCCCGCCACGGGTCTGAGCCCCAAATACGATTCATGTCTAATACAACTTTCTTAAAGCAGTACTAAGTAACTCTTGCCCTAGAGGCCATAAGCGCAACTGCAGGTGTCTTAGCAAGTTACGATTTTTTAAAGTATTAAATGTCTTTGAGAGTAAATACTACACTGACAGAAAAGGTGAAGGGAGAGAGGGGTGTTGTACATCCAGTTATACAATGGGAATATTTTTTTTCGCTCATACTTGGCTGTAAATACTGTTTAAAGTGGCGCTAGCCCGCAGTTAGCTTTGCTCGTTAGCCTGTTAGCTTCTTCTTCGTGATTCTATTATTGTGTATTGGTTGCTCCGCCCCGGTGGCAGTCAAGTTGCAAGCATGGTTTTCTGGCCAGAGACACCAGGGGGAGATGAAAGACCCCCCAATCATCCCATCAACACGTATTACCCCCACAGGGACTACGGAAAGGATTTATTAAGGTAAACACGTTACTTAGTACTGCTTTAACGCCTCTCTGTTTCTCTGAGTCTTTTCAGGTTGAAATTACGTTTCTTACTGATAGGCCCAATAATAATGTAATACCTTAATGTAATATCTGAATGTATCCTTTTAGTGAAACAATCAACACAACTCCCGATAATTCAACTGTCAGTCAAATTCTTTGTGTTTTTCTTGCATGTAGTTGCCGTTTGTGAAGCGAGTTACTGGTGACGTGGGCGGGGGAGCCGCGTGTTTGATCCTGGGTCCTTAAATGTCAGATCCTGATAACAGTCATACAGCGACAGGCCACACGCATGTTCACACCTACAGTGCGCTTGTTCTGTTTTGAAGATTAGACTGTCTGTATTTTGTCTCTTTGGGGTTTTTAAAACTCCGTTGCAGTCTTTTGTATTAGCAATGTACAATTATTCATATCGAAATCAACAGTTCGAAATGGTTCAGCACATCACAACACTACACCTTTTAGGCAGCCTGCAGGACAATATTCTTTGCAGACTATCCTGGATTGGGCCTGAAAGTTCTTTATTTGTTCAGATCATTTTTGCTTTAAATGCATGTAAGTGGAGTTTTTGCGGTTTAGACATGGTTTACATGCACATAATTTTGGCCATTTTAGATTTGGGGCCTGGTTTAGTCCTGATTTGATCTTGATCTTGCTTTGGTGGCACTTGGAAGGTTAAATATTTCATTAAGTGGAGTGAATCTAATCACAATCATATTCTCACAATTAGCCCAGCAAAGGGTAAAGACAAAACAACAATCAAATTCCTGTGTGTGATTTTGAGGTTTTTTTTTTTTTTTAAAAGCTGTTGTGAAAATGCTGTGGTTGAAGTGAGAAGGAAGTTGAGGGACTGATCGAAACAATGGGCCACAGACACAAACCATATAGGATCAACTACTGCTGGGATTTCAGGCTTTTGCACACGTGTAAAAAGTGAGAATGTGGCAAAGATAAAACCCAAGCGCTATATAATGTGTAACTGAAGAGCATAACGACAGGTCAGACGGTCAGCCCATTTCACCAGAACATAGTTTACACAGGTTTAGGATGTTTTAAACTGAGAATATAAGACATAAGAAGTGGTAAAACGTTCCAAAACTGTCATTGTGAAACCATACTGTACATAAGGCCCATGAGACCCAGTTTTTGTCCTTACGTTTTTCTGCCTCTTTAGAACAGAATTTCAACTTTTCTTTACAAAACTGTCACTTCACTGGTGTAGGACGTTTGACACTGGCAAACAACAAACCAACTGTCCCAATCGCCACAAAAACATGACCAAAAAACGACGAAAAAGTGACGGCAATGCGAAGAAATCTTAAACCCGGTTTGTAGGTATTAGCTTTCATAATGAGGCTGTTATACTGGCCTATAGGCTGTAAGCTCCAGTCGAGAAGCTTTTAGATTTGGGTAAAGCTGAACTGGAGAAAATGTGCTCAGTTAAGGTGAGGGTTGAGTAGGAAAACATGAAAACCTGCCATCTTTACAAACAACTTTTATTTAAAACCAGCAAAAAAAATAATACCTGAAGTAAGTTACATTCAAAATACAGATTTAAAAAAAACAATTTCTTTTAAACAAAATTTCAAGTTTGTGTATCATCCTCTGGAAGATCAGTGACTCACAATATTTACCAACTAAACATGTACCCTGCAAATTTAAAATGACTGGCGCTGAGTTCTTTTGACCGTGATTTCAACGTTTTTCAATGCCTAAACCAACAATAATCTTTATAAGAAAATACAATATTTTAGAAGATTCAAACTACAAATTATTGCAGTAAATGTTTTCTTGCATTTGTTTTATTCTGTGCAAGTGAGAACCACAGCATTAGACCACAGCAAATAAAGACGTTTTTATTTTTGGTAATTGATGCAATCGGAAAAAAAAATTCATAAAATAAAATAAACGAATAATAAGCATCACTGTTCTGGTTTGCAACAGATTCCATAATCAGCTGCTCAAAAGCTTGACAAAGGTTGATCCACAGACAATTACCCACATGTTACATCAGTTTCATTTGAATCGACAACAGGCGCTAATAAGGATTTTAGAACAACCATACGCAGAATGTTTTGAACTTTCTGGAAGCAGCGTCCATTTCTTGTGGGCGAGATTTCACGTCCGGCATGCAAACCGCAAAGGAGTTTTAATTCCTGAAGAAGAGTTTCACATCAAGAGGAACAGGTACCTTTTACCTGTAACTTCTGGAATGACTGGTGTTTTCCATTTCAGTTCCCTCTTCACGATCCATTTACAGAGCAGACCGAGGCTTCGAGAAGAAACGCCTCAGAATCGGTTGCAAAAGCTGACCTTTTCAAATAATCGGAAAATAAGTCTGTATCAGATTTTCCGTATACTTTTTCCGGATCTTCTTTTCACCTCATGAGTTTAATTTAATGTAATTTACAAAGTATTTTAACAATGCCATTTTTAGCTTTGTAGTTTTCTTGTAGATGAAGCAAATAATGAAGCATTAACGCTACAATCTTACAGATAAATGTACAAGCATGGTCTCCTATGTTGGCAATCACCATAAAATCTAAAAGAAAGTTGCAAAAATATGAGGACGTTTCACACACATACAAAAGTTGCTATTTGACCTTTTCGCACTGTGGATCATCTTAGCTC
Source organism: Neogobius melanostomus (assembly GCA_007210695.1). Lineage (NCBI taxonomy): Eukaryota > Metazoa > Chordata > Actinopteri > Gobiiformes > Gobiidae > Neogobius > Neogobius melanostomus. Next base: position 16,188,356 of record VHKM01000009.1, on the reverse strand, counting down.
TCCGGAGCATGTTACCAGACTGTGCCATAGCGCTCATGCATGTTTAATCTTTTTTGTATCTCTGTGTTTGTCGGGGCCACTCTTCCTGTGCACCTGTGCTAGTACTTCCTGTGTCAGTGGCCCTCTGCTCTCCTCATACCCCCAGCCTCAAAACCGCATCCTTCGCGCTGTCATGAGAATGCTCGCACACGAACACACACTCATCACTCAGACAGACAACCATTCACACTGCTGTGGCAGCGGGGTCTCCCCCTCTGCACCCCCCTTTCACATGTCAACAGTTCAAGGACTGTGGCTCCAGCTACAGTTCATATTCATCCCCCCCTGATGCGCTTGTAGTAAAAGAAGTAGAAAATAAATCACTCCTGAATGTGCTGCACGGGCCTCTGGGAAGTGTAGTCCGAGGTGGGGGAGGAGTTTGGTTGTTGGCTGTGGTCGTAGGCGCGAAGGTAGTGACCATTGTTCTGCTGGTAGTAGAAGAGCAGTTTCCTGGCAAAGACCGGCTCCACCTGAAGAAATAAGAAACGCACGGTATTAGCACAACGCTGTAATCAGTATATCTTGTGGAAATGTTTATGTATTAGACTACTTTATTTGTCAGTAACCAGAACGCCAATCAGTGTTTCATTTATTAGCTCTGAGGACCACAAAAATACTTGCAATCGGGGCAGCAGTAGCAAAAGGTTGACAGTTCAACGCAAGCTCAATGCACTGTCCTTGTGTCCCGCCTTGCCCCCGGTGGAGGTAGAAAAGCTCTATGCAAACGTGACCATTTACCCAATTTGGTAGATTGTAATGTTAAGTAAGCAAGTGAGTAAGTGCTTTATTTGTCATTTTACAACCGTACAACAAAATTGTGTTCTGGTGTTAGTCCTGAGCCGCTGCGACTGAGCACGCCACCCTCTCGGGTAGGGGAAAGTGGAGCACCTGGAAACCTGGCTGGCTGCCTTCAGTGCGTCTCCTTCCTCTTCCTCCTGCGCAGCTCCCTCCGCTCCATAGCAGTCTTTCACCTTAGCAGTTCATCTGTTTTATTCTCCAGTGAACGTCCATTAGCCAGAACGGTAGGGACAGAAGGCATGTGTGGCTTAGCTGTGAGTCTCGCTCAGATACCTCCTCATTTGTCCCTTCCTTGTTTCCTGTAGCGCCTCTTGTGACGCCTCCACTGTGCTGCAGGTCTTGGTGCCTCTTCAGTGTTTCAGAAGAAGAAATGTGTAGGTCTCAAATGTCTTTAGCTCATAAGCTAGCTTTTTGTCCCTTTAAAAAGCTGCTTTCTTCAGGACCATTATGGACTCTTTGCAGTAAAAAAAATCCGCCGAACCCCACAAAAACAGTGTGGTGCACAGAAACCACAAATGCAGTTCGCAGAAAAAGGCAAAAATAAAATAAAAAATAAAACGCAGCTGTACCAAGAGAGAGGGAGGTTGCTCTTTGTTTACACGTTGCCATGACGGTTGACTACCGATCAATACTGATTATTACGGCATTTGTATCGCATGTAGTTTATGCGCTGATGATAAAGATTCCCCTCACTCGTAATGTCCCTCAATTATCCACATCAATATATATATTAATACTACTTTACACACCCTGTATTCTTTTTTTTATATCATTTTGGGAAAAGGAAAAGAAAATGCGATTTTCTTGTTTTGCGTGATTAGTGTTTGAAAATGATGCATTTCACAATACAGAACAGGAACAGCACATATTCAGGAGCACTGATAGGCTATTATTATTATTATTATCACTTAGAGTAGTTTGCTGAGTGAGGATAGGCTATAGCCTAAATAAGTGCAGCCACTACAATTTTGCTTATTGTCAGCATACAAGTGTGATTTCGATTCCACTGTGATTGACCTTGCAGCCCTATTTGTAGCTAAGCTAAATAATAACAAAGTCAATCTACCTGGGCTGTGATCATCTTCCTGGTGCGCTGTGGATCTGGATATTCATCTCCAAAGCAGAGCACTATTTGGAGTCTTGGTGGATGCCGCCCATTGTGGATATACTCTTGAAGCTCTATGACAACAATAAGAGAAACGTGAATCAGACTCTTGATGAAAAGACAAAGCTCTTTTTTCTCACACTAGGACATATCATCTGGAAACTACTGGTAAATCTGGTGGAAATTTCAGTGAAATGGCACAAAAACACAAACGCTGTCATATGTCACATGTGGTGCACCACAGCAGGTGGGTGGGGACTCCACACGCCCGGCCCCGAGATAACAGCCAGGGTGGTTCCTATATGCTCCTATGGGACTTACCCGCAAACTGCAAAAGAACCATCAAAGATTTATTTTGCTCACATGACTACAATTCAGATAAAAGTCTGGTACACGTCTGATAAGGAGCGGAAATGGGCCTGTAGGAAATTTGCAAATCAGAAAAGACGGGTGGAAATTTCACACTTCAGAAGAATTTGAATATGAATAGGTAGAGGTAAAGTTGTTTTTTTCCCCTGTTTTTTTCCCCCCTGTTCATGAGCATTTGTGAAATCGAAGAATAAAATCATCAATAATTAACCACAATAAATAAAAAATACACAGTATATTATGTTTTAGTCCTACATAGCATTGATCTTCTGTAAAAGAAGATCAATGCATTATTTCTCAATAATGAAAACATAAAATTATTATATATAAAAAAAAGTAAAAGTAATGTAGCCCTAATTTCTGGCCATTCAAAAAAAATCCAGGACCCATCAACTGTTAGCCCAGAAGGGGATGTAACAGGCTAAGTGCAATAGTTGTTAGCTATTACAAGCTTTGTAGAGGCTAATTGAAAGATGAAATTATTTGAACGAGTCTTTTGAAGGTGTCTGGACTTTAAAACACAGACAAACATTGCCTCTTGACATCAGCATTATTTACAAGAACATGTAACCTTTATACCTTTTTGAAAAAACAGGATTTAATTTGATAGTCTGTAAGATTAAATGTTTTACAACATTATATGCATATAATTAACCTAACCTAAAGCGAGTAATATTAAACAATTCTATTTTTCTAAAGTTGTTTCAATCAGAATCCCAGGTGCCATCACTTTGACCAATGAGACAAGCTCTCATTCAGGTCCAATCAGGAGAGAAGGTTGCGTGGCCTGCCAGACGCTCTCCTTTCTGTTCAAAAGAAGAGCCATCTGGATAGCTGCTCGCAGCCAATCATTTTATGATATTACCTGTATCAGTCTAATCATGCACCAAGAGACAGAAGCCATCACCACCACACAGTCTTCCAAAACATAAAAGATGGCGGCACAGTGACCGATACACCGTTTTCTTTTGCTCTATTTCGTATATTCTAAATCATTTGGAAAATATAAAATCCCCAAAAACCTGGGCCAGACACAGCGTTGGAAGAGTTCCTGATGAATTTTTTTTGTTGAAAAGCCGTCTGTCAATCGCAACCACCGGGAAATCGCTGAGATCACGCTCGCTCCCAGACTACTATGTACTACTATGTCTTTGAAATATCTTTGAAAAAGCATGTAGTTTGGCAGGCCACGTAAGAGAGAAGGGGGAGGGAGGTTGATTGTTTACCTTTGAAATTTCTGGTCAGGTGGTCAACTATACGCAATCTGTTGCATTTCACTTTAATGTACTTTTTTTTAATGGAACAAAACACAACTCCACGTATATGATGATATGATAAGAGATGAACATATTAAGGTGAAGTTGCCACAATACGAGCCCCATGGACCAACAGTGTCTTAAATGTGTTTTTTGTTCCACTGTCTTGAATGAACTCACCCATCAGAAACTGCTGGGTGTCGAACAGTTTACACGGTTGCTCCTTCTCCAGCTTGTTGGGCTTGTCCACGTACGGGGCCAGCGGCCCCTCCCAGTACACCCTGCTCTGGCAGAGCCGCTTTGCGTACATCCCATCCGGCGTCATCCACAGCAGCACCCCTCTCTCCAGCACGTTGGGGAGCATGTCCGCCCCCTGCCGGTGGGACTCCGGGTAGGGGAAGGGAAACAGGATGACCTCGGGACCCACGGGGAGCCGCTCGTCCGGGGACGACGAGGGAGAGGAGGAGACAGAGGAGGACGAGATGCGACAGCCTTCGGGGCTCGTGGTGGTGACTTCTTTAACCAGAGACTCGCGGTAGAACAGGGAAACGTGAAGGCTCAAATCTGAAAGGCAGGATTGTAATGTTTGGCAAGTTTAGAACATAGATCATACACAAACAATAAAAATAGATGCATCTTACAGCTGCTCGATTATGGAAAAATATCTAATCAGTATTGCTATTTTGATTAGATTACAACATTTTAAACATGTCCAGAAGCATTAAAGGCCCTATACTTGTTTATAAACTACATTTTCAGGAGTAAGTTGAGGTCAAAATTCATTCCTAACTTAACCTAACATCCCAATTCATAGCAGGAATCAGTTTATAACTTCTCTTTGGTCCTCATGGCGAGGTACTGTCATTGCTGCGATACCTTCCTCATGACAAGGGGCAACTCCAGAAGGAACTCTGCAATATGGAGACTTTCATCACCCAACAACAACTTCTTCTTCACAGGGAAGCCTGTTTCACAGCTTTCAATACTGTCCCGGTAATATAAACAGAGGATACTATTTGAATGACTTGTCCCAATTTAGCGCATGCAATTACTGCTACAAACCACAAACAATAAATTAAATAAACTTAGGAATTCCTTCACTCGTCATTATGAGAGTGAAGATAAAGTACTTTCAGTTGACATATGCACAGCGAACAGAGCTGGATTTAGCTTGTGCACTGTCAGGGTCGAGGCCTTTCTCTATTTTTACTAATACAAAAAGCATTAGTCATGACAGCCGATACTCATAATGCTATTGTGGTTGAGAAATTTCAAATGTACAGTCAGTATCTTTTTAACTATATTGTAATAATATTGTGTGTGTCTTTTGTTATAGTACCAGTGATAGCGTTCGGGTCCATCGCGTAGACAGGAGCTTGGGACTCTGATAAGTAGGTGTGGAAGGAGAGTTGGAAGCCTTGGAGGACAAAGTGATAATTATCATTAGTGATGTTCGATGACTTTCAGCAAGTCATTTGTTTAATTTACATCTGGTGCTACAAAGAGTGAAACTCACTTTAGAATACAAAACAAATAGCTGTAAAACCTGTCAGATCTCAAAAATAAATCATAAAGCTAAGCCAGTTTACACAAGAATAATGTGTTTTAATCCAAACTTACACATTTTTCTTTTGCTTTGTCCAATAATCTGATTTGATATTTTACCATTTTCTGCGTGTGTTGGGGGCCAGGGCCGGCTGAGAGCTGAGGGGTAATGGTACTGCAGCTCGTGCGGATGATGATGATGAGGAGGCGGAGGAAGAGTCTGCTGTTCGCTGGATGTAAAGTCCCTCCAGTCTCTCCGCTCCGCTATGTAACTGGGCATCTGGGAGGCAAACATATCGAAATTGGGATAAATATGCAACACACAGGCACTGTCTAGAATTGCGTGAATTAGCATCCAAGTGGAGACTTTAGCCCTGAACTAGTTGTGTGACTTTCAGATGCAAGCCCAATAGAAATACAGTTGCAATATGTGAGGTCTAAGTGCTTTTGAAAATATTTGTATGCATTACTTTCCCATGTTTGTTTATAAAAATGCCTGTGATAGCCTTTTGGACGTGCCTATGCCTCTGCACATAAGATTATCAGTACAATTAACCTGGTTTGGTAAAGGTGGAAATGATGGATAGTAGCTGATGGGATTTAGATGTGAGCTCTCCTCCAAACTGGTCATCTTCATTCCTACAAAAGGGATACAACACAAAATGAGCTTGGCACAAATGCTTACTTCAAACTTGCATATCACTATATCATACGACAGATGCAATGTTTTTGCATAACCGCCCAGCACATTCTCACAACCAAACCAATCGTACTCGTGTTGAACAAATAACTAATGTGACAAAACAACAACATAGCGGTGCACTACCAGAGGCGGACTCGTCACGCTGCGTGCACCCTGCTCTTAGTAACCGTAGCCCCTATAAAAAGCACTAGGCTTTTTCTGCATGCTTTGGCTTCCTTTGTGCTTCCTGCCGCATCGCAGTCGAGCGCTGGGTTACATATGTGTAAAAAAAAAAAAAGTGCACATAGAGAAGCAGCTCGAGTGATGCATGACAAAACATAGGGTTGTTACGAAGGGGAGAGTTTATGTGGCCAAATATCAAAAGAAAATCCAAATGTAATATTGTCAGGAAAAACAAAAAAGATGTAGTCCATAGGGTTGTTACAAGAATCATTGGCAAATAAAGCACATTTGTCCGAAGCACTGTCATATCAGTGTGCTGTATTTAAATCTCATGGTTCATCCCATTATACAATTCAGACTCCCAACAGTAACAGTCTTGAATATGCACCAATGTACTGTACCTCTCTTTGCTCCTTCAGGAATGATTCTGTAGACTTTGTAGGGCTCAGAGATGTCCAACTGGCTCTTCTCCACCAGCTGTCGAGCGTTGCTCTATTCAGGCAACAGCGTACCTGGTTTTCCAAGTCGGGGGGTCCGGCTTGTCCACGCTTCCTTAAATTTCCCTTTGAACATGGCCCAGAGCCTGCCGAGACAATCAATGGTTGAAAATCGATCAATCATTTTTGACATGTGGGTTCAGGATAGTAGCGATATGGCCCCATTATTCCTGATATTCTGAAAATGGTGTGTTCTTTAAATCTCTACACTCAACTTCGACAGAATGGGTTGTATAGGGTCTAAACCAGTGGTTCCACTGGGGACTGCAGAGGGGGGGGGGGGGGCTAGGCTTTGCTGGTCAGAGGGTTAGGTCAATAAATAATAGTATTTTTGAGCAAAATAAATCATCAAAATATGATGCGTAAAGGGAAAAAACAGGTGCCATTAAACACTACATTTCAGTTTATTTGTGAATAATCTTATTAGCAATTTTTTATCATGTTTGATACATTTGTGGGGGCCTGACTACAGCACGCGCAGGGGGGGTTTAAGGAAAAAAGGTTGGGAACCACTGGTCTAAACTATGTCACTATGTAATACTTTTCAAAACGTTCTAGTTTCATCTTATTACCTGTTGTAATCACAGTAGAATTGTTTACTACATATGCAAATCAAGTACGAGACTCTACCTTGAACAGTGCGGCGTCCTCGTCCCGGTTGTAGTCCTGCTTCCCCGCGTGTTTCCACGGAATCCGGAAAATGCTTTTCTCATCATTTTCCCAAACCAGGCCGAGATACTTCCCACTGTCAATTTGGTCTATCAGCCACTGTCTGAGTTTACCATTACCGCAGCTGACTGACAGGCTAACCTCCTCCATGTTGCCCCTAAAAAAACAAAACGAAAAAAAACCATCAAAACAAATATTTCAAGAGCCCTGCGTAGCCTGTGTAAATACGTATGCGCAACACGTATGCAATATAGTTGTTCTACAGAAAAGTGCATGGCTGGAAAGTCCCTGTAAGAATCGTATCTCTTAGGCTTAAGACACTTGGCTTAACACTTGATGATATGGTGCAATGGTCTATTTTTATTGAACTCTCAATTTAATATTCATATGACTAAGTTCACTTCTGCATTCACTGTCAAGGCTCACTTACTTGCACGCAGATTTTGATAGCATTTTATAATGTTCATAATCCATAATCCATAATCCATACAAAGAGTAATAGGCTATTACCTGTGTCCTATTCGTCATTATTGCACTCTACAGAGATCAAATTCAACTTACTTACCGGTGTGAGGAGCCGCTACTTACAGTTTTCAACATCTGCGTGCCCTTTTCTTTAAATGTTATCACTTGATTTGTAAACCGGGAGGAGCCACGATCGATCAGTTCAAAAGGGGAGACGCGTAAAACGGTGAGGCGCTCATTTCTGTGAAACCTTCCGCGCCTACACAGCGCCGTCGTGGGGAATCCCTCTGGTTTTGGAGACGGCCCTTGAGTGGAACAGCCGCTCGCGTCGAATTATTCCGTGACTTTTCTGCAGAACCAAAACTTTTAGGTTTTACTGCCCTGTGCTGCGTCAGGTGCGTCCTGACTGACACGAGCGAGAACTTCTGTGTGTTTTTTTTTTCTTTTCTTTTTTTCCTGAGCTTCTTATTAACAACAAACACTGCCCCGTGTGGCTAATTAGGTAAATATCGAACAAGTGGCCGAGCTGACAGTATACATAAAATTGAAGGTCAGGGATAAAATTTCGAGACCTTCTAAATATTTGCTTTTGTTTACTTCTTTAAGAGAATGAAAACTCTTTCCTTCAGCCTAATATTAATTAAAGTAATGGATTTATTGGTGCACTAAAGGCCTACTGAGTTTTCTTCTAAACTCTTATCCGTGATACTTGAAATTAGGGCTGGGCAATATGAGAAAAAGTCTGATATTCAATAACTCAATATTGCAATATTTATATTTTTTATCAAATTCTGTCAAAACAATACTTAATAAAGCAAAGAAACAAACTCACTGAAGTAGCATCAAAGCAAGGCTAAATACAACTTGGATTATGATGACTTGAGCACATTGTAGACATACCACACATTTGCACAAAAAGTAAAATCTCAGTCAGAAGGAAGATTTTGCAATAGATTGTGGGTTCTTGCGATATGGTTATTGCATCAGTCAATCGTTGAATCATTGTAGTCATTTATAGTTTCAACCCAAGGTTGTGTTTGTTCCAATATAGTAATGTGTTTTGTTTTGTTTTCTGGTGGTTTATGATAAGTTATTATACATAATGAATGCATATTGTTTTCATAAAATGATATATGAATATAAAGAATGTCTAAAATACATAAAGGTATTGACTACTGTAGGGGGGAGGATGATTGTCATGCTTGATCTTTCAAGCACATAACAGAAAAACAGGAAACACCAGCACCAGCAGACAGAGGTGCACAGCCGTGCTGCTGATAGTTTAGTGCAGGGGTTCTCAAAGTGGTGGCGAGACCCACTGGAGGGGCCACTGTGGTGGGGGTCGAAAGATGATTCCAATTCATTAAATATATATTTTATTGTAGCATTGTATTTCATGTGGGCATATTTATGACTGAAAACAGTATTTTCCTTTTAACAGTTTCAAATAAACATTAATAAACTTCTTTCAACCTAAACTGTCCCATCGTATGAAGCCCACAGGCAAATAAACAGGTGCACTCAGCCTTGTCATGTTTAGCATGTACGCCCCAGGCAGTGGCCAAACACTTTCATTTACTATAAAAGACATCTACAACATACAGTGAATAATAAAGCAAAAGTGTTTTTGTGCTGTGCCTCTGTGAGAGTCCAGAGTTCCTTCTGAAAGCTCTTCTTCCCGATTGGTCCAGAATCCTGCTGCACTTCAGTGGCGAATATAATTTCCCATTTCAAGAGTGTGTTCAATCAGATGTGCTCTCCTCTCTGACGACCTCACCATTCACATTTGGGACTCTCAGCAGTAAGTCCCTGATCGCAGCCTCGTCGTTGAGAGGCTGTCATTATACTCTGTGAGGAGCCACTCTCTGAACTGCAGAGGGGGTGAAAAAAGTTTTGTTTAGTAATCCTAAAGTTAAGCATCAACACAGGTAAGGTCATCAAAAACAGTGGATCGCTAAATGCAAACTTCTCCTCACAGCAGCATTAAAGGCCCATCATTCTCTTTTAGGCTTTTTCAAGTAAAAGTATAGGCCTGCGTAATAAGTTCACCCTAATTTCTGCATACTTAAAATGCTCCTTGTGTACATTGAATGGAGGGAGAACATTTAAATAAAACAAAAAGATAGCTGTGCAGCCACTAGCCTAGTGGTTAAGGAACTGTTCACTGTTCTTACAGGTCAAATAATCATTAAAAACAACTTTGGACAAGCATATAACCATATTCTATTAATATCTGCAAATACAGCTGCAGTAAGTTTATTTGTTTGTTTGTTATTAGGATCCCCATTAGTTGCCAGCAACTAGTCTTCCTGGGGTCCATCACAATAATAAGAAGCATACAGAATACAAAATCCAAAGAACAAATACAAAAAAATGACTACAATATAGTGAGAAATAAAATAGTAACAAAGCAGTAATTTTCTCCCAGTTAAAAGGTTTAAAATACATAGTCGTGATTTAAGGGGTCATGTTAAGTTGTTGCTCCCCTCGCGGCAGAGGGCAATCTGTTCCACTGAACAGCAGCTCTGTACAACACTGTCCTCTGCATTGCACAAGTTCTAGCTGCAGGAGTACGTATATGATCTGTTGCCTGTTGTCTCGTATAATAGCTGTGCCTATCATGGACATAATTATTTTACAATACAAGGTCTCGGCTTCATCTTTTTACGGATGTTATAAAAGAAGATATGCAGATTTTTCAGTAATCTCTTCTCAACATGCAGCCAGGGAGAGTCTGCATGTTATCAATGCTCGTCCTTCGTGGACAGCAAAGAGCCAGTCTTGCAGCTTTGTTCTGCAACACTTGAAGCTTATGAATATCTTCCTTGGAGCACATGACCATATAACCGAACAATAATCGAGATGAGACAATACTGATGACTGTATGACTTGTTTAACTGAAAAGCTTGTCATAAAACAGGCACATCTTCTTATAACAGAAACGGCCCTATCCATTTGGTTATGAACTTATCAATGTGATTAGACCAATTCAATCTATCATTTATAGTTAAACCTAATATGACAAACTTATGCACTTGCTCCAAAGGTAAGTTTTTCAAGGTCAGTATCAACAACAGTGCATTTCTTAAGGCATTGTTAGAACCTAGAATGATACATTTTGTTTTACTAGCATTTAAAACAAGCCTGTTATTGTCTACCCAGCAAGATACTTGATCTAGTTCAGTTTGTAATGTCCTATTTAAAATACTAAGATCATCTGTTGCATTATATAAAGTAGAGTCATCTGCATACATTGCTACAGAGGTGCTCTTTAAAACAGTAGGGAGATCATTTGTAAAATACTTGTAAAAAGTAAGAGGCTTTCACATTATAGTTTTATTTTTACAATTGATTATGTTTGATAATGTATTACAGTCTTGACCTGTTCTGCCTGTGTGTCCTGGAACTGTTGAAGCTGCCGTTGGAAACCGATGTTGGGTTGAGCGCTGGGGCGGACCACTCTGACCGCAGCCAGGGCCTCCTGCCACCCCAGCCCGGTCACCGTCATGATGTAGGCCACCACCAGAGTGACGCTGCGGGAGACTCCTGCCAAACTGTGGGCCAACACATGAACACGCCGATTATTAGGATTGTTTCAGGAGGGATCGGGACTGTGTCGTTACACAATTGTATTTTATTCTCTTTTCTGGGTGAAATGTTATGCGTAGAGATTAAGAAGGCTAATGCTTTGACTAATGTTACAAAACTGGAGGGAAACGTGAGATAGATTTTGTTCCTCTTTATTTTCTGAGAAGCCACAGCTAAATATAACTTTCCCCAGAGCTGAGCTGAGATGGCGACTCCACAAACAGAATGTGGTCACTATTGTTCTGTCCACTTTTAGAGAAGTTCACCAATACAGTATTTATAAATTTGATATATATTGAAAATTATCATGACCTCTCATCTGTGCAGAAGACACACGCATGGCCGCACTCGATTTCCTATAGATTTATATCAACTGTATTCACGTCAAACGAGACTTATGATAGTAAAAACTGGTAAGTGGGTAGTAATTGCTACTTTTACTTGAGTAAATTCTTGCTGTAAGAGCATTTACAGAATCCTTGCTGTAAATGCCTGTAAGAGTAGTTTTATTGCAACCTATTTACACTCATTTTAAATTACTCTGATGTAAGTTACAGCTTTATATAATTTACAGAGTGACAAAATGTCATTCTTGTTCCTCTTTTTATTTTATTCAGATGTTTTAACATTTGGAAATAGTGGGTGCACAGTGTCATGTGTTTATTTAAGTTTGTGTGTGGGTTTTTCCAAAACAGTTATTCGGTACTTCAGTAGTATTTTAAACACATATTATACTATTAGTTTTTAGTTATACTCTGTATGCTTGATCAACATCATTTTGAAAATTATGTTTAATAAGAAATCTGTCTGGTTTACAGACAAAGTCATACTTACCAGTGCACTAGACAGCCTTCTCCTTTGAGTCGACAGTCATGCATAAACATGATGCTCTGTTTAAAGTGCTGGATCCTGGGGATTACAGAAGCATTACTGCTGCTCAAGACAACAACAGCCTGTACAGTGGTGTAAATATATGTTTTGTCTTAGCATCTTGACTGCTTTGTGTGTCCAGATGAGGGCGCGTTGACAAACACAGGGTCATATTTCACATAGCAGATCCAGAACCCTTCTCTAAAAGGCCGAAAGCAACTGGGTCTCTCGGGGCGACGGGGGCAGAGTGTGTCGGAGCATGCGGGGGCCTGATGTGTGACTATGTGTGAGCCACATAAAAATAGAAGTGCCGCGCCAACCATCGCGCCACAGCGACAGATACGCTTTGAGGCACTTCCTTTGTGCTTAAGGTTGTGAGTAGCCTGCAGTCTATTGTGGTGGGTTTGTAGTGCACAAGTGTGGTGTACTTGGAAATTTGTCTGTGGCCAGAAATAAATTTAGATATAAAAGTGTACATGCTTTACACAAACTCCACATCAAGCGGTCAGCCTTATGCTAACTATGTAGTTTAGACCTCTACAAACACGTCCTGAAATGTATTTGATTCTTGTACTGGTTTAAAAGTTCAGATTTCAGTCTCCTCTCCTATACTAAAGCCAAGGTTCAATGTTTGTTTTGTTTTGTAGTTCAAAATTGCTCAACAATACCAGTTTCAACATCAAAACAGTAAGGTAATAGATATGAAAATTATTTAAAAAGTAGAAAAGCAGTTAATCCAAATTATATTATTACATTCCATTATTATTAATAGTGACTGCAGTTGTCTGGCATCTATTTTTATAGCCTAAAGTCAAGATCTACTTCACTACAATTATTACCATAGGTATTCCAACCAATAAAAAAAATAAAGGGAGGAACAGTAAGTAAGTGAAGCCTGATACTTTATCTGGAGTAGGTGAGAGTGAACACTGTGCAATACTTTTAGTCCAGTAATGCAGCCGTTTTATTTAGTGCCCATATGTGATTTGCACATTTGATGTGAACACCAGATAGCACTCTCGCTTGTTGCTTGTATTTATTTCATGTTTTTGTGAGTGGACTTACAGGTTCTGTGTGGGCAGGTCGGCTGCTGAAATGCAAAGGTAGGTCATCTCCTATAGGAACAAGGACCAAAATGTATGAGAAAGCATGTGAATTTTATTTTAAACAAGGAATTACTGGCATTTGATATCAATACTGTAAGAGTCTGTCTCAATTAGGGCCATCAAAATTAATCGGAAACATTATTAATCGCAATTAATTTGATTAATTTAATCAATCACATCATATGTTTTCACCAAACACACTTCTGTAACTGAGCACACACATGACCTGAAAGACAAAGCACTTGTATTAACTACATATTGTAAGCCATGAGTCTCCAATCTTTTCACACGATGAGGTACTTTTATGAAACAAATGCGACAAAGAGCTACTTATGCATCAAAGAGGCTTGTCTCATTATCCTATTTCAACTAAAATGATTTTAATTTTGTCCTTATACTCTACTTTATGAACCTAAAAGTTTGCAGATTCTGTCCAAAATGTTCAGCACCAAAGAAAATGTATCGAAAACATGACTTATCAAGACATGGGCGAGCGGCCAAGAGAGGGCTGAAGAGATCTCGGTTATAAGGGATCTCTTCAGAAAAGCTGTCGGGCTTTTCCCATAATTATAAAACTGTGAATATTTGGTTAATGAAATGTGCAATCAGTAATCAAATGCTTTAAATGTAAGTGTTTAATGGTGGACAAGTATTAAAAATTAATATAATTATTAGAGAAAAATTAACTGCGCTTAATCGAATTTCACAAGTGTGATTAATCACGATAAAAATTATCGATACACAGCCCTAGTCTCAATATGAACCAAATGATCAACTGTGGACGTTACCCACACCCACTTGAATTGTCAATACAAACAAGCTTGTGTTGAGGGTTTGATTACCTTGGGGCTAATACTGAGACAAACTGTGTAACATACTCTATGGACAGTTTGTGCCTTGAACTGAAAACAAGTAATGCTTACTTTTGTCTGTTCCTTTCTGCGGGTGCAATAGTGGAATGTTGCTTTCATTCTCTAACAATAATGATATACTGTACCTCAATTTCCAATTCAATTTTACTTTACAAGATAAAAACAAATAAATATGTCTTTTGCTAATGTGGTTCATGACAACAATCCAGCCTACTCCAGTACCATTTAACACACAGACACACAAAAAAGGCCATGTTTTCCTTCAAGATCACTCCAGGCAATACGCTTTTATTACAACAGGATTGGACATATAGCACCTTGCCAATCACTGAAATATCCCAATTCAGTTAAGCTTAGGTCTGTATTGAAATTTCCCATCAACATCAATAACCACATATTTCCAGTAATAGCAGCAGGCCACAGATACAGCAGCGGCGCCCACTCAAGGCTTGTTGACTGGCATTTCTCATGATAAGTATGACGTGGCTTCTGTTCTAACTCATTCGACAGTCAGCTTGTGGCCAGTGAGGCCACAAGGTTCTTTCAATGTTTTTTAAATGTCTTAATGGTCTTGGTCCTTCTTATCTTTCAGAACTGCTTTTACCTTATGAACCTTCACGGCCCCTTCGCTCCTCCGGCAGGCGCTTCTAGTTATTCCTAAAGTCAACAGAAAGACTCATGGCGAGGCGTCATTCCAGTATTACGGCCCTCACCTCTCGAACGACCTGCTGGAGGAGCTCAGGACCACAGAGAACGTTCATGTTTTTAAGAACAGACTCAAGACTCACCTTTCTAGTTTAGCTTTTAACTGATAATTATTCTAGCTAGCTAGCTAGTGATCCTATTATTCTATTTTACTTTTATTTATTTTATTATTCTGGAGGAGCCCTCTGCCTCGGGAGCGGGGATTGGCTGTGGCTGCTGGGGTGCTGTCCTGTGGGTGTCTGGATGGAGGTGTGGTGTTTCTACAGGGCACCCTGTGTTGGTGCCCTGTGGCTGCAGCCGAGGTGCCGCTCCCGATGCTGACGGCTCCTTGGATGGTGTTTCCTTACCTGGTTTATCTGTACCCAGCCTTACCTCAGCCTTATGTCCATTGTGTCCATTGTTTTACCTTGAGTGTGTGTGTTGTGCTTGTGTGGTGTCTCTGGGAAGGTGGGTGGGGAGAGGGTTAATACAACGATGTGTTTGTATTTGTGGGAGGAAGTGGGTGTGAGAGAATATTTTTAAATCTGTAAAGCACTTTGCGCTATATAAATAAAGATTGATTGATTGATTGATCGAGTGAGTGAGTGAGTGAGTGAGTGAGTGAGTGAGTGAGTGCTCTCCCTGATTTACCAGACAAACTGGTTGATAGTCTGTGGTCTGGAGTGTGCAGTGAATGTTGTTTTTCTAAATTAAATTCCATTCAAAGTACTTTTATAGTAGAATATGCAAAGCCTTTTACCTACCTGGAGTAAAGGAGCTGCATTATCATAAATGGATAGAATGTGTGTAACGTTGTTTCGGGCTAATTGTTCTCGGTCTTTTGCATCTGTCAAACAATAAAAGCAAAACAATATGAAATGTACATTACAAAACCAATTTATGAATAAATGTTCATAATAAAAAGCAGGAAATACAAACCTCTGAAATTTCCCAAGTACA
This sequence comes from Neogobius melanostomus, assembly GCA_007210695.1. Taxonomy (NCBI): domain Eukaryota; kingdom Metazoa; phylum Chordata; class Actinopteri; order Gobiiformes; family Gobiidae; genus Neogobius; species Neogobius melanostomus. The sequence goes on along the minus strand of VHKM01000009.1, from coordinate 16,172,668 downwards.
AGTTAGGTAGGACCTACAATACAATAACATTGCATTACAGTATGAACAGTATTGTAACTGTTACAATAATAATAATTCATTTTGTAGTTGATTCTAGCATAATTTAACTTGGAGCCTGTGTAGACCAATAGCATTTTGACATTTGCTACAGTTAGTTCGCATATGTGCAACTGGACAATACACTGAAAATGACATTAGGTGCCCTCACTGTACAGTCGCAAGTGCGCAAACTTCACTCCACCCAAAGCAACTAAATTAAGCCTTACCTTGTTGATCCCATTCCCCATGGCGGTGAAATTCCCCTCAACTTAATTCGTTTCAGAGTGGCACAATGTCAAAAGTACAAATGGCAAACAGTTCCCCACATTTCCAAAGTTGCAGAGTGGCGAGCGCTCGACAACCAGCCCCGTGTCCACCGAATACGCACAGATGGATGCTGGGATATGTAGTCGGTGACAAGAGAAGGCTTACAGGTGTGATTTAAACACGTATCGCTCGCTGGACATCCAGTCAGATATTTATAGCTCTGATGATGATGAATAGGAATACTCAGCGCGGTGGTTGATGGCAGCATATGGTTATCCTTGAATACACTTCAGCCATGTGTTGACTTAGTTAGGCTTAGAGACATATTTTGCATTATGTAATGTGCATACCAAAGGTGAGCTCATCGTAATAAATACCCTGCAGTCACCAAGCTGAAGTGTTTTGTTATTATTATCATCATCATCATCATCATCATCATCATCATTATTATTATTATTATTAGTAGTAGTAGTAGTAGTAGTAGTAGTAGTAGTAGTAGTATTAGCCTACTTCATTTTTGCTCTTACAAATCTTAAATTGTAAATTCAAGGCAACTTTCACGCTGATACCCGCCTGCTACTTTGCGCGCTATTTACGCATGCGTCAACACTAAAAGAAGGCTATTTGCTGGGATTATTGATGACCCACTTAAACTAAACAGACAGTAGTATATTTTACTGCATGGTGTCAACTTGAACGTCAACAAGGTCTTCCCCATTAATTCCCAGGACCGGAGTGTTTGCAGCAGAGGCCACTTACCAGAATAAACACGAGAGAACAGTAACAGTAGACGGCATTCGCGTAAAAAGACTTTGCGCTTTGATGTGGCTTTGGAGTGAGGACGAATTCGCTAGTTAGCCCACGACCTTAGTCTACATGTGACTGACTGCCCACAACCAGCACAGCTACGTGTCAGGTGCTTTCCCGTTCCAGTTTCACATAAAATCGTTTTATCAATGAATGAACCCTGTGTGAAAAAGTGGCCGCGCATTTGAAAGTCTCCCCCCTCCTCACTTCTATTGATACGAGAACTTTACATTTAGCCTAATTGACCAGCAGGTGGCAATATTGTTACGCGAGCTTCAAACTGGGACATAGCTGTTATTATAGCCTAACTGATTATTCAACCTAGGGTTACTACTAGCTATTAACCTCTTAACCCCCACCTGAACAGAGCACATTTCCCCCAGTTTGGCTTTACCCAAATCTAAATGCTTCTTGAAAAATGCGTCAGAATAGCGACAAAAACGAGACGAAAACAATTGGATGAAAATGCAACAAACAAAAAAAGCCACAAAAGTGCTACAAAAACATAACAAAAAAGTTACAAACGCATATTAAAAAAAGCTATTAAAAAGTGGCAAAAAGCGACAAAAAAGCAACAACAAAGTAAAAAAAAAAGTAAAAAAAGCATACAAAACGTGACAAAAAAGCATACAAAACGTGACATAAAACGTGACAAAAAAGCATCAAAAGCTTAACAAAAAAGAAACAGAAACGCAGCAAAAAACGTGACAATAAAGCGACAAAAATACGCCCAAATAGCGACAACAACAACAACAACGAGAGGGGAAAAAAATAATCTTAAATCAGTTTTGTAGCCTTCAAATGAGGCATTACACTGGCTGTAACCTTTTAAATGTGGGTAAAGCCGAACCGGGAAAAATGTGCTTAGTTACTTGGCGTGGGTAAGAGGTTAACAACGTGTAACAATCACATTTCGTGGATATAATGGTTACACTTGTCTGCCCAAGTTTAATGAACAACCCCGGAATAATTGTTGGTAATTATGCGTGCGTAAAACGTGCGTAAAACGGTCACTATTATTATTATTATTATTATTTTTTTTTTTTTTTTTTTTTTTTTATATTATTAGTATAATTCCAAACGATAGTGTACAGTCGATCCACTTTCCTGGGCACAAATCGGGTAATCTATTAACCATCCTGATCAGTGACCGACTTGCTAGGCTAGTTGTAGTCTTTTCTAAATCCGGTTTCACTTTTGGGGTAGGACATCGAGGAAATCCCGGAACTACTGCTCTGTCTACCAAGTTTTCCTTTTTTTAAATTAACTGGTTATTAAGCACTATTTGACAACACGTGACATTTTCTAGCTTTTCACTGGGGAGATAAGGTAATAGAGTCGACTTTCTCGTGTTGTCTAAACCGTCTGGTGCGTTTACGCGTTTAGTTTTCACTGCTTGTCTTTTAGGAATTTGCCTTTTCGGTATCGATTGGATCTAGGCTCGTTACCCATTCATCCCCGAGGCTATTTCTCTATTGCTGACTTTGGAGTTAACTATAGCAGGCGAAGTGTAAGCTTGTGTTTGTTCTCTTGTATCTTTTGCAGACTTCATAGGGGATGGCCACCGCGCCCCCGCCTCAGACCTCGCTCCATATGCGGTCCACGGACCTTATTGTCCGGCAACCTCTGGATTACGGTGGGTTCGGGGAGGTCTACCTGTGTTATCATGTGACTCTGGGACAAGTGGTGCTGAAGACCATGTACACTGGGCTTTTGCGAAACGAGTAAGTGTTTTTATTGTTGGTGTCGCGTTTTGCACGGGGACTTTGGGTTTTCCCCTTCGTGTTGGTTGTAACTTGAATCATGCGCACTAAGGGTTCTCCTCAGACCTAGTTCAACTGCATATGATCTATTTGTTTATAGTAAATGGACATTTATGCACTAATTTGTAAGGTACTGGCGCGTGTATGTGAAATTCTTGTCAGAAATCATGTGAGGTCGAAAAGTCCACAGTTGCACTGGAGTTGAAATTAAAAGCTTGTTTATGTTGTGTACTTTTCAACCATTTAAATGTGTTGTTACAGCTCTGTAATAAGCTGCATAATAATGACTTTATAGCAATCTGAGGGAGCGCCACTGTGCTGTTACTTTTGTGAACAAAGTTGCATTAAATGCATGCCCTGTGAGCAATGACCTAAAAATGTTTTGTTATAAGACAATATCCTGTTTCACAGTTTGCTTGCAAGGAGATATAACCTCTTTGCCCCCGCCTGAACCAAGTGCATTTTCTCTGGTTCAGCGTTACCAAAATCTAAAAGGTTACAGCCTACAGGCCAGAGTAATGCGTCATTTGAAAGCTAAGACCAACAAAACTAATCTAAACTGATCTTTTGTTGCCGCGTTGGCGTCACTTTTTTGACATTTTTTTCCCCATTGCTTTTTTGTTGCATTTTCGTCACACATTTTCGTCACTTTTCTGTTACCCTTTTGTGGTGTCTTTTGTCACATTTTCGTCACATTTTTGTAACTTTTTGTTTTGCGTTTTTGTCACTTTTTTGTAGCGATTTTTGTCACTTTTTATCGCTTTTTTGTTATTTTTTGTCAGGTTTTTGTCACTTTTCTGTTGTTCTTTTGTGGGGTTTTTTGTTACGTTACAGTCACATTTTTGTCACTTTTTCCATCTTTTTTTCTCATGTATTCACTCTCTTTTGTTGCATTTTCATCCTCGTTTTCATCTCATTTTTGTCGCTATTTTGACACTTTATTTCAAGAACCTTTTTACATATGGGCAAAGCCAAACTGGAAAAAAATGCGCTCGGTTCAGGTGGGGGTTAAGAGGTTAGGTAAATACCAATACAATGCATCTTCTAATGTCTTACCTTTGTTTTACTTTTTCCCAGTGACAGAAAGCGCTCTCTTCTGGAGGAGGGCAACATCATGGCGAGCCTGAACCATGAGCGAGTGGTGAAGCTGCTGGGGGTCATTATGGAGGACCGAGACTGTTCTTTGGTCATGGAACTCCTTCCCAGGGGCAACCTGCTGGTCATGCTGGAGATGGCAAGTGGCACAGAAGGAAAAATAATCATTGGACAGAACAATTCTTTTAATCACAATCTGTTATTTTCCCCCCTGTAGGTTTCTGTTCCAATGTCCGTAAAGGGCAGAATCATTTTGGAAATCTTGGAGGGGATGGTATATCTCACCGAGAGAAACATCCTTCACAAAGACATCAAGCCTGAAAATATACTAGTGGACAAAGATTTTCATATAAAGGTATGTCAAACAATATGTCATATCAATACACAATTTGAAGCGGATATCAGGCCCAAATTTTCATCTCTTAACCCCCACCTAAACTGAACACCTTTTCTCCAGTTTGGCTTGACCCAAATCTAAAAGCTTCTTGAAAAAAGTGTCAACATAGCGATGAAAACAAGCATGAAAATACAACAACAAAAAAAGCATAAAAAGAGACGAAAACACAAAAAGTGATGAAAAAGCAAAAACAAAAGAGCAACAAATACACAACTAAAGAGTGACAGAAACGTGACGAAAACACACCAAAAAAAAAAAGCATAAAAAAGAGACGAAAACACAACAAGAAGCTTTTAGAATTGAACTGGAGAAAATGTCCTTGGTTAAGGCGTTAATAAGTGTTTTGTTTAGATTGCAGACTTGGGGCTGGCCACTTGTCAGACGTGGAGCAAACTGACAAAGGAAGAATCTCGTAGGAAGAGCCAGATGGGGCGCTCATGTGGCGCTCGAGGGGCAGGTACTCTCAGCTACATGGCGCCGGAGCACCTAGACAGTATCCACGCCCTCTCCACCGAGAAGTCTGACGTCTACAGCTTCGCCATAGTGGTCTGGGTAATCCTCACGGGACAGGAACCTTACGCAAGTCAGTGAAACCTATCTTACTTATCCTTATCCCCTCGATCTGCTTTTTAAACACCTGCTCAGTATTTGTATTTATTGTTATCTTCAGATGCCAGAAGTGAAGACCATATCAGTCAATGTGTGCGCAATGGTAACCGACCTGCAGAGCATCTCATTCCAGCAGACACGCCCGCGGAGATCGTAGGCCTAATGAGGAGGTGCTGGGATTCCGACCCACACCGGAGACCGACATTCAAAGGTATGCACTTTTTTGTATGTGCAAATTAAAGTTGTATATTGTGGGGAACGTGAACTCCCCATTTATTTCTGCAGAGGCCTTTGACATCTTCCAACCGTTCTACCAGGACAACTTTAAGCAACATGTTGAGAAGGATGTATTTGAACTCAAGGTATGATTTACTTTTACCTATCTATTTTACCTTTATTATACGGCACTCCTTATTGCTCTTTTTATGTGATGTAGAAGCAGTATGAGGGTCCAGAGGAACTTGTGGAAAAGATGAAATCTCTATCCCTGTCCCACGGAAGCTTTTACATAGGTGAGCACTTTTTCTGCATGATCATATGAACAACAAACAGAAACATCTAATCAGTTCTGTTTATTTGATATTTACCGCATGCCAGCCACAATTGACAAAAGGTACAATCAAAATAGTAGTATTTTAGGCGCTAAATGATGAATTACCAAAAGTTGAGACTTATTCTGCCAAACCCCGTTTACAACTGTGACACTATGACTAAAGATGGAACATAATACCAACGATGGTAACACATAAACACAAAACTTAAACTTCAAGAATCAAAAATGCCTCTGCCATTAACTTCTTTTGCGATGATCTTCATTCAAGTGTTCTATACTTTTTCATAATATTTCATTTGTATATTTAAAAAAATGTATGAATAGTTTTGGAGCCCTTCAGCTGTTCATGTAATCCGCTCCATAGATTGACCCCTTTGACAGATATACAACTTCCATTGTATTAGTCCTCGCTATTGTTTTTTGGAACATATCAGTTCCTCTGAGGTTGTAACTATATTCTCTTGTTTGAAACATCTCTTGTAAACAGTGAAAAATAGAAGAAGGGGGAGAGAGAGAGAGTTAGGTAAGAAAATCAGTAACAACCTGTTTAGGTGTTCGATGTAGCTCCTCATCTGCACATCATTGTCAACACTGGCTGTTGCAAGAGAAATTAGTGTCTCCTGCCCCTCTAAAATAAACATTTTAGCTTAAAATACCATTCATTTAATAAACATTTTACAATAGCTTTAATAGGAAATCGCTAGTAATTGGCCCTGTTGAAATATAAAACTAAAAACATGTGGTATAGGCCAGAATGAATGTAGTCTATGCCATCTTGAAATTTTTCTTTGTTGTTGTTTCGTTCCTTTTGTACTATTGTGAAATGCATCCATCCATCCATTTTCTTCCGCTTTATCCGGGCCGGGTCGCGGGGGCAGCAGTCTCAGCAGAGATGCCCCGACTTCCCAATCCACGCACACCTCCTCCAGCTGTTGTGGGGGGACCCCGAGGCGACACCAGGCCAGCTTGGAGACATAGTCCCAACAGCGTGTCCTGGGTCTTCCACGAGGCCTCCTCCCAATAGGACATGCCTGGAGCACCTCCCGAGGGAGGCGGCCAGGAGGCATCCGGAACAGATTCCCTAGCCACCTCAGCTGGCACCTTTCGACGTGAAGGAGCAGCGACTCTACTCCGAGCTCTTCCCGGGTAACTGAGCTCCTCACCCGATCTCGGAGGGTGCGCCCAGCCACCCTGCGAAGGAAACTAATTTCGGCCGCTTGTATCCGCGATCTTGTCCTTTCGGTCATTACCCAAATCTCATGACCATAGGTGAGGGTGGGAACGTAGATCGATCAGTAAATCGAGAGCTTTGCCCCCTGACTCAGCTCCCTCTTCACCACAACAGTCCAATACTGTGACCGCATCAATGCTGAAGCCGCACCGATCCGTCTATCGATCTCACGCTCCATCCGTCCCTCACTCGTGAACACGACCCCGAGATACTTGAACTCCTCCACTTGAGGTAAGGACTCCCCACCGACCTGAAACGGGGAAGCCACCTTTTTCTGGTGGAGAACCATGGCCTCGGATTTGGAGGTGCTGATCCTCATCCCGGCCGCCTCACACTAGGGATGTCAAGATTAACCGGTTTTACGATGACCACGATTATAAAAGGACGTGGTAGGTTATCCGTAAGAATTTTAGAAGCCACGGTTTACCGCGAAAAATTTTCACGCTGACGTACGAGCCGCTGCACGCCATAAACAGCGCGTAAACTCACCAGTAGTTAAGCAAGGCAGAAGGACACTCTCCTCCAGTGTTGTATCCACTTTTGAGAACATGACTTTTGAGAACTTTTGAGAACATAAAACCTAGCCTGGCTTGAGGCCTAATAAAATATAGTAAAATAATTATGATAATTATGGTCATTATAAAGTAGTAAAGTTGACATTGTTTTGTATTATTCAATGTAGGCCTATTTATTTTAATGCAAAACAATCTTAAAGCATTTTTCATTTTTAGAAACAGTGAATGTTTATAAGTTCAAGTATTAAAAAGTTTTTTAAAGACAAAAACTAAAAAGATCAGTTCTTTCCTTTCATTTGGTCGATAATCGTGAATAATCGTAAAATCGCAATATTTTGTCTCACAATAATCTCAAAACTGACTCAAAAAATTGAAATCGTGACACCCCTACCTCACACTCGGCTGCAAACCGCCCCAGTGCATGCTGATTTGATGAAGCCAACAGAACAACATCGTCTGCAAACAGCAGAGATGAGATGCTGAGGTTCCCAAACAGGACACCCTCTGGCCCCTGGCTGTGCCTAGAAATTCTGTCCATAAAAGTAATGAACAAAACCGGTGACAAAGGGCAGCCCTGGCGGAGACCAACACGCACCGGGAACAGGTCTGACTTACTGCCGGCAATGCGAACCAAGCTCCTGCTGCGGTTATACAGGGAACGGACAGCCCTTAGCAGAGGGCCCCGGTGGAACGCTTTCTCCAGATCCACAAAGCACATGTGGACTGGTTGGGCGAACTCCCACAAACCCTCGAGCACCCGAAGGTATATAGCTGGTCCAGTGTGCCACGACCAGGACGAATACCGCCTGAATCCTCCTGAATCCAAGGTTCGACTATCGGCCGGATCCTCCTCTCCAGCACCCTGGAGTAGACCTTACCGCGGAGGCTGAGGAGTGTGATCCCTCTGTAATTGGAGCGCACCCTCCAATTCCCCTTCTTGAAGAGAGGGACCACCAACTAACTAACTAACTACCTCAGTGACTTTTGCCTGGGTGATGGGCGAGTCCCCCTTCTGAGTCCCCAGCCTCTGCTTCCTCATTGGAAGACGTGACAGTGGGATTGAGGAGATCCTCAAAGTACTCCTTCCATTACCCGACAACATCCCCAGTCGAGGTCAGCAGCTCCCCACCCGCACTGTAAACAGTGTTGGTGAAGCACTGCTTCCCCTTCCTGAGGCGCCAGATGGTTTGCCAGAATCTCTTCAAGGCCGACCGATAGTCCTCCTCCATGGCTTCTCCGAACTCCTCCCAGACCCGAGTTTTTGCCTCTGTGACCACACGAGCTGCAGCACACTTGGCATGCCGGTACCTCTCAGCTGCCTCCGGAGTCCCACAAGCCAACAAGGCCAGGTAGGACTCCTTCTTCACCTTGATGGCATCCCTTACTTCCGGGCGCCACCACCGGGTTCGGGGATTGCCACCGCGACAGGCACCAGAGACATTACAGCCACAGCTGCGAGCGGCCGCATCGACAATGGAGGAGGAGAACATGGTCCACTCGGACTCCATGTCTCCAACCTCCCTCGGAATCTGGGTGAAGCTCTTCCGGAGGATGGGAGTTGAAGACCCTACTGACAGAGGGATCCACCAGACGTTCCCAACAGACCTTCACAACACATTTGGGCCTGCCAGGTCTGACCAGCTTCCTCCCCTGCCAGCGGATCCAGCTCACTACCAGGTGGTGATCGGTTGACAGCTCAGCCCCTCTCTTCACCCGAGTGTCCGAGACACGTGGCCGGAGATCAGATGACACAACTACAAAGTCGATCATCGACCTCCGGCCTAGGGTGTCCTGGTGCCACATGCACTTATGGACACCCTTGTGCTCGAACATGGCGTTCGTTATGGACAAACTGTAACTAGCACAGAAGTCCAATAACAGAACACCACTCGGGTTCCGATCGGGGAGGCCATTCTTCCCAATCACCCCCGTCCAGGTCTCAGTGTCGTTACCCACGTGGGCGTTGAAGTAGTAGAACAACGGAGTTGGAGCACCATCTAGTACCCATCCCAGGGACTCCAAGAAGGCCGGGTACTCTGCACCGATGTTGGGCCCGTAGGCAGAGACAACGGTGAGAGACCTGTCCCCGACCAGAAGGCATAGGGACTAGGAATGTCACGGTTACCGGTGTAGCGGTAAACCCCAGTAAAAATTTTGACTTTAATAATTACTGTCTTGTTCTTGAAAAACAAAATTATCTCGGTGGATTACCGCGCCCGCGGTGTAGGAAAAGTGAGCCTCACCGGCCGCCGTCTCATCTGCTGAAGGCGCACTCCGTAGCTTACAACCAAAACAAAACTTTTTCGAAGCTGGACTCATGTCCGAGACGACAGCGCTCAGGACGTCTATCAGCCTTCAAACAGGACCAAGTCTGAAGTCTGGGTATATTTTGGGTATTTTAAAGTTGGTCGCCAATGCAATAGATTCACTCTCGCCGCATTATTATGAATTAAACAATGATTACTGTCTGATGGCATTTTCCCAAATCTGCAGAGCGAAAGCACACAGGAAGGACACAAACTGAGAACAATATTCCTGATATATGATTGATTTTTTTATTTCGAGCCACACAATACAGGCACAAAGCCAGAAAAAAACACAACAAAAGAAAACAAAAATAAATAAATAATTACATTCAAGCTCGAAAAGGAGTGGGAAGAAGACAAGCTTATTGACTCCCACCCCTGTTCATAAACTTAAATAATAATGTGGTTGCAACAATAACATTGCTTAGTACTTATTATCCTACAGAACAATTAACAATTAAGTTAATTACATATTTACAGACGCAACAATGTATTATATTAAGTCACATTCATAGTATGTTACACTTTATAACAAGTGTATAATTTTGTTCCCTATACCTATTTTATTGCCACGTTGGTATTACTGTTATTCACCATCATCACTACAGCCCATATAAGAACAAAAGTGTTTGAATGATACATAATATACTCCACATTTATTCATGAAAGGTACAATAGTCGCAGACTGATTGATGCTCATGATAACAAGAGTAGTCTTAATGATGTGTGTTAAAAAGGATTCGGGGCTTTTCTTTTTTCTTTCCTGTGTCTGGACCTGCTGCCAGAGGGGAGCAGCCCCCGAGCAACAGGACCATCATTCGTGAGGTGTCCTATGCTGTGCATTAAAAGAGACAAGATTTAGGAGTCTGCTGCCAGAAGAGGCTTTCCTCGAGCAGCAGCCCCCACATGTCTGCCCTGTACTACGAGTTATGTTGAATGCAGAGTACGTGGATATGTGCATGTTTTACTTGTAAGAATTGAATTCCTTTATATTACCATCAGCATCAATAGCAATACCGCTGTCTGGATCGATTAAATTTGATTCTAAGAATAATATATAAATTGTCGAAATTATCCTGGGCTGTTAAAAAAATGCTGATAACACAACAGCAATAGTAATAACAATGGCAATAACAATTACAATTACCCCTCCTAATCAATTCTTATACTAATATGACACAATACATTTTAAATAGCTATGATTAATAAAAATAAAGAAGACAAGAAAAAGAAAGAAAGAAAGAAAACAACAGCAAAACAAAAATACAAAACAAAAATACAGTCAAGACATACAGTATAGTTAATGTAAGATATTACTAATACAATATAGTCACCTAGTTATTTCTTATTTACTAAATTAAATATTATATCCTCTTACAATAATAATAACAATAATAATAATAATAATAATAATAATAACAATAATAATACCAGTAATGGTATTATTTTTATGTAACACCCATTAGCAATCAAGTACCCATTTCCTCCTTCTGGTACTTACCATACCATTTTTTATATCTTGATTTGAAATGATGAATATTTGGACATTGTTTAAATTCTGCCCCCAATTTGTTCCAGAGTTTAACTCCACATACAGACACACACATACTTTTCCTAGTGGAAGACACTGCTTGAACCTTAAAGTTATCACATATAGAGGGTTTATTTAGTTAAAAATATTCTAACATGGTTCTGGCGCTATAAATAGTACATGTAATACCCTCGAAACGATCAACAATTCATAGTTATAGTTCATTTACTTTGATGTGAAAAGTTGCACTTTTGATATGGCTTTGTCTGTATTTTTTAAATGTAACAAACACTGTAACACTTTTTTGAAACTATTTCAGTTTGTGTAGGACTATCAATGCTTTCTGAACATATGAACACACATTAAAAAAAAAACGTGATAATACCGAAAACCGTGATTATTTTGGTCACAATAACCGTGAGGTAAAATTTTCATACCGTGACATCCCTAGTAGGGACGCGACACTCTCGTTCACCGGGGTGAACTCCAACACATGGCAGCTGAGCTGGGGGCTATGAGCATGCCCACCCCGGCCCGCCGCCTCTCCAGAGCAACTCCAGAGAAATGGAGCATCCAGCCTCTCTTCAGGAGTTGGGATCCAAGCTGGCTCCAGGGTGGGGCGCCGGCTGCGCCATACCGGGCGACGTCACGGTCCTTGAATGTTATACGTCCATATGGGTCTTCTGAACTACTCTTAGTCTGACCCGTCACCCTACCAGGGGCATAATGCAATAAAAATGTGAAATGTACATTTTTTATTGCATTAAGTTTGGGGGTAGGCGCTCATAAGCTTCTTGCTTCAGCCCACTCCTTTTGAGCAGAATATATACTGATTAAATAAACTAAACTAAACAAGCAATAAAGTGCCTCATTTAGGTGCATCAAAGTGCATTGTTCAAAGTGATCACAGCTTGTAAACAGCAGCTTTTGGCAAGACATGTCGCTTAATCTTCTCCCAAAGGGGAGAAGATCAAACCTGTCTCTGGCAGGACAGTTTAAAGGGTCATTAACAATCGATAATGCCTGAGAAAGCAGTCGGTACAGCAGACCACTCTGTTGTTTCCTTTCTAGGAATAAAACAATTTTGCTTATTATACACACATTCTTTTAATTTACTTAAAAAGAAAGCTGCTATCTTGACTTATTGACAATTGCACTGGTATTTGATTGCCAGCTGATCATTAGAAAGAGACAACCGAGATTCACAGTTGGCCCACAATTTGCAAATCAGCACCATTTATGGAAACAGGCACATGGCATTTCTTTGTACTCATGGAGCATGTTGTTATTAATATCCACATGAAGTCATGATTGACTGGACCCATCTCTCTGTGCAGATTCTCCAGCTTCGTTACTAAGCTCTGACAGTGCATCCGTCCCAGTCGAAGCAAGCATCGAAGACCTCCACGAAATCCAGACTGATTCTCTGCAGCTCCAGATTGAAACCGACGCCCACATCCCGGACGACCGTTCACATTTAGAGGAGAAACTGGACCGAGAACTTCGGTACCACAAACACGGGAGCTACAACTGCGAGGGCCAGTTTGACGTCGCCAACAGTTACCAGAACAACGCCAGTCCTTTTGTGCCAAGACGAGCAAGCCCATCAGATTTCAACATCAAACAGCCAGACCAGGACAAACCACTGGCTGTTTCCTCTGTGCAGTCTTGGACCAAGGAGTCTACCAGCCAAGAAGAGACATGGTATCGGCCCGCTGCTGGCTATGACTCTATGGCCTCGTCCCATCTGTCCACTAGTTCCCCATCTCTGTCCACGCTTAATCCACAGCAGCCGCAATTTGACCGGCAGCAGTCGTGGCCAGTGTTCCCGGTCCTGGATAGTGCTGCACCTGACCTGACTCCCGGACGACTACTGTCTTCTAAAAGCGGCTCGCTTCAAGATCCAGGTATCTGACAAACCAGTACACCCAATACACTTAACCTGAGGAACAAACACAGAATATGGACACCTTTTTCATTTGTTAAAACTCAACAAATGAGCCCCTGCACTCCTATAAGCTCCCTATTAGGCCTGCAGTGGGCATTATGCACACGGTTGACTGGTGACTTCTGAGTGAAATTCACAATACAATAGTTCAAGATAACATCACGCACAGAGAGTAATGTGTTAAAAACATTACGTTGGATGTAAATACTTGAGTGGAGGAAAAGTGTTCTGTGTTTATTAAGGCTGGTGTACCTGATTTTTTCTGTTCAAACAATGACATTTTTTGTTTTGGCCCAAACTCATTTCTCGCGCTAACGATCCCTACCGCACATCCAAATTGATCATATGGCTGTTCCTCACCCAATTACAGCTTTTTTTGAGCTTTGAGTGAAGCGGGGGGAACCGCCCTCAAATAGATTTAGAGCACTAATATAGATTCTACTTTTATCTTCCATCACTCAATAAAATATTTGGTGGAGACAATGCAACAAGGTATGTTTTTTGCTGTGTTTACAACCTACTATTGTGGCAAAAATACTGTAAATTCACACTACAACAACACAAATTCAGCTACCCCAGAGCAGTACTAAGTAAGTCATGCCCCTAGAGGCCATAAGCGCCACTGCAGGTGTCGTAGCATGTTGCGTTTTTATTTTTTATTTTTACTTATTAATTGTCCGTGAGAGTAAATACTACGCAGTTAGCTTTGCCTGTTAGTCTGTTAGCTTCTTTTTCATGATTCCATTAGTGTGTATTGGTGGCTCCGATCCGGAGGCAGGAACGTTGCAATTGTGGTTTTCTGGCCAGAGACACCGGGGGAGATGAAAGACCCCCCATACATCCCATTTACACTTGTATTACCCCCAGAGGGACTACGAAAAGGATTAAGGTAAACAAGTTATTTAGTTCTTCTTTAAGGAGCAGTTTTTTACCTCGGCGCTAAAAGCTAGTATACAAAAAAACCTCTAAAAGAAATAAAACAACTAGAATGTTTATTCTAAAGACAGGCCGATTATTCTTTCAAAGTCTTGGTGGCATTTACTTTTTGTTTAGTGTCAGCTATTAGCTTCAATACAACAACCTACAGCAAGGAACACAGAAGTTTCCTCCAATGAAGTCTTTGCTTCCGACGCAGTGTTTTTAACATGATGCTAGTGACTGTCCAACAGTAACTCACTGCCTGCCATGTAATTGTGAAATATATGGACAGGACGCTGCTACTAACTCATGTGTTGCTCGCGTGCAAATAGCCCAATCTCAGTTGCACAATCCACCCTTTTTCTCTATATCCCAACCTTAAATTTCCAGCAATACATGAGTTAATATTATTCTAGTTTTTTAACCCTAAGTCTTAAAAGTGATATTCTTTTCTGTTTACAGGGTCTCTGTACATTCAGAATGCAAGTGGGATCCAAATTGGGAACAACAACACGCTCAGCATCCATGGTTATGACCCTACTTTAATGACTCTCAGTAATGGCGCTACTTGCACACCAATCAAAGAAGCCATTCACAAATATGGTAAATATTGTTTGTTTTTTTACTCCTGTATGTGAATTGTTATTCCTCCACAACAACTGGCTGTGGATCCCTTTGAAGTGCTAACATGCCAAGTATATTTCATGCATAAAGTAGTAGCAGCAGTAATTGCTTTATGCTTTTTCCAAATGCTATTGTGTTTGTGCTTTCTGTAGAGGATTGCGCGGTGACAGAGGATCACTTGGATGTGCTCAGAGACAGCATTGGGGCCAACTGGAAGCGGTGTGCGAGGCGCCTGGGCCTGAGCGACGTGGAGATTGAAACCATTGAGCTGGACTGCTATCGCTACGGGCTTCCAGAGATGGTGCACCAAATGCTGGAGAGGTGGAAGATGAAGGAGGGGAGTGTCGGCTGTACCATTGGGAAGCTTTGTCGAGCCCTGGAGGGAAGAGTGACCATAGACGTCATCCAGAAAATCCTGGACACTTGTGAACAATCCTCATGAGCTTGTGTACGCTGATGTATCAATGAGTGAGAGTCCAAGCACAGTGTCATGATGGTTTCATAATACTGCCAACATCTATAAACAGAAAAATATGGCAAAATAATTGACAATATAGAACTTTAGTTGCCAGAATATGAATACATGGTGTCATTTTCAAAATGCAAAGAATTTTATGAATGTAAATCTTGAATCCTGAAATGAACGTGGTTAATAATTATTCAGTCATTCATTTATTCATTTATTTCAGGCAGACAATGATAACAAAGGCAAAATATACAGTATATAAATAAAATGATCCATTTCTACCTGAAAGGGAGTGGGAAGAAGAACTTATTAAATTCCACCCCCAGTTCCCCATTCAGAACTTCCTACATTCAGCTTCACTGTAACTTTGTTCAAGGATTATTTTGCAAATTATGTGGTTATATTTTATATTTTGTGTATTTGTAATAACCTACAGTAAACATTTGCCTAGAACCTTTCTGAATACTCCATTTAATGATTTTTATGTTAAACGTGTCATGATAAATACATCAAGAGCTCAGCAAAGTCAAAGAGACATTGCAATATGATGTTAAAAAGTCACAAAGTCAAATTAAATCAGCTCTACGCCATTTAAACAAACTGTTATCCCCTTCACACTTAACCAAAGGTGAACTGTTTTAATCTCATGTTGCATTAGTTTGTTTAACAAACATAATTTAAATCCGAGTAAAGACCGTCTCCCAGCCCCATGTGTCAAGATAAAATCTAATTCATTTGTTTGTGCGAAAGTCTTAGCCTTTGTCCTTTTAGTTTCTTTTAAGGGATTAATTTTTTAATCCTTGATGAGGAATCTGGTACACGATAAGCTATCGGGAAAACTACAAAAGAGCAACTTTTTTAACATTATATTATTTATTAACACCTACAACAAAAGACACAAATGCACACATGATTAGGAGACATCAAAGTGCTCATAACTAACCCCTGTCAGTCCTTAGTATTTGTTAAGGAAGCAGGTCTAAGTCTCTCACACAGACCTTATGAAGAAAACCATATGAGCATCATATGAGCACCAAGCACCATGAACTGAAGACCTGCAGTTGTTGCATTTACAAAAATAATAATTTGATTTTCCAGAAACCGGCTTTGACATGACTTACTATGCTGGTAAAGTGGAAAATGGTAACATAACATTTCCCGACCAGACATGTAAATGTTGTCACTGGATGAAAAATACAAAGTCATTAAAAAAAACAAAAAACATTCAGCCTGAGTTCAAGGATTCATCTGTGACCCAAAGGAACCATAAATACTGTACACAAAAACTGGAATAAAAATCTATTTTCTTTGAAAGTAAGACTAATCTAAAAATAAATGTTGCATATTCATTAAATGTGAATGGTA
The DNA here is from genome assembly GCA_007210695.1 of Neogobius melanostomus. Classification (NCBI taxonomy): domain Eukaryota; kingdom Metazoa; phylum Chordata; class Actinopteri; order Gobiiformes; family Gobiidae; genus Neogobius; species Neogobius melanostomus. Next base: position 16,156,234 of record VHKM01000009.1, on the reverse strand, counting down.
AATTATTATTTTTGGCTGAAGAGACACTGATACGATTATTTCATAGTAATTTAACATTTAAGTTGGTGTGTTTTCTTACAAAGAATTTGGATTTTTTCCTCACCGGGGCGGGAACCTTATACATTCTGGTAAACTTACATGCAAAGACTGTGCTGATTTATGCCCGTTTCTTCACCTTTAGGTTGGTCAGATACTATCCCTAAAATGGAATTTGACTTACTATACACTGCCTCGGCCTGAGTGGGTGGGTTTAAATAAATCTTACAAAGACATTGCGCTCCATGCTCACTTCACCTGCAGCTACCCAATAGAACAGAACCATAATAAAAGGATACATTCACATAATAAACACTCTTTCTCAGCCTTTGTGGCAGTGGCAGTGCAGTTGAGTATTTATTTGGTGCAAATGATTTATTTAGTGCAAATGATCAAAAGTTATATAATGTGTCTGCTTTAAAGTGCATATGATAGTTTACATTTCTCAGAAACCAAGTTAACGCAATTATATTAAAGATTTTTTCTAATAATTGCTCATAGTTTTCCTTGGTTTGACAGTTTTTGTGATGGGCACAGGATGTGACTAACAAAGAGGTAGAATTTCCAAAACGGTTGCCATGCAATCGTGCTGTACCAGTGAGCAAGTCAGCTTTCTATGGGAATGTGGTTCTCCTCGACGTTTCTCTTTTCTTTTTTTTTCTTTTTTTTTAGTTTTTTTTTTTTTTGAGTTCTTCCTTGCCCTGATGGACGTTCTGAGGATGAGGAAAGTCTGGGGGAAAAAATGCTCATCTTCTGCTTCACACCTGACAATTCGTTTTGCCGTTACATTTTTTCATCTGTTTCAATGTTTGACGTGTGTGCCGTTGCTGGTTTCCAAACCGTTCCTGTTTGTAAATCAGTAATAGGTTATGTTCACGTGACATCATAACATTCTAAAGAGCCTATAGCTCAAAACTGCTTGTTTCATGCTCATATATATTCAAATATTTTGGGAGAAGGTTATGAAGAAAATCAGTCACACCTTAGGAGAAAGTATAAAGCCAACTCCAACCATATGCATCTTCAACAAGACAAATTCAACAAAAGAAATGGACAATTATTTATTGTATTTTGTTCATTATCTAGCCAAAGTTGTCAAAGGTTATACTGACTAGGTAATCATATCTGAACTGTGTTAACTGACAAAATATGGCTATGATGGTTATGAGAATTGTATACGATTGTCGGGATGCTGACTAGAGCTGCACGATATTGAAGTACCTTGCGATGCGAAACGGCTGTGCAATATTGCAATATTTCGATATTTTACTTAACTAAACCATCTCAACACAATATGTTCCACTCTTATTGGACACAAGTTCTGGGTAATTAGTTTTTTAGCGCATTGTGTCAAAACAAGACGTAGCTTCTTCAGTCCGGTTTTTCCCGGGGCTACGGGCTTCTCGACTGGAGACTGCAGCCTGTGGGCCGGTGTCGCGCCTCGTTTGGGAGCTGGGACCTGTGGAAATTATAGTGACTTTTTGTTGTGTAGTATTTTTTACGTGTTTTTGTCATTTTTGTCCTGTTAATGTCACTTTTTTGTAGCTCTTTTTTTTGTGTGTGTCTTTGTCGCTCTTTTGTTGAGCGTTCACCGTTCAGTTTTCGTCGCTGTTCGTCGCTTTGCTCGAGAGGCTCTTGGATTTGGGTGGAGCCGAGCTGGGGAGATGTGCTTGGTCCAGGTAGGAGCTAAAAAAAAATAAAAAATAAAATACACAAAATCAGGACAAAAACAAATCTATAATGTAACTATATAAGGACACGTGTAGCTAAAACTGAACATCCACACAGAAGTTTAATGCATTGTTTGTTTTTGGCTGAGTTTGCAGAATAATGTGTCGACCTCAGTCGGATGAGGACTTTGGCGTGTGTTGCGATATATTGTGGCTTCTCGCGATGCGAATATTGCATGACTTAATGTTGATATTTTTGCGACATATTGTGCAGCCCTAATGCTGACATTGACGATGATGATTGTGACGATGGTGATTATGATGATGTTGTTGATGACAGTGATGTGATGATAACTACAAATATTATACGTCGAAATTGCTGCCCTGCAAGAGAAGTAATAAAAACGGGGGGAAAAAAACAAAAAACACTGAGGCGGTGGGCAGCTAAGAACTCTATGGTGGTAACTATAGTAACCATCAAAATGCTGTTTTTTTTTTTTACTTGCTTTATGGCTAATATCTCTGTCATCCTGGAAGCAAAACTGTCACATGTTCAGTGTCTTCTCTCTCCGCACATGTGAAATAAATTCAATCATTTTCAAAGGTGTCTAAAAGTAGAGGCAACATTCAAAAACACTTTGGTCAGTAGAAAGGACTTTCAGCCACGAGATTAATACAGCAGATTTGTGAATCCCCATTCATTTCCATATAATAAATTATTCTTTCGAATCTCTCTACCATAGAGTCGTACTGCCCTCCAGCTGAGATTATGACATCATCAAATTCGAGAACGTGAACACAACCTATTGTGACATTGGACTGTACAAAAACAATAGGACGTTCAGCTTTCCTTTATACATTTGCCACTTCTATGGAACTTCTATGGTTCTATAAATGATTATTGCTTGTCAAACTAACAAATAATTAGAAAAGCATGAAAACCTGTCATATGCACTTTTAAAAATAAGAAGAAAAAAACCTTCACAGATTTTGATTTGTCTTATGGCCAAGCGACCTTCGCATGCCCCGGCACCACCTCTAAATCAATGTGCAGGTTGTCTATTTCTGACGTTCCCTTTTCACACATGGTGGCCAGCGGGCACATCCGGTGGGCTCTTTCCTTGTTGTTTGGAGGAGCAGGAGAGGAGTCAGTCACTTTCAGAGAGCCCACTTTAGCCACGGGGTTCAGGACACCGCACATTTGAGGGTAGTGCCGGAAGCATTCGAAAGCATCATTGCACTTCTTACAGCTGTGAGCCTTTACATCGACAACCGCAGGGGCGCAAGGGTCCCGCGAAGGGTTCTCCCCGTGAGCTGTGTGCAGCTGGACTCCCATCTCCGGCTGCAAACAGGAACAGGCCTTCAGACAGGCGGTGTACAGGGTCCTCAGGTCCCTGCGCATCACTTTGCGGAAGTTGGGCCGCAGTAACAGGTAGATGACGGGTTATATATGGTTGAAGACTTGGCGAACATGGCGGGAAAGGCGAAGGCCAGCGGAGGAATACTGTCCACTTGTCCGAAGGCAGCCCACATGGAGACGATGGCGTAGGGGCTCCACGCGGTGATGAAACCGATGCACACAGCCACACTGAGCTGGAAGACAGAAGAAAGCAAATGTTTTGTTTCAAAAGATTTTTATCTTCAGTACTGTGAAGATAGAGACTGAACCACATGTGGACTATAAACCGGGCCATGATGTCTATTTCCCACATTGTAGCTTGCGCGGAGCTGTGCAGTGTGCGATATCCTTCCTAGAAATGTAAACTATCACTGTAATTGTGATCCTGATCATAGTGTTTATCCCAGTTTCCACCAGCCATCCTTTCACTTTATCGCTTTAATGCTGATCCACCGGCCGGGATTCCTTTCATAATAAGGCGTATTTGAGAGAGAGATAGGTGATTGTGAGCCGCCATGCATCATACCTTCACAATAATGGCCTGGATGCTGCTCATGTGTGTCTGCCTGGCCGCGTGCTGCTCCATGGTCTTGCGGGATGCCTGCACTGTGATCAGGATGCACGTGTAGGAGGCTACGATCACGCAGCATGGGAGGATGTAGCAGAAGATAAACAGAGCCAGGGTGTAGGAGCGTGCAGTGGGGCGCAGGTTTGACAGGCGCCAGTCGATGCAGCAGGCCGTGCCGTAAGGCTCTGGGCCGTATTCCCCCAGTGAACCAGCGGGGAGCTGGCAAATAACAGAGCGTAAAGCCAGGCACAGGCTATGACAAGTCGTCCATGAAGGGCATTAAAGCGGTTTCCTGTCAGAATAATAACAAGGTTTACATTCATTTTGACCATGGGTGTAATGAGTTTTACATGTGCAGTAATAGGACACTATGTTGTGCGATCACGCTCCCACACTTGTCAGTTTGCATCAACACCTTATTTGCATTAGATGTGTACAGTGTTTTTTGCCATTTTAAAATAGCTCCAGATTATGATGGATTAAATTCTTTCAGTACATCACATGCAAATTCCTAAGAATATATTTTTGGAGCCTATATGTCCATTATCCAGAAGCCTTCAACATACACACAGATGAATTAGTAGAAAAAAGAAAAAAAAGAAAAGCTTAATTAATACTTGAAAATACAAACAATGTGTGAGAATCTTGGAATGGATCCAGTCTGATCTGAAACACTACACTGTTCCTCATTTTGCAGTAGAGGGTAATATTGAATCTGTCCAATGGCTAACCTTCTTGATCTGCAAAAAGAGTGTTATGTAAAGTCCTCAGGGAAACCAGTCAGGTCAAAAAGAAGCCACTATTGAACTGTGTGAGCATCACACGTAATGCTCCTTGAGTGGAGCTGTGTCCATCATCAAAGGCAGGCGGATGAGGAGTGCTTCACAGAGGGATTATCGCTGCCTCTTTCACCGCATAAAAATCAACAATCTGACACTTTGGGAAATGCGACTTAATCCTGTCATTGTATTGGTCAAAATGTGTCTTTGAAGGCTTACCGTAGCGGGGGTAACAGACTTTGACTAAGCACACGGTACTTAGCAGGGTGAGGGTGGTGAGGCTGCAGAGGCCAAAGAACATGCCGCAGAAAGCATACATGGAGCACATCGTCCTCCCGTAGAGCCATCTGCGTGGGAGGGCATGAGGGTGTGAGCAAAATGTCACAACTGACGGCGAGACAGAATCACAGACTGAAGAGGGTTTTAAAAACTGCACAAAAGCATCTCTCAATAGAAAAAAAAAAGACATTTCTGTAGAAATCGATAGTTGTTTACAGTACAGTGACAGATTGCATTCACATCATTGCAACTGTTCAGAGCAGGCATTCAGAGGGATTTTGATTGGCACACACCGCACAGAATGCTACACATTCACTCTTTTTAACTTTAACTATAAAAATTATTTGGTAGAGAGAAGTGACACATTAATAAAGTTTATAAACATTGAAAAAGCTTAATATAGTTGCTACAAATTGAAATACAAGCATTTATTTTATGACGGATAATTTCATAATTGAAAAATACCTCCTAAACGTACAAACAAACATGAGCCTTTGCTGTGAGCGGCTCACCTCTCCTAAGACATGACAGTGACTTTACAGGGAGTGGGTACGTCTCCAGCTCGTCTCCATGGAGATGTCGACTACAGTCAGTAGAATTTGAGATTTAAATAGGTTATAGGTTCTCATCCAAATCCATTCTTTGATTACCCACTGCAAAAATAGCATTTTGTGTGTCGAGCTGGTTATGTACGGATTGCAACATCATTGTCCAACATGTTACGCAGTGTGCCTTTAAGCTAAACAATTCTGGGTTTGATTCCTGTACCGGATATAGCCTTTTTTGTGTGGTGAAAACGTTGCTGTGCACTGTAATGACAGCCCTACTTAACAATGTTTCTGTACCAACTTGTGGCTCTGCACACTTAAATAATCCTTGTTTTTTGTGAAGAGCTTCTTGCAAATGGAGGAGTACAAACCTGTGGTAAAAACTTGACGTTATAGCCATTGGGTAAAGCGACAGAGTGAGGCCCAAGTCGCTAATCGCCAGGTTGACGATGAAGAACTCAGCAGGCTTCAGGAGGTGCTTTTTCTTATAGGAAACATACAACAATATGGCGTTTCCCAGCAGAGAACACACACCTATGAAGCGAACAGACATCAGACGGAAGCATATATAGCACATCATTGCTTTATCTGCACTTTTAAAGTCCAGCCAGATGAGATTCAGTGCGATGATTTTACTCACCGAACACAGTATAGACAATAGCCACGGCAATGTCGAGTAGTGGAGGTATGCTGGAGCGGATTGAAATTTCAAAGTCATCCTCAGACATCTCCATCTGCAAAAAGAGGAGACTGTTATAGAGAGGAAGTTATACTCTCATTCAGGTGCCCAAAACCATTCATTCTTAACCTCTTAACCAAGTGCATTTTCTCCAGTTCTGCTTTATCCAAATCTAAAGGTTTATAGCCTATATAGGCCAGTGTAACGTCTCATTTGAAAGACCTACAAAACTCATCTAAACTGATCTTTATCATCGTGTTGTTGCTGCGTTGTTGTCACTTTTTACGTGTGTTTTTCCCCATTGCATTTTCCATCATGTTTTTGTTTAAGTTTTTATCTCGTTTTTTGTCACTCTTTTGTTGCCCTTTTGTGGCTTTTTTTTGCCTCGTTTTTGTCTCGCTTTTTTCAAGAAGCTGTTAGATTTGGGTAATGCCAATCTGGAAAAAAAAAGTTCTGTAGGCTTAGTGTTATAAAACGAACTGAACTGAATCATTGTTTGCATATCACAAAATATGTAATCAGATATTTACCCCTTCATTGCACTGTTGGAAGTTTACACACATTTTATTGTAACTTTCGCATTGTGACGCAATAAGAGCCACAAGCGCACTACAACCTCCCGCCTCCTCTTTTAAACATGTTTTTTTTTTTTCTGCTCCGTCAGTCTAAAGCTGATCCTGAACGACAGACATCGATCACTTCACAACGTAGGGGTCAGCCGTCTGATCATGGGTCACATGGCGCCTCCACGGATGAGTCGACGCCACTACGTGTAGGCCTGCAGTGGCTATCTTTCACTTCAACAGTAACATGTTCACAAGTCACACATATTTATAACGCCGCGGCATGAAAATATCGAATCGTAATTTAAGCCCCAAGGCGGGGTATGCCAGACAAAAAGGTCGGAAATGGCCTAAAATACAATGCAAGGAGGTTTGGACTGCCTACATCATTGCAGGGTTGCAACTTTCTTATTGCTACCATTGAAGTTGCAACTTTAGATTTGATTGCGATTACTTGTGCTGTCTCGTTGTATTCTAAACACTTCCAGGAGCATCACCAGAGAAGACCGAAATACTGAGATATTTTTGTTGTTGTTGTTTCAGGGAAATTAATTTAACCCATAGTTCCATTCTTTTTCTTGCAAAATGTTCCATACCATCCACTTTTAATATCATTGGGATATTGCACTTTGGAGAGACCTTCAGAACGTTCTGCACTCTTCATCAGACAAAAATCCACCTTCTTTGTGGTAACCAAAGGCACTTTTGATTGCTTGTCATTGTTGTGCTGAGGAGTGGCATATAGAAACAGCAGTATTCAATGGGGAGCTCCTCTTAACATCACGGCTGTTGACCGCTCACTCTTTGGAGATCGATGGAACAAATGAAAGGCACTATATGTGAAACTGCTTGCTTAACGCACAATCTCTTAGTTATTGTTCACGTTCGTCTGTCTATTGAGCAGAGCTATTAAGCAGAAATAGGGTCAGTGCAATGAAAGAAAACGTGTGATCTCGCGTTAATGCCGCACATGAACGCATAACTCAGATGAAAAGTATAAGATCAATAGTACATTAAAAACTAAAGTAAAAGCACATTATAGCGTTGCTTTGAAAACACGTTTATAATAGCTTTATCTTTGAGCAGGCTGAAATTGCAATCAAACTGCACCACTCCAGCTCAGCACACAGAAAATCTACTTTAATGGGCAAATTGTTATTTTCATCTCAAACGTCAAAACAAAGCCTCTTCAACTACTCTTGGATTTGCAGTATAGAGTCTTCCAGATCTTTCTTTTGAATCAAATGGTTTTCTAGAGACTTAAACTGTTGAAGTTGAGTTCATTCATTGAAATATCTGACACAGTACGTGTCCAGCCACACTGAGAAGTCACATCACAACGACACAAACCCTAGCATTGATCGGAGCAACTTGTTATATTCGGTGGGAGTTAAACTCTTCTAACAATATATGAACTTAATGGCTCACCTCGTATCAAGTAACACTCGATCACGCCCGCATGCCTCGCTGGTCAGAAGTTAGTCCCCGGGAAAAGTTCAGAGAAGTTCCCACGCGCACCTCTTGACAGCGTGTTTCTCCATCTAATCGGTGTGGGCTGGAGGCAGAGGTTTGCTCCGACAGCATCCATGAGGGACAAGGGGGGGAGAGCGCATTGCGTCGCTCCTCTATAGCGCTGCTCGGTGAAGGTAGCGCACGGAGGAGGCGCGCGTAGCCAATGGCGCCCTACCTGTAATTAATGACGCATAGAGCCGATACGTACCGATGCAACAGGTTACAATACGGAGAAAAAAAGCAAAAAAAACACACACACAAAAACAAGTTACAACACGAACGGACTCCAATGTCAGCCTTTTTCGCCTAATGTTAATGTTAAAGGTGCATTATGCAACTTTTTATGTAGAAAAAAAGTTGATATTTGGGCATATGTGACCTTGTAGAGACCCAGTGGCTGTATGAGTGGTCAGCATGGCGCCTTTACTTTCCATCACCGTGGCCTGCAGGACGCTCCAAGATCAACGGTTTGGAAGGTTTTCACTGCTAACAGACCCCCTCACCGGAAAACCTACAAAACAATTGATCCTGTAGTGTCGTAGAGAACACCATTGGGTCACTACAAGGTCAAATACGCACAAATATAAACTTTTTTTCCCCCGCATAAAATGTTGCATAATGCACCTTTAATGTTAATTCATTGATACAGCTATGAAAAAGCAATAGAGGGCTATATTATTACAGTGGAAAGTATTGAAATGAACATTTAACATATCAAGGCTTCAAATTGTATACATTCAATTTCCAAGTGTATTATCAAATATTCCCATGAGGATTTCTTTATTTTTTATTTTATTAAGTCTTTGTAAAACTGGTCAGAAGATAACATATTGTCTCAAAGAAACCCCCAAAAAGACAATGGCAAGTTTATCTGTGGAGCACAATTCATACACAAGGACATTCAAAGTGCTTGACAGTTACAAAAAAAATCATCTCATGCTCCCTGAACCACTGTTTCACAACATGAGCCTGATGAATCCCGGCACTGTCATCTTGGAATATGCCTGATCAGAATAGTTAGTTAAATCCACATGGCGACTTTTGTTTTGGTCAGGCAGTGTATCATCTCAAGTCAACATGTGAATAATTGAAAGAAGATCAGAATGCACTTTACATTTGGACACAAATCTCAAAGTGCTACATACAAATCTAAGCTGCATCATTTAAAATGTACTTAAAACAACAATTAGATAGGCTGAAATGATGAACAATGACTGAAAAGCCCTGTCTTCCAGTTTCAGTTTGGTCCCGGGCTGTTTCTACTGCAGAGGTGTCATGATGGTGTGTGGATGGGGGAGGGGTATTATGCAACAAAATTGACTTTTTAGAGCTTATAGTGTAAGATAATGATTAAAATGTGTTTAAGATTGTTACTAGATACCTGCAAAAAGCATAATACCCCTCTTTAAGATACAGAGGCGCAGGTCCATAAATGTTTTGGCAGATAGTGGATACGTTGTTGGATTGGGATCCAGCCTGCGGAGTACAGATGTGATGCTATCATATCTTCACTCCCTCATCAGGACCCTGGCAGCACATTTCTGAATGAACCATAGCTTTGAAAAAATAAAAAATAAAAAAAACTGCCAGTAATCCATCCTGAAGGAGATAAAGGTGTGAATCAGTTTAGCAGTGTTGGCAAGAGAGAGGGAGGAGTTTAGCAATGTTCCTGAGATAAAAACAGACATTTAAAAAATGACTGAGGTGTTGAATATGTTTGACAAATAAGAAATAAGGTAAGGGAGACAAGCTTTTGTAGCGTATCTGTCTAATTATAGTAGCAAGAATATTCATGTAATGTTTTAAGAGTGTTGATTCTTCAGGTGAAAAAAATTTGAAAAGTACTTTGTGATAAAATTACTCTTAAAGTGGACATATCATGCACATGGGGCTCAAAAATAGACTTAAAACAAATATGCTGGGTGCCTCAGCATTGATATTTCACAAAACATTTGAATTTATGTCTGTTGGAATTGAATAGTAACAATGAAACACAGCTTTTTTTGAAAAACAAACATTCAGTTTCGTTTTACAGCATAGTTTACAGCTTTAGCACGGCGTGTCAGGGTGTTTTCACACAGGCTCCAGTTAGGTCGACTTAAAGGGACTTTCGGCCCGAGAGCGGCACTTTAGGATCAGTGTGAATCTAACAGCAGCACTTTAAGCCGGTCTAAACAGCCGCTCCGACTGCGGCTGAAACAGGTGGTCTCAGAGCAGCGCATCTCGCTCTGATTAATGTCTTTATTTATCAACGGTATGATCCAAAAGAACCGGATGAATTGTTGGAGACAGGTAATGCACGACTAAAAGGCTAAGAGAAAGTGTATCAGAAAACCTAACACGATGTTATGAAACAACCTTTTTCATCCAACCATAGTAGGGCATAAGGGCGGGATCTTCACTGTAGACTCGGCCCTTGCGTGACGTGGAGCTCGCGCAGCTCCTATGCTAACAGTCCGACCCTCATTAGCACAAGATTTCAAAAAATTATCTTTCGAAAACCAGCCTGGTTTCTTTAATTGTGACTAACCCAGCGTTATCACAGGAGGAATATGTAGCCATAGAAAGTGTTTAAAAAATAGAAACCAGGCGGTAAAGTTGTTTTTAACGTGTCTGAAGTCCAATGCTTTTCAATGGCAGACTAGTGGCTATATGGAGGTACTGCAGCAACGGCGGTCTCCAGTGTTGCGGTCATAAAGCAGAGCAGCCAGCGGCCATTGGGATGAACTCACAGTGGGATAAATAAAGTTTTTAGTTTGACCTGTGAGAGCTTATAAAAGCATTGTTCAAGCAAGTCAATTATATGCATGTGTCACATCCATGTGAAGCTTTGAGCGTTGGCAAAGTGAAAAAGGGGGGACAACCCCAAAATGAATTGCACTCATTTAGATTCTACTTCTATCCTCCATCGCTCTATAAACATTTAGGTGAAGACAATGCAACAAGGTCTGTTTTTTGCTGTGTTTACAACATACTTTGAGATATCAAAGATACATTTACTCTGCAACAACAAAAAGGCAGGTCAGCTTCAAGGTAAAGGTTAGGGTCTTGTGTCTTATTGTGCATGTAACACATAGGTACAAGTTATTACACACTGTTACAGAGCACATTATACTAAATTTGGCAGGTGCAATGTATCAAGGGTCGTGTAAATAAAATGTAACCAAGTATATTTCATTCATAACTGATTGCCCGCCTCTGGGTTTAGGTGGCAAAAGTTCACTAATATTAATATAGCTGTGTTTTCTAGCTTCCTCTTCTCCCCTCGTACATTTAATTTGAAACCACAAGAGGTAAAGTGGTCATGCTAGCATTTTCATTCTAAAGTATATTTGGTCACTTCAGTTTGAGGCCATTCATGTGCTGCTCTGGGAAACACACAGGAGCATAAAATAGCCCACAAGTGTGGAGCGCGCCTTCTTGAAAATTAATTTCAAATCTGCTCCGGCACATGTAAAGGAAAACAATCAATTTTCCACACCTTGAAAGCAGAAGATAAATTATCTTCAAAGAATTATGCACAGTGAGAATATTCCCAGCTAGTCATTGGCTCGTTTTTTTCGCTCACCCCATACGTGTGAATTTCGATACGCACGTCCACGGACTCACACGTGCATGGAGACAGGGGCCAGAACAAATCCGCTAACGCACAAGATGAAACCACATTTGAGGTGTAATAGTGTTGTCAAATAATTAATTGTGATTGCCACAGAGGGTAGAAAGAAATTAATGTCCAAGATAAGATAAAACGCACGGTGGACATCAAAGTGGACCGGCATGGATACAGCATAAGCTTTTAACTCGAAATGTAGCTCACAAGGGGAGAGCTGGTACCGCCTGTGGACACTCAAGACGATTGTTGAATATTAATTATGTTCTTTACTTTTATACTCTGAAGTCAGATCATACATGTACAGCAAATCAGGCCAAGAAGTGGTAAATAATATGATGAAAATGCTTTAGGACACCTAAAAGTTGATATCCAATACATAGTAAAGTAATTCAACCCTAATTTTGATGCATACAAAATGCCACTGTTGCTATACTAGAAGGAAGTGGAAGGAAGCACTTAAATAAGTCAATTAGCCTGGCTCACAACATGAGGCTTTCAGCATTTTATGCAGAGATTTGTTTTAATAACAACAAATTATAACAAGTTAAGGTCAATGTAGCTGAATCAAGGCCTTTAATTAAACAGTTTCTTGTGATGTAAATTGTTGACAGTATCCTGCTTTAGAGTTCAGTGAAGTTCAACTTTACACAACAATCTCTTTTATTCCCATTACCTTGAAGTTTTCCATTTTGTAATTAAATTACTGCCTTTTTACATCAATTCAAAAACACTTCCTATAATTAATTTAATGTGTGAGTTGAAGAATTCATACTTTCTTTGATACACATCCTTTAAAATCACTGTAGTGATAGATTTTAAACCAAATGCCTCTGGTTTGAAACTGGGCCTCAAAGGGATTAATACTGTATTATCGGGAGGAAGGGTCTCCATCAGTGTGCCACAACAGTGGATAAGGCTGCAGCACATATACTGGACACTGGCCTGTCCCTGTCCTGTCCAGTAATGCCCAGGGACATCACCCAAAAGAGGGTGAGAAGAAGAAAGAGGAAACATTATTTTGGGTAATCACTATCAAGAAGATAGTTTTTTGTGATGTTGATCCTGTGACATTGAGATTTTAAACAATAATATTTCTATATTTACACAATTATTTCAGTGCATTGATTGGATTATACTTTACATAAATGTTATTTGTTATGTTTCGGGTTTGAATGCTTAAATTTAGCATTTGAGAAACAGTTTATTAAACATCAAACATTTTGTGTAGAAAAACGTGTCTTATATATCACATCTGTTTCCATACCAAAATAATTCCCACTTGACTTACTGTATGGACATGAGCAGCATGATTATTTTAACTAATTGACAGTAGGAGCACATTTCTCAGAGTCTGAAAAATTAATACAGGACTCGGAATGTGAAATATGTTACTAACAACTCTGCATGGTTGCAGAGTTGTTAGTAACATACTAACTGTTGGAGATATTTGAGTTCTCCAAAAAGCCCTAATGTAGAGTTGCAAAGAGAGACAGGAGACGCTAGATGTCCGACACAGGAGAAGTTTATTTACCATCAGTATGGGACCCCTCAACACATTGTGGTGGTATGGTCATTCACAGAAGAAGGGATAAATAGTCCTAGAGGTGGTGTCAAAAGAAAGCCAAGAGCCAGTCAGGCTTGTCAGAAACAACTTGACCAAGGCACATGGATTAGTGCGTAGTAGAAGGCTTCTGTAAGGTTATGCCAAGGAAAACAGAGAGTGTCTGTCAGGAGCAAATAGCAACCAAAGATGACGCCAGGCATAGATGGAATTATTAATTAGGAAAGCCAACAATGGGCAGCACGAGAGGCTGTGCAGAGGCAGTTATCACTACTGCCACCTTCTTAGTGCACTGTAGGTCCTATGGGAAACATTTAAACTTCTGTGTACTGTCATTTGAAAAATGTCTTTAAAATGATTTTTAATACGCTACCTATCCAGGCAACTGCTTGGACTAACATTAGCATGTGTAATTTTTGTCAATTAGTAGCTCTTTCACTTTTTCGTCACATCAAACCAAGGACATGAGGATTTTGCACATTATTGTGAGTCGGGTATAATATAGAGCCTGTCCCCCTGGCTGGGCTCAAACTGGCAACCTTCCAATCACCATGAGCCACCCTCTTTTTGTTCCTTCTCCTCATTCATTGCATCCCTATTCAGCCATTATAGTTGAATATATATGACTATATATGAATATAGATTCAATCTTGTGAATGAAGAAATCGCTTGCATGCGTATCGTGACTTCAATGTATTCAGTATTGTCTTATCTCTTCAATATAAGCTAAAGGGGAAACAACAAATACAACAATAGCTACGTTAAAGGCATCAACAAAGAAGTCAAACCAGGCATTGGAGTCGATTTTACTGTGAACAATATAAACTGTAAGGCGTACACAGCAAAGTGCTACTTAGTTGAGACAATCATTCTTTGTTTCGGAGACAGTTTCTCAAAGAACAAAAAGTTTTACGTTATAACGAAATGTGCAAATATTCTATTGTAACAGACGACCCTCCGTCTCGGCCCCTTTTCCTGATGCCACTGTTTTGCTTTGTGAACTTTTTCTTTTTTTTACCTATAGCTTTATCCATGTTGTACTACATGATGTGGAGACTACACTCAAAGTAGCATGCTGGCTTTAATCTATATGTAAATTTAAGAAAAAACAAATATATGTGTGCGGTGGTGGACCACATAGATCAATGGGATTGGAGCAGCACAGATAGATGTTTGAAGGCGTGCCGCGCTGCAAGATTTCACTGTGAGCATGGGGAGCTATTGATTAGTGTCATTTTCTATTGTACTGTCGTTTTTTGATGTCAGTCACTCTCTGTTTTCTTTTTTATCATTATTGATAACAACTGCCCATGCCATTGAACTGGCATTGATGTTCATTAAAAACTATGCAGAGTTAATGTTAATCATTTTTACTCCATTGTGCAATTTTGTAATTAACTAGTATAATATTAATCACAATTGAAAGTGAATTTGACTCTTGTGTGTAGGGCTGTGACAATATATCGATTTATTGTCGATTTATTGATAAATTGCGGGACGATACTTGTTTCCGATATGGATACTTTTGTTGACATCCTGCATATTAAGGAACGATGTCATGCATATTTATAAGATAGCAGTGCTCCGCTGCTTTTACAGTCAATAGAGGCCAATAATGATCAGAAAATCAGTCAGAAGAGTAGAGGGAATCACGTGTATTTTTTATAATAGTTTTTATAATTACAAATAGGTTATTCTGTGATTGACTTATTCTGTTTGAAACAGGACTGGGGTTTCTCGTTTATTTAAACGTAGAAATAAGTGATTACCCATTTTCAGTTCATAGGTCAGGGCTCATTTATTCACTTATTTAATAAAAAAGGTACAAAGCACATAACAAATGTTGAATAATATGTAGTTTGTTTAAAAAGGTAAAAAAAAAACACATGTTAAAATCGATTATAGCAGTATCGGCATATCGTAAGGTTATCGTTATCGTGAGCCATGAATCGCGTATCGAATAGTGAGGTATCCAGGTTTATTGGTTTTATTTGGTTGGGACAGTGCATGTTAATGAACAAGCCACTCCGGATTGTAACCACGGGCTAACTTGCATCCGGTGTCCCACACTCATTCTCTCTAACACGCTCTCATTCATCCTGGCCTATTGTACATGTTTTTAGCAGTCAGGGAAACCGGAGTACTCGGAAAGAAACCTACACAGACACTGGGTGAACATGCAAACTCCGCACAGAAAGGCCCCGTCCAGGTAGGCGTTCCTACCCCTACTTGTGCTTGCAAATGGGTCCTGTCCTGTTCATTCATTTGTTTGTTTGAGCAATAAAAGCCAGAGAGAAAGAGAGAACCAGAAACACTGGCAGCAATATAGTGGAAAAAATGTGGAGTGGAAAAGACACTCATGCTGATATCCGTATCCTATTGTAGTCATGTCTCTACATACAAACATGCAATCTATTTCACTCTTCCTTGCTCTTCCTGTGTGCGTGTGAGTGTTGGTATGGGGCGCTTTTGTTGATTTGAGATTAACCCCTGACATCACCTATACATTTTGACGTGTCCCTTCCTTTGTGGCCCATACACCCACATACAGAATACAAATGACATTTTTATATTGGAGCTTTGACCAAGAAATAATGACGTGACCTCGAAACTAAAGCTGTAGTTTGACAAAACGTTAACACTTTAGAATGCTTAGTGTTGAAAGTCAAGTTGTGTAATTTCTAAAATGTGTGGGCTAATTCTAAGCATCGTGAGTTATGGTGTTTTTGACCTCATTTCAAATCCCAGGTTTGAACTCCAATTGTGTGAATGTATAAAGTTTGGATTCATAATGTTTTATATGAGCTGTAAAGGTTCGCCTTGAAAAACCATGGATGTAGTTCCATAGTGACGCTTTTTCAACGCTTTGTCAGTGGGCTTATAAGTTTTTGCTTCAGCCCACTCCTTTTGAGCAGAATTTTAACTGCTCAAATAAACTAAAAACTGAACTAAACTAAACACTTTTTCAAGAAGCTCAAGAATTTCTAAAGTAGCAAGCAATTGCAGTTTGTACCCCCAGAGGCACATGTAGAGCTGCCATAAAAAACAGGTCACACTGTCATTAGGTTGGAGCGCCTTTAGCTTTGATTACAGCGCACATTCGCTGTGGCATTATTTCAATAAGCTTCAGCGATGTCAAAAGAGCCCAAAGATTCTCAATGGGGTTAAGATGAAAATGATTGCTCACGGACCCTGAACCACTGTTTCACAATGTGAGTCCGATGAATCATTGTCATCTTGGAATACGCCCGTGTCATCAGGGAAGAAGAAGAAATCCATTGATGGAATAACCTGGTCATTCCGGATGTTCAGGTAGTCAGCTCTCGTTCTTTGGGCATGTGTGTTGCTGAACCTAGACTTGACCAACTGCAATAGAGAACAGGTAGTTATATTGAAGGTAGGCCACTTTTTTGTTGGTCAGGCAGTGTATGTGTGTGTTATATGTGGTGATTCTGTAACAAGTGTTGATTTGAGATTGTGTTTCTTAGAGATAAAAGAGTAAATGGAAAAACAAAGACCTCCGCTCGAAGACATCTTTCCCTGTAAGATTCTTTTATGGTAAATATTTCAGCTCTTTGTGATAGATTATCTTTCTACAAAACGCTTTATAAACAGTTACATTTTAAAGGAAAAAAAGGCAGACGGGTAATACCAATACTATCTCTGCCTTTCTTAAAGGAGTGGCCACTCAATTTCCACTGTTGTTTCTGCCTGTGAAGGCATACAGTTGAGTTCACATTGCATACTGACGTGTGGATTTATCAGTCAGAGAAACACATGAAACACATGGTCAAACATGAGAGATGAAAGAGCGAAGACTAAGAAACAGCTCGAACAGCAAGCTACATACAGAATATCTGAAAATCTGCCTATGTCATACAGCTGTGATCGCATCGCTACCAACGATGTGAAATGATTTGCTCTGAGCCAAAACCAGACTAGAGCATGAATCAAACCAAACACAAGATTCAATAAGTTAACTTGCTTTTAAAATTGTCTATGAATGAATGTAGGACGCTCTTGTGCCATATTGTCTTGAATGTTTAAGGAGACAAATATGGCGTGTGTTTCCTTATGTGTGTTAAAACGGTAATATCAACGCATTTGAGGTCGGAAACTCGGTATGACCTGGGCCTGCACAGCCTCAGTTCAGCTTCATTACCCCCATCTCTTCCGCAAACCCATCTCTTAAGTAGTATAAAGCAAAGGCCTGGAAATATCAATAAGTAATCACTAAAGGCTCAAATATGATACTAGCCAAGCACGCCAAGTTTGCACGGAGATGACGGCAGGGGTTGATGTGCTTGATGGTTTTCTCCTGCTTTGTTCCACTTTTACGAGAATCAAGGACAAATGAAAAAAAAAAAAAAAAAAAAAAACTATCTATCCATCTATTGATGATGAGGCACGTGTCAACCTCGAAGAATAGCAGGTGAGCACTTGCGCTTCCGAGTGAATTGTGTGGCATTTCCTTTGTTCATTTGTTTGGTCAAGAGAGTCAATGCACGGGATAAACAACAACCAAAACAAAACTAAAGCAAAGACGCAAGGCAAGGTTAATGCACATCACTACCACTGGGTCCTCATTAAGGTCTGGAGTAAACCATGTGCATCAAGGTGTTACAGGCGCAATGGTAACTCAAGTGTAAACATTATTATTATTCAATGAAACTTCCAGCATATTGATTTCGCACATCATTTCTGAGCAGTGAAAGTACAGGGTTACAGACAAGTAAATGTAAAGATTTTTAGGTTGCATTGGAGAAATAATATACAGTCAGGTCTATAGATACTGTCTAGTGATAAATGGTCTCTGTTTCATACTGCAACTTTCATTTGTGAGCTTGACCAAGACTTTCACCCCATTTGTTGGAAAATTCAAAATAATCAAATTTTGGTCCTTCTTCCTTTACATGTCAGCGGACTCTGCACTGGCGGGCGTACTGCTGCCACATACAGATTGCAGTTGATTTGCTTTCTCATTTCTCCCAGTAATTGTAAAAATGTTTAGATAATTCATATGTTCTATGTTTCATTGATTTTTAGGCTTGTCAAACTGTGGTACCACTGGTGGCATTTGGGCTTCTTCTCTGCAGGGATCGGAGAGCGGGAGGTCACATGTACTGTAGCCTGGTCGGAGATGGGAACCTAAGCTCCCTTCAAATAAAACATACAAAAGAGGAAAAAAAAAACAAAACAAAAACATCCTACTTGAGCTCGCTTGATGCCATTTGGACGTACTGCTAAATGCTCGCACTTCCTTCTCCTCCCCGGTGTGTGCTATTGGAACCTGTGTATGGATGAGCCCCTTATTATAGATCAGGACGTCAGTAATCACTTTTACAGAGATTGAAACCACAGTAAAACAAAAGGAATAAAAGACCGGCAGCATGTTTTTTGACAGCTTTAGACCACAAAAGTGCAAATATTAGTTTACACTAAAATGGCAAAAGTTGTATTGGGAAAATACTCTAAAAGAACGTCATATATACAGATTATTAGCAGCAAAAAGTTGGTTTCATGTTTAGTTTCTCTTTTAAAATCATTAATCCTTTTTCTATTCTGTGTATTTAACACATTACACATTACTATAGTACCATTTTGGTTTTTTCACTCTCATTTGGGCAATTTTTACTGACAATTACTTCGGTACACTAGCACCAATGTGCTGTAAATCAAAGTTGAGAGACACTCAAGTTAAATATTAATTTCGCCCTGACTTGACATTTCTAAACAGCACTGTATATCTGCTTGTGTGTAATGCCAAGTCAAAACACAGCTTGTAAAAAGTTTTACAGCTTTGTGAATGATTGACAGGTGTTGGTGACACGTTTATTTTGTTTCAACCTTGTGCGTTTCTCTGTAATTCCCTCTGCTGGTATTCACCGAGGGCCCTGTACAGTATAAGCCAGGACATCAGGAGCTATGGGGGCAATGGCACGAGGGAAGGTTGCGTGTTTATTGGTGTTATGCTACTTTTGTGCAACTGCAGTTAGCTTGGTGAGTCTCTGTGTGATCTTTTGCTTAATTCATAATCTATTTTGGACTAACACTATGTTCATTCTGATGTGCAGCCTACACGAGTCATTGAAGGTAAGAAAACCCTATACCCGTGTTATCCAGTAGTGGGAAACATGTTTTTTTTTTTTTTATCCAGCATATTGTAAACGCAGACAATAGCTGTGCATTTCATTGTAAAGCTTTTTTATTCATGGTGAATTTTGCCGTGACTTTGTGACATCACTCTCTGAAAGCCTGATCCTGTAGTGAAAAATTGACATGTTAAAAATGCCCTAAGAAAGTTATAGGACCACAATTAACAATTTAAAAGTAACACACTACCCCTTTAAAAAATTAAATTAAAATTAAATCGGGTATAGGGCATTTAAGAAGAAAACATTGAAGAAGCTGATCTTTTAACTGAAGCAACATATCAAATATTGGGGACAGCCATCAGAAACACCTAAACGAGTGAAACGAGTATTTACAACTGTGAACCACAGGAAAAGTGTGAGACAAAACTTTTACAAACCTGTAAAAGCTGTGAATAAATGGACAAAAGATGCTAAATGTTTTTGGCCAATTGTAAATAATGGCTTTATTTCTTCTTCACATCTGTATGTATGTATTATGAACCTGTGTTGAATAACAATTACAGACTACGATGTGGACGGTGGACGAGACCTTGACATAATTGACATCAATGAAGGTACTCAGCTCTCCTTTTATTTCATGTGTCGTAACGTTCTGTGCTGTAATGTATCATTGATAATGGCTGATCTCTGTGCTCTGCAGAGGCCGGGCTGGATCTGGTCGAAGGAGACATTGTACTGGATGAGGTACTGCAATATCTATGACCTGACCCTACTATTTGATCACACAATAATATAATAAAATACTGCTTTTATCGATTGCCACAGAAACAAACTAGAAACTCCATAATAGGAGAACAGTATAGGTGGCCCAAGACAGTTCCCTACTACATGGAAGATGACTTGGGTAAACAGAAGATGTTGAACAATTTATTTCAATGAATGAGTTTTATAGATTGTGTTGTGTCATGTGTTCTGCAGAGATCAATGCCAAAGGTGTTATTTTGAAGGCCTTCGAACAGTACCACCTTAAAACCTGTATTGACTTTAAACCTTGGAGCGGTGAAGAGAATTACATATCTATTTTTAAAGGAAGCGGGTATGTGAGGAGAAAAATATTTTTTTTTTTTACAATAGACGGCCTTGGGGTATTGTATGTTTGAGCCTAATACTGTTTTTTGTTTGTTTGTATCTTTCTTCCTTTTGTTCTTTCAAGCTGTTTCTCGTCCGTGGGTAACCGGCGCATAGGGAAGCAGAGGCTGTCCATTGGAACGAACTGTGACCGCATCGCAACCATAGAGCATGAGTTTCTCCATGCACTAGGATTCTGGCATGAGCAGTCCAGAGCAGACCGGGACGACTACGTGCAGATCATGTGGGATCGCATTTCAGAGGGTAGGTTAAAAACAGTAAGCTTTATAATATTAGTAAAGTAGACTTTATGTGGTTTATTGTTTTTAAGAAATAGGTCATTTGTTTTTGCACAAAGTAATAAAGAGAAACCATAGCGTATCATTCCAATAATATTACCTTCTCATCTCATTGTGATGCAAAACACTTGAATCAAGTGTGTGTTTTGTGTGCGTTACCCTCTTCCTGAATTGACAGACATAAAAAAAAATGCTTTTGAAATTATGCAAGAAAAGCACAACAAATGTGTAGCGACGCAATTGTTTCTGGATTCGTGTGTGACTGAATCCTGTCATTTCCATCTGTTCACAAAGAGGATTTTTCAGATTACAGGATTTCAAGCTTGAATGAAGCAGTGCACTACTTATGTCTTTGATTTTATAACGTGGTGCAAAGCTGAAAGTCAAAGTTGCATGTAAAATGCAGCCTTTTTTTATTGTTATGGAAATGTGTTGTCCATCTTGATGTTATCTGTGGTATAAATCAGCAATAAATGATGACGTTCATACATTTCCATGCCCTCTGAAACGTCGTATCAAACTTATCAATATTTTACAGTAATTTAAGTACGAAGGGTTTTGATATCCAGGCTATAACAGTGGTTGTTGGTTAATAATTAACAGTAATGTGGTCTATATACTAAATCAATTTGACTTTCACCCATGTTATCATCCACATGTTGGTTCACGGGGTTGTGTTCTGTGTCATCTTTTCGACTCATCCTGTATTCCTTGGCTCTGTGTTTCTAAGTTCTGAAAACTTTGGGCCCAAACTCTTACAGAGACTTTTAACCGAGGCTTGTCTAGAGCGTGTAATGTACAGTTCCAGTTCTGTGTTCATTCACAGTGGCTGAGGTTTACTGTATGTTGTTGAGAAGGCCTTGAAAAATCTATTCTTCTATTATCCAAATTTTCTGGATCCAGGGCTGCCAACTTTTCACCAAACTTTGGAGTGAGACATCGGTCGGTCCTGAGCTGGGTTCCCTTTCTCATGGCGATAGTGTCTCGTTATCGTATAAAATTATAAGCCAAAAACAAGTATATGATTTATATGGATGAGCACATCAGGAGCTGCATAATGGGTTTGTCAGAGGGTCTGGCACCACCCCACATGACCAACGGAACCTGTTTAAAGTGTGGCAGGGCACTTCAAAGGGGGGTTTGGGGTCCTCCCCCAAGAGATTTTTTATAATTCAGATATGATTTCCTGCAATCTGGTGCATTTTAGATCATAAATATTACTTTTAGCTGGTCTATTTACTGGTGTTAAAGAATTAATTTTAAATTGGGGCCCCTCAGCAAATGCCCAGTTAGCCCCTTCATCATTACGGCCCTGCCAAAAGGTACAATGACACAAAGCATTGTGCATATTTGAGGACAGTCAGTCACATGCAGCTCAGAAACACATTTAAAACATCCCCCGCATTGAAGTCAGTGATAAAGTTTGACTTGTGTTTCCTGTTATCATAATTTATTCATTTTATATTAGTCCATTCAAATATATATTTAAACGTACCCTGGCATTCCTTTTAAAAACAATTATGTAAGGCATTGTTTGGCTTCTATTTGAGTGTTTTTAGTCAAGTTTCTCTGCGTCAGTCATTCCAATTTTTACTAACAAAAAGCATGAGCTTTAGAAAATCTGAAAATTTGATTCCCTGTCTTGTGCAGTATGTTACAGCATGTTTGATGATTAAACTTTGAATATGATTATTCAATGTAATAACTATCAGAGGCACATAGCGTAGCCTGCTCAGCACTACTTACATCGATCTGCAGTAAAAATGTCCACATCCCTGTTTGAAGCTTCTGCAGTCCGCTCCACACGCACAGCTCACAGTATGTTTCTCCAACAGCTGTTTTATCCTATTGTAGTTTTGTAATACCGAGGGAAATGTGTGTCGTGTTGTTTGTTGTTTAGTACCATATGTAATACACTGCTACCGGTCACATAGCCAATCACACGCGAGCTGAACACACCAGGGCGGGGCTCAGTGGTACAATGTCCAATCAGAGGCGAGAGATCGCTAGACAGACAGACAGGTCAATAGCGCAAGAGGAGCTCTCTCACACACACACTGTGGGCGCTCGGGAAGCCGCCGACAGACACACACGCGCGCCAGAGGAGCCGCGGACAAGCACACAGACAAAATGAAGCGTCTGCAGCCGCTCGCTGCAAAACGTCAGGGATATTTTTTGTTTGAGCGTGTGACATGAGGAGTGTGGCGTGAGAGCGTGTGAAGGCACTCAAATGCGTGTGTCTCACGGTGAAAGCGTGAGAGTTGGCAGCCCTGCTGGATCAGTTTATAATTGTGATCCTTGGTAGTCCCACTGTATCATCCATACACTTAAAATGTAGAAATTATCGGCATTTGTGGAGTGTATTTGCAAAAACTGATAGATATCAACAAAATGTCCATAAGCTGAGAGAATCCTGTGTTGTCTTTTAAAACCCATTTAGGCCGGGAAAGCATTGCCGCATTTCTACCATTAAAGCCGGGGGCGCGCTTGCGCAGTTCTACCATTTAGACCGGGAAAGCATGTACGTCAATTTTCGAGTTTAAGGGTGTTTTTGTACCAATTGTCGACCTTTGAGCCAATGAAATGCAACAGAATAGAGGTGCGGGAGCGTCAGCATCACAACACTTTTATTTCGTGTAATTTGGTGAAATATTTGCGGAGATATTCACTTTTTCGGGTTGCAACCCAGCTACAGTCCGTTTATAGAGCTTACACGTAAATGCGGCGCAACACGCGATGTTCAGTTTCATTCGATCAAAAGGTTTTTCTCCTCCTCCCTGCTGTGTTCAGAGAGGTCTGTTTGGAGCAGGATACTCTGCCAATCACCAGCTTTTTATTTATTTATAGCTTAATTATTATATTTATTTCCCATGTTTCTATATAAAACTATTAATTAAATAGTATTTTAAAGAGTGGTTATTGTTTTGGGTTTAGAGAGTTGGCTGCTAGACATTTTTGAAGTGACCTCAAAAGATTTTCGGGGTCTTTTCTGAAATCGCCCATAGGTTTTACAGGCCTTTTTCCCCCAAGCGTTTTAGGCCTAAATGGGTTAAAACATATTGAGGGAAGTATTGATATGATCCCTTATCAATCTTTACTTTGCAATTGCAGGTAAAGAGCACAACTTCAACACGTACGATGACACCACCTCCAGCTCTTTGGGCGTCCCTTACGACTACGGCTCCATGATGCACTACAGTAAGACCGCCTTCAAAAACGGCAGCGAGCCCACCATCGTCACCAAAATCCCCGCCTTCAGCGACGTGATCGGCCAGCGCATGGAGTTCAGCGACAGTGACCTGCTCAAGCTCAGCCGCCTCTACAACTGCTGTGAGTTAATGCAAGGCTTCGGACTTTGGAATAAAAAGTTTGGTGCATCACAGTGCAAGTACGATATATAAAAATATGATAAGTTGGTTTTGAAATAAAATGGCCTTAATGTACATCATTAAGCAGTATTTATATAATTAGAAAATAGATATTTCCCTTTCTTATGATGTTCAACAGGCCTCATATTGTGCTTTCTAATACCCCAGGTCATTGACTTATGAAATATATAAAAAAAGTGTTTTTTTTAACTGTAAAAACTCCCTGGTATAAACGTGTGTGTTGAATGATTGAATTGTTTTTACGGCAGTTCAAAGTCTCCATGTTGTGTTATTATGGAAACAGCTAAGGCATCAACGTTCCTGGACTCTTGTGACTTTGAACGTGAGAATATCTGTGGAATGGTCCAAGGAGCAGGAGATAAAGCCGACTGGAGCCGAGTCTCCACTGCTGCAGGGGGCCCCCCACTGACTACTCCAACTTTGGCAAATGTGCAGGCAAGTGCTGCAGTACACACTCATAGCCTGCTCATATCTGAAGTGTAGTTAGGGCTTCGCGATATGGACAAAAAGTCATATCCCGATATATTTATGTTGAATATCGATATATGATATATATCCCGATATTTTTTCCACAAAGTGAGAGTAGTGAAATGAAATGTGAAGTCAAAGTCAAAGCCAAATATGAGCAGTTTTATTGAAAACTCACTATAAAATGTAAACATAAACATTGTATAACAAAGCTCTGTAAGGTGCACATTTAAATTAAAAAATGTCTTGGATAAAAATAGTCTATAAAATAAAATAGGTCAATCTTTTTCTGAGGGAGGCATTTATATATAAAGAGATAACAAAATAAAGTGCTTAGTTTAAGATAAACTTTTTTTTTTTAAATCATATTGAGATTACCTGTTTCTTTTTGTTAATCTAATAGCATAATTGAATTTGACATATCCCGATATACGCGATATGGTCTAATTCCATATCTCATTTAAAAATATATCGATATATCTTAAATATTGATATATCGCCCAGCCCTAAGTGTAGTTATGGAAAAAGGCAACATATTGTTCTCCAGCTTCTATGAGTGCGTTTACATGTACTCGAGTATCCAGGTTATTAACTGGGATTTTAAGTGTCCTGGTTTTGTCTGGTTCATGTAAACACAGTATCCTGATTCCTGGATAAACCAATATTTAGGTCAGGGGTCACGAATTAAATTTCACCAAGGTCCGAAATGAAAAAAAATGGTCAAGCAAAGGTCCGGAACATACGGGGTTAATTCACGGTTATATCAGTATTTTTAAGCCTTTTTTAAATCTATTTCTGTGATTTGAAAATAATGCAATCAATTGAATCCTGTTATTTTTTTTTGCTCTATAAATAAGTTTGGGCTCCTAAATAGCAGAATGCAAAGGCTACTGTAGCCTATTATATACAATGTGCACATAATATCTGACAGTGATGTGTTTCTTTGCTCAGTTCAACACACTGAGCCCTGTTTAGTCCAGGTTTAGTCCTGGCTTAGTCCAGGGTTAGTCCTGGTTCAGACCTGCTCGGGAAACAACCGCGCTATTTGCGCATTACGATCGCGCGTGCATATTTAATTAGGGCGTCCTCCGCTTTTGTTTTTAGCGAGCCATATTTCAGTCATTCCGAAACCGTTTCTAAAAATTTAAAAAGTATCATGAAGCTAAGATGTAGGACATTTCTTTCTGTTCGTCTGGGCTGTAGTTTATCGCTCTGGTGCAGTCAGAGAGGGAGAGGGAGGGAGGGAGGGAGAGAGAGTGAGAGAGAGTGAGAGAGAGCACAGACGCAGCTGCTCGTCTGAGGGAATTCACGGTCGGGTCCAAAGTTCGGATCCAAGGTTCGGGTCCGGAATGGCTGGCGCATGGGTCCGGATCCGGACCGAGGTCCGCCGTTTAGTGACCTCTGAGTTAGGTTATTAAAAACCAGGATATTCTCACTGGGATGATCCCACTGTTTCCAGGACACTGTACCATGTAAAATATCCTGTTTTTTTCACCATTGCTGATGTACTGAGCATGTGCAAACTTTTGAAACAGATATGGCAGTAGCAAAAACTTTCCAACAGCCACTTTATTTGGTACCTGGGCTTTTACGTTGTATCTTCAACAAAACATTAAAGCAACCATAAAAAAACAACTACTTCTTTGCTCTGTGGTATCTCCAGTGGAAGTCAGTATAGTTTTTAATAGTTCTTGTCCCTGTGCTAGAGAAATGTCAGAAAAAGCCATGCATCAGCAACAGTGCTAAAATATTTAGTTCCATACCATTTTTGTCATTAGCTCCGCCCCTCTCTGGAGCCTAAATATCCAGGATACTGTAGTTGCTCATGTAAACAGGGACATGATTGTCCTGGTTTGTCGGATGCATGTAAACATCATATCCAGAATATCGTCATAACCAGGATATGCCTATTAACCAGGTTACTCCAGCGCATGTAAACACACTCTATGTGTCTACTTTGTTGGTGAAATGTCGAAGAAATAAGATAATAACAATAATAATATCAATAATCACATTTATTTTTATTTATTATATGAATCCAAACATTTTTCAAACAGGGAAAATAGTCTTAAGAGACATTCCATTTGGAAAAAAACAAAACAAAGTATCTCGGAATCTTAATAAGGTTTTGTCTGAAAAATGTTAAAGACAGGACTTCATCAATTATCATCTGTTAATTGGATACTGTTGTTTAGGTTCGGGCTATTTCATGCACTTTGACACGGCCTCTGCCAACACTGGAGACACCGCTCTGCTGGAGAGCCGGATGCTGTATCCCACGCGAGGATTCCAGTGTCTGCAGTTCTTCTATTACAACAGCGCAGGGGCCAAGGACACGCTGAAGATCTGGGTGAAAGAGTACGACAAAGTGCACCCCAACGGAACACTTCGATTTATCACAACAATAGATGGTAAGTATTTCAATTTACAGATTCGACGTGGTCAAGTCGTGATGTCAAAACTCTAACCAAAGTTGCTGGGCTTCAAGTGTACTTTTTGGTCGCAGAAAAATTATAAAAAAACATCTTGGCCATGGTTTGCCATTTTTGAGAGTAGTTGACAGGATCATATGGGTTTTTAACACTGGTAATGCCCATTATTTTAACATGTAAAGTCTAGTCCAAAAGAATCCACTCCAAATATTTTTTTTCTTTCGAGAAACCCAGTCAAATCAGTCTTGTCTCAGCCTATGTGACAGCGACAGTAAATCTAAGCCGGTTCCTTTGGGAGCAGCGCAATTCCCGGGCCAGCGGGGACGGGGGGTTGATGACTATGTGCACCTGCGTTTTTTTTACTTCAATGGTTCAGACCCATAGAAATCACAGAAATGCCCTTAGTAGCTACGTTCCATTGTCACAATACCGACGGCACTCTGCCATATTGGTCCGGCATATGATATTATGCCAGCCAATGCAACATAATGGCACTAGCATAATGATTGTCGGCATTTTTCTGATTAAAACCCATTAAAACAACAAATGCAAGTATGATCATAAGGATTAAGGATTGCTATTAATCACAGTTTGATATTCTTACAATTTTCTTGCCACATTTTGAAATCTATTTTATTTTATGATGTTTTATATCAACGCAGGCTTTGTAAATGGCCCATACAAAAAGTAGATAGCAGCCTTCATATCAACATGACTGTTACATTATTTTATTCAATGGATTACATTATATTTTAAGTCAATATTTTTTTTTCTATCATTATTCCGATTTCCATTTTAATGGGATAATTTTGATTATCGGAAATATACCAGAAACACAAACTGATGTTAACATTTTGTCAAGCAAACGTTAACCTCGTCGCTTTGTAACAAACAACCAAATAAAGTTATCAAAGTAACAATATTAAAGAAGAACTAAGTAACTTGTTTAGTTTACTAAATCCTTTCTGTAGTCCCTCTGGGGGTAATACAAGTGTTAATGGAATGATCATCTCCCCCTGGTGTCTCTGTCCAGAAAACCACCCTTGGAACCTCCCTGCCTCCGGGTCGGAGGCGCAATACACTACTCCAGACTCCAGATGTTATTATGCATCCGCTTAGAAAATCAACATGTTTAATTTTGTGAAACAGCTCGGTAGCTTCTAACTTCACAGCAGTTTGGAGCTATACCTATGCTGAGAGAGGCTAAATGCTAACAACATTTGCGTGACTGAGCGCACGCACAAAGACCAGACAGTTACGCATTAACTTGTCTAAGCTAAGGTAAGAACATATCTCAGTATGTAAAAACGGTGGCCTATTCCTTTAAGATATAAATATTTCTATAAATAGCCCATTTTATATTGAAAACAACAGTTTTTTTCACCCGCAGCAAGGCTTATAAAGCTGCCCAATTCCGTTTGTACCCACAGTACGTCTCTGCTCAAGACCGCAGGGGTCTACTCCTTTCCTCTGCTCTGACTGCGGGATTAAAAACCACACCCTGTTTGTTTGTTTATTGGTTTATTTGGTAGGGACAGTGCAAGTTAATGAACAAGCCACACCGGATTGTAGCCTTGGGCTAATTTCCATCCGTCGTCCCCCATGCGCACTCTCAAACACACTCTCATTCATCCTGGCCTATTGTACATGTTTTAGTGGTAGGGGAAACCGGAGTACCCGGAGGAAACCTACCTGTCAACTGACGCCTTTCCCCCTCCATCAACACACAGAACAAACAGCAAGGCCATGCTGTTATAGTAACGTTAGCAGCTACAGTATTTTTATGAATTCTGTTGCTGATTTTGTTGATTTAAGCGTGGAACTTGAACTCATAGTCAAATAATTCATCTACAATCATTTAGTAGACTAAATTACTTTTTCAGTAGATAAACACTGATAAGGCAGAGGCTCGTGGCCTGCTGAAAACAACCCATTAGTCCGATGTCTTATTATTCCAAAAATGTACCATTGAGCAGAGGTGTGATTTGTCCGACATCTCTTTAGTCAGAAAAAAACAGGCCCATTGGTCCAAAGTCCCGTTGGTCCGACCATAAACAGCGGAGATGTGCTCCCGCGCACACGCTCCAAGTCCGCTGATGAGAATAGTTATAGGGCTCTACGGTCTTACGTCACAAATCAAGCAGAGGTGAATACAACGCTCTCGGCTTCATTGAAAACAATGGGAGATCGCTGGCATTGGGTGGTTGTCATTGGATTGAAGAGGATTTATTAAGGTGAATAATTGTCGGATTGTGATGAAATGTCATTTGATTACGACGATAACCTGCCTATTGAGGCAAATGTCCGATATAAATAGAAATTGGACTTAATTGGTCTCGATTAATGTTTGTACAAACTGCCAAGAGGTGCCTAGTACACTTCACTAATCCATCGTAACTTTGTGCTGAGTGTCACGCATTTATTTTTTTATTTTTTTTTTTTTTATTATTTATTTAAAGGGACAATGCATATTAATGAACATATAAATGTAAATATGCCAGAATTAGCCAATGGCTACTTTCCATCTGTAGTCCCTGGCAGATCAAGAAAATACAAAGACCAAAATACAACATAAAAGACAAAAGATCATCACACAGATCATCCACACAATTAAACTTGAGACATAAAACATGAATATAATGGTCAGTGGTTACATGTCTGATTCCCCTTCAGCCAACCTTTAAGTTTAGTTTTAAATACGATGAATGTGGTACAGTCTCTAATGTCTGCTGGGATGCTGTTCCATACCGTGGTCCCTTTCACTGATAGTACCTGTTGACTAAACGCTGTGCGTCTATAAGGAACCACACAGTCGCCTCTGGTGGCGGCTCTGGTCACTCTACCACTTGTACTGGATATGAACTTAATGAATTCATTCAAGGATGGTGGAGAGAGTCCATGCAGAATCTTATAAACTGAACAAGCCATTTTAAATGTTCTAAAATTTTCAAAGTTGAGAATATTATATTTTTCAAGTATTAAGCAATGATGAAATGATGCTCGGAAAATAATCATGATCTAAATTAAATGTAATGCTGACTAGAAAATGTTTTAGAAGCTCTTAGGCAACTTTCTTTCTAGTTTATTCAGCTTTAAAAGTACACCTTTACACTGAAAGTACCCGGATGCTAGAAGAGCCCTATTGCGATACGTGATAAAGTATCAATACTTGGTATTGCAGAAAAAAGTATTGCGATCCAATATTTTGTCCCAGTGTTAGTTTGGGCCCTTTATTCTCTCTTTTTTTTAAATGTTGTATCTAGGCTATATACATGACATTTTGAAGAAAGCCTCAAATGAGCTGTGATCAGTTCATAACCCCAAACTAGCTAACATTAGCTTAGCTAGTCAGCCCAACAATTCACTTTTAAAACAAGTTTTCCCCATAAAGATATGAACTTTACTGTACATTTTCTGATAACTCGATATTTGCAGAACTACCTACAAATTGGACTTGTTTTCAACAGGTTGTCGACACATTGTCCAGATAAATTGCACATATCCAAAACTAACAAAGATCTAGCTTACAATTCAGTCTTAAAACACACTGTACTTTAAAAAATTGTGAAACTGTGCAAACTTACATTTATGCTATGACCCTAGTCACTTTTGGGATCCACGTAATTAACTAGGTCTGTGTTACACGTCTCGAAAGATGGGCCAACTCTCTCTTAAAGAGTTTTTAATGGGGGGCAACTATTTTAATCTATAAAGTAAACACCTAGTGCCACATCTGCAGCAGGGTTACCAGTTTGGGCGGCTTTTTAAGCCTTGCGGCTAGTGAAAAAAACTGTCCCCAATTTTTTTGCCATGCTGTTTTCAATGTAAAATAGGCTAATTTCTTTATCAGTATACATAGTGACTACAGTGAGAGGAAATTTTACTGACCAAAACAGAAATTCAACAAGTTTTGGGGGATATCTAGTCCCTCTTTGGTACCTGCGATGTCCTACATTTCAACAATAAATCCTACATCAGGGTCTCCCCCAGTGTTGAAAATTATTAATTCAACATGCACAACTCAGTATGCAGTCCTTTTAAAGGCTGGGTATATGTAGCTGGTGGTTTCATTGGCTTTATTGATGCTTATATCTTGTTTTCATATGATCGATCGGAGCTAGCTGTAGCTCCGATGGGAACCTTCTAGCTGCCAGCAAACACTCTCAATGCTGATCCAGCCACTAAAGTTGTTTTGACATCCTTGAGCAAAATAAATACCGTCATTGTTACTTGAGTAAATACTTTGGGTTCTCCCCTGTCAGTGATTGATAACAGTGCTTATGTCAGTCTATCCCCGCCCAGCTAACACCGTAGAAGAAAAAATCCACCTCCAAGTGTGCATGAAATTGTAAAGTGAGTTTGAGTGTTGGGAACAGCACAGTCGCATTTCTATAATACTATAAGGCCTACTACAAAATACTGAGATTTGGACATTGGGCAGTGACCTGTGATCTTTCTAATCAGCTATTCTTTCTCATATCCACAGGGGCACCAGAAGATCTTTGGCAGCTGCACCATGTAAGTCTGGACGTCAAGACAAAATTACGCGTGGTTTTCCAAGGCACTAAAGAGGGTCCCGGGACAGGGCCAGGCGGGATGTCGCTGGATGACATAAACCTATCCGAAACCACCTGCCCTGAGTTTGTTTGGAGAGTCAAGAATTTCAGTAACGTCATGGACACCACCCCAGAAAATGTGGCAATCTACAGCCCGCCATTCACTTCCAAGGAGGGCTACTCTTTTCAGATGAAGTTGTACCCCAGTGGTAAAAGAAATTATGCGGGTCAGCTGTCGGCGTACGCTAGCCTGGTGGCGCGAGAGGGGGACACAGGACAAACATGGCCGTGTCCATGGAAACAGATCACCATGATGCTTATGGACCAGAACCCGCACATACAGAAGCGGATGTCCAATCAGAGGAGCGTCACCACGGACCCCAACAAGAAAACAGGTGAAATTCCATAGAACAATAGGGGGCCCATGTTAAGGTTTGTAAAAAAGGAACCCCGAAGCAGAGCCGGAGATGGACCAAACAAAGTTCAAAAAATGTATTTCCTTGGCAAAAGGCAGGCAGGCTAGGCAGTGGAGACAGGGGGCTGGCTGGCAGAGTGGTAGACTCCAGGAGTGGCACCAGGAGATCTACGCAAAGGAAAAATATTAGGCTCCAAAACAAAGAGTTTTCAATGCTACTACTATCAACTGAACACTACCGAGTAGACGTAATAACCTGGCAGGGATGTGGAGGGAGAACCAGGGTTTTGAAGACTGCCAAATGAGTGAGTAACTTCAGGTGTGCCTCATTCCCCTGGAGGAGCCAGCCACGCCCCCTGTCACACACGCCCTGCACAGAAACAGAAAAGGAGGGGGAGCAGAAAGACCAAAACAAATCCCTAACAGCCCAACTACTTTGAGATGTAGCCAATC
This sequence comes from Neogobius melanostomus, assembly GCA_007210695.1. Lineage (NCBI taxonomy): Eukaryota > Metazoa > Chordata > Actinopteri > Gobiiformes > Gobiidae > Neogobius > Neogobius melanostomus. The sequence goes on along the minus strand of VHKM01000009.1, from coordinate 16,123,792 downwards.
AATCAATCAATCAATCAATCAATCAATCAATCAATCAATCAATCAATCAATCAACTCAACCAATCTTTGTCATGAAACAAATGAAGAGTTCATTTGCAAAAACAGATAAGTGCCATTGAAAAAACTCAACGTATGCTTCAACAGTTCTCTTTACACAGCAGTGTTTTTCTTTACCAGACTTGTTTCAGTGCTATAAAAATATAAACTCACTTGTTCTTGATTAAATTCACACAACTTTAGCTTCATAGGTGGCATCCGTCGCGTACAGTAACAAATATCCAAAACGATTTTGAAAAAAATTCAAAATGGAGATATCTGCTTTTGCAAATGAACTCTTCAAATATTATTACAAATATTAAACAACAACAACAACAACAACAAATATAGCTGCAAAGCGGCGATTATTGGCCCTCGCCGCGAAAAATGGCAAAATACTTCGTAGAGTTTGCGGCTTCGCCGCATAAAAAACATAAAGCTTAGAAAAGTAATTTGGATAACTTTTAAAGTTCTACTTCTCAAGATTTTTTTCCACCCAAAATTAGCTCGTTCCGATAAACGCTCTAGGAGGTGATAGATTTTGTATGAAGTGAAAAATAAAGGCGGATTACCACTTCGTGAGTTGTCATCCAAAATGGCCGACACCCAATATGGTGGACGGCAATGCCGTAATAATATTTTTTGCTCAACTTGTCATGATGCACGTCTGTACCAATTTTTATGATTCTACAACAAACTTCATTTTTGGCAAAAAAAACTGAGGTGGCGCTATCGCGCCACTATTTTGAAACTCAAAATTTGGAAATAATCAAAAGTTGTGTCAGATCGGGTTTGAATTTCGGGCCAAAATCTGTGACTTTTCGTCGATGTTCACTGGGTGAAAATTGCGATAGTGCGAAAGAAAGAATAATATTCCCATATGAAAACAAGGTTGCCGCTTACGCAGGTACCATAAACTATATATTTTCGGAAAGTGCTCGTGCATTCCTACCTCATGGTAGAGGTCCTGACGGCACTTTGTGCCCGTCAGTGACCCAGGGCTCCCAGTCGGCCATTGACTTTTATGGACTATAATTACAATGTTGATTTTTGCATTATATATGTATGTGCACGGGACGTGCACGACAAGAAGAGTGCGTTAGTGAGTGTTTGAGAGGAGGCGAGCACTTTGCGCTCGTTTTGTGCACTCCGCGCACTTTGGGGGAGTGAGCCCCTTCGCCAGCCCTGATGGCGCTCGGGCCTAATAACAACATATTACTTGTTGAAATTATATTATAGCTGAATTGAGAGCTGTTTGACATGTCCGTTTCTCCCCAGATTCCGGACAGTTTTACTGGGACGACCCTCGCATTGTGGGCAGGGAGGTGACGGACACAGATGGAACCAAGTATTTCCGCGGGCCAGGCCAGGGGACCGCAGTGTACCTGACCCATCTCCGCACCAAGAGCAGGGACTTCATCAAGGGAGGGGACGCCATCTTTCTGCTCTCCATGGAAGGTATTCATATTCATTATCTGCAACTATTACTTACATCGACAGCCCAAATTTGCCAAAGCCATGAGGGATGAATAGTATTTTAGTATTGTCAATAGCCTTTCTTTCTATCAGCACTGTAATAGCTGACCATTATCCAAGCTCTGTAACTCGCCCCTGGCCCACAGCTATTGAAAAAGTTCAAGCCAACTACCTCAGCTGAAGATAATAAGCAAGAAATTGAATAGATTTATATGGAAGTTTCAAGGTTGTGGAAATGTGCAGATTTAATTTTTAGTTCATTGTTGTTGGCATGAATGAAAGTGGTGAATGGTATTTCTTAACTTACAGAAAGAAATGGGAAAAAATGTGTAAAGTGCAAAGTGGCATAAGTTCTCAGAAATGTACTGCTCATTGTACGAAGAAGAAATTGAATTTTTAATTATTCTCGCAGAGGTTATTATGACATATTAACATCCAGGCATGTTCAAAGTATGCATGCGGTGTGAACTGAATGATAAATAAAGAATACAATGATCTGTTCCACCAGATGTGTCTCATTTGACCGTGTCCCAGCCCGTTCCATCAACCACCCCGAACCACCCATGACCACCCTGGAAAAGCCCGCGACCGCCAAACCGGACCTGTGTGGCACCCTGCAGTGTCTGAACCAGGGCGTGTGCGTGATGCTGAAGGGCAGGGCAGAGTGCAGGTAACTCCAGCTGAGAATACTAATGCTGCTTTATTCTGCCATACATCTTTGATTCTTTTGAAACACGAAAAGTGGTTAAATAATTGAGACAGCTCGACATGAGCCACAGGCGATTTACCGCACTCATGCCGCGTGTGGTTCATACTGCATCAGTTACAGCTTTCCAATCATATCTAGATTAGTAAACTGCATTTGGGCTGTTGGTTATATTTGAAAATGTGGGGTGCATAACAGCTACAAGAATTTTCAAATGTACCAAAGTAGTAGTAAGTAAATGTAAGTAAGCAAAAATAAAACAAACTAATAAAAACAAAACAAAGCTATATTAGTTTTTGTTTTTTTCTAGCCACAAACGAGGAACTTATTTGTATTAGACACTGTTTAGTTTCCCTTCTAAACTGTATTCTGTGTGCTTCATAAATAAAGTTTATTATTATTATTCACTTTTCTTCAGTTCAGTTTAAAGGGATATTTCAGATTTTTTGACATAGGGCCTCATTTCCTAGTGTTGTTGATTTCTGGAGATTTTTATTTATTTTTTAATTCATGCAGTCCTTATATTTGAAGAGTTTAGTGGTGCTAGGCTAGTGCATGTCTATGGTAACTAGTAGCCTGCATTAAAAACAAACAGTCTGACCCAAGCACAGTGCACCTGAGGCAAATCACTTATAACACCAGACTACCGATATACGTACATGTCTGTGTTGACTGAATATTGTTTTAAATATAGCCATTTTGCATTTAAAATAACGTATATTTGAGCAGCATCAGCTTCCTGGTTGTAAGCTACACAGCGGCGGAGTGATCTGCTAGGTTACTGGATCTACAGTAGTTTGTTTACCTGCGGCCGGCATTACTACAAGTGGAATTCTACAAATCAGATATGGTAACGTTTGGAGGACTACCCGATGATTTTGAAGAGGTTTTTAATGCAAGCTACTAGTTACCATAGACATGCGCTAGCCTAACACTAGCCTAGCACCACTAAACTCTTCAAATATAAGGACTGCATGAATCAGCAACACTCTGGATAACTAGGGAATGAGGCCCAAGTCAAAAATCCTGAAATATATCCCTTTAAAGGTTCATTCATACTTCACAAGACGCAAGAACTTCTTGTTCTTGCACCCTGAGCTGGAGAACAAAATGAAGTCACTTTTGCCTTGTCGCCATGGGAACAAAATGTTTCCATGGCTACAAGGCAAAAGTAACTTAACTTTGTCCTGCAGCTCAGGGTGCAAGTATAAGAAGTTCTCGCATCTTGCGGAGTATGAATAGGCCTTAAAGTTGTTGTTATTTTCTGGTTGTGTGCAGGTGTGCAGTGGGTGATGACTGGTGGAACTACGGGAACAGCTGCCAGTACAAAGGAACTCAGAGTGAGAAGACCACGCTGGCCCTGGCCTCCTCTCTGGGAGTGCTGGGGGCCATGCTGGTGATCACTGTTGTCAGTGTGGTCTGTGTGAGGAAAAAGTATAAGAAACGCAGAAGCGATGATCTGGTCCTGGGAAACGTACAGGCAAGATAGAGGAACATGACAGGAAGTATGGAGCTCACTGATAGAGGCTGGATATTTGTGATGTTCAAATAACATAGCATTAGGTCGCCCTCTTGTGGTGGTTTGATATCAGTATCAATGTTAAGAAAGTTGAAAAAACAAATATTTTTTGTTAAGAGCACAATTTATATTTTTGTGTCGGTTAAATGACAAATTATTCAAATTAAAAGAAAAAATGCTATATTATATTATATTTAAATTAGCATACCAAATACAGATGGTCTTCTGTTTCCCAATCTTCTTCATGATAAAATATACCCCTGCCCCTGGACAATACAAAACAAAATCGTTGTTCCCTGAAGTAAACAAATAAAGTGGATACCTGTCAGCCATGAGCTTTTGGTTTCACTTTCCAAAGAGCGCCAAAAGCTTGCAGTGATGATGATACACAACAAGACCTCTGTGACGCTGCCCCCTTAAAATGCAACTATAGGCCAATAAAAAGTATGCACATCATTTGTGAAACACTTAATTTGTACTGTCATCATTTTTGTGATTTGAATTTTTTAAGTGGGTAGGAGAAAGGATTGGTTTCAGAAAGGGGGAGGTGCGTCTTTCTCAACTGAGTATTAAGTCGCCCTCTTGTGGTGGTTTAACGTTAGTATCATAATGTTTAATATGAACAAGAGCACGGCCCAAATTTTGTTTCAGTTAAATGACTGTGAACATTATTTCAAATAAAGTCTCTGACAAAACATTTATATTCACAAATTTAAAATTTATTATACCAAATACAGAACATCTGTGTAGACTCTTTTGTGGATATAGTAGTTGTATTACCGAAGTTGACACAGTCATGCCGGTGGAAACAGTTACTGTAGGAGGGAGGTGGGACTAATATTCTCTGTGTATGTGTGTGTGTGTGTATGTGCATGCATATATTTGCCTGATTGTGTCTTTAAATACAGTGATGACGACAGGACATCACAACCAAACGATGTGGACAATTTCTGCATCATTCAATTATATGGGATGTCTGGGTTTCTGAACTACAATTGCACATTTACATTTGTATGTGTGTATGGATGTGTGTTCATATTTGTAAATTCTAATATAGAGAAATAGTGTGACAGCAACCTCACATCCTCCTATAACCACAACCGACATACGCAGTTCTTTTAAAAGCATCAGTATACAACATTACTCTTATTTACAGTCATTGGAAAAATCACCATTTCTCTCAGAGAAGATTAGTAAAGTGACTGAGTCACAATAAAGAGTATGCAACTCCTAGGAGTTAGTATTTCAATTTCTACAAAAAATTCTATGCCATTTTACAGGCCATGAGCTGTGATTTACTGAAGAAATACAGTATTTAAGTGCCCTATCTACAAGAGTTAAGAGTGGTTTCAGGTGTACCTTTCATCATAGTTTACTGATAATAAAAAGATTATGTTGGTTTTAAAAAGTTTTCAGCAACATCACTTTTTTCACATTAAAAGATATGGTAAGTTTTACAAAACAAACAAACAAACCAACCATGGAACTGTATTACAAGTGTTGTGGCTAAGTCTATTGCAAAGAGACTAGTGTTGATTACATACTCGGCTGGTTGTCTAGTGTAAAAACAGTGCCCCACAGTCTGAGGGGGACAGCTGTGGACACGGGGACATGTCCTTCTCAAAAGGTTTACGCATCATCATTAAAGGGCTTGTTTGCATGTAATATCTACGGAGAGCATGGTTAACAACGGGGTGGAGGTGGTTACAGTGCATTGCTCTGCAGTGAGAGCTAAAGGCTGTCTTTGAATGTGCGTGAGCAGCCTCAGAGTCCACCGTTCAGAGGGGGGTGTCATAGTAATCTGAGGGCTGTTCCGTCCCGCTGGGCTTCTGCTGTTTCTGCTGATGTTGCTTCATGATCTCCTTCACCTCCTCCTCCAGTTCAGGCGGGATGATGAACTGGTCGTCTGGGTCGGGCTGAGCTGGTGCTGTGAAGTACCCCCCAGATTTCTTTGACGGGGCATCAGCGGCTACCTCGATCAGGTTGTGGCTTTTCTCTTGCCGCGCCACTGAGCCGTTCCCCCTCCTGCTTTTAACAGCGACTTTCCCATCTCCCTGCCACGACTCGTCTCTCTCCAGGCCGGTGTCGCTCTCGGTTATGTCCCCTGCCTCCTCCTGTGGTTCTGGGGTACAGGGGGGTGGCGGAGGAGGTGGGGGCAGATTGAGGAGAAAGGAGTGCTCGTGGGCTGGAGCTTGAGAGGCCTGGGGCGACTCAGGTTTTAGACAGTGGATATCCGCCTCTACCTCTACACGACTTCCATTAGAGAACACACCGGCGATGGGCTCCTCGTCCTCACTGTCCAGCCCGTTGTCGGACAGAGCGCTGGAGAAGGTGGCGCTGGAGAGTTGCCTCTGGAACGCCCCGGTCAAACAGGAGGGATGGACCGCACAGCAGCTGCGGGAAATGGGGAGCTCCACGCCCGGGTACAGGTACTGGCAGGGCTGCGTGGTGCTGGGCGGCTGCTGTTGCTGAAGAGACAGGGAGTGGGCCGGGTGGTGCAGGTGGAGGTGAGGGTGGTGGGCCTGGTCGTGCAGCAGCACCAGGGAGCTCTGCGGGGGCTCGTCCGATGAGGCCGTGGAGCCCACCTCGCTGCTCATTTCGCTGGTGCTGATCTCGCTGCTGATCTCGCTGCAGGACGAAGGCGGGACAGGGAGCGAGCCATCCGAGGGCCGGTCTTTCATGCCGTTATTCGACGATGGGTAGGGACCCAGTCCGGGGCTGGGCGGAGGCTGCGGGGGTCCGAGCAGCAGCAGGAGCAGCAGTCTTCGCTCACGCTGAGTTGGACCACCACCGCGCTCAGACTGTCGGTGCATCCGTAGCCCTGCGCCAGAGTGCACAGCTTTTTGGCAGCGGCGAGGCCATCGGGGACGTTCCGCACGGCTTCCACCGCCTCTTGATGAGAAACCGCATCCCACAAGCCCCGGCTGCCCAGGATGAAGAACTCATCCTGGGATGTGAGGGTGATGGTCTGAACGTGTGGGCAGGGGATGACTGATGGGTACAGGAAGGAGTAGCCCATGATGCGGGTCGAATCCGTCACACCGTTCACTTTGTTCTCCTGAAAGAAAAACAGAAAGATTAGCACACAACGATAATCCAAATCAAATATCCATCCATCCATTCATTTTCTTCCACTTTTCTGTTGCCAAGTCGTGGGGGCAGCTGTTGGAGCTGCCCAAATCACATTGCACCAGCCCCCTATGGCTCCTCCTGCACGTGGTGGGTCCACAGAGGGACGGCCTCATGGTTCTAACCGGGCCTGTTGGTCTCTCATAAGGGGCTTCTGAACCGCTCTTTGTCTGACCCGTCACCTAGGACCTGTTTGCCATGGGAGACCCTACCAGGGGCACGAAGCCCCCAGCAACAGAGCTCCCAGGATCATTCGGGCGCTCAAACCCCTCCACCACGTTAGGTGGCGGTTCAAGGAGGGGAATAACTGACAGAAAACTTGCAAAACTTTAGACTTCAACATTAGTTAAAAAAATATATACAGTGAGGAAAATAAGTATTTGAACACCCTGCTATTTTGCAAGTTCTCCCACTTAGAAATCATGGAGGGGTCTGAAATTGTCATCGTAGGTGCATGTCCACTGTGAGAGACATAATCTAAAAAAAAAAATCCAGAAATCGCAATGTATGATTTTTAACTATTTATTTGTATGATACAGCTGCAAATAAGTATTTGAACACCTGTCTATCAGCTAGAATTTTGACCCTCAAAGACCTGTTAGTCTGCCTTTAAAATGTCCACCTCCACTCCATTTATTATCCTACATTTAGATGCACCTGTTTGAGGTCTTTAGCTGCATAAAGATACCTGTCCACCCATACAATCAGTAAGAATCCAACTACTAATATGGCCAAGACCAAAGAGCTGTCCAAAGACACTAAAGACAAAATTGTACACCTCCACAAGGTTGGAAAGGGCTACGGGGAAATTGCCAAGCAGCTTGGTGAAAAAAGGTCCACTGTTGGAGCAATCATTAGAAAATGGAAGAAGCTAAACATGACTGTCAATCTCCCTCGGACTGGGGCTCCATGCAAGATCTCACCTCGTGGGGTCTCAATGATCCTAAGAAAGGTGAGAAATCAGTCCAGAACTACACGGGGGGAGCTGGTCAATGACCTGAAAAGAGCTGGGACCTCCGTTTCCAAGGTTACTGTTGGTAATACACTAAGACGTCATGGTTTGAAATCATGCATGGCACGGAAGGTTCCCCTGCTTAAACCAGCACATGTCAAGGTCCGTCTTAAGTTTGCCAATGACCATTTGGATGATCCAGAGGAGTCATGGGAGAAAGTCATGTGGTCAGATGAGACCAAAATGGAACGTTTGGTCATAATTCCACTAAACGTGTTTGGAGGAAGAAGAATGATGAGTACCATCCCAAGAACACCATCCCTACTGTGAAGCATGGGGTGGTAGCATCATGCTTTGGGGGTGTTTTTCTGCACATGGGACAGGGCGACTGCACTGTATTAAGGAGAGGATGACCGGGGCCATGTATTGCGAGATTTTGGGGAACAACCTCCTTCCCTCAGTTAGAGCATTGAAGATGGGTCGAGGCTGGGTCTTCCAACATGACAATGACCCGAAGTACACAGCCAGGATAACCAAGGAGTGGCTCTGTAAGAAGCATATCAAGGTTCTGGCGTGGCCTAGCCAGTCTCCAGACCTAAACCCAATAGAGAATCTTTGGAGGGAGCTCAAACTCCGTGTTTCTCAGCGACAGCCCAGAAACCTGACTGATCTAGAGAAGATCTGTGTGGAGGAGTGGGCCAAAATCCCTCCTGCAGTGTGTGCAAACCTGGTGAAAAACTACAGGAAACGTTTGACCTCTGTAATTGCAAACAAAGGCTACTGTACCAAATATTAACATTGATTTTCTCAGGTGTTCAAATACTTATTTGCAGCTGTATCATACAAATAAATAGTTACAAAATCATACATTGTGATTTCTGGATTTTTTTTTTTAGATTATGTCTCTAACAGTGGACATGCACCTACGATGACAATTTCAGACCCCTCCATGATTCTAAGTGGGAGAACTTGCAAAATAGCAGGGTGTTCAAATACTTATTTTCCTCACTGTATATATACATAAATACTGATTTATTTAGCAACTATCTGCCAAGATTGAGACGTATTATGAAAATATAGAAAGAAGTCCACGTCCAAAAAAAATGCAGTGGTGACGGTGCTTATACAAAACGAACAGGCTGTACCTCAGTGACTATGGCCCTGTGCTGCCGGATCCGTCGATATTCCTCTTCCAGTCCCACGTTGTGCAGCACTGACAGGGACAGGGGTTTTCCGTCCCGGCACAGAATGGCCTGGCACTTGCCCACGTTGGCAGCAGTGAGCGTGAAGCAGCCCGTGGGGTCAGTCGGGTCATGTCGGATGTGACACAGGGCGGCCGAGCCTCCCAGCTTCTGTCCCGCTGTTCCCAGTTTCCTACGAAAAAATCAATACAGTCAGCGATGGGAAAATACACCACGACTGTAAAGGTATTGTTGATTAAAAATTATATATATACATACACGTATACTACATAATATATTTATTATTCCTCCACGACTGTTAACTGTATATAGGGTTAATAAAGATGGTAGCAAGTCCAATTTAATGACATTTTAATGCACCAAATACATTTTTTTAATGCCACAATCCTTTTTGTATTGTATTTTGGTATTGGACAAACGTATGCAGTCAAAACAGATAAGAAATGTGATTATTTTCCAAGATTCTGAGATTTACAGTAATGTCAGTTTTAATCCAATTTAATGCTTATTAATAACATTTAGGCTGTGGATGGAATTCATTTAATTACTTTTATGCCGAGTGAACAGGGAAACAATAAAGAAGTTTGAACATTTGAAATCAATTTGAAACTTTTGCTGTAGATTACTGATATAAATATGGCACATTTTCTGTCGCTTTTAAGTTTTCATATAAAAATGAGACATTTTATATGAAAAATGTGAATAATTCTAAATAATATAACGAGTCACGTTTAAATTTGAGGTTTTATTTTGTTTATATTTTAGTTACAGAGATTTTTAGGGGATTTTGGATATCTTGTTATATTTTGACATTAAAAAAAAAATCTTTTTGCAGTCAGTTACTTCCTGGAAATCTTCAGCTCATCGCAAAAAAAAGCATGGTAAAGGGTTTTGTCTTAAAAAAAAAAAAAATCATTGTTTACACCTGCTATGTCCCGCCTTAATGGTCCTCAATGCCCCGCAGTAACCCTGTTCTACCACTTCATGGCTGAACTACTTCTATTATTCCACTGGAGTTTACCTTTGCATGACCAGAAAGGTGTTTGTCATGTAGTCCTCTTCACTCTTTGTCTTATGCAGCTCCTCCGCGAGCACGTCGTTCATTGTGCACTGCAGCAGGTATGGCACTTCCACATTGCGGTCTCCGTCAAACACGCCGTAGAGGGCCTCGCGGTTGCCACAGAAGCTATTCACCGACAGCGCAGCTACACACAGCCTGAAAAGATACGCAAAGACAAAGGACATTTGAAAGGAGGGTTTTGCAAAGAGAATGGTTTTCAAACACACAATGATTTCTTTGTTTGTGCCGATCATACTTCTATAATTGGAAACAAAGCGAGGCCATTATGCGAGCTGGAGATGCCACTCAAGCGGACATCTTTGTTGGATCTTTTGAAATGTATGAATACTAACACAATTTAGAAAAAAAAAAAGGTAGACTGGAGATATATGCCTAGATTAAGAACCAGAAGACACTACATTTCAAAAGTTCTGCTTCCTGTTTTTGTTTGCCCCATCACATTTTCCAGATATGTCGATGCCTTCAAATTAGGGATGCACCTATCATTAGCCAATCCTGCAAAAAACACAGGACCGGGTATCGTTTCTAAATATACTGAATATATACTGAACCAATACCGTAAAAACACAACTTTCACCAACTCAATCGAGTGAATATGCTCAATTTGGTGTTGTTGGTTTGTCGTCTTCATTTCCGTAAATGGGTGATTGACATGACGTGCATATTTTTGTGTCCGAGTGTTATATTTCTTTTTAAAATAATTGGATCTTTTCATTACATGTATCACTTTATTCTACAAAACCTATTTAGTTTAAACACATTTTCATCACATTTCAATTATAAATATTTTTTTATGTTTTCACACCTCAAACCCCTAAAATGTCAGGTGGTGCAACCGTCCGAGCAAATGATTAGACTAATGAAGCTTCTGAAAATTGTATTTTCAGGGTAACAATTTAAAAATAAAACATCATGGCATAATTGTATGTTAAATATCTTTCAAATAAGCCGTCATTTGTGAATATTAATACTTTTAAAGCTTTTGAAATCATTAAAAAACTTTTGTCCGACAATTTGTAATCTTAAAATATCAGGGTGGCACAACCGTAGGAACAGGGCTGGTATTTTGAAATAAAGAATAGTATCATCAAACAGGATATGACATCAGCCAGAAGAACAAGTTGTCTTTATGGCTGAGTGAAAAGGTTTGAAAATCGCTTTCAAGAATTGAGAAAAAATCGCTTTTTTCCGACTCATAGGTAAACTGTCACACTTTTGGTGTCAGGTGGTACAACCGATTTAAATATTGGAAAATATTATTTTATTATAAAAGTCTTAATTTGTTTTTTAAAGTAAATGTTTACCCATGCTTACAAATGCTAAAGCTAATGTAAGAGTCCACATAAAAGACAATTTAATTTGAAATTAGTTGCTAATGTCAGGTGGTGCAACCAGACAGTCAAGTGGTGCAACTGCAAAAAAATGTCAAATTACCGAACCGATAACTGTTTTGGGCTGACACAGAGCACTCTGTCCATGGTCCTCTTGTTTTATTGCTGATTACAGCATCAGTCAGTTACAAATTACAGATGAAATGTTCAGAGGAGAAAGACCGTCTAAGATATACTTGGCAAAGATTTGACTTTGTACAATTTTTTGGAAACTTTTGGAAATTTTAGAAAAAACTCGGTTGCGCCACCTGACACGTTTTTATATAGAGAAGCTACAAATACATCAAAAAAATACATTTAAATACTTTTAAATGTTATTTAACAAACATAACTTGTTTAAACACAACATTATCGCCTCAAAATATGCATGCCATCAGTTTTGAAAAAGCTTTTTGAAAATATGTTTTTAGACCCCTTATACGTCATTGACCCAAATACAAAAGAAGAATTTCCCCCCCCCCTAGTTTAGATCTGGCTTTGATTTAGAAAATTGCATTGATATGAGTAACATTGCCCCGTTTTGAACACTCATTAACATTAAAAGCATGTTCAGTTTTCAGATGTGTCGATTGTATCAACTTTACTCATACGAAGACAAGTGTGTGTGTGTGTGTGTGTGTGTGTGTGTGTGAGTCATGTGGCCAATATTTTCCCTCATTTGAGTCATCTAGCGTGGAGAATGTGCGCTCTAAGTGAGATTAGTCAGACTTCACTGGACACAAACGCGGTGCTCGAGGTTGTTTTACATTTGACTAGACTCAACTCACTTGTTCTTGACGCCCGAAGCCTCCGTGTAACCATGGCTCCACACAGCAGGCCCACCAGAAGCCTCGTTGGAAGAAAAGGTCGGGGGCGGATCAATGCGGAAGCAACGGATATTACTGTATATAAAAAAAAAAGGGGCAAAAAGCGTTCAAATGAGAAGAGTAATCCAGTGCATCATCTGGCAGCATTATCTCCTTCTCCAAAGTTAAAGCAACCTATTGTTTTCGCTTTATGATGGGCTCATGAGTCAAAATGATCTTACAGTAAAAAAGAAAAAAGTAATAGTGGTAAAGGTCATATTTTGTTCTACATGGTCAGAAAAGACATGGGGCATTGGGGAACAAACAATGTGACGTACTTGAGTTGCTCTAAAGTTTTATGGTCCAGGTTGAGGCGAGGATTTCCCGTCAAGTCCAGCTCCTGAAGTTTGGGCGGCAGATTCTCCGGCAGCGTGATCTCGCTCAGCTCATTGCAGCTGAGGTCCACGCACTGTCACAGATGAGAGGACATACACAAACAGTATTAATAACACTGTCTTACAAAACAAAACTTTTTGTGAGGTGTGTACAAAAATGTAGATGATTCAGGTAAGGTTTTTGGATTTGTATTTCTTGCTTTTCCACTAAATTGGATAAATCTTTATTGCTGGGGTTGCTTTATTTTTGTATCATCTACATCTAGTGTATATGGGATGGTCCAAAACATATGTACATATGCAAATTATGCTACAACCAACACCAGTCTCCATCTAATTGTGGAAGAATGTATAAAGACCCAACACTGTAAAAAGTAATCTTGAAATAAGTGAAATCTTCTTGAAATAAGTAATTTTGTCCTTTAATTTCAAGTAATCAGTTCATGGGGCAAGATATTTACACTTCAATTAAGATAAAAGAAATCTCTGCACTTAAAACTAGATTAAAAATAATCTTAATTGACTTGAAATAAAACAGTTGGAATTGTTTTGGGCAGATTTCTTGAAATTAGACTCTCAAATCAAAGGACAAATGGACTTTTCAAGAAAAAAAAGATAAATTTTTGCAGTGTAAAAAAAAGCATAGCGCATAATCAAAATCGGCTCACAAAACTAAGACACCATATTTGTTGTAAACCAGTGTAATGAGTAAAATGTCGACTAAAAAGATATTTTCAGAGCCAAATCACTGTCTTTCAAAACCATATTAAGTTATCCTGGTAATGCCACTGCTGACTTACTTTCATGTCCATTAGCTGCATGACCTCGGGGAAGACCTCGATGGCGTTGGAGTGGGCGATGAGCGTGTGCATGCGGCGGCAGTTCATGATCGTCGTGGGCACGGTCTTCAACATGTTTCCGCTCAGATCCACCTCCTCCAGCTCCTCCAGCTTGGCCATTTTACTTTAGAGAGAGAAAGAGAGAGAGAGGCAGCAGATTCCCGTCAGATGCGGAACACGCTTTTGACATAATCATAAATAAACATAAGCGCGTTTCATACGACATGTCAACAGAAAAACGGTCTCCATAAGGATTTATCAAATATAAAACCTGCTATATGTGTAGTTTATACCAGAATGTATCATTAAAGAATTTATTATCAAAATTATTACTAGTAAGTAAGTAATCTTTATTTGTATAGCACCTTTCACAGACAAAGGCCACAAAGTGCTTCACAACACAGTTAAAATCTGAAATTACATACAATATAAAAAAGGGTCAAAACAACACAGAAATCATAGCAGCCCAAAAGTAGCTAATTAAAGGCTTGAACAAATAAATGTGTCTTAAGGTTGCTTTTAAAAGTATCAACAGAGTCAATAGAGCGCAAAGAGGACGGAAAATCGTTCCAAAGCCTAGGAGCAACAGCCTGGAAGGATCGGTCACCTCTACTACAAAAACAAGTGCGTGGAACCTTTAGCAGATTTTGATCCACAGACCTCAGAGCCCGAGCAGGGGTGTAAGGCTAGTGAATTTAAAAATAGAATAGAAATCAGGGACCCTAGATTGAGAATCACTGGTTTAGACAAAACATGTTATGAAATGCAGGTGATTCTCGTATAGGTTTAGCAGTTCATATCTTCTCTCGAACATTAATGCCCCTGGACATCTTGAAATATGCACTGTGAACAGAATCTGTTTGTTTTTTCTCTTCTAAACGCCATCATAAAACTACATTTGCCAATTGCCAATTGCCCAATAATATTCAATGTGTCAAAATGAATGACCAGAGTCCTGCATTCATGTCTGATGAAGGACTTGTAGTCCGAACGTTACAGCGTGGTGTGAGTACACATGAAAAACAATTCTTGGGAGCTAAAACGCAGTTGTGCAGGTTTTTTATTCTTCTTTCAAAATGAATCAAACAAACATCTTAGCATTTTTTTATCCATCAAATACATTGTTGCATAGACATGGATGATCTAAAGCAGGAGTCCCCAAACTATTCAAGCTGCAACCCCCAAAAGTACCATGCCATACCATATATTTTGGACCCCCACTTGAAAAAGTTTTGTTGCTACTTTTAATAATATCAAGTCGCCAAACTGAGCAAAGAGGTGAAGATTCAAAGACTTTATAGAAATTTACAGAGCCCACAGACTGAAGGCTATGCAGAATGTACTTTGGGCAGGGGCGAATCCGAGCATACAGGGGCTGGGGCATTGTAGGAGAACCCCTGACTCAGAAACTGTCAGAATAAGTAAAATACTAATACTTTGTATTTATCTTTTAGACTGCATGGAACAGCAGTATAAAAAAAGACTCTGGTTTCAATCTTTGTGAAGTAAACCCCCCGGGCCCTAGCCTGAGTATTTTAACAACTTTGGTATACAGAGTGGAGCCTACAAAATACTTCTTTTTTCTTATTTGTGATTCAATATTGATTTGACTAAAAATCCATGAGATTTTGCAGTTTGACATTTGTTCACACATTTATTTGTTCAAGCTTTTAATTAGCTACTTTTGGCCTGCTATGATTTCTGTGTTGTCTTGACCCTTTTTATATTGTATTTAATTTCTGATTTTTAACTGTGTTGTGAAGCACTTTGGGGCCTTTGTCTGTGAAAGGTGCTATATAAAGATGACTTACTTGCTTACAACAGCCATAAATTGTACTGCTGTTCTTTAAGTCACTGAAGAAACGCACCATATAGTAAATTGAGACTATCTACCATTTTTACCCCTGAAATTGATCACATCGCAGAATGCAACTTAAATAAAAGAAGATTCTCATTTATCTATTATTAAGAGAAGTATGAAGACAGTATGAAGGTGGTGTTGTACCTTGCAGGGAAGGTTTGGAGGTGATTGTAAGCCATGTGAAGGACTCTGAGGTGCGTGTGTCCGGTCAGCATGGGCACGCATTTGTCCGTGAGCCGGTTGTTGGTCAGGTAGAATTCCTGCAGGATGCTGTGGCTCTCCTCGGACAGGCTGGAGGGAGGCAGGTGCTCCAGCTTGTTGGCCGAAGCGTTCACACTCCGTAAGCTAGAAGTCCACAGAAATACACATGTCAGAGCTCTGCTCGAGAAGGCAGGGCTGGGAATTTTGTTGTGTGCATGAGTGGCCTTTAGGGGCAGCACTCTTGTGTTTTAGTATGTGTTGTAAAATATGACTATGAAAGGACTGATGCAAAGTGAGATTGATGACTGATCGATGTGAAACTGTCTGATTCTGACAGATGTGACTGTAGTTCAATTCTTGCAATTTGTTATAGCATTGTTATATTGTAGATACAGTTTATTTTTGAATGTGCACTGTTAATGTGTTTTTGAAACCAGGGACTATGGATGAAAACTAGCTATTTAGCTATGATCTGGTGCAGTACATTTCTGTCTCTATGAACTTAATGTCTCCATCACATTGTTCCTTAAATAAAATAAAGTTAGAAACACTACCAATATTTAACCTGTGCGCCTATGTAAGAAGACACTTGGGGGATAGATATCTGCACAGTGCATAAAGTTCAGTTTTGGTCACAATTTTCTAAAGTTAGTACAATTTCAACCTTGCTTAAATGTTTTGTTTACAATTATTGAAACATACTATAATATTGCAATAATATCACAACTATCAACTATCAATCGACAATATATTTTGCACATATTTTGCAGTGCTACTAGTAACTTTTCACCTTTCACTTATATTGTTTTAATGCTTTATGCCAATTGACCGAGCACAGTTAGCAGTTCTTCTCTCCAAACTTCCGTGCAGTATTGAAAGTTCCACTGTCTGACTAATACAGTAATGGAACATCGCACTGTCTTGCTTAAGTGCTTCACGCTGATGAATGTGTAACTTCTACCTCTCCGATTTGAGGAACAGGTTGCAGGGCAGCTCCACCAGTTGATTGTGCTGCACGTCTAAAACCTCCAGCAGAGGGCGCTCCACTCTGTCGGGCAGCCTCTGCAGCTGATTGTGTCCTGCGCTCAGCTTCCTCACGCTGTTGCTGCATAACAACCTGTGGCAATGAAACACATGACATAATGACGAATGAACTGCGCCGTGGCCGTAATAAATCACCGTAACGCCTTTTAATAACTCGCAATTTGGAGCTGCATAAAAAAGTCACTTAGGATTAATAAGTGCGTGATATAATGTGCTTTTTTTGTGCCGCATCAAAATCCAACCAGATACAAAAGCGGGGTTTAATATGAAGTCCAGTGTGTTAGAGAGGACGGGACAAAGGCAGATGCCGAAACAAAGACAGAGCAGCGCCTCTTGTGGAACCTGCAATGGAAATTTATCATTCTGACACGGAGCAGGTAGAAAATAAAACAGCAGACAGCAAGGGGACTGGCAAACTCCTGAATAAAACAAAAACTTCGCATCACAGGTGGGAACTGACCTTCTGAGAGTCTATATAAAGAGGATGAGAGTGTGGACGAAGGCTGCAGAGGTAACAGGGCTATATCTCTGTGATTTATAGCGCTCGGTGGGGGAGAGGTGACTGGCCGGCCCCGCGCATTGGGAATAATGCATCGGCGCGTTCCATTTATAGGCTCCGGACATTGTGACTATGAGGAGGGTGGGCTTACCGCGCGGGCAGCTCGGTGATGAGGTTGTGGCTCACGTCCAGTACTTCCAGTTTCTTTGCCTCGCACAGCCAGTCTGGCACAGACTCCATACGGTTCCTGCGGGGTAGGGGGGACAAGCCAGGGGTGAAGAAGATAAATGAGCCGAGGCGCCGCTCGGAAACGCATTTACATTTCAAGAGGCTTGTTCTCGAAATAATTGTGGGTCTCGATGTTTAGGGAGTTGTTTACAGGGTACTTAAAGTGGAATATGGGATGTTTTGATATAGGATCGTTTTGTTTGACACACTTTATGTCAGAGCTTGCGAATCCTTGCGCTTAGATAACAGAGAATGTTACGAGTTATTACAAGCATCTCTGCACAGCATATTTAGTAGATAATTTGTATATTCTGCAGTGACATTACATTGCAGTGGTTCTCAAACTTTTCTAATCAAGTACCACCTAATAAAAAACTGACTTTCCAACATAGATGCAACATAAATGGTCTAAAATACAACTAAAACGGGACCAATTATCCCATACTGAGATCTACATATGTATTTGTATATGTGCACATACAAGTACCTATTCCGCTCCTTCCAGTAATGATTCTATTTTTTTTTTCTATCCTTATTATGAATGGTACTGCTTTTCATTTTGTATGATTACAATTATTGAGCTACAGCGTAATTTTCCTAGTAGCAAAAGTTTATCAAGCAAAAGGAAATCATCTCATTACAACTTTCTAATTTCACAGTTATGCTGTCCTGACTCATTTTTAAACTGTGGGAGTTCATGTTCAATGTTCAATATGTGCTATTAGTAATCAAAACTAATATACTGGTCCTGTATACATTTGTGAACTTAAAACTTGGCTATATCGTCTTAACACGCTGCATGCATATGTGTATTATCAGCGTTAGGTGAGCTTTCGGGAAGTCAAAGAGTCTAAACAACTGTCATGTTCCATATTTGCATGATTAATCGCTTGTGACTTGTTCTAGCTTCAGGCCATAATGCGGTTAGCTCGGCGTGTTCTGAAGTTACTCAAGTGCCAGTAATTATCTGCGCGTTGGTGTTTACACACTGCCTTTTATAAACTTTGACCTTTGGACAAATAGGGCAATAACTTCCAGGTCTATAAAATTAAATGCTCATTGCTTCACAGGCTATTTGCAGATTCGTTAGATGCTAACTTGCATCATTTATTGGCCTTATATGTTTCCTCTAAGAAAAACTGTGCCAAAGTATTTCATTGAATGTAATGGGGTTATCTAGTGTTACCAAAACAGGAAACTTCAAACAAAAGGTCACACAGCTGGTGAGTTAACTTTTAACTAGGCTTTCGAAGATCCCTTTGATTCTTCCCTCAGTTTTTTTTTGAGAGACCAAAAAGCACTGGGGCGTGATGTCAAAGCACCAGTTTGGTACACATCATTTTTCTTGTGCTGGGATTTCCCCCCCTCACCTCGAGATGTCCATGTAACTCAGATTGGAGGGCACCGGTGAGACATCCAGTTGTCGCAGCTCTGTTGAGAGAGAATTCAAACACATTAACCTAGCGCAAGGGCAGACGAACACAAGCTCAGGTACATGAGGGACATTTGGAGAGATGGCATTGCAGGTGAGGGGGGGCTAGCGCCGCACAGCACAGGGATAATGGCGCCAATGAGACTGCAGTGTTGTCAGAGAAATGTAAGCCAGCAGACTGGCGGATGAATGGCGACAGGTATACATTAATCACACTCGAGACGTGAGAGGACACAGGCCTTCAAGCACATAGCAACAGGGGCATTAGGACGAGATTTATTTAAGACATTTCTGTTCATTTCAGTCAATTCATAACATCACAATTTTGACCTTGGTGATAATGTGTGAAAATGCCAGTCTTACAATCACAAGGTCAAAACAGGTTTGAGACAGAAGCAAAGTATTGCTTTCTAGTAATGTTTTGGTAACTCAAATAGGCCATGTCATGGTAACTAAATTTAAAGTTTGATATAGTATTGAGGCAATATTACATTGCAATAAATGATATAATTGTAAATTCCAAATTGAAGACCTGACAGCCAAAATGTACACAGTAATCTCTAGTATTAAAGGTGCACTATGCAACTTTAATACATCCTGGAGGAGAGTCCTACAGGCCATCGGGATGGTAAGTAAAGGCGCTATGCTAACCACCAACCACCTGCTGGGTCCCTGAAAGGTAAAATACTTATTAATATCAACTTTTTTTTTTTTACATTAAAAAGTTGCATAGTGCACCTTTAACATATCTTCAACAGTGCAAGTTGCAATAAACAATGAAAAACAATTTACTTTTGAAAAGTATTACAAAAATGGAATACAAAATGTGTAATAAATGCAACTAAATGTACTTTCGATAAATATTAGACCCTAAAATATATTTTGTCTGTCATTTACTGAACAATCAGCCAATTATTATGAGGGATTGGGGATAGAACGCTCACTGTTAACAGACATACGTATTTGTAGGAACTTCTATGATTTCTCTGGACACAACCCAGACTTGCCGTACCGTTGTTGGAAGCGTAGATCCCTTGAGCAGCGTGCCCTTGGCCTTGAGGCTGTGGATGCAGTTCCTCTCGCAGTGCACCACCTCGAGCCGGGGGAAGACCGAGGCGTCCAGCTCCTTCAGCCTGTTGTCCCGCACGTCCAGCTGGGTCACGTGCCGCAGCAGGTCGGGCTCATCTGGCACCATCATCGCGATCTTATTCAGCCTTACACAGAGACGCAGGTGCACGCATTAGATCGGCCAGATGAGATGAAGAGGCACATCCATTCACATTAAATTCACTCATACAGAATCAAGCTATCTAATAAATGTCCAGGACAATTTTGTCTATGTGACCAGCTTTATTAACACAAATGTATGATTGAAAAGTTTTGTTTGCAATACGATCAATATGAGGATTGTCACAAAACTAAGAATTGGTTGATTTTTGGAATATTAACTAGATATCGTTGCTTCTAAACGTGAGGCAGCCCTTTACAAAACAACAATATTTAAGAGAATTGTAGGCTACAAATACAAGCCACGAGTTAAAAGCCACCAACAGAGATGGAAACTTCACTTTTACATTCTCTGAACAAAGTGGGAACAGTCAGGTATTAACTGCTGAATAGTGCAAGTCATTCAAGATGTGCATTTTATGAGACATGTGATGGCGACAGTCAAAGCAAATCATTTTCCAAACGTGTGCCGTCTAGAGCTGTGTCTTCCTCTCAGTGTTTTTGTTTCAGTCATTACACGTGTCACACAGAGTACTTAACAAAAAATAATGTTTTTTTATATTTTTTGTTACCGTAGGTCGATGTGTTTGACTCGAAGCAGCCTGAAGTTCTGCAGCGTGAGCGTCTCCAAGTTGTTGCCGGCCATGCACAGTTTTTCTATGGAGGCCAGTCTCTCCAGCACTTGGGGTATGTGGCTGAACTGGTTGAACGAAAGCCCAAAGTATCCGAGCCTCTGGAGGGATCCCAGCTCGTTGGGCAGATCGCTCAGGCTGTTGCCGTCCAGCAGGAAAGTTTGCAAGCTGGAGGGCAAAAAGAGAAAGCCGATCAATGACAACGGGAATGACAAGGAGGAATTAAAGTAGCGCTGTTTTGCGAAGCTTTAGCGATTACCTAAATAGCTTTTTGTGATTTTATAATTGTGATTCATCTAGCCGTCCTAAATTTCATTTTAAAAAGGTCACCTACAAGACGAACGTTCACAGCGTCAGTGCGTCAAACATCCAGTAGATGGCAGTAAATGCACGACTGCCCTACTGGTCACTGAAGGAATTTATAAGCATGCCAGATCATTCCTGCAGATTATCTTCTGCTCCAGGGTGCATACCTGGATGTTAGCATTCTGTCAGTATTGACCCGAGCACCAGAAGACAACGTTTTTGCACCCTTTGTCTTAACTTCACTGCTCCAATACGGTAACATGTAAATATTATAATCACTTAGCAGGTGCCTGGGTGTTTTTATTTCCATAAGTGAGATTGGCGCCGGAGCCAAAACTGAAACCATTCCAAGCAATGTCATGAGGAAAGATTTGCTTTCCGGCCTGTGAAACCTGCTTTGCTCCATCCTGATAAGTGTTTTCCAAGAACTTTGTGAATCAAATTTGATTCAAGCCAAATACGCACACTAAACGGCAGCCTCGTAAACGTACTGTCACTTTTACAACTGGACAAGAACACACAGGAGATGAGATAATGGTAACTGCATAATATAAAACACTGTGGTAAACTTTCATCCCTGTCCAAGGCTTTATCAATTTGAAAACAGTACATAGTGATTATACAAATGTTATTGCATGTCACGTATAAAGCACAGTTTGACGTTGATACTGAACAGAAGCTGTATGGGCTAACGTTTTTCTCAGCTTGTTTTGATCCTTGGGGTTTATTTGACAAGACGGCACAAACTGTCGGGGCTGGGACTCGAACTCACGATGTTGAGGACAGATATTAGTGCATGTCTCCCTTTTCGTGCGATGCATCAATGTCTGGTGTCAGCACAAAAAATAAATACATCTAGCAGCTAAGTTTTGTGACTGAGATTAGAATTGCAATCAATGATTTCAGATGACGTCAGACTCTCATTATTACCTTTTCTTTATATGTATCTCCAATATGGATTGCCTTTTGATAACAAACTAAGTCTCCCGTTAAATAGCAAAAAATGAAGATCCGAATATGTGTCCCCTGGCAAGAAGTCAAGAGACACTTCGGAACGGAGCGGGCAAAATGTCAGCGCAGATGACCAGCGTGGTGTTGTTGTTGTTTGCTCACGTGTCTATAGTAGCTAAAGTACACGGCCAGGGTTATTAGGGCCATGTTGCCTGTTGCTAGGTGACCCCCGCATTTGTCTATGTAAACTCGGGGAAAGTGGCAGAAAGGCAAACGGTTTCAGTGGTTTGCTCTGCCCTGGCACGATACAGCAACAACAACAACAAAAAAACTAGCTGGCACACGTGTCAATAAGAACCAGTTTAGTGAAACATCCGGGGAAACAATTGGCTGTGCAAGCTAGGGCAAGTTCGTATGGGAAAAAGCAGAGACATTTATCAGTGAAACAGGACGGCGCCAAAAACGCTCTGCTTGTTTTTATGATAGGCACGAAGTAATCAAATTTCAAGTTATGGCCTAAAAGCTTTTTCATTTTTGTACATGAAAGAATTACACACAAAAAGAAGTGGAGAAAACGGGAAGTGATAAAAGAAAACCTCAAAGGCTTGTTTTTTCGATTTGTAGTTGTTCCTTATAATGTTACAAGTTAAAAACATCTTAACCCCACTATAACTGAGCATGTTTTCTCCAGTTCAGCTTTACCCAAATCCATAAGGTGTAACGCGCCATTTGAAAGCCAAGACCATCAAAAGTCATGTAAGATTTTCCTTGTGTTGTTGCTGCGTTTTTGTCGTGTTTCTGTCGCTTTTTCATCACTTTTATGTCGCTTGTTTTGCTGTGTGTTTGTCGCGTTTTCGTTTGTTAGTACACTATTATTGTCCACACAGAAAGGCCCATCCAGGTGGGAATCGAACCGGGACCTTCTAGCTGTGAAGCATGAGCGCTAACCGCTGCGCTACAGTGCCGCCCATGCTTTTCATCACTTTTTTGTCGCGCGTTCTGCTGTGTGCTTGTTACGTTTGGTCGCTCTTTTGATGCTTTTTTTTTGCTGCGTTTTCATCCAGGTTGAACTGGAGGAAATGTGCTTGGTTAAGCCGGGGTTAAGAGGTTAAAAATAACTTTTAATGTTATACTATTAACAATAACAATACATATCCCCCAATGTGTCTTTTGCAATTTTTTGACTCCTCTTTCGTTACTCACTTGGCCATGGCTCAACAGAGCTGGGGACCGACGTCAGGTAGTTACAGCTGAGGTTGACCTCTGTCAGAGTGTGGATGTCACAGATGGCCAGAGGGAACTGGGCGAGGTGATTGTTGGACAAGTTCAGGCTCCGCAAACGGGAAAATCTGGAAAAACAAAGTGCGGATAAAGCAAAGATTTAGAGCATGTGTAGA
Source organism: Neogobius melanostomus (assembly GCA_007210695.1). Classification (NCBI taxonomy): domain Eukaryota; kingdom Metazoa; phylum Chordata; class Actinopteri; order Gobiiformes; family Gobiidae; genus Neogobius; species Neogobius melanostomus. The sequence goes on along the minus strand of VHKM01000009.1, from coordinate 16,100,503 downwards.
TGATGAAGAGAGATGAAAGGGGAAAAAATTGCAATTGAAGATGTAGTTGTAGGTTGTTGACATAAATATTTGAAGAGAGGAGACGCTCATGAATGTATTAATGGCCTTCAGCAGCCGTAGTAGAGCTTTAAACAAACTGTTGGTATTGAACATGATTGCCCTTATGGCCACACCGGGCATATGCACTGCAGAATTCCTTGCGTATACATTGGGAAATAAAAAATAACTAAGCGATGCTTTAGAGAGTTGTTTACACTTTCATTCCTATTGATGTATTTTGTTCAAAGCAGACTAGCCTAAACTAGTGGCGTTCCTCCATAAACAGGGACTGTTGGGTTTCTATTGCTTCATAGCAACTAATTATGCACTGTATTTGATCAAAGTTGAAACTCCAAGTGACTCTGCTCCACCGCGGCCCATAAACAAGCCCTGGCTAGCCATAAACCTTTCACGTCCTTTGATTGTTGCGCAAACAAGAGCCGTGTTTTGCATTGAAACAGCCGCAGCGACCGGTGGCATTTGGCCATGGCACAGCGGTGACCTTCAAAGTGGGCTTGTCCCTCGAGGGGGAGTGTGTAAGATTTGGGGGCGGTGGGGGTGGGAGGAGGCAGCCCGGGCACAACAAAGCACGACCAAGAGGAAAAGGACACCGTCTGTATTTATACGCTCTAAGACACTGACATGCAAACAGGTCGTGTACTGAAGGTTGCGCTGATGAACTCACTGAAGTCTTCACAGACATTTTTAACACATCTCTGCAGCAGGCTGTGGTCCTAACGTGCCTTAAAGCGACCACCATCATTCCAGTTCCAAAGAAGTCACCACCATCCTGCTTTAATGACTACCGCCCAGTAGCGCTCACTCCAATTCTTAGTAAGTGCTTCGAGCGGCTCGTCATGGAACATATCAAGTCTGTTTTCCCTCCCACCCTGGACCCATACCAGTTTGCTTATCGATTCAGTCGCTCAACTGAAGATGCCATCTCCACTGCGCTTCATTCAGCCCTCACTCACCTTGAAACAAAGGACTCTTACGTTAGAATGTTGTTTTTAGACTTTAGCTCAGCGTTCAACACTGTAATCCCACAGCAGCTAATACACAAACTGCTCCACCTGGGGATCAACACATCAGTGAGCAACTGGCTGCTGGGTTCCTGGGTGTGCACAACACAGAGAACCTTTCCTGGACCATGCACACTACATCATTGGTCAAGAAAAGTAATCAGCGTCTCTACTTTCTCCACAAGTTAAGAAGAGCTAGAGTCCCAGGCTCCGTTATGTGCAACTTCTACAGAGGGACTATAGAGAGCATCCTGACCAGCTCCATCTCTGTGTAGCACGGCGCATCGTGAGAACAGCGGAGCAGATCTGTGGAGCCCCTCTCCCCATGTACACCACCCGTCTCACCCGCAAAGCCGTCAGAATCACCAGGGACCCTACGCACCCATCACACAGTCTCTTTAAGGTAATGCCTTCAGGAAGGAGACCGCGGAATCTACGGGCCAGGTCCAGTCGACTGAAGAACAGTTTCATACACAAGGCCATCAGCAGGCTGAACTCCCTGCCCTCCCTCCCACCCCTCTTACCCCACCCCCGCTCCACAATCAAGGATGAGAGAAATATAATTTCAAATCATTCACATGGTTTGACAAATATAAAATCTTGAATCTTGAACCTGCTCTCACCTGTCACATCCGGAAAAGCGTGCAATATTAGCCAGAGCCGGACCCGTGACTGACTATATCCTACATATACAGTACAGCTAACGGACACAGTTTATCAGCGTGATGGGAGAGAAGACAGGCGAGACGTCAGGGCTATTGATTAGGACGGCTGACTAATTCAAAGTGAGGGTGACTCAGGCAGCGAGCAGCGGACAGGAAGGACATGGGGAGGAAAGGGGTGTGTGTATGTGTGTGGGAAAATGTCAATTCTACCATTAAATTAGCCCCCACAACTTGCTGAGTAAAGCAGAGGAGCTCCCCCCGTTCTGTGTCACGCTGGGTGTCTGTCCTGTCATGCCATTAGCGCATACTTGATGGCAACGGGTAATTCAGGTTAATGACTGGGTAATTAATACAGCGCTAGCTAATTTGCGAAACAAACTGTTTAGCTCCTGGGAAGATATAAGTTAGGTAGCTCAAATGGATGCGTCCTCTAAGATGTTTAGATGGCATATTCTATAGGCCTATATACAGGTGCTCGTCATATAATTAGAATATCATGAAAAGTTAATTTATTTCTGTAATTCAACTTAAAATGTGAAACTAATATATGACATAGACTCATTACATGCAAAGTGACATATGTCAAGTCTTTATTTAGTTATAATTTTGATGATTATGGTGTATAGTCTATTTTCAAAATATTCTAATTTTAGGAGATTTTTAACTTGGGGTTTTACAAGCTAAGCCATAATAATCAAAATTATAACAACTACAGGCTATACTTATCTCACTTTGCACATAATTGGTTTTCGATACCGATACCTGAACAATCTTTTTCTTTTATATCTGTGCTAAATTATTTGTCATAAAACAGATGAACAATGTTATTTTATTCCCTTTCCTTCCATTTAATTTCTTTTACATTTGTATCATTTATTTGAGGTGAAACAACCAAGAAACATCCTTCAACTACAAAAGGGCAGTAAAAAACACTTTCCACATTCTTTCTACGTCCCCACACCCCAATTTATTTTTCCATTTTTTACCTCACACATTTTTCCACATTTTATTTGCTCAAATATTCCCCAATTGATCCACTTTCTTCCCCATTTTTCACTTTTTTTTTCTTTAAAATTTTGTCTCCATTACCCCCCATTTTTTTCCTAAATTTTTGACCATCAAAACTTGAATATAAAGATTATTTTTTTTTGGGTACCTACTTTCGATACTTTTATTTTTTTGATACCAGTACTAGTAGCTAATTATTATTTATTTCATTTTTATACCGTACTAATATCGTTTAACGGTACTTAGCCAGCCCTAGTTTCAAGCATAGACATAATAGACCGTCATTCCTCACTCCTCCCCGTTTACCATAATGACCACGTTCGAGGGGGAAATCATGGCGGATTTACAGGCTCCTCCTCCCCAGCTCTGACGAAGCATGTTCCTAATAAGGGCATAAGGGCGGGAGCTTCACTGTAGACTCGGCCCTTGCGTGACGTGTAGCTCGCGCAGCTCCAATGCCAACAGTCAGACCCCCGTTAAGTAGGAGATTTCTAAAAAATTTGCTACCGTAACCAGCCCGGTGCCCCAGATTGTTTTTAACCCAGCGTAATCACAGGAGGAATATCTAGCTCTAGCCACTTCTAAAACATTAGGCACCGGGCATTAAAGCTGTTTTTAACGTGTCTAAAGTCCAATGCATTCCAATGGGGGAATAGCGGCCATATGGAGGTACTACAGCAATAGCGGAGCAATGGCGGCCTCCAGTGTCGTAGTCACAAAGCAGAGCAGTCAGCGGCCATTGGTTTCAAGTAATGAACCTAGCAACTTTCAATTTGAAACAGAAATGAGCGCAAGTTTGCTTAGTGGCAGGCTGATTTTTATTACCCACAGTCAAAAGACCAGGGGCCAACCAACTACTTTCTGGGCAATTTTAGTAATCAAAGGAACAAATTGAATTATTATGGCGGGACCCGATGACTTGACAATATTTGTAGCATACGCTGGAATGTGACTGAAAAATACCATTTGTGAGTTTGCAGATTTTAGGAGAAGTTGGACAATTACATTAAAACAGACTTCGGCATTAATGAATTTTCTTTATGGGCTATATAATTAATAGGAATACAAAACTAGAACACATATTTTGCTTGGACATTTGTATAATTTCACGATATGCGTTATTTATTCAAGTGTACATTTACATTATTTATTTCCAAAACTCTTACACAAACAAGCTGCGTATTCCTTCATATTTGAGGAGGGAAAGCTCTGGATTAGCTCGCAACTAATGTAGGATCAAAAACGGCTAAACAGTCAGATTAGTGGGCCGGAGTAAGTGCAAACTCATTCTTCCAGGAATATCGGCGCTAACATTGTTGGATTGGTCAAACCCTCCCACCCTTAGCTTGCTCTTTCAGACCGACCCGGATGTCCTCAGCTGTTTAGCGTGTGTAAACAAACAGACAAACTGTTTCAATATGCTAAGTTCATGCTGGGAGTAGTTCCCTTCAGTTCGGGTGACCTCTCTCTTACAGGGCCTCGTAACCTAGACAACTAATTATGCAGATCTGACTGGCAAATCTCCCACCGGTTAGTATTTGGCTAAAGAGAAGAGAGAGAGAGAGAGAGAAAAAAACAACAGGGGAGAGGCATGTGGCAGGTTCACGCATTCCTTTCCACTTGTGAAAATAAAATGCACTACGGCCCCGTGCGAGCGCAAAGCTGTGTTGATACGGAACACAAGGCTCGCACCGCTGCCCCACTGCGAAACACACACACACCCCATTCATGGAGAAGCCATGCGAGAGCCCGATTGTTCCTGACTCCAGCTCTATTTTTTAAAAACTACATTCTCCTGGGGCCTGAAGAGACAGAACAGTGTTGAATTGCGGATGCGGCTCTGCCAAAACTAGTCTATTTTTAACTACAATAATTCTCCCATTGTCGTTAATAACCCCCTTTTCGTTTGCTTAGTATTTTTTTTTTTGGGGGGGGGGGGATATTAAATGGGTGTTATTGCGCCTGGCCAGCAGGGGAGCTATTTATTATGATTTGTCCCACTGGCATCGGCTTCCTAGCAACGGCATGATCATATCACGGATTAGATATGAAATGAATAAAGCGGTGTCAGTGTAGTAGTGTGGCGTCATAAAATACTACTAATTATGTGGGATAGCCAAAGGTATTTTGCTGGTACACGCATTTCATAAAGGAAATGAAGCTCAAAATGTAACCTCCAGCCTCTCCTGGTGGAAAGCAACCAATAACGTACTTTATGTGAAAGATGTGAAATACTTTTGAACTTTGAGAACATGTTTTTGAGTGGGTACTTAAATACTAAAGTAGAATTCTACAAGTTGAGTAGAAAAGGAGTACTTTATTGTTGTATTATTTTCTTTTTACCCCTCCACTAATCATAGCAGCAGCTCACTCACTCTCATAACTGCAGATACCGATTTGACACACATCACATCCTTATAAAACTACCAATTAACAGTGAAGCTTTCTGGCAATGATCTACTGGCTGAAAGGCTTTGACAGGCATGCATGCGCACCGGAATACAAATATCAGCAGTACAGTAGACACACACACACACACACTCTCACACACAGGCCTATATCTTGGCTGGCGGCTCTAATCTGAAACCGTGATAAGCATGCAGCAGATGGCGCCCACATTGGAAGAGTGAGCAAGCCAGTCCAGGGCACATTAAAAGCTTCCCCGTGGACAAGCCGGGCTGTGGGCTAGTTCGGCCCTAGTTTGGCTCATAGCACAGATCTGGCTAGCCTCTTTGGGGTCCTGCGTGTCAGTGGAACACTTCCTAGACTGCTTAGGTTTATGGCCGAGCAGACGAATGCTAATGCGGCCCAGAGCAGCCGGCCGTGACCCGCTGCTTCCAGTCAGACCAGGCTGTGGGTGTTCCGCCTGGCCTATTATTCTGCACTAGACCAACCTTTACTATTGTGGCCCAATGAAGCAAAATAGTCTAAAGTCGTGTCTTGCCCAGATTCTTTCCCCGTTGTTGTATAGCTTTGACTGTTTTCTAAAGTTTTATTTGTATTTATTCTCATTTTCCAGGGCTTTTGTTGATGTCGATTAGAGTTCACCAGTTGTAAAATCAGCTAAAACAGATGTGTAGGATGTGCACAGCCAGTGAGCTACAGCATACCTCTGCAGCTGCTTCAGCCGCTGGTCTGAAGGCAGAAAGTTGTGTTTGAGGTTGAGGTGAGTCAGGTCGTGGCTGTAGAACAGATTTGGGGGAAGCAGCTCCAGGCTGCAGCAGGACAGATCGACCGAGTTGATCCTCTGGGACACCATCTAAATGAAGAAGCACAGAGGATGAGGGAAAATGAGACGAGTGTTGAGGTGACGGCGAAAGACAAAGAGAGCGTGGCCTTTAACGGGATTATCTCCAGTGCGGGGGGGGCTTAGCTGCTTTTGTGTGTGGCCTGGCACTAATGGGTCAAATGTCAGGTAATGGCCAATCTTTTTAGGATTACACAGTGAGAGGAAAGTTGCACTCGGTTGCTGCATCTCACTAAAACATCACACTGTGTTGGACTATGTGTGGACAGGAGTAATGCCCATTTGAAATGACCAGTGTAAGGCATAATTAAGAACTGAACAGACAAAGCCAGGGCAAATTGCTTTAAATATATACGAGGAATCAAAAATGCATCTAGAACAAACTATTTATAAACGCTCTTCTAGCACCAACTTACAAAGACACAAAAACGGAATCTCGCATGCGAACCTGAGCACGTGTCATTTGATAGTCAAATGAACGGAAGTGGCCAATAAAAGTGTAACGTCATATCGGTTCATCTTCTGCAGAGACAGATAAGCGGCAGTGTCAGAGAGTGGCTGGAGGCGGCAGTGGGGCACGTGCTGCTTCTACACAGCCTGCTATTCTGAGTGGCCCTCTGGGTGCTTGTGACATACGTGTCCCTGTTAATATTTAGAAAGGAGGTTTTCTGGCTATGGCCTAGTTGAACAGTAAGTGGAGAGAGACACAAGTCTTTTACTGTTCGGGATTTTAACAGCAAAGTAAGCAACGCCGCAGTTTTCTGTCCACTCAGCGAATACGAGTGGTGGAATTCCATCGGCGCTCGCAGTCATGCATGTTCTGATGTACAACGCAGCTGACCCGTGAGTAGCGCTGGGGGAGCATATGCCCGCTCTTATTGCCCCTCACACAGTACCTTGGATGCGTGACGGTGCCAGCGCAGGTGCTCCGTGAAGCTGTCAAAGCTAACGTAGTAGGTCTGACTCTGAGGACCCGCTGAACTGAAGGCCAAGCAGTGGCTGTGCTTCTTTACCTCCTCCACCTGCAGACACACAAACACACAGAGCAACAGAGCGTGAAACGAGACATTTCTCTGAAGAAAACTTTAGTCGAGAAACAAACAAAGAAAAGTTGACACATGGATGTCTCAATATTAGCTTCGAGCCGTACATATCCAGTCAACCAAAAGCATGAAGCGACTTAAAGCATTCATGAGTGCGTGACTTGGACAGAAACAACAGCTTTTGTAACATGGTACAGCACACAAGAACACAGTCTGACCCACATTCTTCAACAAATACTTCCCACTTGAAATCAATATTAAGAGATTTACACTTAACACATGACTTTATTCCACTATTATGTGTGTTGTTCTTTGTAAAAAACAAGAAACTGACTTGGCAACTGGCTAGCATTATAGACAACTGAAATGTACTTGCTTCTAAACACTATGATATACTGTACACACAATGGTGGACACTTTGAAGGCTAATAATAGCTGCACGTGAGTAGTTCACTCGAGGTCATGCTGGGAATCTAATGCTGAAATCAGGGCGTGGTGGGAAATGAAGTGTCAATTGGCAAATAATGGTGAGGGCTTTCTAAAGAGACCTTGGCAGTAATGTGGTGGCCTTGGCAGATAGACAAAGATCCATAAAGCAATAAACAGGTAAAAGGCTGTTTCTCAGGAATAGCAAACCAGCTCTCAACCTAACTGTCGAAATGCATTTTTATTGAAGACTACACTGTAAATACAACAAGTATTTTCTTATGTTTAAGTAACAAAGATGAAAGAATGTTAAACTACATTCTAATATGGCTATAAATATATTGCCAAATTATCGTTATAGGCATCTTTGCAAATAATGTGGTCATGTTCGAAGCATTCAGAGGGAAAATAAAGAGAACATTTTCTCCACTATTACTTTAAATCATGATTATGTTTTTCTACTAAATAAAAATACAGAGACATGGAGAGGAGCAAAGTGCTAAACGGACAGTGCTAACCAGGAAGTATGCTAAAGTATGCAAATGTTAGCGAAGCGACGCTAACGAGTGCGGTTTTTCGCTTCTACGGAACAATTTGCTGTAAAAAAACATCCACATGGTCGGATTGACTTTATTGGTGTGTGATAAATATGTTAATAGTCCGCCAGAAAACGGCTAAAAAGAGTGAAAAATTGTGATTCCAATGAAAGGTTATCTTCCTCCTTGTATGACGCGATGCCGTGTGTAGCTATAGCGTTCGGGAATGTGATGTCATATCGCTAAGCATCATGGGATTAGCAGCAATTATAAACTAAAGGAGATTTTAAAAGTGAAAATACTGTTCACATTAAAACACTTGGGCTCCACAGTGAGTTCGAGGTATTTACCAGCAGTAACTCAGCAGCTAACAGAGTTGTTCCACTGCTTTTTTCTCCATTTTTTACACAGTTTTTAGCCTATGTTAGAAAATGCATGCTAACAGCTGGATCTCCATGGTAACTGTGGATTTTCCCAAACTCTATAGTAATATTAGGTGATGTGACATTCCTCTGACTGAGCCATACATATTTTTCACAAACACAGCCACAAATAAAAACGCACTGACTTTAAACATTTTCAAATGTTTTTCTTTAGTCACGTGTTTCTTAATTTAGCTCAATTTTAGCCTTGTTTTGGTCCTGATTTAGTACCTATTCAGTACTTTGAAGTATTTTTTTTAATGCCCTTTTTTAATTTTGTTCGTGTTGCCCTACTTGCAACGCTTTTCTTTTTTGCAAAGTTTGTATTACAGTGTATTAAAGTGAGCTGCGCCATAAATTAACTCTCTGCTGAATACCCAAATCCGGCCTGGCATCTACTGTATTTCAGGTTCACCTTGAGCTAAAATTCACAAAGCACAAAGCGTTGTTCAGTGTCCCACCAAAAGACAAACAGTTCATCAAGGTGAAAAGGACACATTTCACTATATAGGGCATCAGTGGGCGGTAATGGGGCTTTAGCATGGCAGATTTATGACTCAAATCGTAAAACGCCAGACCGTAAAAATAGCTGTTTGAGATTCAGCTCTTGGGGGTGACTCAGACGTACCTTCCCTCCGATGAGTGGCAGGATGTGCATCTTGCCCGTCTGGCTCTCCTTCACCGAGGAGACGATGAGACAGGTGCCACATAAGATGACCTGTCGCCTGGCCCAGCGGTTCACTGGCAGTTGGAGCTTCCCTTTGCGCACGTTGTATGTGCCAGACAGTTGGATGCGCTCCGAGCTCTCCACTGTCTGCGGCTTCCCTGGAACGAGGCATAGAAAAAGAGGGAAGGTTTGGGTGACTGGGGTTGAACGCTGATTTTGATAATCGGCACACCACTGGCGTTTTGGGCAAGACAGTTATCGAATATAGCAATGCATTTCTCATAATGTGAAGCCCCGCTATAAAAATGAGAATGGTATTTGAGAACATGAAAGTTTGAGAAAGGATAATGTACACTTGTATGGTGTAAGGTTATAAATCTGATTACCTTTTGTTCTATTTATGAATGAATCAATTTGTTTTACTTGCTGCAATGACAGTACAGCTTATACTGTTAGCATACACACATATGTTGAAGTATAAACTGTATAGCCATGACAAGTGTGTTGTTACTTGAAATAAGTAAATGCCAGACCAAAAGAGCAGTCTCCCCTACTGACTTTGTAGACATAGTAAACTACAACAACAATTATTTTGGTTTGTTTCTTTATTCTGTCTTAAGAATACATCCTAAAACAACTATACTATAACAACTGCTTGCTGTATGTCACTGTATCCTTATGAGACTGAGGCAGTCACATTGTATGTATAATATAGTTCAGTGGTTCTCAACATTTTTCACACCAAGCGAAAACAATTTTCACTAAGTTTCTGCAATATTAAAACATCCAGTGTTGCATACATTTTTCACCAAGCGCTTGTATTCATAATAGAGTGTGACCATTGCGCAAAGCCTTCTCCAGCACGTCACAAAGATTCTCAATGGGGTCAAGATCTGGACTTACTGTAACTGTTACAGTATGTTGAAATAGGCCCGTGCCATCAGGGAAGAAGAAATCCACTGATGGAATAACCGGGTCATTCAGGATGTTCAGGTCGTAAGCCGATATCATTCTTTGGGCACATCGTGTTGCTGAATCTAGACCTGACAAACTGCAACAACCCCAGATCAGAACAGTTTGTTAACCACTTACCACCTGCCTGAACCGAGCACATATCCTTCAGGATGGTTTTATCCAAATCTATACGCTTCTTGAACAAAGTGTCAAAACAGCGATGAAAGCAAGGATGAAAATACAACAAAAAAGAGCCACAAACGAGCCACATAAAAGAGACAAAAACGGGCCGGAAAAGCAAAAATAACACAAGAAAAAAAAAGAGACAAAAACATGACTAAAAAGTGACGAGTTACTCTAGTATATAGGCTGTAAGATAGAAGCGTTCAGATTTGGGTAAAGCCGAAATGGAGAAACTGTGTTCGGTTAAGGCGGGAGTTAAGAAGTTAAATCCAGGCGGCGACTTTGGTTTTGGTCAGGCAGTGAATACACAAGGTCAGACTGTGGGTTAAACTGGATCAAAAGTTGGACGTAGTAGTTCTAAACAAAGATTAAAGGCCAAAAGAGGGAAAACCTACAGGGGAGTATTTAACCAGTCTTACATTTTCAACTACAAAGGCGTGAAGAAGCTTCGGAAAATAGGAGTGAAATGTCCTCCATTCTATTAACCCAGTCCTGTCGACGACATCTAATATTATGATATTATGTCAAATTTCTATTAACCTGCATAAATGGAGTGGATCGCTGCATATCAAGAAGGATATCTGATTCTCACATAAAACCTCTGCCAAATTATAACCTTGCCTTTGCATACACCACATTTATTACCGATTTCTAGAAAATTGTCTACTGACTGCAAATATAAACACTACGTTAACTCATATGGCTCCCTTTAGAATGGCCAGTAAATTACCCTGGCATATCTAAATACCGAGCACGCTCCGCTGCACGCTCTGCTGCACTGTCACAGTCAGTCTTGGTTTCTGAATTTTAATAGCAGGTGCACCTCTTAAATTATGCTCTTAAAATTTCCCTCAGTAGCTTTAGTGCATTTAACCTGTGCACCCCGGCTGTGTTGGCCCCACTCTCTCCTTGCTTCACCACCAGCCGACCTGCGTAACCTGACAGTCCGGCGGCTTATCAGGTGTTCCGTCAACCGGGCGCCCCTTATCGTTCTGCCTCAAACATACCCCCTGCTCTCTGTCTGCCTCCACCTCCACCAAAAAAAAAAAAAAAAACTCTCCCTGACAACCTTTTCAATCTGTCCAATTTCGATTCGGCCTCTCAATATTTCTGGACACTTTTCTTCAACTTTGAACCGAGGTTAGCATGATTGTTTCCCCAATTTTCAATTTGCGGCAAAGCTAAACAAAAAGGCTGATAAACTCTTGGAACAGACACACATTTTGCAAAGCAGGAGTGAGAGGACAAGTCAGTAGGGCTTTGAATGAATTACGACTTTTACAGATTTTCAGCGAATGCAGCAGAATCCATTAGCACTATAATGAGAAAAGTGGTGTTAAGCAATTTTCAAGAACATGTACATTTTTCCGTCGTAGACAAAGGTTCTCAAGCTGTCGTCGGCACAGGGTAACTTAATTTTCAAGTAAAATACATGTGCCACTTCATAGTCTGCTTGGTCTATTGAAACTGACGTATCGCAGCTAATCTCCATGTTAACGCAGGACAGTCAGCGCCATACTAGGGGATAACAGACCGCTTTCCATGGAAGTGGGCAGAATCAATATAAGTTGAAATAACATAATTAACCTCTTAACCCCTGACTTAACCAAGCATATTTTCTAAAGTTTGATTTTACCCAAATCTAAAATCTTCTTGAAAAAAGCATAGATGTAAGTAAATATGGGTGAAAACTCAGCAAAATAAGCATTCAAAGAACGAAAAAAAACAGGTGACAAAAATGCATCAAAACATGCAACAAAAAAGCAACAAAAACATGGCAAAAACTAGACAAAAAGCAACAAAAAAGTCAACAACACGAGGAAAAGTCTTAGATCAGTTTTGTAGGTCTTAGCTTTCAAATGAGGCATTACACTGGCCAATACAGGTGCTCGTCATAATTAGAATTATCATGAAAAAGTGTATTCATTTCTGTTATTCAACTTAAACTGTGAAACTAATATATGGTAGAATCAGTGACGTGCGGTCAGGGGAGGCAGGTGAGGCCAGGCCTCACCAGTCATCATGGAAAAATACAAAAATTAAAAAATACAATAAACTTTATAAAAACAAGTCCCTTGTCTTAAGATGATAGGGATTTCCTATGATTTTAAATCAATCTCGTGGTTAAAAAAATGCCCAAATGTTTTATCAGTTGTTGATATAAGAGGGCGGAGCTGTGGCGAGCCTCTGGCGTCCCGCACACACTTGAGCTCGGCTCATTCACTCAGCGCTCTGTCCCATTCGGGGTTTTTTTCGCCCCCTAAAAGTAAAATACATTTTTAAATGGGTTTTTGTTTTATCACTGCTATGATAAAATATTGATCAATGTGATTTTTTTGAAATAAGAGTTTTTCCCTACACAACACACTTTTGCTCCTAAAATGAAAGAACTATCAAATACACAGAAAAATAATGTTTTAGACCATCTATTTTAAACAGGCCTTGAACTTTTCTCTGTGCCACCGGTTAATTTCCTGCTCATGGCACAATCGATGGCCCGTTTGCGAAAGGTCTGTTTGCCGAATGTGTAACATAACCCGCCATTGTTGATCTTGAAGTCATGTTGTGAAGCAAAGGTGACCACGCAGCTGTGCCCAGGCATCGAGACACAAGAGGGCTTTGCAATACTGAGCAATACGTCTGAAAGCTGTCAAGAGCCGAGGCGGTTCACGTCCACAGCTATTAAAGCGCACTTGTGAAGTAAGTGGAGTGTACAGCGCACAAATGAAAACGTGCGCTTTATCTTTCCTTCAAAGGGTCATTGTTTCAATCCGCTGGGAATGCTATAAAAGGGCAGAACATTTGTATCAATGAAATAAGTATGTAGATGTGGAATACAAAAAGAGCCTCTTACATTGACATACACTATTGCTACAGCTGAGCTAACCGTCCAGTGCTAGCTTAGCGTAGACAGACTTGTGTCTTGTGTAAGAAGGATCGAGTGAATGTTTACATGTGGCCTCAGAGTGTTCGCTATGGGGCACGTTTTGTGAAATTGGGCTCATTTCATATTTCACACAAGTGGGTTGTTTGATATTGATAAGTTTGAAACCTGAAGCTAATGTACACAACAAACACGTGTGCATGTCACTCATTCATTTACAACAACTATAAGTAACCAAAAAAGTAGTATTAATTGTTGGATGTTGCAATACCATCCGTATCTTCCACATGCACCTCATTCTGAAGTGAGATCTCTTCTAAATGGTCTATCCAACTTTATTGTTATGATTATAGGATTATATTTTACAGTAGATTTACTTTATTAACCCAAGCACTTACAAATTTAATTGCGACACCCATTAAAACTACCGGGTCACTGTTTCCTTACAATACAATATAACCCAGACATAGCCTACTGTACACAACAGGTGTCCCCTTTCATTTTAACTTGCAGCCGAATGGCGAAGCTAAGGATAGTTAACACGAGCCTCAAGTTTCCTTTTGCAGACAAAAGAGAAAAGACGGATAAGGAAGGTTGAATTAAAAAAAAAACAAAAAAAACAGCACAAACCTAGATATAAGAATACGCACAATAGCTATGTAAATCCTTTTACAGTATGTTAGACTCCTGACTTCTCCAGCAAGAGGTGGAGCGGGAGTGTATTCTCCTGCGCGCACTCACAGAGAGGGTATGTGTTGCATTAGACAAATTATTCACAAGCTTTTAGCCTCAATATGTCACATGGGCCTATTCTTACTATTTTTAGGCCTTTGTTGGAAGCAGCTCTCATCCGCACAAGCAGCACAGGCCATCTCTTGTATTTTGTCTTATTTCCGACATCCATACACATGCGCTGGCAGTGATTAACCATCTCCATATGCGCATCCATCTAATTGTTCCCCCCGAACGTTGACAAGCTAGGAACAAAAAGAGATCTTTGAAAATGAGGGGAGATTCAGCTTCCGAGAATTACTTTAGCGATAAGAAGTTTACAAAAAAAAAAAGGGCTGCGTGCACGAATGCCGGCTTTAATAAGCGTTGCAAAATGGATGAAGGCTTCACAGTGGGATTGGGGGGTCATCAATCAGAAGGTCCATGGGAAAGTAAAGTGGAGCGGGTACGGACATGGGTGGGACTCCGGCACAAGTATCCTGTTTACCCTGGCTTGGTCAGGACAGGATCTCTTCACAGAATGGCTACATGTTTCATCCTCACTGTGCGATATGTAAAATGTCCCTTCACTTACAGGATTGGTGTGGGTAAGAGAAGAGAAAAAGTCAAACAAATGTCACAAAACCTTCTCCCAGTGCAGCTCAGCATTAATAATCCAGGTGCACACAATCCTACACTGAGCGTATTCTTGGCTGCCGTGATGACAGTGATGATGGTCATCCCAAAATCTCTGCACACGAAGAGAATTTTAAATAGCTCCAGTAGAAAAGGGGAGGGTCTATTCCTAGAGCTACTGGATGTGGGAGTACAAAGATGGCTTCCTTCCGGTTTTTCGATATTCGGCGGATACAGCTGTATGATGCAATACCTGTGTAACTATGTTTAGATCCCCATTCTTCAGTAGCAGGCAGGTACATTAAGAAAAGCTTTATTAATATCAATATTCACCATACAACATAAAAAGATTGCATACTGAAAGCCTCAACAAACAATTTTATAACTTTGAAGTCAGAAAATACCAGGTTGGCATAGTGTCACCTATGGCTTATTTGTCATCTGCACAACACTGCAGCTAGAATCTAAAGTAAATTCATCAATTAACTTCATATCCCAAGACAATTCAGTTTGCTATTCTCTGCTTATGAACAACTGGGAATAGACCTAAGCTAAATGCATTAGATAAAAATCTGTGCAATTACAAAATCTGCATTAGTAAATGTGCATCAACTCTGTGACAGACATACAAGTTAAGTTTAACAGACCTATACATTTTAGAAAGCAAAGAAATGAACTGACAATGATCTTTTTCAACAAAATCAATGAAACCATAACCATGTTGTTAACTGCAATCAATCAATACGCTGTTTTTAGCTTAATTCGTTCACGATTAAGGCTGCATGATTAAATGAGATTGAATTGAAATATGAATAGCTGTAATTAGCAAATTGTGAAAGCTGAAATTATTTTGATAGGTCTTCATTATATATGGCCCTGTTCATAACTTGGCCCCTGTGAAGCGCAC
Organism: Neogobius melanostomus; assembly: GCA_007210695.1. NCBI lineage: Eukaryota > Metazoa > Chordata > Actinopteri > Gobiiformes > Gobiidae > Neogobius > Neogobius melanostomus. The sequence continues at coordinate 16,085,153 of VHKM01000009.1, read as the reverse complement.
ATCAGAGAGAGATGCAGATGTGCACCAGCTGCTCCTGACAGTGAGCAGACAGCGCAGCCGCGCTCATGATTACAATTTATGGAGCGTCCTTAGAGGCACAGGGAAACACCGCACGGTTACTAAGTATTCCCCGTGTACGCCGACCTATTGACAAATCAGCCTCCTGTGAACATCGCCACCGACGCCATCCATCATTGTTAGTGATCAACACTAAGCGCTGACCCCTCTCCATCTATCTCCCATTTAACCGATCGAAGGCCTCTTCATTTGGGGTCTTCCGAGTAATAAGGTCCCTTGGTCGAACAGCACTGGCCGAGCTAAATACAGAGTGACATAAACACACCTCGAGAGCGGGACGGCGCCGTGAAGTACCGCGGGGCAGCGCCTGACCCACATAAGTCACAGTGGAGTGGAGCATGCGCACTCAGCTCACTCTATAGGCGCTGACAGATGTGATGAGCTGGTCGGCGAGACATGCACTGATAAATGATTCGAAGCCCCCTATACCCACATGTGTTGTCTTTAGATGCATAACATGAGAAAAAAGTGAAAACTGTTATGAGTATTGCGATAATGATTTTGCAAGGTAAATCACAACTACTCTTGCCCGTTTATAAGTTACCGTGCATTTTTGTTTTAGGCTAGCAAAAACAAAGTGTAAATCTCCGTCAGATGGAAGACCACAGTGATTTTGTGACATACTCTTTTATTATTGCAAAAACTATAAATTGTGCAGCCCTACCACACATTCAAGTACAATTTTCTACAGCCTATGACGAAAAATGCAAGATTGTGGAGTGTGGATATATGTTGCCACTGATGATTTAAAGGCGCATTATGGAGCTTTTGATGTGAAAAAATAAACCCTTTCTATTAGTGCATATATTACTTTGAGTGGTTAGCATGGCGCCTTTATGACGCTCCAAGCACAACTTTTTTTAGAGTTTCCGGTAGGTCTTCACTGCTCACCAGGAGACCTACAAAACGACTGATCCTGGAGTGTTGTAGAAACCACAGTGATCGAAAGTAAGGGCGCCATGCAAACCACCCATACAGCCATTGGGTCACAAAAAGTTAAATTACGCACAATTATCAAGGTTTTTGTTTGTTTTTTCGCAGGTTTCAGAAATCAGGCAAAAAATATTCTGATTAGTCAACTGTTTTGACATTTAAAATACCAGATATCCATTACATGAAATAACACAACATTGTTACAGTAGAAATTGAACTGCTGATACTGTAACATCAAAAAATGAATATGCTGCCCTAAATACCAACAGAATAAATCATTGCCCACCTTAAACCTTGATGGTACTGAACTGTAATGCTCCTAATCAAATCATCTTTGGCCACGCTGCAGAAATTAGCTTATCAAGAGGCTGTGAGCTCAAAGTGACAGAGGGCAGGCGTGGGACGCAGCGAAGCCAGCTGTTAGGACACAAATAGCCGCACTGGCCTTCTGTCATGGACGATGCTGCCACGAGCGCACATATGTCAACCTCCAAGTGTGCGGCAGGTAATTAAAGGATAGTCTCTCCCCTCTCTCTCTCTCTCTCTCGCTCTTTCTCTCTCTCTGAAATCGGTCATTCATTCATGTACCCGCCCCCGACTTGCTCTCTTTTTCGGTGTTTGCAGGAGTTGAGGTGATGTGAAGTGGCAGGCTGTGGTTAGCCGACTGTCTGCTCCACAAAAATGGCTAAGAGAGGTGCTACGGGGCATCCGGGGTGACAAGCGCTTTCCCTGCGCAGTCGTAAGGGTTGAACGACTTCGGACATATCTCAAGGCGAAATTTCCAAATAAAAGTTGTAATTAGATTTGTGAAATAGAGGTCTACTTCAAAACGCATCCAGGAGCGCAGTGGCATTTCAGAGCAAACTGAAACTTAGACAAGGATCCTTTGCCTACTGTTTTTCTGTCATGTGAAGCCGAAGTGTTAGCCACTACTTTTTGCGACATGACAAACTCGCCTTTTTGCGACATGACAAACTCATTGTACGTCCGCGCACCAGCACACCAAAGAAAGCTTAAACACCGGGAAAAACATATGGATTTTGGTATGTAAACCACATAATTTCACATGTCCTGTAATACATATACTCATACAATGACGTCCAATCATACTTCATATGTTGCTGACGGCAGTGACCTGGGATTATTACAACATAGGATTTTGGACTGTGAGCTCTTGGAGCTGAAAGCTTCAGAGTACACCGAACATAATGCACTGGACTTGGAAGATCAGTTAGACCCAGATAACCTGTTCTTAACATCTAACGCAAGTAATTGCAAATATTACACTGAGAATGAATTTAACATCTCTGTTAAAACAGAAGGGAAATTCTCAATTATCCATTTCAATAGTAGAAGCATGTACGCAAATTTTGACGCAATCAAAGAATACCTAAAACAGTTTGAGAATCCATTTAGTATCATTGCAATATCAGAAACATGGTTTAATGAGGATAAAGGCATTGTTTTCGAGTTAAACAATTATACGTTAAACTATGTAAACAGAACCAATAAAGGGGGAGGAGGAGTTGCTATATACGTCCTCAAGAAATTTAAATTCAAAATATTAGAAAAAATGACCGCATCAATAAATAATTTGCTTGAATGCTTATCAATAGAAATTATCAATGAAAAAAAGAAAAACATAATAGTTAGTTGTTTATACAGGTCACCAGGCTCATGCGTGGAAATATTTTCAAATTGGGCGGAAAAAACATTCTCAGAACTGAGTAACAAGGTATTATTTATCTGTGGGGATTACAACATCGATTTGATAAATCCAAATAAACATAAGACAACTGATGAGTATATTACTCGCATGTACAGTATGAGTTTATACCCAACTATCACAAGACCTAGCAGAATAATATTTAACTGGGAGACAACAGTATGTGAAGATGGGGGAGTTTACATCTGGATATTTGGACATTGGTTGTGGGGTCCCACAGGGATCTGTCTTAGGCCCAAAGCTGTTCAATTTATATATTAATGACATTTTTAACGTGTCTATACTATTAAAATTAGTGATTTTCGCAGATGACACAAACGTCTTCTATTCCAATGACAATTATAGTACTTTAGTAACTAACGTAAACTGTGAATTAAGGAAATTAAAAACATGGATGAACATTAACAAATTGTCTCTCAACCTAAATAAAACAAAAGTAATGTTTTTCGGTAATTATAATGGAAAACCAGACCCAGTAATTATAGACGGTGTAGTTTTAGATACAGTCTCAGAAATTAAATTCTTAGGAGTCACCATTGACAGTAAATTAAGCTGGAAACCACACATAAGACACATACAAGGTAAAGTCTCCAAAAGTATCTCAATCATTAATAAAGCAAAGTTTTTCTTAAATTACAATGCATTATTTTTGTTATATAGTTCATTAGTTTTGCCATATCTAAATTACTGTGTAGAAGTTTGGGGCAATAACTATAAAAGCTCATTACACCCCCTTGTTATACTCCAAAAACGTGCGGTAAGAATTATACACAAAGTAGGATATTATGATCACACTAATATATTATTTCTGCAGTCTAAACTGTTAAAAATGCATGATTTAGTTGATTTATCTACTGCCCAACTGCTGTTTAAAGCCAACAAAAATGCGCTACCTGCAAGGATACAAATGCTTTTTGCACGCACAGAAGGGAGATATAACCTGAGGGGGTGTGACAACTTTAAGGTTCAAGCAGTGTCTTCCACTAGGAAAAGTATGTGTGTGTCTGTATGTGGAGTTAAACTCTGGAACAAATTGGGGGCAGAATTTAAACAATGTCCTAATATTCATCATTTCAAATCAAGATATAAAAAAATGGTATGGTCATTGTACCAGAAGGAGGAAATGGGTACTTGATTTACTAATGGGTGTCACAAAGTGCTGTATACTTTAAAGGTCAGATCTAACTAATAATGAAGTATATTGTGGTTGTTACTAATATACTATTGCAGTTGTTATTGCCATTGTTATTGTTGTTGCTGTTGTGTTGTTATCATCACTATTTTAACTTTAAACTTTAAATGTAACAGTCTAGGATTATTACCTAATAATCTGTAGATTATTCTTAGAATCAAACTTAATCGATTCAGACAGCAGTACGGCTATTGATGCTGATGGTAATATAAAGGAATTAAATTCTTAGAAGTAAATCATGCACATATCTATGTACTCCGCATTCAACATAACCCGTAGTACAGGGCAGACAGGTGGGGGTCGGCAGCTCGAGGAAACCCTCTTCTGGCAGCAGACTCCTAAACATTTGTCTCTTTTAATGCATAGTATAGGACACTCAACAAAGGATGGTCCGGTTACTCGGGGGCTGCTCCCCTCTGGCAGCTGGTCCAGTCACAGAGAAAAAACAAACAAACAAAAAAACAAAAACGAATCCCTTGTAACACACATCATTAAGATCATTCTTGTTATTATGAGCATCAATCGGTCTGCGATTAATGTACCTTTCATGAATAAATGTGGAGTATGTTATGTATCAAACATTTTGATACAGAGTAATGTTATATGGGTTGTAATGGTGATGATGAATAACGATAATGCCAACACGGTAATGAATTCGGTATGGGAAACAGAAATAATACAATGGTTGTAGAGTGTGAGATACTGTGAGTGTTGACCTGGTATAATGCAGTATGGCATCTGTTGAAATGTAACCAACTCGGTTGATAGTTGTCTTGTAAGATGGTAAGAAATATGCAGTGTTGTTAGTTATTGTTATTTAAGTTTATGAACAGGGGTGGGAGTCAATAAGCTTGTCTTCTTCCCACTCCTTTTCGAGTTAGAATGTATATTATTATTTTTTCTTTTTTTGTTTTTTCTTTTATTGTGTATATATATTTTTCTGTTTTTTTCTTGGATTTTGTGCCTTAGCTCGAAATAAAAACTCAAACAAACTTTCTGTTAGAAACGTCTGGGACACGTCAAGTCATTTCTTCCGCTAATTTGATGTCAATCCCAATACAGCTGTTTATCTGTAATATCCCGTATCAGTCAGTGCAAAGTTATAGTGAACTTTGGAACTTCTGTCACCTCTGATGAACCACATTTAGTGCTTCATATGACTGTGCTCAATTCCAGTTGAGGCGCTTTTTTTGTAAATGTCCAATAAATATTAAATTGACTTCGCTGTTATTGTTGTTCATTCCTTCATACTCCTGTAAGACTCCACATTTGTTTTGACACGGACAAACCATGTATCTGATGGGTTACTCCACACACCAGTCACGTCCATCAAAACTCAAGCAAATCGAGTCAATTCCACATTAGATTAATCTTGTAGCCTTATATCACTCGCCTCTCTGCACTTCTAGAACAACTCCATTTCGAGCGGCGAAATACATGGTTCATGCTGTTCCACAACGCCACAATGACTGATGTTTAATTAGTAGCGTCTTAATCCTACAAATATTCTCCTCTATGAATGCTCCATGCAGATGCCTTCACATAAAAGGGACCGAGGCGAAACACTGGCCCACCTCCCCACGGGGGCCTGCGGGGGTGTTGATGTGTGAAATGTGTCAAGCTGTCCGCTTTGTGCAAGCCAAGGAGTTACACAGAATAAAGCGGTTGGATTAAAAAAAAAAAAATTGTCGAAAATCTGTCTCTAAAAAAAGAGAATGTATTGAATATGAACAAAAAAGTAATTTGACAGGCAATAATAAAACACGTACATCATATTAAATAATCAACAAAATAACACACTGAATGAAGGCTAGTATTAACGACACAAAAACATAGCAGAAACAATGTACATCACGTGCAAGAACTGAAATGGACATATCATGCATTATTGTGACAAAAAACCCTGCTCTGAGCAACTTCAGCATTGATCCATTTTTAATAATTTATATGAATATGCAAAAGAACGTTTATCAAAAAAGGCTGTCCTTTTACACATATTTGTTGATTGGAGCTCCCTCTGCTGGCACCAAGGCGATAAAAACATGATAAAAACATAACGCAATCCACTATTTTAGGCTAACAGCTGGCTAACAAGTCCACAATGCTGTGATAAGTTTGAGTACAGAACGGCTAAGGAGCTGGTTAATCAGTTTCTTGATATTTTTGTTTCAGCTATTTTATCTATAAAACATATATTGCATTTTCTAACCAACAAAGTGTAAAATAGTAATACAGGAACATTATAATCAAATACCTGCAAAAAGCAGGTTCCTGAAAGGTTAATTCAGGAACAGCACCTGGGGATAAACACGTCACTGTGCAACTGGCTGCTGGAGTTTGTGATGGAGAGACCACAGGCTGTACGTGTCGGCGGCAAGTCCTCCAGAACCATCACACTGAACACGGGGGCTCCCCAAGGCTGTGTGCTGAGCCCCCTCCTGTTCACCCATGACTGGGCTCCAAAGTACGACTCAAACCTCTTCATCAAGTTTGCAGACGACACAACAGTGGTGGGTCTCATCAACAACAGAGACGAGTCAAACTACAGGAGTGAGGTGAGCAGTCTGGCCATGTGGTGCACACAGAACAATCTCTCTCTAAATGTGGAAAAGGCAAAAGAGATTGTTGTGGACTTTCGAAGAGCGCGGGTCTAGCATGCTCCTCTAACAATCAACGGTGCTGCAGTGGAGAGTTCCTGGGTGTGCACATCACAGAGAACCTCTCCTGGATCATGCACACTACATCACTGGTCAAGAAAAGTAATCAGCGTCTCTACTTTCTCAGCAAGTTGAGAAGAGCCAGCGTCCCGCCTCCGTTATGTGCAAATAAAGGGACTATAGAGAGCATCCTGACCAGCTCCATCACTGTGTGGCACGGCGCCAGCACACCGAAGGAGCCTCCAGCGCTTCATGAGGGCAGATTAGAAGATCTGCGGAGCCCTTCTCCCCACCATTAAAGACATGTATGCTCCACCCGGGACCCTACGCACCCATCACACAGTCTCTTCAAGGTAATGCTGTCAGGGAGGAGACTGTGGACTCTACGGGCCAGGTCCAGTCGACTGAAGAACAGTTTTATCCACCAGGCAATTAATTCATGCTGTATGAATACTTGTGCACGCCCCAACTTTTCGGTTTTCTATTTTGTGAAAAATAACAGAATCATGTATCATTTTGCGTTCACTTCAGTTACTTGTGTGTGAACTTTCAGTAAAAAAATCTTTATGTTTATGGTTGACAAAATGTGCAAAAGTTCAAGGTGTATTAGTACTTTCGCGAGGCACTGTATGAGTATTGTATTGCAGTTAACAAGGACGTGTAACTGATAGCATAAGACATATATAAAACAATATAAATTCCAAAGTTGATGACCTGTTCAGCATGCCATAGGTTCAACGTACTCCACTATCTCACACTCGCTATTTCTAGTCATTTTATTGGTTTTAAAAGGAGCAACATCCACACAAAAAGGTAATATTTCATGTTGCATAAGATTTTCCATATTATTGCTCTCTGAAAGCTCCACAAAGGTTGAGACCTCACATGAGTTCAACGCTTCCCACTCAAACGCATTTATCACAGTTCCTGTCCCCGGCCGGTAATGGCAAAACCGATTTCCATAATGGCCGCAAACGTGTCCGACAATATCAATTAACACCGTGCAACCTTTGTCACCTCGCACTTTTTGAAGACCGCCGACACTGACGCTGTTGAAGCTAACTCCAAGTGACAACAAATATTTAATTTATGCTGTTTTGCACTCTCCTGCCTCCAAGTGCCTGGCCTCCTTCGCCCTCAATTATCAAACGTTGCATGTTATAATTTCGCCTAAGTAATTGCACGTCTAGGGGAGCAAAGGTAAAACAAATGGGGAGTTTGGACAGCGCCACAAGCTTCTGATTAGCTAAGATTATCTAATTATCACTGTGGCAGCGTGTTTTTATCATATCTTTAATTATTAAAACAATTAAAGGTGATTAAGGTGATTTGCATTTCAGATTACTACGGAGTGATACATTTTAAATCGTGCGGGTGGATTTAATACAGGCTTAAACACTGAAATAACACACATAAAGTAAGAGGAGGTGGCAATTTTGGCTGATAGAACCGGCTAAAGCTTATTATGCAGGTGATATTGCACGCTGCTAGGGAATTCTATTACATTACTATTGCAGTGGTGGCCTGGATGACCATGAGATGTCCCTTCAGAGAGGCCCAAGCGGATAATTAATACTTTGATGGATGTCCCGGAATACTTATAGCTCATTTGTCTTAACGCCAGGAAGGAGGAAAGATTTCGGGCATACGTACGCTGACACTCAAATCTGGACGTGCGCAACCACTGTTCTTCCGAAGGAACACATCGTGAATCCAAATGAGGTCGCAGCCCGTAATATCGTCCCCATCAAACCATTATTACCCTCTGCCCCCGGGGGGAAAGGCGACTGAGTAGCCTCCTGCTATTATAGCCATTGTACAAGTCCTTTTCTCGGGTCAGTGAGTGCAGCGCCGCTTGCAGCCTGTGGGGGCAGTGTGTCGATGTGGCGTGCCAGAGAAAGCTGCAGGGATTTTGTCAGGCTTATGTTTTTGGTGAACATTGACCCACTTGAGCCAAATTCACACATGGGCTCTTCTCAGAACAATGTCAGGAGATTTTTTCCCCAAAAATCATTATCAGAAGAATGTCCTGAAATTTAAGGCTATTCAAGACTAAATGTATTGCTTGCATAATCTGTAATTGCTGTAACACGTTGTAATATTAGACCTACAATTAGTGTTAGAAAGGACAGCACAGCAATTAACCCCAGTTGAATCAAAGCAATTACTAAAATGGTCACAAAGTCTGCATGTAGTTTGTTATTTCTTGAGCAAACAACCAAATATCAATGGGGTTTGTCATCTATAATCTTGCAACACTGCAGTTTACACCTCACATAACATGCTTTGAAATGTATTTTAAGTTCATAGCACTTTATATCTTTTCAAAATCGTGCACCTCAAGCGTCAGAATTGTTGCTTGATAACTATCTGTACGCAAAAGTCATGTGGGAAATATTACACGCAGCAGCTGTACTGCAGGTCAGGGTTGTACACAATATGAAAAATGCATTATCTCTGTGGAATTGAGCAATAAACGCCTGCTGTCTTTGACCGACCTGCCAATATTTGACCCCTTTGACGAAGCAAACACACTGGACTGGATTCAAACATAGAGAGAAGAGCTGGTTCCACAGAGGTTACCACTGTTGTTACTATACTAAAATATATTAATCAGTTTTCTACAGCTTATCTGTTGTCAGGTCGCAGGTTTAATACAATCATTTTATTTTCCGATAGAATAATGTGTTTACTACTTGTGTGTACTGGATGTATAAAGAATTCTTGTTGAATTGAACCAAAGTTTGTCATTTTTTGTGCAATTTCACTGGAGTGTCACCTCCCACTCTAGGACCTGGTGGGACTTTACATCTTTGGCCTTGAATAAAATGATTCTCGTAAAGTCGGCCATTTAAGTCTAGAAATGTCCAACTGTGTCGATGTAGTGGACTCTGTTTGTCTATTATTTGGTCTCTATGTTAATTTTGTAAGGAATTAGTGTAATTCACAGCCCTACTACATTACTGACTGTCTAAATCAGTGGTGCCAAACTCATTTTGGTTCATGAGCCGCGTTCAGGATTTGCCCACGGGCCGAACAACGTTAACAGGATCATAAACATCAAAATAAGTTTTAAAGGTGCATTGTGCAACTTTTTATGTGGAAAAAAAAAGGTAGATAATTGTGCATATTTGACCTTGTAGTGCCCCTGCGGCTGTATGAGTGGTCAGCATGGCGCCTTTACTTTCCATCACAGTGGTCTCTAGGACGCTCCAGGATCAATTGTTTGGAAGGTTTCCACTGCTGACTGACCCAAACACCAGAAAACCTACAAATTCCTGGAGCGTCCTAGAGACCACTGTGATCGAAAGTAAAGGCACCATGCTGACCGCTAATACAGGCGGTAGGTCACGACAAGGTCTTTTTTTCACATAAAAAGTCTAAGGCCGGTGCAGATGCCGCTTTTTGGGGTATTTTGATTGTCCGGTGCTGATATTTTTGGCAAATTGTTGAAAATGTATAAATGGCCGGATATGGTCCTAAACTAAGAGTACATCGAAACGCCAACCAATTTGACTCTGATTTTGGAGCACTGTCCCAATTGTTCCTTTCTGTCCTTTGCTTAAAGTAAAACACAAACCAGACTATTACATTCACTCCCCACTGACAACCTAACCGACCCTCTCTGATCACAAAATGTCCCTTTGTTTACCATTACAGATGCGGCATTGTCTGCAATTCCCTGTTCCCGTCCCACTGAACATCGCCGCTTCCTCCTCACCGCACACATATCAAGTGTCCCAATCGATGTGCGCTTAAAATAGAAGCATATGCTGCAGCCTCAGATGAGTATTACGGGGGCTCGGCGGGGGCATGCCACAGCACCCAGGTGTGGTTACGACAAGCAGTGATTCCCCTTTGCCGGCTCCAGTGCTGACGTACATAGAAGTGCGCGCACACCCCCCGCTCCTCCCCTCCACTACTCTCCCCTTTCTTTTCTTTCCCCCCCCCCCCAGCTCGGCTCTCACTGCTCTTACTGTATGTAATGGGAGACCGCCAGTTACGAAACGCTACATTGGAAAACACAAGCTCCTACACACACAAACACACGCGCACACCGATTGTTGCCTGGTTTGTGTGTGCATGCAGAAATGCTAATCAGCGACAGAGTGGTGATTTGCTCGTGCATAAATTTAGCACGCGTGGCCATATAGTGGATTCTAATTCAGCACATGGCTGTGTACATCGGGCCATGATTGCGAGACGGCAGTGTGGTCTCACAAATATGAATAATTGAACATGTCTGTACGGCAAATACGTATGTGTCGAGAAAATGAATAGACAAACTGGAAATGGAGATTATTTTTTGTGCGTTTAAAAAAAGAAGTTGCCCAAACAAATGCCGAATGGCGGATTAACAAGATCTGCCAAGGGAATTCATGTGAAAGTGGCCAAGACGGAAAAGGCTAACCTTAACTTTGGATGTGTACTACTACACGACAGTGCGGTAAGCTGAGATGGGGGTGTTTCGTCACCTAAGGCGGAAAAAAAACATACTCACATGAGAAGAGTGGCGCGAAGCTAGGTGATCAGATCTCAAGCAGCTGAAAACATCATTAAAAACGGCTTAAAAAACAAACCCTTGTGGGCAAACAAAACGACTAATCCGCTAATTATGTGTGTCATTTACAAATTGCCCTAATTGATAATACACCCTCTGATGTTTGCATAACATTAGTGTTAAGTATAAATAATGGGTGGTCAATGTGTAATGAACAACTGCTTCCATTTTCATCTGTGAACACACTTTCTTGTGCAGTTCTCGTGCTCCAACTCCCCCTCCTCCTTATATTATGATGCCAGTGATGTGAAGCAACATGAAACCATAGACTGTACAAATAATAGACAACTCCTCCTCACTCCTCCCCGTTTACCATAATGACGACATTCGAGGGGGAAATCATGGCGGGTTTACAGACTCCTCCCCCCAGCTCTGACGAAGCATGTTCCTAATAAGGGCATAAGTGCAGGATCTTCACTGTAGACTCGGCCTTTGCGTGACGTGTAGCTCGCGCAGCTCCAATGCTAACAGTCCGCCCCCCGTTAAGTAGGAGATTTCTAAAATTCATCCTACGATAACCAGCCCGGCGCCTCTGATTGTGTCTAACCCAGCGTAATCACAGGAGGAATATCTAGCTGTAGACAGTTCCAAAAAATTAGGCACCGGGCATTAAAGTTGTTTTTAACGTTTCTAAAGTGATTGCACTAGTCCCCCATTCCAATGGGGGACTAGCGGCTATATGGCGGTACTACAGCAATGGGGGAGCAATGGCGGCCTCCAGTGTCGTCGTCGCAAAGCAGAGCAGCCAGTGGCCATTGCATGAAACCCACAAACTCAATTTATGCAAGAACTTGGATGAAAACAACGATGAAGCGACTCAGGAGAGGTGCAAGAATATTGTTGTTGTTTCCCCTGCTACTGTGTGCCTGTGCACACAGTGTCATCGTGTCCCTGGGTAAATTGCCCACTTCAGTCCCAGTAATGTGGCTGGTGGCAACTCGCCTCTTGATTGCTCCTGTTCTATACAGAGTCTGGTACTCCATAGAGATTGGATTTTTCCAGCCAAATCTGATTGGATCAGGGGCTGGAAGCAAATCCAAATAAAAAAATATTTAAGCCAAAACATTCAGAAGGTGAGTGGCGGCTGCAGTGCATTGTTGTTGTTTTTTGTTCCTGTGCTTCTGTTTGGGAAAGAGAGGAGCACCGTGTTGCACTAAAAGCTTTTAAACAAATAAAATATGTATTTTGGCCATGGTGGATTTAGTAAATGAAATACTGTATACTGTAGCTCTCCATTAAAGTAAATAAACAGGTACAGACACTTTGTGCCTGTGAGTCCATGCTTGAAATCCAGTCTCTATGGAGCAGTACTATAGTACATGGAGTGAGTCAGTCAGCTCTCAAGTCTATGGGTTTCAACAGGAAGGTGTGTAAAAATGGCTAGAATAATACCAAAATACACTTAATATACTATTTCTAAATGCAGAATAATGAGTGTATAGTATATTCCTGCTGTTACTGTTAAGCCCAACTTTACACATTCGTATGCTGTTGGTCCGTGGAAGGAAGCCAGAGAACCTCGGCCGCCAAAACCATACGAGAATAGCGATCTAATATTTCAATTTTGTGAGTTTCTATTCTAATCAAAGCAAAGAAACAGCGCAGCAGGGCTCCTTATTGATACTGAGGGTCCTCAAAACAAAATCCATCTCACAAGCCGTTTTTTTTCTCATCCCACATTGTTAGCAATATCAAAAGCATATAATTTGATACAAGATGCTTAAATCATCGTGTTAACTGCAGTGCATCAAAGATAAAAACAATTTCCATCACAAAGCATGATGCATTTTAGAGACAAATACCCCCCATGTGAAATTAGCGTTGTTGAATGTATAACACCCTGAACCGGTTCGCATGTTCGATTTGCATGACGGCTATTTTTCATTTGACACATAATGAATTGGCGTGAGAAACTAATGGCTGGCTGCACTTTGGCTCGGAGCGCCGGGCCGCACGTGTACGCGGGGGTTACTGTGGTGCGGTAATAAAGGGCCAGGGGAAGCAGGGTGTCCACTTACGTAACGAGTCTGTGTCTAGCCTCTCACTACCGTGGGGTTATGGCCGGAAAGGCTGTGTCCCTGCATATTTTACTACTTTAGACAGAAAAAAGGCATCCTAATAAGATAGAGGCTGCGGTGGTATGGTACTGTATATCAGATGCTTTTTACGGCTTCGCTAAATTACACTGTTTTTACGTCCCAGCGCGCAGACATTTGTTTGGAGATATTTTTAAGTGCAGCGCATAAAGAAGAGGTCTTGTAAGTAGTTTTCTTTCTTTTGGATCGCCGTTAATGGTCGCTATTAAATGGATTCACAGCAATGGACTGCGCATTTAGTAAAGAATATCTTACTCATCGGCATTAGATTTACATAGAGCAAGTCAAATAAACCAGTGTTTCAATTATTTCACTAAATTTGCGGTAGGGATGCACCAATACCATACTCATTTACATTTCCTTGAGTAAAGTCGCCTAAGAGAAGTTATATCAGAACTGAACATATGCTATTTTATTTATATTTTATTTATTTTTCATTCAACATCATTTTTTAATTTGTATTGCACTGCCCATTATAGACAGAACAGTCCATGTTACTTAATGTCTGTGCTATTCATTTATTTTTATTTATTTAATAATTATAGTGAGAGGGTTACTTATTACTACAGCCTGTTTTTTTTTGCATTACTACAACTGTGTGGATGTTCCCGTGTGTTTTGTAGACCAGAGCAACTTAGCTAGTAGTCTACAACATTTTGATCATTTTTGCTGCGGCTAAATTTCGCTCAATATGGACTTGCTGTATCTCTGCACGGTAGCACAGGGGTTAGCGCTCGTGCTTCACAGCTAGAAGGTCCGGGGTTCGATTCCCACCTGGACGGGGCCTTTCTAGGTGGAGTTTGCATGTTCTCCCTGTGTCTCCTGCAGGTACTAAAGTCCTTTCAATCCTTCCTACATTTTTCTAAGAACTTTTTAGTCTTTAAGACTTTTTAGTCAGTTTTACTGATGAATTAAAACAACTAGCATAGCAGGCGCATAAAGCGGGTTAAGAATCACCAGAGCAGTTAGCATAGAAACATTAGCGGCTGGTCTTGCAAACACTACAGGCCCAGCGCTGCAGTACAATGAAGACAACATTTAATACTGGTTAAGTCCAGAACAGACTCTGATTTAGGGAGTGTAGTCTGTAATAAAGTCAGCTCTATGCGGAACATTGTATTTCCACTGAAGAATTCTCCAGTTTGTTTCTGTTTTCTCTCCTCAACGGAGAGTAGCGTCCTGTAGGAGCACCAGCCGCACGTCAAGTGGTATCGCTTTCTGGTATGGGGACCACATTAATGAGTACGAGTATGAGTACAAGCGTGTGGTATCGAGCCGATACTGGTATCGGTATCGGTGCATCCCTAATTAACGGGATGTAGACGTAGTGGCTTGCGCTCTTGCCTCACAGAATCTGGGTGGGTTTCCTCCATCAACCCAAACATGCACAGTAGCTAGAAACCCTCCGGCTAGTTATATTCCTGATAAGGATCCTGCCCGAAAACTGGAGTTGGGTCCCTGGCCGCTCTGCTGTTGCCCACTGCTCTTATAACATAATCAAGTAACATATTAACAGGATAAGGTAATAAACCATTTATGCTGTGTCAATAAACTAAGCTCTCAGGATCCCCCACTTTAAAACGTAATTACTGTAGGTGAAAAACATTTCAAATCTGGTTTAGTGATGTTTGTTTGGAGACTATATTTTTTATTTGGCTTTATTTCGCACAAAAATATATACGGTTTTCAATCAAAAACACATCAGACTCAACGCATCAGTGTTTGAACGACTCATTATTCACTCATCTCACCGAGCGACTGCAGACTGCATCATGACTTACAGCAGAAGGAGCACTAAGAAAGACCGTCCTACACTGTTCCCCCGCATCTGCACCCCCCGTCCTGGCCCGTATCAGACAGCCCTCCCCTTGGCCCCTCCCACAGGCCTCCACATGCCAGCGGTCTCTGCGGTGTGACCTCAGCCGCGCTCAAGGATACGCCGATGACAGCTGCGGGTCAGCGGAGTGCCGGCGCAGGGTGGCACACTCTCATGAATGATGCAGCGTTTCGCCTTTTGGTCGCTGTCTGTCAGCAACCCTCTCGCCGATACAGGACATACCCCTCTGCCCCGACAACTCTCGATGATTACAACAACGACTTCTCTTTTAAACAAATGAAACGTTCACTTTTTTAGACTCAAAACGTATCGTAAAGGTACATTTGTTTGCACTAGCGGTGACGTGTCCTGCAATGTTTTCTGGAACAATATATCGCACTTCGAATTTGCTACCAAGACAAGCCTAGTCGCCATCCCACAGAAAACGCGCACAATGACAAGAGATGCTTCACAGCCTGTAGTAAAAAATAAGAAGTAGAAGGGGGAAAAAAGCAATCAAAGCAGCTCCCAGAGGACAACAA
Source organism: Neogobius melanostomus (assembly GCA_007210695.1). Classification (NCBI taxonomy): domain Eukaryota; kingdom Metazoa; phylum Chordata; class Actinopteri; order Gobiiformes; family Gobiidae; genus Neogobius; species Neogobius melanostomus. Next base: position 16,069,552 of record VHKM01000009.1, on the reverse strand, counting down.
ACAATCCCTGACAGACGCTCTGCCTGGTGCCCACAGGATGTTTCAAATGAGGGAAAGACTGAGGTACACACTTCCTATCATGTCATTCTGATGAAAAACATACCGTCAGTGTTTTTGTTTATTCTTTCACGCACGCGTTTGGAAGATCTTGCATATTCAGTGGGTCTCATGCCTATAATTGCACGGTAGCTTACTCAAGAGTGTGTCATATGGAGCATCAGGGAAACAATGACTTAAGTATGACACATAATTCTCACAGATCAGTGCGACGGCAGCCTAGTGTCCGAACTAGTAGGCACTTTTGTTTATGTTTGTGCTTATGGAATAATACAGTGTTGACAAGGCTCAAAACTTAGGAATAATTATGGTCTCATGTAATGATTTGTGTCTACACGTTTAGACTATTGTAATAGTTTGTTTTCATGTCTGAACAAGAAGGAGCTCTCTCGACTGCAAAACTCTGCAGCAATGCTGACCCGCACTAACAGGAGGACTCACATTTCCCCTATTCGAAAAGAACTTCATTGGCTGCCAGTGTCCTATAGGATCGAGTTCAAAATTCTGCTTCTAGCCTTCAGAGCCCTGCATGGTCATGGTCATGGTCCTTCTTACATCAGTGATCTAATCTAGCCTTACACCCCTGTGCGGGCTCTGAGGTCTGTGGATCAGAATCTACTGAAGGTTCCACGCACTCATTTTCGTACTAGAGGTGACTGATCCTTCCAGGCCGTTGCTCCTAGGCTTTGAAACGATCTTCCCTCCTCTTTGCCCTCAATTGCCTCTGTTGACACCTTCAAGAGCAAACTTAAGACTCTATTTGTTCAGGCTTTTAATTAGCTACATTTTGGGCTGCTATGATGTTTGGTGTCGTCTTGGCCTTTTATATTGTGTGTACTTTCTTATGTTTTTAAACTGTGTTGTGAAGCACTATGTGGCTTTTTGTCTGTGAAAGGTGCTATACAAATAAAGCTTACTTACTTAGAAATGTGTTTTGGCACCTCTGACTTTGGAAACGATCTGGTTTGCGAACAGGAATGCTCCGAGCGATTGGGCGAGGATGCTTCTAATTTGGCATCAAACTAAATGAGCCCACAGCAGCGCCATGTCTTTTGGATTTTTTTTTCACTAAATCCATGATTGCGTTACCAACAGATGCTCATCAAAATGCAGAGGAGGAAAATGCTAAGTTGATTCCTTAAAAAACAGCGGGGGGTGCGCGCGCCTCTGACACTGATTTTGAAAGCAAGGCAGAAGAGGCATCAGCAACATTTACGAGTTATTTCAAAGGATTTTTCTGTACAGCTGCTCAACACGGGAAATATTAAAAAAATACACCAACAATACAGTTATTTTGATTGAGATAATAAGGAAACTTATAGATACCGTATATTTGAGACTTTCCCGGCCCCTACTTACAGCGTCAAAGGGGATGAAAAGTAGTAATAGAATCAGAGCCAGGAGGTGAACTCACAACACTGAGATGAGTAAAGTGCATTTGTGTCACAACCTTAACCACTAAGCTATACTGTGCAGCACCTTTGGTCATTTATTAAAAGTTGAACATTAGATATATGCCCCCGCATTGCCGCCAGTCCAAATAATTGCTCACAGATATTATCCTATTGTTCAAGAGCCATTGAGTGCATTATGAAGTGACTTGAGAGACTACGATCTGTCACTCAGCCACGGCTAATGGCCTGCGCACAATGCACAGGCTACTCTCCAATAACCAACGGCAGGCAGAACCACCACACTTTATATTGTCAGGACGGCTTAAAGAGTAAAGCAGGGCAAAAAAAAAGGGGAGCGGAAGGAGCCATTGTCATCTTAAGCACTAGCACAATGCACTCCACCCTGGCAGAGTGGTTTAAGCTTACCCTACCTAGCATTCAAACCCCCTGGGAAGTGCAAAAGGGGAGGGAGAAATGCGAGAAGTAGGGCTGAAGGCAGAGAGGACTGGCTGTGATAGTGAGGCTAAAGAGACAAGATGAGAACACTAATTGGTGCGGCAGAGAAGGCTCGGCTTGTTGCACGGCAAAAGGGGTCCAGGGGCGACATCGTTGAGGAGGAGTGTGCACGTGAACTCGCACATTGGTGTTTGCAACAGTGAGCCAGTGTTTATGTGTGCGTCTGTGATTAATTAGCTCACGCGGGCTCCCCGCCTCTTTGTCGCCCCCTTGGTTTGTATCCCTGCATTAATAATGCTGCTGCTGACAGGAACGGAACAGGACGTTTTGAAGGCACTGCCCACTATTCCTATTATTGTTTTTGCAATGGCTAACCAGGATTGTCAATAATGCTGGGAAAAATATGCACACAAACTACAATGCATTCTTTGTTCTTGAGGAAGAATATATGAATCCTGCTGGAGTACAAAGTAATACTATGGCGTGTGTAATGAGCAGTGAAGGTCCCTGTACTGCCTTTGACTATGTCAACTTCTAATTAAGAGAAACTTCCTGTTGCATACTTAGAGTCCTATTTCTATGCAAATGTTTATTGTGAAATACTTATCATTACAAATAATAGAAAAATTAAAAAAAAACAAATAAATATATAAATTAATTACTAGCAAAACCTACTTGGTTGAACCATAAACTATCAAGCATATGGAAACTCTAAGTGGCATGCAATGACGTCTTGCTGCGAGAGTGCCAGTCACTTTGTCTCAGCTGGGATCAAAACATTTCATATCATCTTGAAAACTGTAATGTATAGTTTTATGGCGGCTCAACCACTGTGAGCCTGACAAACATCCAAATTAGTGCCACACGCCAACAGTCCTAACCGTGGTTTCACTGGGACAGTTATGCCTAGTCTCCTTTAAATGGTTGTGTTTCTTCACAATTCTGCTGATTTTGTGGGCTTTATTATACTGTATAGCATTCAACCAACAGTTTTCAGGGTTATTGTATTTCTAGGTGTCCAAAAATAGACTCTTCCATAGAGGCTCCTTTGTGAACTGAATACCATGTAGAGTAGACAACCACTGGAGGAAAAATGTAAAAAGGTCAGGAAAGAGCAAAACTGTGAGAGATAATTAGGTCCATGATAGTCTGCCGGCACTGGGTCAGACATTTTGAATGCTATGACATTTGGCCATTAGTTTTAACAGTGTCGGACTCTATAATTTAACCAGGCTACATGCTAGGCTAAATTGGAAAACACCAAGCGGTATTTGAATTAGGATGAATATATAATTTAGTAATAAAATGCTTCAGCGTGTTGTTTGCTATAAAAAGTATAATAATAACAATAATAATAATAATAATTTCTCTCTCCTTTTTGCACTTTAACAATATTCACCGATATACTGCGCAGCCCAACTTAGTAGTAGTAACACGTCACGTCTACTTTACCGACTCAAGGCGTGATAAGCGAGACAGTAGAAGCAGCTTCACACCAGAGGCCAAAGGACAGCACTATGCATTGAGTCCGTTTGACAGGACCACCCCGACTAGTCTATAATTCTGCTGCCCACGTTAGAGCTATCTCAGGGGGCATGTGATAAGACGAAGTGACACGTTCTCCTGATATTGTTCGCACAGCCATGTTGCATCACATCAGAGTCTTTGATTTAAAAAGGGGATGACATGTTAGCTTGTGATGCTCAGGGATATAATTGGATGTGCTACATGGATGAAGCGCATGACCTGGAAGCCGATTCTGAATGTGGTTGGCTGCATCGATAAAGTGGACCGTTAACTATTAGTAAGCCAGTGTTAAGGTGGAAGGGCAATATGGCAAAATGTTAGCATGTTTTTGTTTTGTTTTTTACTTTTGAGGTCACACAACTTCGATTTTAACACAATTCACGTACACATAGCTTTATATTGTATTATCGGACAACTAAAGCTGTATGTGCTTCTCCGAGTGCTTCCACCTTACTGCGATTGGTTACATCCTCGTGTCACTCACTCAGAGCATACAGGAGGCGGGGCACGGAGTAAGTGAGGAAAAGTAGACAGTTACACAATTAATCACAACTTATATTAGCTTTTTGTTTTGTATAAATCCTGCTTATCCATAAGTTTAGACCTCTACAAACATGTTATGAAATAAATTTGATTCTTGCTTTGGTTTAACAGTTCATATTTCAGTTTTCTCTCCAATGTAAATATTTCTGGACTGAGATTTAAACACAAAAAAGCTTTAGACGACCAATATATCGGCTGGCCGATATATCATGCCTATATTTGGGGATTTTACAATATCGGCAATCAGCCGATCTAGCACCGATAAAGCCGATATCTCCGGGACCAAAATTGTTTTTTCGCATTGTAAAGTCAGGGCTTTAAAACAAATCCTCCCCACAACCTCCTAGGCCTCAGGGGAACAGAAAAACATCACAATGACAATTAGTCACAATTAGTTGGCAACAAGTTTGACTATAGTTTCACTAAACCTCAGTCAATGTGGACATGCTGCATGTCATTTTGAAGCACAAAACCTGGCTAATTCAATCAATTCAAGCTTGTTCCGCAATTGTATTTTTGATCGCCGCGCAAAATGCCACGGCTAGCAACAGTATGCTAATGCTAATGTCAACTAATCAAAGCTGGGACAGAAAGTATGACTGAATCACCTAAAGTGATAAAATAAAGTTGGCCACTGCTGGAGTGGCCAAGTATTTATGTTTTTACAGGATTATAGACCAGACATTGTGAAAAATCGTCCAAAAATATCTGCCAAACATATCGGCATCGGCCTTAAAAAACACCCATAATCGGTCGACCGCGACCTAAGACTGTGTAAAAGTTCATTCACTTTTTTATTCAATAGCAGGTATTATACTTTTAGAAGGTAGGCCTATGTAATAATCTCAAACACATCTTTATCACTATCACACTAGAATTTACTGGGGGGGGGGGGGGGTGAATTTAATATAATACTTATTAAAACTAAACAAAATCTACTAAGTTTTCCAAAATACAATTACAACTTAAAAACAACAATATACCTTTTTTCTGCCCTGCTCACCTCTGCATACTGTACGTCTACGTAGGAGTCATCATTATGAAGGATTTCAAAAAATAAAAATAAAAATGCATTTTGGGCTCTTGTCTTAACTCGTCTTACAACAAACAGGGAAATAAAAACAAGGATAGAAAGTACTGTCATTATGCTGCTTCAGAAAGAAAGACGATTCCTATAAAACTGTAACCCTTTCCATCTTACAGCAATGTTTCGCAACGATGGCTTCAAATAAATACCACTGTGCAACATCATAATTAGCTGGTAATCCAGGATGAAAGACTGTTGGAGAAGTTTCAAGTTTTACCTGAGGGCAGACAACATACAGTATAAGCACATGGTTATTGTTTGTGCTTAACCTCCAACACTGCTCATTATCGCGGCGTATGAAGGACTCTGGTAGCTTTAGCTTAAATCAGCCAGTGATCCGCCGGGATGATGAGAGACGGTCTGACATTTTAATATGAAAGCCTGTCATGTTGCGAAGGAGAGCAGAGAACAAAAAGCGAGGTAATGAGGAAAGCAACACGGTAAACAAAAGGATACAGGCGTCAACTTTTCGAAAACTGAGATTTTGAGAGTGAGATGAACAGAAGTTGGGCCGTCACTTTTGAGGTTGAAAAGGACGTTGCCGTCATTGAAATAAAAATGAGAAGCTGGCGTTCGATCCTAACGAAAGCGAACAGTTAGCAATTTGGCTAGTCAGGGAAAGATTTCAAAGTCCGTTAGCTCATTAGCCATTAGCATTTAGCCATTAAACATCGCAAATTATGAAAGATCCAGATGTTTTCAGCTATTGTCAACCCACCGACCGAATTTACGTGATATTAAACCTGTATTAATGAATGGACAGACCTTTTGAGATTTTAATTTAGATAACAATTAGTGTATATAAAAGTGGTCTCTTAGCTAAATGCTAAATCATAGTTAGCTTTCTGCTTTATGTGAGGTCGGATACACACCACACAAACATTATCCTATAATATGTTACTGAGGGAGAAACCACTGAAATTATCTAAATGCCATGAAACAGACATGTCATACCTTGCCATACGTTAATATAGGGCCATTTGTAGAACGCATTTGTAGGAATCGGATAGCTAAAAGCTATGATTTCAATGATTATTATGGTTGCCGTCCTATACTCATATAAAAACAAAAATGTTTGATCGGAATAAATAATAACATTATTTAGAATACATTCATTATTTATAAGCAGCTGTATGGTAGTAAATGCTTAGTTAAATATTAACTGCAATATTTCAGTCGTAACTATTGCACCACAAGGTAAAAATTCCTCCATACTTTAGGTTGTGAGCAAGCTAAAAATCCTTTAAATGGCTCAAATTTCATCAAATTAATCAATAAATGTATAAAAAACAGCGCCTTATATAGGGGGGTTATGTTACGTTTAGAAATCTGTGCTTCACGCCCATAGTACTGTTTTGCATAATATTTCGTATTTTCGAATAATGAGTCCAAGTAAATCTGCCGTTTATATTCAAAGTCTTTTTTTCCCCCTTTCATTTTGTATCTCAGAACTTTCATTTGTCATGTACGCAGTCAGAGAAGCTCATAACCTGACAGAGCGACAGGGCACGCTGTAATCAGTACCTGTGCTTGGAGAAATCAGGCTGACTCTTAGTTAGAAGAACAGAGAGAAGCGAAGCCGGCATTACAGTGGCATGATGCATGTGGGCAGAATGAATGAGTTTGTGATGCTGTGGCACATTCCCCCGGCCCCACGTGCTCGCTTTGCTCATTTATTTCTCCTCCCGCACCTCCCCTCCTCCCCCTCCCCCTTTCCCTTCCTTTTCTTTTGTTTAAAATTTAACAAGGTTGGGAACAGTGGAGGGCCGAAGCGGGGCATCCGGGGTGTTTTGGCTGGACTCCGCGTCACATGCAGGGGCCATGTGAACGCAGCGGCACCGAGGGAGAGGCGGTGTGGGGTGGAGGGGTGGGAGGGTGCTGGAGGGAACGAAGACGAACGGAGAGTGAGAAAAAGTGAAGAGAAAGAGACCGGGCAACAGTGGACAAAAGGAGGTGTGGGAGAGTTCATAAAACAACCGTTATGTGCACGAAACAATGCAAAGCAAAGGGCTACTAGAGACAGCAGCCCTGTCAAGTGTAAGGGAGAAATACCCAGGGCTACTTCCTTGTTGAACAGCTTGTCCTTTTCCACGTCCTGGGTGGTTATCAAACTGCAGAGCTAACAGTAAGTGACAAGCACAGGGCCATGTTAATGATTGAGGCTGTTGGCGGCACACTGGTGCCCTGCTGTGGACTTTCAGCTCACTTTTGAGCAAGGTATGTGTCTGGTCATTCTAGTGCTCAGTGCCTCAGCTGTTTAAGGTATGCAACGACATGTGACAGAGTTCATTCATTTGCCTTTCTCCTGAAGGACACGCAGGTCAATGAGGAAGTCACAAAGCTATGCTTCAGCATTTTTTTCCAAAGACATAAACTTTTATGTAGGTCACTCCATATCAACACTTGCTCTTTTCTATTACAGCAGAGTCCACAGAAAGCAGCCAAACTCCACCCAGACACATCTTATCGGCACATGTCCAGATGACACTAACAAAGATTTAGGGACATTTCGATAATCTGAATTCCTCTCACGCGATGCTAGTCAAACAAAGGATGCTTGGCCTTTTCTTTTCTACAATAAGGAAGTGTGTCAACAAATATTAGGCAAAAGCCTAAGTGTATACTTACACGTGTACTCATACTACAGTGTGTGGCGGTTTAAACATTGTATTCTCAAAGGGAAACAGAGCTTTGTAAAATAAAACAGTTAAGGCTCTGCAGGAGTGATTTAAAAGCTCCCATCCAACTGACACAGTTCTGTGCTGTACACTGGACGCCTTGTGCTCCCCTCTTTAATGCTGAGAGTTACAGATGTTGTCTGGTATTAGGCTGTGCGGCTGCTGATCAAAGCTGCACACAGCGGGGCCCTGCAGGCTGGCTCTAATCCCCTCCGTGCATGTGCTCAGGCCAGTCAGGCCAGGGGCCGGAGCACATGCACAGGGACACAGCACCATGACCCCTCTTAGGGGACACCTCTCCCTGTGAATCCTGCCACTCTTAGCCCCATCCTCTGAGGCTGTGGAGCCCATGTGAGAGATAGCCCTGTGCAGAGGCTCCCACAGGGATGACCTCTACCCAAATCACACATCCAAGAGCTGGAAACAAATATTTGCATGCACTTTGATTGCCAACTTCTATCAGCCAAACAGTGCTTTGATTAAAGGTTACAGTACTTTGGGTAAACAAACTATACAATATGTTGTTGTACTAAAAATCTTAAGATTATAGATAAAAAGTGTATGAAGCCAAAGACAAACAAGAGGTGTTAGATTTCCTACAGAAATATCCTCAGCAATACCCCGAGTTTGCACTGCATGTATTTGAATGTCCTTGCTGTCATTGCCCACTGCTGTAAGGCGACCGAAGACTGCACAATGTTTGAGCCAAGGACAGATCCATGGCTTTAAGGTGCTCTACCTGCTGAACGCATGCCTTCATGTCTTTAGGATTTGTTAAAGGACATTAATGAAGGTGACCAGTAATTCTTTGGAATAGGAAAGCAATCGGCCATGGAGCGATGAAGAGATATGAGAAGATAAATGGAAAGTGTCAGATGGTGTGAGGGAGGAGGAGATGTGTAGAGAGATAGCACAGGGAGCAGGAGGGGGATCGATCATGAGAGAAATTGAGAGAGGAGAGAATGGTGGGAGGATGTCAGAGAAGAAGGCAATCTATATTAGACCCAAAACAGTTTTACGGGCACGAACGGCTACGACCTAACATCCGCATCACACAGCAACCCTCCGGGACGCACTTATCCGACTAAATGGCCACCATTTATTTAAAACCACTACAACTCGTGTGGGGCTGGCACGTGAAGGCGCATCAAATTTGTACTTTCATTTCAGGCAGCGGCCGACAATGGCTTTATGTCGAGGAACCTGTGAAATCTGATTATATAAATTCATTCTGAGCCAGCGACGGACCACCAGGCAGGGACATGGGATGTGTAAAAGGATGAGGGAGCCAAGTACTTAATTTCTGCAGGTTTTCAGACTTTCTAGCAAGCAAAGCAAAGTTCCACAGAAAAACTTTTTTTTTAATGCTCTTTTCCTGGCATTTGGTAATAATTATAGGCCGATCAATATGTTTTTTTGTTTTTGATTGGCTGATGCCGATATGCACCGGTGATATTTTTGGCCAATTGTTAGAAATGTCTAATGCAGTGCATGCTGCCTCTAAACTAGCCTGGCTAACGCCAGCCTAAAATCACAAGTGATATTTAGTCTGGGGACCACCAATTCATTTTCTCGTAGGAGAGGTGTGGTTTACGATTGTCCATAGCCGTTTATTGGGCGCTACGAATGTCTCTATGCGTCTGCACGTAGCCATATCCAATCATATCATGGTATCAGATGACGTATGACGTACCTGCTGTAAACTTTTGAGCTAAACTATTTAGAAACGTCGAAAGATGGCATCGCGTCTGCTGCTGTCATGTTAGATCCGTAAATATTTTTTTTTATCCCTAAACAAACTACAAGCTTCCGTATGTCAAATAGCGCGTCATCGTCTTACCGTCCCTCCTCGTTCTGTGATTGGTGCCCAAATCCATGGAAAAATGTCGGCCATGGTCCCCAGACTGTTGTGAAGTTCGAAAGGATTCGAGCGCACACAGCAGTCTGGCGTTAGCCAGGCTACCTCTAAACTGTAAAATGTGTCAATGTTGAACTGTGAGTGCAGGGGGCACTCTATTATGGTCAAATGGCTGATTTATTCAGGACATTCATGTTCAGTATAGGGAGCTCTCTTGAAAGACAAAAATCAGCAAATCCCAAAACAAAAAAAACAGTAAGTCTCTATCTCTTATGGGTCTGAAATTATAAGCAAAAGTCTGCAACATATAATATATAAAATACAGCCTCTGATATGTACAATCTCGAGACCAATATTCACCACAATGGTTCTCAGCTCCCCTGCAGCCTAGGACGTTGTGGGGTGGCTCATTTTAAGGCTCTAATTGAGTCCTTTCCAATACAAAAAAGGAAGTCTCTATCACTTTGGGCTACGGCGACATCGGCCAATAGCCCAAATTGTAAAATACCCATATATTAACCAGATATATCGGTTGACCTCTTGTAATAATGTCAATCACATCTTTATCACGATCTTACACTATGTTGGTTAGAAAGTGTAATATTGATCTAAAACATCTTAAAGGGACTATATGGCATTTAAAAATGTTAAAATGAAGTATTTTCCTCCCCCTTGTTCCAGCAATGTCCTAATGTGTAGAATAAGCCCAGACCTATTCACCACAACTGCCTCTAAAATCCTGCACTAATTCGGGTCTGAATTGCCATGCATGAGCTTAATATAGAGACTGCAGTTACGTGCAAGACCTGAGGTGGCAGTAGTGAGTATAAAAATGACCAACTTGCATCAAGTCCCTTTAAACAAAGTATGGTTGTTGCTAGATCGTCGGCCGGGAGGGACTGTCTGCTGTGAAAACGTGACATGACACAAATTAAGGTTAGGGCCAGGGATATGGTTAACTTTAAAGAGCAACTAAACACCAAATCAAGTTTTTTTTACTGATAAAATGTCTCAATGGGTGTCTCTTAGTGTTGTCTACTGGTCCCTGACATTATTCTGACATTATAGCGCAAACATGTGTCAAATCCTAACTTTGGCCTGAAAACAAATGGGTTGCGCCCCCTTCAGGGTAAACTCTGCTACTGAATTAGAATTTCCTGATTGACTGGAGACGTGTCCACGGCCTCCACAGAACGTCATAAGCCGCACCAGCTCCACAGATCGTCATCAGGTGCATCCCATTGTCCTGCCCATTGTCCTGCCCCTGTATCTGTGGTATATAACCAAGTCCCTCCCACGTAATCTGTCTGCTGTGATTGTGCCAATGCAAAGGCCCACACACCACCCCCCGCATGTCACCCCCAAACTTCAGAGACCGCCTCTTTCACAGCAATTTTTGACTTTTGTTTGTGGGTGGGGAAAGTCTTTGGCACGCCCGTTTAGGTACTCTTTAAGGTTAGGATTAGGGTTAGGATAAGCGTTTTTTTCTATTTTTAGACAAACTAACTCATAGTAGTTTCACTTCCTAATCCTGAAATAGGCCCCTCCCACTCACCCCCACCTCATGCTCCCTTTCGCTCTGTAGCTGTTTCAATGGAAAATAAAGTAGAGGTAAAGGAAAAATGAACTACTCGGTGCAAGTGGCTGCAGTGGTACCTGCTTTCAATACTTTTATTTTTGTCAAAGCCATAGTACCCACAATATTGTATCTATGATAGTACTTTTTCTCCAATGCCATACTGGTATCTTTTAATGGTACCCAGCCCCCCTTTTAACATGGTTAAAAGTTCTAAAGAGTCAGTTTTGCATAATGGCATTTTTCATCCAAACAAGAATAAATCAACAGGGAAGAAGTGGCAGAGTGGTACTGAATGTTGGCCACAATCAGCAAACATTTAGATAAAAAGAAAGTTGGAAAGTAAAAAGAAAACTCAAGTAGTTTAATTGTTTTCAAACATCATCTTGGCTTCAATCCTCAAGTGTGAACTCCATCTCAATCCGATTGTTATAGATACAGTATCTTCGAGGCATAAGTCCGCCATACTTGTTATGTAAACATATCTCACAGGGAATGATTTTAGAGCAGAATCATTATTTCAAAAATAATTTGCAACGGAACCATGACAAAAATCAATATGATTATTTACTAACTGAACTTAAGATAATGAATATTCCTGTACTTCAATAGAGATGTCTGCTCTTTCCCTTTAAATGAATATATTTGCGAATATAAACTCAATCCCTCCAGAAACAAGCTGACCTACCGATATTATATTAGCATAGCTTTTGAGATGGATTTCATAAAGATGCCAGGCAGTTTCAATCTGGTGATGCAGATTACAGTGAGACAGCGTTGACGCGGCACAGTCAAGACGCGAGTGAGAGCTTCAGTGCCTAATAGCTGCTGCGGAGGGAGCTGGAGGAACGCTGGGGCAACATTAAGCCTTTAAACCCTGCACAGTCTTTTAAGTCATCATCACGTCAGCAGCACCGCCTCCTAAGGAGAAGCCTGAGGTAAGAGCAAAGAAATAGAGGCCTCAATGGAGAGATAGTGCTCTAGGCAATCAGGCTATATTTCTTAAGTGCAACATCTTGTACCAATAAGAAAGGAGCAGGCAGGGACTGGTGGTGTGCAATGCTTTTATGGTCGATAATGTCAAATGAAGGGCATACAGGTGAAAGCTACATGTGGAAAATAAACTTGCTTTAAATTGTTTACCAAAAAAAATAAAAAAAAATAATGAGCCTCCACAAAGGCAATACAACTCCTGACAGTGATCTGGATACCCGATAAACTTCCTCCCGACGTATGTAATGTTTTAGAAATTATAGGATTTAGAATGTGTATCATTTCTTTTACTGAGCGTCAGCTAAGTGCCAGATTACAAGTGTTTTCACAGAATTAGACAAACTACAAACTAGCTCAGAAGCTTCAGGGCCAAAGACATAATGAAGTAACATCCTTATAGATTCATAGAGGGGCCTTCGATGGTTAAACAGCTTTATGAAACCAGTAAGGATTTTATTGCGATTGTTAGTTCCGTATCCACAATTTTCCTTACTGGCAAATCACAGCTTCAACCAACCTGGGGAATCACCTGAAAATTGGGTGCCGCATGCTGAAACTGATATTGATCTAGACTCGGCTTTCAAAAGCAGCAGTAAACCTGGCCGAGCTGAAAGAATGAATACCTGGATGGACCAGTCAGTTGTTCTCGTCCCAAAACGTCTGTCATTATTACACAATATAAATGTATAACACTGGGCAAAAATCTGTACATTGTTATCAATATAAATTCTGATATCTTATGGGGTTAACAACAACTAGCCTGCTAATTAACAATATAGAAGAAAAGAATAGGATGTTAATCTATAATATTTCATGAAAACTGAAAGACTAACAATCTTTGTGGCTGTACAGCAACTTAATCCTTACTTCAGCCCTTTCTAATGCTAAGCAGGAGTGAATAAGTGCACCTAAGCCTTGATGGGAGTGTTTGTAAAGCCGAGAAGGCAGTGAATCTGAATTATTTAGTGTACTGCTTAGGTTTGGTTAAGAACTGTGGGTCGCCGAACCTCAGGGGAAGCTCGGTCCCAGTAAGTGCAAAGGTTCTCTGTGCCATTTCCTCTTCTTGCAAGTCCAGTCACACACGCAAAGACATTGGCTGAGCTCTCCATCCGGGGGCTCTAGCTTCATCCCCAAGTATCTGCTGTTACTAGAGCTGAAGCCCATTATGCTACTCACTACTACGATTATTTATAGAATAGTCAGGCTCTGCTGGATGTCCGATTTCTCCACTGAACGGCATGAAAACCTGTGCACTGGCTGAGCTCTCTAACCAACTTCAATACAGATACTCTCCTGTCCTCACACAGAGCAGAAGCCCAATTATGTCACTGACCTGCGACAACCCCCATTTTTTACCTGTATGGGCAATTAAATCATCAAGTCAACCTGTAACGTCTCCCAGGGACGTGAGCTTTGTGTACAGCTCAGTTTTTTTTAGCTTGTCAGCGGTAGAATGTGCACACACACACACACACACACACACACCGGTTATGCGCCTGCGTGTTTTATTATTTTCCTTGTCCCAGTCTAATAAAGCTAGGCATTACAAGAGACTACTGTGTGGGCAGAAGGGATCACTCGTCAGCCTGCCAAAGCGGACAGCAGCCTTTGATTCCACATGTTTGTGGTTGTGTGTGTGTGTGTGTGTGTGTGTGTGTGTGTTATGCGTCATCAAGTGTTCAAGCTCATTGGTTCACTTCAGACTCTGGACTCAAAGCGTGACCCTAGCCCTATCAAAGTCACACCCGTCTCAGCAATATCGGCAGAATTTGCTGAGATGCACCATGGCAACTCCTCCACTCAACAAACTCGTCTCAACATCATTCGGCTGAGTGCTTTCTGTGGAACTCCGGTGATGATATACTGACATTTTTTTAGACTGACATTACAATCTGCGCCATCAGCTTCGGACCACTCACTCACACGCCACATTCCCCCGTAGACAAGATGAAATGTCTTGCCCAAGGACACAACGGTAGTCTGCCCCCGCTGGAGCTAGGATTCCAACTGCCAACCTACTGGGTATATGATGACCAACTCTACCATCTGAGTCGTCTGAGAGGCTGGCACAGAAAGAACACACAAAACTGTATGTGACTGGGATCTGCAGCTGAGGCAGCTGCACAGTCAGCTGAGATGTCTCTGTCAAGCATTCAAACAAGGAAGAATCAGCGTAGTATCCCTCCAGCACCGCACCCCCGCACACTGCTCCATTTCCTCTCAACAACATGCCTGACATTCTGGAGGAGCCAGCGTACATTCCACACATGCCTTCGTCATGTAAGGCTGAAGCAAAAAAGCAACATGTCTTAAAGCTTCAATGTCTCTGTTCTTGACACTGCATGACACTGCCTTTATTGTCCTGTGTGTGTGTGTGGCTACACTGGGTCTGCTCCCAGAGTAAGGCCTTGGCCTGTGAAAGGCATATATTGGCAAGAGCTCCAGTGAGTAGGCTCAGGTGACCAGAGTTAAGCTCTCTCACATGGGATGCTGGAGGCGTTGCCCTCAAAGCATCACACTCTTCAAGCAACAATGGCTTGCTGAGCTTACACAGAATGACTTTTGCTCCTAAATGCACATAAATGTACACAGTCTGCCATATGATACTGTGAAATCATTCTACGAGAAGCATGCTACTGGACCATGAACATAAGGTCACAAAGCACATGTGACAGCAAATGTAACCGCCGGCACATGTGTCCATTCACTGTTGTATTGAGTGACCTTTAGTCCAACAGCCTCTCTGGACAGGAAGGAGAGGAGCCAGTCTTCCATACTTTATACCCAATAAGCACTCTACAGTTCACATCACCACCCCATCATGACCCCCACAACACTGCTTCTCAAAGCAGAGACAGCAGCAGTAGTGAAGAAATCACTGGTTAAGAAAGGGGCTTCCGAAGCCTTGGAGAAGCATGTTAACACAGCTTGGCAGGCAGTTCGTTAGTGTGACAGTAGCCAAGCTGGATGCCAACAGCACAGGCAATGTGCAGCATCTCAATGACCAGAACTGTGAGTCCACTGAGAGCCATTGCGCTCCCACCCCTTCGCTCCATCCAACCACAAAGGCATTCAGCCTTTTCATTACAATGATAATGGGGCAAAAGCCGGAAAGGGCCCCACGTCTGTGCACCATAAGTTGTGATGATGGCTTTGTGGCAATGTCATGTGTGTCCCTGGGAGCAGAGAGAGTCGGTACATTCAAACAAAAATAGTTGCAAGAGAGATGAACAAATTTAAAGAAGTCAATTTAACAGACTGCGCCTTCACATTGTACTAGATCAAATAACTCATCTGAAACAGGAGATATGTGAAACATTACGCAGTTTAGAATCACAACCAAACTACCTATGTGCCACATGCAACAACTAAGTTCTATTACATAACATGTCCCCTGTATCTTTCACATTACAGGTTGATAACATGTTTCTCAGTCCAACTGTTAAATATTCCTGACCGGACAGGACAGAACTTATCCTACAGCACACAAGGCAAGAAAGTTAATTTTCTGATTCTTAAAGCAAACTTACCTGCATAAAATCTTAACAAGGAGCCAATTTCTGTGTTAAGCCCTTCTTCTTGTACTCTCCATGGATCCTTAAATCCAAGTTTAAATAGGAAGTCATTCTGAATCTGCAGAGGCCTCTCATCTGGGCTAAGCCTCCTGACAGCTTCTCCGTGCAGCTGGACATATAATGTAGGGCTGGAATCACTTTGGTCTGCTGTCAGTTCACATTGCCCGACAACTTGGCCACAGTCTGGCTCTGGGATGTCAGGTGTAGTACCTGTGGAACAGGCCGTTGACAGGGAGCCTGCACTGCTGCTGGGTGGAAGGCTGCCCAGACTATGTGGGCTGTGTCTGCTATCTGGCCTCATATGCTGGGCATGTCGTTTAAATGCTCTATGCTGCACTGCTTGTAGTTGGCAGACACACCATTGGAGTGGTGGTGGGAATTGGACTCTATGCCGGTGCTTGTTGCGGGACAGTCTAGCTCCAGTTCGTCTGAGGAGCTGCCATACAGATCGGAGGACGGGCTGAGGATGGACGCCTCTGTGCCCAGGATCATGTCATCACTCAGGGAGTCTCTGTGCTCGCTGAGGCGGGCCCCGGAGCTCAGGTCGTCAAACGCACTGCTCTCCACATCAGAGCCAGAGTTCAACCCGTAACTGTCCGCGCCATTCCTGTGCTCCGAGTCATCGTCGTTTGGGGTATCAATGTTTGAATTTATATCTGACAAAGAGCAGGTTATGTTGTCCTGTGATTCCGACTGGGGGCTAAAAAGTTTCTCATCGATGTCCTGTTGCGTTTGCCGATCATTCGCATTCTCCATTAGCAGCAGTCTCAACCTGTCACTCGGATGCCCCCTCAGCTGCGCAGGCTCTAGAGGGGGCAGGGGATTGCACTTTAAACTTGACTCATCATTCAGCTTACACTGGCTGTCGTTATAGTCACTTTTCACGTTGCAGTTTCCATTTTGGTCCGTTTTGGGGTTATCCTTACAAAAACTACGCATGGCCGAGGTGGACTTGCTGCAGAGTTTACTCAGACGGAGCGCCACCTCGCCGGCGGTAGTGTCCATAGTGCAAAGAACCGGCCTGGGATACGTCGGCGTGAGTCTTTCGTGGACGTGTATGGCGCCTCGGTGGAGATCCGCGCGCACCCACTCGCGATCCGCGGGCTGGAGCTGCATGTTTTGCCGGTGTTTGAGCAGACTCTTCCTGTCCAGGCTGCGCGTGTGCAGGGACGCGGAGGACAGGGCCGAGCTCATCTTGGTGGCGTTGACAGCGGAGAGGTTCCTCTTTAGGCGCCTCCGTCTCAACAGGAGGGAGCTGGAGTTGCTGCTGGATGCGCCCCGGCCATTCGACGCCACAGTCCGGTTTGACGCACCAGACTCCGCTGTGGAAGTGGCGCGAGGAAGACTGTCGGTGTTCTTTGCATTTACGTGGGAGGGCGCCGAATGCCCAACGCCATCGCCCGCTGGAGTCCCCCGGGCGACAGACAGTCCGTTGGGCTTCTTCATTAACTTGCCCGCACCTCCATCTACCGCGCTATCCTCCGCAGCCTGTGCACTTTCCATCTGTGCCAGTGAAAAGTCACCCACTGGATAAAAACGGTGGCTGCCTACCTCGGTTACCTAAAGGTTCTACATTTAAACGCCTGAATACGTGCCCACCGTGCTAAATGTCCGCCAAATGGGCGGCGAAGCAGAGTTATCCTACTAGTAGTCATTCACTTCGTGCTTCTTTCTCCCCGTCCTTATCTCCGCCGCCGCTCCTAGAGACATTTTACCGATTAAATTCGCTGGGAAGGGGCTGGGCGCGCAGGGACAGATCAGGGCGGTGACTGAGCGTCCCATTTGGACCAAAACACAGTGCTAGAATATGAAATGAACGTCGGCCGACCTCCTACGCAAATAGTGGCTGATATATATTCATGAGGACACAAGATGGGGCAGCTAACAACAACGCAGGGGGGTGTGGGAAGTGTAGTGCTTCTGCCAGGACTAAAGGGGGCCTCTCGCGGGTGAGGAAATACAATTCCCAGAATCCTCCACTGTGGGCCTGTCTGATGAGGCGGTGAACAGGCGAGAGGGACAAACGTACTTCAAAAAAAATGTTTGTAGTTGAGGCCGTTTTACAATATCTCAGTCAGTGATTCGTCCGGCTATCAGGGCTACTCGGAGCAAATTAAAACTTAACAGATGTTGCGATTTCCAACTGCGTTACGCACAGCTCATCAACTGTTGAACATCTTCACGCGCGCTTAACTCAATGTGTACACAGCATTACAACATGACCACAATAATAATGGCAATAGAGTTCCGCTTGAAACCTTTTATTCTGACAAGGTAATAAGGTCTCATCAGGACGCCATTTCACAAGGCAGAACAAACCTGCACACTGCCTGCGCAGATTCAATGTATTTGTACTCAGCTCCATCTAGTGGTGGAAGTGTGTCCTGCATATTTACATTAAGCCCTTTGAGGGCACTGTGACCCTGTGAACAAAATTGTGCACTTGTTCGATTGCCCTGAGGTTCTTTGGCAAGTACTCCTTGATGGAAGATGTTTGAGGCTCTGGGCGCACAGCGACTTCTTTTGGGCTATCTTGCTTCAAACTAAACATGTAATCTAGAAATCTATGAGAGTTCCTTCCGTAGCCAACTCAAACGATTGAGGTCAGATCCAACAAATGCAGAGTATAGATGTATAGATCACTGTGGAGAGTCAACATGGACAAATCACCCACACAATATGCATTCAGAAATTAACCTTTAATTGGCATGGTGCATTCTTTACATGTGCACTTTGAAAATGACAAAAAGAAGAGTTCCTCCATCACTGTGTGAAAGGAAACAAGATTATTGCTGAACTCTGATTCCAGCAGACGAGTATAGCCTCACGCTCAGCCTGGTGGTAGCACGGTGTTCTTTGAGCTGAAAAGGGAGAACTGCAGTATCTTTGTTTACATTCATTGTACTTGACTGCGTTGTTCTAAATGATGAGTGTGACTTCTATCACACACACACACACACAAGCTGGTTCTTATGCAAAGAGTACTCAAACTTGTTATCCTAAGAAGACACCGACAAGTTCATCTTCAAAATGCAGATATATATTCTATCATTTTAAGTTGGATTGTATTTTATCTATAACCTGACTTAAGAGAAACGCAGTTACAAAACAGGCAGTCTTTATGTCCACTTTTCTTCTAAAAACGGAGATCAAATAAAAATGCTGTGTGTACAGAAACCAAATGTGGAATGAATTACTCCCATTTAAACAAGAAGTCGTCATAAATCAAATTCACTGTACAGTGTGCACACACAGGTCCTGACTGGAAAACGTGGCTTTTGTGCAGCCACAATGATAACAGTGCAAATTTAATCACTTTTACACATTTTAGTTCCAAATGGTAACTTTTTTTTTCCTTTTTCCTCTGCCTATGTGCACAAGAAAAAGGCAGTCATTCTAGTTAAAGCCTTTTCAAATGAAGACCCTGAAGTGAGACATAGTTTACAAACACAGTCAAAATGGTAGTGGTCGTGGAGGGAGGAGGGGTTCAACCTGCAGTGTAACCTTCTCATCTACACACTATGAATATTGCTTGCTCAAAAGCTAATGAGTATAAAAGAAACGTGTATTATACAATGCACACAGTTTGTTTACAGTGCAGTGAGCCCACTCTTAAAGTTGATCTAAAAAATTACTGATCTAAGAGATGGGGCTTGTGGAGAAAACATTTAAAAACATCAGTGTTTCAAGTGCCTATATGAAAAAGAGAAAACATAAAAAGACATTTATAAAACAAAAGCATTATTCCTGCATTCGCTGGTGTCGAGACTAGATCTACCCAGCTGCACTTGTTTTTTTCTTTTTTTAATACAAGTGAATTTTTGAGATTTTCCCACTATTCACAAAATGTACAAACAGAGAAGGAGAGCGAGCCGACGCCCGGTCTCTCAAATTCACAGTAAGCTCTTAGATGTGGAAATGTTCATTGCACATATGAGGGAAGAGACATCAGCAAGTAATGGCACAAAGGGACCTACAGAGGGCGCTAAAGCCAAAGAAAAGCACTGAAAAAAATATTGCACATGATTCCGATGTTCGACCGCCTTCCTTTTCCAGTCCTTTGCCAAACACTTTTTTTCCCTCTTTCCCAAACTCCCAGCAGGTGCAAGTGAGCATAATCTCAAAGAGAGAGAAAAAAATAAAATAAAAAAATCCTCCCACCATTCCAGATATGAATGGATCCAAAGTGACAGCATAACAAAGGAGAGATTTAAAACGTCCTGGGGTGTCCATTGACAGTCTATTGCCGCAGAACCCGGGGGCCCGTTTCATTTTGATTGAGCCGAGAGAAATTTCCAAACGAAAGTGACGTGGACTGGCTGGAGTCTCTGTGCTACTACAGTGGATGACTCGGTGGCGATGGTGTGGGTTTGTGAAAAGGCATTTGATTTCACATGGCCTTTTTAAAAGAAACGGGCACCATTTTACTGTCCAGCACTTGAGGTTCTCAGTGGAGGAGAGTGCCCGCCCGGCACTGCCCCAGACAGTGGTGGTCAACTATGGTCTGTGAAACCTGAAAACAGACACACAATATACAATTATTCTTAAGTGAATGGATGTCGTACAAAGTGCTATATGGGCATACTAATGTGTGGAGCCTTTCATTGTGCTCTTTTAAAACACTTACTATACAGTTAGGGGAGTTATTTATTCAAACAACAGTCTCTATTATCTTATAATCCAAATGTTGTTTGAATCCTGCACTGGTTAGTTCATGCTGCCATTGCATCTTTCGGTAAGACACCCACCTTTGAATGAATGTGGTGTTTTGAATGATTGCTGGTGTACGCTTTAATCAGTCCTGGGTACCGTTAAACCACAATGGTTTAGGTACTACTATCGATCTATCTATCTATATTTTAGATACCAGGTTTTGATGTGTTTTGGATCCAGGGACAGCACAAAAGTTAGACACCTGGTTGTTTGAGCTTAAATAAATGATTAAAAGAAATAGTATTTTATGGAGTAAATTTAAACATTATTGTGTTCCGTTTTATGGTTCTAGATGACAAATATTTTAGTATAGGTATGAATTAAAAGTATCATTCAGGTATCAGATTCGTAAACAAAATATCGTTTAACCTCTTAACCCTCCACCTGAACGAGCACATTTTCTCCAGTTTGGCTTTACTCAAATCTAAAAGGTTCTTGGAAACAGGATGAAAACGCAACGAAAAAGGTGAAAAAAAGAAAAAAAAAAGAGCAACAAAACACAATAAACAAACGTCCCAAAAGCGACGAAGCAAGCAAAAATAAAACATTTCAAAATATGACAAAAACCCTAAGAAAACCAGACCCAAAAAAAGATGAAAACATGACAAAACGCTTCAAAAACGTGGCGTCAACGCAACAAAAAAAAAGTCACAATCTTAGCTTCCACATGAGGTGTTACTCGTCTATAGGCTGTAAGCTCCAGTCAGAAGCTTTTAGATTTGGGTAAAACCGAACTGGAGAAAATATGCTCTGGTTCAGGTGGGGGTTAAGAACTGTTATAAAATGTAATGGCACCCTGCCCTAGTCCTGGGACACACACAACTACAGCTACAACATGCTCCGCTGCCCTCAGTCAACCATTAGTAATTTCCCATTTAAATTCATATATTCGGTTTGTCTGCCTAGCTGCACATTACCTGGTTAAATGGCGACTGGACTCGTGCACTTCCATCTCATTGCTCTTGAAATCGTTCAGCTCCTTCCGTATCGCTGCCTGCAGACAACGGCAAGCAAAAAGGCAAGATTAAGACAAGCTCCCAGCGCAGGAGCTCCATGCCTCATTTACACACATCCCACATCCACAAACAAGTCTCACACATTATTGAGCCTTTATCTCCTCACAACAACAACAACAAAAATGATACAGGTTGCACTTTCACAATATGTGGACACTGTTCTGGAGGTTGTGTTAATGTGAATAAATGAGTCCATAGTTTAAATTTAAATAGAGGGCAGGTCAGATTTCTATGGTATAATTTTACAAATCATAATGCAGATGGCATAGTTTACTGCAATCTATAGCCTCTTCAAGTCTATCTATTTGAAACAAAAGGCAGCATAAAAGTCTGTCAGCACAAATATACTCAAGTGAAAAAAACATTCTCACAATAGTGTCAAAAAGATCTGACATTACAAACACACAGGTGCAATTGCAGATAAGAGATTTAGGCATAAAATTAATGTGCACAGTTTGGGAACTTAACCCCTAAAAAATTATATTCAGGTGCAATAGTTCACATATAGAGTTATTGGCCCCTGCCCTCAATCTGAAATTATCAAATTCCAGAACATAAATCCAGTCTTTTGTCATTTTCCTTCCAGGAAAGTATCCAACTGTAAATATCATCTCTGCTTTTACTGCGGTTTGTGACGCACTTGGTGATTCACCCGCAGTAGTAGCAGCATCACCACCACAACAACAACAGTACATGGTAGAGCGCCTTGCCCAAAGGTAGTGATGATTCGGGATATAATAGGGATGAGTCAAAGATCTACACCATAAAGTTGTTTGTTCGGGCTGTTTTAAAAAGCCGCGAGTGGCTCTAAACTGCCATCTGAACCAGAATCGCAGACGGGTGACGTCGGTGCACTTCCCATTGGAATGATTCAAGGTGTTGTTTAAACATGGCACCCTCAAGCAGAGCCACATTTCTCCACGACTGCAAGGGCATCTAGCCTATATAACACGAATGAAATGAAATAAAAATACAGAAGAACCAGCATTTACCCAGAGTACCGTCTTATGTAAGGGACATTGCATAAGGAAAAACCTGATGCTTTTCACATGAGCAGTCCGCAGGTATGTGCGGCCCTGTTTCAGCTGGGTTCCACCCGAGGACAGACAGCCACATCAAATGCATAAGCTAATTATAAGTCATAAGTGCAAAGTAAAGAGCTACATCAGGACTGCCCTGGGATGTTTACAAGGAGGGCTCAAACAGCTGATATGCAACTCGAGACTAAACTAAACATTCCAGTAAAACACTATTTTAAACAGTACCATTTCATCCGCAAAGAAAGACGCCTGAATTTTCTTGGAAATCTTGCTCTCATCATGGATCACAGGTATTTTAGCTTCTGGTTTGTTATTACATAGTGCAAATATTAGCTGAGCCTGAGGGCATATAGTATTACATTGGCACTCTTGTTCCAACAATGGGATTACCATGAACCGGTCTGTCTCTCTCTGTGCGCGTGTGCGATCCTAACCTTGTCGGCCGCCGTGAGCCTCGTCCAGGGCTTATCCGCTCTTCGGTCGTGGTCCGGGGCGTCGGACACCTCCACGTAGTCACAGAAGCGGATGAGGATTTTGGCCTGTCTTAGCTCCTCTACTGTGGGTCTCTGGCTCAGCTGAAGGCAGAAATAAGAAGCTGGATATGAATTTTTAAAACGCCTAGGTGCTGTAATGGGTAGTATACACACAACAACAAAAAAAGGGAAAAGATGACCACAAGGCTTTTTTTCTTTTTTAAAAGCTAAAACATGGGAAACACTAAATTACGTTGTTGGGAACTGCCACTGTCATAGTACAAATCACAAATCTTAAAGTTTCTTGAAAAAAAGCATAATAGCAACAAAAACAGAAGAAAACAAGGATGAAAGTGCAGCAAAAAAGTGCCAAAAATGCAATAAAAAAGTAGCCTGGCTAACGCCAGACTGCTGTGTGCGCTCGAATCTTTTCGAACTTCACAACAGCCTGAGGACCATGGCCGACATTTTTCCATGGATTTGGGCACCAATCACAGAACGAGGAGGGACGGTAAGACGATGACGCGCTATTTGACATACGGAAGCTTGTAGTTTGTTCAGGGATAAAAAAAATAAAAAAAATATTTACGGATCCAACATGACAGCAGCAGACGCGATGCCATCTTTCGATCAAGCTTTAGAACGTGTTCTAAATAGTTTAGCTCAAAAGTTTACAGCAGGTACGTCATGCGTCATCTGATACCATGATACGATTGGCTATGGCTACGTGCAGACGCATGAGAGACATTCAGCCCAATAAACGGCTATGAACAATCGTAAACCACACCTCTCCTACGAGAAAATGAATTGGTGGTCCCCAGACTAAATATCACTTGTGATTTTAGTCTGGCGTTAGCCAGGCTAATAAAAAGCCCCCCCCCCCCAAATTTTTTTAAAAAAATAAAATAAAATAACGCAACAAAAATAGTGGCAAAAATGAGATGAAAAGAAAGTGAAAAAGTGACAACGCAAGGAAAAAGATCAGTTTAGATCAGTAGATTAGGTCCTAGCTTTCAAATGAGGCATTAAGCTGGCCTATAATAGTAAGCTCCTTTTTAGATTTGGGTAAAGCCGACCTGGAGAAAATATACTCGGTTAAGGCGGGTGGTAAAGTCAAGTTATCTTGTCTCGACTGGACAACTGCAAAGCACTTTACTCTGACTTAAGTTACTGCGCACTTTCCTGTCAGCAGTTAGTCCAGAAGACAAGACTCAAAACCAGGGATGTGTTGGAACCAGGTAACACAATTAGCACAATCGCGGAGCCAAATATTTGCACACAAATTTTTCGCTTTTTCAGCTCTTCTATAGGTGTTCGAGCGTGACTTTATAATTGAAAGCGATGGAAGGTGTTCACCACCTCCCTGCGGGCTGGGGAGAAGCGCATTTGGCAGGAACAGAAAACATACTGAAAGGGCCAAGGGCAAAAAGGGCACGGCACTCCACCCTCCCTCCCCCCCCCAACCATGGCTGACCCCAGGCCTGCATACACTATAGCAAACCCTCCTCTCCCTCTCAGCTGCAGAGATGAATCACCTCCACAGCATCTGCTCATGTTGGCCAAAGGGCTACAGTAGCATAGTCAAACAAATCGTATAACTGGAGAAATCCAATCAGTCCCATAATCTGAACAGTTACCAAAATTGCCGATATTTTCAGCAACAAAGTTTAAATAATGGATAGGGTCAGGTTTAAATGTATGGTTTCATTTTCTTGATATATTATTAGGTACAATGTTTTTTTTTTCAGAGGGAGTTTAATATATACCTTGTTCAGTTTCTTACTAAACTACAAGTGAAAACATTGGCAAAAATTAAAATAGTTCACAGCTCAATAAATCAGGTTAGGATTTAGATTGAAAAATCCCACAGAAAACTTAAAAGTTTTGGGAAGTACAAGACAGGAAAGTTTGGAGTTTGTGGGAGCTGCAAAAGTGGATTATGATGCAAGAGTGAAATGAAAACCTCCTTTTGAGAAACGTGTTAAAGTAGTAACATCTACACCTGTATTTACTTTAACACTTCCGTATTTCGCCGCAGCTACGGCCACCCCTGTTACCCAGAAAGGAAATGACGCATTCGGATTGCAGCGTCATCTCGGTCACCTTTTGTGCTACACATAGATTCCAAACATGTCAATATTTGTGAATGAATAAGCGCGTGAAACGGGCGAGTTTGGTCTTTATTTTACGGTGACAATAAAACTAAGATGTTAAGGGAGAACACTAGCTGAAACTAGCTCAACATGGAGTCGTTTTCACCTGCCGTGTCTCGCCTCAACACGGTGTGTCAGGTGTGACCGATAGAAAGACATCAAATCAGGCTTTATATCAGATTTAAGCTGTTTACACGCCACTCCGACAATCTGAGAACTCCAGAAATCGGATAATGATCAGATTTTTGGTGCGCATACCAAATATAGTCAGTATCCCGGCTCCTGAGGTCAAATGATCAACCCCTTCAGTTCACAGGCGCTGTTAAGGCCTCACCTTTCGCGTTAATCTCCGCTTGATTTCCCGCTTCTCTTCCATCTCCTCTTGTTCATTGCGAGCTGCACGAGGGGGAAAGGGGAGGGGAAAAAAACAGAAATTATTCAAGCATTACTTAAGGGAGCACGGCATTTGCATAATATGTCTCATTAGCAGTCAATAGATGTGGTAAAATGTTTTCTTGGTACGCTACATATCGGGCTGTTAAGGAGTCTGTTAGGAACAGGAGCTGAGGGAGAGGCATCCTTTCATATCCTCCCAGAGCTTTTTGTTACATGTTTATTCTTCTCAGTAAGCATATTCTTTATTTAGGTTAGAATTTCGCCTAAAACGCCAAAACTTCTGCTTCTGTGTCGAATAAAAAAAATAAAAAAAACGGAGATCACACAAAACACGTTCCGCTCAGAGGATAAAAGAGACAAGAGTCAACACGAGGCGTTCTGGGGCTCTGCTGTCGTTTGCACAAGACGCTGCAGTCAGCCGTGCCTTTTCCCGAATGAACAAAGAAACATGTCGCACTTAGAGCGATTTTGGAGAAAATGTGTTGCAATTGTTAGAAATTAAAAAGGCACTTTGTCATTTTGAACCTTTTTAGTCAAAATGAGACGGAATGGGTATTTTTACCGTCTCGGCCGTCCTTTGGAGTCAATATGTGACAAAGAAGGTATACCCCAAAATCAACCCAATTCTATTGACCAACTCCATCAGCAAATCATAATATGGCGCAAGCTTCACGCATCAGGCTGATTATTTCCTTAATGACAACTTTAACAACATACTTTTATGGGGCAAAAATAATGTTACCCTACAAAGAGAAAAAAAATGGCTCCTTTAAGGTTCAGTTAAAAGTATTAAAAATGTCCAGGAGAATGACAATAGAGGAGAAGGCTGAAATTTTAGAGAAAGCTGAAATACTATTAAATATAATTGTTTAACTACAAGATTAGCATGTTTTTGGACACAAGTGTTTGTTCTCAGCAGAAGACACTGTAGTATCTAAATAAATAATAAGCTCTGTGCATGGAATAGTGTTAGCGACATGCTAACTTCTCAGGTAGGGCAGCGACCTTTTACTGACTTTGTTTTAATCTTAACCGTGTCTTGTTGAAATTCACAAATATTCAAACAGTGCCTGGCTGAAAACAAGCAGATAAACACTCATGACATGTTAAAAACTTTACACAGGATGTAAATACTTAGCTGGAAGAGACCTTATTGGTTTAGCCTTAAAGCTAAAGGCTAATGTTACTTTGACATACACAAATTACTTGGAATTTTTAATGAAACAAACTTGGCTTGACATTTATTTAAGTTTTTAATCTGTTCTCAAATCTTATTTTATCTGTAATTGAATTTGACAATAAAACGTTGACAACATGAAGTTAGCCTAAACCATTTGGCGGACGTAGCCTATTGCAACCATACATTTTAGGATTAATCGTAGTCCTAAACCCACTTATGCAATCTCGAAAAACTGTCCCTTGCGCAAGTGAGTGACAAGGATGAAGCTCCCACGGGACAGAAGAAAGCACTGGCCAATCAAGGCATTGAAGTTGCATGCAGGAGCGGAGTCCCGAGGCATTAGCAAGGCCCCTTCTGTGATACTGTCGGAGTGTTAGTGCAGAGAAGTCTCTTCGGACACGGGTCTACAGAGAACCGCTGCCTGGTACAGATAAAAGGCCGCCGGAGCGAAGTGTGGAGAGCATGCTTAACAGGCTGCTAGCGCACTTGGCGTTTTAAGTGCTTTGTGGGGAAGCTGTGGTGAGGACTGAAAATTGTAACCATTTCTAATTTAGCTACTTTTCCTACCATTTCAAACAAACATAAAAATAACGAAGATAGACTCCACTGCAATATTCAAATTCACTACAGTTGTCTCAAATTATATTGAGGATGGTAATGACAACTGGGAAGTAGCAAGATAGCAAGAGTATAATATGTATTAATGTACCTTTATAACATAAAAGTAACTCTCGGTAATGTTTGGCACGGGTAACAATCTGAAAGAAATGTATTAATGATCGCATTTTACTACTTGCTTTGTACTAGACATCGTACATGAAACAAGATTGTTGTTGTAGTTGTGCTTCGTTTCAATCAATTATATTATCAGTTCAAATATTGGTTTGTAAGTTTGTCTGTGCTAATGTAGCTGCTTGAAATGTATCAAATTCTCTTTGGTTGATGTCTTGTTGATGTTTTGTTCCTTCTGTACCACTGTGAAATGTACTTTATTGCACTGAATTTGGGGGTAGGCGCTCATAAGCTTCTTGCTTCAGCCCACTCCTTTTGAGCAGAATGTATACTGCTCAAATAAACAAATAAACAACAAACAATAAACAATGTCAGGGGCCATAATGATATGCCACGTCGCGGTTATCCACCATTGCAGGGTTCAACGCGGCTTCTTACGGAGTCGATGGAGAACATTCACACTTACGTTTGAGGATGTTCCTCTGCTCCAGCTCCTCTGCAGTTGGTCTCTGACTCAGCCGCCTAGACAGAAACACACACGTCATTAAAATTCAATACAATTCCACTTTCACATAACCTTTTGACAGGGCTTTATCCGTGTTTGTCTTCGTGGAAAAGTATTTTAGGAAATGTTGCTGAGTTGAGGCAAAAGTTTAAACTTTCAACAGAGAATCATCTCTGGGCCAATATGAACTTTCCTGTAACCCAGGGGTCTGCAACCTTTAACATCCGAAGAGCCATTTCAAACCAAATGAAAGTCTCAAAGAGCCACAACAGTTTTAACGTTTAAACGACCCAACAAACTGACTAATATAAATGTTGATCTATTTAGAAATAAAGTAAATTTACAATATTTATTTAAATTAATTATGTTTTGTTATTTTTATGTAATAAATACTTCCAGCATTCTGTTGCATTTTAGATGTAATATTTTTAGCTGCTTGCATTAATATTGCAATCTACAAAACTCAGATATTCTAACACTGTAAATGGGACACCAGGTTTTGTGCCTCCCCCAACTCCCGACTTTCTCTTGCTCCGCCCCTGCTTCACCACACTCTTTGCATGTTGTTTCCTCACTCTGCGCTGTGGGGACGGCTCGCGCTACAAGCGGCAAACTCCTTTGCCAGGACCTTTGAAGACGTGTTTGACATTGCGTTTGTGACTTTACATTTTGTGTTTTGAGAGAGCGCCGATGATTCGCTTTCAGCACGGAGGGAAGTGACGAGCGGGTTGGATTGAAGTTTGCGCTGCTTCTCCTCCTGAGTTTATGAATGATACAGTATACAGGTGCTCGTCATATAATTAGAATATCATGAAAAAGTTCATTTATTTCTGTAATTCAATGTGAAACTAATATACTTGCAGTCCATTTTCAAAATATTATAATTTTATGGAGGTTTTTACAAGCTGAGCCATAATAATCAAAATGATAACAAATAAAGGCTATACATATCTCACTTTGGATGTAATGAGTCCATCATATATTAGTTTCACAGTTTAAGTTGAATAACAGAAGTGAGTGCACTTTTTCATGATATTCTAATTATACGACGAGCCCCTGTATATTCCCTGTTAACTCATGAAGAGACTACAGTTGCGTAAATACATTGGCTCATTCAAGAGAGCGGCAGATGAATGAGAGCAGTGCACAGGCAGGTGCATAGGCTACGCAGAGAACGCGGACTGGGCTGGTGCAGGTCGGCCCAGCGCGTGTGACTGGGAGGAATGACAGCGGGGCTGAGCCAAAAGAGAGGACAGGATCGTAGTTTAAGATATGCTCCAAGTATTTCATAACAGACAGTTTTTCTTTTTTTAAATTTATGTTGGTCGTGCCAGCTCCCAGTTTGGGCATATACTCGTGGCTGCACCAGTGGGGCAACTACGATGAGGCTGAAGAGCTGCAGGTTGCCAACCCCTGCTGTAAGCCCAGCAAGGTCATCTCTACTTTCATTCAAAGCCTGTTTAATGAATGAATGAATGAATGGGGCTCATGGGGCTCATGCTATGGCCCTAAAATCTTACAGGGGGTATTCAGACACCTTTTTATTATGTTTTATCAATGAAAATAATCTACAATCTGTTGCATCAGAATATTTTAATGTGCTCACTCCTTGATAATTTTATATTGTAAGATCTCTAATGACTATTATACAAACTGGATATTCGATGCTGTATGCACAATCTCAGTCGCTCTGAATGGGTATTAGTCTCTCATGCTGTAGTCTGAAATTGAATTCGACAATAGCTTTTGACAGACTCCTCACATGTCTACACCATGTAGTCCATTCAACGATAGTACAGACAGATAATATAGACAAAGTAACATGCTTCGGGGCATGCGTATATCGCCGCATCTCCCTCCAAATCTGTTTTATAAAAGATTATCTCCAATTTCCTCAGCGGATGAAGTGAAGACACCCCGAGGTTGTTTGGGATAAGGTCAATGCAAGTGCTTTCAGTGGGGAAACTCTTATTATAGCAGCTGAGCAGGAGCCCGAGGCAGCAGGACTAATCACTGAATCAATGGCTGTCTCCATCTTGTTAGCTCCGATAGGGATCGGGAGAGACGGGGCCCGCTAACGTTACGGCTGTATTCAAAACGCCATGTTGTATGCCATCCGAGGTTTATTCTTGGAAGCAGCAGAAATAGAGGCGCTCACTCTAGCTCTGTTTTAATTAGTATGCAGTGGATTACTGTACATGTGAGCAAGTCATTCTGTAAAGTTTACAATAACAATCCTTTTTTTTCGAGGATCACCAAATGAAACAATTTGGTAAACACGCAACCCACAAAATACAATTCACTATTTATCTAGGATAGGCAAATAATTTAAGTTTATTTGGCCATAGGATCCAGCAAACTAAAGTGAGGGGCTAGTGCTTTTTGATTGGATCTTGGGGGCCCAAAAAAAAAAAAAAAAAAAAAAAAAAAAGTAAACATACATATTTTACACCATGTTAAATGTTTCTGTACTCCTAAATAAATCAGCGCTTCAGTCGTAATCAGTAAAAATCACAACTACACTTCAATTACGTCAAATCCCAAAAGTTTTTACTATGCTGTATATACTCAGCTAGTAGAGCCTTTTTGCAGTAGCTAGTGTGCGCGTTGTGATACGTTCTTAAAGTAAAGCCTGGGGTCAACAAGCAAAACATGTTTGCATATCACGATACAAGTGCCTCAATACAATACGCATATTGCCAGGCACTCAAATGATATACAGTATTGCAGATATGATACAGTATATTGTGCACAGCAAATTATGTAAATGTGCTGATCTTTGACCAAAAAACATTACAGGAACGTCACCTGTGGTGTAAGTAAAATAAAATCTTGGCAGTCACTTTAATTGCACGGCCTTTAAAAAAAAATAAAAAATTATGTGCCGTCAAGTGTGACTGCGCAACTCAGCAACCCAAAATAACCCTTGAAATTGTCCTTGTGTGAATGTCCTGATTTCCACGGAGGATCAACAAAGAGATACAGTTCCTTTCATTAAAAAAAAAAAAAACATCATAACTACAGTAATTCTCAAGTGCGCTATAAATTTGTAGATTTCGCTCGGATTAAAAGAGTCAAAATGAGTCACTAAGCCGTTCTCTTAAAAGCGTGAAATTAGGAATGGGATTGGAACCAAAAGTGACACAGCAGTAAGGACACAGTGAGGGAGAGAGCAATGGAGAGGATAAGAGAGAGAGAGGGGGGGAGGAGAGGGACATAGACATACAGATGGAAAGAGATAGAGCGCGAGAGATGAAGATACAGTAGATCAAGATAGAGACAAAAAAAGAAATTGATAGACATCGAGCAATGGGGAAAGAGAGGTAGAGTGATGGAGAAGCATAGATTGAGAGAGATACAGAGAGAGAGCGATTTTCTAGGGACATGAACACCAAACCGGCCTTCTGGAAGCACAGTTGGGAGTAACATGTCTGCCAATGTCCCTTGTAAAGAAAAAAAAAAAAACCTTCTCTTTTCCATAAAAAAAAAAACAGCTTTAGCAAGATATCACAAACATGTTGGACCTCTCTTTTATCCTCGATCTGTTTTGCTTTCATTTTGGCGTCCACTTCAGGCAAAAAAAGCTCTTGCAAAATGGGGCTTGGAAGGCTACTGGGGAAAAACCATCTTGTCGCTTTAGATTTTACTCAAAGAAAAAAGAAAAATCACACTCATTTTTGTATCAACTCCAAAGCACTGTATCGTTACGTTTTCCTATTAAAAAGGAACAGGCCACCGTTTTTCCATACTGAGATATGTTCTTACCGGAGCGCAGACGAGTTGATGCGTACCTGTCTGGTCTTTGTGCGTGCGCTCAGTCACGCAAAATGACCAAAGACGTTGTTAGCATTTGGCCTCTCCCAGCATATTCCAATGGCTCGAAATGGGGTGAAGTTAGAAAAGCGACCACACTCTTCCACGGGCACAAAGACCAGACAGGTACGCATCAACTTGTCTAAGCTCAGGTAAGAACATATCTCAGTATGGAAAAACGGTGGCCTGTTCCTTTAAAATAAGACATTTTATGCAAACAAATGGCTAAAACTGCCTATAATTGCAGCTACACAATGGAGTTTAGTTACTTCCTGGAAAACTCCGGCTCACTAGCGAACAAACGTCATAAAATAAGCATCGTGAAAGGGTTTGTCTTTTTTACTCGCAGAAAATCTTTGTTTTCACTTGTTGTGTCTGGCCTTAAATAGACATTAGATTTTCAACTATGAGCAACAATTGCTGGTCCCTTTGCATGTTGTATTGGTTTGGTATAGACTTTACATCAGATGCCATTCCGGACATAGTTCTCAGCACTTGCTTGAGGCTGGCACAAAGATTACGCTCGGCTTGTTGTGGCCATCTCTAAAGCATTTGTAAAAAAAATAATGAAGGCCGACATGTATGAACAGCGTCAATGTGCGTGCTAGCCCTTTGCTTTGGGGATGCTGCGTGTTGATCTAGCGTGTGGAGGAGTCGGGTGGAGGGAGTTTGGCACAAGAGCCATCACCGTGGTGATTCAGTGAGCGAGGGAGGAAGTAAAGAGTGAGAGAGAGCGCGCGAGTGAGGAGACAGGAGAAGGAAAGCAGAGGAACAAGGGGGGGTGGGGGGGATTGGAAAAGGAGAAATTAGGTCAGCTCCATTTTATTAAAGGCCTCATTTTGGAAGAGATAAAGCGTTTATCCGTATCACTCAGAAGCCAGGGAATAACACTGAGAGCCCTTTGTTTAGTTTTTTTTTGGTTAAAGATGTGTGCGTAGAGCTACTGATACAGGTCCAAGCTTGGGTAGTCGCTGCAAGCCCTTAGCAACAGGGGTTGCGCGTTAGCAAGAACAATGCGATTCACATGTAGGTGAAAAAGGTTCATTCGTACTATGATCCTTAATTTGCATCAATCTTCTCTGTACAGTATATCCCAGAGATTGCCAATACATACAAAGAAAGCAGTCGTTCTTGTATTGACCATAAGCAAATAGCGATCGGGATTGTGTCGTCATACTGGATCAAATTCCCAGATAGTGTAATGGTTAAGCAAAGGAGATTTAAAATACAGTACGTAAAATACAGATTCACACTTAAGTACTCAGATTCTATAGTGTGCAAGAGATGTATTTTACCTGTTAAATGGACATGTTAAAGTGGTACGCATTTGAACACATTTATCAACAAATTAAGCCCAACACTGACAGCATTTCACAAATAAATGAAAAGCCAGCTGGTTACAATTAGATTTAAGACCAAGCATTGCATAAATGTGACATCTATGAATGCAAATGAGTCAGGTAAATGTATTTGTCGTTTGTGGCTCTAATTAGTTCGTATGATTAGCATGAGCAGCCTACTATATTAGCAAGATACAGCGTAGTGTCTTATTGCGATCGGTAATTTGGAGAAATTAAAAAGCCCTTCTAATAGAGACGGAAATGACAAGTGTTATCGTGTGTTACTTGTTTATTGTTCACACTTGTCCCCATCAAATCAATGAAATAAATAAATAAATGATCATTAGCATACGTTAATGAGTGTAGTGTATCCACAGTTCTTTCTAAACAAAAATCTGACTCAAGAAGGAAGGAAAAAAATTGTTTTGTATCGTGATCACAATATCTTCTTTTTGCAGAGGTCAGCCAGTGGCGAGGGCAGAGGTAGAAACGTGCATGTAAATCTTGCAAGAGCTTGCTGTTTTGGGGTTTACCTTGTGAGTTTGGTGCCGATCTGCTGCCTCGACTCCAGCCTCTCTTCGTCCGTTTGCCTGGGCAGGATGTTCTTCTCCTCCAGCTCCGCTTGGATGGACGGTTACTCAGTTTGATGGCCAGGGAGTCTTTCCTCAGCACTTTCTGGGCCAAGGAACCTAAAGGGTAATTGGTACAAGAGATTAGCAAGGGGACATTCATTACAGCCACTCAGAGAAACAAAAGATTGTATTAATACCATCTATAATGGCGTAACATATTGAAATACTAAAATAATAGCAAGTACAAAAGGAAATCATTTGCAATAGCTGGGCGAGTCAATACAAGAGAAAATATGATGCATTTTTGTCAAGCAATAGCACAGCATTTGTATTCGCAACCAAAAGCAGGCGAGTCTCAGTTCAGTCCAGAGCTTTACAGTTCCAATTCCACTTGTTGCATTCCAAGTGTTGGCATTATGCTTTTTGCAGGTATTTGGTAATAATCTTAAAACACATCTTTATCCCTATCTTACGCTTAGTTGGTTAGAAAATGCAGATGAAAATAAATATCCAGTAGTTTTCCTTGATTTTCATGACATTTCCTCCTAAGCCCCTCCTACTCTCCCTCCTCTGCTGAGCAGCTGTTTCAATAAATAGAGGACAGAAGAAAATATCCCGTGTGGCTTAAGTGATGTTGAGTGTTTTAACTCTGCGTAGAGAGGATTAAGCGTAGCAAGAGACAGAGGTGGGGAAAGCATGTCCTGGATACTTAGAATACTCAAAGATGCGCGAGTGGGTCTAAACACATCTCCAAGTGTGTTTTTGATGTTAAAAACCTCTAAACGGTTCATTGTGCACAATACCCCCACTTTAACTATTACAGCTAAATAAATTTACTTGAAAACAACCTGCCACACGTCAGTTTTTATATTGTTTCTCAGTTGGCTCAAAAGACTCACTCGTGAATATACAATCATCATCTTCATCGTCGTCGTCCTCATCCTCCTCGTCATGCTCGTCCTTGTACAGACTGGGCAGGTCCTCGTAGTCCGACTCGTTGGGCAGGTTCTCCTTGTCCTCTTCATAGTCTATAATGACCGAGGGCACTTCTCTGCGGTCCAGAGGGGCGCACTGACTGCTGCTGTGCAATGCAGAGCTGCAGCACATAAACACATGCATTTAGTGAGCAGAGATCAAGACCAAGTGTCATATGAACAGGTGGATTCTAGCTCAAAAAAATCCACAGTACAGGATAAAGACCAAAGCCTTTTGAAGCTCTTTCACGCAGAAATGTTTAACAAGTGGCACATCTGATGGATTGATTCATCCGTAGCTTCCTGAGCCACTGTTGCATAAGCGCGACCTTTTAGAATAATTGTATTCAAAGTAAGGATCATTACTTCCTTATCCCTGTCCAAATGGCTCTGGAGAAAATAGCGATCCTAATGTAGATTGTTACATAATGCCCAATCCCCGGCCCCTTTCCTGCAATAAGAAGCAGAGTGCAGCTGCTGATGTTATGTCAGGCCAAACACACCGGAGGACGCCTACTCCATGCACTGTCCCACAAATACTCCAGTTCAGAACGAGGCCACACTGCCCTAGGAGAGGCACAGTGTGCTGGTTTAGACCTGTGCGCCAGGGCAACAGAGCAGGGCGACCTCAATAATGTTAGGATGACAAATTAACATCAAGGTTGACTCATTTTGATGTAAAAAGAGTGAAAAAGCGATGTCACATTGTCTTATTTCTTAGAGTCCCTGTGCCCTGTTTAAAGGTGTGTTTAAGATTTACAGAATATACCATTGTAGAAACAACGCAAATAATGATTACGATTGAGTTGAGCATTTAATAACAGTCATTTCTTAGTGTCCTAGGAGGTAATCAAAGAAACCCAGTTAACTATATGTGCATGTTCCTACAAATGCGTACTTCTTTTAGACAACAGCTTCAGCAGCGTTTGAATTCTATCCCGACTTACTGTCCCCATACATTAGGATTGAACATCTCTTCTCACTGTCCACGCTCCCGGTTACTTCCTTAACATTACTGGAAGAGAAACTACTTTTTTCACTATATTCAGTTTTGATTTAATTTAGCCTTTTGAGATGTTAGACTTTTTAAGATGCAAACAATTTTTATAACATAACAAACCAAATGACTGTGCTTTGAGAAAAACTCGATTAACGGCTGTTCCTATATGGAGAGTGAGCCGTGTTTCACTGAAATACATATATATTTAAATGATACATGTCAGAAAACAAGCAGCTGTTGGATAATTACTTAAATCGTGTTAAAACACTTTACTCGGGATGTAAATTCTTCACTGGAGGAGACTTCTGAGTTCTAAGTTGTCTTTAATTTTCCAAGTCTTATTTCATTTTTAAATTACATTCTAATGTGGACAGGAAGTGGTCTTTACCCTATACTGGCCAACAGGAAGTTAGCCAAAAACATTCTGTGCAAACATGTATCCAAATGCAAATGTTAGGTCAACACTTTGACTAAAATGCACCATCATCAACGACCTGTTGACAAATTCAAAGTTGTCATCTAAAAATAAAATTGTGATTGGCTGTGACCTGAAAGTAGAAATTGATCGTCTGGAGCACAGTGTGATGTCCGCTGACCTCTCGAACCGCTGCATGGACAGCGCCAGGGTTTTATTGAGCTCCTCGATGATGCGGCTGGGTGTGTGCAGACTCCCGTACTGCAGCTGGAGCGGGTGGTGCAGCGCGGACAGGCCCATGAGGTGAGAGGGCAGGAGGGTGTTGTGCAGGGAGGGCAGCATGTGCGGAGGGGTGCACCGTAGGGAGTGGCCGCTCAGGGGGTTAGGCGAGGGGGAGGAGTCGTGAGGCACGCAGATCATCACCTTCTTCGGCGGCAAGGGGGGAGAGTGCTTACCCCCGGGCAGGCTGGGTAACTTCAGCTGGCAAGAATCTAAAGAAGAGGGAAAAAGTGATGGCACCATCTCAATACAATATCACACGAGGAAACCATGTTACCAACTTAAAGGAAAAAAAGTTAAACAGGTCCACTCTATGGAAGACTATAAGAATGTTAGAACACAAGTCTATGACCAAACTACCAGAATCTTGTCATAAAAATTTCCAAAGGCAAATGCGATGTGGGAATGCAACAATTCCGGGCCGGCAAAATGGAGTAGCTGAGGCTGGCTTTAACGGTTAAAGAGTACCTAAACGGGCGTGCCAAAGCCTTTCCCCACCCACAAACAAAAGTCAAAAATTGCTATGAAAGAGGCGGTCTCTGAAGTTTGGGGGTGACATGCGGGGGGTGAGTGTGTGGGCCTTTGCATTGGCACAATCACAGCAGACAGATTACGTGGGAGGGACTTGGTTATATACCACAGGTACAGGGGCAGGACAATTGGCAGCACCTGATGACGATGTGTGGAGCTGGTGCAGCTTATGACGTTCTGTGGAGGCCGTGAACACGTCTCCAGCCAATCAGGAAATTGTCATTTAGTAGCAGAGTTAACCCTGAAGGGGGCGCAACCCATTCGTTTCCAGGCCAAAGTTAGGATTTTACACATGCTTGCGCTATAATGTCAGAATAATGTCAGGGACCAGTGGACAACACTATGAGACACCCATTGAGACATTTTATCAGTAAAAAAACTTGATTTGGTGTTTAGTTACTCTTTAAATATTGTATTTTAGCAACAGAGAAACAAGGGTAAATTTAGAAATTCAAAAGTAAAATTGGACACAACACAAAAAATACAATTTTAACCAAAACTGCATCTGATTGTGTTTTTAGATCATAATTTTGGTATTTTTGATCAACTTATGCAGTAAAATATTCAAACAATGTCATTATTTTCCAAGAAATGTAGAATTAAAGCAGAACCAAGTAACTTGTTTACTTTAATAAATCCTTTTCGTAGTCCCTTTGGGGGTAATACAAGTGTTAATGGGATGATTGGGGGGGTCTCCCCCGGTGTCTCTGGCCAGAAAACCAGCTTGCAGCTTTCCCTGCACCAAGCCGGTGGCCCCAATACACACTAATGGGATCACGAAAAAGTAGTTAACAGGCTAATGGACTAGCGCCAATTTAGCAGTATTTACAGCAAAGTTTGAGGGGAAAAAACATCTCCATTGTGTCATTGGGTTATGGCCACTGGCCGCTTTACTTTGTGACCCCGACGCTAGGGGCCACCATTGCTGTAGTACCTTCATATATGGGCGGAAAAACAAGCTAGTTTTCCATTAAAAACCATGGCACTTTACAGACGTTCTAAGCAACTGTAAAGCCTGGTTCCTAATTTTTTTAAACTTTCTACAGCTAGATCTCGCTCTTGTGCTGACTCCGAGTTAGTTACAATTAAAGAAACCAGGCTGAGTTTCGTAAGAAACATTTTAGAAATCTCGTATACTAATGATGGCCTGATTGACAGGCCGTTAGCATTAGAGCTAACGACGCGGCTACGACCGAACTACTCGCCCCACCAGGGCCGAGTCTACAGTGAAGATCCCGCCCCAATTCTCTTTATAGGAACATGCTCTGTCAGAGCAGGGTAGGAGGAGTCTGTAAATCCTCCATGGATTCCCTTTCGAATGTGGTCATTATGGCAAACGGGTAGGAGTGATAAGACGTGATAAGAGTCTATTATTTATTATGTCTATGATTGTGACACAATGTACAATATCCATCTCTCCCTTTGTCTTTTCTGTCAGTGTAGTATTTACTCTCACGGACAATTTATTTTATTTTATTTATTTATTTAATGGTTTATTTGGGCGGGACAGTGCATGTTGATGAACATACATGGGTCACATGCGTGTAAACAAGCCACACCCAGAGGCGTAGCTTGCCATAAGGCAAGGCAGGCAGCTGCCTGGGGCCCCCAACAGTCAAGGGCCACCATGAACCAACCCGTTATTCAGAAGCCTACAGTAAACGCTTGACATACAGTTTTCCTAATGATTTTGGTGATGCAGTTACATCATCTCTCCACCAATGCTGTGTGGCGCCGTTCATCCCCATCCTGCTGCATGCTTCAGTGAGTCATGGTTCCCTAATGTTAACTTTAAATGAGCAGTGGACAGACTTCTTTACTCATGGCTCCACCAGATTATATTTCTAATAGTGAAACCAGTTTATTGTAACACTCTTCATGACCTAAAGCACCTCTGCTTTCCGTTCTGACGTAAATTTATGCAGTGAACTGCATTATGGGAGTTGTCAGGTGACCCACTCCTGCCCAAATGACGTCCTCTCTCCCAGTGTGCAGTACACCGAGCGGCCACCAGAGGGCCCCCGGTACCCTCGCTACGCCACTGGCCACACCGGATTGTAGCCTTGGACTAATTTCCATCCGTCGTCCCCCATGCGCACTCTCAAACACACGCGCTTTCATTCTGGCCTATTGTACATGTTTTTCGTGGTAGGGGAAACCAGAGTACCGGAGGAAACCTACGCAGACACAGGGAGAACATGCAAACTCAGAAAGGCCCCGTACAGGTGGGAATTGAACCTGGGACCTTCTAGCTGTAAAGCACAAGCGCTAACCGCTGTATTATCGTGCCGTTTAATGAGTAAAAAAAACGCAACATGCTACGACACCTGCAGTGGCGCTTAAGGCCTCTAGGGGCATGAGTTACTTAGTTCTGCTTTAATGCCAGGTTGAATCAATTACATTTAATTCCTTAATTTTGGCACGATTCATTGAAGATTGTTTAATGCTTTGAAGCCCCGTGGAAACACTGAATTGTGTAGGCTCTCAGTCGTCCAGGACTTTTCTATTGTAATAAAGATACAAATATCCTGAACTGAACTAGGTTGATTAAGTTTTGCAGTTTTGTTTTACAAGCTTCTTCTCGCTCCTGGTTAACATTTTGCATTTTTTGACAACAACAGTGGGAAGAAGCTTATGAAGCTAAAAGCGAAACATCCTCTAGTCAATAAACCCAGTCCAGTTTACAATATGTAAATCTCTATTAGAGCGCAGGCACAACTTAATACTAAATAAAATGATAAATTAATGTAAAATTTACTTTAATAATCAGATTTCAGTTTCCTTGAGTTACTCTCTAAAAGCTATATGAAGAATTTGATCAAAAGTCAAAACAAAAACATTACTTTCCTTTGGTTTGCATGTAAAGAAATCAAATACAATTGGGACTTGGGACTTCTGATGCATGTTTGAGATAAAAACTCAATCAGGAGAATATAAAAGATACTTCTAGGATATGGCACACGCATTTTGGCCTAAACAAAACATTCAACTGATGACAGTAAATTGCATTGATTCGCAATTAGCCTGCCCAGCCCATTGTCTGCAGTCATCCCAGTCCTAATACACTGTCTGGACCTGTCTGATGAGAGCGGCTCAGACGTCACAGTGGCTGGATTTAGGCCAGAGTAATGCCACTTCTGTGACAGACAGATTGAGAGTGACAGACAGCTTGGAGGGCAGAACCTCAGGGGGATTTAATGAGACTACAATAATCCACTGCACATGTGTTGGAGCGCAGGTACAGGCAAAACGGATGGCTGTGTTTGTGCGCTCTGAGAAATGTTGCTTTTGAAATCCAAAAAGGATTTAAGCACCAATCATTTTTAACATCATGGTACAGCTTCTAAAAAAAAAAAAGATATGCTTACTTTAAAATTACAGCATTACACAACAATGTATCCCATTTTCTACTGATTATTTAAGCTGCACCTACGGGGACGACAGAAGTGAGCGCTTACCTGTGCTGTGGCTGGGTAGCCTGGAGAAGGGCTTGGGCGGCAGAGCTGGTGGCTGCTTATGGTACAGCAGGGGCTTGGCGGGGGGTTCCAGCCGATTTCCCGGGAAGGTGACGGACTTCTTTGAGGGCAAAATCATGGATGACTTGAGGGGGGGCTCCTGAGTGCAGACACCGCCATCCATGGACGACCGGAACTCCACTGTTGCTGACAAAAAACATAGGATCTTTGAGTTGGACAAGACAAGAATCATAAAAAAAAAAAAAAAAAAGGTTAAATAAAAACAACAGCATTTATTTATTGCAGAATAGTGTGGCCAAAAACATCAGTTTGTCAACACATTTTTTATTGTCTGCACTCAGTTGGCCTGAAAAAAACTTTTGTACACCTTTTGCACACAACATATTGTTATCCTAATATAAGAATTTGCCTTAATCATATTTTGATAGACTTAAATTGGGAAATAGAAAACACAATTCCGAAGGTGTCTCTTCAATTGCGACAAGCCTTGTTATTGGTTGATGAGGACAGCGCCAATTACACCTAAAGATGCAGCAAAGTGTTTCGAGCGTAGAATGAAACAAGATATGTAGGCCTGTCGCGATAACAACATTTGAAGTTCGATATATTGAGGCGGAAAGTATTGCAATAAACATTATTATTGAGGACGACACGATGGCACTGAAAGTAACACACACACAAAAAAAAAGGGGAAATCTCAGTATTCTATTGTTCTAAAAGTCTCTATTAACTTATCTTTAATAACTCACAAGTTGCAATAAACATGAAACATAATGTACTTAAGTCGAAATAGTAATTATCGTGACAGGCCTGTCAATATGCGTTTCATTTGCTTTGTACTAGCCCTGCTTGATCCACTGTCGTCTGATGTGGATCAGTATACAGGGTGTGGGCAATAAGTGTCTTAATGGTCCCCATTTGGCAAACTGCACTTCGTGGCGCTTGTTTGTACACTTGTTTGTCACATGAGTCCAAACTAAGTGTGGCAAACATAGGTGTCATTCAGATCAAAGCAGATTACAATCCAACAGCCAATCAGGCCGGCGATATTTTAAGAACCAGATCTATTTTGAGCTTGACATATTTAAAGACTTGCCATAGTGGAGCGGCTCGTCTTTGATAATGAGCAGGGGACAGAATGAGAAAAAGGTTTCGCAAAGACACTGAACATCACACAAACTGGGTTGTCACTGCAGGGCCCGCATTTCACCGAATCTAAAACTAGGATTAAAAAAAATCACATAAACTCATAGACGTAAACCTTTTCATGCTATGAGAATTATCCTTGCCTGTTACCTAAGAAAACCGCAAAAAAAAAAGTGTTTGAGATTAAGTTTAAGGTGTAACGTGAACCATATATTAAACCAAAAAATTATTACTCAGAAACTTAAAAGCAGAACCAAGTACGTTTTTTACTTTAATAAATCCTTTGAGGGTCCCTCTGGGGGGTAATACAAGTGTTAATGGGATGATTGGGGGGTCTTTCATCTCCCCCGGTGTCTTTGGCCAGAAACCAATACTTGCAACTTTCCCTGCCTCCGACCCGGCAGCCCCAATACACACTAAAGGAAAACATCTCCCTCGCTGCTCTCAGGTGTCGACAGCTTTCGGTGTGTTGATGAACATTTTGCAAAACGTTATTTGGTTTATCACGATCAGAAGAAGCTAACAGGCTAACGGGCAAAGCTAACTGTGAGCTAGCGCCACTTTAGAAGTGTTTACAACCACTTTGAACCCATTGTGCTTGTGGCCTCTAGGTGCAAAAGTTAGATCTGCTTTAACTTCTGCTGAAATGTGGTTATCTGCAGAATAACCTTAAATGGATCAAATCGGCATAGATAGCAGAGATGGATTCTGCGTGTCAAATGAGCCTATCGCTTACTGTAGCTTACACTGCGTAATGGATTCCAGTGAGTTCTCTGTTTAATTACTCCATTACCACCTTAACACAAAGTCAGTGGCTTTCTTTAGTTAGCCCAATTACGTGATGTCCGGGGGCACAGGACGCCCCGCTGTCATCTCTTACACTGCGGAGCTTTGAAAACGTGCTGACCAAAGCGCATCAAATCGCGATCAAAAGAAAGAACAACGTTTCTGTAATGAAAGATGATATCTGCAAATGTCCCAGGTCCTAATCTCAAAGAGGGCACTTCACAGGCTGATTAATGAGGCAGACGAAGAACTGGAGACATCCTACATTTCACTCCCCAACTTCAGTTTTTTTTTTTTTTTAAGTTATTATCAGGAATGTATCAGAGAGCTCACCTTTTTCAAAAATCTCCTTAAGCACTCCTCTTTTGATCAGCTCGTCTCGGCTCTGCCTCATTGACATCTTCCGCTCCAAAGCTGAGAAAAGAACAGAAAGCATTGGCATTTTGTATGAATTTCACGTCATGGAGAGATGACTTGAAATGCAGGCTTTTCCCCAAATGTGCACAACCGTACTGTTGTGGGTGTCCCCTCAGGTTAAAACAAGATATATATTTTTTTATGTGTCCGCACAATTAGTGAGGGCACAAAATTGCAAAAAATGTTACGTAAATACCGAAAGCAAGCGATTTACCTTAATCTTAAAGCATTCATGAACAAAGTCAGCTTTAAAATCTCCATCTGAAAATGTATGATCTTGTGCAGCAGGTGTAACAAAAGGATTATTAGAAATTATAGAAATGTATGGTATGAGCAATGTATCTGAGGCAAGGAAAGGATTTTGTAACTTGCATCCATAATATTAGCATAAGCACGAGTAGAACGCAAACCAATAAATTGATGCGTCTACAGATGAGGTATAAAAATGGAAATCCATCTGTGCATGTAGTTATACCATTCATATAGCTTCTAAATGTGTGTAAACAACTTGCAAAAGTAGGAAATTAGATGCTAGATCTTAGCATTGATTGTCACATGCAAACTCATGCGACTCGAGCAGAAAATTTCATGGTGCGATTGAATTTTATCAAGGATTATTTTGTGACCCACTTCCACCCTCAACAGTCACCCTCTGACAACATGTAAACATTTGAAATTATGTTAAATACAGTATATACCATCATTTCACCTCACATGATTTCTGATTTAAAAAGGCTCTACATCATGGAATAGGCTGGGAAAAGTAATTGCATAACTTCAGTACCTTGAATAGGCAGACCTTTTCAATACAATTTGATAATACAAAACAAATCCAAGCACCATTCATGACTAGCATGTGTATGAATGGGAATTTAGGGCTAGAGAAAAGCACTTCTCATGCTAATAAATTATGCACAGTGCAACTTGCCCCACAGCTCCAGCGTGCATCTATTTTTAGCCTTCTAAAGTTATTAGGCACTTCACATCTTCATACAGCGGGCCCAACAAAGGCGCACTGAAATCACACCAGTAAACCCACAAATTGAGCTCTGTGTGGAAACTAATTAAGGACAAGTACAACTCTTGAGCAGATAGGAG
This sequence comes from Neogobius melanostomus, assembly GCA_007210695.1. Lineage (NCBI taxonomy): Eukaryota > Metazoa > Chordata > Actinopteri > Gobiiformes > Gobiidae > Neogobius > Neogobius melanostomus. The sequence continues at coordinate 16,025,753 of VHKM01000009.1, read as the reverse complement.
GAAGAATGTCCCTGCAGGCTTCCGTAGCTTGTGGACGACATCAAGAGAGATCACAGGTTGTACCACAAGGAGCCACGAGTTTTGATCAAAATAGATCACTCTCTAGTTTGTATTTCCCGTAGTGACAGTGGGGCTCTTCACGAGGGCGGCACAATTAATCACAAGCAAATCAAAATTCAAAATGGTCACAAGGAGCAAATAGTTTAAAGATATGACACATTAGACACAATTTTAGCAAAAACATAGGGCTCAAAGATTTCCCATGTTTAAAATGTTTTGTGATGTTTAGTATTTTACTTCCTTATTGGACACCGGCAGGAAGTGACATTTGTAGAGGTAAACAATTTTAACTGTTGTCGTGCCAAATGAGTGAGTCTGAATTAAAAAGAATACCTCTATGTCCCAAACATTTTTTTTGTTTTAAATTAAAAACTACGACTTTCAACAGAGCGTTTCCAGCTGAATAAAGTCATATGTAAACAATACTGCTAACGCTACAACAGTTAGCTAATAACATGCCAACATTACATGAACGTTTCTTCACACCAGATACAATTCAAAACATGCTAAATAGCAATAGCAAGGCTATGACCAAAAGTAACATTCACATCACTAATGTAGTGGGTTTGTTAAACTTCTACTCTTTTCCGCTGGGGGCCGTCTTCATCTGGTATCTAAACTCGGACCACTCTCATCATCTCAGAGTTTATATGTTGTAAGTACCAGTTTGAGCGGTGTTCCAAGGCATTTTTACTGGGAGGTCGGACATTTACTGGTCACCAGTTGCCTGTAACGCAGCAGTTTTCACTCATCATTTCATTTAAAATTACAAACGTCAAAACCCTTTCTCCATGGGGTCCAATGATGTGTGAAACTTCACACAATCAGACCCGTACTTGCACTGTGTATAAATGTGATAACACCAGAAAAGTCGCAATAACATATTTTTCAGCTCTACTCTTTCACCTATAAATTCCAAATGAGCTCCGATACAAACTGAATACAAATGGAAAACAAGAGAGCTCCGCAAGACGGAACATTTGAGTCTTCTAAATAACACAGAATTATCAACAGACAGCCCGCTTTGGGAAACCAGATGCTCAATATCACCCTGAACTTCAAAACGTTTTTCAATGTGAGCGCGCATGATACTAGCTTGGGGCAAGGAATTAGCCAGAGAGGAGAGGAGATTTTTATGAGAGGCGAACATGACTAGAATTTTCACCAAATAAGTAACAAAAGGCCGGTCTAGGTGAGCCCAAGGAAGTGGGAAATTGAATAGAAGCAGGACATTTGTAGGAAGGTTTGTTGGGCATAGTCATGGAGATAGTCAAAGTAATATTTATGCAAGATTTGAGCTGAAACAATAACTTATATTGCCTATAACAGTCAAGGTGACGGGGGATGCAAATGAACGTATTCATGTTTTAAGGATTATACAACCGTCCCATCCCCATATCAGAAGTAATTACTCAAAGCTTTATGACATAACCCCCAGTCCGGGAATGTCCAGGGTTGTGTAACTCCATTAAATCAAAACACCTCATGACGATGTGCCGGATTTGATGAACACAATGTGGTTCGGGAGCGAAAATATCCAAACAATAAAAGCTCAGATTAGGGCTGCACAATGAGAAAAATACATAACTGTATTTAATATTGTTTAACTTCAGCACAGGAGGTGCCACTGAATTGAAACAAAAATCAAATTGTATTCAAATAAGAAAAGAAAAAAAAAGTTAAATGGAACTAAAATAGGATAAAAATGACTAAAACTGATCTTTAGTATGTGTGTGTGTGGGTATATATACACTCAAGCTGTCATACATTTTTATTGTAAGTGTTAGGAAAAATGGTGTAAAGATCTGTGATTTTGTGACATATTGCGGCTTCCTGCATTAAGGAAATGAGGCAATTTAAAGTTGCAACTATAATAATTTGACGATATATTGTGCAGCTCTAGCGCTGAAATTATGACCCACAATAGCATCTCTTGACAGTGCCTTACGCTGGAATAGAAAGATGCGTTTAATCTTTAATGAATGTCATAGAAGTTACATGTTCATTTCATCAGAAAAGTGCAGTGCAGGAAAAACAGGAGCAAGTTGAAGCCCAAGCAAGTAAAAACAAAATATATATATATTTTTTACAGGCAACTCCAAAATAAATTATGCACAATTGGCCTCCTGCTAGAGTGTGGGGGGCAAAGAAAGCACATTTCCCAAAGGAGGTGAAATGCAGAATGGGCAGATTTTTATAAGCTCTACCTTTATCCCACAGTGTAGAAGTGATCGCTTGATAACAAGGTGTAATACATTTTATATTGCTAAATGGTATCGAGGGCAGTGCTGTTGATCACATTTTTATCGATTCCGATCAAATCCAACCAATAATGTGACAAAAGTAACTCAAACTTCAGGAGGGGAGGGGTGGAAGCCTTTGTGTTCAATGGTTTCGGAGTGGAAAAGTTCTTCTTTTTTGATTCTCATTGAGTAGTCGATTTCATATCTATAATAGCAGTTTGCAAAGTGCTGAACATTGTGAGATGACAACAGTATCATTCATGTTAAAGTATAGTAAAAGTCATATTTAACAAAAAAGAATTTAATTGATCAATATGTGAAAAATAACTGTTTAAAGTTTTTGCAACATTGCCTGGCCCCAACAGAAGCACGTGGAAACTCCTGAAACATTTTTCCCCCTAGTAAAAGGTAAAAATGTATTGCCTTTATCAAAAGTTACACTGACAAAAACAAAGCTCACAGTACCCGTCACTGCACAAGGTTACACCATTCTCCTTTTGTTCTTGTTACACACCAACAAGCACCGGTAATGCCTTTGAATTGACTTCAGCACAAAACCACCTCCCCCTCTGGACCATCTTGAGTCCAATTCGCTGGAAGTTGGAGCTGCAGTGTCCAACTGTGAAAATCAGAACCAGGGTTGGAGCCTTATGCAAGAGACTCGGCTAAGAGCATATCAAATTAAACTGGCATCTGCAAGAGCTGTCTGCATTGATGTGCAAAACGCTTAGCATTTTTTAGTGCCAGAGAAAGTATATTCGTCTGCAAAGTGACCCAGATAGTCAGAACACGCCCCGGCAGCAGCCCGAGGCGCTGTAGCTCAAAGTGGAGGCTTTTAACCAGGACCGCTCACTGGACCTGCCTTCAAAACCTGCACTGAAACTTTAATGTTCTGTTCTATTAATCAGAAAGTCAGCGCTCGGCAGCCAGCCCTGTACGCGTACGGGATGGGCGGTTGATTCCATTTGTGTGTAAGCAGTTAGCAATATACAAATACTTCAATTGTTTTGGTGATATAACTTTTTCAATCAACAAAACAACAACAAAGTAACAACACTGCTCACTCAGTCCATTTTGTAAGTTCTGAAATGCAAACGGTTCTTGCATTAATTTAGCAGATTTCAGTCTTCTCACATCATTAGGCACTTGGACAGATTTTAAATGTACATTTATACTGGATACAAATACAGAGTTATTTTTCCCAACTTGGTCCAAGTTGATAAATTGGGAGGAAAAAGTGCTTTCGTTTTGCATTGTGTTGAAAAAGTAGCAAGTTCTCAGATCTTGCAAACACAATCATTCACAGCCTGAATTATCATATGCATGCAGTCTGATGATTGACGGGACGATAGCCATGGATGTATACAAGTCAAGTAAAATGAGTGAATATCCCCCTAATTTGTCTAGTAATTTCAGGTTATTCATTACATGCAGAAATGTTCACGGTTCAGAGAAGACACAATGCATAGTCTGCATAGGTGTATCTCTATTGTAAGGCAAAGAAGGTTTTGTTCTTAACTTATATAATCTTTTTATCCGTTATATGCAACCATTCCAATTTATTCCCATTAGATTTCTAGTCGTTCATCTCCCGTCTTTACTACATCCAGGGAGGGAACCTCTGAGCTACTTCCATGTGAATGGGTTGCACTGATTCGCAGTCGTCGGGACTGTTCCACTCCTCTGCACCACGCTTGCATTCGCTTATATGGACTTTGCAGAATTGGCTACGACAGTGGGCGCCCAAATGGATGTGACAGGCCTAACCGCACTGGCACGTCGTCATGTGAAGCACCTGCCCAAGCCATCCAACGTGAAACACAAACGTCCCCCAGCTCCCCTGAGAGGTACGCTGAAGTCGTAATCCGCCATCAAAAGGAGTGGGCAAAACAAAAGGAGTGTTTACAGAGCGCGGCATTACGCAAACAAAATAAGCAGATAACAATAGAATGAAAGCGCTTTTTTTTAACCACGGCTCCGATCCGAAATCCCCGGAATCAATGCCCCCTTTTAGCGCAGTGCATTTGATTGTACAACGCATGTGAACACACAAGTGAGTGGAGAGCTTTCCCACACAGCATCGGGGTTTGCGTACATTTCATAACATAACGTAAACTTAAAAAACAGACTAGAATGTAGTTGAGGGTTAATGCGGACTACATTGAGCAACAAAGTCATCCATAATTACGGCGGTAAGACGTAAAAGCCCACCAGAATGAACCAGCACTAGAATGAATGGTTTAACTAAAATCTAGCCTTTATCTTGCAATGTGTACGAAAGAAAGGAGGTAATTAAGAGGTAATTTCCAACAGTGATTCATTTTCAGTGGCTACTAATGTTTCCTGTTTGATACCAGTATCATTCACAAACACAATTAGACGGTGACCAAGAAATTGTGTACAGCCTGTATGGAAGAGGCCCAATCTAATTATTTCAGATTTGATTATACGAGACGGAAAAAGCTCAAAAAGTCTCATGCTCTCATATAACTTTGCGTCAAGAGTTGTAGGAATAAAAAAAAGAAAAATCGCAAACAGGGCGCACCGATTCACTCAACAAATTCACACCAGCAACATGCTAACTCAATTAGCCTCTAAACAGGAGCACACTGTCCCTCCCAGACTAAATAGGTTTGTTAAGTGGTGACGTCACAGCTCTACTTCCGGGTCCACAGATGTGCAAGAAACTACAATCAATATTTCTGAAATTAACAGAGAGTTACTGAACATACTTATATATCAGGCCCATTAGCCAAAAATGCTGTACCTACTGCTATAAAAGTAATATTTACCAAAATCGCTACATCCGGGTTAGCGGGGAAAAATGCTAACGGCGCAGCAGCTCCGCTAAACCCGGAAGTAGCGACTTTAGTAAATATTACCTTTTTAGCAGTAGGTGCGGCATTTTTGGCTAATGAATAGGTTCAGTAACTCTGTTGAGTTTCAGAAATATTGATGGTTGTTTATGTTTTTTTCATCGCATATTTGCTCGTCTGCTTGGACCCGGAAGCGGAAGTCGTGACGTCACACTTGACAAACGTACACTGACCAAGAAATGTGGTAGCCTGGCAAGCCGCTTGACTTACTGCATGCGCTTAAGAGCAAGACAGTCTTCATAGAGATTCGATTTGCGAAAAGAGTTTTATTTTGCATGAACCTACAGCGGTCTACACTGGTACAGAAGAAAATGAACTGGTACCTTCACATTTCTCTTGGGCCTTTTACAAACAAGCACGTTCATACGGTACACAGGCAGCTCATGCGTGAAGAGCTGCTCATTGGTACAAAAGCCCTGGGTCCTCCTCACGGAGTCTGTGCTTCGCTCAACACTGTACGGTCAAGGTTCGCAGTAGATCGGGGACATATCAACTTTTTTTTGCCATGATGACAACGAATGAAAAGAACGCAATTAAATCGTCATCCTGGCTCCTCTTACTCCCCCCGCCACAGCAAATGCAGACGCTCCCCGTTTGTTTATACGCAATTGTTTGTGTGGCTTTGGATCAGTCAGTGCCAGGTATTTCCAACTGTAGATCCAGTCTCTACGGATCAGTACCAGAGTACATAGAGTAAGGCAAGTAGCTATCCAGGCTAGGATTGGAATATGGTTAGTGAAAAACTGTATATAAAAGCACCCCCCCACTCTGCAACGTTTATTGTGAACTGTCATTGCCATATTTGCGAGAGAAATGCCCAACATCAAGAGAAGAAAATGTTCGCTTTTGAGATGCTAATACCAAATTCAAATGGTTAGCTCAGTTAAGCGCTCATCAGTGACAAAGAAAAAAAGCTCCACTTTCCAGCATAAAAAGCACATAATGAACACAAACCAACTGGGTACAATGACATCGCATCTCGGAAAAAAAAGAGCTCCCCAGTTCACATGAATGCAGCAATAATACCAAAGAATATTTGGGATGTAGCCATGACAACAGCTACATGGGATTGGGAATCTGTACTCTGGCTGTAATAGTAAAAATACAGAAAGTACATTACCACAGATCCATCATCACTGTCTGTGACCCGATTATCTTGGAAAATGTGGCTCTTGCTCCCAAAAAATAAAAGTAGGCAGCCTGTTGTCTCCATGATTGATTGGTAGCTAGTCTAAAAGCCCAAGTCAAAAAGGCATATTTACGTATATTACCAAATTAAATCAGTGGAGCCAATTTAGGGCTGTGACTTTCAGCACCTTCAGCTCTAAAAAGTGCACTAGCATCATCTTTTCGTGCTTCGGTGCACGTTTTAGTGCTTTAGTGCTTGTTTGAACACCTACCGGCCGAGGTTTGCTTGAACTTGTCACTCTTCTTCTTCCTCCATTTCCAGGGCTTGAGGAGGCGTCCCAGAGTGGCAAACTTGCTCCGACGGCGAATGGGCGGTGTGTGGGTGCCAGTCAGCATGGACTCCGAGCGCATGGCGGCTAATCGTTCGGCTTCCTCAGCTGAAGAGGGAGAGAGAAAGAGAAAGAGTCAGAAGGGGGAGGAAACAAGGTCTAGTTGAGATGAAGGTGCAGAGGAGGTGCTAACAGGCGAGAGAGAAATGCAGAATGTGTGTCAGACTGAGGAAGAAAGACACAAGTGATACGTAAAATAGGATGGATAGGACAGAGGGACTCAAACTGGGGTGCATGTGCTGCTGTGGGCTTCGTTTTTGCAATTCAAGTCCCAACTAATTTCTTAAGCCTGATTATCTGGTTATTCCTTGCCTTGCCCTGGATTAGGTCTTGATTCTACAACATAAAAGTGGAACAAAAGCAGAAAAGATAGCTCAAGTTTCAATTAATTAGAACAAAGTAATTATGTGTCTCCCAAGCACAGTAGAAAATGGGAGATGAAGGAAGCGAGAAATGACAAAACCTGGACTTAAACCTGTGTCACTCTAGCAGAAGGTATCCGATTGAGATCAAAGCACTAAAGTCAAGCTGCAAACCACATTGATGTAGCATATCTAAACAAATAACAATTGTGTTTTACATTATTTCTGCTGCATACCAATTGTGTATATACAAGCGCTCATAAACACAAGACTTGAATTAGTGTGCAGAGCATTGACCTTTTCCTAATGAGTTAAGTTCAATGGCTCCTCATTGCATCACACCATTACCGGGACTCTGTGTGGTAATCTACTGGGTGCCTTTTTTGCATGACTACTGGGTGCCTTTTTTGCATGACAGTATTACATTCACTCTAATGGTGTTTGCAAACACAGAGCTATCACAGCACAGACCAGTCACCTCCCCAGGGCATGGGGAATACATGCTAAACAATGTGACAGTAATGCAGAGAAAATCAGTCCCAGCACGCTCCATTATTTGGATGCTCCAGCGCCTCAAAGGCAACTTTCTTACTGCTACTGCCATCACACCAGTCTATTAATAGCGCTACATCCGATACTGTTTGAAGCCAATAGAGTCAAGTCACTTTATCGGGACATTCATCGGGACATTACGAAGACATGCTCAAGAAACACATCTAAAAAAAAAATCAAATTCATAATTATTTTCTCAGGCTGTGGGTGTATCACAATATATGACATCAGCTGATCTGAAAAGCAGAGACAACTATTACATATAGAAATGTAACATGCTGTAAGTTTGCCTCTAATTAAAAGGACATTGATTGCATACTAAGATGGCTGAGTGATGATGTAATGACAAGAAACTGAAAGGCTCTCAAACAACAGTGTGAGCCAACATTATCCAGAAGACATCAGCATGACTACATATCTGCACACAAACCAGGCACATACGGACTAATGCATTTTAAAGAGAGACAACAGGTCGCTCTGGAAAGAAGTTCTGATCCAGTTCAGAACTGATCCCACAGCAGCCGCACTGTACCACACACTGACCCACTTCAGCAGCCTACAACTAAACATCACACAGACGCACAGAGGAACAAAGTAGGCCTACATCACAGAAGAACCTGCTCAATACAGCAACAAGGCCATATTGTGAGCGCAGGAGCAGTACCGCAGGGCTACAGTGGTCCTCGCGCTCTCTCAGACTCACCGTCTTGCGTGTCGTTCCCTCGGCTGCAGTTGCTGCATATGTGCTTGATCTCTTTGCCGATGGTACAGTGGATGGTGAACGGCATTGTTGTTGTTGTGGTGGTGCGGAGGCTTGTCGTGCCCTTTCTTGTTGCTCAGAGACATGATTTTGACCAAGCTGAACGCCTTTTTCTTAGGTTTCTCCACGGCCACGGGCGTGTTTTCACGGCACCCCGTGGCAAACCAAGTCCCGTGCATGATGGTGGGCGCAGGATCCACCGTGGGATAATTGGTCGTCTTGTACATCGCGACGCGAAGGGAAAGAGGGAAGGAAGAAAAAAAAACGATGCGAAGCGCGCAGATACAACAGCAGCGCGGATTACAATTGTTGAGCCATCAGTCCAGTCCTACCTGACCAGAGCGCAGCGTCAGGATTCCTCTGGATTGTCGTATACCCTCCTCTACCTGAGATGTGCTGCCTACCAAACATACGCAGTGCAAAGGGAGAGAGAGAAATCACCCAGTCCCAAATCCAAGTGAGCTAATAATACAAACACAAGCTGAGTAGTGAATGGCAATGACTACCTCTCCCTCCCTGAGCTGTGGACTGCAGTCAGTTGTAGCTAATCCATGATTAGCGGAACAGAGGAGTGCGCGCCGCGGATTGGCTGCTCACCGCGCTTCTTTAATAGGCCAGTGAGGAATAATAAAAAGTTGCTCTAGATTAGCCTGGATTTACCATGAACTCCCATATAAAGATTCTGGATAAATTAGCGACTAACTATACTAAATTAATTGTGCCGTTTTGGTGGTCGCATTAGTGGGTGGAGTAAAGACCAAAGGGAAACTCATTGAGATGAGTTTGCCTTAACCAATATGATCTGCAATAGAACCGCATGACATATTCTCATGCAATAGAGCTGTCAAATTGTGGGACAGTTGCAAGAGCACAAATAGAAATGAAAGAAACCAAGTAAGAGACATACAGTCACCACTTATTGATGAGCTGTAAAATGATGCATGGGACAATAGTTGTATAGCCCTATAGCCTGTACATAAAGCCTATAGTTCAGGGGTATAAACAGGCGGCACGCGGGCCTTTTTCGGCCTGCGAGATGATTCAATCCGGACCCTGACTTGTAGAGCACAAATTCCTGAGTAGGTAAAAAAAAAAGAGTAAGTCTCTAACCCATTCCTGTGCAGAGTTAGCCTGGGAATACCCATGCTGCTGTGTGCGCTCGAATCATTTCAAATTACACAGCAGCTTGGGGATCATGACCGAAATCTTCGCATGGATTGGGGACCAATCACAGAACGAGGAGGGACGGCAAGACGATGACGCACTATTCGACATACGGAAGCTTGTAGTTTGTTTATGGATAAAAAAAAAACATTTAAAGTGTATTTACGGATCCACTATGACAGCAGTAGCCTGGTCTTACCATACCCTCGTACTCATTTCGTACAGCGGAATTCAACCGAGGAAACGCAGCCACTGAGATCAGACCCAGACATACATGTAGGGAAAGATAACTGACCTGAGTTTACGGATGGCAAAGGCCAGGCTATGACAGCAGCAGACGTGACACCATCTTTTGATCAAGCTTTAGACCGTGTTCTAAATAGTTTAGCTCGAAAGTTTACAGCGGGTACGTCGTACGTCATCGGATACAATTGATGCGATTGGCTATGGCTACATGCAGCGCCCAATAAATGGCTATGGACAATCGTAAACCACACCTCCGATAGCCAGGCTAGTGCGGAGTTATGAAATGTTAAAGAAATAACCAGAATGCTAACTCCAGCCACTAGGGGTAAGGCACTGTTATAATAAGAGATCAGGATATAAACAACTCATTATAGCCATGTGGCAAATGGTCAGTCTGCCCCAGGGCGGCTGTGGCTACAATAGTAGCTTACCACCACCGAGTGTGGAGTGAATGAATAATGACTACAGTGTAGCAGACACTTGTGACACAGGCTGATAAAGTGCAATACAAGTGTAAGCTGTTTTTCTGAGGCTACAGTCCGGCGTATTATTATTCATTTATTGAAAAAAGTTTCCTCACTAGCATTTTCCCAATTAAAACATATTTTACTAGATATTTTGTTTATGGACCCCGGCAATACACTCCAGATATATTTTGGCCCCTAGGGAAATATTCTTGGAACCCCTTGCCTAGGGTATGCTTCTACAGTCAGATGTTACAGGTTCCTTGAAAGTGCTCTTTGAAATAAGGAAACACTATGGATTCAGAGAGAAAGAAAATACAAAAGTAAAGAAACAGGAGAAGAAAAAAGTAGGCAGGCTACATGGCGACCCTTATAAATACAGTATTAAGAACTATAAAATGCAAAAAGGGGCTTCATTTTATCTTCTCATCAAGGCTGTAAAATTGGCCTTTATCAAGTACTTTTAGCCAACCCCTTCTATACCAAAAATATATCTAAATAGATGCCTAAATATTTGAGTAAATCATTTACCACCACTGTTTCCCAACCAGGGGTGAGGGGGTACCTGGAGGTATGGGCACTTACAGGGTATATGGAATAATATGGAATGGAATAACTTTATTTATTTTAAACCTAAAATACAAAACAAAAACGGTTCAGAACCACTACCTTATGTTTCCCAATTTGATGAGAAAAAGACAGTAAGAAAGTACTATTTTTACATGAAGGGACAATCTTTTCAGGACATGTCAGAGGGATATAAGAGGAAAGTCTTAAGCTCTCCCTGTGGTAGATTTAGCTTTTGTGAGCATGACTGGCATGTGTATGTTTGCGGCGTGTATGTTTTGGCACTAAGAGGCTTTCAGACACTTTAGAAATGAGTCTGTTTCTGCTTCAAAAAACAAATTCTACATCTGGCTTCCCGCAAGTCCATGCTGTCTAATCTGGAGTGCTCTTTGCCAAGGCATGGACTTGATCTCTATAATAGTGATTTGCATGTTAAGAAGGTGGTTTCTTTGTCCTATGAGATTACTTACGAGACCCATGCTATTAAGAGTCAAGAAGAAGTCATTTGTCTTCTGAAAGAAAGATTATAGCAAAGTTACGCAACTCCAGTGTCACTCAGGCTAAAATTAACAAAGAATTGCTTCAGGAATATTTCGTACTGTGTTTTTTCAATGCATTTTTATTGACAAAACATTATCTAAAAGGTACTTTCACCACCTAAATTGATTTCCAACGGAAAACTTTCATTCAGTTTACTTGACCAAAAGAGGACAAAACACTATGAGTTACGATGAAAGAATAACGTCACAATTTATGAAAAAATATGGTCCAGTGGCAAGAACAAGTAAGTACACCGTTTGGAATTTCTCACATTTCTGCCTAAATTGGTCACTAAATGTGGTTTGATCTTCATCAAAATCATAAGAATGATTAAACAGTGTCTGCTTAAACTAATACCACCCAAACATTTACATTTTATCATATTTGTTATTAAGAAAAGAGAAGCAATCCCTGATTAAAAATTGGACATTGGCTACTTGAGTGTGCAATGCTGTTTTTTGATTTATCATATTTTATTGGCCATAACATAACATTCACAGGAGAGCGTGGAATAAGTAAGTACACCGCATGAATCTCACTAAACTGTAGCAGTTTAGTAAGAGGAATGGTCCAAGATTTATCCTGATCGTTGTGAGCGTCTAATCTGCAACAACCGAAAAGCAGTTATTGCTGCAAAAGAAGAGTCAGCCAGCAATTTAATACAGGGGATCACTTACTTATTCCACGCTGTTGTGAATGTCTCTGGTCTTGCTGCAAAATATCATTGAAAAAAGAAGGTTATATTGATGATAGCATGTTGTCCAGGCCCTGAGGCAACAAAACAGCCCCACACCATGATTCTCCCTGCCCATACTTCACAGTCGGGATAGGGTTTTGATGTTGCTGTTCCATTTTTCCTCCACACATGACGTTGTGTTCCTCCCAAACTATTAACTTTGGGCAATTAGTCCACAGCCAAAAAAAAAAGATAAAATGTAAATATTTGGGTGGTATTAGTAAAAGCAGACACTGTTTACTCATTCTTATTATTTTGATGAAGATCACATTTTATGACCAATTTAGGCAAAAATGTGAGAATTCCAAACGGTGTACTTACTTTTTCTTCTCACGGTATATAAACTAAACTTCTTCCATAAGAGTGGAATGCAAAATCGATTGTGAAATATTAGTCTCTGATACTACAAGCAAGTAGTATTTACTATTTTGGAATGTGTGCAAAGTGCAGTTGTTTCAAGTACAGATGTAGTTGGATGGTGACCAACATCAATGCGTCTTTCAGTGGAGCAGCAGGTGATATGACATAAAATCAGGGCTGGCCCTAGCCAAATTGGTGCCCTAGGCAAGGTAGAGCTTTTGCGCCAATTGAATAATTAGCATCTAAAGCAAAGTTAAAGAAAGGTATCTGACTACCTTAATAATCTGAATGACCAGGTTATTCCATTCTTTTTCCTGTTGGAAGTCGGCAGAGGGCGGACCCATCATCAATACAAGATCTTTGTGGAAAATAAATCAACACTGGATGTAAATAAATCTTGTGACATTGTAAAAGCTTATCGCAATGCCACAGTGAATGAGCGCCATAATCAAAGCTGTCTTTGAGTAAAAAAGTACTATGATAAAACTCAAGAGCATGCACTTGAATAAATTGAACTGAGATAGTTAACTTGTGAAATATTTGAATTATTGAATCCAAGATGGATGCAAAGATTTAGTAAGACTTGCAGGAACTATTTACTATTTCCCCCATCTTTCACCTAATAGCCCGGGTAACAGATGAAAGACCAAGATGACAAATAGATTGCAGCCTCATGCCATCGTGCTCCTCCTTTGTGTGACACTGTTTGTTGTTGTTGTTGTTTATAAAGCGTGACTGGATGTGTATGGCGTTTGTGTGTGTAGGCTACTGCAGAGCAGGAACCTGTGCTGAGCCAGGCCCGATGTTTTATCCTCTCCTATTCCAATATATAAATGAAATGAAAATTAAATTGTACATATTATAAACACTATTGACTAAAACCATGTTTTCCATTCTATTTTTTCCATATGGATACCGGACCACCTGTTATTTTACAATGGCAGTAGTTTGTTGATGTATGAAGTGAATCATATGCCTATGGCAGCAGTACAGTACCACATAGTATAAAAGTGCCCCTCCTCTCCCTGTTTGCCCTCTCCCACACTTTCGCTTCCTGTTTGGCAGGGCGTGGCCACAGGTTGTCTTCTACGGGCCAGGTATATTGTTTTCATTGTGCTTAAATATATCAAGTTTAGTCGACACTGATGTATTTCTTTGTAGTGCTATAAAACACACAAACCCGTGATGCACCCTGTCAGCTGATCCTTGGGCATGCTAGTCCTGGGAACCGGGGTCCTTGGTGTAGCTGGTTGTGGACGTCAAGTCCAACTGGGGTCTCCGTTGTAGCTGCCTACGGCTGTCGTGCAAGATTTCTGGCTTGTTGTGGGCTGACATCGTGTGTGTGACGCGGTATGTTATTAGTAATCCACCAGTAGTGAACTTTTGTAAGCTAACTATATTTCTAACTTTAGGCACCATCTTTTACAGCACTGGCCAGTTTTCCTGTGTCTTGCTCCATGTTCAATGTTTTTAATGAGAATCAAACTGAAACAGTAAATTATATATACATATATTTTAAACCAATAATGTCATATTTTCATATGGAATGTCTCTGCCTCGTACCAATGTATGACCTGTGTGCCTTAGCACTTTTCCTTTCCAGCTGGTCTGGGTGCGTTGTCTGGTTTTTTCATTTGTTTGTAACAAGAAGTGCGTCTATTACCACTCACCTTGCACATTGACATGGTCCGTATTTTAGGAGGATGACTCAAAAGATCCCGTCTTGGAATGGTTGTAAAATGCATTTGATATACAGTAGTTGTAAACATGTTTTGCCCCCTTGTCTATTTTCCCTTCTGGATATCAACTGATTCCATGGAAGTAGAGCAAGGTTATGCAAAACAATACAACTTCTGACCAAGGCTGCCTGTCACTACAAATCTGCTCTTTTCTCGCTCCCTGAGTATCTCCATCTGTCATTTTCTCTGCATTTTGAGGTGTCTGGCTCCAACTCTGGCTCCAAGTGAAAATACTTTACAAGGATGGTTACAGCTTCCATAAGGCTGCAGGCAAGCCCGAATCCTTACACAATATAATGCAAATGGAAGGAATGCTTGTATTTTTATGCAGGTTGGTGTCTCGACATTCAGTGGACAGGTCAGGCCCGGACAAAACAAAAAAAACATTACATTTTAGTCCAAACCACTAAACCAAATGCAGGCCAAATTGTTGCGAGGTTGACAAATAGGAAAAACAACAAAAACAGCAGCTATCGTCAAAAATTTCCTCACGTAAGTGATAACACAGCCATTATTTAAATTTGTTTAATCTGTTTTCCGTAGGCCTATGTGCATTATTTTAGGTAAAATAAGCCGGTGTGGAAGTCCATGGTTAATGCCGCCATCTAGTGATGGATAGCCTGCAGAGAAACATTTTCCGTTTCTCCAATGTGGAAACAGACGAGAGGATTATTAATAATAATAATAATAATAATGCATCGGTTTTATATAGCGCTCTTCTGGACACTCAAAGACGCTTTACATTGCACTATTCATTCACTCCATACTGGTGGTGGTAAGTACTATTGTAGCCACAGCTGCCCTGGGGTAGACTGACGGAAGCGAGGCAACCAGTCTGCGCCATCGGCCCCTCCGACCACCACCAACCACTCACTCACTACATTTGCCAGGCTTCCTGGTGTTCCCAAACGGTCTCCCATCCAAGTACCGACCCTTCCCTGCTTACTTCCAAGGTCTGACGGACATTGTAGTAACAATATTAATTTTCTTGTGGTAGGCAATACATTTTGTGTTTTATTGTTGTGTTTTTTTCAGATGTTGTTTGATATGCATATTTCCTTTTGAAATAAAGGGGATTAAGAAATTGTTTGTTTTTTTCACTCTGACCATCTGGACTATTAGAGCGTTCTCAGAATTATGCATAACACCACTGATACAGTAGGTGTCAGCCTACGCCTTGCATTGCAAGTTCAAGTGAATAAAGAAGAGGACAGAAGCCGAAGTGACGTCACTAGCTAGCGACTCAGAAATGTTTGCCTTCCAAGGTTTCAACTGCGGCTACTCGTGGATCTACTATAATATCTGTGCAAGAAAGTTTAGTGCAAAAGCGCACTGCCTCTGCGAAGCACTGGTCAAACGCAGAGGTGCAGTCCATTCTTTGCTTGGTGACAGACGAGTGTGTCTGGAAAGAGTTGGATGGACCAATATAGACGTCCAGTGCAGCACCGCAGCAGAGTGTCCTCCCAGATACAGCACAAAGGTAAGTAGTATAAAACACACACACAAACACACGCTAAGTGGATAGGCAGAGGTTTACACAAATATTTACTCAAACAAAGTAACGTTACTTGGAAGTAAATTCACTCAGGTTGATAAAAGTTGTGACCCCGATAATTACTCAAATAACATTAAATAGTATTAGTAGCAGGTTTCAAAAGGGTGCAAATAGAGATTCTTCATCAGAATATATTGTGCCATTAAAATTAGGAGACAAACAATTCAAAACGAGGTCGCAATGTTGCACCCTTTTGCACATAGTAGATCCATGAGTAGCCGCACTTGAAACAAGGGTGTTTAAAAATCCAGAACAACATAACAGGGCTGCTAACTAGGGAAATGCACTGAGTATCGATTAAGACAGTTGCCACACTATGATTCAATTGTGTGTGTTTATGGCTTAATATCTTTTGACCGATTCCTGGGGTACCAATTAATATATAAGCTTTCACAAGTATTGATGTACACAAAAAGCTCTTAAGATTACATTTAAATGTTAAATGCAGAGAAAAAAGAGTATAATTGCAATGGTAAACTTAAAAGCTTACACAACTGAATGTATTACATTTTTATTGCTTCTTTTATTGCATTTTGAATTTGCAAATGTGACTGACTCGTAAACTCTATTTTGCTGACAGCAAACACAGGACAATAAACTACTGAGATGGCATCTTCAAGCAAGTCTGGTCACTACTGGACTGAGGAGGAGACAGCCAGTTCATGCTTGCAAACCTTCGAAGAATGTGAGATCACCGAAGTGCGATGGACGGCCGAAAGAAGCGTAACGGCTACTCTTCCAGCGTGTTGTCCAGTGCATAGCGAAGCAGGCATGTTAGGACGCAGAGCAGATCCGTGTCGCTGGAAGAAACTTGAAAGTCTTCCGTTATTTTACCATCGAACAGGCAGAGCGGACAGGACCGAAACTCTTGCGCCACACTTTCAAATACTTGATACTAGGCAAGGTCCCCACGCCCACACGGAGCATAGTGTGGATTGTGTTGCAAGAGCATCGCCGTCAAAAAAGCGGCGTACAGCAGCAGTGAGCTAACGCCACATTTGCTACCTACGATTCGATCTGTGACTCGGGTATAGGCTCTTCTTAAACCCTGTAAATAATCAGCGTTTTGGTTTGTGCGGCCCCTTTTTAGTGGTTATTGAGCTCTGTTTCTGCCTATATCACACGAAGACAAAAACATTATTTCAGAAACTTCTCTGTAAACACGGAGCCAGCTCAGTAAATGGCTTTTCCCAAGCCTAGGTACCTTGCCTTGCCTTGGTCTGAAATGGGCCCTTTTGCCTGCTTTTAGTCTTTATAGAGTTTGGGAAATTCATTGTTACCATTGATCCGCCATGTCTGTAGCGGTGACACTCCATTCTCCATAGGACAATTAGCTAGGCCTAAATGCTATAAAGACGGTAGAAGCGAAGAAAAAATAATAATATGTTAAACGTTTGATTTGTGAAATGTTTGCCTGCTGCTGATGCTATGGTGCTTAAAGATGTGATACCAACTCTTAAACTATAATAATCATATTGCATGCCTCAAGCGAATGTGTGGAAAAAACTGAATGACGGAATGTGTACGAATGTAAATATGTACATATGTTAAATATATGCATAATTGTAAATAATAAAAAATAACAAAATCCCATTAGCAGCTCTTTTGGTATTTTGTCAAGGAGGACACCTTGCTTTGGACTGGAAGGAGCGAGTTTGAGGCACTGTTAGATTCGACCTTTGGGGCATTACAGAGCAGCGCGTTTTGGTCTCCAAACTCACTGAAGTGAGTTTTGGAGACACTTCCTTCGCTTTGACCAAAAAGAGATCTGCTAATGGAACACACTTCAGAGCTACAAAGGACGGGACATCACAAAATAAAAAGGAAGATATATTTCATCCAGAGGAAAAGGAGGTTCTGCTGATGGAGGATTCTGAACGCTGGGGGTGAAAAGTAATTATATTTTACCAACTAAAAATAAAAATTAAAAAGCAGTCAGAGATGATGAAACCTATCGGAAAAATACCAAAATAAAAAACCGCAAGGAGGACTAAAAACTTTAGAATAAATTTGAAAGTGCCTTACAATTAAATTAAATTAAAATTAAAATGAAACAAATCATGTTCCCTTTGTTGCCATGGAAGCATGACATTTACTTTAATGTTTGAATCAACATTATATACTTTTCCTTTGTTTGTTAACAAAACAAATTACACTAAACAAATAAAGTGGCAAAAACCTTAAAATTAATTATTTGACCAATCTTGACCAAAAAACATTGCCCTTTTTTGTACAAAGACTACCAGTTGCATAGTAACATGGAACACGGCCTGCAGAGCCATTAAAGCAAGTCAAAGTAGTTTGTTTTTTTTGGGTTTTCTTTTTAAAAAGTGAAATTTGATGCTTTTAACAAGTCACACAAGCCAGCACCACCTTTTTTTTATGTTGCTTGAGAGCACGTGTGCATTATGCAATTTGGCTTGAGCAAGCAGTGAGGCTACACTGTGTATCCTTGTATTTAGCACATGCAACCAGGGAGGACACATGCCTCCAGAAGACTTGAGCATGAACAGCATTGCGCGGCGAGTGATGATCGTGATTGCCTGACCACGCCCATTCAGAACCACGGCAGGCCAAGGTACCGTAGGCTTGGGAAACAGCCATGGCTTCCTAAAATTGACTCATGCACAGGCCGGGCCTTAGAAAAGTTGTTCTGAATTTGAGATTTTGTACTGAAACCATATAGAGTTCTGGATTGAAGGTGCATGAGTTGCTGTGGTACGATATGTTGCGTATTAATATGAAGTTCCCATTGCTTGCCTTGACTGACTCAAAACACACGCTTTTTCTGTCGAGAAGCCGCTTTAGATCGACCATAAACAGAACCACTCCTCTTGAACTATCAATATCAACTCAATCAATCAATCATCTCAATCCGCTTTATTGTCTGTGTTCATTGAAATAATAAGCTTTCGTTTGCGCATTGAAAAGTGCATAGTGCGTGCAGATCCTAATGACGACTCCTGAAAGCCACGGCACTCTCTAGTTATCATATAAAAATGCTCTGCATTGTTGAAAGTGGTGCTCTCTTACTCGGGGCTAAAATTGTCAGGTGCCTTGTCTTTACAATGAAGAAACATCATCTCCATCAAGCAAACTTACCCAACCCTGACTTTAGGGTTAATTTATCTGTTTGAACATTATTGTTACTAGGGGTGTGAACAAAATATTATCGATTCGCGATATATCGCGAATATTACGTCGCGCGATTCTCGTATCGATACAAAAGCGCCGTTTATCGATATTTCTAAACTATTTTTGGGGAAATATTCATTGCAGCGTCTCTTTCGGTCCTGACTGTTTACTCCCCGCCGCTAATGGCCAGGCCGCACCGCGCAAGCCCGCTTGAGTAACACTAGAATTTAGTGAAGTTAGAAAACACAGGAGAGCTTAGCATGGAAAAGAATTGAGTTATGAGACGCTGACGGGCTCTTTTAAACTTACATTTGGCTTTGGCGCTTTACAGCAAAGAACAGAGCCTCGGATATTTTACGAGAGCCCATCACTTGTGCATATTGCTGAGTGCGTCGCCGCTGGTTTGGAGAGGACTTTATCTTCGTTAGATGGATTTATCTTCGCCCCTTAGCATTTATTACGGAAATTAAACGAACCGAGTGAAACACAGTAAATACAGCATACTTCATTGTTAACCTGTGTCTCGCCAACTGCAGTTACTACGAACACAAGTTAAAAAGAGCCTGCTGTTAGTTCCCCTCGTTCAGTTTTGTACTGTGCGCGTTCATGCCCATGCTCATTATGTCCCTATCTACGAATGACCACCCGTTGTGGTAGACACAATTTTAAGCCCCGCTGAGTTATTGTTATTTTAATTGGATGAAACCCATAATAGTTACTGATCGCCCAGGACACTCCCAAACTATAGGAAATACTAGAAAACGTGCAGCCCAGTATTGGTTTCATTACTAGGTTTCAAAATCTCGTTTTTCCGTTCAAAGGTACATAATCACCATAAACACCACAGTACAAGCATCATTAGTGAAAAGCATTTATATCATAAGATAGATCAAATGATTTGATACAAAATCTAATTGAAGGTGGACTAGATTTTTACTGAATAGTTGTTTCCAAATAGTAAAAAAAATCGCAATTATGCGTCTAATTCTTCAATACGGGACTATAGCGTATCGTATCTATCGTGACCTTGTATCGCGGATACCGTATCACGCCTGAGACTAGCGATCACACCCCTAAATCGGCTATATCGTATCGTACGTATCTATCGGTACCCTTGATCGGGATACGTATCGTATCGCCTGAGGTACTGATACACACCCCTAATTGTTACTGATGGTTGTCAAAATGTGATTATTAAATCTCAATGGAAATGTTTAAAATTAGGCTTTAGTTTATTTGTAGGTCTTGGATAATTTATGCATTTACTGAAATCAGTATAGTTCACATGAAATGCACAAAAAGCTCTATACCAAATTACATTTTTTAAGGACCATCCAGATGCTTAAATAATAATAATATGCATTAGTCTTATATAGCGCTTTGCCAGGACACTCAAAGCTCGCTTTACAATTCTCAGTACTCGGTGATGTTAAACGATGCACCTGTCTGTCCCATCCAGCCACCACCAACCACTCACTCACACCACTATATTGCCAGGCTTCTGGTGTTCCATAACGGATCTCCCATCCAAGTATCAGCCAGGCCCTTCTCGGCTTGGCTTCAGATGTCTGACGGGATCGGGAATAGCAAGGCGGTATGGCCAGAAAGGCTATTAATTGGCATTTTTTTGTAGAGGCCATTGCTAAATAAAACAATCAGGTAACCAAAAGCTACAAATGCTGTGTAGCCCTCAGTCAAACAGGAGTTCATCATCTTTGATGAACGTTCTTGACTCATCATCTTCTGTACTCTGTGGTTGAAGCCACAAACCACTCCTTTGATGAAAGTGATGTTTCAAATATTAGCTAAAGAAAAAAGATGGTTTGAAAGAGGGGTCAAAGAAGCAATTTATGTTAAACAAAACCCTTCCATGAACAAAAATGGAGGGCTGAGATTCCATCTGTACAGCAGCCTCCTGCGCCTTGAGCCTGGAGGGCTCTGTCGTGCTATTTAGGTGGAGACACAGCCCAGGACAGATAAATCGGCAGGTGACGAGCAGTGATCAGCTTGAGAGGAGGGTCGTTGAGACTGAAACTCAGATGAGAGTAGGGTTGTTGAGAACAACAAGTGTTGTTTTCCCACAGGTTAAGAGTAGCCTTTAACAGAGGGATTTAGCCAAGCTAACCCCTTCCAGTGGTCTTTATCTAGTGCGTGTGTGAGCTGGAAACCTTGGTATTGCTGACAAAACCTTTTGGATGACAGTCAAAATGTCCCACACTTCAACTACAGAGTACATAAGATGACTCAAGAACCTTAATCTAAGACAAAAGCTACAAAGCTGTATGTGTATTACAATGTTTTTGGGGCATTTTAAAGTTGTAAACTGTGACTGACTCATAAACTCTATTTGCTGACAGCGAACACAGACAATTTCACTACTGAGATGGCATCTTCACGGAAGTCTGGTCACTACTGGACCGATGAGGAGACGGAGTTCATGCTTGCAAAGCTTCAAGAATGCAACATCATCATGTGCATGGACGGCCGAAAAACGCGGAATGGCTACCTCTTCCAGCGTGTGTCCAGTGCACTAGCTGAAGCGGCTACGATAGGACTGCAGAGCAAATCCGTGTGCGGTGGAAGAACTTGAAGTCTTTGTATTTTACCATTCAGAACAGGCAGAGCAGGCAGGACCGAAAACATTGCCCGCACTTTCACATACTCGATGACCTACTTGGTGAGCGTCCCACGGCCCTAGCAGGGGACGGTGAGCTAATATGAATTTGTTAACATTCATGTATTTTAGATCTGTTATTCAGGTATAGGTCTGTTTACGTCTTGATTCTGGAGGCTGACGTTTGTCGTGTTTTAGTAGAACCCATTGTGGATACACCGTATCTGTCCAGTCTTAAGAGCGAAGATGAAACAGATGCAACGCTAAGCCACTGGAGTGTTCTCCAGCCGAGTGAGACGAACACACTAAATCCTCTCTGTAAGTAACAATACTTGAGTTTTGTGCCTTTGCATGGTTATTGAGCTCTATGGTATCTCAATTGCGAAAAGTAGTGTTTTTGAGAATTTGCTACTTAAAATGAAATGAATACGAAGACCAAACCAACTTTTCTTCTAGTAATAAACTGTATATTTTATGTTTTCAGAGTATTAACTGCCATTCCTACTTTTTTTTACTACATTTTTTGTCAATTTAGTGTAACTGGTGTGTTTTGCATATTAATGTAACTAAAAGCGACAAAGCTGAATGTGTATTACATTTAAATTTTTTGGGGGGCATTTGAAATTTGTAAAAGGTGACTGACCTGTAAACTCTATTTGCTAACAGTGAACACAGACTATTTTACTACTGAAGATACCATATTTTCAAGCAAGTCTGGTCACTACTGGACTGAGGAGGAGACAGAGTTCATGCTTTCAAGGCTCCAAGAATGCGACATCACCAAGTGCATGGACGGCCGGAAGAAGCGGAATGGCTACCTCTTCAAGCGTGTGTCCAGTGCACTAGTCGAAGCAGGCTATAATAGGACTGCAGAGCAGATCCGTGTGCGGTGGAAGAACTTGAAGTCTTCGTATTTTACCATCCAGAACAGGCAGAGCGAACAGGACCGAAAATCTTGCCCGCACTTTCACATACTCGATGACCTACTTGGCAAGTGTCCCACGGCCCAAGCAGCGGAGCATAGTGTGGATGTGTTGCAAGGAACAGCGGATGATTTTATTACTGAAATTGCATCTTCAAGTAAGTCTGGTCACTTCTGGACTGAGGAGGAGACCGAATTCATGCTTGCAAAGCTCCAAGAATGCGACATCACCAAGTGCATGGACGGCCGAAAGAAGCGGAACGGCTACCTCTTCCAGCGTGTGTCCAGTGCACTAGCCGAAGCCGGCTACGTTAGAACTGCAGAGCAGATCCGCATGCGGTGGAAGCACTTAAAATCTTTGTATTTTACCATCCAGAGACACAACAGGCAGAGTGGACAGGACAGAAATCTTGCCCGCACTTCACATACTCAATGACCTACTTGGAGAGCGTCTCATGGCCCAAGCAGGGAAACATACTGTGGATGTGTTGCAAGGAACAGCGGCGTCAACAGCAGCAGGTGAGCTAACATGAATTTGCTAACATTCAACTAGTTTTTGTCTGTGATTCGGTCTGTTGATGTGGAGGCAGATACTTAAACCACACTGATTTCTGACTGACTCAAAACTGCCGCTCTCGGTAGAGCCCCAAAGTCGATCTAAATGGAGAGGAGCCAGTGTGAAAACAACCTTGGCCTCTGCACGACATTCCTCATGCTAACTTTAACAACAGCGTCATTAACTGATTAACTGCAGCTGAATTAAAGTGATAGTCTGGAAGTCAACATATATTAAATATTTTATAAAATATTACAAAATTGACCACTTGGTCTTTATGTTGATGTAAAATAAGTCATTATATATATATATATATATATATATATATATGTATGGGGCGACGGTGGTGCAGATGGTAGAGCGGAAGGTCGGGGGATCGAATCCCGCTCCTGAAGGTGCACACTGTCGTTGTGTCCTTGGGCAAGACACTTCACCCAGCTTGCCTCCAGTGTCTGCGTACATTGGTGTGTGAATGGGTGAGTGGATCCTTGCTGTAAAGCGCTTTGAGTGCCTAACGTAGGTGGAAAAGCGCTATAGTTGAGACCATTTATATATATTTCTTGTAAAGTCCCTCCTTCCTGGATCTCACCAACTAATCGGAGCCTAGTATCCTTCCGCGTTGACCAATGAGACAATCTTTTCCTGTGAACTGGCCTGTCGGGTCCAATCAGGCTTGATCATTGACTTTTGGAAATTCTATTTCCTCCTGTCCTCATTTTGCAAACTAAGAAGGGCTTTCTGGTTAAAGAGGGGGGAATTTGATTGTTTACTTTCACAATTCACTCTATCACTCCTCACTTTGCAAACTTAGACTATCACTTTAACAATGTTTTGGTCCAAAAGATTTCAAAAGACATGGCATGTTTGTTGGCAGATTTTAATGGTAGTGGTTCTTGGTGGTCTGGTCTCAAGTTGCAATTTGAGGACATTTGGACTGATCATTAGAGAGATTTTAATGGTTAGAGTGTAGTTGCCCTCATTAGTTTCACCTTGTGTTTCCCCTTCATTAGACACAGCAGCTGGATTTGCTGAGAAAAGGGGGTCCCTTAAATGTCACTCTGGCCGTACGGATGCGCTGCCCCTGTCCTCCCTCCGCCTGCTCGTCTCTCCTCTGCAGCTGATGGCCGCGGCTCTGTGGGGGGTCGTGCAGCACAGAGCGGTGATGCACTACGGGCTGCTGGAGGACTTCATCACCGCTGTGCTGGACATCATCCCCGAGCTGCTCACCCGCTCAGAGAGGAACCAGCTAGTCCTGGGCTTACGAGCGAAGGTTGTCTGTCTTTTATAAATTGTCACTTTTTAAAACTTTAAGGCCTTTAATTCTTTTTTTCTCTCTTGGTATATTTTTAGATTACAATTTGGCTACCATGACTTGTTTTGTATTTGCATCCCTACAGATCATTTTGGAGATGTGTCGAAGTGATGATTTATGCACTAGACAGAATATTGAGCCTCATTTGAAGAGAATAGACGAGCTCATCAACGAGGAAGATGATGAGGTTTGTCAATTGTTAATTTTTCCACACAAAAAAAATCAATCAAAACTTTATTTATAAAGCGCTTTTCATACAAGGTTGTAACGCAAAGTGCTTTACAGATTAAAAGCAGTTCCCGCCACCCAACCACCCACTCTTCCAAATAAAACAGGCAATAATACTGCTCACCCCCCTCCCCATAGCCACACACTCGCACGCGCACACCACACACACACACACACACACACACACACACCACACACACACACACACACACACACACACACAGAGACACTCCTACACAGACCCACATGATAAGATAATGGACGTATGGCTGAGTCTACGTCCATTATCCTGTTCATGTCCTTTTCATGTTGGGTGAATTTGTGATAATATTTGTTCATGTATTTGTGGTTAAGACATCCAGTTCAACAGTGAAGTCGTCACTAAAAAAGTTTTCAGAAGTGGTGAACACGCTGTTGGAGGATCCATATGATCGGGACATTTTTTACAAGGTTGGTCACTGTGTTAATGATGTGTCTGTTTATAAACAACTCTTCATGACTATTCTATCACCTCCAGAAAAGCCCTCCCTCTATATTTGGCTTCAACTTGGATTCAGCACTTTGTACTCTTGTCAAAAAGTTTATGATGAATTTGGAAAAGGGTCTTCCTGTCCCAAGTCTTGACCAAGTGAGTGATATACCATCATGTTTGGGACAAATAATGAACAAATAAGTAACCCATTGCATTACTACAATTTCTGGTCTAGACTTCTCTGTGGCTTGGCCTGTCTCCTCCCGTCCTGAAGGAGTGTGGAGACATTCTGAATCAACCAGAACCTCTCAGTAAACTCATTCAACACCGTAAGCATGGATATTCATTTTTACTAGGTCATAATATTTGGTATATTTGGTTTGTTGGTCCTAATAATTAATCTTGACAATGTTGTTCATGTTGCCAGTCTACGATGATGACTACTTTTTCTCAAGCGTCAGTCAAAAAGATCTGACAAAATGGAAAGTAAACTTCACAAAGATGTAAGAGCTCAGCTCCAGAGGCAGAAGTGACAGAAGATGATCTACCATCAGTTGATGTGGCATTTGTTTATCAGAGGCAGTCAGGTAGTGGAAAAACCTTCAGTTGCCTTGTCTGTAGTCAGGGTTTTGGCTCCCTTTTTGAACTAAAAAGGCACAGTATCTCTGGGTGTGCTGCAAAAATGGTTAAAGAGAAGACCAGTAGCTGTGGTTGGAGAAAGGAGAATGAGCATTCTTTAAAGGAATCCGAATCCAGTTCAAAAGACAATCCTCCAGACAACAAAGCGGAGAAGCTGAGAGTGAAACTCCAGAAGCAGTTCAGCAGACCTGGAGTTCAGACACCTCTGAAGGACAGGTCTGTAAAAGGAGCAGTAGAAAAAGACCTGCTCTGTATGTGGAGAGGTTTTTACTTCCTCAACTGATTTGACAAGTCACATGAGAGCCCACACTGAAGACAGTTCTCAGAATTCTGGTCAATGTGGCGAAGAATTGTCCACACCAGGAAATAGATGCAATACGAGCAGAAAACAATCAATGGATGTTGATTACCGACAAGAAATGACTGGAGGACCGAAGGAGTGTTCAGTAATTCTTGAACATATTCCTGATGACAGAGCAATCTCCTCGAAAGAAAGGGCCGTGTTTCATGTGAACAATGTGGGCAAAGTTTTCTACGGGAGAATTTTGAAAAACACAAACAAAAGTGTTCCCAAGAATATCAACAAATGAAAAGGCCAAGGATCACAAGCCTTCCCAACTCGATTGTAATCAAAGCTTGTCATGTAGGACAATCAGTAAGTGTCAATAAAAACAAAAAAACCCTACTGAGACAGATTCAGAATCCCAACTGAACCAGAAATCTAAAGAATCACTAGATGGCTCCACAAACAGACAGAGGGCAATGAAGTGCACACTTTGTGATGAGACCTTCTCTAACCTCGTGCTTATGAGAACACACTATTATGATTCGCATAAAATTAGAGAGTCCTTCCAATGTCCTGTTTGTAAGAGGGTCTTTGTGAGATTATCTGACCTTGTGAAACATCATCAGAGCAAACTGCTCTTTCAGTGTGACACATGTAAGCGGTGTTTTGTATCATTCTTTCAACTGAACAATCACAGAAAGATCAACAATGATGCCTGTGACAAAAGCTTCACAGCTGCCCATTTGAAAAAGCATAAAAATGCAGACAAAACTAAGGAGAGACCAGTTTGTTCTTATTGTGGCAAGAACTTTTGCAACAAATCCGCCCTTCAAATACATATGAACAGGCACACAGGTGGCTTCTCTTGTCCATTTGTGCCAAAGTGTTTTTTCAAAGACAGCCCTTCAGAGGCACATGGACAGACACAATGGGCAAGAGCCATACCTGTGTGAGCTCTGTGGCAAAGGATGGGCCACTAAAGCATATTTGAAGATCCACATGGTCACACACTCAGAGGAGCGCCCCTTTACATGTGACCAGTGTGGTATGGCTTTTAAGAGAGAAGGCCCACTGAAAGACCACATCATAAGCAAACACACAGAGCACAGACCATTCAAGTGTAATGTCTGCAGTAAAGCTTTCAAGGTAAAGTGTATTCTCAGGGAACATATGAAGAGACACGCAGGAGTCCGTCCATTTGTTTGTCCAAGATGTGGCAAGAGTTATCAGAAAAGATATGAGCTAAAGATTCATAAAGAAAAATTTTGTCTCTAACGTCAAGTGGATTAAGAGCCTATAGTGTTTCCGTCACACAAGAAAATCCCGGGTTTGACTTTCCAGACAAAACGGGTACTTTCCAGACTTCCTTGTGTCTACCTATAGATTTCCTCTTGTGCTGTGAAGAAATTGTCCAAAATTGTTTGCTCAAAAGTTGCTTGTTGTGAATCATTTGCTTTTGAATATCAAATTTCCCTCATTTGTGTCTGTATGATATGCAGATTTTGTTTTTGCGATTGTGGCATTAAAATCTAGTATTTGAGCATTTAAAAAAAAAAAAAACTGATGTAATTGACTTGCTGCTGCCTGTATAAACCCTATCATGTAATGATTTGCTTAGTATTTCTTTAATTTTATATACAACTTAATTCAAGCAGGCCAGGGTAAGTTGAGCCACAGTGTGTATTTGTGTTTTTTTTTTTTTTTTTTTTTCCAGATGTTGGTATAAATCTTTTTTATATACAGTATTCTCAGGAATTGATTTGTAAAATATAACATGAGTCTGTATCAGTCCAAGTTTTATATTCCAAATGTAAATAAAGACAATTTCACCAAGTCATAAAAACTTAAAATGATTTGTCATAAATTGTTAGCCTTTGTATTTATGGTATGGTTTCATCCCATGGATCTATTATTAGTTTCATCCTCTGAGAGAGCAAAAGAAGCATCTGATTGGGCAGATCAGTGACGTCACTAGTAAGCGACTACATATTTGTTGCCATGAAAGAATGTGAACCACTCATTCATTTTCTCGTAGGGGAGGTGTGTTTTACGATTGTCCATAGCATGGATCTATTATAATAATCCATAGCCGTTTATTTGGCGCTACGAATGTAGATCATTATGCGTCTGCACGTAACCCATAGCCAATCGTATCAATTTTACCCGATGACGTATGTAGAGCGACAGCAATTCGACGAGGAGAGAAGAAGCGAAGATGGATACTAATGTTTACACAATGGTACCGAACGATTACTGCCGTTTGTGCAAGTTAAACATGAGGGAAGATGGACCCTCCACATATGGACATTCCACAGACATGTTTTTGACTAAAAAAACAACGAGCATATCAGAAAGGTTAGCGTTATTAGGTTTGACTGTCGCCCCGGAGTCGGGGCAATCAAATAGATGTTGCTCGCGTTGCTCCTCGATAATCAGCAGGCTTGAAAGAGACTTGCCTATATTCAGACAATGGGAGGAGGAATACCGAGAGAGCAGCGTATCCAAAAGGCAACGCGAGCCCACGCCGCCAAAGACTCCGAGGGCTTTGAAGAAGACCTGCCCAAACCCACCGAGTCCAAGTGCCAGCGCCTTCGGACAAACAACAACCCAGGTATCAAGTTTAATTGTCTGTTCAATCGCTCCAGCTTCTTAAATTGTATGCATGCTAACTAAATGATGTAACGGTGCATTTTAATCTCACGATAAGCAACCTAGCAGTTCTTATTTAGGTTGCCTTACTGATCTTCCAATAACTTGTCATTGGAATCCAATAGAAAGTGAACAAAGTTAACGGTATGTTTGTTTAGTTGTCCCAGACAATCTAGAGAGGGGAGAGCGTTTGATTTCCCCGTCCCAGTTGTCATAACACTGGTAGAAAAGGGTTCCAGAGCTCTCCACTCTATCAATTGACCATAATGTCAACAGTCCACTTTAGACTAGGCCTACTATCTCTGAGAATATACAGTTTTTAATAGATAGTCAGTCACTGATCAAATAAGTGAATATCAAACTATTTTGAAGACTTGAATTTAATCCTACGCAACCAGATGGCAACCTTTTCCAAAAAGACAAAAGCACTTCAATGCTAAAGCTATTGTGCATGCTGAAACTAACTGTATATTTTCTTCCAGGTTACCATCACATATCCATCACAAACACTGACAAGGGTGTGCAATCCTGAGGAAGATCCTATAATTAAATTCATTGTTCTGAAGAGATGGAAAGAGGCTGCCAGTCATGCACTGAAACATCAACACCTGCAAGAGGAACTCAAACATGGAGTCATTAACTTAATACGCAAAGAATGTGAGGTACTATGCTCTCGCAAGAATGACTTCATTCTGTGGAAGTCTAAACCGGCAGACCTCAAGTCATTCTCGTTCAAGAGTTTAAGAGATGACCTCCATCGGCTTGCTCCCTTTTTATTCTCAATTTTCAACTGCATCAGCAACAATAACAACTTAGCAGCCTCTACTGCTGCAGCCATTGCAATAAGAGGCAGACAACCCCGTCTGGCTGCATTATCTTATTGGATCAACACCATTCTCCAGTACGGCGGAGCCAAAAAGTCCGTCTTCAATCGACTGAGCCAGTTATCCCTCACCACATCCCATAAGAGAGCAGTTAAGAAACAACATGAGTTGGCACTTGGCTGTGGGGCTGAGTTTGTACAATTTAAAGGTGGCTTGAAAGCTACAGATACAGAAGCAACCCAAAGCCTGGAGGACCTTCATCGGTCAGGTGAGGGAGAAATGTACCCCACATGAAACACAGTTACAGTTCTTCTTTGTTTGATTATTAGTTTATAAGTATATATGTTATAGATAGATTGACAGATAGACAGATAAGCAGGCGCATTGAGTTGCCTTGTGTATGAAATGCGCGGTATAAATAAAATTGCCTTGCCTTTGTTTTCTTTTATATGAATCTAGGTTAAAAGCATAAAGTAACCATAAAAAATAACACAAACGATACAGTAGGTGGCAGCATGTGCCTTGGCTCGCAGTCCGCCATTAAGCTGAAGGAAGAAGAGGGAAAAATGTCTTACAGTTCACACTCGCTGCAGTGATTGGTCTTATATTGATTCTAAAGTAAAACAAAATGACAGATACTTTACCTGATCACAGTGAGTCCTATTGATTGCCTTGCTTTACATGGTTAACTGTTTTGAACGGGTTTAGTGGAACTATTTCACCCTTATCATGTTCCCTGTTGTAGAATCTATCATGTATAACTGCATTGTTATCATCTGTTTGTCAGAAATGCTGCCCCTGTCCTCCCTCCGCCTGCTCGTCTCTCCTCTGCAGCTGATGGCCGCGGCTCTGTGGGGCGTCGTGCAGCACAGAGCGGTGATGCACTACGGGCTGCTGGAGGACTTCATCACCGCTGTGCTGGACATCATCCCCGAGCTGCTCACCCGCTCAGAGAGGAACCAGCTAGTCCTCGGATTACGGGCGCAGGTGAGTAAATATAGGCCAGGTACGATGTATGCAGCTACGTAAAAATATTGGACAAAATCATAGGCCTGGCTGGTACATCTAACAAGTAATTAATACAAATCTGACATTTCATACGGTTCTTGGACCACATATAGAAGGCCGACTAAATGTGAGATCCACTTATTTATAGGCCAGCGTTTCACAAACTGTTTTTGTGTTTATCTCAACAGGTGGTGTTGGAGATGTGTCGTAGTGATGACTTGTGCTCTCGACAGAATATTGAGCCTCATTTGACCAGGATAGACGATCTTGTCAAGGAGCAAGATGAGGAAGAGGTTGGTTGGCTAATCTAAACATTTACTGTATGTGACTTATGCGGCACTGACTATTCTTATTTTGATCATGATCAAGGCGTCCAGTTCAAAGTTGAAAGCCTCAGTGGATTATGTTTCAAAAGTGGTTAACACACTGTTGGATGATCCATATGAGAGGAACATATTTTACGAGGTCAGTCACGTTAATGATGTTTCTGCTTTAAGGTTTAAACTCTTCAACACCGTTCTTTTCACCTCTAGGAAACCTTTCCCTCTGTATTTGGCTTCTACTTTGACTCAGCTCTGTGTGCTCTTGTAAGAAGATTTCTGATGAATTTGGAAAAGCTTCTGCCTGTCCCAAGTCTTGACCAAGTGAGTAATTTACAATTGTGGTTTGGACCAGTTTTATTAATGTTCAAATACATAACCAAGTACATGATATCTCTTTATCTGTGCTCTGCAAGACGTCCCTGTGGCTCGGCCTGTCTCCTCCTGTCTTGACCGAGTGTGGGGATATTTTTAATCAAGCTGAAGCTCTCAGTGAACTCATCCAGCAGCATAAACAAGACCATGATCTTTCACCAGGTAAAATTTATGTTATATTATAAAAAATCATTTAGTTTTCTATTTTGATTTTTGTATTTATGATGATGTTCATGTTTTGCATTTTACCAGGACCTTTTGTGAATGACTTTATTTTCTCAATCCTCTCTGGTCAACAAAACAACGATAAAGAGACAGAAAGTGAGACAACACTTTTAAATGGCACATACAAGGAGGAAGCTGATAATCCGTTTGTGGAGGAAGAGACGGAGGATGATGTACACTCAGTTGAAGTGACTTTGGATGAGAGTGATACTGATCCACAAGATTGTGACAGCAGTGTTACTAATGTTAATCAGACGCACTCTGGGAGTAGTGAAACTTTCACGTGCTTTGTCTGTTGTGGCAAGAATTTTAGCTCAAAGCACTGCCTCCAAGTGCATATGAAAAGACACACGGGTGGCTTTTCCTGTCCAATTTGTCCCAAGATGTTTTTTAAAATACAGACTTAAAGAGACACATGAACAAACACAAAGGTGTACCTCATCCATATTTGTGTGAGATCTGCGGCAAAGACTGGCCCACTCCAGCGTATCTTAAACGCCACATGATTGAACACTCACAGGAGCGGCCCTTTAAATGTGACCAGTGTGGTAGGACTTGGAAAAAGAGAGCACTCTGAAATCACACTACAGAAGGAAGCACACAAATGTCAGACCATTCAAATGTAGTGCCTGTAGTAAAGCCTTTGCATTCAACAAGGAGCTTAAACGACACATGATGACGCACACAGGTGTCTGGCCGTTTGTTTGTTGAAGATGTAGCAAAGGTTTTAGACGGAGTGACGAACTGAAGATGCACCAAAAAACAAGATCTTTCTGACTCACACGGTTTCATATGGTTGAAAATTGGTTATGATATGTAGAGCTATTCACAATAAAAGTGCCCTTTTGTACTGGTCAAATTGTTGTGGAACGTCATAGTGTATGTGTCAAAGAGCTAAACTATTAGTGCTCTCCCCTCCGTTAAAATACAACTTTTCTTTTGAACCTATATTCACCTGGTCTCTTTTATTTCTAAATCAGTCAAATAATGTAACCGATTGCTTGATGTGATGCCAATTTTATAATTAAATGTAGCATACAGTAGAAATCTACGGAAGCCCTAAAAGGTTATTGAATAGAATAAGATGTAAATAATGTACAGGCATTTAAATACTTTTTTATAAAAAGTATTTAAAAACACACACACACACACGCTACTATGGGGCAGTAAACTTCCCTAAAGAGAGAATATAAATAGTATATAATGTGCTCAAAAGATAATTGCCACAGCGCACGAAGAAGCATTTTTTCTTTTTTTCCCGCAGGGCTGGGGTGAATGAGGGGGGGATTTAATGTATTTTTTTCAGCAAGAAATGTTTACTACGCATTTTGAAGGACATCTATGGAGGACCGTGGCTGCCAAAACAATAAATAAATATATAAATAAATAAAATAAAGACCAAATTTGCAAAGAAATGCATGCATTTATTGTAATAAGTGCATTTATTTATTTATATATTTATTTATAATTTATTTATTTATATATTTATTTCTGTATTTTTGTATTTATTTATTTTTGTTTATTTTTATTTATTTATTTCTGTATTTATTTATTTTTGTGTTTATTTATTTATTTATTTTTGTTTTTATGTATTTATTTCTGTATTTATTTCTGTATTTATTCATTTATTTCTGTATTTCTGTATTTATTTCTGTATTTATCTTAATGTATGCAAATCATGGGGTGGGTCTGGATGCTGCTGCTGCTGTAAGGTGATTGGTTAATCTTTCTCCATGCACACATGCCTTGTCCAGCATAGACACTGCCAAACACGAGCTCTGCTTCAGTCTATTGACAGTGGCACAGATAGTAGAGCGGGTCATCTTGTGACTGGAGGATCGGCAGTTCGAATCCTGCAGGGGCACACTGTCGTTGTGTCCTTGGGCAAGACACTTCACCTGCCTTGCCCCCAGTCTCTGAGTACAC
This sequence comes from Neogobius melanostomus, assembly GCA_007210695.1. Lineage (NCBI taxonomy): Eukaryota > Metazoa > Chordata > Actinopteri > Gobiiformes > Gobiidae > Neogobius > Neogobius melanostomus. The sequence continues at coordinate 15,992,521 of VHKM01000009.1, read as the reverse complement.
TGGTTTATGAATGGGTGAGTGGATCCTTGTTGGAAAGCACTTTAAGTGTAGAAAGGTGTCAGTGGCGCAGTTGGTAGAGCTGGTAGTCTCATGATCGGAAGGTCAAGGATTTAAATCTCGCTTCCAGCATAAACATAGCCAAACATGAACTCTACTTTAGTCTAGCGCTTTTGCACCTACATTAGGCACTGAAAGCGTTTTCCAGCAAGTATCCACTCACCCATTCACACGCTCATTCATACACCAATGTAAGCAGACACTGGGGGCAAGGCAGGTGAAGTGTCTTGCCCAAGGACACGACGACAGTGTGCCCCTGCAGGATTCGAACTGCCGATCCTCCAGTCACAAGATGACCCGCCCTGTGCCACTGTCAATAGACTGAAGCAGAGCTCGTGTTTGGCAGTGTCTATGCTGGACAAGGCATGTGTGCATGGAGAAAGATTAACCAATCACCTTACAGCAGCGGCATCCAGACCCACCCCATGATTTGCATACATTAAGAGAAATACAGAAATAAATGAATAAATACAGAAATAAATACAAAAATAAATACAGAAATAAATACAAAAATAAATACAGAAATAAATACAAAAATAAATACAGAAAGAAAGAAATAAAAACAAAAATAAATGCATAAATAAATAAATACAGAAATAAATAAATAAAAACAAAATTATATAAATAAATACAAAAAAATACTAAAATACAGAAATAAATATATAAATAAATAAATGCATGCATTACAATAAATGCATGCATTTCTTTGCAAATTTGAACTTTATTTTATTTATTTATATATTTATTTATATATTTATTTATTGTTTTGGCAGCCACGGTCCTCCATAGACATCCCCTGTTACCTGAAAACCTCCTTTTTAAGTTGGCAACAAACATAAAACACTGCTCAGTGGCAACCGAAATCAGTATGGCATTTATTATAGCCTACATAATGAAAAATAGTGTATTTTCCGTACACAATATTCTTTAATAAGCCTAAAAAGCTGAAATCATGATAATAAAAAATATTAAATAAGTCATTTTAAGTAGATATTTTGGACTTTTTTTTTCTGAGAAAGGCTGACAAAGGTTATGCAATCTGCTTTTGGGTCCCAACCCCACCAGTTGAGAAATACTGATGTAGATTGTCATATTTCAGATTTGACAATGCCACCCCAGGTAGCAAGGACACTCGGGCCAACTCTGGTTTAGCCACGTCAGTGTCGGCTAAACTCCGACTCGGCGGAAACATTGTTATTCTTGAATGGGCCGAGGCAGACTTGCAATAGTAGCGCCAATCCCAGTGTTTATTGATCGACCCGAATAACGTTTTATTGCCCCCTGCCGACGATGGCCTCAAATGCGGCTCACCAGGCTATTGCAGTAGATGGCCCGACTCAAACTGATGTGCGTCAGGCCAACTCCAATAAAACAGAGAATGGGCAGATACTGGGAATCAGTAGATCAAATTGCTATTTTTTTATTGGCCCGATTGTGGCATCGTGACGTGACTCTCATCCCTGTGGCGCGAAGAACATGTCCAAAAAAGAAAGGAAGGAAGGAAGGAGACAGTGGCAAAAGCGGGAAGAGACTGCGTTATTAAAGTCTGTTGGGGTACAGGGGACCATCATTTTTGGAGGGCTTCATTTAATTTTCCATGCAGCACTGAACGGTAATAAGGCACAGCGTAATAACATACTTGATGCAGTAGGTGGCGACATTTCTTGCCTCTACTAAAGTAGCTGAGGAAACCGAAAGAAGAAGAGAAAATGTTTTATTATTATTATTATTATTATTATATTATTATTATTATACGCAAAGGTCTGTTGTGGGAGAGAGGGAATTAAAACTGTCTGGAAAGCTTTAATTTCTTTTTATGTGAATCTGGGTAAAGTAACACACTCGATACTGTAGGTGGCAGCATGCGCCTTAGTTTGGCTCGCAGTCCGCCATTAAACTAAGCTGAAAGAAGAAGAAAAAGAAAAATGGCGTACGGATCACACTCGCTGCAGCGATTGGTCTCGTTTCGTGTTTAAAACGGGCTTATATTGAATTCTAAAGTAAAACAAATGACAGATACTTTACCTGATCACAGTGAGTCCTATTGATTGCCTTGCTTTACATGGTTAACTGTTTTGAACGAGTTTAGTGGAACTATTTCACCCCTATCATGTTCCCTGTTGTAGAATCTATCATGTATAACTCTGTTATCATCTGTTTGTCAGAAATGCTGCCCCTGTCCTCCCTCCGCCTGCTCGTCTCTCCTCTGCAGCTGATGGCCGCGGCTCTGTGGGGGTCGTGGATCACAGAGCGGTGATGCACTACGGGCTGCTGGAGGACTTCATCACCGCTGTGCTGGACATCCTCCTCGAGCTGCTCACCCGCTCAGAGAGGAACCAGCTAGTCCTCGGATTACGGGCGCAGGTGAGTAAATATAGGCCAGGTACGATGTATGCAGCTACGTAAAAATATTGGACAAAATCATAGGCCTGGCTGGTACATCTAACAAGTAATGAATACAAATCTGACATTTCATACGGTTCTTGGACCACATATAGAAGGCCGAATAAATGTGAGATCCACTTATTTATAGGCCAGCGTTTCACAAACTGTTTTTGTGTTTATCTCAACAGGTGGTGTTGGAGATGTGTCGTAGTGATGACTTGTGCTCTCGACAGAATATTGAGCCTCATTTGACCAGGATAGACGATCTTGTCAAGGAGCAAGATGAGGAAGAGGTTGGTTGGCTAATCTTAACATTTACTGTATGTGACTTATGCGGCACTGACTATTCTTATTTTGATCATGATCAAGGCGTCCAGTTCAAAGTTGAAAGCCTCAGTGGATTATGTTTCAAAAGTGGTTAACACACTGTTGGATGATCCATATGAGAGGAACATGTTTTACCAGGTCAGTCACGTTAATGATGTTTCTGCTTTAAGGTTTAAACTCTTCAACACTGTTCTTTTCACCTCTAGGAAACCTTTCCCTCTGTATTTGGCTTCTACTTTGACTCAGCTCTGTGTGCTCTTGTAAGAAGATTTCTGATTAATTTGGAAAAGCTTCTGCCTGTCCCAAGTCTTGACCAAGTGAGTAATTTACAATTGTGGTTTGGACCAGTTTTATTAATGTTCAAATACATAACCAAGTACATGATATCTCTTTATCTGTGCTCTGCAAGACGTCCCTGTGGCTCGGCCTGTCTCCTCCTGTCTTGACCGAGTGTGGGGATATTTTTAATCAAGCTGAAGCTCTCAGTGAACTCATCCAGCAGCATAAACAAGACTATGATCTTTCACCAGGTAAAATTTATGTTATATTATAAAAAATAATTTAGTTTTCTATTTTGATTTTTGTATTTATGATGTTGATCATGTTTTGCATTTTACCAGGACCTTTTGTGAATGACTTTATTTTCTCAAGCCTCTCTGGTCAACAAAACAACGATAAAGAGACAGAAAGTGAGATGACACATTTAAATGGCTCATACAAAGAGGAAGCTGATAATCCGTTTGTGGAGGAAGAGACTGAGGATGATGTACACTCAGTTGAAGTGACTTTGGATGAGAGTGATACTGATCCACAAGATTGTGACAGCAGTGTTACTAATGTTAATCAGACACCCTCTGGGGTGGTAAAACCTTCAGGTGCTTTGTCTGTGGTCAGACCTTTAGTTCCCTTTTTGAACTAAAGGGGCACATTATCCCAAGGTGCTCAGCAGATACTGCTGAAAGAAAGAATGAACGTTTTTCGATGGACTATGCCGCATCAAATAACTTCATACAGATGACTGAAAGAAGCAGCAGAAAAAAGACTTGCTCTGTATGTGGAGACACTTTTACCTCCTCAAAAGATTTGATAAACCACATGAGAGCTCACATTGAAAATGGTTCTCATATTTGTGATGACTGTGGCAAAGATTTCGACAATTATGAAAATTACATGTTACATCGGGGAAATGGATGCAAGACGAGCAGAAGACATTCAATGGATGTTGATTACAGTCAAGATATGGACGTTGGACACAAGGGCATTAAAGAGTGTGCAGTCATTCTTAGACGCATTTCTGACGACGCAGCAATCTCTCCCCAAATATGCACAGTTTCATGTCAGGATTGTGGACAAAGAGTTTTGAAAAGAGGGCTTAAAATCCACCGAAGAAAGTGTTTTCAAAAGAATTGCATAAAAGAAAGCCCAGTTAACGCAAACTGTTTAGACTTGACTTGTATCAAACCATGCAAGTTAATTTCATCAACTAAGATCAATAAAAGCAACATTGAGACAGATTCTGAACCTCAACTAAACAGAAGTTCAACTGCACCTCAGAGCACCTCCTCTTCCAAAAACAGCCTATTGAAGTGCACACTGTGTGACGAGACCTTCTCTAAATTTATTCTCATGAAAGACATTACACTAGCTTTCATAAGATTAAAGGGTCTTACCAATGTCCTGTCTGTAAGAGATCTTTTGCGCGGTTATGTGAACTAGTGAAACATCACCGTAACAAACTGCTGTATCCGTGCAGCACTTGTAAGTGGTGTTTTCCAACAGCTCTAAAGCTGAGACAACACAAAAAGCAATTCAATGACACCTGTGGATCTCTGTTCATCTGTGAAATATGTGGGAAAAGCTGCATAAGTGCTTCTTTATTAAAAATCCATATATACATGCACAACAGACCCAAGGAATCAACAGTCTGTTCTTACTGTGGTAAGAATTTTAGTTCAAAGCACTGCCTCCAAGTGCATATGAACAGACACACAGGTGGCTTTTCCTGTCCAATTTGTCCCAAGGTGTTTTTTAAAAATACAGACTTAAAGAGACACATGAACAAACACACCGGTGTACTTCATCCATATTTGTGTGAGATCTGCGGCAAAGACTGGCCCACTCCAGCGTATCTTAAACGCCACATGATTGAACACTCACAGGAACGGCCCTTTAAATGTGAACAGTGTGGTACAGCTTTGAAAAGTGGGAGCGCTTTGAAATCACACTACAGAAGGAAGCACACAAATGTCAGGCCATTCAAATGTAGTGTCTGTAGTAAAGCCTTTGCATTTAATCATGACCTTAAACAACACATGATGAAGCACACAGGAGAACGGCCGTTTGTTTGTTCAAGATGTGGCAAAGGTTTTAGACGGAGTGACGAGTTGAAGAAGCACCAAAAGACCAAATGTTTCTAACTCACACTCATATTGTTGAAAATGGGCTATGATGATGTGTAGAGCTATTCACAATAAAGGTGGCCTTTTGTACTGGTCAAACTAAACTATTAGTGCAGTGTCTTTATCTAAAACTATAATATTGATCCTCTTGGCCTCTTTCATTTATACATGCCAATTGTGTTAAATGTAGTCTAGCCAATTGATCTTACATTTAAATAGGCGACAAACAATATATTGCACTATCTTTTGTTTCCTCTAAATAATAATAATAAAAAAAATACACATATCAGGAAGTAGTCAAGATAGGGGAGGAAAAGTAAAGATATAAAATCATACAAATTTGTTAGGATGATTCAGATTTGGTAATATTTGTATTAAATGCATAGTATTTCCAGCCTTTTTAATTAACTGAAATACAAGTACAGGTACATGTCTGCAAGAAAAATACAAAAATCATATTGATCTTTTTGATTAACATACATGAATATTATACTATGCATTTTAATTATTCTTTTGCGGTAAAGTTTATGACTAAGAACGTTTGAGGAGATTTTGAATAATCTTTTTTTAAATATAAAACCAAGAAAAATGGTCACTGCAGAAAACATTTTTGTTGGTTATATTACTTTCTTAAAAAATATCACCAAAGGTTAAGTGCTTAGGGTATTACGTATGAATGGGGAGTATACTCAAAAAGTGACTAAATTATGCAAACTTTGTGTAAACCATATCTAAACCAGAAAAATACCTAAATGCAGTATATTGTAGCATATATAAAGATCACAGATTATTGATTCAAATTAATCAATCTTTATTTATAAAGTGTTTTTCATACATTTCATGTAACACAAAGTGCTTTACAGATTTAAAAACATTCTCACACCCACCTCCTCCCACGAATACAAACACATTGTCACAGTCACACTCGCCCCATCCACATCCCCAGAGACACACCACACAAGCACACCACACACACTCAAGGTAAAACAATGGACACCATGGACATAAAACTGACATAAGGCTGGGTATAGATGAACCAGGTAAGGAAACACCATCCAAGGAGCCGTCTGTCTCGGGAGAAGCACCTCAGCTGCAGCCACAGGGCACCAACACAGGGTGCGCGGTAGAGACACCACGCCTCCAATCCAGCGGCGGCGCCAGACATTTGTCCCAGGGGGTGCTTAGGGGGTGCTGAGGGCTTTCTTGGGGGTGCTCACAAAAAAGTTCATTTTTGGGGCAATTGGACAATATAACATACATAATAAACGCGCGTGCACCCGCAAATGCGTAATTTTCGGCGTCTGAGCTAATGGAACTGCAGTGTTTGAGCTGCAAAGGCGTCGTGAGCGGTCAAAGTGCTGTGTGGAGAAGTAGGACGCTCTGGACCTGCCTTTAACTCCAGCGCGCACTGAGGAGCCTCCGTGAGACGGTTTTATGTCAACCCTGGGAGGACGTGAGGCCAGAGGAGTGGTCCTCGTGAATGTGTGGCTCTGCTCTCACGTCGTAATCTCCCCTCACGCTCACCATCCTAGAGCCGCTTCTCGAACACAGTTAATGTTAAAGTTGAGCTGATTATCAGACGGATGCCCACCACGTGTGAGAAGGGCAACGCGCTCATGACTTAAGTGAACTTTTTTCCGCTGTTGTGCGTAATTTCCTCGTCCAGACTTTGTCTCGCTGTTGGAGGACTCGGCCTGTTCTTGTGCTTTAGGTTCAGCCGCGCTCACGTCGCTGTATCAAAAGTGCACAATAATAACCTCTGATTTGTGTTCAGAGCCAGAGGAGCAGAGTCTGACTTTATAACATCAGTCTAACTTCAACTCATTGATCAAATTTAGTAAATGACTGTAATAATGACCCTGGAGTCAGACTCAGCCCGACTCCTGCCGTCGCCGAGCGTGCGCTCTGACGCACGGCCGCATTAACATCACACTGGGCCTCGGACAAAGCCCCGTTCTTTAGTTGGAATTAAACCTGTCCTACTCACTCCTTTTCATGTTAAACGTCCGAGGGATGTTTCTAGAGATAACTAGTGCTCCTTTGATTTAGTGGCCACAATCTTTGGGGGTGCTTTGGCAATCTCAGGGGGTGCTCAAGCACCCCCTAGCCCCCCCCTGGCGCCGCCCCTGCTCCAATCAGACACCCACAGGACAGCACCCTGGCAGCAACAGCCAAGCACTGCTCCCGAGGCAGAGGGCTCCTCCATGAGATCTTGCATGGAGCCCCAGTCCGAGGAAGATTGACAGTCATGTTTAGCTTCTTCCATTTTCTAATGATTGCTCCAACAGTGGACCTTTTTTCACCAAGCTGCTTGGCAATTTCCCCGTAGCCCTTTCCAACCTTGTGGAGGTGTACAATTTTGTCTCTAGTGTCTTTGGACAGCTCTTTGGTCTTGGCCATGTTAGTAGTTGGATTCTTACTGATTGTATGGGGTGGACAGGTGTCTTTATGCAGCTAACGACCTCAAACAGGTGCATCTAAATGTAGGATAATAAATGGAGTGGAGGTGGACATTTTAAAGGCAGACTAACAGGTCTTTGAGGGTCAGAATTCTAGCTGATAGACAGGTGTTCAAATACTTATTAGCAGCTGTATCATACAAATAAATAGTTAAAAAAATCATACATTGTGATTTCTGGATTTTTTTTTTTAGATTATGTCTCTCACAGTGGACATGCACCTACGATGACAATTTCAGACCCCTCCATGATTTCTAAGTGGGAGAACTTGCAAAATAGCAGGGTGTTCAAATACTTATTTTCCTCACTGTAAATCTGCCAGTCAAATTAAAAATGCTTTTTTTTTTTTTATTTACAGCGAAAATCTTGAAAATGCTGGTCTGGTTTTTTCACATCAAACCATTTTTTCTTTATTTTTCATTGTTCATTATGTATGTAGTTGTTTTTTTTTACATTGGAAAAAAAAATATATATATTAAAAAAAAAAGAGGTGGGTGCAGCCGGAAGTTGATTGTTGTGACCGGAAGGTACCTGCTGTTGCCGGTGTTCCGGTTCTCGCCGTGACCATGTCACGATGTGATGTTTACATTTTGCGCGAGCTCGGCACATGGATATTTCATAAAATATTGTAGCTAGCTGTGCGCCACCATGGCCAATTAGCTGTTGTGGACCTGCTGTCTCCCCCTGAAGTCGACAGGAACAGGAAAGGATTGCTATGGAAATTGTGTATAATGTTCATGATTACTGACATTGAGATAAAAGGTAATAAAGGCTTCCGTCTTACCATATGAGTGCGTTGGCGTCTTTTACACTACACGCAATGAATAATAATTAAAAGAATAATCACTCTCTCAACCAGTCTCGAACTCACTCCACGTGTTTGAAAAAGGTGTGCTTCAGGACACCTGCGCTAACCCCTACACTACAGCACCACACCAAGTGTTGTCTTAATGCTTGTGTGGCATTACCAATTTTATTGTTAAAAATAGGCTAGTATATCTTATTAATTTAATATTCATTATTAGTATATAGCATCAGAACATCAGCAGATGGCGCTCGACCCCTTAAAATCCTATAAATGCTCCTCCCCTTCGTTCATTCGTCCTCTGCTATTCTCCGTACTTCCGCCTTGTCCGCTGGGCTGGGAGTGCCCAGGGTGTGTGTACGTTTTCTGTCAGGTAGATATTGCAGCTATTTGCCGTTCATTACCTTCGTACTTTGTATGGCCGCTAATACGAGCTCTTCTGTAGTGTCGCGGATGGTTGAGGGCTTCATAGCGCACCATCACATGGCGTCCAAAGCTCTGCTCGGTTGGCATTCCGGGGTCTGCTGGGGTGCGGTGTGAGCACTATCGAAGCACCGGGATGGCCGAGTAGCTCGTGCGGGCGTGCGACGGTATGAGCCAGCTAGCGTTACGGTCATTTTCTTTCTTTTTATGTTACAGTCTAACGTTATCTTTAATTTATAGGTCGAGGGGTTGGGTCATGCCCCTGCTGCTTGTGTTCTCCTGCTGCCTTGTTTTTTTATGTTGCTTTAGGGTCCGGTTTGTATGGACCTTTTCTTTTAACTGGAACCCAACTGTTAAATGGACTGAATGATTCCCGAGATCTTAAAAGAATGGAAATGTGAACGAAAGATTTTAAAGGAAACAAATGTGATAAATAAACATCATGTATACTTTTGGAACATTTTCTGTCCTCTATCAATGAACGAACCTACGAGCCTTTCTAGAGGTCCGGAGCCTTCTCTCCGGTGGCGTTGTCTTTAGTTTTATTTAATTTGAATCCTGCTAAAATATACCATCACCACTCGTCTTGCTACACTTGTATTTATCAGATATTCTGTACCCATCACAGCAAGTCATGCCATTCCATCGGCCATGTCAAAATGTGACAGTCACCAATTGACGTGATGTTATTAATTGTACGACGAGGCTGCGTCCTTTCCTCATCCTGTTAATGCATATATGTGCGCCTGACATCGCTGGTGACACTGTTTGCAGCAGTTGGCTGTCGGTAGGGATTTTACGATCTAAAAGCCACAAAATAGCATAAACTCTAATCAACATGGTGGCCTATGCACCCATTTGACCACAGCGTGTCGCTGTTCGAATTTCGACGGAGCAGAGCTGAAAAGATTGCGCCATAAATGCAGAGCTGAACTTTATGCCTATTCAGGATTCCTCTTAATAGGTTTGATGTTAATGATGAGGAGATGATGCTTGTATGGGGCCTCTTGTTAAAAAGTCATCTGCACAAATAAGCTAAATTCCATTGGCAAACGTTTGTAGTACAACAGCGACACATCACATCGTGACATGGTCACGGCGAGAACCGGAACACCGGCAACAGCAGGTACCTTCCGGTCACAACAATCAACTTCCGGCTGCACCCACCTCTTTTTTTAAATATATATTTTTTTTTTCCAATGTAAAAAAAACCAACTAAATACATAATGAACAATGAAAAATAAAGACCTGAGGTGAACTTTTGAAAAAAAAAAAAAAAAAAAAATGTTTATTTTTGATGTGAAAAAACCAGACCAGCATTTTCAAGATTTTTGATGTAAATTAAAAAAAAAATGCATTTTTAATTTGAATGGCAGAGATAATGTACATTTGCTCCTCATTATTGTGTAGGCAGTGTATTTTAATGTGTTTCAAACACGATCAATGTACAAGTGCGCCATCTAATGTGTAAACCTATGGTTTTTGTTGTGTTTTTTCACATTTGTAATGTGTTTTTTCCTAAACGGCCTCCCATAGTAAAATGTTTATTTTGACACGTAAAGAAAGTTGGCTATTTCATGTTTTGTTTATTTAATTCTTCATAATGATTTATTTTAAAATGTATTTTATGATATTCTTTTATGCTCAAACAGTTACTCGATCCTCACAGTACTCGGGTAAAATGGTCTCCAAGTACTATTTTTTTTAATTTTTCACTAAAAAGTACTTGTAGGCTACTCTTAAATCCTTAAATAATAATAATAAAAATAAAAAAATCTTTTCCACGATCTCAATAGGCGGAAGCGACGTCACTTTCGAGCGACTCAGGTGAACGCTCATAGACCATAGAAATAAAAAGATTTTGACCACGGCGGCGGCTACATCGGCCTGGTCAATTCATACTTATATCAGCGAGCAGAGCTTCTGTGCTACTTTTACGAAATGGATACTAAGAAGACAAACCCGTGGTCAAATGCAGAGGTGCAGACATTTCTCTGCTTGGCGGCGGACGAAACGCTCCAGTGTGAAATCGACGCTCCTCGGAACGAGAAAGCGTACCAATACTGGCCGAGAGGATGTCGCTCCACGGCTTTAAACGAAGTTCCCAACAATGCCGAGAGAAACTAAAGAAGATGAAAAGTGACTACTTTCGAATAAAGAAACAGAACGCCACCCAGGGCGCTGACAGAAAGAAACCAATATGGTACGACAAGATAGATGCTATTTATGGGCGCCGAAAGTTCATCACAACCTCGCAGCATGGTCTCCCTGGTAAGATAATCACATTATCTGCATGCGGGTGTAAACAACACAGGCATAGAGGCGATTTGATCTGTAGTTCTCAACCAAAATACTCGCTTATCCCTTACATTGGGCCCTTAAAATCTTCACGTTTTTCATATGCTAGAATAGCTAGTCTGGAGCCAGGGTCTGCTGCGAAAACGTAACATTTATGATACAAATTATAGAGTGTTTCCACTGGCATGCCTTACCCAGTGACTGGTCAGTCCTGTTGGGTGAGTGTTTCCACTGCCGATCGAGGCCAGGGCCAACCGGTCTGACCGGTCGTGATTGACCGCGGTGAAGTTGGTTTCACCTTGGACGTTGGATATTCGCCTCCAGCACCAACACATCGTTCGAACTTAGGGACCGTCTATGAATTACTCTCTTTGTAAAAAGGTGTTGGTTTAATTTTTTTTTAGTTTAGATCTAAATCACTAATATGATACAAAAAAACAATTTTGATGAAAGGAGATATACTAAATGTAATCCGTAGGTGTATTTTCTACCACATTTAATCTTTTATTGTATTTTATACCTCCTGTTGGATGTTTAAAAAAAATGAAATAAGCCTATATTTTTCAAGGATATTTGATTGGAAGTATGGGTTTTTCCTCAATAGCTTTTAAGGCATTTGACCCAGTCAAAGAAACAACTTTACAACATTAGTACTACCTCTAGGCTATGGGGCTCACGCCATGAAATTCTGCTCAATAGCTTTGATATTTTTTGTTTTTTTTAAGAATTTTGATTGAAAGTATGGGTTTTTCCTCAATAGTTTTTAGGGCATTTGACCCAGTGGCCCCAAACCAGTTTACAAAATTAGTACTACCTCTAGGCTATGGGGCTCAGGCCAGAAATTATGCTTAAAAGTTTGTCATGTTTTTTTCAAGGACTTTTAATGGAAAAGTATTGGTTTTTCCTCAATAGCTTTTAGAGCATTTGACCCAGTCAACTCAAAACACTTCACAAAATTAGTACTATCTCTAGGCTATGGGGCTCAGGCCATGAAATTATGCTTAATAGTTTTTATGTTTTTTTCAAGGATTTTTGATTGAAAGTATGGGTTTTTCCTCAATAGCTTTTAAGGCATTTGACCCAGTCACTACAAACAACTTTACAAAATTAGTACTACCTCTAGGCAATGGGGCTCAGGCCATGAAATTATGCTTAATAGTTTTGATGATTTTCAAAGATTTTTGATTGCAAGTATGGGTTTTTCCTCAATAGCTTTTAAGGCATTTGACCCAGTCACCCCAAACCACTTTACACAATTAGTACTACCTCTAGGCTATGGGGCTCAGGCAATGGCCGCTAGCTGGTCTGCTTTATGACCGCAACACTGGAGGCCGCCATTGCTGTAGTACCTCCATATCGTCGCTAGGCCCCCATTGAAAAGCATTGGACTTTAGATACGTTAAAAACAATTTAACGCCTGGCTTCTATTTTTTAAACACTTTCTATGGCTACATATTCCTCCTGAGAAAGATTTTTTTTTATTCTCCTACTTAACGGGGGTCGGACTGTTAGAATTGGAGCTGCGCGAGCTACACGTCACGCAAGGGCCGAGTCTACAGTGAAGATCCCGCCTTATGCCCTTTTTAGGAACATGCTTCGTCAGAGCTGGGGAGGAGGAGTCTGTAAATCCGCCATGATTTCCCCCTCGAACGTGGTCATTATGGTAAACGGGGAGGAGTGAGTATTGACGGTCTATTAATAATATGTCTATGGGCTCTGGCCATGAAATTATGCTTTTGGTGTATTTTTCAAGGATTTTTTTATAGAAAGTATTTGTTTTTCCTCAATAGCTTTCAAGGCATTTGACCCAGTCACCCCAAAACACTTAAAAACACGAGAAAAATGTACCCCATGGGTTTTTCCTCAAACCCATAGGGTAATGCCCTTGACACACTGAAGAGTGAACTCCTCGTCTCTGATCACACATATTGGTATCTTACTGTATATTCCATAAATAAAACTTTTCAATACACATGTTTTGAACGTACAGAACACTTATTAAGACATATTTTTTCGGCTGTATTTTCTAATAGCGAGGTTTGCCTATACACAATAAACTGTTGGCCATTTCATTCATCAAATCCATAGTGCACACTGTACGTGAGCTCGAAATCTGTGTAGGATGAAGCAGCGGTTTGGTCTGGGTGGTGTGAGTGAGGAGAGGTCAATGGTCCGGGTGGTGTCTAAGGAAGAAGTAGCCAGCGGAGCCGCGGTGCCGGTGCATAAAGACGACATCGTGTGTTAAGGGCATGTGACCCGAGCTTTGGACCAAAACCAGCTGGTGACTCATGTCCAGAGATGAAAGCTCTGAGATGTGTGGGTGTATAGGTACGTATGTATATATACATATATTAAAATAATGATTTAAAGATCAGCAAACAAATAACACAAATAGAACAAATAATTAGAAACTCAAAATGGCTTTCACATTAATCACATTAAAAGTGTCACTCAACTGGAAACTAAGGCTGAAAGATGTATCTTTATCGTATTAATATATGAACATTCAAGATATTTATATTAATAAAAATGCACTCTTTTGTATTATTATATCTTTATTTTCACCGAACCCGTAGTTATATCGTAAGTATCAATCTAGCTATCTGGCATAAAATAGATATTAGAAATGTTGTCCATATAGTTCAGCCCTACTGCAAACCATTCTGTCCACCTGTGGATATCCAAAAGAGGGTGGTTGCTGTGGGAGGGTTGTCACCATGAGCTGGGGTTTTAATTTATTTATAATTTATGTTTCTCCTTGTAAAAATAATGTATCTTCACATTTGTGTGTAAAGTACAAAATAAATATTTGATCGCAAAAAAGGGTCATGTTTTGCTCTTTGTTGAGATCAAGGCATTTGACTGGGTCAAATGCCTTAAAAGCTATTGAGGAAAAACCCATACTTGCAATCAAAAATCTTTGAAAAATCATCAAAACTATTAAGCATAATTTCATGGCCTGAGCCCCATAGCCTAGAGGTAGTACTAATTTTGTAAAGTTGTTTGTAGTGACTGGGTCAAATGCTTTAAAAGCTATTGAGGAAAACCCATACTTTCTATAAAAAATCCTTGAAAAATACACCAAAACTATTAAGCATAATTTCATGGCCTGAGCCCCATAGCCTAGAGGTAGTACTAATTTTGTAAAGTGTTTTGGGTTGACTGGGTCAAATGCCTTGAAAGCTATTGAGGAAAAACCCATACTTTCTATAAAAAATCCTTGAAAAATATAGGCTTATTGAAATTTTTTTAAACATCCAACAGTAGGTATAAAATACAATAAAAGATTAAATGTGGTAGAAAATACACCTACGGATTACATTTAGTCTATCTCCTTTCATTAAAATTATTTTTTTTTTAATCATATTAGCGAGTTACACCTAAACTAAAAAAAAAATTAAACCAACACCTTTTTACAAATAGAGTAATTCATAGACGGTTCCTAAGTTCGAACGATCTGTTGGTGCTGGAGGCGAATATTCAACGTCCAACGTGAGTGACCGCTGGACCGACCTCGGGCTGTGTCCCAAGCGCTCTGAATCGAGACTGACGTGAACAACAACAGACTTCTGGCGTCTGATTTAGTGCAGCAGATAGTCATTTTTCACTACAATACTTCAGTTGGTGAAACAAGCGTGACATTTGGCATACATCTTCTCCATAAGCCAATTTTTTTTTTATTACTGGGTGTCCACTAAAAATGTAAAGTTTAAAAAAAAATGTCCCCCTGTTTTTATCATAGGTTTTAAGCAACGATGAGAGGATTTGTGTTTAATATTTCATAGAGCATAGAGCGTGCCGGTATGTATGTATGTATGTATGTATATATATATTATATATATATATATATATTATATACATACACATACACACACAGTCAGGTCCATAAAAATTAGGACACCGACTCAGTTCTTTTGTTTTGGGCTCTATAAACCACCACAGTGGATTTCAAACAACGGTGTAGGAATTACAAGCGTTTCTATGTGTGCCTCCCACTTTTTAAGGGACCAAAAGTAATGGGACATGTGGCTGCTTAGCTGTTCCATGGCCAGGTGTCTGCTCTTCCCTTATTATCCCATTTATGAGGAACAGATGAGACGTCCAGAGTTCATTTCAAGTGTGATATTTGCATTTTGGATACTGTTGCTGTTAATTATCAATATGAGATCCAAAGAGCTATCATTATGAATGAAGCAAGCCATTGTCAAGCTGAAAAATCAAGACAAACCCATTAGGCATTGCCAAATCAACAGTTTGGAACATTATAAAAAAAGAAAGCACACACCGGTGAGTTCATCAACACCAAAAAGACACAGAAGACCACGGAAGACAAATGTGGTGGATGACCGAAGAATTCTTTCCCTGGTGAAGAAAACCCTTCACAACAATAGGTCGCATCGAAAACACTCTCCAGGAGGTGGGTGTATGTGTGTCAAAGTCAACAATCAAGAGAAGACTTCACCAGAGAGAATGCAGACGATTAACCACAAGGTGTAAACCACTGGTGAGCCTCAAAAAAGGAGGCTGACTAGAGTTGGCCAAAAACATCTAAAAAAACGCAGTGAAACGTGGTGGTAGCATCATGGCATGGCATTAATGCAACACATGTAGTAGCCTATTATGTGGACGAGAAATAAGCCTTTTTCAGCCACATGTGCAGTAAAAATTACAACAAGATGACGCTACTTGAAACAAATTTCCATGCACGCTTTGATATAAAGAACTTCTGTCACCGCTGCTGAAGGTGTTTCCTCTTTGCTCCACGCTCCCTCTGCAAATCGCCGAGTTTGGGTGTTAAAGCGTTGGGTTGTCACCTCTAATTGGTCAAAGAGCCGTCTTTTTATCTAAACTGGAACTAAACTTGCTCCAGGCAGGTTATGCACTAAGGCCATGTTTCCATGGAGATCTACCCTGCTAGAAAGTTATCCAGCTTTGTAGTACTGCAAAACCAGGCTTAACGCTAAACTTACTCCGCTAATCCTCTAAACCAGCTTGTAGGGATGTCACGGTATGAACATTTTACCTCACGGTTATTGTGACCAAAATTATCATGGTTTTCGGTATTATTATTTTTTTTAATGTGTGTTAATAAGTTCAGAAAGCATTGATAGTCCTACACAAACTGAAATAGTTTCAAAAAAGTGTAACAGTGTTTGTTATATTTAAAAAAAATACAGACAAAGCCATATCAAAAGTGCAACTTTTCACATCAAAACTATAAATTGGTGATCGTTTGGAGGTTATTACATGTACTATTTATAGCGCCAGAACCGTGTTAGAATATTTTTAACTAAATAAACCCTCTATATCAGGAATATTGTTCTCAGTTTGTGTGCTTCCAGTTTGCTTTCGCTTTGCAGATTTGGGAAAATGCCATCAGACAGTAATCATTGTTAAAGTCATAATAATGCGGCGAGATTGAATCTGTTGCATTGGCGACCAACTTTAATCTGCCCTCCAGGAGTCCTGTAACGTATTTGTGCCAAAGGTATCCGCGACACCGCCAGCATATAAGCCATATGCTGGCGGTGGTGCCGGTGCGGCTGCACTATGGGGACTCGTTACCTTCTCTCTCAACCCAAAGTCCCCACATCATGCATGTCTGCTAAAACGCTAACATTAACTTACTCGCATTGGCTATAGAGTTGTGGTGACGGTCACGCAGGTGAGTCATGAGGTTCGAAGTATCGCTGCCTTTAGCAGACAAATTTTTCCTGCATGTTCCGCAAACAGGATAACTGTCTTCTATCAACTGTCCTTCGGCTTTCTTAAAATACCCAAAATATACCCAGACTTCAGACGTGGTCCTGTTTGAAGGCTGATAGAGCGCTGTCATCTCGGACATGATTCCAGCTTCGAGAAAGTTTTGTTTTGGAGCTACGGAGTGCGCCTTCAGCAGATGAGACGGCGGCCGGTGAGGCTCACTTTGCCTACACCGCGGGCACGGTAATCCACCGAGATAATATAGTTTTTCAAAAACAAGACGGTAATTATTACAGTCAACATTTTTTACCGGGGTTTACCGCTACACCGGTAACCGTGACATCCCTACCAGCTTGGTAGTGTACCCCTCGAGTCGAGGTCGTGCAGCCAGCCCCGCCTACCATTCAGCCGTCTTCCTCCTGACACTTGGCAAAATCGTTGGAACTTCTCTCAAAAGCGTGTTATGTGGAACCGCGGCTTTAGGGTTAGGGCCATGGATATGGTAAACCTTAAGGTTAGTGTTAGAATTAGGGTTTTTTATAGGCCTGTTGTCTGATAATTAAAGTTGCCTCTAGGGCTGCACGATTAACCTTTATCGCATCGATATTGAGGTTTTAACTCCTGCGATAACCTAACCTCAGGAGGCTGGGTTTTTTTTCCCGCCCATGACATTTGATTGACAAACCTATTAGCCAATCAAAATGGTCGAATCTCGCGTTCCTGGCTTGGTGGCCAATCAGAAATGGCAATGGAAACAAGCTTGTATGCAGTACACCGGCTTTCTCTGTCAGCAGCAAAGCAGCTAACACACACGACATGGATGCGCACGGAGAGCACTTCTCAGAACCGTGCGTAATCTTTCTTCATCCCGTTTGTCAATATGTAGCTATTGTAAAACACGCAGGATTTCACACATGGCTGGGGGCATTAGCACACCTGATGCGCGGGTTGCGGGTTCCCCCACGGTCTCCGCAGCCATGCTCGCGGATCGGGTCATAAATTCTCCTTTGATGGCGGGTCTGGTTGTGGCGGGTCGAACAATCTCGGCCTGCTGCTGCGCGCCGCCGCTCACCGCCGCCGTACGTGCGTCCACTGTATTCAGCCACGACTCATTCTACCATCTTTACAGCAGGTGTTTGACGTCAATATGCGGCGGATTTTCATAGAATAAGCAGCGTTTTGTTGCTTGTGACCAGAGAACGCTTTTGGGGAACCAAATGTCTCGTATTTTCCACGGCATGTGCGTCTGTGCACGAGTTTGCGTTATCTAACATCCAAAGCTTACAGAGTCTGCCCTCAAAGTGCTCATGCCCTTCCCAATACCTGTTAAGTTAGGTTTTCCAGTGTGAGACTGAAATTCTCCTCTTTAGAGCCAGACATTCAGAAACCGATGTGTGATAAGCAGTGTTGGGTGTAACGCGTTACAAAGTAACGCGTTATTTATTTTAAAATGTGCGCAATATAACAGTTTCATGTTTAGTAAATGGCACTGGAATGCAGAATTATTTTGTTTTCTAATTGTAAATCTAAATCTAATAAGAATTAATTTTCTATTTTTCAGTGTTTAAGATGGTTAAATTTAAAAACAAATGACCTATTTAAGTTGATTTCCATTATGTCTACTTATTCTTTGGTATTTGGGTTCAGGTATTTATTAATCACGAAGCATCGAACAATCTCATTACCTTAATCACTATGTATGTAGTTTATTTAATCCTTTGTTTCATAAAAGTAACAACATATTTTATTCATAATTTTAGTTTTACGCACTTAAAAGTATTGAACGGAAAAATCGAATATCGCATCGCAATCACAATATTTGTCAGAAAAACCGCAATTAGGTTTTTTCTCAAAATCGTGCAGCCCTAGTTGGCTCTAACCATGGCGTATGTCGGGCAGTAAAATGAATTACCACGTGATACAATTGACAAACTAGGAGCACATTACGGCAAAATAGCGTAAATAAAACTCGTCCCGGCTAAATATCCCCGGCCACAAATAATTGGGTAACTCTATTTTATGAATTATAAGACTACAAAATAAATTACAAAATTACAAAATAAATCTACAACAATCTCAAACACCTTTTACTGCATTCTTATAGATAGATAGATAGATAGATAGATACTTTATTGATCCCGAAGGAAATTGTGCATTAGTCTCTTGCTCACATTCACACAACAAAGCAGGATTACAAAATTAAAAAGTTTAAAAAAACACATTTTAAAAGAAAGCAACAAATACAAGAGAAGTTAAGTTAAGGCACTGCTAGACAATGTTCAAGACATTTCCCTCTCTGCTCCTCCCTGACGTGGCTCTATTATAGAGCCTGATAGCATGAGGGACAAAAGAGTTCTTCAATCTGTCCTTGGAGCATGTCTGAGAGCGGAGTCTGGAGCTCACGGCACTTCTCTGGCGGGAGAAGACCGAGTTAAGGGGGTGGCTCAGATTGGACAGGATCGCCCTGATCTTAGAGAGCGTTCTCTGCTCCACCACCTTCTCCACTGAGTCCAGGCCTAGTCCAACCACTGAACCCACCTTCCTAATGAGCCGATCCAGCCTCTGAGTGTCCCTTTTTCTTGCGCTGCCCCCCCAACATACAACAGCATAAAAAAGAACACAGGACACAACAGACTGATAAAACATGTACAATAACTGCCGTCTAAGAAAGTACATCCTACTCTGCCCTTCTTGTAAACAGCGTCCATATTCGCCGCCAAGCTCAGCTTGTTGTCCAACTGCAGCCCCAGGTACTTGTAGGTGGAAACCACTTCCACCTACGCACCCTCAATGTTGATGGGCTGAAGAGAGGATGGCGCCCGGCGGAAATCCAGCACCACCTCTTTAGTTTTTGCTGAGTTCAGCAAGAGCTTGTTCCGCTGACTCCACACCACAAAGTCACCAGGCCTCTGTACTCCCCCTCATCACCCTCTCCGATACATGCCCCGATTGCAGTGTCATCAGAGAACGTATGCATGTGGCATGTATCGGAGATGTAACGGAAGTTGGCAGTGTAGAGGGTGAAGAGGAGGGGCGAGAGCACAGTGCCCTGAGGTGCTCCAGTGCTGCAGGTCAATGTTGAGGACCTACAGCCCCCCACTCGAACAAACTGTGGCCTGTTGGTCAGATAGTCTGAGACCCAGCGCACGAGGTGAGGGTCCACAGACAGCCATGATGGTAAGTTTCTCCTGGAGAAGGCCAGGATGGATTGTATTAAAGGCACTGGAGAAGTCGAAGAATAGCATCCTCACAATGCACCGGTGTAGAAGATGGAGGACTGTGTCCTCAACCCCCACCTTCTCCTGGTAGGCGAATTGAAGGGGATCCCTCGCCGTCTCCACTTGGGGTCTCATGATCTGCAGGACCAGTGTTTTCATCACGTGCGATGTGAGCGCGACTGGCCTATAGTCATTCAGCTCCCGAGGGCGACCCTTCTTTAGGTGCGTTCAGACCGAACGTGCGTCCACGCTCCGTCAGCCTCTAGTTGGACGCCAAACATTGCCGCTTCACACTCGCGAGAAACGCCCGTTTGCTGGCACGTGAAGTTTTGCAAGCGTCATAATTAGGAGGCGTGTCATACAACTCAGGCCGAGCGCAAACCGCGATGATCAACTTCTCCATGCTGCAGGTCAGGGGCGCAACTACCGCAACTACCCCCCCTCCCACACACATGGCTCTTTGATGGTTGTTTCTTTTTTTTTTTTAAGAAAATAAATACCCTCTGAATTAACTTTATTTTAACGAAAATGTCACTATTTCACACAATATAACATCGATATTTCCCTCTATGGAGTTTGTTATCACACAAAAACAATCACACGGCCCGATTAAAAGCTTCTGTTGCTTCATTCACGTAACTTTTCCTCCTCTCCCTCTCTCTCCCTCGCGCAAGAGGGGAGAAAACAATGCAAGCGTCAACGCGATCTCCTCTGTAACCGTGTTTATTATTTCATTAGGACTTTTATTTCTCAAACTTGTTGCCTTATGCTCACTTTGAGCTCCTCATGGGGCTGCAGGCTGCAGCAGTAGCGGTGGAGATGACAGTCCCTCTGCACTCCTCTCTGTCCCACTCCAGCAGTGACTTTTGTTTCGCAAAATAAGCATGCACAACTAAAGTGACGCCCCTCCCCCAAAGAGGAATAAAAAAAAAAAAACACTTCACCACCGCGAACCTGTTCATATCGTTCACTGTAAAGACTCGTTCAAAAGAGCCGGATCGTTCACGACCGACACACATAGACTGTTAAAAAGAACACATCACTATTGGCGCCCCTATGAAAGGCATATATTGCGTATGCCCTTTTTGCGCCACTGCTGCAGGTAACAGGTGACGCTTGTGCTCACTATTTGAGCCCAGTCCCGGATTGGTTAACAAGGCGTAAATGAACGCACGTGTAGATTGTGATCACTTGAGTGCATGAAGCAGTGGGCGGGGCATCGCTGCTCTGTACCGCGCTGTTCTCACTGATTTTGACGCGCGTTAATCCTCGTCTGCTCGCATTTGGAACGCTTCATACGCGCGGACATCTTTGCTTACATTTCGACGCGCGTCGAAGCACGTCTACATAGGGTTAACATGGAAGTTGGTGGCGTGTCAGCGTTTGGTCTGTACGCACCATTTGGGACTGGAACGATGCAGGACGTTTTCCACAATGAAGGAACTCTCCTAAGCCACAGACTCAGGTTGTAGACCTGTGCAGTTTCATCAGATCATCTTTTTAATCTGAAATAATTCAAAGTATTCAACTACCCCCTACTATGTGCTCGTGTAGTACTCCAGAATCAGAGCAATAGATTCTTCTTCCTGTTAATGGTTTGTGCACTGTACACTGTACAACAACAGTTGTCGTCACGTCCCCCCCCCCATTTTATTATTTTTGCAATTGGTAATTCAAGTAAAGCATCAGGAAGAGGAGCAATCATAAACCTGTATGTAGGATACAACAGATAAATGTAATGTAACCCAGCATAGCAAAGTGGCAACATTATCATGGTGACAAGCTGGTGATGTCCCGCCCAAGTTAGAAATCAGGTCAGAGGAAAGGTGAGCCCTCCTGGTGTAAAAAAAATAAATAAATGTAGCATTTTTCACCAAAGGATCCATAATTATAGAAATGCTTCTAAGTTAATACACTAAATTCTGATCATGCTTTTCTCAATTTCCCTACTAGATGTAATGCCCTTGTCCTCCCTCCGCCTGCTCGTCTCTCCTCTGCAGCTGATGGCCGCGGCTCTGTGGGGGATTGTGCAGCACAGAGCGGTGATGCACTACGGGCTGCTGGAGGACTTCATCACCACTGTGCTGGACATCATCCCTGAGTTACTCACGCACTCGGAGAGGGTCCAGCTAGTCCTGGGTTTAAGAGCGAAGGTGGGTTTTCTGTCCATGCATAATAGAATTTTTGAAAGTAGCCTGCTTATTTGTGGTATTTCCATCCCAAAAGGTATTATTAGAAATGTGTCAAAACGATGATTTGCGCAAAAGACCAAATATTGAACCTCATGTGAAGAGAATAGATGATCTTATCAATCAGGAAGAGGAAGAGGTTTGTCAATTGATTATTTTTCATGTTGGGTGGATACTCTGTACTAACATTTTTATTTTTTTTGTGCATGGTGAAGGCATTCAGTTCAACGATGAAAGCATCAGTAGCAAATTTTATAAATGTGGTTAATATTCTGTTGGAGGATCCATATGAAAGGGGCATGTTTTACCTGGTCAGTCACTGTGTTAATAATGTACTTGTTACAGGCATTTCAGACCTCTTACATGAATTTCTAACTTCCAGGAAACTTTTCCCTCTGTATTTGGCTCCAACTTTGACTCAGCTCTGTGTGCCCTTGTAAGAAAATTTCTGATGAATTTGGAAAAGCTTCTGCCTGTCCCAAATCTTGACCAAGTGAGCAATTTACCATTGTCTTTCGAACCAGTTTAATAATGCTCAAAGATGTACGCAAGCACGTAAGTTACCTATTAATCTTTGTTCTGCAAGACTTCTCTGTGGCTCGGCCTGTCTCCTCCTGTCCTGAAAGAGTGTGGTGACATTCTGAATCAACCTGAACCTCTCCGTAAACTCATCCAATACTATAAGCATGGACATAAATTTGTACCAGGTAATAATAATATTGGAATATTATCGGGTGGTCCTTTTTTTATTTTTGACAATATTTTCCTTGTTTCCAGTGTGCGGTGATGACTCCATTTTCTCAAGCTTTATTCAAATGAGCACTGACCAGAAGGAAAGTAAAGTTTCACAAAAGTGTAAGGGCTTCGCTCCAGAGGACGATATGGGAGAGGAACATGTCGGGGAAGTGACGGAAGATGTGACTCTTGCTTTGGAAGACAATGATACAGATCCACAGGGTTGTAACACCAGTGTGGCATTTGTTTATCAGAGGCAGTCGGGTAGTGGGAAGAACTTCCGTTGCCTCCTCTGTGACCAGTGTTTTGTGTCCCTTTGTGAAATGAAAAGACACAATATCTCTGGGTGCTCAGTAGATGCTGTTAAAGAACATTTGTTAAAAGAATCTGAAGCCAATGTAGAATGCAGTCTTCCAAGCAACAAAAGTGGAGAAGCTGAGAGTGAATCTCCAGAAGCACTGCAGCAGTCCTGGAGTTCAGATACCTCTGAAGAACAGATGTGTAAAAAAAGCGGCAGAAAAGTGACTTGTGCTGTATGTGGAGAGACTTTTACCTCCTCAACTGATTTGACAAGTCACATGAGAGCTCACACTAAAGACAGTTCTCATGTTTGTGGTCAATGTGATGAAGAATTTGACAATCATGACAAATATTTGTTACATCAAGGAAAGGGGTGCAAAATAAGCAGAGAAAATGTAATGGATATTGATTACAGCCAAGAAATGCTTGATGAACAGACCGACTTAAACCGCTCCGATTCTATTTTAATTGAAACTTGTATTTCATTGGGAGGTGTCCCTGAAAACAATGACACTCAGTCAGAATTGCATCCAAACCAAAGTTCAAAAGAATCAGAGAAAACCACCACAAATCAGAGCACTATGAAGTGCACAGTGTGTGATAAGACCTTCTCTAACCTTATCATCATGAGAAGGCACTATCATTACACACATAATATGAAACATCATTTTCCATGTCCGACCTGTAAGAGAACATTTGTGAGGTTATATGACCTTGTGAAACATCATGAAAACGGGTTGCTCTTTCAGTGTAAAACATGCAAATGGTGTTACACAAGTGAATCGGAGCTGAGTAATCACAAAAAGCTGTTCAATGATACTTGTGCCTTATTTTACAACTGTGAGGTTTGTGGGAAAAGTTTCAAGGAAGCTCGAAATTTACAACGACATGAGACGGTACACTTGGCCGATGAGGAGAAACCAGTTTGTTCTTATTGTGACAAGACATTTAGTTCAAAGATGGCCCTTGAAGTGCATATGAACAGGCACACAGGTGGCTTCTCCTGCTCAATTTGTGCCAAGGTGTTTCATCAAAAGATTTTCCTTAAAAGGCACATGGACAGACACAATGGACAGGAGCCATATCTGTGTGAGATCTGTGGCAAAGGATGGCCAACCGAAAAATATCTTCAGGTTCACATGATCAAACACTCAGATGAGCGTCCCTTCACATGTGACAAGTGTGGTATGACTTTTAAGTCAGAGGCTACTCTGAAATCGCACTACAGAAGAAAGCACACAAATGTCCGACCATTCAAGTGTAGTGTCTGTAGTAAAGCCTTTGCGTTTAGTAGAGGGCTTAAACTGCACATGATGAAGCACACCGGAATCCGTCCATTTGTTTGTTCAAGATGTGGCAAAGGTTTTAGACGGAGTGACGAGCTGAAGACACACCAAATAATGAAATGTTTCTAAATCAATTAGTTTCATATTGTTGTAAATGGGCTCTGATGTGTTGAGCTAAACACAATAAAAGTGGCCTTTTGTACTGGCCTTTTGTCATGAAATGTCATGATAGTGTAGGTGTCAAAAAGCTTATTTATTAGAGCAAACTTTTTTTAGGACAAACTTGGGAACTCTTGTAATTAGAATTGATAATATTAGTTGTGAAACATTTTAAATCTGGTTGAATGTATGTAATGTATGTACAGTATATTTTTATATTTGGCTTGATTTTTACTAAAATGTACTGCTTTTAATAGGGATGTAACGATCCACTCAAGCCCCAATGTGATTGGATTTAGATTTTTTTTTTTACATTGATTCTTTTATTTTTTTAAGGTAACTTGCCACCACCGAGTGTGGAGTGAATGTAAAATTGCTTTGTGACCATGTCTGTGAAAGGCGCTATATAAATAAATCTCTTGATTTTTTTTTCTACGTCAATTCATATTTTAACCTCTTATGCCCCATCTTCACCGAATGCATTTCTCTAGTTCAGCTTCACCCAAATCTAAAAGCTTCTCAAATGGAGAGTCAATGTAACACCTCATTTGAAAGCTAAGACCTCCAAAACTGATCGTAAGTTTTTATTTATTTATTTTACGTATTCGCGTTTTCGCCACATTTTTGTTGTGTTACTGTTGCTTTCTGGCATGTTTTTGTTGCTGCTTTGTTTTGTTTTTGTCACTTTTTGTGGCTTTAAAACATCACTTTTTTTCATTGATTTCTAGTCTTGCTGTTTTCGTCCCGTTCGTGACACACTGGACCAGCTCTATACCCTTCATCGGGTGCTCGAGGGTTTATGGGAGTTCGCCCAACCAGTCCACATGTATTTTGTGGATCTGGAGAAATCTTTCGACCGTGTCCCTCGTGGTGCCCTGTGGGGGGTGCTCCGGGAGTATGGGGTCCGGGGCCCTCTACTAAGGGCTGTCCGTTCCCTGTATGACCGCAGCAGGAGCTTGGTTCACATTGCCGGCAGTAAGTCAGACCTGTTCCCGGTGCGTGTTGGTCTCTGCCAGGGCTGCCCTTTGTCACCGGTTCTGTTCATTACCTTTATGGACAGAATTTCTAGGCGCAGTCAGGGGCCGGAGGGTGTCCAGTTTGGGAACCTCAGGATCTCATCTCTGCTGTTTGCAGACGATGTTGTTCTGTTGGCTTCATCAAATCAGGACCTTCAGCACGCTCTGGGGTGGTTTACAGCAGAGTGTGAAGCGGCCGGGATGAGGATCAGGCCATGGTTCTCCACCGGAAAAAGGTGGCTTCCCCTCTTCAGGTCAGTGGGGAGTCCTTGCCTCAAGTGCAGGAGTTCAAGTATCTCGGGGTCGTGTTCACGAGTGAGGGACGGATGGAGCGTGAGATCGATAGACGGATCGGTGCGGCGTCAGCAGTGATGCGGTCGCTGTATGGGACTGTTGTGGTGAAGAGGGAGCTGAGTCGGGGGGCAAAGCTCTTGATTTATCAATCGATCTACGTTAGGGATGTCACGGTTACCGGTGTAGCAGTAAACCCCGGTAAAAACGTTAACGGTATAATTACCGTCTTGTTTTTGAAAAAATATATTACCGCGGATTACCGCGCCCGCGGTGTAGGCAAAGTAAGCCTTATCAGCCGCCTTCTCATCTGCTAAAGTTGCCGTGCAAGCGCACTCCGTAGCTTACAACCAAAACAAAACTTTCTCGAAGCTGGAATCATGTCCGAGATGACGGCGCTCAGGACGTCTATCAGCCTTCAAAGAGGACGAAGTCTGTTGATAGAAGACAGTTATCCTGTTTGAGGAACATGCAGGAAAAAGTGTCTGCTAAAGGCAGCGATACTTCGAACCTCATGACTCACCTGCGTGACCGTCACCCAGAACTCTATAGCCAATGCAAGTAAGTTAACGTTAGCGTTTTAGCAGACATGCATAATGTGGGGAATGAGGAGCTCAGTTACCCGGGAAAAGCTCGGAGTAGAGTCGCTGCTCCTGCACGTCGAAAGGAGCCAGCTGAGGTGGCTAGGGCATCTGTTTCAGATGCCTCCTGACCGCCTCCCTCGGGAGGTGTTCCAGGCATGTCCTATTGGGAAGAGGCCTTGTGGAAGACCCAGGACACGCTGGTGAGACTATGTCAGATCAGGCCAGTGTGGTTGCTTTATCCCTGACAGTTTCCACTGCTCACTTTCTGCAATCTTCCTCAGAGTTGGTCACATGAAGTTTTGAGCTGACAAGGCAAGTCACAGTAACGTGAACAACTCTGCAGAAAGTGAGCAGTAGAAACTGTTAGGAATAAAAAAAAACACCGGTCTGATCTAAAAGAAAACTTTTGTAAGTTAACACACAAAGACCAAATTAAGTTTTTTGGATAGTGCCCAGTGCACCTGTGAAACACTGTGGGAAAATCATAACACTACACGCTTTTGTTTACATTTTCTTACTGTTGTTATTGCTGTTGTGTTTAGCTGTTTCTTCAAAGAGGAAAGGCTTTTGACGCCACACACCACACCCCCAAATCCCCCCTCACTACACCACACCCACACCCTCCAAATGTTTATCTTATGCAGTCATCCAACTCGTATAAAAATGTGCCCACATTTGCAAACTGCTCCTGAGGACGCTGCAAAAGAGCAAAACGTTGTGCAAAAACTTTTGCCAGCTGGGATGCCAATTCCATCTTTAGATAGCCTACGGTTAACAACAAAACAAAACATTTGTTGTCTGAGAAAGTAGGCTACAATGCACAGTGGCATGAATGCACTTGTTATGACATCACACCATTCTAAAGAGCCTATAGCACATGCAATGACCGCTGGCTGCTCTGCTTTATGACCACAACACTAGAGGCCGCCATTGCAAGGACCGAGTCTACGGTGAAGATCCCGTCCTTATGCCCTTTTTAGGAACATGCCTCGTCAGAGCTGGGGAGGCGGAGTCTGTAAATCCGCCATGATTTCCCCTCGAACGTGGCCATTATGGTAAACGGGGAGGAGTGAGGAGGAGTTGTCTATTCTTTTTAAGTCTATGAGCAAATGTGTCAAAAACGCGGCCCGCAAGATGATTTCATGTGGCCCTCTGTAGAGCATGAATTTCTAAGTATGTCAAAAAAAAAAAAAAGAGTAAGTCTCTAGCCCAATCCTGTGTGGAGTTATACATTTTTCAAGAAATAGCCAGAATGCTCACTTCAGCCACTAGGGGGCAGCTTAAATTTAAAAAAGGAAAGAATTCCACACGTGTTCAGCAGAGGGCACTCACATAAGAGATCAGGATATAAACAGCATACAGGCTACAATCCGGTAGCCTGGTGAGACCAGAATGATTCCCTCTGTATTTTTTTATCCAGCGGGGGATCAGTCTGGTCACCCTGCCCTCGTTCGCGGCTTCCGCAAAATCAATCCGTTCACGTGCAATCAGATTTGTTTATTTGCCGTGACGTGTTGTTAGCGAGCAGCGTCACTCACGGGACGCGGAAGTCCCCTCAATAACAATCTACGAACGACGCACGAAAGAGAGAAAGCGTGTCTCCAATCGGCGGTAAATGACCAAAAACACATCGACAGTAGGTGAGTTTCGTGATTCATAATCCTGCGCAAATATTAACGCAAAACCGCTAATAACACAGCATCAATGGCAGACGCCCGCCCTTCGCTGATTGGTTTACTCCGCTTCCTGTTTGCTTGCGTATGTACCGCTGTGGGAAATGAATTTGACGCAACGGTGACCAGACTCACTCGCTGGTACAGCGGTGAGTCTGGATTTTTCCAGGCTAACAATCCGGTGGGTCTTGTTTACATGCATGAGACCCATATATTCATTAGCATGCACTGTCCCGACCAAATAAACCAATAAATAAAAAATAGATACTATAGTAACTTACTGCCATGGAGTGTGGAGTGAATGAATAATGACTATATGCAGCAGCACTCTGAGAAACGTGTGACACAGGCTGATAAAGCGCAATAAGTGTAAGGCGTTATTTATTAGGCCACAGTCCTTGAATTTCGGCCCACGAACCAAAACGAGTTCGACACCCTGATGCAATTTTAAACTATAGGCCCTATAGTTTAAAATTGAGGTGGAGCAACTGAAAATTCCATGGCGGTAACTATGGTAACTGTAGATTTTTTTCGTCTTAGTTTTTGGTTAATATCTCAGTCATTATTGGAAGAATCCACATGATACAAAAACTGTCTCAAAGTTCATTGTCGTCTTTGTTTTCTCTGAAAGGCATTCAAAAGTGGTGACAAACTCGGAAAATCTAAGTTACCTATGTAACTATAGTTCTACGAAAAATGTGTGCATTGCATATCTCTCGGAAGCTTCCGAGAGACTGATGAGGAAAACATTTCCTCATTTCGGAGATTTCTTACAAAACCTGTATTTCTCCCATAGAGTTGGTTTGGCCCCTGCCCCCCACCTGACATTATGACATCATCACATTCTAAATCGTGAACACAGACAGATATAATAGATATAATCTACATTGCACATGAAGGCAGTTATTAGCAAGAAGTGAGCTGAGAATAAAAAAAGGAAAACATAAAACCGTGTGTGTGTTATAGTAGTGTGGAGAGGGAGAGCATGAATGAGACAGTGACGAAAGCGAGAAGGGACTGGAATAAAATGCCTGATGTTGGGAGAGGTAGTGATCATAATTGTTTGTATTTTATTTTCTGTAACTAGTTCCAAGCAAGGCGTCTTGTAATAGCATTGTCAATGCAGAAGGTGGCGGAATTGTCTGTATTTTCGATGCTCTTTCAATCAAAGAAGAAGAAGAGCGGGGGAATATGGCGTGCAGATTGCAGCTGTGTCGTGTTTAAATTCTAGTTCAGTGGTCTAAAAAGGGCTTTTATTGAAGTAGGACAAAATGATCGAGCCTTTATCTGATCATGGTGAGTGCGGTTGATCGCTTTACTCTCCTTGGGCTGTTTTGAACGAGCTATAGGAGTAATTATTTCACCAATCTGTCATCACGTAAAATGTGCACTGTTATTATCTGTCTGTTTGTCAGAAATGCTGCCCCTGTGCTCCCTCCGCCTGCTCGTCTCTCCTCTGCAGCTGATGGCCGCGGCTCTGTGGGGGGTCGTGCAGCACAGAGCGGTGATGCACTACGGGCTGCTGGAGGACTTCATCACCGCTGTGCTGGACATCATCCCCGAGCTGCTCACCCGCTCAGAGAGGAACCAGCTAGTCCTCGGATTACGGGCGCAGGTGGGTCAACATAGGCTAGGTACGATGTATGCTAGGTCCTATGTAAAATTATAGACCAGTGTTGTCAAACCTTTTGCACCAAGTAGCGCATTCCTTCAAGTGCATAACATTAGACACCATTTTTGCTACAATTATATCTAAGATTTTGCTAAAGATTTTACCCAGCTTTCTTTAGTTTGACCATTTTTGTGAAGTCTATAGTTTCACTTCCGGACACTGACACAAGTGACATAGATGGAGGCAAACTATTTTAAACTGTTGCCGTGCCAACCATGTCAATGGGAAATGAAAACTTTTTTGTCCAACATTTCTTCATTTATTTGCTGCTCCACTGAAATACAATTATATTTATTACTTTCAACAGATGTTATCCACCTAAATATTTTCCCAAAAAAAGCAAAACCAGTTCTTAAAGTGCAACTAAACCCCAAATCCACTTTTTTTTTTTACTGATAAGCTGCCTAAATGGGTGTCAAATAGAGTTGTCTACATGTCCCAGTCAATATTTTGACATTTTGTGCAAATTAGTTCAAAATCCCTCTTTTGGGTCCAAAACTGAGCGGTTACTGCCCTCTTCAGGTTAAAACATTCAACCAAAGTGGAATTATGTGATTGGCCAATGACCTTACCCATGCAACGTCACGGTACCAGAGAACGTCATCACTGCAGCCGTATATAAGCCCCACTCCCTCCCGCATACGCCTCCGTAGCGAGTTGGAGTTGGATTCATAGCGAGCGAGCGAGTTGTGCAGCTACAAGCGATCGCTTGCAAGCAGGCCGCTGTCACTGACAGCCCCAGACATCACGCCTCTTTCGCGGAGTTTTTTGAATTTTGGGAGTGGGTGGAGTTAAGCCTCTGTCTTGCCCTTTAGTTCCCCTTTAAAGAGTACCTTGATTGACCTCGACATTTGCATTGGCACAATCACAGCAGACAGATTACGTGGGAGGGACTTGGTTATATACCACAGGTACAGGGGCAGGACAATGGGCAGCACCTGATGACTATGTGTCGAGCTGGTGCGGCTTATGACGTTCAGTGGACACGTCTCCAGTCAATCACGAAATTCGAATTTAGTAGCAGAATTTACCCTGAAGGGGGCGAAACCCATTCGTTTTCAGGCCAAAGTTAGGATTTGACACATGTTTGCGCAATAATGTCAGGGACCAGTGGATAACACTATGAGACACTGTTGGCACCTCTGCAGCGGGTCGCCCATTATTTACACGAGCTGAACCCCGTCCTCCGGATTCAGTGTCGGACATCCTTTCGGAAGATCCACCTCGGTCGCCAGGCAATCATGACACGGGAGACATGTTTTATGTTTTTGGTGGTAGCCACACTGCCCCGGTGCTCTTACTGAACTGAACAGCATGGGGAGGCTCCGCCTTTATTATTATTCACTGCGCGTAACCCTGCGCTGAACAAAGTAGTGCCCATAAAATAACAGTGGCAAAACATCGCACTCCAACACCCCCACTCGATGGTGCCACTCACATTTACTATAGCACTAGTTACCAAAAATATTAGGTTTAAACTTTTCTATTTTGGCCCTAGTGGCAGATTTTGTAAACACATCTGCGACCATGTTATCAGTTGGACAGTACACCAAAACAATTTTGCCCTGCAACACATTGGACCTGATGAAATGATACTTAATGTCCACATGTTTGCTCCTTTGACGATTCACAGGGTTCTTTGCGAGGCATATTGTCCCTTGGTTATCCTCAAAAACTTTTGTTGCTTGCTCAAAACCGTGGTCCATGTCCTTTAATAGTTGGGTTAGATAGAGCGCTTCTTGAATAGTAGCTGCCAGAGCTACATATTCCGCTTCACATGTAGACAGTGCCACTGTTTGCTGTTTCTTTGTTTTCCATGAAACAATAGCACCATCCTGACTTAGGCTAAAGCAGTAGCCTGTAGTGCTCTTTCTGTCCTCAACGTCATTTGCCCAGTCGGCATCGGAGTAGCCAATCAGCTCTAGTTTAGGGGTACACTGGCTATAACACAGTTCATAGTCCTTAGTCCCTTGTAAGTACCTGTACACATGCTTTAAAGCAGTCATGTGTTTTTCTCTGGGATCCGACATGTACTGTGACAGTCTACTCACAATCCAACTGATATCAGGCCTAGTACAGGTCATGATGTAGATGAGGCTGCCCAACATTTCTCTGTACTTTCTTTGATCAGTTTTATCCCCTTCTGGTGACAAATCACATTTGACCTCACTGGGTGTGGCTCTGGCTTTACACTCGGCCATGCCAAACCTTTCCAGTATTTTCTTAATGTATCTGGACTGGTTCATTTTGACAGTACCCTCTTTTTGTGTGAAATCAATCCCAATGAAGTGAGTGAGATGTCCGAGGTCTTTCATCTTAAACTTGCTTTTTAGTTTCTCTTTGACCTCTCTTAAACACATCTCATTACTTGCAGCCACAACTATATCATCAACCCACACTAACAAAATAACTTTTTCTTTGTCAGACAGTTTAGTGTAGATACAGTGGTCAGCTTGGCTCTGCACAAATTTATTCTCAATCAAAAATTCATGGAGCATCATGTTCCAATTCCTGCCAGACTGTTTAAGTCCGTAGATAGATTTGTTTAACTTGCATACAAGTTGTACACCATTCTTTGGTTTAACCTGAAAACCTTCGGGTTGTTCCATGTATATTTCGCAGTCAATAGGCGCATGTAAGTATGCGGCCTTAACGTCCATCTGGTTTAGTGTAAGGTCATGTTGTGCAGCGAGCTGCACCAGTACACGTAGTGACGTTAAGTTTGCAGTCGGAGAGAATGTCTCATAGTAGTCAAGTCCTTCTACCTGACTGTATCCCTTTGCTACATACCTAGCTTTGTATGTTTCATTTCCTTTGTCATCCTCTTTAAGAGCATATACCCACCTTCCCCCCACTGTCTGTCTACCCTCTGGTAACGGCACAAGTGAGAAGGTGTTGTTCTCTTTAAGTGCAGACATTTCGTTTTTCATTGCCTTTTTCCATTTTTCAGATGTTGATGATGCAATAGCCTCCTTAAAGGTCTCTGGCAGCCCGACTGTAGCCTATAACAATAGTCAATAGTTAGCTCACTGCCCTGCACTGCACATTCATAGTCCTCCAAGTACCTAGGTTTCTTTCTGACTCTACCAATGGTACGTGGAGTCTGTGTGTCAATGTTAGTAGTCGGATTTGTGTCCGAGTCCTGCTCAGTGTCTGAGTCTGTCTGTTCTGTTTGGTCAGTCTGTGGCTGACTAGTTTGACTTGGTATAGTTACCCACTCTACAAAGTGGTCCTCCGGTTGGTCCATGTCAGTCTGTGTTTGACTCTCAGTCACGCTCTTGGTAATGAAATGGACCAGTCTGTGTTTCTGAACCTTGTTTGTCTCTGGAAAATAAACCATATAAGCAGGTGAATGACGATCAAAACCAACAAAAATTCCCTTTTTGCCTTTTGGATCTAGCTTTTTCCTGTTTTGCTCATACACCATACACTCTGAACCAAACTTTTTCATTTTAGATAAATCTGGTCTTTTTCCAGTAAAAAGGAAATAGGGCGTCTCCCCTGTTCTCTTACAGTAACACCGGTTCCTTATAACTGCAGCTGTCCTGGCTGCATAAGGCCACAACTCTTTGGGTAAACCTGACTCGATCAGCATGCATCGGACCATTTCAAACAGTGTGCGCCAGTTCCTCTCCGCCGTCCCATTTTGATGGGGGGAGTAGGGCGCTGACCTCTCGTGTTTTATAGCATTATCTCTCAGCAATGACTGGTACTCCTCTGAAACAAATTCTGTTCCATTGTCTGATCTCAGACGCTTTACTTTACCATAAGGCGCCGAGTCTGCCAAAAACTGTTTAGTTGCTTCAGCCGCCTTGTTTTTGCTCCTAAGGAAATACACATAGAGTGCACCAGAAAAATCATCAGTGAAAGTAATTGCATATTTGTACCCTTCAAATGACTCTGGGGCAATAGGCCCACCCAGGTCTGTATGTACCAGCTCTAACGGCTCTTTGGCTCTCACGTCACTTTGTCTATTTCTGCTTTGGGAAAATTTACCCTCTAGACAAATTTCACATTGGTTCGGTCTGCATGCTTTATCTTTGATTTTCATACCATTTACAACTGTTTCCAGTTTGACTATATCACCATAGTTGCAATGACCCATTATCTCATGCCAAGTTTTCAGATCACAAGATACATTACAGGAGTCCTCATTGTTTACATCTTTCTCCGTGACAATGTTCAAATAGTACAGTCTGTCTTTTACCTTCATTTTACATGTTGTGCCATCAGGGAGGATCATTTTGTTGTTATTCTTCTCAAAGTTGAATCTCGCTCCTTTTGAAGCTGCTGCATCCACAGACAGGATGTTCTGTGGGTATCCTGGGATCAGAAGGGCGTCTGTGAGCTTGACACTCACCACTCTCCCGTTGCTGTCGGTCAGCTCGATCTGCGCATCCCCCTTCCTCTGGACACTGCCTGTGATCCGAGTCCATCTGCCAGCTGCATGACGTGGTTCTTGGGCCGGAATGTCTCGTCAAATCTGATGAAGGCTTTCTCTTCGGTCATTATGTGGGCAGAGGCTCCACTGTCTACAAGTAGACCTTGCTGCTCCATGCCGTGGGGTTTCCATTCACTCACCCGCAGCACAAACGTCTCTTCTTCCTCCGTGGACTTGTGTCTGTCTTTGCCGCGGGAAGTGACTTGTCCAGTGTCTGTAACGGTGACCACCTTGTTACTGTTGTGTGCACTGGTCACTTTCCGCTGGGGTTTCTTGTCTTTGTTTCTACAGTCTCTGGCTCTATGTCCCATCTTCTCACAAATAAAGCATTCTCCATTGAAATATTTCTTCTCCCCTTTAAACTTCTGTTTGGACGCTTTGTAGTTTGCGGTCATTACTTCATCTGTTCGGGGCCTGCTACGGTAGCGGAGTGTGCACTCAAAACTCCTTAGTCTCGCCTTGAACTCATTGAAGGTTAGTGCTTCCCTCGTCTGAGTAACATGCACAGAGAATGGGCTGTATTCATCTGTGAGGCCTTTTAATACCATCGCCACCAAAAGTGCATCACTGAGGGTCTCCTTAGCTCTGTTTAATGCAGCCACTATCTTCTCCACACGTGCGAGATAGTCCGCTAGCTCTTCCCCATTATCCATTAGCACATTGGTTAGCTCTGTATACAGCCCGACGATTCGCGGCTTTTCTTCTGACTCGAAATGGCGTCTCAATATTTCTAGGCTTTTCTTTCCATCATCCGGTGCCTCGTAGAGGATTAGCGTTAGCGTTTTATCATCCAAACAACCACACAGTTCTGCATATGCCAGTTCATTTTTCCTACCGAGCTCTGCAGCTTCTTGTGCGCTAGCCCCGGCTGCTACATCACTTCCCAAAATAGCTTCCTTGAGGCCAATGGTTTTCAAGTACGCTAAAAACCTTGCCTCCCAGATGTGGTAGCGGGCTTCGTCTCCGTCGAACCGCGGCGGCAGTCCCCTTCCGTGTATCGCTGTACCTGGGATTTGCCTGGGCCCATAACCTGTTGGCACCTCTGCAGCGGGTCGCCCATTATTTACACGAGCTGAACCCCGTCCTCCGGATTCAGTGTCGGACATCCTTTCGGAAGATCCACCTCGGTCGCCAGGCAATCATGACACGGGAGACATGTTTTATGTTTTTGGTGGTAGCCACACTGCCCCGGTGCTCTTACTGAACTGAACAGCATGGGGAGGCTCCGCCTTTATTATTATTCACTGCGCGTAACCCTGCGCTGAACAAAGTAGTGCCCATAAAATAACAGTGGCAAAACATCGCACTCCAACAGACACCCATTGAAACAGTTTATCAGTAAAAACACATTTGGTCTGATGTGATGGATTCGGGGAACAAACCAAAACAGTTGCCGGTGTCCAAGTTTATCTTACTGGCAGATCAACTTACTGACAGCTAGCATGACAGCCAGCTGTTTCTCCTCGACGCCTGATTGTCAAACGCAATCACTGACAGCTGCGCGGGAGGTAGGCGTGACTTCACATCGGCTAGTTTCAACGCACGGATGTAAGTAATGTAGCTTTTGCCACATTGAGCATCAGCACATATGCCTAATGGAGCATTCAGCAAGTTGATCTACCAAAGCTGTTGTCTCACTTATTTGCTCATATGTTTATGCATTGTCCGATGATTTATGCTAATATCGGTCAATAAACATATCCTCCCTGTACTTCAATTTGCCTCATTGGGATTGGCGAGATAATGTCAAGTCAATCTAGTATGTAAAATCCATTATAATGTGTCTGTCGTCAAACAGTGCAATTGAATGGGCACATATGGTGGTGTGGTGGCGCAGCGGTTAGCACTCGTGCCCCACAGCTAGAAGCTCCGGGTGCGATTCCCATCTGACCTTTCTGTGTGGAGTTTTCATGTTCTTGTCTGAAGAGATTTTTAATCTCAGTGGGACTATCCTGGTCAAATAAAGGTCATTAGTTTTACAGACTTTGATTATTCCCATCGAAATAGGTAGATTACCTCTCTGATCCAAAAGATACGATTTAGCCATGCCTGAAATTAGCTTTACAACTGTCATTAGAACTACGGCCATTGACATAACTGTCACGGGTAAACACAGGTTACTGTGGTGTAGAAAGTTAAGACGGTGGCCTTGTGATCAGAGAGTCAGAGGTTCGAATCCTACAGGTGCACTCTTTTATTGTGTCAATGGCTGTAGTTCTAGAGTTTAATGACTTTTGTAAAGCTCATTTCAGGCATGGCTAAATCGCATCTTTTGGATCAGAGAGGTAATCTACCTATTTCGATGGGAATAGTCTGTAAAACTAATGACCTTTATTTTACCAGGATAGTCCCACTGAGATTAAAAATCTCTTCAGACACGAACACGCAAACTCCACACAGAAAAGGCAGATGGGAATCGATCCGCTGTGCCACCACACCACCATACGTGCCCATTAAATTACACTGTTTGACGAGAGACGCATTATAAATGGATTCATAATATTACTAGATTGACTTTACATCATCTCGCCAACCCCAATGAGGCAAATTGAAGTACAGGGAGGATGAGGAGTTTGACAGATCGATATTAGCATAAATCGGACAATGCATAAACATTTCATATGAGCGAACAACTGAGACGACAGCTTTGGTAGATCAACTTGCGGAATGTTCCGTTAGGCATATGCGCTGATGTGCTGTCCTCAAAAGCTCCACATTGCTAGCGCAGCGGCGATGCTCTTATTTTCGACAGGGCACAATCTCTTT
This sequence comes from Neogobius melanostomus, assembly GCA_007210695.1. Taxonomy (NCBI): domain Eukaryota; kingdom Metazoa; phylum Chordata; class Actinopteri; order Gobiiformes; family Gobiidae; genus Neogobius; species Neogobius melanostomus. The sequence goes on along the minus strand of VHKM01000009.1, from coordinate 15,955,335 downwards.
GAGGATATACTGATTTAAAAAAGATGCTCAAATGTGGCAAAAGCTACATTACTTACATCCGTGCGTTGAAACTAGAAGTCACGCCTACCTCCCGCGCAGCTGTCAGTGATTGCGTTTGACAATCAGGTGTCGAGGAGAAACAGCTGGCTGTCATGCTAGCTGTCAGTAAGTTGATCTGCCAGTAAGATAAACTCGGACACTGTAACACTCTTATTAAACACCATTATATCAGATCAAATCTTTGCCGTATCCTCCTAAATAGTTCCCAGATCCTTTACCCTGAAAACTGAGCGGGATCAAAGCACTGATTTAAAACCTGTCATTTGCACTTTTAAGTACACCTTAACCTGAACATTGCATTGTAAAATATTTGGCCTCCTGTGCCAGCCAGGCCTGGATCAAAATGAAATCAGGATTTAATAATTCAACCTAAATTTTACAAATGTGTAAACCTGACATAAGCTTAAATGCATCTTCGAAGCATTACTGATTTTCTAAAAAAATTAATACAGGCTAAAATTTCAGACATTCCCGAGTGTAAGTTGGTGGGTCCCATACAATGCACCAAAACATTATAGTATGGTTGATAAATACAAGTTATTTTGTCTATTCTTTGGGTCAACATGCCCTCTTCAGATGCTGTGCTTGTAGGATTTAGTTGTGTGCCTGCTACTGAGCAGAGTGAGACTGAGAGTACAGACACATTTACAACTTTTTTTGTACTTTGCTGCTTGTGTTAACACTATTTACTATTTGACATTGAAATGTATCATTAGTACAGGCATTTTTGTGACAGTGCAGTGGCAGTTTGGTCATTGTGGCTTTAGAATGACTGAAAAATAGTGTGCAACTATGCATCCATGTATGGTACTGGTAAGTAACTTATGCTGCACACAATATGATTTTGAGCCGTCTATGCCTTTATGAGCCTGCAAAATCCAGACAGACAGTCCCTTTATGTTAACTAATATACCTAGTGGATAATGCACTTAATTATATCATGCTTACATTCATTGTTTGTTCTTGTTTTTTTTATCTCAACAGGTGGTGTTGGAGATGTGTCGTAGTGATGACTTGTGCTCTCGACAGAATCTTGAGCCTCATTTGACCAGGATAGACGATCTTATCAAGGAGCAAGATGAGGAAGAGGTTGGTTGTCTAATGTTAACATTTATGTGAATTGTGCGGCACTGACTATTCTTATTTCGATCATGATCAAGGCGTCCAGTTCAAAGTTGAAAGACTCAGTGGAATATTTTTCAAAAGTGATTAACGTGCTGTTGGATGATCCATATGTGAGGAACATGTTTTACCAGGTCAGTCACGTTAATGATGTTTCTCCTGTAATGTTAAAAATCTTCAACACCGTTCCATTCACCTCCAGGAAACCTTTCCCTCTGTGTTTGGCCTCAACTTCGACTCAGCTCTGTGTGCTCTTGTTAGAAAGTTCCTGATGAATTTGGAAAAGCTTTTGCCTGTCCCAAGTCTTGACCAAGTGAGTAATTTACTGTTGTTTCAGTCTAGTTTTAATAATGCTCATATACCTAACCAAGTACCTAAGTTACCTCCTAAAGGAGGGATATAATGCAAAATTGTCCTTTTTAGAGCGCTTTACCATGTTACAATGTTGTTCTCTCTTCAAAAACATAGCTAGAGTTATATTTTGAGCCACTAGCGCATCTTTGAATCTTCTTGAGAGGCTATTCTTTTTCACCACGGCAACAGCTCCCAAAATATTCATCCTGTTCCCTAAAACAGGATGAATAAAAACAGGATATATATATATATATATAAATAATGTATGGCTCTCACACTCACATTGGGGAGTGTGAGGTACGGGGAGATTTCTTGAAACTAGTTCTGATATTTTGTTTTGGCTGTTTAGATCAACATTGCATTTTCTCACCAGCAAAGTGTATGAGTGATGCAGATTAATACCAATTACCTGCAAAAAGCGTAATGCTTCCTTTTTACTCAATGCACCGCAAGACGTCTCTGTGGCTCGGCCTGTCTCCTCCTGTCTTGACGGAGTGTGGGGCTATTTTAAAACAAGCTGAAGCTCTCAGTGAACTCATCCAGCACCATGAACAAGACTATGATCTTTCACCAGGTAAAATGTATCTTATATTACTCTAATTGGTATACCATTTAAATTTTGAATTTATGATGATCATGTTTTGCATTTTACCAGGACCTTTTGTAAATGACTTTATTTTCTCAAGTCTCTCTGGTCAACAAAACAGTGATAAAGAGACAGAAAGTGAGACAACACTTTTAAATGGCACATACAAGGAGGAAGCTGATATTCCGTTTGTAAAGGAAGAGACTGAGGATGATGTACACTCAGTTGAAGTGACTTTGGATGAGAGTGATACTGATCCACAAGATTGTGACAGCAGTGTTACTAATGTTAATCAGACACCCTCTGGGAGTAGTAAAACCTTCAGGTGCTTTGTCTGTGGTCAGACCTTTAGTTCCCTTTTTGAACTAAAGGGGCACATTATCCCAAGGTGCTCAGCAGATACTGCTGAAAGAAATAAGATTAGTTGGAGAAAGAATGAACGTTTTTCGATGGACTATGCCGCATCAAATAACTTCATACAGATGACTGAAAGAAGCAGCAGAAAAAAGACTTGCTCTGTATGTGGAGACACTTTTACCTCCTCAAAAGATTTGATAAACCACATGAGAGCTCACATTGAAAATGGTTCTCATATTTGTGATGACTGTGGCAAAGATTTCGACAATTATGAAAATTACATGTTACATCGGGGAAATGGATGCAAGACGAGCAGAAGACATTCAATGGATGTTGATTACAGTCAAGATATGGACGTTGGACACAAGGGCATTAAAGAGTGTGCAGTCATTCTTAGACGCATTTCTGACGACGCAGCAATCTCTCCCCAAATATGCACAGTTTCATGTCAGGATTGTGGACAAAGAGTTTTGAAAAGAGGGCTTAAAATCCACCGAAGAAAGTGTTTTCAAAAGAATTGCATAAAAGAAAGCCCAGTTAACGCAAACTGTTTAGACTTGACTTGTATCAAACCATGCAAGTTAATTTCATCAACTAAGATCAATAAAAGCAACATTGAGACAGATTCTGAACCTCAACTAAACAGAAGTTCAACTGCACCTCAGAGCACCTCCTCTTCCAAAAACAGCCTATTGAAGTGCACACTGTGTGACGAGACCTTCTCTAAATTTATTCTCATGAAAAGACATTACACTAGCTTTCATAAGATTAAAGGGTCTTACCAATGTCCTGTCTGTAAGAGATCTTTTGCGCGGTTATGTGAACTAGTGAAACATCACCGTAACAAACTGCTGTATCCGTGCAGCACTTGTAAGTGGTGTTTTCCAACAGCTCTAAAGCTGAGACAACACAAAAAGCAATTCAATGACACCTGTGGATCTCTGTTCATCTGTGAAATATGTGGGAAAAGCTGCATAAGTGCTTCTTTATTAAAAATCCATATATACATGCACAACAGACCCAAGGAATCAACAGTCTGTTCTTACTGTGGTAAGAATTTTAGTTCAAAGCACTGCCTCCAAGTGCATATGAACAGACACACAGGTGGCTTTTCCTGTCCAATTTGTCCCAAGGTGTTTTATCAAAAGACGTACTTAAAGAGGCACATGAACAAGCACAACGGTGTACTTCATCCATATTTGTGTGAGATCTGCGGCAAAGACTTTCCCACTAAAGGGTATCTAAGAAGCCACATGTTCGAACACTCAAAGGAGCGGCCCTTTAAATGTGACCAGTGTGGTAAGACTTTCAAAAAAAAGTACTGTCTGAACACACACATCTCAACCACACACACAGAGCAAAAGCCATTTGTGTGCAGTGTCTGCGGTGCAGGGTTTAGGTATAGCAGTTTGCTGAAGGAGCACATGATGAACCACACAGGGGTCCGGCCGCACGTTTGTTCAAAATGTGGCAAAGGTTTTAGACGGAGGCATCACCTGAAGGTGCACCTAACACAAAAAACTAAATGTGGTAAGAAAAAGTTGTAAATATTTTATTTAGTTTAAGATTTTTTTACTATTCATTCATTCCCTAACTAAACATTTCAATTAGTCTTTGTATTTAGACTTGCAAAGAAATTTGTGGACTCTTTATCCTACATTCTGTTTGGATGTGATTTTGTTCTGCAGGTGCATGCTATTGTTGCAACAGTTACACATTACAAAGTTGTGTTAATTATGCAATTCTCAAATACTCAAAATTGTGTAAATTACAATTGCAATAAATATTTGCTTTCAATCCTTTGCCTTTTGTGCAGAGCCTGGATATTGTTCTCGACAGCACCTTTTCAATCTCATCTACGAGTCTGCCTATTTCCACCTGAGTGTCATCAACCACATTGTCCTGTTCATCCTCTTGAATTGTCTAGTCACTTCAAGGCTACTTCAAACTTTCCACAAACTCCACAGCTTTGATCATTTGCAGAACTTACTCCTTCGACCACATTACATTTACTCCTCTGTTTGCTCCTAGTTCAGTTCCACATTCTCACTTAACAGTTGTGTTCAAAAGTTTACATACCCTGGCCATTTCTCAGAATGAAAATATACAGTATATATATATACTGTATATATACACAGTGTTGGGGTAGTTACTCAAAAAAGTAATCCATTACATATTATACTCATTACTTCTCAAAAAGTAATCCCTTACATTACTTAGTTACTTTTTTTGGAAAGTAACTTAGTTACATTACTAGTTACATTACTTTTGCATTATTCTAAAACATCATACCTGAAATTCAGGGTCATGTAAATTCTAGGTTTGAAGTCAAACATCAAGTTACCCTAGGCTATGTAACAGGTCAGGGGTAGCATATCCTCCACAACGAAAGATGCCACAAGTCTATTTAATTCGGCCTTTGTTGTTACCTTGGGTTCCTGGAAATCGAGCCGCGGTAGGTTATCAGTCAATTGAATTAAGTAACGACATCATATTTTCGAAAGTAATTGTAATGTCATTACAGTGTTCGCCGCAGTAACGCGTTACACTATGTTACAAAAATAGTACTGTCATTACAGTAACGCGTTACTTTGTAACGCGTTACTGTAATTACACCCAACACTGTATATATATATATATAAATAAATAAACTTTCCAATTCAACTTTATTACGGACTCGAGGTCCAAAGAGACAGAGTGACAAATGATGACAAAAAGGTTTTTATCACTCATAGTTAGTGGTTGGGCAAAGCCAGTTATGGTCAAACGACTGAGTTTGCTCTTTTTAAATCATAATAATTGAAACTACCAAAATGACCCTGATCAAAACTTTACATACCCCAGTTCTTAATACTATGTATTTCCCCTTTAACATAAATGACAGCATGGAGTCTTTTGTGGTAGTTGTGGATAAGCCTCTTTATTTTCTCGGATGGTAAAACTGGACATTCTTTTTGGCAAAAAGTCTCCAGTTCCAGTAAATTCTTGGGCTATATGGCATGACCTGCATGTTTGAGATCTCCCCAGAGTGGCTCAATGATATTGAGGTCAGTAGACTGAGATGGCCACTCCAGAACTTTCACTTTATTCTGCTGTAGCCAATGAGAGGTCAACTTGGCCTTATGCTTTGGATTGTTATGTTGGAACGTCCAAGTGCATCCCATGCGCAGCTTCCAGGCTGATGAGTGACACTTTAATTATTAATAATAATAATAATAATAATGCATTGGTTTTATATAACGCTTTTCTGGACACTCAAAGACGCTTTACATTGCATTATTCATTCACTCCATGGTGGTAAGCTACTATTGTAGCCACAGCTGCCCTGGGGTAGACTGACAGAAGTGAGGCAACCAGTCTGTGCCAACAGCCCCTCCGACCACCAGCCACTCACTCACTACATTCACTGGGCTTCCTGGTGTTCCCAAACGGTCTCCCATCCAAGTACTGACCTGCTTAGCTTCCGAGGTCTGACGGGATCAGGCATAGCAAAGGCGGTACTATGGCCTTCCTCCAGTATTCATGTTGCATTCATCCTGCCATCAATTTTGACCAAGTTCCCTATGCCTTTGTAGCTCACACATCTTCAAAACAACAGTAATCCACCTCAGTGTTTCACTGTAGGAATGGTGCACCGTTCATCACAGGCCTTGTTGACATTTGTTCCTCCAAATGTAACGCTTATGGTTATGGCCAAAAAGTCCCATTTTGGTTTCATCATTCCAAATGACATTGCTTCAGAAATGTTCAGGCTTGTTTGGCATATTGTAAGTGGACACTTTGTGGCGTTTGCGAAGTACTGGCTTTCTTCTGGCAACTCGACCATGTAGCCCCTGTTTCTTCAAGTGCCTCCTTATTGTGCATCTTGCAACAGCCACACCACTTTTTTCAGGGAGTCCTGTATGTCAGCGCAAGTTATTTGTGGGTTTTTCTTTGCATCCCGAACAAATTTCCTGGCAGTTAATGCTGACATTTTTGTTGGTCGACCTGACTGTGGTTTGGTTTCAACAGAATCCTGCATTATCCACTTCTTAATTAGAGTTTGAACACTGCTGATACTCTCAACTGCCTTTTCTTGCAGAATCCTCTGACAATTATTTTGCTTTCCTCATGACTCTGAAACCAGAAACGCCAGGGCAGCACTGGATGATAGACGCAAGGGTCTGTCAGGAGCCCAAAAACTCACTGACCTTTTATACAAACACAATAATTCCAGGCAAAGATCACAGGTGAGGATGCTTACCTTTAGTAGCCATTCGAACCCGTTTGTGTCAGGGTGTGCAAAGTTTTGAGCACAACTCTATCCCTCCAGGTCAACCTCATTCATTCACATCGCCTATGCTTCGTAACATTGTCCAAATTAGTACAATCTGCTTAAACATATATTGCACTCTAGGTTATGCAACTCAAGTGATTCAAGTCTAGTCTCTGCGATGTGACCCAAAGTGCCACTCATGAAGTTCCATTTGAATGTCTGAAGATTTCTCAATCTCTCGTCCTCTACACGGGAAGAAATCATAGTGAAAGCTCTGATTCATTATGCTGTCTTTTTGCAGAACACCCAAGTTGTTCTTTGACTGATTTGTTGGATCATAATTTAGCAATCTTCTTATTTTTAGTTTGTGGTAATTACGTCTGATTGTCTAGATGTGCATGAGCAGATCATTTTGTTTTGTGACCTTATCAGCTGGGAAAGCAGGCTCAACATAATGTTCTATTCCTAATTCGGCGAAAAGCCCCGCGGTACCCACCTTTTTATCCTTTCACTCTTACATAACCGTCTGAAAAGAGCAGGCATAATTTAACATGGGACTCTAGGCTTGCACTGACGGCATTAAAATCTCGCTTTTCTATATTTGCCTCCAAAAAAAAAAAAAAAAATCAGCTCTCGAGAAAGATATATGGCGGCTTGCGTTTCTCTAAACTGCATCTTGGGGGAGTTAAAATTAGGAGAACCAGAATAGCCTGACAGTTATCGTTATGAATGTGGGGGGGGGAGGGGTGGGTCTGCTTGGGAGTTGCTGACTGTGGTGCAGTGCAGCTTTGATTGAATTCAGTCCCAGGTTTTGCAGGAGGTTCAGACTCTCCCGAGCGCCTTACTCAGCAGATATGTTCTAGAGAGAGCTGCTGCTGCTGCTGCTGCTGTACTGGTGACGCGGCTTCCACACATTAATCTTCTCTGTGACTATGCCTTTCCGCTGCTCTCCATCTTCTTGATCATATCTGGTGTGCACATCATTTTAGGGGCTTAGAATCTAGGGGTTATAGGCTCATTTATTCTGCTCACAACATCATGGTAAAGATGAGCTCTATTTCATTTATATCAACTAAAGCAAAAAAGGCAATCAAAGAGTTATACACCAGGGATTTTCAACCACTAGTGTGCCTTAAGAGATCAGCTGTGCCTTCAAACAAAAGTCTCACACAGTCATTTTATTGATTGAATAATTTGCCATTGTTTTGTGTCCTGATCACACTTTGAGCCTTAAAAGAATCAAACATCATTACATGTTTGAGGCCATGATGGACATGTATTGCCATTAATGTTGTGGAATTCTGCGGTGGCCGATCCGTGAGTAAAAGTGAAGCCTTGTGGACTGGTCTCTTAACAACTCAAGAATTCGTCCCTAAATGTATCCTGGCAATGTTATCTTAAAATATGCCCGTTCCAGCTGGAAGCTTAAAACTTTGCTCGGTTCAATTCTTGTTTTTATGACAATCCACTTACAGCCAGGCACATGCTGTGACTAGAACAGCTGCGTGTGAAGGAGCAATATGCTCTGCAGCACATAATTGACTGGGCTATTGTCGCCAACACGGCCCAGCAGAGGTGGGTAGAGTGGCCAGAATATTTACTCAAGAGGAACGTTATTTTGAAACAATTTTACAAGTAGAAGTAAAAGGTAGTGACCAAATAATTACTCAAGTAATCGAGTATAAAAATACTTCTAGAATATTTAACTTGAGTTCTGTGAGTACTGAGTAACTGTTTGAGCGTAAAAGTTTGATTTATGTTTCAGTAGTGACATAAACTCAGAGAAACAAAACGTGAAATATGAAAAGACCATAAAAACAGATCAAAATAAATCATTATGAAGAATTAAGTAAGCAAAACAAGAAATAGGCTATATAAATAGATTTGTCACTATGTTATAAAGTATAGCCTACTTATACTACATTATATAGTTTATTTTAATATACTGTCCTTTTTGTTACTGTCCTTTGGGCATCATGCAGAAAAGCTGACCTCTTTTAATATTAACAAAGACATCTTTAGTGTTCACTTCACTCATTGAATTCATCCTCGCATACAATATCTCTTCCTGGTTCAACTTTCTCACCGTCGAACACAAAACAAAACTCAATAGAATAGTAAACCAAGCCAGTAAGATCACCCAAACCCCTCAGACCCCACTTTGTGAACTGTACAGGCGATCGGTGCGGAGGAAAGCTACTCTCATCACTGAAGACGCCACACACACCCTTTGCATCACTCCTTCTCTCTGCTGCTATCAGGCAGAAGATACAGAACCCCATTTGTCCCATAGAAACATCTACAAGAAATCATTCATTCCATCTGCAGTCACTGCACTAAATAACATCTGGTAGCACTGTACTTTATGTTATTTTTTCATGTGGTATTTTGTAATGGTGTGTTTTTACTGACTGATTTTTTATTGAGCCGTGCTGAAATACAAATTTCTGCTCTTTGGAACAGACAATAAAGCTATTCTATTCTATTCATGTTGAAATAAAAGGTACTGAAACTACTCGCAAATAGGGATGCCCCGAAACAGGTTAGCAATAGCATGCTAAAGCTAGCAGGTGTATGCTAATGCTAACAAAAACTAATCAAGGCTGAGTCAGAAACTATGATAGAAATACCTAAATTAGCCTAATAAAATAAAATAACCACGCCAAGTGTTTGTATTTTTAGTTTAAGAAATAACTGATCTAACATATTTGTAATGATCAGATCACTTCATGTGAGTTGTTTATATTAATATAACCTAAAGCCATATATCCAAGGATATTTAGTGTAGAAAAATCATCCTTGTTCAATGTTTATCCAAGTTTATCAATAGATATAAATGCATGACAATAAAATATGACTTTATTGATCTTACAATGGAGAAGAGTCAATAATTGTTTTCACTCAGAGAAAGCCACTTTTAAGAAAGTCTATTGGTATCGGTAAATATCGGATATCGGCAGATGCTCAAACCCCAGTATCGGTAGAAAAAAAGCTGATCGGTGCATCTCTGCAAAGTACAATTACCTCAAAGAGTAAATGTAACTACCCATCTCTGCCCAGCAGAAAATAGTCTTTGTGTACCAAGTTTTTCTCCATCTATCCGTCAACAAAAGTTCAAATGGGCAGATAGAATCTCGTGCTTTGATACTTTACAACTTGAATAAAGCAAATGCTATACAACACACACAAATACGTATATCCCTAAGCACAGGCATATTTTTCTGTGGGGCCTGGTTGCGAACGCGCCGCCGAGCTGCTATTCCTACACTAGATAAAGAAGCAGCAGGAGAGTGGGATTGCTACCTGCAGACTTGCACCTGCTTTCCCCCCCCGTCTCACTTTGGAGGTTTTGACAGTTTGTCAGACCAGGTGGCTGTCGTCAGCAGCAGCAGCTTGTATGCACCGGGAGCATCCAGTTAAAGAGTCCTGGTTTTAGCCTTTGCTATTTTCTCCTCTGATTTTATTCCCCCATTTATGTTTTATTCAGAGCCGAGACGCTTCAGCTGAAAATAAAGATCTGTGTGCAGCCGTGTATGAAAGACTGGAAGAGTTCTCAGCTTCCCTTTGAGATGCGACACTGAGGCACTTGTAAGATATTCTGAAATGCCATCCTTGCATAACATCTCGCAAAAGGGACATTATGAAAACCACTGTTGATATTTATTGGTTTATTTGGTCGGGACAGTGCATGTTAATGAACATACATGGGTCTCATGCATGTAAACAAGCCACACCGGATTGTAGCCTTGGGCTAATTTGCATCCGTCGTCCCCCATATAGTTTATATAATCACAGGAAAATCATAAATACAGTATACAACCAAACCAGCCATTCCCAAAGAATAAAGACTTATCAAGACGATAATCACACTGATGATAATAATTTACGCATTTATTTTTTTAAATGATTTTACATCTAAAATGACAAATAATCCCCTCCAGGAACCGCCACCTTAAAGTGGTGGAGGGGTTTGAGCGCCCGAATGATCCTGGGAGCTCTGTTGCTGGGGGCTTCGTGCCCCTGGTAGGGTCTCCCATGGCAAACAGGTCCTAGGTGACGGGTCAGACAAAGAGCGGTTCAGAAGCCCCTTATGAGAGACCAACAGACCCGGTTAGAACCGTGAGGCCGTCCTTCTGTGGACCCACCACCTGCATGAGGAGCCATAGGGGCTGGTGCAATGTGATTTGGGCAGCTTCAACAGCTGCTCCCACGACCCGGCAACAGAAAAGTGGAAGAAAATGAATGGATGGATGGATGACAAATAATGATCTCAATTAACCCCTCTGCTCTCAACAGCACACCTCTGCGAAATGTACTCCCAAAATACAAGCACTCGTAAATTGTTAATGTTTCAAAAAGCAAAGTGTCATTGCTGTAATAGGCTGGTAAACAGACCCCTCAGTTATTCACCGATTTGCAGTGGAAAAACAGCATCAAGTGTCATCAACAAACACTGCAGCTTTAACGGGCTCTTCAAATGTGTGCATCATGTCCTTTTGGGGGGAACACTGCAGCAAAATGGTTGTGCCCAGCCATGCATCTGAAACCTATTGATTTTTCTTGTTTTGTTTTACGTTCCCAGGACAGCAACGCTTACTTAAGAGGTAGGAGAAGAGACTAGATGGCAACCTGTGCACGTCTGCTGTGTATGCCAACAATTTGAGTGCACATTGTAACAACATTAAATTGGACTACACTGAAAATCCTTGTGGCCATAACTGCAACGCAGCGTCGTCTTGTTTGCCGACAGACTGGGTGTACCATAAAAGAGAATACAGTAAGCCACTAGCCATAACGTGTATTCTACATATGCACCAGGCAGTGGTTTGCCATTGCTAATAATTGGATTTTCTTATGAGGACAGACCTGAAAAGATCCCGGTATGAGATTCAGGCAAGCTACACTTACGTCCAAAGTTGAGCTAATCTGCTGCTCTACAAGTGCTAGAAGACTTTAAGAAAATCTTTAATTAGGCCTATAGTGCTTTTTCAAACTCAAAGTTGCTTTTTACAACATTATTCATTCACACACTGTTGCCCTTGTGGAAACGTGGTCACCAGTCTGCGCCAACGGCCAATTTGACCACCGCCCATCCTTCACAAATGGCAGGTGAAATCAAACTTTATCTGTCCTTGAGAGAAATGTGCCTTGGGGTAGAGTGCCACAGCAGCTGCCAGCAAAAAATGAGTTTCTCAAGTGCATTGCCCAAGAACACAACAACCACAACAACATGCATTGGTTGGCGCTAGGATCGAACCGCCAATCAACACAGTAATAAAGACCACAGAAAGAGCATCTCTTAAAAAGGAATGCTCATGTCACCAATAAATGCTTCATCCAAATTTTATTCAGTGTTTCTGTTATACATTTTTAAAGCAGGGATCATTAGTGTCGACCTTGTTACCAAAGCAAAAAAAAAAGAAAAAATCCTGTTTTCCTGTAAACTCCAATTAGAAGTAACAACTTGTTCCAATCACTGAGTGAGCAAAAAGGCAGTTTTAGTAGACACACAGCTTCAAGCGCACATTTGGGAGCTCTTCTTGCTTGTCTACAGACTGTAAACATGCCGCTGCACTTGAATAGTGAGTAAATAGAAGAAGTCTCTGGGTACAAAACAAACTGCGTCGGCAACAGAGGAAAACAGACACAGAACACTGTATCGTGATGGTTTTATGGGTGTGTGGGGAGCTGGCCATAGAGTGGTCAAAATGAGCAGGCAGACTTGACAAACATAACTCTTACCAGGCAATATTTATTCTTCACACAAAAGAACCGTCTCCATGACTCATGTCACTTGCATGAACACAAATGGCTTCCTCCCTGTGACTACAAACAGTCAGCTTTTATAGCTCTCCTAATGGGGAAAGGACCTCCCACAGGTAATACCATTAGCTTGATGGGTGAGTTCAAACAAGTTTAGCTTGTAAGTTTTATACATTTTACATAAAAACATGTGTTGTGTCCAAAATTATAACTGTTCAAATTAAACTAAAACAAACTAGAAACCAAAATCATACACAAAGGAAACACAAAGCAAAGGTTAACCCAATTTCCCCCCTGCCACATGGTTCAGCCTGCGCTTTTAAAATGGCCGACAAGGACCACACCTTCCCTTTGTTCCAGCCATGTACAGGTAAGTTTGTATACAAATAAACAAAGTTTTAAAACGGACAATGTGAAGTGTAATCATTAACTTAAACAAATGATATGGCAAATGAAACAAAGTGTCCAAAATAAATACTGGGACACACCCACTTTGTCACAGGGTGAAAACAAGAAGATGCAAAGCACATCACTGGTGATACTTTTTATTGCTTTGGTTGGGCGTTTTTCTAGTTTAGACATGGGTTTCACCCAGTTTAGGCATAAATTGGTCCAATTTAACAGACTCTTTTTTTGGGACTATTTTTAACGCAATTTGGATTGAACACTAGTAATGTACACTAAAGCCAGTGGATGGCGGAAATGCACTATTGAGTTTGCATCCGCCGTTAAACAACCAAAGAAGATTTTTTTTTTTTTTTGACCAGTCCTGATTTGTTGATGCCTGGTGGTAATTGGTAAGTAAAGCATTTTATGAGGTGGCATTTGGTGTGAAAAGAACATCTGTTTTATTAATACTTGTTCGACTGTTCTTCATACAATATTTACTTCACTACGATTAGGACTAATTATTAGGGCAGGGATGATAAGCTTTCGTCACGATCCGATACGTATCGCAATACTCGGGGGGCCAATCCCATACATATTGCAATACAGTAAGTAATTATGTTTACCTTACATTTTTTATAAAGAAAACAGTCACGGGTCCGAAGTTTATAAACCAAATGCCATTTGACATTTATTGAAGTGTTTGAAGATTGAAAAGTGCATTAACACAAAATGTAACAAAGTGCTGTGTAACTGTTACTGGAAAACAAGAGAGCGCATGATAGAAATGCTTCCAAACACAAGTATTGAAAGTATTGCGATACTTTATGTTTAAGTTATGTTGGATCAGAGTATGTTGCCAAAGTGATTAGTCGTATAGTGGAAAGCATGTATATGAGGATGGATCTTTTCTCAAGCCAATCTAAGCAAATTCTCAGCATTATTTAAGATGCATTGGCTGCGAACATTCAAGTTGTAAGACACAGACCATCATTTAACAAATCACATTGCTAAACTGTTGGCAATAAGACTCCTGCAGTTGCCAAAGCATTTCTTGATGACCACACTTGAATATGACATCACTGAATATTTGACTTAGTTTAAGCATGAACATTTATCTCGTCTCCAACCAATTGTGTGATAAAGCACCTGGGCACAGACAGAAAAGTACCTCGACTTTTTGGTTTCCTTGGCAATAAGCAAGCTAAATTCTGCTCCACTTCTTTAGGTGGAAGTGAGTCAACAACCGCTCTTGTAAAAATCGCCCCCGTGCCATTCGAGAGCTTTGTATGTGGTCCTGTTGAGAGGAGGAATCAAAATGGAGCACAGAGCCAAAATCAAATGTCCTACATTAACACACAGGTATAAGGCAGTATTGTAACCTACTGTTTTAGGTCAGAGATCAGACAATGATGTAACTTTACTCTCTCGTGATATATTGCATTTTTGTTTGGCAAAATTAACTGCAGTCTTTTGGCTCTTTTTGGCCAGTGTTGTAATGATTTTGTCTATGCTTACCTACAGAACAATTCCCAGACAGCAAGCACATGACCAGCAAGTAAATAATAAGAAGCCAATGAAAATAAAGGGCAAGAATCACATACCAAGAAGATAAAACTGATATCATTCCCATTGTAGACCTATTCATTTGCGTAGCGATGTCAGTGCAATGTTAGTAAAGGCTTCAAAAGCTTAGTGCACCTGACGCACAGTCAGCAAAATGTCAAGTCACCATGGTAACAGAGGATGCAACACACTCTGCAAGGCAGGCAAAGATGCTAATCATTCCTCATCCCTCTCAACAATCTGGAGTCTGCACATCTTACAGCACACCAGCCGGATGTCCCATGCGCTATGATGGACCTACAGCGTCAAACGTAGGCCTACCTCAAGCTACTACAGTGCGCGTTCTGGCGTTTCATCTTATGTAATGTTCAGCAATGAATGAGATGATGGGGCATACAACTGCTCAATAAATAAAAATGTTAACACAAGCCTACACACTTTTCATCCTATCAGTGCATGGACTTCGGCAGGGCACACAACAAAGTTGCATAATACAGCCTAAAATAATGATTAAAAAAAGTCAATCTCTGCAATAAAGAGGCCACACTGATATGAATGTCTATTCAGATGATGCAGCCTGTGTGATAACAGTATGCTGACATGTGGCACGTGTGCGAGGAAGACGGACGCGCCTACCTGGACGCAGGTTAAATGACAGTCGGGTTTCCACCAGATACGGGGTGTCGCTTTTGGAGCGCAATCTCCTGATGGGGCGGCGGTCTGTGCCACTGTCTGGAATGGTCGCCATCAATTTGAACCAATGTCCACAGATGACTGCTGCCTGGCCGTCCGGCTGCCTGGCTGGCACAAGCAGAAGCACGCGCGGCCACTCACTCACGAGGTCTCTACTGACGGAATCTGAGATGGAGAAGGAGGAGGCTGTTTACACACCGGGAGGGAGAGGCGGGGGCAGCGGCTGCTTTACTGGCTCAATGTGTGAATGAAGAAATAAATAGCCTCCTACCAACTGCATCACAGTCCAGTCTCTTAGTCAAAGCAAGTTCTGATATAATAGGCCACAGCAATTGTTGTGATGGGCCAAACTTTGAATCCAAATTGGTTAGTTAGGGAACAACACAATGGGCCAAATAATCGTTAGACTACCATTGCATAATCAAGCCTTTTCAAATCGAGTGATTTCTATAAGTCATTGGCTTTGAGAGAGGAGATAGATGATGGGGATGGTGGGGGAGGTGGGGGGGAGGGAGAGAGCGATGGGGAAAAGAGAGAGAGAGTGGAGGAGGAGGGAAACGCTGAATGAAAATTTGAATGACTCACCCTGACTGTAATCAACACAGTCTGCCGCTAGAGGGCAACCTCTCATTACGATTGTTTCCATCTGACCTTTGTGACATTTTTACGACAGTGTAAAATTGTTTACGATCTCCCGTATTCATTTTTTTTTTTTTAACTTTTCTTCAGGTAAACAAGAACGAAAAGCTGCGCCGCAGTGTGTGACGTCGTTATATCTTTAGTGGCTATTTCGTACGGTAGGTAAATACAATATGCTCAGCTATTCTTCACGATCTTCAACTGAACGACGTGTGTTGCAAACATTGTTCTTGGGTTGTTTGCTCGGGATATGTTTCCTAATGTGACTCTGAGCACGTCTTACCATCTTTAGCCTGATATGCGCGTGCAGCACGTGCAGATTGTATTTTGTGCTGACAATTCCCAAAGTGACGCGAAAACGACGTTGGAATTTGTAACTTTGTAGCCATATTAATGCCAATAATAAGAAGCTAGACTTGTAAACCAGATGCGTAGGCTATTGGCGTAAAGGGGCAATACCTGTTTTGTTTTTTCTAATAGTGGAAACAAATATTTCCCTCTTTAGTGTAGACATTAGTGGGAAAAACACTGTGCATACATTACAAAGGATTTGCATCAATTTCATTCTGTGAAAGTGGCGCTGCAAATAAGCCTATAAACTCGCCCCTGTGGAGAACTGGGATTCTACAAACATATTAGGAAGCTAAGTTAGGAAGGAACCACAAGTAACATTTCAATTCCGGGACTTCTGCTTTCATTGCTTGTAATCAAAAAATCAGGTAGAGGCCTTTAAGCTGATTATCTCTATGTCGAATCGCCATAGGACAGACTATGCTGTTGGACCTGTTCTCACTTGTTCACGGTTTGTGTGCGTCCATTTGTGTTGTGGCTTGGCTGGCTTCCCTTTTGTATGTCATAATAAAAACAATTTTGTAAAGGCGTACTACCCATATATTCCACAAACCAAATTTCAAGATGCATCATTCAGATTGCTGATCATTAGCCTTTAATACAATATGACAACGATGACTCAATCCCCAGTCGAATTGGCTGAAAGGATGTTACAGACTGAATGTTGTGTAAACTGAAGGCTGATAACAAATGGTCTGTTACAGTAGAGTAGCCAATTCTTGCTAAATTGTCCAGGTGCATTTATGTAGTCAAGTTTAAATAGTTAGTATCACAATCTAAACATTATAGTGAGTGCACAAGTATTGCTATAGTAAAAATTAGTACGTCCAAGCCCAACAATAACAATAACATTTTATCTTGTATTATAGCCTATTGATCTATGTAATCAAACATTTGTCTTGCATTTAAGTTGAGGGCCCACCATTGTGTAGTTTTGAAGAACACTCTTTTTGTTTTGTTTTTTTGGGTTCTGTTCTTGTTCAGCAAAAGGACAACCATGCTTCTCCAAAGACGCGCCATCTTTGCACTTGGCCTTCGCATGTGCTCTTCTCAGGCAACAACAGGACCACAGACCATTGAAGGAGCAAGACCCAGCTCGGGTAAAAACAACAAAAACAGAAAAACAAGCCGCACAACATGCATTATGTTTTATCTGCTCTGTTTTCATAATGAGATGACAAATGTATTATAAACCTAATTCACATTTTCTCTAACTCTCCGCTAGATATGACGGAATTTCGTCAAGTCTTCTCCAAAGCCAAGCACATAGCCATTGTGACCGGAGCAGGTGTTGCTGCAGCGAGTGGCCTGCCAACCTTTCGAGGACAACACGAATCCTGGAGGAAGTGGAAATCTCAGGTAATTGGCAAACAATCCAAAGTAAAAAAAAAGACTGCTTTTAATGTGGACGTTTTCCAGTTGTCTGTCAGTTCAGTTTTGTGAATATTGAATGGGTTTACATAACACATTCAAGCCGTTCAATAGATTTATCCATTGGCCGAGCATGAATGTTCTTGTTGTGTAATAAAATACGTGATTGAATAAATCTAGAATCTTATTTCAAAGTATTATGTTTCATTACAGGACTTGGCCACCCCAGAGGCCTTCTCTCGCTATCCCTCTCGCGTCTGGGAGTTCTACCACTACAGAAGGGAGCTGGTGATGGACAAGAAGCCCACAGCTGCTCACTACGCCATAGCCGAGTGTGAGGCCAGGCTGAGGGCGCAGGGAAGAGATGTGGTCGTCATCACTCAGTGCATAGATGATCTGCATTTGAAAGCTGGATCCAAGCATGTGCTCAAGATTCATGGTGAGGTCTTAATGGTAATGGCTGCGTTTTATATGGAGCAAAAGATAAGAGGAGAATTGCACAATACATGCAGTATCTTTGACAGAGACAAACTTTGCAGATCCTCGGGAAAGAGCTTGGTCTTAGTTGTTCAATTAGTATGATAAAAAAACTATCTTAGAAACTAAATAAACAGCAAAATAATAATATCATTAATAGGGATGTCAGGAACCGGATTTCCGATTACCACGATTATAAAAGGACGCGGTAGGTTATCCGTAAGAATTTTAGAAGCCACGGTTTACCGCAGAAGTTTTTCATGCTGACGTACGAGACGCTGCACGCCATAAACAGCGCATAAACTCACCGGTAGAGCAAGGGAGAAGGACGCTCTTCTCCAGTGTTGTATCCACACAGAAACGATTGAAGTCAGCAGAGTGGGACCTCTTTAGGTATCCCAAAGATGACCAGGGCGTTGTTGTTGTCGATGCACATGCGTTATGCAAATCTTGTCGTCAGAAAGTTACAGCAAAAGGCGCGGATATAGGCTACGTCGAATATAAACAACATCTTGGAGATAATGCGTAGCTGTGAATGTCCAGGTCAAGGTAACAAAAAAGTTGAAAATGTTGGGAAATAGCCGCCACAACTGGCTCAGGATGTAAACAAAAAGCTAACGCGCTCCGCTCTGCTTCAGCGTAACAGAAAGGAAAATGAAACCGCGCACATGTGGAAATCAGCTGTTCAAAATAATCTCCTTAGTCATTTGTAAACACGTTTCATTCTCTGTTCATCAAAACATCTGACAAATAATTAAGCAACAGCATGACTTTTGAGAACATAAAACCTAGCCTAGCTTGTGGCCTAATAATATATAGTAAAATAATTATGGTCATTATAACGTAGTAAAGTTGACATTGTTTTGTATTATTCAATGTAGGCCTATTTATTTTAATGCAAAACAATCTTAAAGCATTTTTAGAAACAGTGAATGTTTACAAGTTCAAGTATTTAAAAGCTTTTTAAAAGACAAAAACTAAAAATATCAGTTCTTTCCTGTCATTCGGTCGATAATCGTGAATAATCGTAAAATCGCAATATTTTCTCACACAATAATCGTGACTCAAAAATTGAAATTGTGACACCCCAATCATCAGCACACAAGGCTATACCTTTCATTCATATCTGTAAGTGTCTATCTTAGTATATGTGAAACGGTTGGACTAAATGTTTTTGCTTTGAGATCCCCTTAATACAATACGTTTTTCCATGCAAGTAATTTTAGCTCTTGCGCTAAGCTGCATCTGGCATTTTCTAAACCCAGCATGGTAATGGTTACTGGAACCCACGAGCAAGCCCTCTTGGTTTAACCAGGAATACAGTGATTCACTGCCAGTAATTTTACCAGTGGTTTGGAATGAGCAGTGTTTACTGGTGTTCTTTTTATGACCGTTTCAAAAGCTATAGCTTGCGTTTGGTTGATGTTTTTTTTTCTCCTTTGAATGCTTACTGGATGTGTTGCAAATAATTTCCAGTTTATCTTTCGATCTTCGTTGTTGTGCAGCTGTCTCTATCAAATACAGGCAGCAATATAATACACTTACTTATAAAAATAAATAGTTTATCAACTCCGTGATTGAGACCAGACATCATACTGTCAATTCAGCCGTGAGAAAGATATTTCCCGTCGGTCCGAAGGGTCTAAATCAAAACATCTGTGTTTTGTGTCACTGCAGGCAATCTGATGGAGACTCGCTGCGTGAGCTGTGGCCATGTGCACTCCAACAAGCACAGCCCCATATGTGCAGCGCTGAAGGGCACAGGGTACGAGCTGCAGTCTACACAAACACCATCTAATCTTTTTACTTCGACCAATGAGATTAAATCGCCGTGTTTGCATTACAGCTCACCTGACCCCAATGTGGCTGATGCCCAGATTCCTGTGGATAAGCTGCCCAGGTGAGATTACATATTATACTGGATCTTCTTAAAATAATAACCCATATGATTTTTCTAAAACGTATACATACCTTCAGCAAACCACTAATCAAACTTCAACATTAAAACCCAATGTAAAACAAAATCCAAATCCTCAAACTATGAGTAATGCCATGCCATCCTCTTGGGGGCAGTATTGAGCTTCAAACGTTTCCTTTTTTCTGGTTCATGTAGAAAATATATTTCATAAATGTTTAAATTCACAATATGTCAGTTTTGTTCAAATCGATTGCTCAGGCACGTCTTAATAGTTTTACTTGGATGGCCTGTTAGGTGTGAGAAGAAGGACTGCCATGGTCTCCTGAGGCCTAACGTGGTGTTTTTTGGAGAGACTTTGGATTCACATGTTTTGACTAAAGTGGAAAAAGAACTGGAAGAGTGTGATCTCTGTTTAGTGGTGAGTTGTCTTTTTGTGTGTGTATTTTGCGACTTCCAATTGACGTGCTAGGTTAAAAAATAAAAAGAAACAAAGAATAAAACATAGAAACCTTTGCTCTCTTCAGGTGGGCACATCTTCCATTGTTTACCCAGCCGCCATGTTTGGCCCACGGGTGGCTTCAAGAGGAGTCCCTGTTGCAGAGTTCAACCTGAGCACAAGTCCCAAAACAGAGTATTTTACGTAAGTCAATTTGTACTTGACACATTTATCAACTGAGGACTTTATTATACCTATACATATAATAAAGTCCTCAAGTTGATAAATAAATGTTTGTGTAAAAATAAATAACTCAATCTTCAATGCTCTGAGAGGGTTGCGCATCTATACTGTAAAATTACTGTTATTACTGCTTGTTACTTTGATACAACTTGCCCATATTTTGTTTTGACACAATTTATATGTATTGACACACCTTGTACATTTTCTTTTTTTGGGAGAAGTTATGTGGTACCTCATGACCTTAAGATCCATAATTTTCATGATTATATACTGTATAACAAACATTATTAAAGACGCTTGACGGAGTTTACATTTTTTTAAATTATGTATTTTCCACCCCCTACTTGCTCCAGCAATGTCCTAATCTGTAGAATGAGCCCAGACCTATTCAGCACACCTGCCTCTAAAATCCTGCACTGTCACTCAAAAAGGTGTTAATTCAGGTCCGAAGTCTCATTTAGTCCCTTTAAAGGAAAGTATTTTTTTGCATGTTTTTTTTTGCTTCCACAAAGCTGGTTAGCTGTCATTCTGCATTGCATTTTTATCTTGTTTT
Source organism: Neogobius melanostomus (assembly GCA_007210695.1). NCBI lineage: Eukaryota > Metazoa > Chordata > Actinopteri > Gobiiformes > Gobiidae > Neogobius > Neogobius melanostomus. Next base: position 15,934,204 of record VHKM01000009.1, on the reverse strand, counting down.
TAAAGGCACACTGCGTAACATTTTGGACCATCCTGTTGCCAGCAATACAAAACTTCTAATGGCCTGCTCGACACAGAAAGGATATTTTTGCAGTGGGTAATCAAAGTATGGACTTGGATGAGGACATATTTAACGTTCTTACAGAATGTCCCATATTTTGCTGCCTTTAGTCAAAATCTCCATGGAGATAAACTGGAGACGTCCTGCTCCCTGTAAAGTTACAGTCCGTTCTTAGGAGAGTTAAGGCGCTCTCAGCAAAGACATGTTGGTTCATTTTGTTGATGTTTTCAACAACAAAAATATCTGTAATAACATGCTTTTATTTTATTCCATGTATTGGGTGAAATGTTGCGCTTTTAGTGCTTTAAGTCTATGGAAAAAATGAATGGAATTATTACTTCTAGAACCAGAGTGGGTTTCATTTTTCTAAGTAAATGTATTTTTCCTTTTTTCTTTCAGGTATCATTTCACGGGACCATGTGAAACCACGCTGCCTACAGCTTTGGCACCTCTTGAGTCTTAATTCTGACCTTACAGACTTAAACCAATAGGTTGCGTTCACGTTTTACAATGTGATGATGTCATAAAGTCAGGTGGAGGCCAGGTGCCAATACAACTCTATGGGAGAATGATAGTTTTTGAAAGCTTTTCCAAACAGATAATATAAAAATGGTCGACCTGATCATTATTTGTGAGGGATTAGGTCTCCAATCCTGCCATGTTAATCTTTTGGCTGAAAGCCTTTTCAAGAGAGTAAATGTATTGATACAATTTGTTGACACCTGTATGAGAAAATCATTTAACCTCAGTAATTTGTGTAGACTGTAACTTTGTGACAGTTTTTGTTTCACGTGGATAAGCCCCGGAATTACAGAGACAAAATTGAGCCGCACACCGCTTCAATTTTAAACTGTAGGATGTTTACAATGTTGTGATGTTACGTGAACGCAACCTATGCAATGTAATGTGTTACTGTGGGATTTTACTCCAAATGTTTGCCTTCAAATCAGCTGTTGACAAATAGGAATCAAAATGTAGCTTTGCGTTTGAAGAAGAATGCTTTCTCTATATCTTATGGGCTCACATAACTGGAACTAGTTTGATTTTGTTTATAAATATTTGCTGCTAGATTCAAGCAATAACGTCTATGCTTTAAGGAAACGCACAACACATGTATGCAAATATTATAGTGTTCTAATAGGTGGATGTAACAAAGACTACTGATGGGATCAATATTCCTTTATTTTGTCAGTTTCTCTCGGTCTCTCTCTTCTTTTACAAGGGCCCCAACAATCTTGTGCCTTCGAACCAAATTGTTTACAGGGACATTTCCAAAAGCTGGTTTTATACCACCTAAGTCAAAATGTTACATTCCGCAGAGTTTGCCTCTGGCCAAGGACAATTTTGAACTTTTATGGTGTCTGACAGTCTTTTAGGTTACACACATTGCCCGTTAGATATTTTGAAACGGATCATGTACTGGTAATTGTTTTTATAAATATATGAATTTGGTCATAATATAGTAATCTCACACTTGTATGCCTAATGTATACTCACTTGAAGGTGCTGTGATGAAAAATGATGATTAATAACATGATTGATTTCTTTTTTACAAGTCAGATAATGCAGTCATAACTTTGTCTTTGTGGTTTCATGTAACAGTTTCTAATTCTTACTGAAATGTTCTAAATGCATTTGAAATAAATAGCACGCTAAAAGTGTGCAGGTGTTGTTTGTCCATATTTGTTACATACATTATCATCATGTAATTAAAATACTAATTTACTAACCCATTCACTGTCAACAAGAGGGAATGCTCTATTATATTAGCTTAGAATGTTTACAAGACAGAGCAAACAAATCTATGCTAGTCTCCTATTTTTGTTTTGACACCGACACGAAAAGCAATTAAGCATTTTCTGAATCTTATCAAATCCTCTCACAACAGTGGCTATGTTTATATGGAGGCCAAAATCTGATCATAATCTGATTTCTGGAGTTCTCAGATTATTGGAGAGACATGTAAACAGCATAAAGATGTGATCTGATTTCTTTCTGGTCTTTCACACTTTAGTATAAACTAGCAAAAAGACCCAACCTAATGTCACAAAGATTAAAAGATATTATAAAAATACTAAAAATGTTTGAACCGTGGACCTTCAAATTCCTAAACCTGGGCTGTCATGCACAAGAGTGTAATGCCACATGGAGCCTTTTGACTCGAAGTCCAAATATGGAAGCACAATCACTTTCAGTCATCGCCATCTGGTTCTGCAGGTTGAGATGTTGGAAGGAAGGAGTGGGGAGAACATTCAGTTGCTGTGATGAGAGTATCAGATGTCCGAAGTGAATATAAACACAGAACGGATTATTGGGTTATCTGATTATTTTTCTGGCCATGAAAACATAGCCATTGACCACAAGGCGATCCCACATTTACTTTCTATTCACCGTGCTGTTCTTCATTGATTGATTAGTTAACATCAACACATGTATTGGTCGGATCAAAAACAGCAAGGATTAGAACACCAGCCGCCTGGTGTTTAGTCCTTGCCTAAATGCCAAATTCGATCCTTGTATAAAACAGTGCCCTTTCATTTCTCAAAGAATGTATCCAGTTGGCTGGCTCACTTCTCTAAACTCCTTCAAGGCTGTTTCCCAAGTTGTAAACAGCTCAAGAGACGCTAGAACAATCTCTTTGTTATAATCCTGTATCAAGTATCATTGGACACAGAATAATTATAAATATAGCCGCAAAGCGCTGATTATCGGCCCTCGCCGACCGCACTGCCCAAAGGCAAGGCAAGGCAAGTTTATTTGTAGAGCACAATTCATACGCAAGGCAATTCAAAGTGCTTCACAGTTGCATAAAATTACAAGAAAACAGATAAAATCAATCAATAAAACATCAACATAAAGTTAATCAATTACAGTAAAAGGCAAGAGTGCAGATAAATACTTTCAGTTTTCACATGCACGGGTAAAAAGAGCTGTTTTCAGACTGGATTTGAACATTATCAGAGTTTAGGCCTGTCTCAAATCCTCATGAAGACTGTTCCAGATTTTAGCTGCATGAAATTGAAACGCAGCCTCACCGTGTTTATTATTGACTCTGGGAACCACCAGGAGACCCCTCCCTGAAGTTCTCAGGACCCGAGATGGTTCATACGGCTCTAACATGTCAGAGATGTACTTTGGTGCTAAACCATGAAAAGACTTGTACACACTCTGAGTGACAAGAAGCCAGTGCAGAGACCGGAGCACTGGACTAATGTGGTCGCTTCGTGCCCTTTTGTCTCCCTCAATCTAAAATTACGGTATTGCTACTGCCTTTATGTTTGTTTTTAACTTTTTTCCCTAGGGTCTTAGTTTTAGGATTTTTGGAATGTGCTAACGCGCACTCCACGCTCAATTTTGACATTATACAGAGAAAAAATTGTATGAATTTGTCTCACACTTTGCAAACTGAAGCATATTATTAAATTTTATTTAGGGTTGCGGCTGCGCCGCAGAAAATCCAAAAAGTACTTGGATAACCTTTGGTTCCTCACTTCTCGCTGAATTATGGAGTTTCAGAATAAACTATCACAATAAAATGGGACGTTCTGGTCATCGCTATGGCAACACTGTGAAAAATATGGCATGGGTGTAATTGACCAAATAGACCATTATTTTAATTTTCATAAAACTAAAATTTGTACTCTCTATATAGTTCCTATAGGGGGCGCTATCGCGCCCAATTTGAATTTTGCCGAATGAAAGTGTTTAGGACTGTGACTTTAACAACTGAATAACTCAACAAAATGAGCGAAATCGGGCTTTATATGTGCGAATGGCTTCGCCGCATAAAAAACGTAAAACCTAGAAAGTAATTTGGATACATTTTAAAGTTCTACTTCTCAAGATTATTTTCCACCCAAAATTAGCTCGTTCCGATAAACGCTCTAGGAGGAGATAGATTTTGTACGAAGTGAAAATAAAGACGGATTCCCGCTTCGCGGTCTGTTATCCAAAATGGCCGACAGCCAATATGGCGGACGGCGTTGCCGTAAGATTTTTTGCTCAACTTGTCATGATGCACGTCTGTACCGATTTTTATGATTCTACGACAAACTTCATGTTTGCCCGCGTCCTATCTCGCAATGTTTTAAAAAAACTGAGGTGGCGCTATCGCGCCACTATTTTGAAATTCAAAATTTGGAAATAGTCAAAAGTTGTGTTGGATCGGGTTTGAATTTTGGACCAAAATCTGTAACTTTTCGTCAATGTTCACTGGGTGAAAATTGCGAAGAAAGAAAGAAAGAAAGAGCGGGTACCATAAACTATATATTTTCAGAAAGTGCTCTCGCATTCCTACCTCATGGTAGAGGTCCGTGGTCCCAGGGCTCTCAGTCTCCATTGACTTTTATGGGCTCTGTACAATTACAATGTTGATTTTTGCATTAGTGAATGTTTGAGAGGAGGGATGCGCTTCGCGCTTGTTTTGTGCTCTCCACGCACTTTGTGGGATTACAAGGGCCCCTTCGCCAGCCCTGATGGCTCTCGGGCCTAATGAAAACTAGTGAAGGGAGGGGCAAAGTAATGCTAATATACAATGTCTGTTAAATAAACACTAAAGCCAGCACTTCACTTCACTGTTTATTCTAACCCACTGACTGGACTAATATGGTTAGACTGGAGCGGCACTGGAAATGAGAGCATCACAGAGCAGGCAGCTAATACAAATTATCCATGGAAGGTTATGTTGAATGGGCAGAGTGTTATGATGATGATGCAATGAGGCTCACTAAGACGCCATCGGGGGAGTTAGTGCTTGTGCCAATAGAAACAGGACAAACAGGACAGAAGAGGCCGTGCACCTCATTCATTCAGTTCTTTTCATGACTGTAAACTTGTCTTATTTTCCATTCTTATGATTTTGAAAGTCAAAAGGTTCTAAACTAATGGAGATGACCACCACCAATCACTCATTCACTCACTGTTCATTAGGGCAAGGCTGTGAAGTGTCTTGCTCAGGGCAGAGCAGCATTAGAACCCCAACTGAACCAAGAACCACGTCTGTCCTAGGTACGTTTACATGCAGACCAAACATGTGATCATGATCTGATTTCTGGAGTTCTCTGATTATTGAAAATTATATATTTTTTTAAATTACAGAAGTTATGCATGGAATATAAATCACAATGTGCACATATTGGAAAAATGAACATCATTTTCAGAGCCGTGTACTGTACCTCATTAGCACTCATTGCCTCTCACTTTTTCTGCCTGGCAATTAATGCCAAAATTGAATTGTGTCTACTTCCACAACAATTACATTCCTATCATTTCCCTCCATCTATTAGGCTACTACCCCTCAGTGGACTAGGCAAGGCCAAGGCCATGTGTCATCAGCTGAAAAGTTGTTAGAGAATTCTGTAAATGAAGTTATTATAAGTGTTGCATTTAACTTGATCGTGTACAAGAAGAAGGTTGACATCAATGTGTGTTGGTTGAAATGTGACAACTGACAAAAAGCTGTCAGGAGTTCTCTCTCATTCCCCCGGTATCAAGAAAATGAAAAACCTCATGTCTGTCTTGTTTTTGAGCTCTTCCAGAAGTTGCTAGAGCCAAGCAACAGAATCATTTACTGACAAAAGTACATCATGCGGCACTCAGAGAGGGACGTTCTGGTCATCGCTACGGCAACACTCAGAGAGATCTCAGTCTGCCTTCCAGAAGTTGCTAGAGCCAAGCAACAGAATAATTTCCTGACAAAAGTACATCATGGGGCACTCAGAGAGATCTCAGCCTGCCTCATACAGTCAACTCAAGCCCATTTTTACAAGGCTAGAGAGAGTGCAGACAATCGTACTCCGAGCATGTTGAACCTGTACAAGTGGTGAGTGCCTGTATGACCTTAAAGACTTCAGGTTAATAGACTCTTCGTCATTGGTGGGAGCTTTCAATATGGCAAGGGATAGCACAGTATATTGGGTCTAGGCAGTTATGGTAGTATTGGTTGGAATGAGAGCGCGCTTGATCCAAAATGATTGGAATCAATGTTGTTATCTGAAGAGCTTCAGAGCTGTTATCAATATATTGAGACAACTTAAAGCCACGTGGTAGAACATTTTGGCTGCTACATCACAAAAGAAAGTAAACAGTTAAAATAAATGAACAGACGGACCCTGACATAGATCAGACGATGCCATTTTTTGCAGTGGGTTATGAGACTAATACATTTGAAAATTCTATTGTAAAATTCTATTGATCTATTGTATTCATTGCATTGGTTCTTATGTTCTAATTGGGGAAATGTTGCACAGAGTGGCTTTAAGTAGAGGAATTTATTTTATTATTTATTTTAACACTTACAAAAGCCAATGAGGCAGTTAGCCTTGACTTTTATGAGGATCATTGTTACAAGCCTATCACATAAGGGAGTACAATTACAGATAATCCCTGGCACTGTAAATATTCACAAACAGAGGCACTGGCTAGCAACAACTGAGTTCACAAAGTAAGATAAGACTTTCCTGCAGAGATGTTTTGATAGGAGGTAAGATAGGCCTATAAGCTCAAGTGGAAGCTCAAGTTGTGCTGTTCTAATTCGGATTAGCGCCATTGCCGCTTTCTGCTGGCCATCGATCAGCATTCAAAGGCCAAGCTATAGCACTTCAATAAGAACAACACATGGTTACATTAAACCCCCACTTCTTTGGAGTGTGCCTTTGAAATTCAACATAATTTTAGCATGTTTTTTGTTGACCATGTTGCTAGGCTTTAAAAAACCTCCAACTACTGTTTAGGAGCGACCCAACCCCATTCAGCCTCCTCAACATTCTCTCTGCACATTGGTCTCCAATACACCAGTTGTATGTCGCAAAGTCAGCGCTATTTTGTTCATTTTACTGGCCATCTTGGGAAAATGGACAACAGCAGTTGATGGGTTCAAGAACCTGAATTTAGGCTATTGTTGTAGTCTCATAGCATATAAATTGTAAAGGTTTTTAACCTCTTAAACAAATCTTTATTATTCAATAAAGGATACAAATTTACCTGCTTGGTAAGTTCTATTCATTTGCCACTATATTTTCACCCAAGCTTGATGTTTATATTTGCCAAAGTCCACACAAAATGACCAGGTACAAGAGGCAGATTCCGTGAGGCTGGTTATTTTACATTCAGTGGTTGTGTAATGAGTCTTTCACACAGAATGTTTCTAGGCCTGTGGTTCTCAGGCTGTGGTGCATGCATGACTGGTGGACTACTTAGTCCCCAAGGCTGTATATAATGGACTAATGCCCTCTTTTTCCTGAAGCTGTACGGAAATGGTGACTGGCTCCGGAAGTTCCTTGCTCGAATAGACTTTCCTTTGAAACTTGGAAAACCCAGTTTGAAACCCTAACCCTCTTTAAGCCATTATTGAACACAAGCTTGTCATTCTGACCTCCACGTGTTTGTCGTGTGCAATGCCGTCCAATTAGTATTCCATTTGCTATGTTTTTTTTTACACCCTATTCTAAATAATGGAGATGGCTCCAAAACCCAGTCAAATATCTAGCTTGAACAAGCTACAGTTAGCCCATGCTGAATGCTATGGGGGAAGCCTCCCTCACTTAGTGCATAGCTGTCAAGTGTCTGTTTTGTCCGGGAAACTAGCGTATTTTGTCCCTCTTTCCTGATGTGTTCCCATATTAGTTTTATCCCGTAAATTCCCTGTAGAAGCCTGAGTGGCAGTTGTCGACCCGTCTTGGAGCTTGATTGGGCTGGTGGGAACGAGCGCAGGAAAATGTTCCATATTTTCAAATCCAAAACTTGATAGGCATGACTTAGTCCATTCTTAATTTAAAGTCTATGCTCTGCAATTTATAGACTTTATTCATTTGTAATTTGAGATAATTTAGTAATTCTATTTAGTCCAATTTAGGTCTATTTAATCTATTTACCAATCTATCTAGGCATTTTAAGGCTTCTCTCTTAAGGCGCTCACATTATCGGCACGTGCAGCAAAGCACTACATCTCCAGCAGTGGGCGGAGCCTGTAGTGCACGTTAATAAATGCACTCCGACACGTTGAGTCTTCCAGATTACTCCAACTATGGCGCTCCCTAAGAGGATTTCACAATGAGACGGTGCTGCACTAGAATCTCGTGCACCTGATGGCTATTGATCCGCGCTAAGCTCACATGCCCAGACTTTTTTTCCCCCTCTTGTTTGATTTGGTAAATAAACAAGCGTCTGACCTTGCTCGTTCACTTGCACACCTTATGATGGACATTTCTGCAGACGTTTGAACTGGTTTGAGATGGAACAGGCAGCAGGGCACATACACAAGATTGGGAGTTGTTGGGCAAACAGAAAGAAACAAATAAGCTAAAGCTTGTTAACAGGAGAGATGATAGGCCTACGTAGAAAAGGAGATTTAAAAGAATTCTTAATAATTCCAAGGATAGACCAGTGAAATATGCCTGCAGCTTAACCTAGTTCAACAGACTTAATGATTGTTGGGTGACAGGAAACCGCTATTAGTTCAGGACTGGTGTCCCTGATCAGGGACTGATACCAGTTCTATTTACTTGCATACAGTATAGGAACATTATATTTCAACCAATATAGACATGTGGCACAGATTTTTAAACAGGCCCTTCTCCCAAAACATCTATTCCAGTCATGGAACACCATCACATAAATCAAAACAGTAAGGATAGAAAAATAAAAAAAAGCGAACGCAAATTAAGCATTTCTTACATTATTTGTTGTGGTTCAATCATAGGCAGACTGGATTTGTTTGGTCCAAAATAATCATGAAAAATAGAAGTTGAGTTTCGTATTTTATCTTTTTTTTTTTTTTCGTTTCGTTTTTTTTTTTTTTTACGCTATTTAAAACACGCATCGTATAGCACCGCCGCAGCGGTCAATTTGACTGCTGGGAGGGAGGTTTAAAATGCGGCGGCCCTATAAGCCAGTGGTCCCCACCACCGGCCGAGGACCGGTACCGGGCCGCAGAGCATTTTTTCCTATGTCTCTTTGGCCTGTCCCCACTGTCAATTAGCTCGTATATACAAAACTCCTGATAGAAAGTCTCCCTACAAATCCTTTGGACTCGAGTTCATCTGGTTTTATTACAGACAGAGTCAGCACAGCCTCGTGCAGCTGAATGTGTTACGCGCAGCTCCAACGTTTTTCTGTCACCAGTGCCGCTGAGTGTCTGCTCTCTCCCTTTCCCCTCAGCTCGCGCTATTCTTCCAAAAGCTCATCGCGTTGCAGCCTCACAAGTTTTCATCACAACCTTAATGCTTTCACAGGACGGAGAGCCGTATTTATCCCACTGCTGCAGCGGGAGGCGGACACAGGAGAGAAAGGGAGAGGCCTCCGCGGCACAATCCCTCCTGTGTCCACCTCCTGCTGCAGTGCGCTGCGATCAAAGGGCTGCGTTGCATGCTGTAAAAACGTGACCCATGGTCTGTGCACGTGTTTCTCCGCGCGCTCCCCCATCAGAGCTAAGCCGAGTGGTGTTCTGTTATTGGACTTCTGTGCTCCTCACAGTTTGTCCATAACGAACACCATGTTCGAGCACAAGGGTGTCCATAAGTGCACGTGGCACCAGGACACCCTAGGCCGAAGGTTGATGATCGACTTTGTAGTTGTGTCATCTGATCTCCGGCCGTGTATCTCGGACACTCGGGTGAAGAGAGGGCTGAGCTGTCAACCGATCACCACCTGGTGGTGAACTGGATCCGCTGGCAGGGGAGGAAGCTGGTCAGACCTGGCAGGCCCAAAAGTGTTGTGAGGGTCTACTGGGAACGTCTGGTGGATTCCTCTGTCCACAGGATCTTCAACTTCCACTTCCGGAAGAGCTTCACCCAGATTCCGAGGGAGGTTGGAGACATGGAGTCCGAGTGGACCATGTTCTCCTCCTCCATTGTCGATATGGCCGCTCGCAGCTGTGGCCGTAAGGTCTCTGGTGCCTGTCACGGTGGCAATCCCCGAACCCGCTGGTGGCGCCCGGAAGTAAGGGATGCCATCAAGGTGAAGAAGGAGTCCTACGTGGCCTTGTTTGCTTGTGGGACTCCGGAGGCAGCTGAGAGATACCGGCATGCCAAGCGTGCTGCAGCTTGTGCGGTCGCAGAGGCAAAAACTCGGGTCTGGGAGGAGTTCGGGGAAGCCATGAAGGAGGACAATCGGTCGGCCTCAAAGAGATTCTGGCAAACCATCCGGCGCCTCAGGAGGGGGAAGCAGTGCTTCACCAACACTGTTTACAGTGCGGGCGGGGAGCTGCTGACCTCGACTGGGGATGTTGTCGGGTGGTGGAAGGAGTACGTCGAGGATCTCCTCAATCCCACCGTCACGTCTTCTGATGAGGAAGCAGAGGCTGGGGACTCAGAGGGGACTCGCCCATCACCCAGGCTGAAGTCACTGAGGTAGTTAGAAAGGTCCTTGGTGGCAAGGCTCCGGGGGTGGATGAGATTCGTCCTGAGTACCTTAAGTCTCTGGATGTTGTAGGGCTGTCTTGGCTGACACATCTCTGCAACTTTGCGTGGCGGTTGGGGACAGTGCCTCTGGATTGGCAGACCGGAGTGGTGGTCCCTCTCTTTAAGAAGGGGGATCAGAGGGTGTGCTCCAATTATCCAATTACAGAAGGATCACACTCCTCAGCCTCCCCGGTACACTGTAAATGTAAAATTTGTTTCAACTCAAAAAACTCATTCCAAGGACTGCCAAGAAATTTTATGTGTAAGCAATAACCATTTTACAATCTAGTCGATTTGAAATTTGAGATTCACCTCTTTCGTTCAATTGTATTCTTAGGTTGACACAACTGTTTCCAGTTGTCTGAAGTGAAAAACTTAGGTTGACACAACTGATTTAATTTGTAACTTACGTTTTTCACTTCAGACAACTGGAACAGTTATGTCAACCTAAGAATACAATTGAACGAAAGAGGTGAATCTCAAATTTCAAATCGACTAGATTGTAAAATGGTTATTGGTTACACATAAAATTTCTTGGCAGCCCTTGGAATGAGTTTTTGAGTTGAAACAAATTTTACATTTTACAGTGTATGGTCTATTCCAGGGTGCTGGAGAGGAGGATCCAGCCGATAGTCGAACCTTGGATCCAAGTCGTGGCACACTGGACCAGCTGTATACCCTTCATCGGGTGCTTGAGGGTTCGTGGGAGTTCGCCCAACCAGTCCACATGTGCTTCGTGGATCTGGAGAAAGCGTTCGACCGTGTCCCTCGTGGTGCCCTGTGGGGGGTTCTCCGGGACTATGGGGTCCGGGGCCCTCTGCTAAGGGCTGTCCATTCCCTGTATGACCGTAGCAGGAGCTTGGTTCGCATTGCCGGCAGTAAGTCAGACCTGTTCCCAGTGTGTGTTGGTCTCTGCCAGGGCTGCCCTTTGTCATCGGTTCTGTTCATTACCTTTATGGACACAATTTCTAGGCGCAGCCAGGGACCGGAGGGTGTCCTGTTTGGAAACCTCAGGATCTCATCTCTGCTGTTTGCAGACAATGTTGTTCTGTTGGCTTCATCAAATCAGGACCTTCAGCGCGCACTGGGGCCTCCTTCGGGACGTGTTCCAGGCATGTCCTATTGGGAGGAGGCCTCGTGCTGGTGGGACTATGTCTCCGAGTTGGCCTGGTGTCGGCTCGGAGTCCCCCAGAACAGCTGGAGGAGGTGTGCGTGGATCGGGAAGTTTGGGCATCTCTGCTTAGACTGCTGCCTCCGCGACCCGGCCCGGATAAAGCGGAAGAAAATGGATGGATGGATGGATGTTAGGGTGCATCAAACCCCTCTTGATTTTCAAAATGTTTTTATATTCTTATGGCTATATAATAAAAATGTTCTACCTCATGAAAAATAATGTGGTCAAAATTTCATTAATTTTGATGAACATCTACCGGGTCCACATCGAGATTGAAAATATGGAAAATAATGATACGCAAGAAATTTTTAATTTCACAAATATATTCTATATTCACACATTCTTGTTGAACAATGCATAATATGACATTCAAAAGTAATTAAAACACAACAACTTTAAGTTTTATTTATGATTTATGATATAACCATGAAAATCCAGAAAGTCATCTAATCGTGTATGCACTGGTTTCCTCTTCCGGAGGTTTGGTCTCTTTTTCCTGTCTGTTTCCACTACTTGTAGGACATTCTGAGAATGCTCTTCTGACGTTGCAGCATCAGTAAAGTGGGCACTTAGCTTCACTCCTCTTTCTGCACATTCATTTCGTGATTAATGACGTTAATGGCATCGATCTTCGTTTTTGACGAAAGATAAGATGGCAACTTCACCCACTCACTAACTTCTTTGGTCAGGAAATCACTGTCCAGATGCAGTAGACTAAAGATGAACCAGAAGTCATTTGTAACAAAATCTGCTAGTTTCGTAGACAGGGTGATATCAGTTGGAAAATGTGGCTTCCCGAAACCTGTACCAAAGTGACCTCTTGGTGTGTTGTGGATGTCACCATGTTCAGATTTAACTGCCAAGAGCCTTTCAGCCAAATTGGGCCGCTCCTCTGATGGAGTTGGGTCACTGAAGGGTGCAAGCAGTACCATTTCTGTTGTCACCCCCAGACTCCTCAATGATTGCCTGAGTATATGCCGCCTGCTCGGCTGGTGATAAGTTCATTCTTGTAGCTAATGAAACCAACTTTGGACTTTTCAGAATGTCATGTGGAATAAACGCCACTGTTCCAGGACGAGCTACTCGATGATGTGTTTTTCCCCGCAATGAACCAGGAATGGCCAGATCTTCACTATTGGCATCCTCATCTGGACTGCTTTCACTGTCAGCCAGCTGAATAGTTTCACTAGCTATTTCTCTGTCTTTCTCAGCCTTCTCTTGGAAATCCCTTTATTTAGTGTCAGTTTGCATTGACTGAAGAAATTTGATATCCTCTTGGTTTTTCATAACTGTATCTGCATCTCTAGTCCACAAAGGAAAAGTCCTCTGCAGATAATTTTCCACATCTTTCAGCTTAGCCAGTACACCTGGAGATGAGCTACTGGTATTTTTTTAATTTTAGCATTCGTTTCAACCAGTTCTACAATTTTCTGACAACAGTTTTCTCTGAAATCATAGGAATGTTACCTTTCATTTAAAATGGAATTAACTTGTCCAGAACAATCTTTGCATTGTCCCTTTGTGTTCTGTTGGATGCTGTACCCTGCGCTGATCCTTCACATCGATGAAACATGTAACATTTTAGACTTGTTCATTGGTTGGCAGCCTGCAGCATGTAATTTCTTTATATTTCTCTGTTATGCCAGCTCCAAGACCAAATACAGCAGCAGATGTACGAGTGATCCTTGTTTCTTTAGCTGCTTTGGCCATTTTGTCATCCTATGTCAAGTTAGAGAACAATATATCTAGAAATAATATACTTCTGGGAAAGTATATATTTCTGGGAAACTGAAAGTGAAAGTGCAGAAGAGTGACATAACCACTATTAACCACTTAACGTTTTGGGGAAATTAAAGCATTAGTGTGTGCAGTAGTTTATAATCATATATTTTGAAGTTTTGAATATTGCTGTTATTTCAGATTTTCATGGCCAATGTGGACCCGGTAGAATTTATCCAAATCTCAAATGATCTTACACAGTGTATTTTTACAGGAGATAGAACATTTATTTTATATAGCCATGAAAAAGATTTCACTTGGGGGGGTTTGATGCACCCTAATGGATGTATATATATATATATATATATATATATATATATATATATATATATATATATATATATATACATATATATATATATTTTTTTATTTTTTCAACAAACGTACTCTTTTGGGAAAATTTGGCTCATTATATAATTGTTCACTGTCAGAAATGGTCTACATTACTCCACAAATGAGATAATCTTCTAGTGAACTTTTAGGCAATTCCAGTTCTGTTCCATTTTTACCATATTCTATTCAAAATGAGCCAATTCCCAAAGAAAACCATTAATATGTGCTGGAAGTGCTCAGTGCATGCCAGAAGCACTTGTTAGCCACATTAGCATTTAGGCACAAACTTGTTGAAAATATCCACAGGGCCATTGATTTCATAGTTGACAGTGGTACATTTGAGTAGAGGTCAATTGTCTCTGTCCAACAATTATGCCATAGTCCATATCAACAGTGAATGAAGACATGTAAAGGGTTCTTTTCTGAATAAACAAGGCGGCCATTTTGCTACGGGAATGACTCACCTTTGTGATCATAGATAAATATGGAGGGGGGGGGGGGGGGAATTACCCACTCCATTTTGCTTTGATATAGTCCATTTTTGGGAGGTTTGTTGTTACCGTTGCACTTTGTTTGACATATTTGTGGAAATATTTTTGCCATAATAACATTCGGCACTTTGGAGAAGTTTGTGCACAATGCGAATAAGATGGGGTCGGCCCATTAGTCTAAAGGCACCTCTGCTCAATGGTAGATTTTCGGAATAATGAGACGTCGGACAAATGGGTTGTCGGACCAATGGCATGGCACCACTAAGCTATAGCACCACAAATTTGAGAAGTTTACAAACATACTTGGACCTAGACTTCTGAAATTGTACACACATTGTGAGTACCAGTAAGGTTACAACTGCACCCAATTTGGAGTGGGTGCTATGAAGTATATTTTCAGGAAAGACATTTCAATTTATGTGTAATTTTTGATACTATTTTTTGTTCTGATTCCAATGATGGTTCACATAAGCAATTTGGACAAAGTATGTTGTTTTAATAGCAATTTTAATATGGAGAAGTTACTGTTTAATTTAGCCAGGCGAGAGTATATGGGTGGTCCTTAACAGGTACATGAACAAAATACTGTGAGTAGAGGTGTTCTTTGATTGTAAATTGTTTTTGTTACAAATGAATAACATTCAACAAAAAATTCACGACCATTTCTCATTTCCCACATCTAAAAAAAATTACTATTTTGTTCACACAATTAAAACAATTTAAACTCACGTAGGAGCAAATAAATGCATTTGTGTTGGTAAACGAAAGGGGATTACATGGTAGGTATTGTTTATGGTCCTGAAATTCGCCACAAATGAAACTTTAAAATGGCTATTGGCAGAGAGGGATCAGACTAACATTCGACGAGTAAATGCACAAACATGATAAGCAAAAGGTTGCGATCACAAAGCTGTCCTGTAGCTCACAGAACTGATGATATCATGCCTTCAGCCTGATGGAATAATACAATGTGTACATTTGATAACAGAAGTGTAACCAGTTTTACATTGTGAGATAATACAAGTCGCACAACAAGCTGTTCTGCCGCTGATGTGAAATGAAAAGCACCGTTGTTCCACTGACTCAGTGTTATTTTGTTTTTGTTTTTTTGTCTGTGTGGACTATACTTCTGTCTCTCTTTCGCTCTCTCTCTGTATATATTGTTGTGCTTTTTGTTTTTATCTGCTCTGGTTTTCCCTATACCAGAACTGTGTCCAGAACTCCCCTGAATAGATTCTGTAATCTCAGTATGCGGGTTAAATGAAGAAGAAAAAAAAAACCGTGTTCATGTTTTCCAACACAATTTGCCTCAAGCTTCTAAAACGATAAACCAGTGACCTATGAGCCACAGTAAAATTGCAATCACGGCCCAAATTCGGTGAAGCCTATCTGCTGACCTTGTGGAGTGACAAGTGCAAGAGACAGTGTATTACATTGGTGTGCCGCATGGACACATTTATCTGTGCTGCTGACTCTGTACTTGTCCCGCTGTGAAGAGGGGACAGTCTATTCTCTGAGCCAACGATAAGCTGCTGGATTTTCCCTCATTCTGGCTTTGGTTTTGTAATGTTGTGTGCATTATATTTTTCATGGCATGACAAATCTCCAGGGCCATTTCTAGCGATAAGCAGACTGTGCACATAACGGGGCACTATTGGAGGGGGGCTCAAAGCTGAATTTGAGCCAATAGTCGGAGTTGAAATGTGATTATTTAGCAGATATAAAACTGTAGGGTCTCGGATACCCCTAAGCAACACTTCATTGATATTAATATTTCACTTTTATTTGACTTTGGACTGATTCCCAAACTGTGTATGATCAAAACAGCAATAATGGAAAACACTGTGAGTCGACTGTTACAGAAACAAATCGATTGATTGATTGATTGATTGATTGATTGATTGATTGATTGATTGATTGATTGATTGATTGATTGAGAAAACTGACCAAATAACTAAAATGCAAAGAAAAGCATGAACAAAATAGCATAAACCTCTGCCAAGGCATTGACAAATAAGATGGTGTCTAGACTTGTACTGTTTTGTTAAGCAGCTACAGTAACTCCCATAATGTTTTAGTCTGCTAAAACTATTAATATGTTCAAATAATAATATGCTACAATATTGTTTTATCATCTCTAAACTGATATGCAAATCCACTCTGCATTTTGGCTTTGGGACAATTTTATTGCTTCATTTGAAAGATTTAACAAACAAAGATAATTAATTAACCAAGTACATTCAAGTAGCAGCAAAGGTATTGTACTTCCATTATGTTTAAGGGATTACAGAATATTGTATACAGTATACATTTCTAAAAAAAAAAAAAAAAAAAAAGACGCTAAAGGAAAGTACCAAATTGGCACTAGGGATGGGACGATAATGAAATTTGGGGTCACGATTATCTTGGCCAAAATAATTACGATTAACGATATTATCACGATACGTATTTGTTTTTTTTTTAAAGTCATTGAAACTGTAGAAATGATGGGGATTGGGCAATTATTAAATATTCCTCTACATTGTCTGCTGTAAATGTCATATTGAGTGAGACATAAAGCAAGTATTTAAAGGCACGCTGTGTAACATTTTGGACTATGCTGTTGCCTTCAATACAAATACTGCTGACTTTAGTCACATCTCCATGGTGACGTACCCACTCCTGGTAACGTTACCGGCACTTGTTGTGTGATGGATTACAGTAAGCGATCATCTTCGAGCACGATAATCGAAAAATGTGGCCGCATTTTTTATCGCGATTAACAATATTATTGTTTATCGTCGAATCGCTAATTGGCACCATATTTTGTCCCATTTAAAAGCATTACAATGAACACTCCAGAACAGTAGGTGGCGGTGTCGAAGATGTGCTGTCAATGCCACGGACATAAGGCAAGGAAGAAGGTTTGTCCCGGTCGTTTTGCCACGCGAAGTTTGAATTTAGTCGCGATTATTCACTATTTAAACTTAATTGTACTTCCTACTTTGAATACTTTAACCTTTTCCACTGCAGGTATCAGCAATTTGGAAATAATTTGACTGAGCAACCTTTACTTTCACTGTAGTAATATTTAACCAATAGATTGGAAAGTAGCGTGTCCGTATCGGAGTCCTTACAGAGATCTCCATCTACGTCTATGACACACTGTAATTCCTTGCCTGTCAATCTTAGAAGGTGTTTATTCTCTCTTCTTCTTTTCCTTTTTTTTTTTTTTTTTACATCACACGTTTTAATCACGCCTGACATTCGCTCATTCACAACATGCATCAATATTCCCACTCGGCCCCCGGGGTTGGCTCGCTTTCATTTGCTGGTGTCAAGCCAATGTGTCTTTGATTATGAGACGGGCCGATCTTCAGCACATCTGGGCTCTGGTGGGACCTGCCAGCTGCTGTGGCATCATTCCACATGATAACCTGATGAGAGGGAGTGCGAAGCAGCCCCGCTCACACGTGCGCTTCCGGTTATGTCAAAGGGAAATAACCAGCCGCCAAAAAACAGCCAGACAAGTGGAGCCAGTGAGTGCATAAAGTATGGAGATTTGTTTGTTGTCTTTCACATCTAAGGCACTGTGCTTTATATTCAGACTTAGACTTTTAAACACTCCATGGTGCCGTGTTTGACTGTTTATGAATAAATGCAATAATTAATTTACGTATTCTTTTAAGGTGTTACAATTAAAGCATCCTATAGCGGTGAGGTGAGAGTTCAGCTCACTTTGCTTCTGCGCTGCGAAGCTCAAAAAGTCAACCAAGCCTGCCACATACTGTACATATTTCAAAGCAGTGCGGTGGTCCTTTCTAACTAATATCATCATTTGCTTTTTGCAGTGTGAATCCCCGGCTAACGTTTTAATCTCTTTCGACATTAACATTAAAAGTTCGATAGCTAACTACATTGGACTCATTAGACCGATTAGCTCAACTTCAGATATGACTACTGTACTGTTCACATGGGTTGCATACTGCCAAAATAATTCAAGCTCTTGTCTTTCAGCGATGAGGTAAGGATCTTCTTTTTAACAATGTAAAAAGAAATGAGAGATAACCGTATACCCCTCTGAAAAACCCGTAGAGGCATGGTAGAATAAAAAAGGAATTTGTACCCAAAAATGTGGATTTAAGTATCACAACTAAATTATACAATTATTTATATCTTATTTAAAAGTAAAAATACATTCTGGAATAATAACTTAAGTAAGAATGAATCCTCATTGGCACCTGTAAATCACAAATATCATAGAGCTACGCCTTGGCTTACTGTGGGACGGTGACATTTCCCGCTTCATAGTTGGAGTCTAGTTGTTGGGTGAGTTTTTCCACTGCAGTCTGTCTCTGCTTGACCTTCAGAGAAGCGAAGTTCTCTGCTTAGTGCTAGTCGCCAGTGGTCTCTTTCGCCAGCAATCCTTTCCCACTTTACAGGGTCCAACTCTTTGTCTGATGCAAAGGTTTATTCAGTCCATTTGCTGTGATTAAACTGGGACAGCGCCTTTATTGGCCTGGGGGCTGCCCAGCTTACAGTAGGTGGCTCCAACCGTCGAAAGCAACCCCGCAGCCATCCTCCAATTGAGTTCATTACTGGTAACTGTTGTGTCCACGTACTGAAGCGAGGCTGGAGTGAAAGACTGTAGATCCCCCTGTCTGCGACTCTGGAGAGACAGAAGGAAAGGCAAAACCTACTGTATACAGTTTGGATGGTAGGGACGTTGCAGGAGTTGCCAGAATATTGTTTGTATTGTAACACACTGATCCGCCTGAGGGACTCCAGCTCCTGCAAGGTTTATCGATATCGAATCGCAATCGAGGCTTTGACTACTGCAATAACCTAACCTCAAGAGGATGAGGGTTTTTTCCCTTCTGTATCTGACATTTAAGGAATAGATGTTGACCAATCAAAATCGTTGAGCCTTGCGATCTCAGGTTCAGCTGCAACAGATAAAAGGTCTGAGTTTCCAGAAAGCAGACTAAGTGCTTAGACATCTGATGATTCCATCTCGGACTTATTTTAGTCACGTGGCTGTCCCCCAGAGGTACACTGAATGTTGGGGAAAGGCGGAAGCCAAACTCCTCCAGAAGAGGGCCCTGTCCACATAAAACCAAATATACTTGAAAGTAGATTATTGTGTATTGTTCTAACGTGGGGCAATTTGAGCAAGCAAATGTTGTACGACTAAAAGTAACATGACTTCCTTCACTCCTCATTTTAGCAATTTCAATTATACAAATTGCAAATCAAATCGCAATATTTGTCCAAATAAATCGCAATTAGTTTTTTTTGTGTGTGTCAAAAATCGTGCAGCCACATGAGCCCACCACATGAAAGGCTAGATGTTGGACTGGGAGAGCTTATCCCTGCATGCCCATCACCAGCTGATATAGGCAAGGCAAGGCACGTTTATTTGTAGAGTACAATTCATACACAAGGCAATTCAAAGTGCTTCACAGTTGCATAAAATTACAAGAAAACAGATAAAATCAATCAATAAAACATCAACATAAAGTTAATCAATTACAGTAAAAGGCAAGAGTGCAGATAAAATACTTTCAGTTTTCATATGCACGGGTAAAAAGAGCTGTTTTCAGCCTGGATTTGAACATTGTCAGAGTTGAGGCCTGTCATATAGTATAGGTACTTTGTAAAAGTTAAAGTTATGTAAAATCGACTTTTTCAAGCTTTATATCATGTTATTATGTCATTCCCTCATTAAACACATGCCTGGAGTGTTGCCTTGGCTCATTCACATATGTTTGAGTAATCAGTAAAAACTTAGACGGCAGCCATTTTAGGTGTAGCTATGCCTCAATCCTCCTAGGAACGCCCCCACCTCCTGGAGACGCCTCTGGACCTTTTGTCACCAGCCAAGCCACCAACCACTGCTCCTCAGCTCAGCAGAGCCCCCTCCCCGCACAGTGTTGTTGTTTAAATGCCACAGCAGTGTGCTGAAGGGGGCGTGTCGGAAAGCTTCTTAAAGAGACAGAGGCCTATTTCAAGACGTTCAGTACAGCCATTTTGAAAGAGCAATTTTATTCAAGGCAGTTATTTTAATTACTGCATATACAGACCAACAGAAGGTTACGTCATCATTGTAGTATGCTATAGACTGATGCTATGTGATTGAAAAAAGCATAATACCCCCCTTTAAGAGGCAATACAATTTATGATTTGATATTTAACGGGTATGATTTCTTCAAAAAGATACTCAAGTAAATGTATCTGAGGTCATTTAGCTCATCAGTCTTTACTAGCCATTTCCGCGTTTCATCATCATATTCTGCATTCATCTTGAGTTTCAAGATTTGGCCCTTCGGTAAGTACTGCATTTAAACTGACATGTTTTTTGTGTGTTTTTTTATCCTGTATCTGTCACGTACAGAGACATGTCAGACACACAAAATAATCACATTTACACTGTTCCACGTGCTCTTTCATGCGCCTTTCTGCCACACAAGAGCCCAGACAGAAATAGCCCGGCAGATGAGATATTTTCTTATTCAATCTCTCTCCCTTTTTTTTTTCCCCCCTCTCATTTCCAGAGAGCGGGCGTTGCAGCAGTCTCCTTGTGTGATGTTCTTGGAGTACAGCTCTGTGTGGTGTGAACACCCATGGGACTTCCTCTCTCTCGCTTTGTTCTCGGCGCAGGAGTGTGACCGCGCACTTACACCTGAAGAAGAGTTTCAACGCCCAAGAGTTCGACGGTGAAAAGGTCAAGGTTTTTTTACTCACAGTGGCAAAAAACAATGTTCAAGCCTGTCTGAAATGAAACGTCTCATACTGTATCATACTTTTTTATTTGTAACTTTGAGCTCATTTATTGTAACGTTTTTTGTTTTTCTTATTTCTTCACACCGATAAAGGCTGCGTTTAGGAACACGCGACTCAGCATGCAGCGTGATACAAAATGGCAAATTTGAATGTCAGATCCTCATCTTGTCGGAGCGCAGTTTGACATTTGCATCAGAAGCAGGCGACATGTCTTCAGCAGCGCTCATTATTAAGATGTATCTGCAAACACCAGCGCTTACCGGGAATATTAAAATATTGATCAGGGTTGAATGCAGAAAAGCAAAGCGAGTTTAACAGCGATGAGTGCAAGAGATCCAAAATGATATCTGTGTTATTTGTTTTGGCTAAGTCATGCAGACCGGTAGTGCTCACACATTTCACCCCAAGCTCCACCTGTGTAAAGATTTGTCTCTCTAAGTACCGCTAAAGACTAAACCAGGTGAAAACTTGAGCGGAATCAGGTACAAAACATGGCTAAACATGAGAGTAAATGTGTAGAAATTCAAAAAACGTAAATCAAATTGTCTTCAAATGAAACAAAGACTGGCATTCGAGGATGGAGAAATTTAAACTAGCAAAATTAGTTGTCTAAATCAAGTAACATATTTACTAAATAAACTGCAGAGTCAAATTTGATCATGTTCTCTCAAAGTGACTCACGCAATGGCTAACTGAAACATGCGCTCTGGCTTTTGTGCTTTTTGTAATTGAGGCTAATGGTAAATATGTGGTTAGGGGTTAACTGATGACCTGCAGACCTTGTTCTTTCAAACAAGAATGAAGGGTAAGGACACAAAAGCAGTTTGTTCAACATCTACTGTATTATCTTTACAAGGGTTGCAAAGGGGCAGAAAATACAGATACATTTCCGGAAACTTTCAATGGGAACTTTAGCTTGGTTTTGGGGATATTATACAAAAATGTAAATCTGTCAAAATGCTTGAATAAACATTATATATTTGCATTTTTTGTTGAGTAAACAACTAGTTGGTGAACTATTAGTAACAAATTAATAATGTTTCTGAACCATAAAACATTAATTTGACTAATGTGACACCGTGACCCATAATTTCTTCATGTCAACACAACTTTCCTAAACCTAGATTCTGCTTAATAATCTTTCTAATGAGTGGTGGGACAAACGACAAAGGTTTACATAAGGATTTTGTTTTATCGCGCTGTGATTGGTTAAATTCATTCAGATAATGACAGACTCTGAACTATACGAGGAGTGGGTGGGGCCTGTGTCCGACACAGAGCTGCATTTAACAGAACAGACCTAAATTATATATTATATTATTTTAAAACAATATAATGTAATACTGCACACATGATGAATATGTGCAAGATGGACACAAACACGGAATGTTCCATTTACAAAAGCCCTTCTTTGTATCAGCCACAACCAAAATACTTCTTGTGTAATGACTTTTCATCTCTGCTTCAGTGTATAACTATCCATCCATCCATCCATCCATCCATTTTCTTCCGCTTTATCCGTGGCCGGGTTGCGGAGGCAGCAGTCTCAGCAGAGATGCCCAGACTTCCCGATCCACGCACACCTCCTCCAGCTGTTCTGGGGTGACCCCGAGGCAACGCCAGGCCAGATCGGAGACATAGTCCCACCAGCGTGTCCTGGGCCTTCCACGAGGCCTCCTCCCAATAGGACATGCCTGGAGCACCTCCCGAGGGAGGCGGCCAGGAGGCATCCGGAACAGATGCCCTAGCCACCTCAGCTGGCTCCTTTCGACGTGAAAGAACCGGGACTCTACACCGAGCTCCTCCCGGGTAACTGAGCTCCTCAGCCGATCTTGAAGGGTGCGCCCAGCCACCCTGCGAAGGAAACTCATTTCGGCCGCTTGTATCCGCAATCTTGTCTCAAATCTCAAATCTCATGACCAGTGAGGGTGGGAACGTAGATCGATCGGTAAATCGAGAGCTTTGCCCCCGACTCAGCTCCCTCTTCACCACAACAGTCCGATACAGCGACCGCATCACTGCTGACGCTGCACCGATCCGTCTATCGATCTCACACTCCATCCGTCCCTCACTCGTGAACATGACCTTCAGATACTTGAACTCCTCCACTTGAGGCAAGGACTCCCCACCGACCTGAAGAGGGGAAGCCACCTTTTTCCGGTGGAGAACCATGGTCTCGGATTTGGAGGTGCTGATCCTCATCCCGGCTGCTTCACACTTGGCTGCAAACCGCCCCAGTGCGCGCTGGAGGTCCTGATTTGATGAAGCTCACAGAACAATATCGTCTGCAAACAGCAGAGATGAGATCCTGAGGTTCCCAAACCGGACACCCTCCGGCCCCTGGCTGCACCTAGAAATTCTGTCCATAAAGGTAATGAACAGAACCGGTGACAAAGGGCAGCCCTGGCGGAGACCAACACGCACCGGAAACAGGGCTGACTTACGTGTTATAGTGTATAACTAGCAAATCAAATTTATACTTCAGTTTATATCTGTCTGTAAAGAAGCAACCATCAGTTGTGTTCATTTCCTGTTTGTTTCCATAAATTTCCATAAATTCCCGTGGAAAATACCGAACATTGTTTGGAATTTCCCGGAATTATGCAACCCTAAAGAACCCGAAAAAAAACCCATTACATCTCAAACAAGATTTTTATTTTATGCTAAACTACAATCATCCTGGCAAAACAAATACTGACATCGCAAAGTCCTCTCATTAGAACCCCTGTCAGCACCATCATAATGGTTTATCCACTGTGCTTTATGAAGTGCTTTGTTTCTAATCCTCCAGTAGCAGTTGATTCTATGATCTCATATTCTGATCCCCTAAAGATCCCCTAAAATCCATGAGATAAAGTTAACTCTGTTTGAAGAAGAGAAATAAAATAGGACGGCTTTAGGATTGACATTGTCACTGGTCGTCTAAGTTGGTGCCAATGATCGCTGCACGTTGGAATTTGATTTTGTAGAGTAAAAAAAAACTAAAAAAAGATACTTTGCTCTAAGCCTGGCCCGAGATCTGAGGCGTGAATTGATACAGCTCTAGTTTTGAAAATAGACCGGCAGCGTGTTCTGAATTCTTCATTCTCAAAATACATTCTGCTTTGATACTGCTGCAGCTGGACCGCCTCTTTTCAGGAAATAGGCCTTATTTTAGCCACAGTTTCTTGGTTAACTTGCTAAATATTCCTTGTGTCTCCTGTGACCCCGAAGCAGAGGGTGCTCTCAAAGATGAACTACATACCTATTTACTGTGTGAAATATCAGTGGTTCATTGGTGGCTCTCAACAGGTGCGCTGAGGGAGACGCGAAGGTCAGTTTGGGGGCTTTGTCTAAGAACACTGTTGTTAAAATTGTTCGGATCGTTTTGACATTCATCAATAATCGAATCAACAAATCTTTGTGACAAATGAGTACAACGTCAAACAGGAACGGAACCAATGGCCGCTGGCTGCTCTGCTTTGCGACGACGACACTGGAGGCCGCCATTGCTGTAGTACCGCCATATAGCCGCTGGTCCCCCATTGGAATGCATTGCACTTTAGACGCGTTAAAAACAACTTTAATGCCCGGTGCCTAATTTTTTGGAACTGTCTACAGTGTCCTCCTGTGATTCCGCTGGGTTAGACACAATCAGAGGCACCGGTGTGGTTATGGTAGGATACATTTTAGAAATCTCCTACTTAACGGGTGTCAGACTGTTAGCATTGGAGCTGCGCGAGCTACACGTCACACAAGGGCCGAGTCTACAGTGAAGATCCCGCACTTATGCCCTTATTAGGAACATGCTTCGTCAGAGCTGGGGAGGAGGAGCCTGTAAATCTGCCAT
This sequence comes from Neogobius melanostomus, assembly GCA_007210695.1. NCBI lineage: Eukaryota > Metazoa > Chordata > Actinopteri > Gobiiformes > Gobiidae > Neogobius > Neogobius melanostomus. The sequence continues at coordinate 15,909,379 of VHKM01000009.1, read as the reverse complement.
GAATTCCCCCTTGAACGTGGTCATTATGGTAAACGGGGAGGAGTGAGTATTAACGGTCTATTAATAATATGTCTATGGACGGAACCACAAAACCCTCTCATCAGTGGGTTTATTTGGATCACTGCTATCGACCCCTGCGATTTCAAAGTACCAGCACTCAGTCAACCCAATACCTATCAATGACCGAGCATCGGTTTGCGCTGCTTCACCAACATTGTAGACGGCCGTCCGACGTCCGTGGCGCAGACTGATGGATGACTAATGTAGCCCTGGATAATGAATGAGAAACGCCGCCCACTAAATGCCAAAAAGGATGCTGTTGGTGCGAGCGCTAGTGTATCTGTGGCAAATCACAAGATGAATGGTACGCACACATGATACCCCGTCTGTGCCAACTGCCATGGCTGCGAGAAGAGAGAGAGAGAGTGAGTGTGAAGGGGAGAATCATGAGTCAGCCAATGTAGCATTTCTGCTCCTTTCAAAAGATTGTGACATGTTTATCGAAGTGCGTAACCTGTACAAAGTTTAATAGTTGCAACAATACGCAGCGGGTTGAGGGACTTGAAGCAGTGAGAAGTCAGAAATGAAGTTTGATCTGGTAGAAGAAATACCCGCATTACTATGAACATGTTTTTGAAAGCTCTCAGAGGAGATATCCATCGCAGAGAAAGGCTGTTGAAGTCGTCATCAGGTTGTTTAGTCTAGTATTGTGGATGTTTCACCTTCCAGCATGAAGGCTTTGTCAAACACCAACGTTACACGAAGCAGGCAGGCAGACTTATTATGTTATAAATGAGCCAGGTATGTGTGTTTTGCCGTTAAACGTGCAAAGGTTCCACCATGTATGGCCACTGGTTGTGGGTTTGGTGCTTATCACTGGGAGAGCTGAAGATGAATATACCAATGGAATGTTTTTGGAAACCACTGCAACGGGACATGACTGTTTTATACAAATACTCTGATCCAGTGGTGCAGCTTCAGGACCCACCATCAACACATCCTCCTGAATGAAACAAAAATAAATAAAAAAATACAAAAACAACAAATGAACGTCATGTTTTATCAGCATACTCACAGTATTAAAATACAGCATTTCCTTCAGCTGTTTTGCTGATCATGAGGCCGACTTTTACTAACTCATAAACATTTAAAATACATATTTAGAATATTCATTTTGAGTAACTGTATTCCGCTAAAGTTACTATTTCATTTGAGGGTATTTAAAGTACAGTTACTTTCCGAAAATACATTGCAGTACTCAATCATTACATTTCAGTTTCATATTCATAACAATAAGAAAGAAAAGATCAAAACAGCAGGGGAAAAGTTTAGCTCTATGTCGCTCTGGGCTTTGGGCATTCACAAAGTGCTTTATTACATTCCAAACAGACGTGCAACAAGTGTAGCTGCATGTTTTTAATCATATACCGCTTTTATGATTGTTTATAATGCAAATCTTAAGTATTCAGAAAGTATTCACAATACATTACTCTTATTGGGCAAAGTCAGAATACGTCACACAATACATTTTAAGGCAAGTATTCAGTATTCTGTAACTAAATACAATTTCAATGTATTCTCCCCAACACCGGTCATAAAACATATTAAAGAGTCATTTTAGGCAAGTCCTGTCACCATCCTCTTTTGGACCCCGAGCCACCAACTGCCAAATGCTCCATAATTTCACAAAAAAGATAAGCCTTTACAATGGAGAAATTCACTCTCTTACATCAGCTCTCAAGAAACACTTAGGGTGTGCAAAACTCAGACAAAACTGAGATCATTGTTTTTGGCCCGCAGACACAAAGACAAAGTGTTATCAGTCACCTTGGGTCTCTCGCTCTGAAACCAAAAAATCAGGTTAGAAATCTAGGAGTAATCATGGACTCAGACCTGAACTTAAACAGCCACATCAAAGCAATAACATCATCACCCTTTTAACATCTGAAAAACATGGCTAAGATCAGAGGAATAGTGTCAAAACCAGACTTAGAGAGACTCATCCATGCATTTGTCTCCAGCATTTGTTTCCAAACGAAAGGCAGTACATCCAGAACGCTGCTGCTCGAGTCCTGACAAGAACCAGGAAATACGACCATATTAGTCCAGTGCTCTGGTCTCTGCACCGGCTTCCTGTCACTCAGAGAATAGAATTTAAAACAGCTCTGCTTGTGTACAAGTCTTTTCATGGTTTAGCACCAAAGTACATCTCTGACATGTTAGAGCCGTATGAACCATCTCGGGTCCTGAGAACTTCAGGGAGGGGTCTCCTGGTGGTTCCCAGAGTCAATAATAAACACGGTGAGGCTGCGTTTCAGTTTCATGCAGCTAAAATCTGGAACAGTCTTCATGAGGATGTGAGACAGGCCTCAACTCTGACAATGTTCAAATCCAGGCTGAAAACAGCTCTTTTTACCCGTGCATATGAAAACTGAAAGTATTTTATCTGCACTCTTGCCTTTTACTGTCATTGATTAACTTTATGTTGATGTTTTATTGATTGATTTTATCCGTTTTCTTGTAATTTTCTGCAACTGTGAAGCACTTTGAATTGCCTTGTGTATGAATTGTGCTCTACAAATACACTTGCCTTGTCAAAATAGACAGGAAATGTGCAATCACAATGTACAATTACCCTGGCTAACGCCGGACTGCTGTGTGCGCTCGAATCCTTTCGAACTTCACAACAGCCTGGGGACCATGGCCGAAATCTTCGCATGGATTTGGGGACCAATCACAGAACGAGGAGGGACGGTAAGACGATGACGTGCTATTCGACATACGGAAGCTTGTAGTTTGTTTATGGATTAAAAAAATAAGTTTATTTACGGATCCAACATGACAGCAGCAGACGTGACGCCATCTTTCGATCAAGCTTTAGAACGTGTTCTAAATAATTTAGCTGGAAAGTTTACAGCGGGTACCTCATACGTCATCTGATACGATGATACCATTGGCTATGGCTACGTGCAGACGCAAGATAGACATCCGTAGCGCCCAATAAACGCCCCATGAACAATCGTAAACCACACCTCTCCTACGAGAAAATGAATTGGTGGTCCGCTGTTACGGTTAGAGGGTGAGGTGCGGGAGATAGACCCAAATGTAGAGCAGCTTTCCGTCAAAAACTCCAATTTAATGGCCAAAAACAGGAATGAACAGGGCAAACAGAGCAGGCAAAAACTGGCAAGACATGGAACCGGAACAAAGACAATGTAAGGACAAAGACAAAGGAGAATGCAGGGGATATATACAAACACAAGGGAAATGGGGAACAGGTGTAACACATTAGGGCGGGACAGGTAATCAGACGAGAGGAAGGGCAAACAGGCAGACACAGACACAGACCATAAATGTCAAAATAAACACACCAGACAGAAACACAGAACCAAAACAGGGGAAACAAGACAAAACTAAATAAATCAAACCCAAACCATAACAGTCCGCAGACTAAATATCAGCAATGTGCTCATCTGCACAAAATGGAATGTATATAGTTCAAAGTGTAGTAAATGTGAAAAGGAAACACAACAGATCATATGGAAAATGATTGCATATAAGAAACAAAACTTTGTTTGCAAGACTTTTTAGAGTCTAGCCTATGTGTGTATATGTTATTCCTTGTTCTATTCATTTGGATGTCATTTCCTTCAATTACCCTGTGTGTCTGGAGTACATTGTGTAAACGGGGGGACAGGTAATACCTTGATGCAATTAGACGACGCACTAATGATGGAAAGATGCCGCATATAAATCCGGGTAGGCGGAAAGCTAAAGAACAGTCATTATAGGTGAGAGTGCTCCGTCAGACGTGGGAAGAAAAGCAGAGCCGCGCACAGCAGCCTATAGATCGCCTTGACTGTGCGCGCAGAGTGGCTGAGACCTGTCTTATCTCCTCACCTCATAATGCGCAGGCGTGATCCTATCTGAGCCTCGCAAAAAGCTCCTGTCGTTCTCAAGAAGTAGACGTTGTGTGCGCGCGGCTGCCCAAGATATTACCCCCTTCACGTTTCTCGGCCGCATTGCCCTGTCATCCGCGGAACAATGAGCATTTTATCAGAGGATCTCGTTTCAACCTGTGGATAGTGTCGAGCGCTTCCCCTCCGTCCCGGCCAGTGCGTTTTTGTACGTGGGACACCTCGCAGTCGCCGCTTCTTCGCGCGTATCTCCGTCTCTGGCTACCTCTTTTTTTTTTCTTTACCCCTCACGTTTTCCTGAGCCAAGCGAGCAGGTGTTCAGTTTATGAATGGCCCTGACATGGAGGAAGTACCGTTTCAGAAAGTCAAAACGAGGCGGAAGAGAAGTCACTGTCCGCCGGGTGTACCCCTGACCACCATCGCGTGCGAGGACGAGTTCGACTGCAAGGAACTCGAGTCGCTCTTCCAAAACTACAACCTGAAGCTGGAGCAGACGTCCACGCTGAAAGCCCTCGCCGTCCTCATCTTCATGTCCTCCACTCTGGCCGTGGTGGAGTTGCTGTCCGGACCCGCGCTCACCATCTCCAAGGGGTCCCACCCGGTGCACTGCATCATCTTCGTGTCCCTGTTCGTCGTAACTAACGTCAAGTATCTGCAAGTGACTCAGCTCCAGCAGATCATCAACCTGACGCTGCTGTTCGGCTTCACCTTCTCCTTCCTGTGCTGCCCCTTCTCGCTGGGGCTCATGGGAGTCGAACCCCCGACCTCCCCGGAGCAGGGCGTGTGGCAGCTCATCCTGGTCACGTTCGTCGCCTATGCCCTGCTCCCCGTGCGGACGCTGCTGGCGGTTCTGTTTGGAGTTATGGTGTCCGTGTCGCATGTGATCGTCACCGCCACTTCGGTCACGGTCAAAACGCAGAAACTATGGAGGACAGTAAGTGCGCACTTCAGCATGCATTTGTAATGTTCCAGAGATACGTAAAGTCCCGGACTCGGACTCCTATTGCGAGTCGTACTGTATATTGCACCATTTCCAGGTATCGTGACTTAACCGGAACGTCAATTTGAGGTCTCGACTCGGGACTCCCCTTGGGACCCGTGAGTTCCACAGGGGCAGTGACTTGTGACTCAACTTGAGGTTAAGGCTAGAGGACTCAACTTGATTTAGCTCTCAGGTCCTTGGCACTACACCCTCTGAATATCTGCTTAAAAAACAAGCTTATAATGGGCTATAAGTTCAAATGGAGTTCAATGCCATCAGAATTACAAGAGTCCATTGAGTGGAATCAGACACTGCTTGGAATAGTAATAAGAGAACTCTTCTTAAATGGGATAACTTGTGATAGGTGATAGTAACTCTGACTTTATTTTAATGACTTAACTGGACTTGGACTTGCAAACTCGCAAATGGAAGACTAGGACTCAGACTTGACTCAAACTAGTCGTAACTCGGGCTTGGACTCAAACTCAAAGAATGAGGACTTGCACCTGGCAAATTGACGGCTGGTATGTTTACTTTAGGACATTTTTTGGAGAAATGGCATTTGAGCTTATTCGGAGACAGAAATTGGCTCTGCTTTTGTGTCAGAATGGTATCAGGTTTAGGCTGTCTGTGCCATTATAAAGAATGTCTCCCCGGTTCTCATTTGGGTGAGTGACTGGGATGTTTCCGGAGTGGATTAGGTCCCGAGTTCAACTTAGCTATACTGACCTATTTATTCATGTTCTTTGACCTGTCTTGCCAATTTGATTGCTCTCTCTGTTAATGCAATATAGTCCAATTTTGTAAAGGTCTGTAAGGCTATTAATATCAAAATCTTGATATATTTTAGTAACTTACTCTGGACAATTTGTTGCCTGGCTATTATGAGCAGCCACTAGCCATATATTATTTTTGTAATATAATAGCTGTTGCTGACGGCCTCACGGCAGTAGAAGTATTTGTAATAGTTGAGTTTATTACTGTAATCTAGTCAATTTATAAAATAAGAAAACACATAGCAAGTAACAGTTGCAGAAGTATTTTCATTTGCAGTTGCTGGGGGATGTCAGGGAAGGTAGCAACGTAACGGTAGCTATATTTAAAAAGCCGAGTGCCAAAGAAAGTTGGTCATGTTTTATTGAGCATCGTGAGAAGGAAGCTCCAGTGAGAACAGTCTGGGAAATGTGTTAAGACTCTTCAGTTCAGCACTAAGGACAGCTCCGGGGGTTACACTTGATGGGATTTGCACCAGCTTTGATCCCAATTTTTCCAATGTGTAATTCAGCCATGACCCGCTTTTTGCTTCATAAAACAGTCTGACTTTGGGCTAGACTCCGAATGTTAAGTTGTGGATTGACTGCAGGGGAGACAGGTTTTTGCTGCAAGAACTGGAATAAATGTATGCAATGTGGCAGTGGTGAACAAATATTTGCCTCTCAAAAGACTGAAACAAGTAGAAAAGTATCCACTTTCAAATGTGCCAAAGTAAAAACAAAAACAAAAGTATTTTTCACAGTTTTGAAAACTACTGAAAAGGGTTTATGCTTTATGAAAAATAGAGCTGTTATCATCTAACTAGGTCAAACAGACGGCTGAAGGTGCCGCTGGTATTTTCTGACAATTATTCTGTAGATTCTGATAAGAATTATTTCACTGCTGTTTTCTGATTCATGCACTGTGTCTCAGTGAAATCATTATGTGCCTCTAAATTTAACTTTCAAACACTTTTACATTTGTAAAATATGTAATAGTCAAGTAGAAAGTACTAAAACTTGCTCTGAAATGTTAGCCTGGGAATACCCAGACTGCTGTGTGCGCTCGAATCATTTCGGACTTGACAGCAGCCTGGGGACTAAATCTTCGCATGGATTTGGGGACCAATCACAGAACGAGGAGGGACAGCAAGACACACTATTCGACATACAGAAGCTTGTAGTTTGTTTACGGATAAAAAATTAAAAAAAATCTATCTATTTACGGATCCAACATGACAGCAGCAGACACGACGACATCTTTCGATCAAGCTTTAAACCGTGTTCTAAATAGTTTAGCTTGAAAGTTTACAGTGCTACGTCATCGGATACAATTGATATGATTGGCTATGGCTACGTGCAGACGCATATGAGAGACATTCGTAGCGCCCAATATATGGCTATGGACAATCATAAACAACACCTCTCCTACAAGAAAATGAATTGGTGGTCCCCAGACTAAATATCACTTGTGATATTTGTTTGGCAATAGCCAGGCTACTGAAATGTAGTGAAGTAAATGTAAAAAGTATTCATTATAAGATTTAGCTAAAGGCCCTGTACCTGATTTTTATTTTTTATTTTTATTAGTTAGCATTACTGTGACCCTGAAGGTTGTGAAACATCATTAAAAGGTCATCCCTCTGAAGAGTTGGAATGTTAGACATGTGTTAGGAATGTTGGGAATGAGTCAACTAACAGTTTGAACATTTGCTCCAGCTTTCATTGTTGTAAACAACAACAACAGCAACAACAAAAATCTGGTACACGGCCTTTATATTAAGTAAAAGTACCAAAAAAATTATCCTGTGGTGTAAGGCTTGTAAACTGAATAGTAAACATATTAAGTAGAAAACTGAATAAAATATTATCAAATATATTAAAAAACAAATTATGAATGAATGAAGTTCAAACACAGAAGCAATAAATCAGGATAAACCAGGACAAAACCGGGTCTGAATCAAGGCAAGGCACGTTTATTTGACTACAATTCATACACAACGTAATTCAAAGTGATTCACCGTTACATAAAATTACAAGAAGGCAGATCAAATCATTCCATAAAACACAGAATCACTGACTCTCAGCCTCATCTAAGACTACTTCAGTTAACCAAACCAGAATTAAGGCAGTTTGCGAAAATTGGAGTGGCCATAGTGAAGCAGTCACAAGTGGATGGGTTTTCATGTTCTTACTGAAATAGGCACTGCATGGGTTTAAGGATTATGTCCAGTGACACAATGACAGTAGAGACAGTGTGTGAGATTCAAACCTACTTCCTCACGTTTAGACACACTGCAAAATCTGTATCTGTAGGAATGTGGCACAGTCCCAGAGGATACGAAGGAATGAGGAACCCGAGTGACACACTGCTAGGACTAAAAGTAGGCCAAGTAACCACACATTTACCTCAGTGTAAGAAAGAGCCGTGCAGTGGGTGTCTGGGAGCACATATTAGCCCCCGTGTTTGTCCGCACTTCTATATCTCGCAGACATGTCAGGTGCGAGGAAAGATGATCTATCACATCATTGGAAAACCCCAGGGGTAATGGAACATTTCTGCCCGACATGAAAGATTGTGCATTCCTCCAAAGCCGGAATTGCGATTTGATCAACTTGCCGTGCCCCCCAGACGATGTGGCTGTGTTTGCCTGCGCACAGATTGTTTTTTCCTCGTGTGCTAGGCAATGAGATACTGGCATAACCCATAGCCATGTGAAGGACAGCGGCGTTAGCCCAGAGATAGCTAATCCATTAAGCTTAGAGATGAGCTGAGTGGCATGACACTATGTTCGGGTGTGCATTGCCCGCAGAGGTCCCAGGTACTCGGGCTGCGACCAGCTCACTATAGTATCTCATTACTATAACAACATGGAGACAGCAGTATGGCAAAACTACTATTAGGTCATGACAGAGCATCCATTATGTATTAGATGGCTAAATTGTCTTGGGAATTATAGGGCTACAAATTCAATTGTTGCTATCTCAAGGCAATTGGACTGTTGCACCACTTTAAAGGCCCTGCTACATGCCTGATTTTTTTTCTAAAAGTGGGAAGAAATCGATTTGGTCCTTTGTTAAACTCTAAGAGCAGACGTTTGTGATAAAAGACCTTGGTGTGCTGCAGGGCATCTTTTTAAAAGACCTTTATATTGATTGTGAAGTAGCAGGATAGTTGTTGTGTACATTACCTTGACAGAATTGGGATGTTACAAATGTATTAGGGAAATTAGAAATGAGTTTGGGCCACAATGTAATATTTACAAGCTCCCGCTATCATTGTTTGTGAACCACAGAAGGAGGCCCAGGGCTTTTACTGTCTCAATATCTGCCTTAGTATTTTTTTAAATGTAAGATTTAAAAACATAACTCAGGACTGTGTGGGGCTTTTCTGTGTGGAGTTTGCATGTTCTCGCTTTGTCTGGGTGCATTTCCTTCAGATGCTTCGATTTACCCCATCAATAAAACAAACAAACAAACAAACAAACAGAAATATTAACAACGACAAGTGAAAACAATGTCGCTAAATCTCCCTGTAGACTCTTGATCAAATAGACCGATTTGGAAATGGATGCTACACAGCACAGCAGATGGGTAAATGGAGAGGGCATATTTCCTCAAGAGACAATAAAGAATACCTCAACCTTAACACTAATGAATGAAAAAAAAAAAAAAAAAAAGGGACAAGGAATGTGTTATGTGAAAACCGCACATCACTACAACCAGTGATTACCAATACTGAGCCCCATCAACATATAATTACCATTATGCCAACACCTCAAAAGTATGCTCATTTGTAAATGGATTCAACATAAATGCAATCAATTCCATTCCAGAGGAACAGTAATACAATATTCTCCATAAAATGGATCTGCCAGTCTAAGTAATGTATTTAGTGCTGCTTATGATCCATTAGCTAGAGAGGTGTTTTTTCGATGATGTGGAGAGTCTTGTTAACAGTAACCTCACCACCAGTAACCTACAGTGCAGCCCGCCTCGACATTTGTCATTCTTTTAGCAGCTTTGACAGGACGTCTTTAAACCCAGTGGGAAGACAGTGAACTATTGATTCGATTGAAGCACCCAGAGTATTAGGTTTCATGAACCAGACTACATGTCAGTGATGGTTCATTGTTCATTGACATTTGTGCAGCTGTTCTTAGAACATATAGCCAGGCATTAAGCATGCAAAGAAAATATAAAAAATCAACAAACCTGAATCTGCTCATTTAGAACGTGACAAGGACCATTTATCCAACCACACCACACAATCTGTGGATCAACCATAGACATGGGGGATTATTTAAGACGGGTGCTAAGTAGCGAGTGCAAGATGGAAAATGTCATATAGCTTATTGTGGGCATGAGGCTCCTAATCTGAAGTTGTGTGTATTACAGGCCCAAAATTTGAAATGTAAATGAGAAAATGCTGTGTGACTTAAAAATGTGCAAATGACTCTGTTACTGGTCCACTTTAGCACATGCTACTCATTTTGAACATGAGCAAATGCTTTTTTCCCCTCACAACTTTTTTCACCAATTTTTCAGTCTTGTAATTGAATACTTAAGTTTAAAAAAAAGATTATTCTGATTTATTTTAAGTTATTATATAAGTATTTTTAGTGATAACTTTAATTCAAAGACAAAATAAGATATCCGAAACTTTCATTGAATACGTCGCATTATACATCCACATTATTTAATCACAGGACTTTCTTTGTTGCTTTCTGAAGCGCCAACAGATATGCCACCAGGCTGCATGATATACTGCGTAGTCTTTAGTATGTGGCTCCAGCCTTGGTCCAGTAGACACATTCCTTGCCTTTTCAGTGACTACAAGGTTGAAAGCCAAGTGATGGATGAACCTGGAGCAGAGAATTGCAACAGTTTAAATGTTACTGATCCAAAAATAGCAACATACTTTCTCACTCTTTTACCCCGAAACTCAAACGGGAACTTGTCTGCTGTTAATAGACTGGTACATAGCCAAAGAGAAGTCAGACAGGCTTAAGTACATGTTAAATTTAGACAACTTTATGTTCATTAATTATGTACAAAATGAAGGATGGAGTGTACTGCTTCCTTATTGCATGGAAACATTAAGGTGTACTTCAAGTTACAACATAGGAAAAAAAAATACTCTCAAGTTCTTTTAAATGCATAGGCTATTATAACAGGGAAGTGGCAGAGTTTCACATTCCATTTATTCTTCAAAGTAAAGCTGCACAATAGTTTCTACTAATATTATTCCGTGATGTAGTTTAGTTGCGCTCCTTCAGCCCTAGTTGTCTCCACCACAGAATTCCTGTTTTGGCGGTCATTGTTGTTCATTTGATATTATTATAAGGAAAGTTTGAGATTTTGGTCAATTTTGAGGGGATGGTCAATAATGGGCCAATTTTAAGATGACTGTAAAGTTTAGAATGGAGGGAGCGAGGCTTCCCCCATAGCATTCAGCTATGGGAGCTGAAGCTCGCTCATGCTAGCAGGGCAAAAATTTAAATAAAAATAGTAAAAAAAGTCAAATTAGGACAATGTTGCGCATTTTAACTCATTGGCTGCCAGCCAATTTCAGAACAGCCAACCCCATATTGCCAGGTGTTTAGATGATTTTCACAGATTTTTCAAGGCCCACAGAATATTGTGTACTATGACTATGTAAAATCTGATTCTGAAAGAATAGACTGTCTACTTTCATCAGTTTAAAAAAAAGAGTTTGTTTCTAGCTTGTTAAGAAACAAACCTGAGAAAACTAGCTATTTGTTAAAAGAAACACATCTGCTTGATGTGTGACTTTGTGACAGTGACTTTGATGCTAATATTTATTGCTTTAGTGACACCTCAAACATCTGAACAGTGGTTTCCTTCTATAAAACAGCAAAAAACTGCTTCTCTCTCGTGTGAGATGTGATGAAAGGTGGCGCTATGTTCAGGTTAGCATCCTTAGCATGCTTGCTGGCGGCTTTTTTAGGTCGAACACCTGTCTGCTTCCTTCATCCTCCTCCTCCACCACTCTTACTACAAGAACCACCACTAACCAAACCTATTCAAGTATAAGTTGCCTGTAGTTTTCCTTACGTTTCGCTATTCTCCCTCGATCTTCTCTCGTAGCCATGGCCTTCCCTCGTCTGAGATCATGCTCAGATTAAAAGAAGTAGCCACGGTTTCTACTTCTACCTGTGATCAGGCATCCAAAGAGCACTGTTGCGTAAGGCTTTACTGCACCCACTGAAAAACATTGAATGGCAGTCAATGAGTTGACTGCCATTCTTCCATTTAAGACTCAGGTCACACGTGGCGGTAACAATAACAAGCCTGTGTTTATTACTGACTTACACAAGGGCTAAAGAGTTTCAATGGAAAGTTCATAGGAGCCAGGAACTACCAGAGCCAGCTGCCATTTCCTTATGGTTACAGGAAGAAGTCGGCCACAATAAGTTCATTCTTAATTTTACAGTCTATGGATGCGGCCAATCTTACACGTCCCACCTGAGGTTCATCCTAAAAAAACATGCACCATAGGCAGCATGATGCTAACTTCTTAGGGTATTGACTATTTCCTGTCATATTTTTATACCTATGGACAGTTAGCCGTGTCCTATTGAAATAAATATATATTTAAACAGTACATGGCAGAAAACAAGCAGCTGCTGGATAATCACAACATAATTAAAACCTTTACGCAGGATGCAAATACTTCACCGGAGGAGACTTCTGTGTTTATAACCGTGTCAGTGTTTTAGCCTTGAAGCTAAAGGATAATGCTAATTAGACGCTAGCAAATGGTAAAATAGCGTCACCATCTGAAATCATTTTTATGAAACAAACTCAACTTGGTATTTCAATACGTTTTTGTCTGTTTTTTTGTTTGTTTTTTTGACAGAAAGTAGTCTTTATCCTACACTGGCCAGCAGGTAGTTAGCCAAAAAGATTCCTTACACAGAGCGTATTAGCTAATCCTGCTGCAGTGGATATATCTCTGTATCAGGACAAAGCTTCCTCTTAACTAATAAAGAGGCTAAACACTGAACAACATTAATCAACTGTCTAACTAAATGACAGTGGGCTAAATGCGTACTTTTACTTGCAAGTCATGCCTTTAGTGACCAAGACTTTATCATTATACGTTTACTCCAGTTGATTCTGTTATTGTAAGAATTGTTTTCTCTATCTTTCGGCAGCTGGTCGCCAACACAGTGCTGTTCACCAGTGTCAACCTGTCAGGGCTGTTTGTGCGCGTCCTGACCGAGCGCGCCCAGAGGAAGACCTTCCTGCAGGCTCGCAACTGCATCGAGGAGAGGCTGCGCATGGAGGACGAGAACGAGAAACAGGTAAAGTACAGGGACAAAATTAAACTTCTCCCTCTGATCGCCGATTTCCATGACTCATCCCTGCACCTTATGTTTGTCTGTCACACGTCACACCCTTTGGTCCCGCACCTTCCCCATCACTTTGTCTCAGTAGCTTTTGCTCTTTTTTTCCCCCATCAACAAAACAACAAAGATGGATTAGCCAATCATAGAATAGCATGGTCCATCCCTAGCCAAACCAATGTGGTGGATTACGGAATTAACAAATAAATAATGTTCTGAATGGAGAATCCGCAATGACATTTGCTGACCAGAGGTGAGAGATATTATAAAGTTGGCTCTGGATGATCAACTCTTATGTTGAAATGTTGAGCTGAGAGTTTCAGACGCTCCTGTAATAATACAAAAACAATTTTTTGCTTCCTAAGTTTCAAGAAAGGATACATATAACACTTCACACTGCACATGGCTGCGTCCCAGTCTCTTCTACTATATCCTCAAAATTCATAATGATATTTATGAATGAATGTCCAGATTTTGGGGGGAATTGTGTTGAAAGCTCAAATAACAAACTCCCTAGTCTTTGATGCTCTTCCATTAAGTTGCAATTACTCTTTTGGCCAACAATTTGTAGAATTTGTAGATATTTTTCAATGGAAGAGAATGTATTTATTTGATGATATATTTACAAAACGTGCTTATCATATATCATTCATTTTTGCTGATAGTAAGAGTCCGTTTTGTAAAAAGGGAATCCCCAGAAGCGTGAAGCTTATAGATAAGAACCCGAATACTCTTTTCCTTGCCACATTTGTTGCAGGTGTTTATTTTATTTTTATTTTTTAACATATTTATATCAACCTTACCAGACGTAGAGTAACATTTTTAGACTAGCATAAGTAGTTTTGACTATGTTTTAGCTTTCTACCTCTCTTCCAGTTAGATAAAAAAAAATCCACTCTCCGTGCCTCCAGCCGTTTCGCAGATGTGTCTTATGATCACTTTTAAATGCAATGAAAAAAAAAAAGAAGGGAGAACTCACTTATCTTTTTATTTGTCATGCTGCTTTATTCGCACACACAGGAGCGCCTGCTAATGAGCCTGTTGCCCAGAAACGTAGCTATGGAGATGAAAGAGGATTTCCTGAAGCCCCCAGAAAGGATCTTTCACAAAATCTACATCCAGCGCCACGACAACGTCAGGTAACATCACACACGCACCCAGCTGTGGCTCCAAACCTGCCAATCCATTTGCAACTGTATGCGGGGCTCGTGGGCGAATCTACTGTGGGAAGTAGAATGAGCCTTGTCTTAATGCATTATGGCCCAGGCAGGAGAGAAACGAATCGTGCCCTAAAGCTCTCGAGACTAAGCGCTGTAGCATCTGAATCAAAAAAGTCCTGAGACATTAACAACCCTTACCCTACATTCAATTCATACATTCACGTTTTATTTACTTTTTTTAACTTACAGTTTAACTTGGATGTGTTTGATTTCTAAAAGAGGAAACAGAGGTTTATACAAAACTACATTATACCTCGTCTAACCTCTACATATTCCCTTCAAACAGTCTGCCACTCTTTCCCCTCTCTCTGTGCCCTTTTCTTTAACCCTCTTTTCTGTACGTCTCAAGTATTTGACTAAACCTCGTCTCCCTCTCACCTCTGAATGCTCGCTCGTATGCTCCTTGCCTTTGGAGAGATCGAGGAGGACTGTTTGCTTAGCCGCAGGATTAAGTTGCTGCTGGGGATTAAATGCAATGGAGACTACATTGGGATTACGTAACAGTCAAGAGTGACGGTTATATATGGACACAACTTCACCAAAGGTGCAAGAAATATTGGAGCTCAAATCTAGTTCTTAGAGTGGTTTATGAAATGCGGTTCTATAAGTAGAAGCTGTAGAAGTAAACCTTTGGACAGTAATAGTATAGTGTTATGTGCAGTAATTTAGGTTGAAAGATAGTTAGAAAATAATTTACTGCTGTATAGAGAGTAGTGCTGGACTGGGTTTGCTGAACATGTGTGCAGTGGGATTTTGCACTATATAATATTCAAATACAAGGCACAGTTTAGCCGCAGTGTGTCGTTTATGTCCATTTAGCCGCAATCCTTTTGCATGTAATGGCTCTTAATTAAAAAAGAAAAAGAAAAGCAAACTGTGACCAATCGCACTGGGCTTTCGCATTCCAATATTAGATCTTAATTCACTGCTTACACTCGCACGAGAACATTTGGTTAACAGTTACATCTCAGCAAATCTGGGAAAGTTTCTTTTGCATCTCTGAGCACCACCAAATCGAAGCCAGGTCTATAGCAAGACTACACCATGCCAAAACTTGGGCAAATTAAATTAATTTGGTCAAAACTAGGGCAAAATAAACTAATGTCGTTCATTAGACTAACACTAAAGAGAATGTTAATGGAATTGGAATTGGATTTAGTTTTTTGTTTTTTAACCCTTGTGTGCTTTTTAATTGAAATTAGGTACCTTTGCTCATTCCGGTTCCAAAATGCATCAGACTTGTCTTTTACAAAATTCAGACACTAATTGATGATGTTTGTGGTGAGGATGCAGAAGAGGTTTTTTTCTTCTGATGATCAGATGTGCCGAAACCTTTGCTTGCCCCTGTAACCAGAGTCTTTCAGTTGGAGCTTTTGAGAGTCCTACTGTTCGATGAAGCCAGTCAACCGATAGGCCATTGACAGTTGTGGGAAATAGGCTACAAACTGCATGGGCTCGAGCCTCTCCGTTGCCACTGTAGACTGTGAGGAGGGGATTAGCATAATTAGCTGAATGAGCGTTTGCGATGTGTGCCGCTGGAGTGGAACTGAGCGATGAGAGAGTGCAGATGATTACAGTACAAGTGATAACGGTGTTTGTGTTGCCTCAGTGAGCAGTTTACAGCGGCCGCTACAGGCTCTGTCTGATCATATTGATGCCGAACAGTGCTAATGTGGTGTGATTAACACTTCTGCTATAGTCATTGTTTATATTTCATTAGGAGCTATTTGACAATATGAGCAACTGTTAAATTAAGTAGGTGCAAAGCCCAGTCTGTTTTGGTGTCTAACAAGTGGAAACTAGCCTATCTACTGCCCAGACAGGAAGAATAATGGTAAAGCGCTTGAGAAGCTTGTCAACTCATAACTAAAAGTGCAGATACACCCCCATGCGATCTCATAATGTCGCATTCATTTGCAGCATGTGCTGTTGAAATCTTTTATGTATGAAACAATGGCGGGTAAAGTTGGGATGAGGTAAACCAAAAATAACCGCGGTATGTGACACTGAGGGCACGCGCTCAGTTGGATATCAGAGCGGCACGTGATAGACAGATGTTTATAGGCACATACTGTACTCTCAAGGTGTCTTTGAAATCTTTGGAGAATTGACAAGAAGTTGCAAGCAGAACAATTGGGCATCTTGAAATGCTATTATTCTAGCACCCCTTCTACAACTACAGCATTGGTTTATTGGTTTATTTTGGGAGGGACAGTGCATGTTAATGGACACCCTACAACGGATTGTGGCCTTGGGCTAATTTCCATCTGTTGTCCGACACTCGCACATTCAAACACAGCCTCATTCATCCATCCATGAGTACATACAGTATGTGGAATTAGGCACTAGTCAAACATAATCTTGATTAGCCGTCACCATACTAGTTTTCAAACCCAATTGCTCCAAAAAGAACAAAATTGTCTAGATTCTTTTTACTGACAAACTTGGAAAACAGTATTTAATTAATCCATTTAGACTCCCTTTTGGGGTTTGACAATGTGTGGGACTCCTTAGTTTGACCACAATGCCTCTCAAACAAGCTGGCGCTCACATTAACGTTATACAAAAAAAAAAGAATTGAAATAGTTTTGGCTCGAGCGTGTTGGAAGAAGTAAAGAGCTAATGTGGGCTTAAGAAAACTGGACATGTGTTGAGTGGGCTGATTAAATCGTTTTGTTATTTTCCAAGATCATTGCTCTATTGTTGGATCCTGGTTCCCTCCACCTACATCAATTAGACCTTCTCGGATATACAGTGGATTTGAAATGCGCAGTTCAATATGGGGTACATTCGGTAACAATTTCAAAGCCATCTTGATCTCGAACATTGTTGATAGAAAATGCTCTTATCAATCCAAAACGGCTAATTCAAAATCTAGCCCTTTCTTCTTAAAAAGACCACTGACCTTTCCTCCCTCATCCCTCCCCTCATGCAACTTTACAACAAACGTCAGTAGCGTGCTGTCGGGGGAATGTCTCAGAGTGGACCGCAGTGCGTAGATTTGTCGTAGTGAAGATTCGCCGATTGTTTTCGCCTGTTTGTGTAGCATCAGAAGCTATAAGGAAAGCACTTCCTGTTTACGTGGGGGCAGGGGAGTAGCTTGGGGTAAATGGGAGGAGCATAGATACAGACGACAAGGAAGTATGTTTTAGGAAACACCATTTTTTACTCTTTTTAGCCGTTTTCTGTTGGAATATAAACTTAACTATCACACACAAATAAAGTCAAGTATAAATCGGGTCCACAAGGATGTTTTTGCACAACAGATTGTTCAGTAGAAGCAACAAAAAAAAGGGCTGTCATAGCTAGCGTTAGCATGTAGCATGATGCTAACATGAAGCATCATGTTAGCATCATCTCCTATATTTTTGTAATTTTGGTCTGTTGAACAGTTTTGCTCCTCTCCATGTCTTTGTATCTTGTATCTTTATTTGGTACTGCTTCAAACATGACCATATATGGGCGATTCCAGAGACGCCGTCTGTATTTATTACGAAACACAACTCAAAGTACGTTTTTGATAAGTGGAACGTGGTAAAAAAAAACAAAGAAAGCTGTGAAAAGTCTATTCCGCACAATAATTCTACATATCATTCTTCTCCGTTAGCTTCATGCTTATAACTAGCACGTCTTGTTTTGAGCCTTATTTAACCTGCGGTCCCTCTGCTCTCTTTTGGCGAAACTTACTTTTATACGCATATATTATTCACAGCTATAAAAGATGAAACGCTTTTTAGCTAAGATGTAAAAAGTAGAACTAGTAGGTCTAGAACTGAAATATGCAAAGTTTAGGACCTTTGACAGATCCCCACCCAATAACGGCGCTGTGCAAATCAGAACGTAGCGCCGTAGCTGTATCCATTACCCCTGATTACGGTGACATCTGTGAAGACAACAATCTGACATTTAGCAGCTCAGCCGTGGACATGCCGCGCTCCTGTCACACTCGGCAGACAGCGCCCACGTGCAGGCCGCTGTCAGCTGTCGGGACGAGAGGGAGACGGGCAGGTTGGTCGGGACGGGTCCAGGGTAGAACGGAGAGGGAGGGGGACAAGTGACTAATGCCATTCACACCTCGCAATGGGACGCAACACTCAGAAAAGTCAGGCAGCGTACCATACATTAGTTAAGCAATGATGATAGGATAGATAAGTGAAGAGACTAACATTAGCGGCTAGCTGCATGTCAAAAATGGCAGCACTTTCCCACCTTCCAAATATGGAAACTTCTGTCTGCATTAACCCGACTGTCTTCCTGAATGTTTGCATTATGCATCGTGCAACCTCACAGGCACTCGCATCCATTTTTCATACCCGGAATGAGAACGATACATTTGTTTTTGGAAGCCACTTTGCTCGATGGAATCTCTCAAAAAACCTTAAATAAATCAGTGCTGTACATATCTAAAGGTCCGTATAACTGTACAAAAAAAATGACCTCAGCTCGCCTCGTGCCGTGCGCCGGCTGTCAAAGGCTAAAGCAGTTCATAGACAGTGACAGCACCTTGATGGCTGCATTATACTCCCAGCCTCCCCTCTCCAAACAGGACATGTCTCCACCTTGATCCCCGTGAGAATGATCGAGCTTCTATTTTTAAGTCGCTCCGCTTCAACGTGCTGCCGCTCACTCACTCACACAAAACAGCAGGCAGATTCATTCCCCCATTCTGTGCATGTCAGTAATTTAGAGCAAGATGCTACAAATAAAACGGCTCGGGGTGAATTTTCTGATTATGCGGCACTTTGACCTCTATTCAGGTAAGATCAAATATGTTTGTACGATTTTGTCAGCTTTCATCCATGGGATTTGTACAGTTTAGCAATTGTTGCAAGTAGCACTGACACTAACTAACCCTCAGTAAGAACAACTTCCTATGGCTGTAAATAGTCTTATTGCCGCTGCTGTGTGGCTCAGTGGCTGGAGCTGCAGAACAGCTGCAAGGCTCCGTGCCTGTAGCAGTGCTGTAAGTTCAAGTCCCGACTCTGGCTGTCTGCTGTAAGTCTCACTTCAGCTACACCCTAAGAAGTAGGCATTTAAAAAATTAGCTTTTAGTGTAATTTTAACTGTTTTATATATGTTTTATATATTTTAAGGTATTTGCATTTTGTAGCACTTTGGTCAACCTGGTTGTTTTTAAAGTGCGTTATAAATAAAGTTGCAGTTGCAGTTGCAGTACAGCCAATATTTTATGTTTTTGAAAGTATATGGAAAACAAAATAATACATGCATTTTTCTTTACCTTGATGTCTGAAATAAACAGGGAAGTTTAAACTTGAAGTGTTACTTTACAATATGCTATTCATCAGTGTTCTAGTGAGTGATGGGATTTATGGCTCTGTGCTAGGAGCCAAGTCTTTGGGATCTATTCATTGCAGAGAGCCGTTCAAAAAGACTGGCTCTTTTTTATATAAAATTTTATGAATAGACGAGATCGATAATAGGCACCCTTTTTAGATTTAAATAATCTAAAATTACAATGGGACTGATATTTACGCTTTTAAAAACATGTTGATCAAATGTGAATGTGAAAATCATGTGAATCAAATCTTGCTTTAACTGTCTGACAAATCATTTTTATTGCATTTAGCTTTGATTTAGTGCAAAAAGCTTTCACTTGCGTTGCCTTCTCCACTGTTGGGCTGATTCTTGTGTTTGTTCGGGGGGAGCTCTGGGTAAAATTGGCTGAAAAAAAGATCTGGCTCTTTTCATAACTGAGATCTGGTTGGAACCGTTCACCTCAAAGAGCCGTTCTAAAGAGCCACTCGGTCATTAACGTCACATCACTAGTTCTTGGAATTGATGATTTTACTTATTTATTATTATTGACAATATTCATCATATTTTTTTCCTCCCAAATAGTCTTGACAATAGTAAAACTTGTCACTTTTGTAAAATGGAGACACATTTATTTAAATTTGTTTATTATGTTCTATTACAGAGCAACTTCTTTAGCTTTAAATCAAGTTGCTTTTGCCTCATATGTCACTTTGTATTAAGCATAGGCTCACTTAACATCAGTGACCTTAATAAAGTGTACAGTGAGAAATAAAAGAGCATCTTGGATAGATGATGAACTGCGTAGCCGTATGAAAGACAGAGATATAGCTAAACAAACAGCAAATAGAACAGGTCGTCTGAAAAAGGACTGGGAAACATACTGTAAACTACTACTACTACTTGACTAACCCTAGTGAAATAGCAAATTACTTTGATTGATTTATTTGAGCTGTTATTTACAATGAGTTATTATTTACAATATTTACATCATTACATTTACATGATTACAAAAAAAACAATAAAAATAAATAACTCAAAAGGAGTAGGCCGAAGCAAGAAAGCTTATACTGTAAGTCCCTACCCCAATTTGATTAGCAGCATTGATAATTCGAAGCTTTTACATGTCAAAAAAATCTGATGAGACTACAAGACAACTTACAGGTATGAAAAACATAGAGCGAAAATAGAAAAGTTTGTGATTTCTGAGTGTATTTACTTAGTTTTATAGTTTTCTCTTATTTTTTTTAATCATTGCTTATATTACCATTCTGGTCACCATTCTATTGATTTACTTATTGTTTAAGTAGTACTAGCGCACATATTTATTATACGTATATTATCATCACCATAATAACAATGACAATAATAGCATTCTCAAAGTATCACTCTCAAAAATATCATCTTCAAATTGATCATGTTTCTCATTGCTATCATACCTGCTTCAACTGTAATAATGTTTGTTAAGATTGTAATTCATTTAATAATGTATTTATTGATAAGGTGGACAAACTATGACTAAATATACCAATTTATAACTCTGTAAGAAAAACTCATGAGATCAACCCAATTGTTAAAGATAAAGCCAGTATAAATTTTGAATTAAAAAAAGTTAACACAAAGCAAGTGACAATGCATTTAAACTCTTTAGATATAACCAAGCCGGGAGGTATTGATGATTTGGATGGAAAACTCCTGAAAATAGTGGCCAGTTGCATAGCTGGGACCTGTTTGCCATATTTTCAATACAAGCATTTTTCCGATTTCATGGAAAACTGCTAAAGTGATCCCAATTCCCAAAAATGCCACACAAAGTTTGAGTGGGTCAAACTGCAGACCAATTAGCTTGCTATCAATACAATTTCAACATGCATATCGTGTAGGCCACTCAACCGAACTGCCCTGACACAGATGGTAGACGACTGCTTTAACTTCATTGACAACAACAATTTAGTTGGAGCTGTTTTATTAGATTTTAGTTCAGCCTTTGATTTATTAGATCATGAGTTGCTTCTAGAAAAAATAAAGTATTACGGATTTTCATTGCATACCATTGGGTGGTTTTCCAGTTATCTTTCACATCGTAAACAATGTATTTTCTACAACTGTAGTTTCTCTTTTTCAAAACAATTGCAATGTGGTTTACCTCAGGGCAGCTGTTTAGGGCCCTTACTTTTTTCAATCTTCACTAACGACCTGCCACTGGTGTTGGATCATGCTAAAGCTGTGATGTATGCAGATGACACCACAATATACCTGCCTGCTTCATCAGCTGATGTTCTGTCGATCTCCTTAGACAGCGATCGAAAGTCTGTTGCAAGGTGGGCTCATGCAAACAAACTAGTGTTGAATACATCCAAAACAAAAAGCATTATACTGGGTTCTAGTTCTAGTTCTTTCGCTAGTGATTAAGACTATGGTTCTGTCCCATTTACATTACTGCCCAATGGTGTGGTCTAGTGCCTCCGAAAGAGATATTGAGAAGCTACAGTTAGTGCAAAATAGGCGGCACGTCTTGCGCTGAGGTGCTCAAATATACAAATATTCAAAGTATGCACCAAACATTAGGCTGGACATTGGTAAAGAATAGACTACATTTTGCCCTTCTTTGCTTCTTTCAAAATATTCTTGTGTTAAAACTCCCTAAGATTTTATATGATGTACTTGTTTTCAGTTGTTCCATACATACATGTAAGTTTCACACAAGACATGCAGTAAATGGTCATTTTACGCTTCCATCGTGTAACTCTCAGACTGGACAGAAGGTGTTATGTTCAGAGGAATGAAATCCTGGAACTCTCTGCCTAAAGACATTTCTAACATTGCAGACATAAATATTAAAAAAAAAAAGACTATGTGGTCACACTTCAACAAATGAAATATGTTGTAATTGTGTATTTATGTTGTTTTATATTGTGATCTGAGATCATTGTATGAAAATGTGATTTTATAATCTGGACCCCAGGAAGACTAGCCCTTGTCAAGGCAATGGCTAATAGGGATCTTAATAAATAAACAAACAAACAAACAAACCCTCCTCTTTCCGATGTAAAAAGCGATAAGTCTCTATAACCTTTTGTTCTGGAGGTATTCACAAAAGTCACCAGCAAATTAATATTGGCAACATTTGGCCAGTAGCGATATTCCCCTGGGTTCCTATAACGGATGATAATATCGGTCGGGCCCTAGTTTGTAGAGTTCTAAAACACAGAGTTATCATCCCTTCTCAATGGAGACAAAACTCAGCCCCTTCAAATCACGGCCTTTGAATTTTGCTAATTGTGACCATTAGAATCGCATTTTGCTTCAAATTGCTTCAATTCAGTTAATTGTGCAGATCTAGTTTTGCCTGATAGCTTGTGTAAACCTAAAAGAAAGAGGGGAAAAAACATTTTGAAATGACTTCCTGTGTCTAATAATCCTTTGCCTGATACAGCTAAGCATATTTCTATAAATATTCAACATGGACTGAAATGTGTTCTTCCCGTCTGTGCCTCTTGCAGCATCCTGTTTGCAGACATCGTGGGGTTCACCAGCCTCGCCTCACAGTGCACTGCCCAGGAACTGGTTAAACTCCTCAATGAGCTGTTTGGGAAGTTTGATGAGCTCGCTACGGTAAGTTTGAAGCTGAAATTGCAGTCATGGTTGGCATTAGGGTCAGCTTTTTCCCCCTTATTTTCCAGTGCCATGCTATTGTCCAGCCTTATAGCGCAAGCAGCAGCTTAGCATGAGGTCACAGTGAATACTCAAACCCATATGATGCCTAATATGATTATCTCCTGCTAGTGTTGACAGAGCTTTTTAATCTGGGCCAGATTCTCGCGCAGCTAAATGGTGCCTCCGCTGCGTTGGTATGAAGGAGCTGGATGAACTGAAGGTCTTGGAGTGCAGTTCGGCCTGCGCCGGTCCTTTTCTTAGTTTGAACGAGAACAAAAAATTATTTCAGCTCTCCATCTGTCAATATTTTAGTCTTTGTCATTCCAGCGTTAAAAATCCAATCAACTTTCACTGTGAATTTTGCCACTCCAGTTTGCCAAAGCTTTCGAACGCAACGCTTTAACACCCCGAAAGTTCTGAGTCAAACTTTGAATGCAGCGTGTGATTGTTTGCTCAAGCGACTTGGGCTGGCACACTCCTCAGCCCGGGAGAAGGTTGTTGCACTGCTTTATGTAATCTGGCCTCACTTACTTACACTAGGCACATGCCCTTCAAATCCACTAATCCACTGGATTACAACTCACTCTTTTTGCTTTCACAGGAGGTTTCCAGTAATTTTAGATTTCTAGTGCTTGTTTGTTTAAAATGTTTGGTAATAACGAGCGGCTTTAAAATGATGTAGAATCATTGAATTGTTCATCTTCTGAACAAGATGGTGCATATTAGGGTAGCCACCATAATCCTCTGTATTTGACCCATATCCTGCACTTCGTTTGTAGGATGCGCTCTTGTTTTAAAAGACTTTACTGAACCTGGGTTGAATGAGACATTAGCACAAGCTTCAAAGAATATGAACTCATTTGAAAACTAAGAACCTCCGTTTTCAAACGAGGAGTCACTGCAGTGAGCTTTCTTAACTGCTTGGGACTGTTTAGCCATTGTATCTAGCTCGAGCTCTTTCTGGTTCGATAATTGCCTCCTGAACCATAACAAAATATAAACATGAATAACTTTACATCATATAAAAATCAACCTCACAATGTCATAAAACCAATATTTTGATCTGAACATGTTTACCTTTTATCTGGGGACACAAATAGATCATGGTAACAAAAAAAAAAGTTTACCTTGTCTCTATAACTAATTTACTGTAAATATACTTTCCAGTATGAATGGATTATGAATTGCGTCTGGTTTTCAATTAATTTCGTTCGCATTTCCGCTGAGCTGTATGCTGCGAATCTTGTGATCATCTCGAGCGGTTCAAACTTCTCACCAATATTGTTGTCGCTGTTCCCTGCCCCTGATGCCCGCTCACTCTGAGGCCCTTTGGCAGAAAGTGGCAGGCTGCGGTCACTGCCTTTGCCACACACGGCTCTTCATAAATACACTGAGCCACGAGGCGCCCCCACACCACCTGGCCACTCTGCAGGCCTGACAGGCAGCGCGGGAAGGGCGCCAGGAACCCACTGCTCTCCCACAAAGTGCCGACTGGCTGCCGACTCCTCCTGTGTTTTATTTCACACTAGATGGGAGTCTAAAAGCAAAGCAGAGACAAACAAACTGGTCAAAAAAAAAAGTTTGCACCGCTAGCCACAACTAGCAATCAATAGTGACAGATTTGTGACAGTTGTATAAAATCTCCATGACTCCCTTTGCCGTTCAGAAGCAGATGATGCTGCAATGTGACACTTTTTCTGGGTGGGATACTCTGGGTGCTCAAGTTTCACCATAGATACAGACAGCATTGTGTCATAAAAGGGGGCGTGGCCTCACCGAGGGGGAAGGAAGTTTGTTATGGGAACACAATTTGTCCACTCTTTTTAGCCCTTTTCTGGCGACTATGAACTTATTTATCACGTACAAATAAAGTCAAGTCAAAATCAAGCCCATAAGGATGTTTTTTTTTACAGAGATTTTTCAGTGTAAGTGAAAAAACGGCAGTTGGACTAGCGTTAGCATGTAGCATGATGCTAACATAGTGCATTATGTTAGCATTGTTCGTTTTCTAAGTATTAATGGGCTGTTTAACCACTTTTCTCCTCTCTGTGCCTTTGTATCTTTATTTAGTACAAAATAATTCAGCAATTGTTTAAAGCAGTACAAAGTAACTCAAGCGCCACTGCAGATGTTGTAGCATGTTGCGTTTTTTTACTTATTCATTGTCCATGAGAGTAAATACTACGCTGACAGAAAAGACAAAGGGAGACAGGCTGTTAGCTTCTTCTTCGTGATTCCATTAGTGTGTATTGGTAACTCCAACCCGGTGGCAGTCAAGTTGCAACTCTGGTTTTCTGGCCAGAGACACCAAGGGGAGATGAAAGACCCCCAAACATTCCATTAACACTTGTATTACCCCCAGAGGGACTACGAAAAGGATTTATTAAGGTAAACAAGTTACTTAGGTCAGTGGTTAAACTTTAAAGTAGTATCTCCTAAAATATTTGACCTTCCAAGTCCTATCATGATCAAATCAGGACTAAAACACCACAGTAAAAAACTAGATATCTACACATTGTACCACACTATCATGATGAGTGTCTTCTATAAAAGATATTAATGTAAATCAATCTAAACAAAGTATAGTAAAGTAATAGGAGATGACGCCTCCGAAGCCTTTTGCACTTTAATCATTTTTGTTCATACGGTCATCTTAAAAGCAACAAAGAAAAAAAAGTATCTATACACAGTCTGGTGTACTAAAGACACTATTGTTTTATTGAGTGGGTATAAACATTGACGCTTTGTTCTTTGTCACTACCTCAAATGGTGGCCAATTGTGTGGCTACTTTTTTTTTTTTTTTTTTTTTACTTTTTTGATGTCCACAATGCATCTATTGAAATGAGGCAAGATGAAAGAAACAAGCAACAAACAATATTGCCTTTCCCCAATCAAATCTGTCAGCACAAAGAGTCATTGTTGTGGAACATAGTGGATCATACATAACATTTGGTTCTGACCCTTAAAGTTGTGATTTTGATCATATTTCAATCAGCTGTGCCGCCCTACCATCACACATTTGTTTTCCTCTGCATATTAGTGCATTGAATTCCTGTCCATCTCTGCATACACAGATTTGAACTGCATAACCGGACGCTTTGTCAATCTCTGCCCCTCTCTGGCTCGCTTTCCAACCGTCTGTCCTGCCCCAAGAAACAACACATTCTGTCCCTTCTAAGACTGTAGCAGGAGTGCAACATGAATAGTTTTGGACAGGATGTGCCGCGTACTGTGTTGTATTCTTTTTCTACGGCGGAGCACCCCCCTTCCCCTCCACACCTCTCTGTACGCCAGCTCCCCGACTCCTCCGCTGCTGCCTGTGATTGACGTGCAGCATGTCTTTTATGCCCCGCGCTCCTCTCCCGCTCGCTCTCTCCCTCTCTCTTTTTTCCTCTCGTGTTTCCATTTTTAGGAGGCTCCGTGATGTATCTGGCTAATGTCTTTTGCAACTTAGCCAGACTTCCTTGTTCCTCTCCCTTGCACCTACACTAAAAGCTGTGATGGCTCTTTACTCCCCACAACACATTTTGACATTTGTTAGTCTAATTATATAATTGCGAAGTGTTGTGTAATGAATGTGTGAGATTTTGGAGAAACAAATACTTGCAATATTGAATCTCTTTGTCATAGGGCCAGAGTTTCCAAATGCGTCTTTATACTGATGAATTTGACATAAATGCATAGGTTTTGTCAATACTGCTGTAGCCAGTTGTCTTCACAAAGTATTTCCTCTTGCGCGAGATATCATTAGCTGGCTTATGGACTCATTATACTCACTCTCAAGTAGTGATGTCAGAAGGTGGTGTTCTTCTGTTTTTAGTTCAGAAAGATGTACCACATGTTGTTTTCATTTCAATGCTCAAATACACCGCCAAAAAGAAAGGTGTCTGTCTGGATTTAACAATGTTCGATCTGGGGTTGCTGCAGCTGCTCAGGTTTAGATTCAACATTGAACATCCTGAATGACCGGACTCAACGGATTACTTCTTCCCTGATGGCACGGGCATATTTCAGGATGACAATGCCAGGATTCATCGGAGTCCAGATCTTAAAGGAACAGGCCACCGTTTTTACGTACTGAGATATGCTCTTACCTTAGCTTAGATGAGTTGAACGTACCTGTCTGGTCTTTGTGCGTGCGCTCAGTCACGCAAAACGACCAAAGATGTTGTTAGCATTTGGCCTCTCCCAGTATATTCCTATAGCTCCAAACGGGGTGAAGTTAGAAGCGACCAAGCTCTTCCACGGGCACGGACAAAGACCAGACAGGTACGTATCAACTCGTCTAAGCTTAGGTAAGAACATATCTCAGTATGGAAAAACGGTGGCTGTTCCTTTAACCCCATTAAGAAACTTTGGGGCGACAGTAGAGCGGGCCGTCTCATGATTGGATGGTCGGGCCTCTTGTCGTTGTGTCCTTGGGCAAGACACTTCACCCACCTTGCCTCTAGTGACACTGGTGTATGAATGAGAGTGTGAATGGGTGAGTGGTTCCTTGCCCTTGAGAACCCTCATGTAGGTGGAAAAACGCTATACAAGTTAAAAAACAATACCATGTGCTGGAGAAGGCTTTGCACAATGGTCACTCTCTCCAATCATCAAGGTCTTGGTGAGAAAAAATATGTTACATTGGATCTTTTGACTTAGCAGAAGCTTTTTGGAACACTGCCACTGCGTATGCTGGTGTGATCAAAGCTAAAGGCGGTCCAATCAATGACCTTTTTGTGGCGACTTTATTTTTTTGTCAGGCAGTGTGTTTTCAACTACAAAGCATGCTCTGCTTGTAATTAGCTGCTATTTATTGTAGCCCTTTTTCAGTCCTGCCTGCTCCAGATTGAATTTTGTATGTTCAGAAATTAGAGTTTTTACCTGTTTTCTTACACACTTTGAGTTATAAAAGAGTAGTGCCTTCAAAGGAACTTGTGTAGGCCTTGTATAAAGTTTAATCAATTAAAAGACAATGAATGAAACACTAATTATCTATAGCATTTCATTAAATCTAACTAAATGTCTCAATAACAAAGTCTGCTACAAACATGGTGAAAATGCTGCCTCATGAGCAGGTGCACGGATCAGTGCTGAGTCCTGCTGTCCTCTGTCTCTGTGGACCTATAAGCCCAAATTAAACATGGCAGCCTGGCTTGTTAACAGTGGAGGAAACGTCTAGAGTATGAAAACAATATTGTGAACAAATAACGCATTCATATTTTTCATATTTCAAACCCCGTTTTGGTTCGTCGCACCAGCTCAAGGAGCGTGTATAAAACAAGTAGTTTGCAACACAAGCACTTCTTCACCCTGGTCTTCCTATGCTAATGAGCCCACAGCAGATTGCATACGATGCTGGAGGAGTCACATGGTGGAGGTAATCCTGCTCGGGTCTGAATCAGAGCCTAAGCTGTGGCAGTGCAGATTAGCACAGGAAAAGCACAGGGTGAAAGTATGTGGCTTGACTAAGGCGGCCCCATTGCCTATAGCAACTGTATACCTGTATACCTTTCTCTGTCCTCACATAGCCCCGCAGGGCAGGAGGTCACAGTGGCTTACTCTAGACAAAATTAAAACACTGTGAGACGTCAGTGTGGGTAAATAAGGTAAGGTAAAGTAAATGAAAGTTGAACAATGCACTTTACAATTCATTGTTGGGCTTTACTCTTTGCTCATCAAAAATAGGTCAAAGCAACGGCACAGTTTTTCGGGTTTTTTTGCCCTGATATTCATGGTGTAAATACACTGCCTGACCAAAGACAAAAGTTGCGCTCTAATATTTGGTTGCAGCGCCTTTAGCTTTGATTACGGCATTGTTTCGATAAGCTTCTGCAATGTCAAAAGATCCAGTGTTGCATTCAGTTTTCACCAAGATCTTGTATCGGTGATGGGAGAGGGTGACCACTGCGCAAAGCCTTCTCCAACACTTCACAAAGATTCTCAATGGGGTTAAGATTTGCAGGCCTGGTCATTCAGGATGTTCAGGCTGTCAGCTGATCTCATTCTTTGGGCACATAGTTGCTGAACCTATACCTGACTAACTGCAGCAACCCAAATCAGAAGCAGTGTGTGGTGTGTATGTATATATATATATATATATATATATAATATATATATACACATCCATCCATCTTCTTCCACTTTTCCATTGCTGGGTTGGGGGGCTCAGCTGTTGGAGCTGCCCAAATTACATTGCATCAGCCCCTATGTTTCCTCCTGCAGGTTGTGGGTCCACAGAAGGACGGCCTCACCGGGCCTATTGATCTCTCATAAGGGGCTTCTGAACCGCCCTTTGTTTGACCTGCACCTAGGACCTTTTTGCCATGGGAGACCCTACCAGGGGCACGAAGCCCCCGACAACAGAGCTCCTAGCAGCATTCGGGCACTCAAATATATATAAATATATATATATATGAGAAGGAGCAAATTGATTCATCTGAAGGTTGGCGATGTGGTCCCAGCGCACTGTTATTGTTACTTGGAGCAAAACGCTTCACACAACTTGCCTGTAAAGATGTGATAGTGTAATTTGTGTTAGCTTTCCATATGTAATCACTGGGCAGCACAGTGGCTAAGTGGTTAGCGCCCTTGCCTCACAGCTAGAAGGTCCCAGGGCTGATAAACGGACTCCATGTGTGGAGTTAGTAAGTTCTCCCTGTGTCTGCGTAGCTTTCCTCCGGATACTCCGGTTCCCCAACCACTAAAAACATGCTGATCAGATTGGCCCACAGTTGCAGCAGCTCAGGACTAACCCAAAATCTGATCTGCGCAATTTCGTTGTACAATTATATAATGATAATATTAATATAGATAATGATAATATAGTTCATTCATTCATTCATTCATTCATTTATCAACAGGGCAGCTATATTGTTAGAATATAGCATTATTGTTTTTTGTCCCTATAGGCCAGAGATTTTATCTATTTCGTACTCCGATCAGTCATATGGCAGCCAAACATCCTGTACACTGTACGGTTGATTGTATTTACCTTTGTGCTTCTTCATACCCTTGCCCTTGTCCACTGGTGCACCTGGCGAGAGCGTGATCGCGCTCTGCACTCGCCGTGCTCCTCCAAGCTTACTCCCAGGCCTCCCGCGTTAAAAATAGAGCATCAATCTTGTCTTGAGCCCGCCGATGTGCATAATTATGAGTCTTTGTGCCTCTCACATGCATGGCCAGTGATCCCATTACCTCCATGGAAACCAAAAAGGGCCTATGAGACAGTGTCCACAAAAAACCTTGCGTCCCACTTAGTAAAATGAATGCGTTGCTCATAGCCTCCGATAATGGTTTCTATTTGTGAACGCAGCTTGTTTTTTTTGTTTTTTGTTTTTTCCGGGCCCCTTGTATTGTTGTGTCTGCTGCGCTGTGAGTGAATCACGTCGCTGCCTAAATTGAGAGCGATCAAAGTCAAAGTCTGGAGAGTGGGGGGGTGCGAAGAATGGGATAATCAACATGGAACATCTCAGGGAACTATTGTTAAAATGAAACTATGTTTTCCATTCTGCTTCGTCTAAATATAGGCCTAAAATGGACAGCTGATGAGGTTCCAAACATTTTGGCTGCACACAGTCTTTACATAAGTATAAAGGGTGATGATGAAGTAAGATCCATTTTAAGCTTCAAGCAAATCAGCGCTAATGGTGTGATGTTAGAATGGCACTGTGTCCAAGACTCAAAGTTGTTGTTGTTTTTTCAACGTTTGTATTTCGGCATTCATGCTCTTTCATATCTATGCTGTATTATTAACACACTTGTCCATATTGTACATGCAGTTGTAAGCAGAGAAACCCTGACCCTTTCTTTCAGTGGAAAAGCACTGAATTCAAGCAGAGAAAGCTGGTAGCGGAAAAAGCCCGATATACAATGATGGTGGTGAAGGGTAGAAAATGGAGCGGTTCAGGAGGCTGATGGTTCTGCCGCTGTGGTAGAGGAGGGTCAATATATGAAGCTGAAATCAATCAATCAAGTTGTTTGTGTAGCCCAATATCACAACAGGAGTTGCCTCACAGTGCTGCACAAACATTAAAACAATGAAACAAACAAAATCAATAAAATGTCAAGATGGAAGTGAAGGGGAAGATAATCTTATTTGTATAGAACATAACACAAGTCACCCAAAGCACTTCAGAAGGAGTTTTATTTTATTTTATTCACTCCATAAACTAGGAGGTGGTTGAGATGGGGATTGGTTGAGAGGCAAAAAACAGGCTGTACAAGGTGATGATAGAATGTAGCAAAAGAAAAATCCAAATTATATCCAGACTGAAGTTCAGCTAAATACTTGAAGTGCAATAGACCGCAAAATCAGCACGGCCTGTGGCTCAAAGTTGAGCAAGAAATAATAGTTATTTGTTTTCTTTAAACACTCAGGATAAATGATCGTGTTTATAACTTCACTGAAATCACTGGCTTCATAAATCAACTGAAATTAAATGCCAGATCAGAGTTGGCCATGCTTTTTTTTGTACCAGTGACAAATTTGCCTTTTTGTAAAAACTATTCATTATGGTGACAGTTTGTTTCTCTTTCCAGGAGAACCACTGTAGGAGGATTAAAATCCTCGGCGACTGCTATTACTGCGTATCTGGTTTGACCCAACCCAAAACGGACCACGCTCACTGCTGTGTGGAGATGGGGCTGGACATGATTGACACCATCACGTAAGTATATCAAACTATTCAATCGTATACTGTACTTTGTACGAGTAAATGTACTCAAGCGCTGGTTCATTGAGATATTCATAAGTAGGACAAACTGCAGCCGGAATAGCCGTGTGTGTTGCTATTTCTATCTGGCACTTAACTTTGAAAGAGATGATCAAGCAAACAACAGAAGGCTCACAGAAAAAGGAACAACTATGGCAGAGCATAACATTTATTAGATGTTAAGTAAAACCCATTATGCCAAAGGATAGATAGGCTAACCTTACAGACTATAGGAACACCTCACGAGAGCTGCACTTTTGAAGAGCCACTTGAAGAGCAGTTCTGCGCTCAAAGTGTCTTCATCATGTTTTCGCAAAGGCTGTTTTTCAATGCTGCCTTTAGAGGGACCTCAAGACCAAATGGCGAAACACTTTACTCTATTGTCTGTGTGAATAAGTTACCATGATACAGTGATTGGCTGTTTATCTGGATGTAGAAAGTCTCCAACCATTGCACAAAGTTTGCCACGTGGCCATTCATGGAGGAACTAACAGTGCTCTCCTTTGCCTGCACAGGTCAGTAGCGGAGGCCACAGAGGTGAACCTGAACATGCGCGTGGGTCTGCACACGGGCCGGGTGCTGTGCGGGGTGCTGGGCCTCAGGAAGTGGCAGTACGACGTCTGGTCCAATGACGTGACCCTGGCCAATGTGATGGAGGCGGGAGGGCTACCCGGGTCAGTACGGGGGCCGCGCCTCTTTACGTGTAGATTCACCAGCCCCCCGCTGTCAGCCATTCACAGCCTCTGACTCTCATTTTACTGATATCGTTGCTCGCTACAGGAAAGTCCACATCACCAAAGCAACGCTGGAGTGCCTGAATGGAGATTACGAGGTGGAGCCTGGAAATGGACACGAAAGGAACGCCTTCCTCCAAAAACACGAAATCGAGACCTTCTTTATAGTGCCATCTCACCGAAGGAAGGTACGGCACCAGACCAATTATCCCCTCCACATAATAATTACTGTGAACTCTAGAGATGCACTGATTCAACTTTTTTGCTTCCAATACCGATACCGATACTGGGGGCTTGAGTATCTGCCGATATCAGATATTAATTGATACCAAGAGACTTTCTTAAAAGTGGTGACTGTGAATTAAAGTCAAATTTTTTCTTACAAACAAGATGTTATAAATTATGGCTATCTATTAATAAACTGTAATGGAAAAACATTAACCAAGAATAACTGGACTTTTGTACATTAAAGATATGGCTGGCTATTTAGGTTACATTAATATGAACAACTCACTTAAATTGATCTGATCATTACAACTTATGCATAACAAAGATGTTAGATCAGTTATTCTTTCACAGCATTTCATAAACTGAAATACAAACACTGACTTTTATTTGGCTACTTTAGGTGATCAAATCATAGTTTCTGTCCCAGTCTTGATTAGTTGACGTAAGCATTAGCATGTTGCCGCTAGCGTTAGCATACTGTTGCTAGCCACGGCATTTTGCGTGGCGATCAAAATGTGGGAGATAAAACTAACTCAACGATTGAATTCTCCAGGTTCTGCCGTTCAAAATGACATACAGCATGCCTATATTCACTTCGATTTAGTCGGTGAAAGTTGTGTTTTTAAAATGGTGAGCTATCGGATATTATATCTTCTTCTGGTATCGGCTCCGATATTCAATACCAGTATCGGATCGGTGCACCCCTAGTGAACTCACTCATGGTAACAAAATGCTACAACATTATTTGACATGAGTTTGATATTTAATTAACCTCAGACTAACTTTCAAATGAATATATAAATCGCATGCAACACATGTATACAAACTTCTTGGGAATTGTCACTGCAAGGCTTGTCTGGAATGAAGCTCCAAGACAGAAAGAAGAGAAACAAAACAAACAAAACAGTCCTTCAGGGCATCTGCTCTTTCAAATGTGCACAGCCGAGCAAGCACGCAGATGCAGGACCCTCAGCATACATCTCCACGCATGAGACATGGACAGATGAGCCACAGCAGCTGGAAGGGAATTTCAGTCTTGTGCCGGCAGCCGCTATAGTCTCCCCCCTGCTGTCATCTGCTGTGCTTCCTCTCCTCAGCTTCCGTTACATAAGATCATACATATATAAGTTACAGTAGGACTTATTAAAAACCTGTAACATCTCGGTGCTTTTGATACGTAGACTTGCCTAATCCTCTTAATGGCGCTGATGTTAGTCTTCATCAAAGGCACGGCTCAGAGAAGCTAAGCTGCGCTGGAAAGGCAGCTCCTCACTCCACTAGTGGCTTTAATTACTCCCGCCTAGGGACACATAAGAGGCCTGCACATGTAATGTAGTGCTTGGTAAAAAAAAAAAAGTATTAAAATAATAAAATGCTGCTGCTGTATTGTTGTAACCTCACCCTTATCCCAACAGTGATAACATGCACATGCTTCTTAGCCTGGTCAGCCAGTCCCATTCACTTTCTGCTAAGAGATCTGTGCATATAAAGTCTCCTCATTAAATATAATAGAGGGCGGGCTTTATGCAAAGCCTCATTTCTTTTTTTCCTTTTTTTGATTGGCTGCATCCATGTCTAACACAGGGTGCTAGGTCTAAAATAAGTGCGATGAAAAAATATAGACAAATCTTTATTTGGGAAGTTTGTATTCTTAATGTGTTACAAAATTCACATTATACAGTTATGCAAGCTCCAAAGTAGTATGGCTGAAGCAAGACAGCTTACGCGTTACCCATTTTCATTTGTGCAGATTATTCTATTTATTGGTGCGTTCACAGAATAAAAACCAGCCAGAAATCTATAGAATTTGACCTTTAACTTTCAAAATGTGAATGTTCTTGATATGATTACCGTAATATCTCTTCATATAAAAATGGCATGAAGTTTAATGCCCTCTGGCAACAAAAATGAACTAAGTATAAAAATTGTAGCTTTAATTACATAGGTGTGATTGAGCCACAAGATTAATACAGCAAATGTGTGGCCCTACACAACAATACAATTCATTGCACTTAAAACAAATAAATGGTATGGCTGGCCAGGCTTTGTAGTCATACAAAATGTACATTTTATAGTTCACAGGCCTCTCTGCTTTCTATTTATTTACACTTGGCATTGCATGCGTGTACAGTACTACAGTATGTGTGCAATGAGTGTCTGTTTTATTTATTTATTTATTTTTAATGTAAGACCTTCTTATACCCTTACATAAATCTTTACTATGGTGTGTGGGGTATCATGACTTAATCCTTGTTCCCATTTCTATCCGGTAACAGATATTCCCAGGATTGATTCTTTCGGACATAAAGCCCGCCAAAAAGATGAAGTTCAAAACTGTGTGCTACTTACTAGTGCAGCTTATGCACTGCAGGAAGATGTTCAAGGCTGAGATTCCCTTCTCCAATGTCATGAACTGCGAGGACGGGGACAAGGTACACCTCTGTGACCTGTGTTGTTGTGTTGACGTGTCTGTGTCTGTCCCTCCTGTCAGCTATTATGATTGCCCTATATATCAAACATGGATTAGGGCTGCACAATACATTGCCAAATTATCATACACAGAAATCCTTGCACATAAAGGGGCAAAAGTTTAGTTTTCGTCACCAGTTTCTAATTTTAGTTGAATTTTTAGCCTGTTTTGGTCCTGATATAATTTTTTTTAACGTCTTGTTTTGATACTATTTGACCTGTGATTTTGTTTATTTTATGAAATTGGTAAAATATCACAATAGCAATATTCAAGACAGTTATGGAGCAGCACTAGCACAGTAAAG
The DNA here is from genome assembly GCA_007210695.1 of Neogobius melanostomus. NCBI lineage: Eukaryota > Metazoa > Chordata > Actinopteri > Gobiiformes > Gobiidae > Neogobius > Neogobius melanostomus. The sequence goes on along the minus strand of VHKM01000009.1, from coordinate 15,873,768 downwards.
GTAAAATTCAGTCCAATATTCTGCTCACACAAACCGTCACTGTCGCCGTCAGAGGGCGCAAAGTCTCCGTGAACATGCAAGCAAAACACATCTCCAAGTATGTTTTTGATAAGGGTTAAAATAGATTTATGTGGATATGAGGGTGATAGGTTCTCTTTAAACATAAGGCAATAATGTGACAAAACACTGTGGGAAATGTTTTTTGTAGCCGTGATTTGTTGGTCTGTCCCAGTGAGTTTTTCCAGTCTGTGTCCGTGATGTTGTGTTTTCTTTGTGTTCTTGTCCATACTTGTTCACAAGACTGTCATTTGTTGCAATAAGAGTAGCATATTGTAAAGCCATGTTAGAATAATAATAATAATAATAATAATGCATCGGTTTTATATAGCGCTTTTCTGGACACTCAAAGAGCTTTACATTGTTAGAGCCAGGACTGAGTGAATAGGGTGTCAGTTATGTGTCCCATGCTACAGCAAACAGCGCAAATAAGCAGGTTTCAGCATCTACGGCCCACCGCACCGCTGCACACGCAGGGAAGAGAGAAGGGAGAAGTAAATACAAAAAGAGTTACACAAAGAACCCAGCCTACATTTTTCACTTTGATTTTTTCCAAAGGCTCAAAAACGAACAGAAAACACTTGCTGAATTTACTCGCTTGAGTTGTTCTTTGCACTAAAGGCCGTTTAGACGTTTATGAAGCAGCTTCATGTTGGGGGTTTATCAGTCGCCAAAACGTAAGACAATAAAGAGTTTAATTCATATGTAAAGGATAAGAAATAAAAAACTCACACGCACACATTTTCCTGTTCTACTTTAGTGCCCAGAGATTTTAAAAAGTGCTTGACACAGCACAGCAGGGTGCGTTCACTAATTAAGTTAAATGGAAGGGAAGTCAGTCATTTGAAAGTATAATGAACTGCATATATTTAGTGTTGACTCACACCGGCTTTGTTTTTTAAAACTGATAGTGGAATGCTCTAAATGGTCTTTGGCTCTTTTACCTATCTATCGGTTTCTTCTGTTCTGATGAAATCACCACTTTAAATGTATTCATTTTAAGCTCCACTTTTTTTCCACGATAGTCAGAGGCGACACATGGTGCATGTCCATTCAGTTCCTGTATCAACATACCAGTCCTAAGCTCACATAAATAGGTTTTCGACTGGAATGACTTGAACTTAGACAAAATGGTTTATGTTTCCACTGTAATTGCGTCCAAATAAGAGCTTAAATCAGGTACAAATAATATAAACTAGCCACATGTATGAAAGGGTTAGTGTTAGGCATAGTTTTCAATACTCAAGCTAATGGAGATAATGAATGGGTACCAAGTTTGATGAAAGACATTTTACTCTAAACTGGCTGCACTTACAAACAACAGCTACTCATCTCCCATAATCAATAATATCACCCTGACTACTTCCACCACTCCTCCATCGACTCGCTCTTCTCCTCTGTCCTGCCAGCGGAGGGCCATGCGGACGGCTCCGCAGAAACTGCGCAACCGCTCCAACACCAACCAGACCACGGTGACCCAGAGCAGTCCCCGGACGCGCGTCAACCGCTACATCGGGCGTCTGATCGAGGCCCGGCAGACCGAATCTGACACGGCCGACCTCAACGTCCTCACACTCATGTACAAGTGCTCCGAACGAGAGCACAGGGTGAGAATGAAAATTAAGAAAGGAACAAAAAAAAAAAACACATAATATATTAAAAAGAATAGCTAATAAGATCTCTTTGTCCAACAGTACCATCAACTTCCAGACGAGTACTTCACCAGCGCAGTGATCGTCTCTCTGGTGCTAGCCGCCTTGTTTGGCCTTGTCTATCTGCTGATCATACCACAGTGAGTTTGGGTACTGTACATAGGAAAGACATTTTTAGTAGTGTAAATATCTTTTGGGACGATCTTTCATTTTGCCAGCCAGCAACACTACTGAAATAAAATGTAATCTCAAATGTCAAAACATTATCTTGCTTGCTTCTTTCGCTGATTTTAAGATGAGTTTAAAATTAAATAAATAAGAATGAGTAAATGACAACAATCAGCCCCCCCCCCCCCCCCCACACACACACACACACAAACGCACACATTTTGTTGATTATGAGTATTTAGAATCTCGTACAAAAGCAAGAAAAAAATTGCAGCTAATTTCAAAAACTATTTTCTAATCCCTTTTCGCTTTCTCTCAGGGGCACATTAGTACTAGTTCTGCTCGTCTTCTGCATCTGTTTCCTAGTAGCTTGCATCATGTATCTGCATATTACCAAAGTACAGGTAAGGTTTCTCCGACAGCGACACAGTCATACACAAGTGGCGCATAACGTTAATGACATGTCTTCTCTCTCAGTGTTTCCCAGGGTGCCTGACCATTCAGATCCGCACTGCGCTCTGTTTATTCATAGTGCTCTTAATCTACTCAGTGGCCCAGGCCTGCGTGGTATGTACAAAGTTATGATTATACCTGTCTGTTCTCTTTTATGTAAGCGCTTTTAAAAATTATAGTTTGATGGCTTGTTTGTTCATGAAGCACTTGATATTCATATTTAATAACAATGCATACTAGGACTGCACAATAGATCACAAAAATATCGTATTGCGATATTGGGTAATGCAATATCCGTATCGCAAGAAGCCACAATAGATCGCAACATCACTGAAACCTTCATGACTGAGATGACACATTATTTTGGAAACTATAAGTTCAATTTTAGTTAAACATGTCCTAATTTTAGTCGTGTTTTGGTCCTGATGTACTGTAGTGTTTGATGTTTGATTTGACAATATTTGCTGAAAAACTAGTTGCTTACGATTTGTGTTTCATTAGAATGGAACATATCGTGTTGAAATGGTTTAGTGAAATATGCAATAATATTGTTATCGCAATATTATTGCAGCCGTATCGCATATTGCAAGTGACTTCAATATCGTTCAACCCTAATGCATACTACCCAAAACGTCCCAGAACGCTCCGGGCATTTGTTCTTAGGTTGCAATTAGAGATGCACAACACATGGTCTTAAGACAATAATAACAAATAAATAAATGTTTTTCTCGAAAACATGGATTTTTTTTGGTCATTCCCTCAAAACATTATCTTGTTCCCTCAAGATAATATTTGGTAAAAAAAAAAAAAGAGAAAAAAAATATATATATATTTTAGTGTAACGTCACTTCCAGGGCTCTGTATATGAGTGTGCAATATTGCAATAATATATATCACTGTGAATCTTGCTTAACTGTTTCAGCAGGATATCCAATTCCGTCAAATTTTTTTGCATAAAAAAACAAACTAAACATACAACACTGAATCAGGTCCTTTATTACAACCTGCAATAATAAGGAAGTCATTGAGGTTGTTGATACGCTGATATGTGTAGTTTTATATTATGTTTTTGTAGATATGCTTATACATAGTTATGTATGGTTAATAACCTATAAGAAATCCAATTAGATTGTTATGGCATGTGAATTATAACATTGGTGCTCTCTGATGTCACAACAGCTTTCTATAGAGTACGCACTTACACCATTATTATTCTAAACCGACCCTCATAACAAATAACAAATAGCATAACTCAACGTTGAGAAACACTTGACTTCTGCAGCCATGCTGTGACATAATCTGCATACATTGTATAGTCTATAGTCAGTAATTGAGATCCAACCATAAAAAATGGCTATTCATATTCAAATGTTTGTATGGTTAGAAAATGGTGATTAAAATGTAATATAATCAACATGCAGATCATCCTTTGGGTTATTTCTTTTAAGTCTAGTGTCGCCTAACATAAATACTACAATTCAGTGTTCTAGTATTTACCTTCATCTGAGAGAGGGACATAAGCACAATATTGTAGTAACCAATTGTTATAGCGGATCCTCGTGCCTGCAGGTGGGCTGTATGCCGTGGCTGTGGGGCAGTGCCTACTCGAACAGCTCCATTATCATCATCGACGTGGACAGCGGCGCCAACCACACCATGGCCGAGCTGCCCTGCGACGGAGCCCGCTACGCCTTCATCTCCTGCGTGGTGGGCACTCTCACCCTGGCCCTCTTCCTGCGGGTGTCCTGGTTGCCCAAGATGGCGCTCATGGTGCTCCTGGGCATCCTGTATGTCACTGTGCTGGAGCTGAGTGGATTTCGCAAGACTGTGGGGTAATATTTGAGGCAAAACATACACAGTTGTTTTTTGTTGTAGGGTTGGAGCACTGAGACAAGGTTGATCATTTTAAAAGACAAAGTTTGGGTTTGGCGGGGTTGAGGAGAGCAAGTCAAGATTTTCAGGACCTACGAGCAAAAGAATAAACTTTTTGGAGGTCAAGGGGCTGAAACTGAATAAATATAGACATTTTCACAAACGAACCGCTGTTGTTCTGAAGAAAAATCACGGGTTCTGCTTTCCTAGAAACGGCACATCCAAAAGTGGCCATGATGACAACACTAGTAACTTTCTCGCAGTATCACGCACGCTTCCTCGCTCTCACAGCAAAGTCGTAAACCCCTACAAGCGCCGAAACAATGATTGGCTGTGAAAGTTGTTGGTTCGTCACAGATAAGCGGGGACGGACTTGGGAGGAAAATGCGCGTACAGTGAATTCACAGAGATTCTTATCGGCCCACGCACTTCCAGCAAGCCAGTCTTTGAAGCGCTTGCACATGGGCTCATTAGCTCCAAATTGAATCCTGACAGGACAATGTGGGCACCGTGATGGCTTAGTTATTTCTCAGCGAGGCAATGTCAAGGGTGTTGGAACTTATATCATAATCTGGCGGCTTTTATTTTCATTGCAAACAGTAGCACTTGAAAAGGATGCATTTATTTGTCGCACAGAATTATTGCGGCTCGTGTTTCTAGCCGAGTAATCAAGAAACGTTCTACTTTAAAGGGATATTTCAGGATTTTTGACATAGGGCCTCATTTCCTAGTTATCCAGAGTGTTGTTGATTTCTGGAGATATATATATTATTTTTAATTCATGCAGTCCTTTATTTTGAAAAGTTTAGTGGTGCTAGGCTAGCGCATGTCTATGGTAACTAGTAGCCTGCACTAAAAACCTCTTCAAAATCATTGGGTAGTCCTCCAAACGTTGCCATATCTGATTAGTAGAAAGCTCCTTCGTGAATTCCATGTGTAGTAATGCCGGCCGCAGGTAAACAAACTACTGTAGATCCGGTAACCTAGCAGATTACTCCGCCGCTGCGTAGCTTACAACCAGGAAGCTGATGCTGCTCAAATATGTTATTTTAAATGCAAAATTATTATACTTAAAACTAGGGATGGCCGTCTTGAAGCCCGGGATTCGACACCATGTCGAAGTCTCATGGTGCATGCGTTTCAAAACACTGCTTCAAAACACGGTTTAAAACGAGCATGTCACGTGACTCAGACTGAAATGTTTCATGAAACGCGACAGTTTCAAAACACTTCACTAGAGGGCGTCTGTGTCAAACCTTGATCAAACCAAAGGGCTTTGAAAACCTTTCTCCATGTTTGTGTAGTGTTTTAGTGCCGCGCGTGAGTGTGCTCAGATGGCAGAGTTGGTAAAGTTGCTGCGCTTGTAAGTACTGCTCATCTGAGTAGCGTGAGTACGAATCCCAGCTCTGACAGATTGCTAGGTGTCAATCTGAATTACAGACGCTTTTATGTTAAAATAATTGTTAATGCTACCATGTCTTTTATAAAAATCGATTAGCAGAAAGAAGCACTGAGTTGGAGGAAAAATGTGGAACATTTATGAGAATTGCTTCATTGGTTTATTTTTCTATTACCACTGTGAACAATAACACACTCAGAAAGAGTCCAGGTTTTAATGGCAAATAAAATCAAACAGAATGTGGTTTTATTTCACTCACAGACGAATCAATAACGGTTGAATCCTGAAACATTGTAAATGCGGTTGTACTGACACTTTGCCACTAGATGTCACTGTGGAGTGATTGTTTCGAAACTGTGATTCGAGGCTCCGGCACAATCACTTCAAATGCTTTGGAGTTTCATGAAGCTTCACTTTGCCCATCCCTACTTAAAACATTATTCTGTCAACACAGACATTTATATCGGTAGTCTGGTGTTATAAGTGATTTGCCTCAGGTGCACTGTGCTTGGGTCAGACTGTTTTTAATGCAGGCTACTAGTTACCATAGACATGCACTAGCCTAGCACCACTAAACTCTTCAAATATAAGAACTGCATGAATTAAAAAAAAAAAAATCTCCAGAAATCAACAACACTCTGGATATCTAGGAAATGAGGCCCTATGTCAAAAATCCTGAAATATAATACATGACTCCAAATAACACAAAAACAGATCTTATCTCCAAACAGAAGAACCACCGCCAGATGCCACAGTCTGAGAACCCACTGCATACCAGAGCCTTCATGTTTGAGTTTTTGACATCAGATTCTATAACCTGGGCCCCAGCCTTTACAGTTGTTTGGCGTAATATGAGCTCTTCCCTGATTGCGCCGTGTGGGGTCGAAGTCTCCTGTGTGGTCTTGCTCCTATATATGCGCTGACTTGACCGTTGCTCTCCTCCACAGTGGGGGGTCCTTCCACATCCGAGGCTACGAGCCGCTCCTGTCTCTGCTCCTCTTTGTCAGCGCCTTGGCCCTCCACTCCAGACAGCTCGACCTCAAACTCCGCCTGGACTTCCTATGGGCCGTGCAGGTGAGGAGTCCTTACATGTAAGACAAGCTGCCCCGGGCCTCCAGATCTCCTGATAGAGACGTCAAATATTGGGTTATACTGTATGTGGGAGGTTTTGTGTATTTATAGGCTGCCAGCTGTCTGTTCCCTGGCAGAATCCTTTCTAAGAGGGCTGTTCTGGCTAGGTTTCGCTTGGCGTTTCTCTGCAGGAGTGTTTTATCACTGTGAAAAAGTAAACATTGATACGTACATGTATCTACCAAACAGCAGTTTATTTGTGGTTGGAAGTGAAGTTGTGACCCCATGTGGTGGAAAAGTGCAACTTTTTTTATCCTCAATTAAGTGTCGACAATTTCCTCGTGCTATTCTGATATGCGTAAAATTCATCATTATTGTCAAATATGTATACACATTTCACTTTGTAGCATAAATGCACCCAACAATTTCATATAAACAACAATTTGAGAGTAAAGTAAGGCAATTAAATTTCTCTGTATGTACTTGTGATCAAATTGACAATAATACAAACATTGTACAGCCCTACTTACTTAACTGAACTGTTTGTCATTTCAGGCCGAGGAAGAGAGAGACGGCATGGAGAAGGTCAAGCTCGACAACCGCAGAATTCTCTTCAACCTGCTGCCCGCGCATGTGGCCCAGCACTTTCTCATGTCGAACCCCAGGAACATGGTGAGCCGCACAGGTTTAATTTCGCACCATTTTAAAGACCGCACTAGCTCCAAACTAAAGACTGCAACTGTGCACGTGTTTCTTCCGAAGGATTTGTACTACCAGTCCTACGCACAAGTGGGCGTCCTGTTCGCCTCCATCCCCAACTTCAATGACTTCTACATAGAGCTGGACGGCAACAACATGGGAGTGGAGTGCCTTAGACTGCTCAATGAGATCATAGCCGACTTTGATGAGGTACAAACAGAGTCTAGTTTCTGGGGATCTGGAATAGTGAAGCAGCTTTTTTTTTTTTTGACAGCTCATGGACAAAGAGTGTTACAAAGACATTGAGAAAATCAAAACCATTGGCAGCACATATATGGCTGCTGTGGGGCTGGTTCCAACAATAGGAACTAAGGTTTGTATTCGACTTCTCTGTAATTTTTTAGACATTGGAGGTATAAATTTAAAGTCAATGTTTTGTTTTCCAGGATAAAAAATCAGGATACGACCATCTGAGCACAATCGCAGACTACGCCATTGAGATGTTTGACGTTCTGGATGAAATCAACTATCAATCGTACAATGAATTTGTTTTAAGAGTTGGTATGTTTTTTCTCTGACACGTAAGAAAATCATGAATTTCGGGTTAAACTTGTGCAGTGTCCATGCCAGGGGTCTCCAATTTTTTTACTTTGTAATTTTTTATGTTACTTTTACATAACAAAAAGGACATAGAGCTACTTATCCTTTGATCACACTTGGTGTAACTATGCGACTTAGGTGGAGTTCACCAACAAGAGTTTGTAGATGACATTTCAACACAATTACAGATAATTACATATTTCCTCTAATTTATATGCTTTATTATAGAGTACACTGCCTGACCAAAAAAAAAGTGGTCACAGCCTTTAGCTTTAATTACAGCACACATTCACTGTGGCAATGTTTAATAAGCCCCTGCCATGTCAGGGTTGCATTCATTTTTCACCAAGATCTTGTATTGATGTTGGGAGAGTGTGACCACTGCTCAAAGCCTTCTCCAGCACATCCCACAGGACATCATTTTCCATGTGTGAAAATTATGTCTCATGCTCCTGAACCACTCTTTCACAGTGTGAACCCGATGAATTTTGGTATGGTCATCTTGGTTTATGTCTGTGCCATCAGGGAATAATACATCCATTGAAGGAATAGCCTGGTCATTCAGGATGTTCAGGTCGTCAGCTGATCTCATTCTTTGGGCACACAGTGTTGCTGAACCTAGACCTGCCCAACTGCAGCAACCCCAAATCAGAACAGTTAGTTAAAACCAGGCAGCAACTTTTTTTTGTCATGCAGTGTATTTCAACACAAATAAAGATAATCACATTTTTCCTCTTTATGCTTTATTATATTTTTTCTAAATGTTTGCAGGTTGTTTTCAGAGAAAATGCACAGGGCAATAAGAAAATGCATCTAAAATGTAACCTCTCAAGCGTATATAGAAAAATCTTTGGAGAGTTTCGAGGGAAGGGGTGGAGAGCTTCTGGTAGCTCCCGAGCCCCTGGTTGGAGATCCCTGCCAGACCAGACCAGGCTAGTCTATCCCTGACAGTAGCGTTGTCTCTTTAGGTATCAACGTGGGCCCCGTGGTAGCAGGCGTGATCGGTGCCCGGCGGCCTCAGTACGACATCTGGGGGAACACGGTCAACGTGGCCAGCCGCATGGACAGCACTGGAGTACCAGGGAAAATACAGGTATTATTGTCGACGCCCTATATATTAAAACCGACTGTAGTGACAAAGTCCCACTTTTGTGACCACTGGAACGTCAAACTATTTATTATCATGAAGACCCTGTCAGAGGGGATGGATTGCACAGAATTTTGTCCTTGACATGTATTGAAGGAAAACAAAGAGTAAATGGATGATCTTCCACAATGGTCATGACCTACCAGAAGGGGCACAAGAGACCTTCTCTATCGGGGTATCAGTAGCACAGACAAAGAGGTCATGCCTTTGTTGTGCACCTGTACATGCCCTGTAATGGGATGTCACACTTAAGTTCAAAAACAGTAATCCCTCACTATGCAATGGTCTTTAAGTTAGACGTTTCCCTGGTTTGGTCAGGTTTTTTTTTCTTTGCAAACTGTTTAAACACTCACAAAAAAAGCTAGTTAAGCCAATTGTCCTGTATGAAAAAAGTCATTATTTCTCTCTCGTTAGGTGACCGAAGATGTCTACCGCATGCTCAACACCAACTACGACCTGGTGTGCCGGGGGAAGGTCAGCGTCAAGGGCAAAGGCGAGATGCTCACCTACTTCTTAGAGGGCAAGGTCCAGGGCATCGGCACGGTAACCACCTCCTCCGTCATGCGCTCGGCGAGCCTGGCGCGGCGCATACACTCCTGCGGCAAAACCAGCGTCCCCGCCAACCTGGGCAGCGTCTCCTCCGTGGCCAGCAACGCCCAACTCAACCAGGCCAACAACAGCGGCAGCAATAGCCAATGCCTCGCCTCTCCGTGCGTGCCCGCCGTCAGGGAAGTCGTGGAGGAGGAAGACGTGGACGTAACGGAGATAGATATCCAGGTGGTCAATGGAGATGACGCGGTGTGAAAAAGGCTAAAAAAAGTTTGCCTTGATGAAAAAATGGAATCGCCTGGGTTAGAACATGAAGAGCTAACCAGAGGACTAAGCTGCCGGGACAAACCGGTTCAACAATTCAGGACGACATAGACAATCACACATGGAGAATATCGTTCAAAGATAAGGCTTTGGTCGTGTCCAGGGCGTTTTGTTTGTACAGTGCACTAAAGTTGTGTGCATTCATGTCGACACTGCTCATGCTCTCTCGCTTTTGCACTGTCTTTCTCCGATTATGCCAAGGATAACGTTATTAACAATATCAAAACCGGTATTCCGTTTTGCATGCACGTGGGTGTGTGTGTACAGTATGCATGTGTGTGACCAATACAACCTACAGCACAGTATAACAATAATAATAACAACAATAATCACTTTTTATACTCACTGGAATCTCACTTTTTGCAGTACTTTGAGGCATATTTACAGTGAAGTAGTGCACAACTTTATACAAGTGGACAGCCATAGTTGTTTAAAGTAAACCAAAGTAATAATATATGTTTTCTTGAAGTTTGCATTGCCTCACAACACAGCACGTTCAAAACGTGTCTTTTTTATTTTAGTTTCAGCAGTTAATATTTCAATTAGTTCGTTATTTTTCCAGGTGAAGAAGTAACAGACTTTTTTGGCCCACAAGATGGTGAAGTGTGAAAAGGGGTGCAGGGTGGAGAGAGATATTTAGCAGTTGATGAGAGTCTCACAATGATGACTTTAAACTCCTTGGCCAAAGTGAAGCACAAGAAGAGAGACTTAATATAGCAAATTAAGGCAAGACACTAAGGGGGACAGTTAGTTTTTAATATGATGTCTATTTTATAATTCAATTTATAATATAATAATTTATAATTCAATTTAGACCCTTTATTCTCCTTAAAAAATGACTTTTTTCTCTCTGAGGCACACATGTCCCCATATGGGCACATATGCAGCAAATTTGCCAAGTCTCTTCATGCCTGCTTGTATTTGTTTTTGGGTGAAAAAAAAAAAAAAATGACTGAAGTTTATTATACATCATTATACGTCATCTTCATATCAACATACAGATTTATACAAACATGGAATTACCCAAAACTTGCAATACATTTTTCATATTGACAGCAATACGTTTATCAAATCCTTTTCAGTGTTTTGCCTTAATTCTAGATCCATTGAAGAGAAACGGTCCCTTTAAAAGTCGTATGGAATGGAATGTTTTTATATTGTGGAATCGATGCCAAATCTGGACCAAATGACAGTACATGAGACCAGTACATCTTACTGTAAATGTAGTACATGTATCGAGCACATACCACGACTGTAATAAGCCACAATGTATTTATTTATTTTTTTGTCGCTTCCGCATGCCGTTGCTAATAGGCCTATTCTATACTACTCTAGTCTCTTTACGTTGGTGTAGAGCTTTTTAATGGATCTGCAAATTTGTAAATATGACACAAGTTGTATGCCTTACTACAAAAGCTTACAGTGGTTGCAACCTGCCTTTTTAGATATATTCACTTTGATATGCAGACCGTACTTTTTGTACATAGCCAAATGCTGTAAACTACTGTATGGTGTATCTTGTACAGTGTAAAGTTGGGTTATTTAATATTTTGTAATAAAGACAATATTGGTGTATAAAATATAAAAGTTTTCAACCAACTTCTGCCCAGTTTTTGATACAATAATGACAGAATATCAGTACATAAAGTGAAGTAGCTATTCAAAACCATATACAAAACCTTACATTGTTAACCTCTTAACCACCGCCTTAACTGAGCGCATTTTCTTCAGTTGGCTTTACCCAAATCTAAAAGCTTCTCGACACAAGAGCAACTGCCATGCCATCTGCAAATGCCATTTGAAAGCAAAGATCTACAAAACAGATCTAAATTTATTGACGTGTTTTTTCATCGCCTTTTGGTCACATTTTGTTGTGTTTCTTTGCTTTTTTGTTGAGTTTTCCTTGCTTTTTGTCACTCTTTTGTCGTGTTTTCATTTGTTTTTGTAGCTTTTCTGTTTTGTTTTCATCGCTTATTTTGTTACTTTTTTGTTGTGTTTTCATTGCTTTTTTTGTCATTTTTTGTATGGCTTTATTGTTGTGTTTTTGCCACATTTTTATTGTGTTATTGTTGCTTTTCCGATGCATTTTTGTCTAAATTTGACGCTTTTTTAAAGAAGCTTTTAGATTTGGGTAATGCCAAACCGGCGACAATGTGCTTGGTTAAGAGATTAATACAGACCAATATTTCTGTTTTCCAAGCAGAAAAATATACACTATATTACCACTAAAATGAACACTACTTCTACTTTTGTGACATTGTTGAGTTCCAAACAGTACCGATGTTATACAAAGCAAGGTATAAATTGTTAGCCTGATAAACCACACCCACTTCTTTTCTGCGCGAAAGAAGGTGGGTCTGGATCACAGAGAATTGACAAGGTTACGTCACTCGCTGCACCACTATGTTAGTGCAATTAACATTAACATTAGCCAAAACTAATCATGGATGAAGTAGTCGAGGATTTTGCCTCCGCGTGCTCGTGAGTTTATATTATTGAGTTCATATTTTGTGAGTTGGACTACAGCTGTCGTCACGTCCGCTAATTGCTAATTGGTTTATTTGACTGACAATCTGTGCGCATTAAGCCCGCCCGTTCAAACTGCTCCAATTGCTCCATTACCAGACTAACTTCCCTGCGTGGAATGGACAGGGAATAGTATGGCAGAGCCAGGCAAATAAATTGTTACCAAGCCAAATACAAAGAAGGTTCCAAGAATGTACTGGTTGTTATGAATTACGTGACAAATTAAACTTTAGGATTCAGAAACATAGCTCAACTTTGAAAATGTTTAGTCTAACAGTTAATGGTGTACAATTGTGGAATAAACTGGAGATGGAGTTGAAATAATGTCCAAACATCAACCTGTTCAAATATAAATACAAGACTTTTGAAATATATAGAGAGGAAGAAATGCGTTGCCACTAGGGGGAGCAGTAGGATCAATTACTGTATGTGTATTTTTTCCTCTATAATTAAGGAAGAGTCTTGATGCTTGGAACGGTTGTCATTCTATTGCTCAAATTTACAAATTGAGAATTAGGGTAGGCAAGTTATGAATCTGTTGAGATGAATCCTCCCAACGGGCTCAAAACCTTGTCTTTTACTGTACCACTCAGCATAGGAACATCATCTACGAAATTAGCTGTTGGGGCAGCTGGGTGGGGGTTTGTTGATGGGGAGTTACTGCCCTCTACAACTGGCCCGCTCTACACCCTGGCTTTTTAATGCACCACACTATGCAGGGCTTACATCATACTTCACACATAACTCAATCAAATAATATATAATAATAAATAATAATAATAATAATAATAATTAAACACAAATTAAAATTATATTGAGGATGGTAATGACAGCTGGGAAGTAGCAAGATCACGAATATGTACTGCATAGTAACGTGCCTTTATAACATAAAAATAGTGACTTCCGGTAATGTTACCAAGGTTTGGTATTGATAACATGCTAAAATATATTATATATTAGTATATATATATGTATATATATATATATATTAGTGTGTATATATATATATATATATATATATATATACGCGGGCGGTCTCTTATTCCTCCAAGCTCGGGTCCTCTACCAGAAGCCTGGGAGCTTGAGGGTTCCGCGCAGTATCTTTGCAGTTCCTAGAACTGCACTTTTCTGGACCGAGATGTATTTCCTGGGATCTGCTGGAGCCACTCCTCCAGTTTGGAAGTCACTGCCCCGAGTGCCCCAACGACCACGGGCACCACTGATGCCTTCACTCTCCAGGCCTTCTCTAGCTCTTCTCTGAGCCCCTGGTATTTCTCTAGTTTCTCGTGTTCCTTTTTCCTGATGTTGAAGTCGCTAGGTATTGCTATGTCATGTCAACCACCACGGCTTTCCTCTGCTCTTTGTCCACCACCACAATGTCCGGTTGGTTCACCATTACCATACTGTCTGTCTGTATCTGGAAGTCCCACAGGATCTTGGCTCGGTCATTCTCTACCACCTTTGGAGGTGTTTCCCACTTTGACCTTGGGGTTTCCAGCCCATACTCTGCACAGATGTTCCTGTACACTATGCTAAAATATGATGCTGCTAATTGTATGATTGATAATGTAAATGCAATAGGATCAAGTTTTTATTATAGTTCTGTCATGTAATGTCTTTATGTAGATGCTATATTGTAAATGTTGTATTGATTTTGGGGGTGGGCGCTTATAAGCTCTTGCTTCAGCCCACTCCTTTTGAGCAGAATGTTTACTGCTCAAATAAACGAATAAACTAAACTAAACTAAACAAATACTACTACTACTATTCCTCCTTGCATATATTACAACTACAGTACTATTGACGTGTCTCTCCCACATCAAATTCTACTTCCACTGCAATTATGACCAACACAACTACTACTTCCACTGCAACAATTATGTTACTACGTTAGTTTTAAAGCTGCGACTACATAATGGATTTATTTATCCACGCTAGCTCTTGTACTCAAGGTTCAATAATAACTTTTATAGGCTGTCTCCATGTTAGCCTCACTCTATAAAAGTCATTTCCCACACCTCACTTTATGACTCCAAATAACACTTTTCACTCCATTATGTGAAGCAGTGACAGATTTATTGTGTCGGAAGCCGGTTGTCCTGTGTGTCTAGCAGCGCGTCTCTGTCTAGCATTCAATACAGCAGCTATGGAGACATACAGTACTTGCGTGTATTTTTTGGCCTTCTCAGTCACTTATGAAAGCAAATGTAACAAGAAAATAAGAAAGAAGTAAAGTTATCTTGAGCTATGTTATAGCAGTAGGTTAAAAGTAAAAATGGAGGGCTGTAAATGTCACTCTTGGAAGTAACTTATACAAAAGTGGATTTCTTTTCTATTTTGGTTACACTAAAAAACTTGAGCTCGAGTTTGAACTACTTAAAGTGCATGTGACACAATAGTCACAATTTTTGCGAAAGATTTCGCTAAACATTTTACCCAGCTTTCTTTAGTTTGACATCTTTGTAATGTTTATAGTTTCACTTTCTCATCGGACACTGGCAGGAAGTGACGCAGATAGAGTGTCAATCATTTTAAATTGTTGCCGTGCCAACGATGTTATGTCAATGGGAAATAAGTCAAACGGCTATGGAACTTCCTGTCATTAACTTAAAAATTAAGATGAAAATAAAATTTCTTCAATATTGCTGCTTCACTGAAATACAATTATAATTATTACTTACAACAGTTGTTATCATATTTTCAAAAGCATTAATACCTGTTATGCACTTTAAATATTAATTTATTTTTGAGTAGTTTCAACTAGATTATACTAGATTTACTACCTAATATGACCTACATTATTTAGCTTGTTTCATGACTCAGTAAAATCTCTCAACTAAATCTAAACTAGTCAAAACAGGTACAATTCAGATAATATACCAAATTTGAGTAATGTCAACTAAGATTCAAGATTTTTTTATTTGTCAAACCATGTGATTGATTTGAAATTAGATTTCTCTCATCCTTGATTGTGGAGCGGGGGGTGGAGGAAGAGGGGTGGGAGGGAGGGCATGGAGTTCAACTAATCCATATATTCATTTTTTGCAGTGTATTACTTGCCCCCATAAAAAGGAGTAGTACTTTTTGTGTTTTATATGGTCCAAAACCAAAGTAGTACATATTTACTATCCAACAATAGGGGGAAAAAAGGTGTCCAATAGATTATTTTTCACAGTGAGGTGAATAACCCAATCAATCTTTTTCTTACTTTAGTAAACGATCTAGAACGAGTAAGCGATTTATTGTAATAGTGGCTTGTAATGTAGACAGGTCTAGCGTTCAGAGGGGAAATGAGGTGAATGTGTGGGCGTAGGGTAAAAAAACACGAGCGGTTAACACACTGTACTGCTGATATCACAGGTCGATGGGGGGCGACAACAAGGCACTATGGGTAGTTCTGACAACAGTTTCAAGAGAGTTCTACTCCCCTTCATTCATGACCTTGACCTACAGGTTCACTGTCTTTAAAATTGATCATTTTGTAGATTTATAAAGAACATTTGGCAAACTCTTTTACCACTGAATCATTAGGACTTAAAAATCTGTTCTCAAAACCATGGCAAGGCATAGTTTTCCAATATTCTCTCAATTCCAATGCTCCTGGTTGTATGCCCCCGCCCCCCTCCTTCCTCATGTTTGCCATAAAATAAATGACTCATAAAAGAAAATGGGGCTTCTTCATAGGCCCCCTGCGATATCTGTACTCAGATCCTGAGTAGAACTCATTTCAAACTTACTGAACCCCTGCTCTGTTTCCGTCACACTCCACCGACAGATAATAATGGCTTCCACGTCATTACTCATTCGCTCCATAATCGATAGTGGTAGGTTAGCGAGTTTGCCACGATGAATGCAAGTCCTGTGACCCCTATCTCAGCCTATCAACAGCCAAGGACACAATGGAACCGACCAATAGGACCCTTTCTTCCATCTGAGCCACTGTTGCCCCGAATCATGCATTCATCGTCAGCGAACAATGCTCCTATTAGGAGAAAACTGTTTAAAAAAAATAATGGGTTTGTTCCGAAAACTATCAATCACGATGTCTCTTTAACCACTTAACCCCCACCTTAACCAAGTGCATTTTCTCCAGTTCAGTTTTACCCAAATCTAAACGGTCACAGCCTATAGGCCAGAGTAACGCCTCATTCGAAAGCTAAGACCTAGAAAATTCATCTAAATAGAGCTTTTTCCTCGCGTTTTTGTTGCTCTTTTGTGGCTTTTTTTTATCACTGTTTCATCACTTTTCCGTCACTTTTTTGTTGGTCTTTGATGGATTGTTTGGTCGCTTTTTCGTGCCGTTTTCGTCAAACATTTTTGCCACTTTTTCCTCACGTTTTTGTCGCTTTTTTGTTGCATATTTTTCATCTGCGTTTTCGTCTTATTTTCGTTTGACCATTTTTGACCGAGAAGCTTTTAGACTTGGGTAAAGCCAAACCGGAGAAAATGTGCTCGGTTAAGGCGGGGGTTAAGAGGTTAAAGGGACAATTGAAAGCTTCGACAGTTTCAGTCATATTCTAGAGCAGCTCATCTAACAACACAAGCCTAACGTTCTTAATGGGTTTGCTGTTTTGAGCTCTCCGGGCTTCCGTCCTACACACACCTGATTTGAATTACCCAATAATGTGCCATCAGGCAGACTGCCTCCAACTAACCGGTGGAAAGCTCATGACGTATAAATGGATTTCCCAAGACTAAATGTGAGTTGCATGTTTTAAATCTTCGTGTTTAGAAATAGTATATCGTCCAATTTGTAACTGGACTTTTTTTTTTTTTTTTTTGTATTTGCAGTGGCAACGCTTGGACCCCATCCAGGAAGATGATGAATCTGTAGCATCTGAAATTGAGGAAGATGAGGAACAAGAAGCAGCACCCGAACAACCGCGAGAAAGTTCCCGATTGGAGGAGGAAGACGAGACAGCGCAGATATCACATCGAGAGGAAGACCAACAAGAGCTAGAAGAAGGAGAAGAAGAAGGAGAAGAAACTCCTTCAATTGTTCGCAAATCTCGCCGCTCAGAGCGATCTTGGTCAGCACTGCCCCGGTCAACACCAAGAAAGTTTGACTTCCGGATTGTTGCGACACAACCAAAAGTAAGAAGAAAGAGAAGGTCTACGACAGGTGCAAGGGTTAAATTCCAGGTAACTACAAAATAAATTCATAGTGATTTTCGTCCTGGCTACAAAGTTCTGAATGTGTCTGTTTGAAGCAGGATCTGTTTCCTGACTGGGTGGTGCAGCTGATGTTCAATATTGAAGAGGCAACTACACATGAGTTGGTTGTCGAAATGGAAACCTAAGTAAGCAAGGTTATGCTCATTATTTTAAGGTTTTGTTCTGAAGCTTTATTTCATAGTGAGAGAGTAATTCAGTTTCAGCATATCAGACTGTAGTGCAGTTTTCTGTATGTGTGCATCCTCTCCAAATAAAATGTCTGTTTGTTAATCGGCCTTTTTCTTAAAGTTACTGTTCAGTTCATTAGATAACCTCTTACCCCACCGCCTGAACCGAGTGCATTGTCTCCAGTCCGGCTTGACCAAAATCTAAAAGCTTCTCAACTGGGGGCAACAGTGTAATGCCTCGTTTTGAAAGCTAAGACCAACAACAGTGATCGTAACTTTTTTGTCACGTTGTCGCTGCTTTTTGTGTTTTTGTCAGTTTTTTTTTTCCATTGCTTTTTGTTGAGTTTTTTTTTTTCATTGGTTTTTTATCATGTTTTCGCCATGTTTATGTCGAGCACTTTTTTTGTTTTGTTTTTTATTGCTTTTTGTTGCTGTTTTTCATCGTTGTTGTTTTTGTCAAATTTTCGGCATGTTTTTGTCACTTTTTGGTCGAGTTTTGGCCACGTGTTCGTCACATTTTTATTGCATGTTCATCCTCGTTTTCGTCGTCATTTTGACACTTTTTCAAGAAGCTTTTAGATGTGGGTAAAGCCACACTGGAGATAATGTGCTTGGTTCAGGTGGGGGTTAAGAGGTTAAGTCATGGCTAAAATTAAGTTTTTGAAGATTGAGGTTAAAAGCTATTTGGGAATTAACAAAGAAATGTAATAAACAGCCGGCTGAAACCTGTAAACATGACTTCTTTGTCCTCGCCATTGCAGATACCTGTCCTTGCGTGACATTGGGTTTTATGTTAGTCTTGTAACACAATCCGCACGATGTTCGCAGTGTGACGCAGAGCACGTATCACCCATTTCCACTGTTACAAAATACTACATCGAGCAAACAGCCAATTACTATAGTATCTAATTTCAGACAAACATGTTATGATGACCAAGCCATCCATACAGCTGACCTTACGCAATGCTGTTTGTCAGTCCGCCTGATAAGATTGCACAAAGGCTATGCGGAAACAAATGGTACAACAAATGACCACTGTTATGCGTCTTCATGCTATAAATTAAAATGGTAATAAATTGTAATGTAAGTATTAGCGTAAAAAAAAGAAAAAAAAGACTGTTTTTGTTCTCAAAGCTCAGTCACCAGATGGTCGATCGGTTGGCCAAAAACATTCTTGTTTTGATGTGCAATCACTTTATGTCCCCAAGTCAATATTGACCGCAGACCCCATGAACCCAGACAGACGCACGAAAATGGGGTCATCCACCGTTTAAAACCAAAATATTTTACACCTACACTACATCAATGATTAACTCTTTGCGGGGGCTGTATATAATATACAAGCAGCAAGTGAGCGTTGATAGAATCCTAAAAAAAACAACAGGAAACTGTGAAGAGAGTGACAATGACTGAAATGGGTACAAACCTTTTTGTACTTTTGGTGATTTTGGGTGCGGTGAGGTCAAACCCGGTGGTAGGGCCCGAGCCGGTCCGGTGCGCGCCGTGCTCTGAGGAGCAGCTGAGCCAGTGCCCGGTGGTACCAGTGGACTGCAGGCAGGTGCTGAGGGAGCCGGGATGCGGCTGCTGTATGACCTGTGCGCTGGAGAGAGGGGCGTCCTGCGGGGTCCACACTGCCCACTGCGGAGACGGACTGAGGTGCTCTCCCAGACCAGGGGAGGTCAGACCACTGCACGCTCTCACCAGGGGACAGGGCGTCTGCACTGAGGACCTTGGACAAGGTATGTTTCATTGTTACTGAGATCCACTAGGCAAGAATGTAAATACTCAAATGTTACGATGCTATAGTATTTATCATGTCACCTTATTTTCAAAAGAATGAACAAACTTCAATAGATTAGAAATTTAATAACAATTGTTATGCGTTTTAATGTATGTGCATGTAAATGTGTAATGTACTATCCAATATGAAAAAAGAATATACTTGGCATGAGCAAACATGAGATAACAATGAATACATAGGCCTATTTCCTTATAAATATAGTATCCCATTAATAAACTGCAATATTTTACTACACGTCACTAAACATTTATGTGGCTGTTGTGAAAAATCCAGTGAGCAAAGTCATCTGTTCAACCATACATTTTTTTGTTTTTGAACTAGATGAAACAGACGTTGAAAGAGAGCACAGCTCCCTCCAGAACCTGTTAGCTTCTGCAGAGGGTCAGGAGAGCATCAAGGCCAAAGTTAACACCATCCGCAACAAGCTGATGCAGCAGGTGGGTGCAAAAAACACACAACATGGAGCATGCAGAGCAGAATACACAACATTACTCCCCTTTGTTCCTCTAGAGGGCGCACTTGCTATTGATAAGCAACACTTTAATGTGGCGGCGTCTTCCTCTTTTCTGCAGGGCCCTTGTCAAACTGAACTCCACGCTGCGCTGGACACAATAGCCAACTCTCAGCAGACACTGGGGGAAGAGTTCACCACCTTTTACCTGCCCAACTGCGACAAACACGGGTTCTATAAGGCCAAGCAGGTGAGATATTACATCCATGTCCATATAGGCTGTTGTCAGATGTTATGCCTTGAAGTAAACAACTCCACCAGGCCTTAATATAATCGGTATGATATTAATAATAACTAGAAATGCAGCAATGGCTGCGCCATTGCGATTGACTGCGGAACTGCGGGAATCGAATGCAGAAATTGCATAAATTTGCATAAATTGGTTAATTTGCATAATCTAATGTTCATAACTGGTGAAATTGCATAAACTGGTAAAATTGCAGAAAAACTGTAAAATGCATAAATTGGTTAATTTGCATAATCTAATTTGCATAAACCGTTAAAATGCATGAACAGTTTAATTGCACAAACTGTTATGTTGCATAACTGGTTAAATTGCAAAAAAAACGGTAAAATGCATTAATTGGTTAATTTGCATAAATTATATAAACTGCATTAACTGTTTAAATTTCATAAATCCTAAATGGCATAAATTGTTATGTTGCATAAACTGGTTAAAATGTGTTAACTGGTTAAAATGCGTAAACTGGTTAAATTCCATAAAGTGGTTAATTTGCATAAATTGTTTATATTGCATAAACTTTTTAAATTCCATAAACTGGTCAAACTGTTGAAATTGCCTAAATGCTGAAATTGCAGAAGCTGCACAATGGCTGAAACACATGGAGAGCCAGAAATCCTATTAAAATACATTGGCTGGATTCGCCATACACACTAATGGAGCAGAGACCACATACACACCAATGCAAAAATTTCAAATTCCTGTAGAAAAAAACTGGAAAACTGCAGAAGGCCAATTTTTTCTCAAATCCCACAAGTTGCGGAAGCTGAACATGCACAAGTTGCAGAAATTGCAGAAATTGCGGAAAAAAATGCGGAAAAGCATGAATTTGCGGGAGCCCATTATGCGTCAATGGGAAAAATGTGCGGTATTTCGTCGATTGTGGAAAAACCGTAAATCGCAGAAGTCCGAAAGTAATAGCAGGATTCTCCTCAACATGCGGAACGTTTTGATGCATAACTTGCAGAAATTGCACAAAGCATGAAAGTGCTGAAAGCTGCAGAAAATCAGGAAAATGTGTCGGTATAATAATAATAATAAAGAAACGGAAACCAATAATTGACTGCGGAAAGTTCCGCAGTCAATCAATGACTTTGTGTGCAGTGCGAGTCGTCACTGATCGGGCCACGGGCGCGCTGCTGGTGCGTCTCCTCCTGGAATGGCAAGAGGATCCCGGGCTCAGCGGACCTGCTCGGAGACTGTCAACAGGAAGTCACCCACTAAAACGGTGTTCTCTAGATTGATGCAGATGAACTCAATCACCCGCCCACCCGTTTCCTTTTAATTTTATGTACATGATGTTATCTATTTTTCACTCTTTATTTATTCACTTGTACATTACCTGCATCAGCCATTTGTTCATTTTTAGATATTTATACGTTTGTCTATTTTTAACACTGTAAATAGGGCTACACTGTATACATTTGTGTTTTCGTCTAAATAACTCCATTGCTCAAAAACCGCAGGTCAGCGCCTCTTGCCAAGCCCAGTTAGGAGTGTCCAGGATGCGTTTCTTTTTTTTCCTCCCCCTCTCCCTCTCTCTCTCTTTCTCACATGTATTCGTTCATTCACGAAACAACACAGCTGCTCATTCATTCAATCTGTTGACATTGTCTGAATGTATCTCCATTGGCGTTTCCTCAATGGCTGCCGGGGGAAATACTTAAAGCGCCACAGGTATGTGCACAGTGGCCCAGCACAAACATATCAGGGCTCATCCGGGCCGCGTTGAGGTCTGCCACCGGCTGCATCTGTCTACCTCCACTCACCTCTGCACCTCCACGGCCATAGCAGCTCACATATCATGACTTATATGTTTGCCTTGTGTTATCTAATATTTATTATGGTTCAGTGTATGCGTTTGTTGGCTGATCATGTCAGTAAGTGGACAATGGACTACTGTACCAATGCTACTTACAAAAGAGTAAGAAACTGCTATTATTGAGATATTGTATGTATTTATGATATTACACGTTTATCAATATATTAAAAATGAATGCCGATTCCTTCATATGGCCTTATTGACATTATGTTCATTATATTGTTTGATTGCCGAAATAAGTCCATAAATACTCACATTTCCCTTAATAAACATACTATATTTTCCATAAAGTGATAGTCTAAGTTTATATGTTTTATAAATTAAATAGATTGCGTATGATTGGCCGCCTGGGCCTGCACTTTGATGTAATATTAAACAATTATATATTTTTAAGTCCCTCGCTTTGCTGATCCCAGCAACTAATCAGAACCCCTGGTGCCATAACTTTGACCAATGAGAGAAGCTTTTGAACCAGCCTGTCAATTACATGCACAGGGAACGAGGAGGGGCTTTCAGGTACAATCCGGGAGGGCTGGGAGCTTGATTATTTACTTTTTAATATATATCTCCTCATTTTGCAATCTTACAGACTATCACTTAAATAAAACATTCAAAATAGACGAACCACATGTGGATCATTTCATATTGCCTTTATTAAGTAAAAATAGTCTCTGGTAGTTGCATTTTACAACAGCATAAGTTAAAAGTGATTAAATTATCCCACTGAGATTGAACATAGGGGTCTGTGGACACAAAAGTTCAGCTTATAAGCACATTGACATTAAAATGGCAATGGCCACAGAACAAATAATGGCAATGTGCTCGTATCTGTGGCTCAAAAAGCTTAATATACTCTCTGTGGTCGGAGCTGTACAGTTGCAAAAGGCAACTTAAAATAAGAAACGTTCGAGATAACATAGAGACCGGTGTGTTTTGGCACATTCCTTGCTGTTCAAATGCATTCTTGAAGTATACAAAGTGCGACAAAAACACATCACATTTCTGTACACATGATTGTGCGTATTCATCTCGGAGTCAACAAAAACGTGAGTACTCATAAATAATGTCCTCTTTGCCTGATTTAGAACACAAATAGCTTATTTTAGAAAGGTCAACCCTTGCAGAAAAGTACAGCGTGTATCTGCGATGGGAGACATCAGTCCTCCCGGTTCTCTTCCTCTGCTCCTTCACTCTGAAGAAAAAAAGCTCCCGCAGGCAACCGGTCCGCTCAGCAAACATCCATATATCGGCTGGAACCATCTCCTGACCTCTCTCCAATATCCTCAGTGTCTCGGTTTGTTTACAGTTCATCTCGCTGGCACTCCCCTCCCTCCCTCAACTCCTGCTCCTACTGGCTCTCGGAGTTGTAGTACTGGGCGTCTCCTGGCAGGGGCTGCCCGTATTTGTCCACGCACCAACACAAGCCACGTTTTCTGCCTTTGGATGGACGGCACTGCAAGTAGAAGGAGAAGGAGAGTTATAGCGGCTTGACGAACTCAGCTTCTTGACTTCAGAATTAAGAGCCATTCTATAAAGCCGGCAGTAGTTAAGAGGCACTGAAGGCCCTGTATTATGCTTAGAAAAACCTAACTTAAAATGACCTACAGTATATGTATGGGAACTACGCAACTAGAGACATCAATTTAAAACCTTTTCTATCAATTTAATGCGAGCGTTCTGTCGTTATCATATGAAAATCAGACAGATAATGATTGAAAATGACCATATTGTCCATATTTTTGGCGACAAACTCTGAATTCAAGAGTCACGCTTAAATGTATGTGTTTGTTATGGTGATTCATTACATTGAAGAAAAATCGGATATATTATTTAGACGTGAACAAGTTACATAAAATTGTTTTTCCTTGTCTTTTGGGGTTCAAAGCTCAAGAAATCAGGCCTGGAAGTAGATATTAAAATATCCAGAAAAAAACTTTGAGTATGCAGATGAATTGGTGTAAGTTCATTATGTTCAGAGAAAAACGAGCCTAAAACCTCAAAATTTAGATTGTGCATTGTCTTCTCTTAAAGTGATTAATCAGAGTATCCTAGTACTGTATCCTCGCGCGTTGACCAATGAGACAAGCTTTTCCTGCGAACCAGCCTGTCAGGCCCATTCAGGATGGAGGGGGAGGAGCTTTATTGTTTACTTTTGAAAATTCTGTTCCTGTTCTCCTCAAACAGGAAACTTACAGAGTATCACTTTAAGAAAGAGATGATCTGCAGTGGAGCCAATTTGAGCACTGATCAGACAGTAGGTTGAACATAGAGGGTCACCACCTCATGACATCACTAGGTGGTGACAAAGGTTTTTTGCACTTGAAAGGAGACAGCCTGTGTGTCCAGAATTTCTCAAACAAAACACAATCCAGGTATGATCTTTATCAGAGGGCAACATCGCAACATGGTCAAAAAATGTTTAATATGTCAGTGTAGCGGTGAAATTGTGCTGAGTCGCGGTAACTCAACACGCTGCGGTATTTCAAACTCACACATATAGAGAGCCCTTTAAGGTAAACAGAAAGCTGGTAAAATATTTGCTTAGTGCCGTTTGTGAACAACTCCGAACCGAGATTCTATTTTGAGGCGCTTGGTGGCCGGTGCGAATCATCTGTTGCTGATTATACCCCACAGCTCCAAATTATGGGTACTACAAATGACTTACTGAGTCTGTGGAGCTACCCAAGGGCTGTTATTTTACTGCCAATTTTACTAAAGGTCAGCCTCCACTCTAGTAAAACATGCAGCCATTCATTTCGAGGGCTAAAGGCGAATGCTCGGTACTGGAATCAGGGGCTAATCACTCTGGAAGTTGGTGGAATTTATCAGTGCAGTACTGTATAGGGCTGCACAGTTTTGAAAAAAAAAAAAGTCTTGTGAGGGAGATTTGATTTGACATGTGTATATAACAATCACGACTGCTCATAACTGTATCTGCTAATCAGATATAAGAATCGCATTTCAGAACATGGCTTCTAGATTGCAGGTTTTACAGAAGACCCCATTGATAAAGGGCATTTGTTTTTTGTAAAATAAGTAAATACTGTCCTCCTTGTGCTGTCTACTAAATCAAATGATTTACAATTTTCTAATTGCGAGCATTCAATCCGCTATTTCGATTGGATTGCGATTAATTGTGCAGCCCTAGTGCAGTAGATGTAGTCCCTCCCCCAACCTTTGCACAGACAAGGTTTCAGTTAGTGGGCCAGTGCACTTTTTGTAATTGACTGTGGTTGTAACTTAAAGCAAATAAAATACGAGTACAAATTGTCCAGCCGGAAAAGTCCATTAAAGAACAATTTGTGCATGGGTCCAAGCTTTGTGGTCCATATATTTTCACTTATTAACAAGGAATGTTATTTTTTTCCCCTCCATAACCATGAGACAAAAGTCCAAATTAAACTAACCAAAGTGAAATGTCTACTCTTTTTTACTGCCCCAGGGCTCCGCAAGGAACACTGCGTCCGTTTTACATAAACAAAGACAATGAGGCTGGCGTTGCAAAGCCGCTTACGGGATGATTGTAGGTCAAAAAGAACACTTAAGCAGGAGGAGGAGAAGAAGTAAAAAAAAAAAAAAAACTGCCTTTAGTGATGCAGTGGCGCGGGAGCCCTAAATGCCTCCATATGAACGCTCTTGGAGAACCACTCATTTATTACAAACCAATCGTGGGTGAACCATGTAAGCGCAGGGGATGGCTGCCTGCTCTATTTCTGGCTTCGGAGTCTGGCAATTATGGGGCGAGCGCATTGGGTGCCGCGGCCACCTTGACGTCTGTCTCCCTGGGAGGGTTCCCGTTAGCCGGCCAAGCGTCGCGCAGCCGTGAGCCTCGCTGGGGTTTGGGCCCGCTTGTGGTTGCAGTCTCCCGAGGGGGGCTGAGTGGCGGAGGAGTCCGACCTCACTGGTGTAGCGAGTGGCGCAGTGATGAGGCTCTAATAAGGAGCGGTGAGCTGCACGAGGACAGGCACAACTGTGTAATTGGGGACGCAGCGGGAAGCTCTAGGATACGAGTCGAGTAACACTGGGGGAAAAAAAGGGAAAGCCCTTCACTGCATTCAGACACACTGGGGAGCTGTGCGTAGGGAAATAGATAGAAGAAGATATTCTTTTGCTGTTCATGAGTCACGACAACGCTCACACAGTGGGAGGAAAATGTATGTGAACGCTTTGGAATTTCTCATATTTCTCCCTAAGTTGCTCATAAAATGTGAGTAAACAGTGTCTGCTTAAACTAATACCGCCCAAACAATTACATGTTATCATAGTTTTAATGGCCATAACATGTAAACATTCACAGGACAGTGTGGAATAAGTAAGTGAACCCCTGTAGCAGCAATAACTGCGTTTCCTTTAGTTGCAGGTTAGACGCTCACAACGATCAGGATGAATCTTGGATCATTCCTCTTTACAAAACTGCTGCAGTTCAGCGAGTTTCCTGGGTTCACTTACTTATTCCACGCTGTCTTGTGAATGTTTACATGTTATGGCAATTTTTTAAATATGATACAACGTAGAAGTTTGAGTAGTATCAGTTTAAGTAGACACTGTTTACTCATTCTTGTGATTTGAATAAAGATCTGACCCCTTTTTATGACCAATTTAGGAGGAAATGTGAGAAACACCAAAGCGTGGATACACATTTTCCTCCCACTGAGTACTTATGTTTACAATTTTTATATCTTTGCGTCCTGTAAATGTGTAAAATCTGTATATTGGTATCTATTTATCTCAATTCTTACTCGCTTTATTTATATTATTGATTATTAATCGTACAGTCGAGCACTCATTGTATCATTGACTGCGCTGTGACCAAGAATTTTCCTTTGCAATCATAAAAGTTAATCTGAAATAGTCTTAGATATGTTTTGTAAAAGAAACCTTCTATAGGTATTTTATGATTATGATGTGTTTATAGCTTGTTTATAGCTATCATCATGTCAAATTTGCTTAAATGAGTGCTGCATTACTTTCACCTGATTTTCATTGATACATACATTACAGCCATAAAGCTAAGTAATGGGGGGGGGGGGGAAAGAGCTTAAATGTTCTATGGTATCTATTTTTTGGCCTTCAGGCCCCAGGATCAGAACTAGTTTGGTGTCTAGATGATGGGTCCACAACTGGCGGATCGGGGCCCAAAAGTGGGTCATAGAACCATTTTCGGTGGGTCGTGAGCTTTTCCCAGAGTAAAGAACATTTCTTCCGTTTGTTAAATTGACTGATGAGGAGTTGTTTTGATAATGATTTCAGTTTTATAGGCTTTTTCATTGCATAAGTCAACAATGATCTGAGGAGAGTTACAGTATCAATATATTTAATACATTGAATGGCAAAGTGTTATTTTGTTAGTTCAGTTATTTGGGTCGCAGCTTGTCATTCTTTGGTGATGGTCGGATCCAAAGACTTAGACACTGTGAATATCATTGAAATCTCTGTGTGATGCACACAGTGTTGGCTGGCGTTTGGTAAGAGGGCGACAGACTACAGATGACTGAAACAAAACACTATTTCCGGTATGTTTTTGATGCAGTTTTAGCATTATAACACCTTTAAAACCTCAGCAAAAGTCAATATAGCATAAAACAGGCTCTTAAAAGAGACTACACTGACTTTTTTTTTTTAACAATATACCTATGTAATTTCCTCAAATCGTACGTGCAAAAGATGTAAGATGTAAAATAGTCTGTGTGAACATCTTACCTGCTTTTTCTTATAGAAGCCCTTCTTGTCGCAGTTTGGTATGCGAAAACCTCTGGGGTTGAGTATGTCTGTAATCTTGAGGCTGCTGAGTATGCTCTCAATCTCTCTACGACATGGACCCTAAACATGAGAGAAAGCAGACATGGTCAGAGTCGTTAGTGCTGTTTACCCAACACATCTCATTTACACACTCTCCCTACAGCATGCGGCCGACTCATGGGCCTCATTTAGCAGTGACGAGGCCAAGCCGGCTGCTCTCTAAGTGGACATTAACAAAGCTGACTCACGCTGCAGCGCATTCTGAACATTGCTGTAACAATCGTATCTGCGACATGAAAGAGAGATGAAAATAAATTCCTCTGGCTCACTTGTACAGGCTTAACAGCTTTGCAAAGCTGCTTAAGGGCCTTGCACTTGACACAAAGCGAACTGAAAAGAAGCTCAAAGAAAAATCCAAAAGCCTGCTCCTTAACTCCCCGTTCTCCAGTCACTAATCAAAGCCAGGGTTACTTGTGTGTACTCACTTCATTGGACTAAGACTGGTTCAAATAGCTGCAGGGCTTCCCAATATGCACTCACATGGGCCAATCCATCACTGGCTGGCTCTAGGTACGGCCGGCATGCGGACGCCTTGTGGCCAAACAAGCGCCTGACCCGGGTCAGCCGCAGGGCCATGGTACGCACACGCCGTCATGCCATACTAATGCTCACCACGGCTGCCAAGTGCCAACACTACTGCCCCAAACATTTCATCACCGCAGGGAGCCAGAGGACCCAAACACAGGGCAAGAGCAGAAAAAACATTCCTGGTGCGTGCTGGGCAGCGGTTTACTTACATACTCGGGCTGCAGTTTGGTCTCCAGAGAAAAGTTCTGCTGGTCTGTGATGAGCGGCCCCGGCACCACCTCTAATTTGAAGCTCTGCATTCGCTTGTGCTGCTCCTGTCGCAGCATCTCCGACTTGGCAGAGGGAACATAGGGGTGAAGCTGAGGTCCCATGGGTGCCAGGGGGCTGTGGGTGCTGTATGTGGTCTGGAGGCCTAAGCTTGTGGCATTCCTGTCTTCTTCGAGAGTCTCAATGGGTTCTGCTTGAGTCAAACAACAAATACAGTAGAGTTATCCATGCTATCCCCATTTCGTCAGCAGATTAGAGACCAAAGAGTCATTCTTAAGGCAATTCATTCAGTAGGCTATTCTTTTGTAAGATGCATTGGCAACACTAGGCACATACCCAGATAGGGGTAAATACAGATATAGAACTATAATTCTAGAAGTCATTTTATCATCTTTATGTTCTATGCGGTCTCCTCATTATTTCAAATATTTACTTTATTCTGTTCAAATTGTTCAGTGTGATGAATTTTAGCATTGTCCAATAAGCAGAATGAAAACAAAAGAATAGGCTATGTAAACATGGCACACATAAATGTCTGCATGCTACAAACTTGTCAAACAAAAACGCAAGTATAGTCTAAATTCCCCATTATCTTTTAACATTGTCATCAATGAAGGAAGGCTTACCTGGGAGCTCATTGACTGGGGGAGTCAGCCTGACTGCGGGACGTTTGCTTGTAGCGTTGGCGCATATGCCTCGTCCTTCCAACAGAGCCTGTAGAGGTTTGGTCTCCCCGGGCTGCGGCTGGCAGCTCAGCCCAGTGCCGCATCTCCCCGAGTACACCCCGCACGGCTGCCCGAAGCTCAGCGCGCACGTCATGCAGCATCCGCAGCCGGGCTCCCGTACTCTCTCGGCGCAGTCCTTGGGCAGGGGTTTACACAGGAGTCGAGCTACGGCGTCGCACGGCTCGCAGCGTATCACCGGCCCCACCGCACTTGACCTCCGCGTGAAGGATGCGAGTAAGGAAATCAGGAGCAGCGCGCAAAAGCAGCACGGCATAGCGGCGCACGAGAGTGATGTCAAACAAAGTGAAGAAAGTTGTCTGACTCCGGGAGCTCGCGCTTCTCTGTAATTCCCTTAAAGCCACTGGACACAACATGTGAATATATAGAGACGGTGACTGTAGGCACACCCCCGAAAGGACTTGCGGTCGAGTCTGAGCTCACAGCAAACACCGCCGAGCCACTTCGCGGACAACTTCATTCAGAATTGCGAAACAATCAGAGGTGGGTAGTACTCCGTTACATTTACTGAGTACATGTACTGAAGTAACTTTTTGAATAAAATGCACCTTTGCAACTATTGCATTAATGACTAATATTAAAATGAATCTGTAAAAAAATACTTGATGAGTAAATATTAAAGTGACAAATCCTGATGCAGTTCGTGTTTTGTTCATTTAATTCAACAGAATGATTTCTTTTTATGTTATTTTTTTGGTATTTTCTTTGAGAATATTACAATGTTCACATATTGCATGTTTTGTTTCTCATAATTGATGTAACTAATGAAACATGACTCAGACTTTTACGCTCAAACAGCTACTCACAGTACTCAAGTAGACTTTTCTCCAAGTACTCTTTTACTTCTACTTGAGTAAAATTATTTTAAAGTTACTCTTACTTGAGTAAATATTTTGGTTACTCTACTCACCTCTGAAAACAATAATACAAAAAACACGATGTACCTAAATAACTCATTTATCTGTGCATTCTACAGGGGCGGAGCTAAAGGTTCTCAGGCACATAGGTGAATACGGGGCCCCCGTTTTCTGTCAGATTTATAATAGTTGTTGCATATATTACATTATTATTATTGGAACACACATACATTATTTATTTAGGCTATATTTGTGTCATTTGTAACACGGGAAGATGATTTAATATTTCACAGTGGTCTGTGTACTGCAAAAGCATGTGCTGATCCATTTGTTATGGTTTAACAACTGTTTAAAATTAGAAAGGTAGAATTGTTAGAATTTAGGTAGAAGGAAACAAGAAATTAGCTTACGTACACAACAAAAAGAAATGTTTGCCCAATGAAAGTGTATTGCAGGATAACAATGCTCAAGAACAAAAGTAATGTCTCCACTACTCATCATTTAACAACACAATAAAGCTATTTAGGTAAGGAAAATACACAATATTGTGCAATTTTATAGAACCATATTAAAGCATAATCCCAGGCTTTCATTGAGCTAAATCATGTCAGTTTAGCTACAATGATGTGATTGTATCATTTGTTGTGATGTGCTGCTGAGAAAAGATCCTGTTTGGACCTTTCATTACAAATGAATAGCCATATTCAGGCTTATACTTTTCTCTGATCCCTCAGCGTGTAATGTTTACAAAGCAGAAAGTGGTCAAAATAGCACTTAAAGCAACATGAATGATTATTTTCAAACTCTGTGCTACTCTCTCTGGAAGGATAACACTCTCATTTGCCATATGCAGCGAGAGCCAATTTGAATGAGAATTAAACCATGGACAGTCAAGAATTTCTGAGACATAAAGATTCTCCCACTGCTCCCCAACATGCATTAAACATGGCTTCACTCTGCTCTGAACTACAATGCAAAACAAACAGATATGCATAAGTGTGAAAATTCCTGAATAAGTACTCAAAACTATTATGGGTACAGATGTGGGGAACTCACAAAATAGCTCTGAAATAGCTCACTAAAGTCCAGCAGGATGGGAGGTGAGGTGTACACTTGCTCTCGCTTTTAACATTTCTTGGAAGGCCTTCTCAAATCAGCTGCCAACAAGCCCTGGCCTCGCGCCGTGCCGCCTGTTAACAGACGGCTCTACAGCAATGCGCTGGAATTCCAAACATTTGTCTCATATGTTGGGCTTTAAAAAAAATGGCGGGCTGATTTCCCTCTCCACCTGTGCATATTCCCCATAGCAGGAAGAGGAGAGCGGTGGCCAGGCGCAGGCTAATGTACCAGAGGAATGTGGTCCCGCAGAGAAGCAAGTGAGAAGAATGTGCTTTTGTGTTCAGGATATTGCTGTACATATGTTTAAAGGCTCACATTCTGTAAAATCTAAATGTTTCCTTTACATTTGTTTTCTTTCATCCAAACATGTTTGAGTCTCCTTCTCGAGACCACAAAAATACTTGCCCTCCACCTGCTGATGTCATGACTTGGTGCTCCTGTGTCTAGGCAGCTTCAGTTGATGCATTCTGATCATTTCACCGTTCAAATTGCCTCTACAAGGCCTAAAACAGCTTCAGATTACATTATGTAGAGCTCGGGATTGTGTTGATGACACGTCAAAACTGATGAGTATTCTGGGAATAGTGGCACATTCCATACCAATAAACCAATAGAGATTTTGAAATGTAAGTTATTAAGTTCTGCTGTTTTCTTGTTTACTTAGTGTTTTTATACCCTTTTGAGGAGTGTAAATCTATGGAGGATGCTAGATGCTCACGACAAACAGATTCAATTTATAACATTCGATCCCACAGTGTACATTCATAAAACCTATTACATAGGCTAGATATTAATTTGAAACTATGAAATACCAATTGTAATCTGTCCAAAAGTCCAAAAAGCTTGACCTTTTACCTAACCTAACCTGCCACCACCACTACTGCTTGTCCGTACTTAATCCACAGCAATTTTCCACTGTTTTAGGGCCATTTGAACAAATCAGACACGCTGCGGCACGGGGAGCATTGGTTCCAGCTGCTGGCCTCGAGCGTCTGCATCTCCCTCTTCTAAATTTAAACCAGCCACTGACTGAGCGCATGAGTGCATGAGTGCATGAGTGCATCTGTACATTGCAGCTCTGCATACCTATGCATTTGGCTGCCTCTGTCTGTCTGTGTAATTACTAGAGTTTGAAGGTAGACTAGAATTTGGCTGTTCCTCAAGTCTTTAGAGCATCAAGCACACGGGCAGGAGAGTTGCAATAGCCAAGTGAATCATTGCATTAGACCAGTTTCCCTACCATCATATGCACTTGAAAAATGTAATACCTATATAATAACATAAAGGGGAACTTTTACAGAATAAAACAATTCTGTAGCCTGGTGGATAAAACTGTTCTTCTGTTGTCCCGTGGATTTCAGTCTCCTCCCTGAAGGCATTACCTTGAAGAGACTGTGTGATGGTAAGGTCCCGGGTGGAGTATAGTACTTTCTTTAATGGAGGTAAGACGGGGTCTGCAGATCTTCTCTGCTGCTCTCACGATGCGCTGGAGGGTCATCGTGAGCAGGATGCACCACCGTACCACACAGTCATGCAGCTGGTCAGCATGCCTTTTAAGGTTCCTCTGTAGAAGTTGCACATAACGGCCTACAACAAAAAGGCACTGTAAACTAAAAATATGCAAAAGTTAGATTTTACACATTTACATCCATTTTAGCGTTAGCGGTTCTCATTTAGTGTTTCTAAAAGTCTGTTTTGACATAGAAATCTTTTCTGAATCGTGTTTAAATTTAATGGAAGGTATTGTGATGAAATTATATTGTAAAAGGTAATTCAGGCTATCACATGAATGGGGCGTTACTCTGACATGTCGAGGAAACCAAAGCATCATGTGAAGGATTGAAATATCAGGGAAATGTGCTGTACTCACCGCACACCCTGCAATCACAAGGTCCATACTTTATTTATACTCCTGTTTGTGGAGAATGAGCCGCTGACATGGTTCATTACCTAGGGGCTTATACCATAGATACAGTGGGAGGATAAAGTGAGTACGCTGTGTGGAATTTCTTACATTTCTGCCTACATTGCTCATCAAATGTGGTCTGATCTTTATTAAAATCACAAGAATGAGTAAACAGTGTCTGCTTAAACTAATACCATGCAAACATTTACATTTTATCATATTCATTGGCCATAACATGTAAACGTTCACAGGACAGTGTGGAATAAGTGAGTACACCCCCTGGAAAAATGGATCCTTCTCACTTTTCCTCCCACTGTATATTAACCTTTGGAGGAGGCCTTGTGGAAGGCCTAAGACACGCTGGTGGGACTATATCTCCGATCTGGCCTGGTGTCGCCTCAGGGTCCCCCTAGAACAGCTGGAGGAGGTGTGCGTGGATCGGGAAGTCTGGGCATCTCTGCTGAGACTGCTGCCCCCGCGACCCGGCCCCGGATAAAGCGGAAGAAAATGGATTGTTGGATGGATGTATATTATACAGGAGATAAACAGAGCCATTCTGTCCCATTTATGGAAATGGTCCAGTGTGGCGTGTGAAATTAACATGGTGCACCAAACTTAAATAATCCAGAGAACAAAACCAGCATGGATACATATGATACTACCCTCTAAGTTGTCATGGTAGGAAACACATTTTTTAGAAAGAAAAAAAAACTCTTTGGAGCCAGGCTTTTAAGTTGCTTTTGGGAGATGTAATGGTCTCCGTAGGCTTCCATATTACAGAGTTCCTTCTGGAGAAGCCCATAGCCACTAAGGGGTGGTATCGCAGCAATGTCAGCACCCTACTTACCTACTATTATAAAACTAATGTTAGGAGAACGTTCTACAGAATACGTTCCATAATAACCACAAAATAAACAAAAGTAACCTCCAGGTAACATTCCCATAACATAAGAAAATGTTTCCCAAAACATTCGAAAAACAAAAATTGTTACCAGTGCTGCCATAATGACCAGAGAGAAGTGCTCACCCATTGGTTTATACTAACTGTACCTCTGCTGAGAGTCTATCAAGAACAAGTTCAGTTCAGTTTTACTTATAATATATCATTAAACATAAATAAAGGCAAATATATGGAGATGTCATAAGATATGCACACAATTACAAGTGTTCAAGAAAGCTGAAATTAAGTATTAAATTCAACTTGATTCAAATTTAGCTTGAAGTCTTAAAGTACTGGGCTATATCAAGCCCTATAGGCCTGACTTAGATCTGGTGGTTGCTGTTTCTGTAAGCATATCATGTCCAATACTTGCAATAATACTAAAATAAACCCTTATAATCAGAATCTATACATTGTTAGATACATCTTGTCTATAAAATGAAATTTGAATGTGAGATTTCATGCAGTGCGACTAATTTAGTAAATTAAGAGGCCCCATAACCTCTGCTTGCACATTTCTTCCATTATTTAGAGTTGCTGCGTTGGCCGCCCCCAGTCTGGCCTTGACTGAGACTTCAGGGACCAGCGCATATAAAGAGATGGGGGTGTTGTGCAGTGACATGAGGAAGCTCAAGAATCTACAGGCCAGGCCAAAGATCACACATTATACAGAGCAGAGACGAACCAGCTGTAGAGGGGCCTTGGCTGCACTCATGTGAAGAAATGAAATATCACACAATTCACATTTTTTTGTCTGACTAAATGAACAAAACGAGTGTGGATTTGTTCTCAGGGTCCAAGTATAATCCGATGAGAAGTACATTTTTATTAGGTATAATAAGAAATGCTATTACTTCTATACTGTATTACGACTGATACTTAATAGACAGTTAGTCAGATGTTTAAAGCCACCATGAACTTGTTTCTCAAGTCTTGCACCTAATCCAACTTTATTTGTATATATGTGTTTCCATTTGTTAACGAGAAACTGATTTCAAACTAATAATATTAATATTTCATCGATACGTATTGTACTACTTTGCAGATAAATTAATATGGTTCACTGGAGTTTGATTATATGTGAAACCTGCCAATAAACATGTTCTTAAAAGCATGTATTTTAAAGTGGACAGACTTTTTTGAGCTTTTAACCATGTTATAATGTTGCTCCCTTGGAGTAATCCTCAAATAATCCTGTTTAATTTAGCGGTTTCTTCTTCTACGGTGTCAGCGCTTCGTTCTGTACTTCCGGAATACAATTGCACCATTGTAAAAACCCAGAACAGACGTCTACACGATTAAAGCCCATAATCCAATAGTATATCGGTTCTGAGCTGTTCTGTGTTTATCGTGCTGTGCAGAAGCTGTAAACCAGCTGTAAATCTAAACTGAAAGTTCGTTTTTTAATAAATTCATTCTTACAGAGAATTCAAATTCTAATGCACCCAAAATTATGTTTTAAGATCTATTTTTAAGCCCCATACTGTATACATTATATGTCCACATTAACAGTTCATATGTACATTTTGTGCACTGTGAACAGAATTATAGTTCAAACTATAAATTGTACAACTAATAACAATTGCAAAATTGCAATCCCAATCTGATATTGTTGAGGAAACGGTCATCACATACAGGCCTATACTGTAATTCATTTGATGATATTTAGGATCTCTGCTCAAGTAATTGAAATGTATAGACCCTACTTTTTAATCAGATGAGCTTGAGCGCACAATTATGTGTGATCTTTGTGGGCTTAATACAGAGTCATTGAGACTGTAGCGCACCTTTCATGTAGGTCCAGCGTGGGCCGATGAAAGCCATTCTGTTCTGAAGTGCTGTGCGCAGGAGTAGCATGGCCCTGAGGCACTCCACAGCTGTAATCAAACACACACATCATATCCTCTGTATGTTTTACTGCACTCTCACATTCTCCCTATTTTTACTCCCTCGCTTTATTTCCACCATTAGTGCATCTGTAAGTGATAAATCTTCATAATGATTTGAATACTTGTTTTCCCTATTATTTCCAGTATAGTTTACTCTAACTGTTATGGCCCATTCTTTGGAAAAAAACAGAATGTCAAATTGCGCAAACTCTGAATCATTAGATGTTGAAACAGTTACTCAGTACTTAATTGGTGCCTTCAGCAAAGTATATGAAGTGTTAGTTGATTAATTATTCAGACTACTTTTTTCTTCAACATGTGCAATCCAGTTTCATAATAAGAGTCCTATTATCCATCCATTTTCTTCCACTTTTCCGTTGCCAGGTCGTGGGGGCAGCTGTTGGAGCTGCCCAAATCACATAGCACCAGCCCCTATGGCTCCTCCTGCAGGTGGTGGGTCCACAGAAGGACGGCCTCATGGTTCTAACCGGGCCTGTTGGTCTCTCATGAGGGGCTTCTGAACCGCTCTTTGTCTGACCCGTCACCTAGGACCTGTTTGCCATGGGAGACCCTACCAGGGGTACGAAGCCCCCGACAACAGAGCTCCCAGGATCAGTCAGGCGCTCAAACCCCAATACTCTAGTGCATTATTGCTCTCACCTCTGGCTCATTTGCACATTACGTCAAGAGCTGCACCCATTTTTTCCCCTTTTTTTTTAGCACAAGCTTCATCAACTGAATGAAAGAGAAGGCAAAGTTTTCTGCAATTTTCTCTTTATAAAGTTGCGTCAATGTCTGTTGGACTCTAAACCTCATCAAAAGTGGTGGTGGAGGCAGCGTCCCTTCATGTAGACTGCAATTTGTTTTAAGTGAGGGTTGTCTCGGGGTGCAAGTCGCGGTTTGGCGTTCCGTGTTTTATTGTTCTTTTTGTTGACCATTCATAAAACCAGTGGCCAAAACATAGAACGTGGTGGCAGGCAGAGAAGTTGGAGCTCTTGCCTCACAGGAAGGAGGTTGTGGGTTCTGTCCAAAAGGCCCTCACCGTCTGTGTTAAGGGCTGTCTTGATTTTAGTTTTCGGTGCTGATACTTTAAAGCAGTTGTTCCCAACCTTTTTGCTTGAAGCCCCCCCCTGCGCGTGCTGTCAACTACAGCACGCGCCTGAAACTCTGGCCCCCACAAATGGATCAAAACATGAAAATAATTGCTAATAAGTATTTAATTCAAACAAATAAGCTGAAATTGAAGTGTTTCATTTATGACCTGACCCTCTGACCATGCAAAGCTCTGGGCATCCCCTGCAATCCCAGGTGCGTTGGGAACCACTGCTTTAAAGGACCTATACTCTTTAGACTTTACCCACTGCTTTAAAGAACCTATACTCTTTCTAGACTCTTTTTTTTCTTTTTGTAGGGGAAAATTATTTTCGCCCCATAAAATTATGTTGTATAAAATCAGCCTGATGTGTGAAGTTTGTGCCATATTATGATTTGTTAATGTTGTGTTTGGTCAACCCAAGTAGTCAATATGTGACTAAAAGGGGTTTATCTTTTCATCATGGATGTGATGGTAAAAATACCCATTTTGTCATATTTTGACTAAAAAGGTTAAAAATCAGGTATAGTCCCTTTAATGGTGCTTGGTCCGTGCTACAAGGGAACAATATCTTTTTCTTCTACCACGCGTAAAGGTTTATACATTTGAAAAGACTATTCCAACACCAGTATTATTATTATTTATTTGAGTTGGGACAACCAAGTAAATTCCTTTAACACTGTCTCATGATCCAATAGACATCAAAATGAAAAAAGAAAAAGGTTTGAACAGTACCCTGCCAAAGTTGTGTTCTTTTATGTCTGTCTAGTTTAACGGCACACTGCATAACATTTTGGATTTTCCTGTTGCCAGCAATGCTAAACATGCTCCTCCTAGACACAGGAAATGCAGTTTGTGCAGTGGGTAATCATAGAATGGCTTACAGGGATCCAGTATTGGGGCTCCAGGACATCATTTAGAAGCACCACTTTAGGAACGTCTGAAAGATTCCTACAGCATTTAGTGCCAATACTAAGAGACATTGCAATTCAACATAGTACAAAACAGCTTGTAACTGATGCTATGCAAAAGTAGCTAGTGCTAATTTTCAACTCCAGTCCCTGGTTGGGCCTTTCCTATTCTACACTACATTAAAATGTTCAATTTCATCCTGAAAATGTACCTCTATACAACGTTTAAATCATTCATATACAACTCTTACTAATGGGTACTTGACAATATTGTATATCTAGAAATTTGCCAATCCATTCATCTTCCACAGTCATAGCCTACATGTTAAAAATCCCACTAAAATCCTAACCTAAAGTGTGGACAGCCTTGTATTGGGCTTGTGCGTAGAGGTCGTTCTCAGGTTGATGATGGAGGAGAACACAGCAGCAGCTGGTGAGAGGAGCGAGTCCCTCTTCAGATCTGTCGTGATCTTAAAATCCTCATCTGAGTAAATCCTCCTTCACCTTAGTGCTGTGCACCTTCTGGTCGGTGTTTACAGTGATAAGATTTGGCGAGGGCTTGTGAGTGGCTAAATTTTGGTTTCATAATTTAAGTGTACCCTTTGAAATGCCCCGAAAACATCCTGAAACCTGGGTTCAGTGCCAATACTCATATTATACACTTATTAATCACAGCTGTATACTCTTTCAATTCATCTTCTGTAAACTACATTTAACATGATGATAAATGTTTAATAGATGATCTTTTTAGTTTCACGATGCATCAGAGTTTGGGTTTAGACAATTAATTGGTATAAAATAGATGTACAACAAATGAGTTCACTGATTTAAGTTTATCTAATGGCCAATGTAGGGTAAAGACTACTTCCTGTAAACTTTGACGTACATTTAAAATAAAATAAGATTTACAAAACAAGAAAACTTAAATAAACGTCAACTCGAGTGTGTTTCATAAAAAAATTGTTCTGATGGCGGTGCTATTTTTCTATTTGTTAGCATTAAAGTAGCATTAGCCTTTAGCTTCAAGGCTATACCACTTAAACACAGAAGTCTCCTCCGGTGAAGTGTTTACATCCTGAGTGAAGCTTTTAACATGTCGTAAGTGATTGTCCAACAGCTGCTTGTTTTCTGCCACATACTGTTTAAATATATATCTATTTCAGCGAGACACGGCTAACTCATCATAAGAATAAAACACAGGCAGGAAACAGTCTTTACCCTGGCCGGTAAAGAGCTGGTGCACCAGTGCAACCATGAAAAATATAGGCTACACGTAAGAATTTTGGTCTTAAGCAGTCGTTCCACATAGCGCGAACCGGCCGTGCATGCCACGATCTACGTGCAGGTATCGACACTCCACCACACACACACACACACACGCGCGTTTGTTGTGGGCGGAGCCGCACAGAGGAGCACGCTGTACAGATCGTCATTAAAAGTTTTGTAAGCCGCGATGAGAAGAAATGTGGACAAATGCTGTCATCTGGTGGGAGTTATGGAATCATTCACAGGAGCCAAGCTGTATTAAAACAGAAAATAAACCACTAAATACAACTATGAAGGTAAGCTACATGCAAATGTTATGCTAACACCAGCTAAAGCTGCGCTAACAGCGGCTAAATGCTATTATCGGCAAAATCCCCTTTTAGTACAGCGGTATGATGTTGTGAAATATTAAATCCGTATGACCTGTGTCAATAGTGAGGGCTGTCCACTCTCTCGTTGCCAATCAGAGGCCAGCAGTCTGTTCACGTCACATCAGACACGGGTAGCCCGCTTTGGCCACAGCCACAGGTCGGACTGGTTTGGCACTGGCCTTTGTTATGGAAAAACTCAACAAAGCGGGTGAAAGAGCCATTCGGCTGACACGCGCCTGCATGTGGAAAAGAGCCTAATATGAACATATTGGGTACACTTTTGAGCCCCTGCTTAAATTCAATTAAATTTAGGTCTACGTTAGGCCCTGTTAAAGGAATAGGCCACAGTTTTTCCATACTGAGATATTACCTTACATTACGAAGAGCTTGGCCGCTTCTAACTTCACGCCTGTTTGGATCTATAGAGGAGAGGCTAAATGCTAACAACATCTTTGGTTTTTTTGTGTGACTGAGCGCACGCACAAAGACCAGATAGGTACGCCTCAACTTGTCTAAGCTAAGGTAAGAACATATCTCAGTAAGGAAAAACGGTGGCCTGTTCCTTTAAGACCCAGTTTAGTCCTGATTTGATCTTGATCTGCAGGCCGGGTGATGGTCAAATATTTTATGAGGTGGTACATGGTGTAAAATGTTTGAGAACCACTGCCCGAGACTGTTTGTTGCTGGGCTCCTTGTCACCGGGACCCCTTCCGTAAGCAGATGCAGATTATGTCACTGTATTTGTATGTATTTATGATTATCATTGTCATTACTGCAAATCAATCAATCAATCAATCGTTTTGTATAGCCCAATAACACACAGGAGTGGCCTCACAGGGCTGAATCATTTCCAAAAGCCCTCCAACACTCAGAATGACCTACATGAGTCTAATCCAAACAGCTCATTTAGAGGCTGAACCAAAACACAGTTATAAACAACAGATTCATAGAACTTCATTATTGGGCCACCTCTGATTCCCCCCGAGGTCACTATAATGCATGAGAAACAACTCCGATACAGCAGCTCAGCGCGGTTGACAATTACGTTACATAACCTCCCCACCGTGGCCTGAAATAATCTTAATATTTGTGCCCATCATTAATCACACAGGGGCCTCAGTGCGGTCATCCGTGAATGCTCTTTCTATTTCCAGGCTTTTGTTGTCATTGCAAGCAGGTTTCTAATTAAGAGAGGATAAAGGTTGGGCAGGATGAATGGGGATTCTGTGACCAATAACAACAATCAAGGGCCTTTCACCTGATACGGCCTGTGCCAGGTCTGTGTGGCTGGAGGCTGTGAGGTGGAAACGATGCCATGTGTGGTGGTGGTGGTGATAGTAAATGCGCAGAGTTAAAATGGACGTCACCGAGCGTGAGAATGAAGAGGAGCATAATATTGACGTGAAATTCAATGAAGGAAGGACTTCCAAGAATGGGACAAATAATATTGCAAATAGAATTTAAATCCGTTCAAAGTAATTTTGCTTTACCTGTTTATTATTATGGCTTGGATGTTTCTTAACCTTCTAACCCTCGCCTTAACCGACACATTTCCTCAAGTTCAGCTTTACCCAAATCTAAAAGCTTCTTGACAAAAGCGTGAAAATAGCGACAAAAACGAGACATAAATGAGGATGAAAACGAAAGCATCAATAGAGCTACAAAAGCACAACAAAGATGACAAAATGGTGATGAAAATTGACAAAAAAGCAATGAAAAAGTGATGACAAAGCGACAAATAAGTAATGAAAAAGCAACAAAACAGGCGACAAAAAAGCAACAAAAAAACATCGAAAAAGTGACAACGCAAGGAAAAACCTCAGTTTTGTAGGTCTTAGTTTTCAAATGAGGCTTACTCTGGTCTACAGGCTGTAAGCTCCAGTCGAGAAGCTTTTAGATTTAGGTAAAGCCGAACTGGTGGAAATGAGGTTATCCCAAATCAATGTAACTGTGCAAAGGTATTACATCTTAATAAAGATGAGAAAATATAATAGACCAGTAGTTCTGAAAATTCTCACATCAAGCATCACCGTCAAAAGAATATTTGACTTTCCAAATTCCGCCACGCTGAGATCAAGTAATGAATGAAGAGTCCAAAGAGGGTCTAAAATAAAATCCACATTATGTCTATTGGGTGTATCATCTCCAATAAAAATGAATCGTCTAGTCTATGACCCTGAGTACCTCCTGAAGAAGCCATGGTACCCGTGGTATAGGTTAGGGGAGACTGGGGCTATTTGTCACGCAGGTTAATTTGTCACATTGCTTTTTATAGCCACAGTAGAGGGCGCTGTACACTAGTACTGACTCTAGAAAAAAGTGTGACAAATAGCCCCGTCTCCCATACTCAGTTACAGTAATTTTACTTTTTCTACTTAAAAGTAATTTTATAATAAAGTATCTGTACTCTAACTTGAGTAAAAACAAGTAAAGTAAGTCGTTCCGCAGTGAAGATGCAAAGCTTCATGTGGACGCACAAGAAGATGTCGTTAATGTTTCTTTTCGGTATATGTTTGACATAGTGATAGGCCACTGTAGATTCGAGGCTTTACAACTTACGTTGCATCAGATCAGTCGAAACCAGCTCAGAGCATTAAAGGGCCATTTTAATTGTAAAACACTCACTGCTTATTAGCCGGGAAAACGGAATAGCGGTCTCTGGACTTTCCCCAACGGCCTTTGTTTCCTTGGCCGCTGCCACCCTGACTGTCACTGCCACAGTAAATAACAGAGAAAGAGCCCGAGCACTCACCACACCTGGGTCGCTTCTTCTGCCCTCCCCGGGAATTCTTCACCTTATCACCACCTGCAAGAGACCGGGCGTCCCCATCTATCCAACACGGCTACCTGGCCGGGCTTGGCCATGTGCGCAGTCATAAAAAGGACGTAACAGTGAAACGGTTTAAGTCAGTTAAAAACACCCACGTTGGCGCAAATGGAATCCTATTCTTTTGCAAAAAGTTAGTATCAGAACAAAAAAACAAAAAAGAGAGAATAATTTAGCGCGTTGGTAGTGCCCTCTGCTGGACACACATGAAAGTGCTCATTTGTCAGCCATTCGTTGATTGGCATGCACAGGCCTACTGTATTAGTACAAAATATGTTTCCCACTTATTCAGGCTTGAGATTTGGGCCTTGTACAGGCATGCAACAACACTACTGGCATTAAAACACTGGCTTTAAAAGCACATAACTCTTTATGTGTGCTTGTCTAATTGTCAAAGTCAACAGTAAAAAATAACCACAACAGAATCACATATGGCGTCCAGTTTATTTACATTACAGGATCAAACAATGCAAGGTCAATATACAAATGTGTTTGTTCACAAGTAGCAGGATATTAACAAGGCACAATACTAAAAGACAGTATGATGTACATATTAGGATTAAAAGAACAATGTTTGAGCTTTATCATGGTGGCTGGTCCCGAGGGCTTTCCAATGCAAAAAAATAAAATTTAAAAAATCCCATATACACATAAACAGGCATCTGGGGAATGGTTAGCCTATAGGATTCCCTGTCCCAGAGCTTACATGCACTGTAGTTATTGACCTTTCCTAGTCTTAACAATAAAAAACATGAAATGCAATAGTAAATAGCTCATTATATCTCTCAAAGGAACATTAGTCAGACTTTTAAACACATATTTTTTCTGGAGCACCTTAGAAATTGTTACGTAAAATAAAGTACCTTTATGGAAACAAGTCAAAGCAATTCGCCCTTAAATTTGGGAGTAAACTAAACACTTCTGTTGGCACAAAGAGGTGTTTAAATAAACGTGAAAACAACACTAGAGCATGCTTTTCGGTGGAGTGATGAAAATA
Organism: Neogobius melanostomus; assembly: GCA_007210695.1. Lineage (NCBI taxonomy): Eukaryota > Metazoa > Chordata > Actinopteri > Gobiiformes > Gobiidae > Neogobius > Neogobius melanostomus. The sequence continues at coordinate 15,830,021 of VHKM01000009.1, read as the reverse complement.
TCAGGTTACTGAGGCCTAAAAGATACAAAATAGGGGTACCACTGCATAACATGAGCAGGTTGAGATGAAAAACAACAAAACTCCAGGAATATTTTTCGAAATCTAACAACATTACAATGTAGTGAAAGTGTGCTCCGCGTTAGATGGACCCTTTTAATAAAGCCATCTATGACATTAATAGACAAGACAAGACGTCTCGGGCAAAAATAGTAAAACTCATATTCTCAAATATGTCTCTTGCAATCTCATCAAGAAGTACTCATTTGATCTTATGACAAAGTCAATATATATATATATATATATATTATGGTTCATCTTAAAATATTTTCTATGGCACACATTCAAACAGGCATTACTGGCAGCTGTAAAAGTGGTCATATACACAACGAAACAATAATGACTGAGGTGAAAACTTTATACTGCCCTTGATCACTAGTAAAAAAATTAAAAAGGTAATCTGTAACATTGCATAGATAGAGTGCACTGCTTCCAGACTCTCCATACATTTTGCTTTTTATAATAGAATATACTGGCACATCGGTCAGAGAAGACAAATCTAGTAGCAACAATATCACTGGCAAAGTAAGAAGTTAAAATGTGTTTGATTAAATATTAAAAAATTTAAAAAAATACATGCATCAAGATACAATGGGAAGAAAAAGTGAGTACACCGTTTGGAATTTCTTACATTTCTGCCTATATTGCTTCTCAACAAGAGACAATTCTTAACTGGTGAGTGTTTTTCAGTGGCAAGGGCAGCTTTAAGCCACACCTGTGATTGGACTTCAGGTTGGCTCACACCTGACTCGAAATGTCTGCATAAACTTGTCTATTTAGCTTTTGGCGCATCTTAGTCAGGGGGTGTACTCACTTATTCCATGCTGTCCTGTGAATGTTTACATGTTATGGCTAATAAAAATATGATAACATGTAAATGTTTGGGTGGTATTAGTTTAAGCAGACCCTGTTTACTCATTCTTGTGCTTTTAATTAAGATATGATTTTATGCGCAATTTAGGTAGAAATTTAAGAAATTCAAAACGGTGTACTCACTTTTTCCTCCCACTTTATGTTTCTAGAGTCTATAGTTAGAAATATGCATACGACACGTCATACACAAAAGGATGAATGTCATTCCATATAATAAACATTCAACAATTAAAAGTCTCTCAATTTTCCTCCCCGAGTCCAGTTCTCCAGGTCTTACTTACTCTTGTGCGACCCGATCATCACCCTGGAAACAAAGTTAACAATAGCACTGGCGGGCTGCTCGGGGTCATGCTCGGCAAACAGATGACAGATATTGTCCGTAGAAGTGCCTGTTTTCCTGGCCACAAAGCCGAAAATCCTGCAAAGTAAAGCAGTGTGGTTGACAACAGCACTGTCATCTGGGTCAAATTGGCTATGTCCTGTTAAAAATAGCTGTTAAATGTTAAATTACAGCGGGACAACACGGGTGCGCAAAAATAGTAATTTCACTCACTTTGCCGTGGGGTAGCTGTCTACTTTCCACCTGGGGAGAGTTGAAAATAGGGGGATGATGTAACTTGACTGTACAAACATTTTGAAGACGAGAAGTTACAAAAAATTATACTCACTTCCTGTCCTGGGGATCCAACGCGCAGAATATGACTGTGTTTACGTTGTAGTGTCTCCGGAAGAAAAGTCTACAGGGAAAAAAATAAACAAGAGGTCATTACATCTCAAACTTATCGTTTTAATCTCTTAAGCCCCGCCTTAACCGAGCACATTTACTCCAGTTCGACTTTACCCAAATCTAAAAGCTTCTTGAAAAAAGCGTCAAAATAGCGACAGAAATGCAACAAAACAGGCAGCAAAAAACTGATGATGACAGTTGTATGACTGTTGAAATGTCTTATTCGATACAACATGGAATCAAAACTAAAAATCCAATTCCTCTAAAGCAGGCAAGAAAAAAAGTGACAAAAAGCACCCAAAAATAGGACGAAAAAGTGGTGAAAAAGCATCGAAAGAGCGACACAGACGCAACAAAACAGACGACAAAGAAGTGATGAAAAAGCAACAAAAAAGCAACAGAAACGTGACAAAAAGCAGCAAAAAATACAATGAAAAAAAAGCATTGAAAGAATGACCAAAACACCAAAACAGGCGACAAAAAAGCACAAAAAAATATGATGAAAAAAATCATTTGTTTTGTAGGTCTTAGAGCTTTCCAATGAGGCTGTGAGCTCCAGTCGAGAAGCTTTTAGATTTGGATAAAGCTGAAAATGTGCTTGGTTAAGGTGGGGGTTAAGAGGTTTAAGTGTAGTCACAACAGGTCGATGTTTGACGTCTTACTTCCTCTGGTTGTCGGTGAGGGTGATGCCCTGGGAGGACACTTTGAAATGCACCACGGTGGAGGTGACCGGGGGGTTGGCGTGGAGCGTCATGGTGGTCGCCTTCTGCACGGCCTGCGCGCCGGTCAGCGACTCCATCTCCGATGAACCCAGGTACCACACGTTACATGCTGTTAAGACACGCGGTTACGGTTTCAATATTGCTTTATCCATCATTATTGAAACATTTCTGTGGATGTGGAGGTCTTTGTTACCTGCCCCTTGTTTTAACAGTTCAGCCGCAGAATTGGAGACCGATTGAGAGGTGTTCTCCATCACATCTTCTAACGGGTCTGAGCAAGAGAAATATGAATACGAGTTGATGTCAGGCCATATAAAAGCACATGATGGATATATCTGAACAGTTACCGGTGTCTGGTATGATGAGTTTGCAGGGCAGGGCCAGAGGAGTGATGGAATGCTGACACACCAATGCAGTCAAGCTTCCTATGAATCCAAAAATCATACATTCTTAACCAAAGTCTCGACTCAAACCATTTGGCATGCTTTGTATTAGTTATTAGTTATTAGTCATATCCTCCAGGGACTACCAAGGAAAATGTTGTCCAATCACTCTTTTTTTCAAATCCCCCAATCGGTGTAAGGCAATTAGAAGACTGTAAAACATTTTTTGGAAAAACTACAGTGGACATCGGAAGGCCATACGTCTGAAACTGAACCTTGGTGGCAAAGTTGGTCCCAAAGAAAATGCCAAAACGTCAATATTAGAATTAGTTTAACATCCAAAAACTGTCCATCATCACTTATGTGTTGCTTTGTTGGAATGACACTTCAAAAAGTAATTCCTCCTCTTGGAAACAGAGGAAAGCCTTGCACTTTGTGCACAGGTTTTGCGTTCGTTCACCATCTCTGGAAGATGGATGGACCAAAGTGCCTCAAAGCTTCATTTGGCTGAGGTTTCCACTTTTGATGTGGGGGTGTGTAGTTATTTTCTTCTATCTTTGTACTTATTTTCTCCATCAAAATTGATGCAAAAATGAACAAAAGCTCCCACACACATCTCACTCTTTTAGACATTTATTACTGCAACGTTTCGGTCAAAGGACCTTCATTAAGCTGATGAAGGTCCTTGCAGTAATAAATGTCTAAAAGAGTGAGAGGGTGTGCGAGAGCTTTTTGTTCATTTTTGCATCAATTTCCCTGTCTTCTATGCACCTGTCGCCTCTTGGGTGTACGGAGTCGTCCTCAGTTCCATCAAAATTGACTAAATAACTACCAATAGCCACTATACAGGACATTTTTAAACACTTAAATACTATGGTAAAATACAGTTTAAATAAGTCCTACTGTGTATTAATGTGTTGTTAGGACACTTATCTAAAATATAAAACATTTCAATCCAAAATTTGCTCAACAAAAAGTTTTATGCATTTATTTTTCTTCTTCCCATAAAATGGGCCACCATTTTCCTTGATTAAAAAAGAAAGTTACCAAAGCCCCGACCCTTCACATTTGGTATCATTGAAAAGCTCTTAATGTCCTCTGTAGATGCCAAAAGGAGTTAATTCAGTAACATGTATTGAGTAGGAGATATTCAGGTTTAGAAATGTCCTCTACAGAGGACAAATTTGCATTGCTGGTGTGACGCAAGTAGAACAAAATTGCCACTAGAGGGCACCGCTGGGATCCAACTGCCAACTGAGTTCAAACCAGGAGCGTGGGCACTCACCAAAATAGGGCTCATTGGGACAACCCTTTAATCGGACTCCTTTTTGTGTACACTCAATCAGGAAGTGGCGCACCAGCTCATTTGAGAGATCTCCTCCTGAAGGTAAAAAAACAAAATATGAACTATTTATACCGACTAGCAAAAGAAGGTTTAAAAAAAGCAGCAGCAATATATTCCAATAGTTTCATCCTAAAAGGGGTTAATGGGATTAGGATCGCACAGAAGCTGCAGTGGGGGGTCTGCGCAAGGAATGTCCCCGACACAAAGGCCCCTCTTCCTTAAGGTAGGTTTGGGTTTCACACACACACACACACACACAAGCATCTGCACCAGTCCCGGAGCTTCAAAGTGTGTGAAGGAGCGTGTCATGATGTCACTACAGGTGCCAAGTGGAGGCCAAAATAAAAGGACAGGTGGTGGGGACGCAAGAGAAGGGGTTGAACTCCGGGGTAGGCTTGAGACTGTGTTTGTTTGGTCACTTGTGTTGGAAAAAACAAAAAAAGCTTTGGTATCGCTTTAGTTTAAGGTGTGTTTATTAAGTATTAATAAGCATTAGTAATCATTTTAGGGTTAGGGTAAGGGTTAAGGTTAGGTTTAGGGTTGGCTATGAATAAGCGTATTATTAATGGCCTATTAGTATGCTAACAGATAAAAGTATTAGTACTATTAGTATGCTAACAGATAAAAGTATAATAAGCAGTGTGTTAATATTTTACAAGCATATTATTAATGCTTATTAGTACCTTATTAATACTTAATGAGGACACCTTAATATAAAGCGTTACCAAAACTTTTGAGAAGTGATGAGTTAATTTTTCCTTTACTCAACATGGCCTTTTCACTGCTTTTATGGTTGTTGTTTTTTATGGGAGCTGCAAATGCCACAAGGCAGCTCTGCTTTGATGTAAACAGTCTTCCATATAATGTCTACTGGGACATCCTGTGTCTGGTTTAGTATTATGATGCTAGACCATTTTCCTCATTGCAGGGCTTCTTCCGCTTTTGTCGCCTGTTTTTTGCGTATTGTTGCTCTTTTGATGCATTTTTTTGCTATGTTTTCATCCTCATTTACATCTCTTTTTTTGTTATTTTGATGCCTTTTTCAAGAAGCTTTTTAGATTTGGGTAAAGTCGAACTGGAGAAAATGTGCTCTCTTCAGGCAGGGGTTAAGAGGTTAAGCAAAGATGGTTAGTAACAAAGTAAAAGTTTAGTTTATACAGTACTTAAGTAGAGTTTTGGAGGATCCACTTAATTTGAACAATAAATACTTCCTACTTCTACTTCCTACTACATTCATAAAAAGGCTCCAAAGTGAGTATTTAGTATTTAATTGGGCCATGTGTTTAAACATCCTAATAATTGCACACTTTATGAACAGTAGGTGGCACTGTGACGATATACTGTCAATTGCCACAGACTCAATGAGAGTTTTAGAATCATTACAAGACTTTTGCGAGCACTTATTTAAACTGATTTGTAATTTTCTACAGTGAATACTTCAGTACTTTTAATGAAGTAATATTTCACCAGTCATATCGGTACTTTAACTCAAGTTACACATTCCTTTTCTCTGAATAACATTAAAAATGCTTTGTACAACTAACACTGCGGAAAATACCAAAAAGCCTATTCTGACATTAGTCCTTTGATACCGCGTGGTCGACATTACGTATGTGGGGCAAACGCTTCCCAAGAGAGAGTCCTGCATCAGAGCCGGCTTCAGGACCCGGTACATCTTTTGTTATGGGCTGAAACATTAGCTGCACATCTAAAGACTATCAGGCAATAGGGGTCTGTTCAGGCTCTGAGGCGGCGATGCCCAGGAGAGATGCTCCCACACAAACGCAGCCGCAGACTCTCCGGTTCCACTGTGTCTAAGGACCACGCACTGAAACTGTAGATGCTTTACTGTGTCATTTGATTTTCACTACGTTAGTGCTGCTGGGTTATTGCCAGTTTACTGTAGGTTCAGGAAGCATTCAACAATCAGTTTCTATGATTGCCATTTTTGTTTTGCTTTTTCACCTTTTTCAAACTTTCCTTTTTAAAATATATTATTAAAGCATAGTCAGTGTAGAATTTAAACAACTTCAGTATTAGACTGCTACATAATAAAAGTCTGAAAGGTTCACTTATCACCAGATTTCAAGGGGCCTCCCTGTTAGGTTTTTCAAGCTGTTTAATGGGTCGTACCTTTTTTGGTCTGTTGGAGAACAGAGGGTGGGGGTGTCGCCACTTTCATCGCCAGTCCATAAGCTCCTTTGAATGAGTGACTGTCCCGCACAATAAAGGAACCGGGCTCCTTGTCCTTCAGGACCGAAATGGCTGGAGAAAAAAAGGGTTATTAGTATGCATACATTGTAAAAATACATCAATGAGTTAAAATGGCTGCCTTTACGCTGCCCGATCCCCTCGGAAGCAAAGCAGCGAAGGCAAATGTAGTGAGTGAGTGATTGGTGGTGGAGGGAGGGGCCGATGGCGCAGACTGGTTGCCTTGTTTCCGTCACTCTACCCCAGGGCAGCCGTGGCTACAATAGTAGCTTACCACCACCAAGTTTTATGGAGTATGGAGTGAATGAATAATGCAATGTAAAGCGTCTTCGAGTGTCCAGAAAAGTGCTACATAAAACCAATGCACTAAAATGAGTCAAATTCAATAAACTGTATTTACCTTGGTCTGGTTAGTTTTTACTAGGACTGGATTAATTGAATATATTTCCCCAGATTTCAAGATCTTTAGATCCGGGCCTGTTCTGACCAATTCTGTGCCATAGATTTGTTTGCATGTCACTGGCTAAAAATGACTGCTTGTATATTTTTTTAATATCAATAATTCCCACTAGTCCCTGCAGATGGCGCTCCTAAAGCACAATGAGATAAAAGACCAACACGGTCTTTGCTGATAAAATGTATTTTATATTACCTTGATCTCTTGAGATATCCGGCTTGTACCAAAATTTGGATGTGTCTTGGACAAACTTGACAGTAACCTGCTTGCTGGCCAGTACATCTGGAAAACATCATAATCACGTTAGCCATCAGCGTGTTTGTGCATAAACTAAACTAGATATGAGCTGCACCCACGTTTACCTGGCAGGGGTAACGGCGTTCCCGACATTTGCGTGGACAGATCGGGTAGGACGTTTGGGAAAGGGATACTGAGAGAACTCCCGCTGTGTGGGCTGGAGAAACCGCTTAAGGCTGGAGAAGCCGTGCCCAGTGAATGCTCCCCGTCGGACGCCCTCTTCTTTTCGGGCAGGAGCGGAGGAAGGTGATGCCCCTCCATCACCACCTGAAGGTTCCTGTCCCTGACTGCGTTCACGAGCAGCGGGGAGTCCGTACCATAGCTGAGGCCCGAATCTTCCTGCTCGTCGAAACTTTGAGCGGGGCATCGGCCGAGGGCCAAGTGGGCCATGCGACTGCGCTGGCTGCTCCGCGGCGAGCTGTGGCCGTTGGGAGCCGGGTGGATGTGTGGGTGGTGGAGGGGTGGTGAGTGGTGGGTGTAGTCCAGAGGCACGGTGTGCTTTGCGGGGTCTCTCGTGGGGGGTAGCTGCTCAGAGAGGCGTGCCTGGTCAGGGCGGGGTGCTCGGGCCATGAAGGGCTTAAGGAGCTGACAAGGAGAGAAATTAAACATAAAGTGATGAGGAATGAAATTGGCAGTGGGTAATATATCGTCTACATGGTAACATTGAAATTATTATTTGGAAGTTATGCACAATATCAAGCTGCGTTTCCATAAGTTTAATCTTCAGACAGGTCTAAACCTAAGTGGACAAGTCTGAGCAAAGATAGAATTTGTCATAGATAAAGGTGGTGCCAGTCCATTAAGCCATTTAAAAACAGATAGCCAATGAAGTAATGGTAATACAACAACAACAAAAAATGTATGTATGCTTTTAGGGTGGCACTTAAATTCACTCTCTTTTTAAGCAACACATTTATCTGTATAGCTAGTACACATTTTTCCAGATTGCTGATGGTTTACACACAAAAAGCTGGATTATTGCCATCAAAGAAGTTCCAAAAATATTGAGAGATTCCTTTTTGTCAACATTGCCCATTCTTAATATAAATAAAACTATGCAGGTGTGTAAGAAGGAGGCATCTTTGTACCTGTCTGTTCGCTGAAGTGTGCCGACGACAGATGCTGAATGTGTGAGCATCCTGTGACAGCTGACGGCGGACTCTGCCAAAGCATCAATATCAGAGTATCCTTGGGGCTCTGAGAACAGAGGAGCATTCATAAAATCAAGACATCAATCTAGTCTAAATATTAATGATCATTTTATTCTGAGAAACATTTAACTTAACACAGGGGCGCAGGCAACAATTTGAAGAAACTACTCATATATTTCCTTAAACATACACGTCTAAGTAAACGTATTCTGTGGTCCCACACCAACCAACATTTGGCAATCATAAGTTTAAAACAAACTTTAGAAATCAAGACAATTACTGTATATCTGTATAACTATCACCAGTCTGTCCTTAAAACCAGGTCAACACTGACAAACTGTTGGGAACAAAGTCAGAGCAAGAATGTCTATCCTGTCTCTCTTTTGTTGAGGCACAGAATCCGCAGTCACTATGGCGATGCCACAGGACTGAAGGTAGTAAGAGGCACAGCGGGGGACAGTCAAGTTCCCAGGCTTCTCAAACTTTACATGTACCACCCGTCCCTATGGCAACTTCAGAGTCAAGTTTGGAAGCAAATTAAAACTCGATGCTATGTTTTACGGTGGGAACAGGGCATCTCATGTGGGCAGCTCCGATGAGTTTGGGATGTGCACAAAACAAATGCAATAATTACTACTGTATACGACGCACGCAAGATTTGGATAAACAGGGAAACCATGAAAGCATTTTGAAAATACATCAAAGTTGACAATAGGGTTAACCAACAATGCTATGCCCTAAGGGCGTGTGCCACCTTAAACAACCACAAAAATGTTTAAATGTGTGTATATGGTGGGAATGTGAGCACTAAAATGGCATCTTCAGACCAGACTTGGTGTATGGGACTGTTCAGGAATCTCCCTGCCTGAGAATTTATGAGATTTCTCTTCTTTTGTATTCTCCCAATTGCCCAAAACCATAGAAATTCTCTGTACAACTGCAACAATGCCACCATTATTTAAGTCGGGCCAAGAAACTGTATTTAGTTCGAGGTAGTTAGTAACAGGGTTCCCACTCTGCACTTATTTTCCAGGCCATTTCCAGGTCTTTAGTCTGGCTTGGTGTGGCACATTTATCAGTTTGATCTTGTTTCATTTGTAGAACAGACAGCCCTTTCCCCCCAATAAAGCTATCTCACATAAAAGGTTTTTGTTTTGTAATTTTTGGTGTAAAACATTTAAAATATGGTTCAATCTTTTTTTTTTTTTAAATACTATATTTTGATACGTATTTGGCTGAATGTAACCAAAATATTGTGTTTTCCCCAAACACAGCAAAGTATTGCAGACATATAACAGCAAACCAAAGTTGCTGGACATTTTTATCTGCTTTTCCATCTCTAGAAACATTGAAAAAGTTAGAAGCATTTTCAGGTAGTGTGGGAACCCTGAGTAGAATCATTAATAATTTTCCTTACAATCTCACGAGACTGAATGATTGCACCACATACCACATATAAAATACAATATTGCTCGAGCTCTTTAATAAATCAGCTTAAGAATATAATTTGTTGAGAGGCTGTGTGGTTAATAAAACGTTAATAAACAGTGATTAAATCCATGATCATTTTCATTCACAGCATGGTTATTTTAAATTGACAGGTCTACAGCCTCCTGCGGCACTAACAGCACTTTGTTTGGGTACAGTTGGGCCTGCAGAAGAATAAACAGGAAGCCTTTTTGTTAAATGGTGCTGAAGTGGAAAGCATTCATTAGTTGTAAAAGCTGTAATTTAACCTTTAGTTTAGGAAGCACAGTAAAAGCCATGTGTTTTTTTCTCTTAATGATTCAAATACAAATAAAATTGACTTTGATTTCTGTTAAAAAATAATGCTTTATTCCCTTTTTGCTATATAATCCAGCCTTCACTCACCTCTCAAACACAAAGCCGAGGTGATAACACGTCTTTTCCAAAACAGATTACAACATAAGATCTGAACTGCCAAACATCCAGTTCTAGCACAACTGCTCTACTTCCTAAAACAATATCATCGCAGTATTCATGAAATGTCAACCTTACCGTGTTCACTCTTGTAGCCAAAGGACGCATGTTGAAAGACGGAGTTTGTCTCAGACTAAATTCTGACATGTTTTTCACTGCAAACGAGATAAAGCATTAGATAATTGTACAAACAGGCATCTAAAGAGAAGGAGCTGGTTATTTACCGTAGGGCGTGGGTGGGGAAATGGGAAAGGCGGGTGTGGGCGGAGTCATGTCACTTCCAGCTTCGACCCCACTGTCTACGTCGAGCCCCTGTGATCTGTAGTCTGTACTGTCACTCCTGTACAGCAAAGCCTGCAGAGAGACACATTGTACAGCAAAAAGATTATTTAAATCTTTTAATTATTATTAATGAGGTCATATCATGCATGTGAGACCTGAAAAACATTATTTTTAAGGTGCCTCAGCATTGGTATTTTACGTTGAATGATTTGAAATGATGTCTCTTAAGAAATAATAGTAAGAATGAAACATAGGCACTAGAGTTGGTGAAGACTTTGACTGGGGCTCCTCCTGCTGGCGGAGAAACTGAAAGTAACTAACTTTCAGTTTCGATTTACGGTGTGGTGAGTGTGAGAGCAGAACGGCTCAGAACCAATGTAATGTTGGAAAATGAGCTTTAATAATGTGGAGAACAGTTTGAGGTTTTAACAATGTGTCCAGGAAGTACAGAACGAAGTGTTAACACCATAGAAGAAGAAACAGCTACCTTTAACAGCTTTGCCTGAGGATTACTCAAAACTGCGAGAATGTAGTGATATATTACTCCAGGTGTGCTTTTGACGAGGGGACGCGTGCATAGCAGTTAGTTACTCAACTTTCTGCCCCAAGTCTCAAAATTAAGGTTTGGTTCTGACAGCATGGTGGGAGGTGCTAGACTATCTCATTATCTAAGCAAAGGGTTCCAAAACTTTTCAGAGCATGAACTCCAAAATAACTAGACGAACAACTTGGGCTCCTCCTACTGTAAAATGTAATGAGTATTTATAAAGTTTTCAGGAACAAAACTGTCAAAATATGGTTTAATAATTTGTTTGTTTGGAAACTATATCTTCATATATGGCTTAATGTCACTATAATGTTTTTAATCAATAATACAGTACATCAAATACATTGTCAAAAACAAAGCAAAAATAAATCTTAAGTCATCCTCCCGACCCCCTTTGGTAAACCACTGGCAACATTTTGGGGTGTACTTCCATGCCTTGTATTAGTGGAGGGCACAGTCGTCTGTCACGCTGAACCAACCTGAAGACAGGACAGACCTGAGAGTGTGGTACAGAAGGCGAGTAGGTCCTCTGGCCCCTGTAGTCCTCTGTCCCGGCCCAAACCGAGCTGCAGAAGCTTGGGTGATCTGGGACGTCCTTCTCCTGACGGCTCAAGCTCCGCGTCACCCCAAAAGGACCTCACTGGACTGGACAGCTGGAGACACACAAGGAAACAACGCACTTATGCACATTGCACTCTGGACGCAGAGCAAGTGATCATTTCAATAGATGAGCTTTGACGTCTTTTGCCCATGCGAGGTTCATTTCTACCTTGAGCAGCTTGTTGAGCTCAGTTGTCCTAATAAATAAATGTGTCTCTCTTATATAGCTGGCATTCATGGTAAATATCCCGCTCGTATCATTTAGCCAAAGCAGCACTCGTAGCACTAGAGCAGTGATCATAAAATGTTATTCTCTGCTGTGAAGGCAAGGAACATGACATCCAATCCATTGTAGAATTTAAACCAATAAAAAAGGATGATCAAACTGCTAGATATGTATTAATATAACTTTCTGAACCCAATAACATGAATTTAATCCTATTTCATTTTCTCTAGCGGCCTCCCAAATGCAGCAAAGTATTTCCTACAGCTAAAGGCACACTATAGAGCTGAACGATTAATTGAATTTGCAATTTTATCGATATCACACAACCCGATTTCCAAATCGCAGAGGCACGCGATTTTGGCCCAATGCCCATTCATCGATGGCGCAGCCGATAGAAGTGAATGTAGCGGCGACGTCCGCTCCGCAGCATGCGTTTGTTTACTTCTCCGTCTAGTTAAGGTGCGCAGCAGATCGTGGATGTACAGTGAAAATATCAGCGTTTATGATGCAGCCACCGCGAAGGACTGTTGCTTTTTTCTCTGTTAGCATTGCGTTAGCCGTTGCGCTAATCACTCAGAGTACTATTCAGAGTACCGGGCCACACTGCCCCACGCTCTGATGCACTGATCACAGAAACTCCCTCACCTGCGACTGTCTCTGCCTCCACAGGGATGAAGGTGAGCTGTGTGCTGCTTGTAAAGAGTTGTTTGCATCTCAGTTGGAACGTTTTAAAACCTAAAAGGAGGCTAATGTTTGGGAATGTTTTGGATGAGAACTTATCTCATAAGCACTGACTAAAACACAATTAAGATGCAAATAACAAGAAATGATTTCTTGATGAAAAGTAAGTAATACTGTCAGTTGTATATATTTTATGAGCAATAACATTGTCTCAGTTTAGGCTATAATTTAAGTTATATGCAACAAAAACCTATTAATGGTAAATGGGGAAGGAAAATCGAAATCGCAATATTTATTGAAAAAAAAATTGCAATAATGATTTTTGGCAAAATCGTTCAGCCCTAGCACACTACATACAAGCTCTCATTCTTTCGGCTCATGTGCTTATCACACTGTAGCCACCTTTGACACCATTTTGAAGCCAGACCAATGATTGTTTTTGACACTTTAAGACAGGCTTTTATCGGGTCCTCCACACAGATGAGCCTGGAGCGATGTTTTGAGAGCACAGCTGGGAGGGAGGTCTTGCCTGATGGTGGGCTGAAGGGAGCGGAGAGAGGGGAAGGAGGGGTGTAAGGTGAGGGAGGGAGCGGGGTGGGGGTCCAATGTTGTGACTGCAGTGAAGAGTATGGCCACTCAGCACCAGGGTGTCACTCAGCCCTGAAGAGTGCTAACGGTGCAAAAGTGCTAATGCCCCGGGATCATTACGCACAATGTCGGCGGCCAGTTCAGATGACACACACACACAGAGGCCGGGCTATACCGGATTCAACAGGCAATATGGTTGTCTTTAAAGGTGAATTATGCAACTTTTTATGTGGAGAAAAAGTTGACATTTGTGTATATTTTGACCTTGTAGTGACCAAGCGGCGTATGAGTGGTCAGCATGGCGCCTTTACTTTCTATCACGGTGGTCTCTGCAACGCTCCAGGATCAACTGGTTTGAAGGTTTTCACTGCTGACGGACCCTCTCACCAGAACCTACAAAACAATTGATCCTGGAGTATTGTAGAGACCAGGGCTGGACTGGCCACATGGAGCACCTGGAGTTTTCCCAGTGGGCCGATGTACTTTAGGGCCGGTTCGGCCGGTCAGACCAGACGAGAGTTCAGGTCCATTAAACAATACACCGGCCCACATCAAGCTGCATGCTCTTTTGACGCCCCTCTCATTACACAGATGCAATTACACAATTGATTCACTTGGGGTATCTGGCGCCTTTTATACCATCTCTGATGGCATGCTTTCTTGAGTCTAATTGTAAACATTTCAGACAAATGTGTATAATGTGTCAAATGAGTCAGACAACAGTGAAAATGGTTATCTTGGCCTCAGTCTTGTACATGTTGGGAGTTGTCAGGTGACTCGCTCTCCTGCCCCTCGTCTCAGTGAGCGCAGTTTGGAAATGGCTTCTGGTTTCCACTGAATGGATTTACAATGTTTTGGCCATTTTGGGACTTCTATTTTCACTCCACACCTCTCTAACTCCATGGTGAGTTTTACCATTTCAGTACCCAAATCTACAGTGTGATTGGTTTTGTAAAGGTTAATGGTGTTGCAGCCGCGAGAGGAACCTCAATAACGTAACTCACATTTTAAGATTTTTTTAGTAATTTAGATTAAAGTGTTGAGTGCTACGATGTGTTAGTTTGAATTTGGCAGAAACAACATGCAGCTATTCTCCTCGATTCGTAGCTTATACTGCTTTAGTTCAAGCCAAGGGCTTATTGTAGGCCCTATTGCTAATGGCCTCGACTCGGGTATTGCATTGAATATTTTTTAGGAGGACCGGTCTTGACCCAAAAGTCCCGGGCCGATTTTTTCTGCCAGTCCAGCCCTGGTAGAGACCACTGTGATGGAAAGTAAAGGCACCATGCTGACCACTCATACATGCGCTGGGTCACTACAACATAAAATACGTGCAAATATAATTTTTTATTTATTTCCCCCACATAAAAAGTTGCATAATGCACGGTCTGGTTTTAAATTCACAAGCTAATACAAAAGGTAATTTTTAAATCAATGTTCCCTATTCACTTCACTTTTATTAATGATGTGTTAGATTCCTAATCTCAAGTACCTCTCTGTACAGTAAACTTTATCCATGCCTATGGGTTAGTGTTTTTGGTTGGTCATAATAAAATTGCAGGTCTAACTGAAAGAAATTTGGGGCTTAATATATATATTTTTTTTTAAACAACAAGAGGCAAGAGTGTCTAAAATTATGACAAAACTAACAAGTATTACATACCCAAAAAGTACACAGGCACTTAAAAAACAAACAGAACGCTAAAAAAAGTACATAAATAACAATAATATTGTATCATACTGAAGATCATCAGAGCTCTCTGCATTTTTAACAAATATCAACAAAGTCCTACAAATGTCATACTGTACTCATGTATTCACTCATTGTATTCTTTCATTATAAGTTTGTAATCTTTTTAATGTGCCTGTTTGTTTTTTCAAACAGGCTTATATCGGTTTTCAAGCAAAAGCGCTTCTGTTAACCATCAATTTCCCTCATAGATTAAAAAAAAAAGTCTGCTTAAATATTTGACAACTGCAGATCATTGCCCCTGCAAACTTCCTGATATGAAAAGAACACCACATCTCCCAGTGAAAATGTTTGTCTTGGTTATCTTGTGTTGTATCACATAATGACACTGTGCTATTATCTTCACCGTGCTACAAACTTTACCATCTCCACTTTGAAAAGCCAACGATTGTCCTACTTTAGCGTCCTCCCCGCCTCTCCGCTAATGAGTGGAGCCGTAGCCCCTCGGCGTTTGTTTCTTGGAATGACTCGGAGTGGCTGATTTGCACAGACAGGCATGCCTTCGGAATCAAAAGGAAAAATCTTCCCCTCTGGGTTCACATGTACCTCGGTTACAAATTCCTCAAGGCCTCCCCTGTAGCGTGGCCTCCGCAAACACACGCACTACTGTAATTTGAGTGAGTCTGATATGAAAAGAAGTTAAAGTGCTTTGCTTTTATTACACAACAGCGCAGACTTTTTTTTCTCTCTTTCACTGTGCACATGTCAAGAGAAGACTCAAATGTGGACTGTATTAAAAATGGGATTGTACAGGTCTAAGCACCAGGGTTAGCAAGTTTTAAACAAATAACTGTGACAATTCACGTTGCAATTTCAATTTGATTGTGGTTAATTCTGCAGCCATAGTAATTAGCTTTGCAATTTATAGCATAACTATTACTAGGATTGTCCAACTTTTACCCCTTGTGAGCTTTTTTATTCCAACATAAAGTGCTTTTGCTTTTTGAGGGTACCTCAGTAACACAACCATTTAGACGAGGTAAACCCAGGACAGTTAGTAACCAAGATGATATTTTACAAAACTAAATACTAAACTGTATTACACATCATGTTTGGAGATTATGTCCATAACTCAATCATTTGGTGCACAAAGGGAAAATGGATCATGATTATGACTTAATGCTAATGTTGTTTTGCCAGGATAGTAACCAAATATGATTCATTGTAGTTACTGGATGGAGACTCCATTCTCAATTCAGAGGCTACGATCTAGGCAAAACAAAAAGTGCTGATGACAACTGCTTTCAGAATGTTGTGTTTCTCCTCGGCCACATAGCTACACTGACAAGTCTGAACGGCCCCATCTCGCTACGAAACGCACAGCAAACATCTAAAACCCTGGCAGCAACCCTGTTATTTCTGCCACGAAAAAAAAAAGAAGAAAAAAACTGGGTCTGAAGGGAGAAAGGGAACAGTGGGACAAAAGAAAATGTGTTCCTCCTGGCAACGGAACTACTCTATTGAGAAAGTATGCTCGCCTGTTGTTTAATTACATGTATTACGCAGTCCTAATAGACATTGTTAGGGGGAATTGTGAGTAATAGATTCCAGATCATCCCCTTCACACACTGGGCTAGCTTACCTGTCTGCTGCGTGCTTTTTAACGTAGCCTCATCTTTGCTATCGCCAAACCGGATGCCGTTGGCGTACTTGCCGGATCCATTCACATGCGGGCTCTCGCTCCTCTTGAGCGTGCTGTTCTGGCTCTTCAGAAACGTCGGGTCCAAGTCCATGATCAGCTGGTTAAGCTGGTCGATGGAGTTGTCGATGTCCATGGTTAGCGTTTTGAACTCCTCGTCCCGCTTGTTGTTGTTGTTATTGTTGACTGTAGCGTGCTCTTTTGGGGTAATCCTAATCGGATCAACCGTTATGTCTCTGGGAGGGGGTTCGCTTGTGGACACTTGCTGCTTGTTGCTTGAAAACCTCTCGTTGGCGTCTTCGGGCACGTAAGCCATTTTCTGCGCGGCCACCATCTGCTGCTGCCGCACCCAGGATTGCGTGGAGTAGCTTCCCTGCCTGTACACATGCTGTTTGGGAATGGCATTGCTGGGGTTAGAAGAGGGTACGGAGTTGCTTCTTGAGGCTAAGCAACCCCTTCTATTGTCACTGTACCCTTTGTCATACTCCTCAATGGTAAGGTTATGGATGTGATTCTGAACTGGAATCCCATGGTCTTCCCCACCAGGACTACCAAAGCCGTCTGATAATAAGGAATTCTGGCTGCTTTTGTGACAAGAAGATGATAATGTCCCCAAACTGTCTACGCTATGGAAGTCGTGGCCTGTAATGACCTCGTCGTCCAAAATGTCCGTCTCCCTCTCTCGGGGCGGGGGTCCCCGTTGATGTGCACCTGCGCCGGGACGGTCTGCTGCACGACGGCACCCCGATCGTCCATCTCCTCCGCGCCGGGATCCTCCAGTCCGAAGCCGCTGAGAAGCCGCTTCAGCTGGACTTTCTCGAGCTGGCTGGGCCCCTGGTTCGGTCGGATCGTCCCGGATGCGACGGTGGCAGGTTTGTCCGCCCACAGGGACGTACTGGACAGGCCCGAGTCGCTGCTGACCGAGAGGGCGTGGTCGCTGTGGTCCGGGCTGGAGGTGGCAGAGGTGGTGCGTGCCCCGCGGCCCAGAGGTGGCTCTGCCCCGCTGGGATCTCTCCTCTTGTAAGTGGCCTTGTCCTGGTTTAGAGCCGGAGTGCGAGGAGGGAGGGCTGGAAAGAGAGAGAGATGTGGGGCTTCATACGTGCGTGAACTTGGCCCGAGATGGAACATATACTGTACATAAAGGCGACAGACACAACACAAAACCCGAGACAGCAACCCAACACCATACACAAACGTTAACGGACAAAACAAAAAGGCCATGCTTTCAAACAAAAATGACAAAGACAAACACTGAGCAGTTCACAAAATTCATTTGATGAAAGTGCTTAAATGTGAAAAAGTGCAATTTAGTTTAGTTCATACTCCAACTCAGTGTTCTCTCATTTGAAATTAAGTAAAACTGCCAGGAATGTATTTGAATTTATTTGAACAAAACATTTCCTAACATAAATTCCTAACATAATAGCACTGTCATTACTGCAATACATCTTAGTTTTATAATAACCCTGTTACTGACATCACATCAGCTCGTGTTGCAATGACCATATTTTGTTAAACACACACACATTTCAAGCACCTATTCATCTTGGCAGAAGGTTTGCAGCCTTATTCGTCCTTTCGTCCTTTGACAACTTATCACGACACCGAATCACCTGCCTGTGTGCACGCACTCCTCTCGACAGTCCCATATCGGATTACAAAAATAAAGATGCTGAGATTTCCGTACGTGGCTACTACTCCTCTTCAGAGGCCTACCCCTCGCATTCCTCACCCTGCTGCGATTGAGCCTCCCCTACTCCATCTCGCCTGCCCCTTGACCCCCGGCATATGTCCAAACAATCTCCTTAATCCTCAGAGGTAAAAGGGAGAGCTGAGCCGCGGATGAGGTTTGTCATTCTGAAAGTCCATCAAGACAATGGCAACCACAATAATAGACAATTCAAAACAGCCAAGATGGACTACTGCTTTCGGTTTGAACCCAAATTTACGACACAGATCATAAAAGCTTTCATTTTGCTAATGTCCTTGTCCTAAACAAGTCAGATACAAGTATCCCAATAAGTCCTTCTGATAAGTAAGTTGTAAGGTAGATGTTTCAGTTCTGAAGTACAGTGGCTATCCCTTCAGTCAACCTGTGCAACTGGCTATCCCTCCTGTCCATCAGTCCTCCCCCAAACAACCACCCATTGAAAATAAATGGATTAATTGATCCTACCTTCATCAAAATCAGCATGTAAGAATGCAAGCCCAACTCCATCTTAGTGGTTAAAGCATGGACAGAGACACAGAAATGCATGCAGGCTGTGAGCACGCAGACAGTGGTCAGGGTCAACTGTTCCAAAGAAGTTGGCCCCTGCTCTCTTGCTTTCTTTCTCTGAGCAGAAGGTGAGAGTGTTTGCGCAAAAAAAAAAAAGAGGGGAGGGGGCCTTGAGACTTCCAAATAAGGACAGAGGAATGTAAACAAGTGGGGCGGAGCTTCAGCTCGGGGGCGGGACACGGGGAAGCAAGTAACCCGACCTCTTGCCCCGATTCAAGGGACTACCCCACTTCAGAGAGAGAAAGAAAGAAACGGGGTGGCGCACTGAATGAAAACAAAATTCCTGCCGCTCTGAGCTCTTTTAAGGTTTGTAAAAAAAAAGGCAGGTTTTAATTAGACCAATCTTTGCCTAGTATTTGAAGGTCTTGGCAAGAGGCAGCAAAGGTGTGTTTTTGCCCAAACTTGTGTGTCATGAAATAACATGCTTCTCTCTCATCTTGGGACATGCAATAGCAGCAACAAAACAGATGTGCTCCCTCAACAGCTCTGTTGTTCAATTGTTCTTTTGGGGGAAAATACACTAACATTAACAAAACCATGAATGGTTAACCAGGAATGTTCCTAGCGAGTGAACTTGGGAGTATGAGTCAATGCTTTTATATTGCATGGGGGGAGCTGCAGTCCCTGAATAATCTGCCAATTACAGTGCAGACAGCAGTGAAACGGGAGAACCTGCAAGCTGCTCTTGTATCCCTCAAGGAGGTCGTAATGAGGACTGCTATTATGCCTGTCCAATAATTACTATATTAGCTTGTTCTTTACTATGTAAAATATTTACCTTTTTTCTTGATTTTTTTGTGTAGTTTGTAAAAGCATGACTTGTTCAGATGCTATTTAAATAGTTTTTAGTTTCAGTGTAATTTTCATCATTAAAGGTGCATTATGGAACTTTTTATGTTAAAATGTGCATAATTGACCTTTCAGTGACCCAACAGCTGTATGAGTGGCATGGCTCTATGATGCTCCTGGATCAATTGTTTTAAGACTTTCTGGAAGATTTCACTGCTGATGGTCCCACTCACCAGAAAACTAACAAAACAATTGATCCCGGTGCTGTAGAAGTCACCGTGATCAAAAGTAAAGGTGCCATGCTAACCACCCATACAGCCGCTGGGTCACTGAAAGGTCAATTATGCGACAATTTTTTGTCGCATAAAAAGTTCCATAATGCACATTTGAGCTCATTGTATCTATGACACTTAATGCAGACTTCAATATTAGGATTTATCAAGGTAATTTCTATAAAATGTACCTTCAAGATTTTATATCTTGACAGCATATCATTATTTTCAGTCCAAGTACATCCCTATATGATAACAAAAAGCAAGTTTTAGAGTGAGCGAATGTGAGTTGTTGCCCAGACATTTTACTGTTAAAAGTATTTGCAAAAAGAGACTGTTGCAACCTATTAATAAAAAAAAACAATACTAAAGAAAAAAAAAAAGTCTCATTTTATGCATCTATCGCATGTTTGAGAGAATGCGAATGTTTGAGAAGAACTTCGTGTATTTTAACAAAGCAGCCATTCCCAAAACATGTAAGTGTTTGGATCTTGTTGCTATGAACATGACGATAATGATGTGTTTTTGAATATGAAAGATCAACATCCATTTCCCAGGTTTGCCTTCAGTCACAGTTATGGGGTGTGCTCTCATCCATTTGAGGTTTCCAAACATATGAATTATGCGTTTCCTCCAGAAGAGCATCTCACCAATATTGGCAGTGGCAGAGTCTATCCCAGCATTACAACGATTTCCCATAATTTGACATTAACCATCACAGGGTGTTGGAGATGAATTCAAGTAATTCCACTGTACTACTGAAATTATATGCCAAGACCAAAATATGTTCAAGATTTCATAAGGTTGTTTTGTAAATATTAAAAAGTCCATTCAAAAACAGGGATACTAGTGGTACTATAATGAAAACTTAAGAGAAGATTGAAATATAAACTAACACAAGACTATGCATTTTAGTCTATTGTTAAGGTTTATCATTCTTTTTACATAATAAAATGTCAAGGTGCCATAATTATAAATAATCTTGCAGACCTATAAAGATTTACTAGGTTTTATTTTCACTCTGAGAAATAAAACAACCACCAAGATCTGGTTGGACCATAAAACAAAGAACACCCTGTCTGGGGAAAAAAAAAAAAAACATCTCAAAAACTTTCTCTCTCTTCACACTTGAAGCCGCGCACACAGAGTTAGCGAAAGCCATTGAAGTTAAATGAAGTTTTCTTTTCACAATCTTAGCACTACGGTGGTAAAGACTCCCCTCTCGATGACTGACAGCTTTTCCGAAGGATACTTGGACCTGGCAATTACATGCAGAATTTGAACTAAGCTCCCCAGACTCTTGCCTCTCAGACGTAATGTTACATGAGAACACCATCCTGTAAATATCCCACATGAATGCTTCCCGAGATCAAGTCTGAAGAAAAGAAATGGCTGTTTTTTTTTTTTTTTTTTAATCTTCATTGAAATGGTGCTTGAAGGTTCAACTTGTTAGGAGGGCAATTAGACATAAAAACTGCTGCCCGATTTCATCAAAACGGATTGTAAAAAGTCCTGAATGGATGTTGGGAAAGGGTGGATCTGGCTCTATTCTGGGAGGCTGTTGTGAATTGTGTGGTTGAGTGGAGAGAGGAGACCGCAGCTGGGACGCAATGGCCCGCCATGGTGGCTCGCAGGCAGTGAGAGTAGCTGTGTGTGTGTGTGTGGGACTGTTTCAACTCTGCCTTTTCGTTTCATTTTAAGAAACAACAAAATAGACATCTCCTGAGAACCGACTCCTCAGATTCTGAGGGCAGCATTCCTCACATACAACTGCTAGACTTGGCAGAAAACTTCCTACTCTTCAAGCTCAGTCTTCCTAAAAAGTAGTGGAGATTTCGGGCATTACTGTTTACAAGTCCAACCACGTCAGCAAGACACGGGTCCTGCAATTAGTTCCCTGCAAGAACATAAACGTAAACATTTTCAACAACCCTTTTTTATCATTGAAAACTGCATTAATTTTGTTGACATCTCTTCTCCCTCTGAAACGAGCAAAATGAGAAGCCACAGAGGGATAGACAGATATTTTCTACGACTAACTTCCATAAACAGTGTGAGTCAGCCGGGTGGATTTATCATGTTTGTTGTGACAAGTGCAGCGTGGCAACAGTACCTTCACCGTCACAGATGTTTTGGTAGGAGTCCCAGCGTGTCAGAGGATCCGCCGTGTTGTAGTCCACAATAACATCGGCCCCGTTTTGCCACCTGTCGGCACCTAGACCCAAAAGCAACATTTATTGTAGGTACTGCATCCGGACACCCAGGAAGGAGCAACTGCACTGTCCGCCAACACTGTTGTGAAAGTCACCAGAGAACTTCAGTGGAATTCCACTCATCTAAAGTATGTTACATTTGGGATTTATACTGCTTTTCTTGGGTCAATTTAAATCCCATTTCCAAGCATTTGCATAGTGGTGGTGGAAGTGGCTTGGGTGGGGGTTTAAAACACAGAACAGCGCTTCTGCCTAGATTGGAATTCGGGGATCGTATAACTCTGTCAGTACCACCTTGAAAACAATATTTGACCTTCCATGTACCACCAGGCCTGGATAAAGATAACGTGTGGGAGTAAAAAAGCGTGTCTTCTTTTTCCAGTTATAGTACTTTTTGCCCAGTATCAATTCTTAAAAAGTAGCCGTTTGGTATCGATATAATTAATACTGTAGTATTGATCCGCCCATCCCTACGAAGTTTGAAGACCCACAGCTATAACTCATTCATACGTGCACACTGCTCAGACTTTAACTTTTCATTAATAAATCTCAATTATTTGATACAAAAAACAATCCATGGGAAATGTCTCTGTGACGGTTCGGTGCCTGGAATGTTCTTTAGCAACATGAACTGTTCTGTACAGAGCAGGGGTGTAACGATAAGTTTTTGACCGATACGATACGTATTGATTTGAGGCCAAATGATTCGATGTAAAACGATATATCTTTTTTTTTTTACCAATACGATTCAATCGATACAGTGGAGTTTTGATACAATATTCGATACTTTTAACATTGGATTTTCAGCAAATTAAGGAATAATTATTACAAGTAACTGAACATAAATACAACAGAAGGTATTTGCACCGGATTTTATTTAAAAATTAACTTCAGATTTGCTGATTGTTGAATCAACAACAGTGGACAAATTACACTCACAAAAGTGCAATAAACAGCTAAGATGAAGAGCTGCAAATATTTTTAGTTACAGCATAATCTTTTCTCCAGTTTATTTTCAGTTAGAGCCAGTGCTGGTGGGATACCTTTAACCTTAAGAGCTCTCCTCTTTTGGCTTTACATCTTCTTGAGTGAAGCCCACAAATACAGCTTATACAGCTTTTCAGTGAGTGGGACAGGAAAAATAAAGGGCCGCTGTCACATTACAAGTTACCTAACAAAGTTACCTGGGTGTACACTGCACGATTTTGACCGTTAGTCTACCACACAGTGTCTGTGTGTGAGACCTGAGGTAGCTTATTCCACAGAACCATCGCTCTGTAGTACAGAGCGATGGTTCTGTGGAATAGTCTTTAAAAGAATGGTAAAAAAAAACACATCCTGAATCATGGAAAATAACGTAGAACAATGATCTCCTAGGTTATGTATGTACAGTTAGGTGCATTGAAACATTGCATTAGCATGTTCTTGTGATGGTCAGGAATGTGATTTTAATTATGTATTTGTATATGTAATGATGATGTTTTGTAATATTTTAAATGTAGCATTTTTCATGGACCCCAGGAAGAACAGTCTTTACTAAGGTAAAGACTAATGTGGATCCATTAATAAACAATAAACAATAAAGCTAACTTCCTCAGGTAACGTTTGTTTCCTGTCTGTGTTTTATTCCTATGGAGAGTTAAATATATATCTAAACAGCACGTGACAGAAACAAGTAGCTGTTGGATAGTTACTTACAATATATCCAGAACTTTACACTTTACTTTAGTGTTTATAACTGTAGCCGCCTTAGCCTTGATGCTAAAGGTTAACGCTAATTTGATGCTAACAAATGTTAATATAGCGCCACAATCTGACATATTTTTATATATATATTATTATGTTTTCATTATAGTCTTATTCTATTTTCAATTTACATTCAAATGTTGACAGGAAGTAGTCTTTACCCTACACTGGCCCACAGGAAGTTAGCCAAAGACATTCCGCGCACAGAGTCTATTAACTGTAGTCTGAATCTGGACCAACATTGCACACAGGCCTTGTGGTGTTGAGCAATAAACTTTTCCAACCTGAACCACACATTCAGTGCCACGCAAATGCCTTCCCTCCTGTTGGGCGCAGAGCCGGGTCAAGCTGTGCTCCTTTGCCCATTCTGTCAGCACACACTTCACACTACATTTCCCCTCTGCTGCATTCCACATCCCCTCTCACCGGGGAGCGGGGATGTTGGGAGGGGTTGAGGGTGGGCAGTATGTATGCTCCAAGGCCAGACCGTTTCCCCCCCTTTTTATCACGTCAAAAGGAACCTACCTGGGATTCTCTCAGGTCCCTCCGAGAAGACCAGCTCCACTTTACCATAGTCTGGAAATCTGCGATCTAGAAGACAGCAATTTCCGTTCAACATTTTTGGAAAGCACACACAAACCTTACACACTTTCAACACGGCCAAATGAGTCTTGTTGTGATCACTTGGCTATGAAAACCTTATTTACCTTTGTTAGCCGTCTCCATGTCCTCTTTTTCAAACATCAGGTTGTAGCCCTGCACTGCTCCTGTGTGGAACTGCAGCCGGAATATGTCCTCACGGCCAGAGGGAAGTTCGCTTTTGTGATAACACTTGATCTGAAAAAGTAAACATTTCAAGTTTTTCGCATAACTAAAAGCTGTAAAACTTTATGCGTGTGTCGATCTTTACCATAATGTCGCCTTTCAGGAGCTGAGCTGGTTCTAGGGCGATGCAAACTCGGCCCCTATGGCTTGGTCCAATGTGACTGGGGGGACAGATTTCAATCACAGAAACATGGTTACGCACTTCAAGCACATGCGTTTCAGTAAGTTAAAGATGCATTATGCAACTTTTTATACGAAAAAAAGTTGATATTTGTGCGTATTTTGACCTTGTAGTGACCCAGCAGCTGTATGAGTGGTCAGCATGGTACTTTTACTTTTGATCACGGTGGTCTCTAAAATGCTCCAGTACCGGTTGTTTTCTAAGTTTCTGGTGGGTCTTCAGCAGTGAAAACCTACCAAACTGTTGATCCTGGAGCGTCCTAGAGGCCACTGTGACAGAAAGTAAAGGTGCCATGCTGACCACTCATACATCCGCTTTCTTTTCCACATAAAAAGTTGCATAATGCACCTTTAAGTTATTGTTGGTCAGGTTGTTGCCATTTAAAGGAGGGTGTTATACAAACTCGACTTTTTAGAGCTATTTACCATGTTAAAATGCTGTTCTCATCAAAACCTGGAACTGTTTTCTGACCCACTTGCGCATCTTTGAGTAAATTTGAATCTCCTCCAGTGAATATTCTCAGCTCCCAAAAGCTCCTCCTGTTCCTCTGGTCCTACATATCCAGCAAATGCTTTCCTTACCTCTCGAGCTCTTAATGCCTTCAACGCAAAGTAAAAACACTCGCCATAGTTTCACTATAGCCACACGAGCCACAGACTAATTTGTTCTTGGGTTTTTCTCTTTATTCAAACAGCTGCACTGCGAGGGGGAGCACGAGTAGGGGGGTGGAGGAGACTTACGGTGCAAATGCATGAAAATCAGAAAGGAAAACTACCAGATACAGCTGTCAATATTGCATTCTCTAACCCAGGGGTCCTCAACCATTTTCCTGCTGCTGACCGGTACAGGACCAAAACAATTTCCGCGGCCCGGTGCGCGCGGGGGGTGGGGGGGGTCATATGGGGGAGCGCGCTGAGAAACAGGTGCACAGACTATGGGTCACGTTTTTACAGCATGGAACGCAGCCCTTTGATCACAGCGCTGCAGCGGGAAGCGGAGAGAGGAGAAAAACAGAGATGAGCGGCACAATCTCTCCTCTCCCTCTTCTGTCAGCTTCGCAGTGGGATAAATAAGGCTCTCTGTCCAGTGAAAGCGTAAAAAGTTGTGACAAAAAATGCATAATACCCCTCTTTAAAAGGAAAAAGGGTCTTTTGACTGTTGCAAATTAATGACTGCAGACGATTTTCAGAACATGTTCACAATAGGCTTCAAAGAGCGAGCTAAATAATAATTATTTGTCTTATGGGCACTTAACAAACCCATTATGATGTCTTAATGGAGTTCTGTACTTCTCCTTGTTTTGATTACAATGAAAGGTTACCTTGCCATAATAACTGTAAACCATTATTTACTTACTAGACTGCAGATGAATACACGGCCTGCATTCCCTGGTACACCTTGATGTATGGTCGACACACTGGAAAAACACACATTGTCACTAAGCCTTTATGTTGGATATTTGCCCATGCTGTAATATTTTGTACACAGCCAACGCTACGATCTCTTGTTTTGAGAACGCACTTGAGAAAATAATCATTTACTCGATAACATGGGTGGGAGTTTCCATAGGTTTTAATGGAAAGCCACAACGAGAGGCTTTCGGTCGTGTTTATGTAATCTGCCTGAGTGCATGCGTGTTTGTGTGTGTGTGTTGGGAGCGCAGTGTGAGAGATACAGCACTTATACGTCCCCATGTTTACTGCTCTGATGTGGTCACGTCTGGCTTCTCAAACTGCGCCAGCGCCGGTATTTGGCTGCGAGCTGTTAGCTGTGTAGACAACAGTGACGGAAAGCTACGAGTTTCACCTCCGGCAGCGTCGAAGTTTGGTATCCCGTGAAGGATGACACAGTGCAGGAACAAAGGAGAGGCGTTGATCTTCATCGAACCGCTGAGGAGGCTGTTGAGTATCCAAACGTACCTGGCGTGGGGACACAGAGGAGGACATTCAAGAAAGCGGAATTTTATTTGTGAAAACTATAAAAATGACTGCTCAGAAAACAAGGCACTGCTATTTATATGTTAAAAAAAGGATGGTTAGGAATTAGACATTAAAAATCCCTATCAAATCCCTCCTGTCTTTAGCTGCAGCTATGGCCTTGGCTGTCTCCCAGAAGGGAAATGACCATATTTCGAGTACAGCGTCATCTCGGTCACGTTTGCGCTTCACATGGACACCAAACATGTCAATATTTGTGAATGAATACACGCGGCCAACTAGTCGGTGCGCCGCAATGTTTAGTTACAGTATTTCCAGTAAATCTCCAGCTTGCGGGCGGCCATAAAAATAAGCAATTATTTACGATAACAATAACACACAAAACTAGCCTTGAGGTTATGTTTGGAAATGGCATGCGGCTACATGCTAACCAATATAATT
The DNA here is from genome assembly GCA_007210695.1 of Neogobius melanostomus. Taxonomy (NCBI): domain Eukaryota; kingdom Metazoa; phylum Chordata; class Actinopteri; order Gobiiformes; family Gobiidae; genus Neogobius; species Neogobius melanostomus. The sequence goes on along the minus strand of VHKM01000009.1, from coordinate 15,802,862 downwards.
TTTTCGATATTTCAAAAAGGATTGGCCCTTGTTGCTTGGTGTAATCTAACCATCCATAGTTCCTGAATAGTACGTCTACAAGAGTAATAAACTACTGTGTGCGTAAGTGATCATGACTCAACATGGTTAGGATGTCAAGTGTCACCAAGGGATCTCTTAGCTGCTACAATTACCTCCAGAATATCCATTCAAAAGATGTAAACAACACAGAACCTTTTGTGTTGGATCAGGTGGGCCCACACAGAAAAAGTTATGAATGGTCCAGAGCCAACAACAACAACTTATCCGGATAAACAACCCGGGGCATGCGTGTGTTTTGGGAGCTTACCGCTTTTGTGAGGGTGTCATCAGGGCAGAGACCTTATCATCGTAGTACTTCCTCATGGCAAAACGGTCCAAAGCCTGGTCAGCACTTTGGAGAAAGACACAGACGCGATTAGGGAAATTACCGTAATGTACAGCGGGTTCAAGGAGTCTTCATACCATTTTTTCTCCACTATTATGTTGGTATCTTTGTGAAACCATTGAATGTTAACCCCATCTTTGGGATGTTGTAGACACAAACATATGCATACGAGAGTGAAAGTGAGAGGAGATACAAAGGTATCCAGCAGAGAGGAAGAGAATGGCAGCTTTAACCAAACAGTCTGTGCTCCGCTATTCAGACGACCCTAAACCAACATGCACCCAGGCGCTGCTTTACTACAGCTCTGTTGGGTCTCCCGTGCCCAACTCTCTTCCTCCAGCGAAAGTTCATTGTTTTGCTATCTCTTCCCCAACCTCCTCCTGCTGCTCTTTCACATTCACCTTCCCGACCCCGTTGCTCTCAGTGGGAAACTAGCGACAAGGGAGGGCAGTTGGTCAGAGTATGGCACCGTGGACACACGGAGGTCACAATGACTTCTGCGATCTGCTGAATGGATCTACAAAGTCGTATAACACAATGTTGTTTTTTCTCCAAATGTTTGCTACATCTGGCAATGAAAGGGATAAGTAAAGATGAAGTAGGCACATTAAAACATTGTGTGAAAATACAATATTGAGTGATAATGAATTGATAAGTGTTTTTCTTATTTTTGACTGAGTCTTAAAAAATATATACATTTCTGTCACATTAAAAGCAGCATGTGTCCATCTGATATGACTGCCACAAATGTGCTACATAGTTAAACAGTACTTGATTTTTCGGATAAGTATTGCAATTGTGATTAGATTTGCAGTTTACGGTTTACAGCAGAACTAATTAACTCATGCCCCTAGAGGCCATAAGCGCCACTGCAGGTGTCGTAGCATGTTGTGTTTTTTTTTACTCATTAATTGTCCGTGAGAGTAAATACTACACTGACAGAAGAGACAAAGGGAGAGAGAGATATTGTATTTTTTTCACTCAAACTTGGCTGTAAATACTGTTTAAGTGGGGTTAGCCCGCAGTTAGCTTTGCCCATTAGCCTGTTGGCTTCTTCTTCGTTATACCATTAGTGTGTATTGCACCTCCAACCCGGAGGCAGGGAAATTGCAAGGGTGGTTTTCTGGCCAGAGACACCAGGGGAAGATGAAAGACCCCCCAGTCATCCCATTAACACTTGTATTACCCCAGACAGACTACGAAAAGGATTTATTAAGGTAAACAACGTTACTTAGTTTCTCTTTAAAGTGATAAGTTTAAATGTCCCTCCCTTTGTTGATCTCTCCAACCAATCAGAATCCCCAGTGCCATCACTTTGACCAACGAGACGAGCTTTTCTGTGAACTGGCTGGTCAGGAAGGGGAGGAAGCTTAAAGAGTAACTAAACACCAAATCAAGTTTTTTTTACTTATAAACTGTCTCAATGGGTGTCTCATAGTGTTGTCTACTGGTCCCTGACATTATTCTGACATTATAGCGCAAACATGTGTCAAATCCTAACTTTGGCCTGAAAACGAATGGGTTGCGCCCCTTCAGGGTAAACTCTGCTACTAAATTAGAATTTCCTGATTGGCTGGAGAGTGTCCCGCTCCACAGAACATCATAAGCCGCACCAGCTCCACACATCGTCATCAGGTGCTGCCAATTGTCCTGCCCCTGTACCTGTGGTATATAACCAAGTCCCTCCCACGTAATCTGTCTGCTGTGATTGTGCCAATGCAAAGGCCCACACACTCACCCCCCGCATGTCACCCCCAAACTTCAGAGACCGCCTCTTTCACAGCAATTTTTGACTTTTGTTTGTGGGTGGGGAAAGGCTTTGGCACGCCCGTTTAGGTACTCTTTAATCTTTTTTCTTTTGAAATCTCTTTCTCTCCTCCTTTTGCAAACTAGGAGTGGCTTTCAGTTCGATCAGATTTGATTTTGACTCCTCATTAGCAATCTTACAGACTATCACTTTAAAGTCAAGATTTAGTTTATAGTACAGATTCTAAAAACATCCGGGAGCGATGAGATTTGATCCGATTGTGTTCCATCTTTGTAAGGCCAATTTTTCAAAGAGAAAAGTTCAAAAGGTTATTCATAAATAGAAAAAAAACAGATTGTATGGTTTTGCTAAATAATACTGTGTGGTTTGCGACTTGATGTTGTGACCACAGGGCATTGAAAAGCTGCACAGCCGTATTAAATTAGTCTAAGCACAATGGTTGTAAAATCAGAATGGGTTTTCACTCAAGCTGAATAGATTTCATGACACCGACACTGTGGCCAGGAGCGGTTACAGTAAGTCGCATGTTTTCATGTTGATTCATGACATTCTATACGGGATGATTCACGGCCTACAGGCTGTGGCTTCTCTGGATTTTAAAGACTCACTCTGAATCACCTTGACCAAACTTAGGAGGAGGTAAATAAATCAGAAGTGGCTACACAGTGACTTCGCTTGTGGCCACCCGAATGAGTCTCCAGAAAGGCTGCGGGTTGGCCGTGAGATTGTTCACTCACAACAACGCCGACTCATATATAAAAATAAACTACTGCTTTAACACCTCTGACTCAATTCGCAAACAAAACTTAGAAGTGGTTACCTGGCTGACACATCCGTGAAGTGGACGAACGATGATATGACTACACCGATGCGGCCCTTTCCACCCTGAAGACACAATACACCGACATGATTCATCTCATATAGAGTTACAACATCCAAGCCGGGGCATACTTTTGTTAGAGCTAAACCTGAATTTGTATGTGCTCACCCTGCAATGTATAACCACCACATGCAGAGGGTCAGCGTTGAGCCAGCTCTCCATGGCCTTGCAGATGGTGCAGATCTTATCGAGAGGCGGAGCATGTAGATCTGGCCAACCTGTGTCCAGTGTCTAAAAGCAAACAATAAATAACATTGAAAAATCTCCATATTAACTACTCATTACGTTATACATAGACCATGCTCCAACAACAGTATAACTAATTAACTTAATCATTAAAACAAGTCTTCGATACAAACTAGGGCTGGGACTTTAACGCCTTAATATAAATGAATTAACTACAAAGATTTGAATGTGTTACATTTTTTAACGCCAGTAATCGCATTATCAAAAAGTCCCAAGCTGGAACCTTTCAATTGTGTGTTTCTGGTAAGCTCGTAGATCTGACGCGCACGCTACATCCACTCACAACAGCAATGGAAAATAAAGACGCTTCACTTGGCGACTGTGGACTCATTCAAAACGTCATGATAGGGCGATGGAAAAGAAAATATTAAACTCTTAAAGACAATGTTTTACGCCCTTTTGCTTTATTTATTTGACTATATACACACAATAGAAAACGTAGTACTATAATTACTGTTTAGTTACTGTTTACAAGTTACATGAATGATCAGAGTTCCTGAAACACTTGAAGCTGAACAGCTATAAATGCACTTTACACCAATAACAGATTAACAGCAATAATTATATTTGTTGTGTCTATCTATTTATTCAGTATTTAGTTTTTGGTTTTCGTTTGGAATGTGATCAATTACGCTGAATTGATTATAGACCCTGTAATTAACTCACCACTAATACAACTGAAGCTACCAGTTGTTAGTAAACACATATGCATTGAATTCAAATGGATTAATTTAACTATACATTTCAGTAAGGTTTTAGATGGTAATAGAAAGAGCATTTTAGCAAACTGTCTACAATCTCTAAAAGTGTCAGGTAAAATAGGATTTTGCGCTGAGAATGTTCCCACTAAGTGTAAGAACTAGAGTGAAATTCCATTTCTACTAAAGCCATCTGTATGCATCTTTATTTTTATGACTATTGAATGACAACATGGTCGACGTCAGCCAAAGCGTTTCACTTGAAATTGACAGCCAACTAACCTTTGGATTCATTTTGGACAGGTCTCCCCTCTTCTCCGACAAGTTGATGATCTAAACAGAGCAACAAACAGAAAGCTTTCCATCAAAGAAATGGTCACACATCTGCTTTATCTTCAAACACTTAAATTAAATACATCAATTCATTTTTTTTTTATTCCCTGAAAACGCATTAAAGGGATATTTCAGGATTTTTGACATTGGGCCTCATTTCCTAGTTATGCAGAGTGTTGTTGATGTCCGTAGGTTTCTTAAAATTCATGCAGTTCTTATATTTGAAGAGCTTAGTGGCGCTAGGCTAATGCTAGGCTAACGCATTTCTATGGTATCAGCAACCCTGCATTAAAAACAGTCTGGCGCACTCCACAGTGCACCTGAGGTAAATCACTTATAACGCCAGACTAACAATATAAATGTCTGTGTCGATAGAATAATTTGAACAATTTTGCATTTAAAATAACTTCAGCATCAGCTTCGTGGCTGTAAGCTAACGCAGCGGCGGAGTGATCTGCGAGAAAATAGTCCCTCAAAATGCGGTATTCATGTGATACAAGGTCAGTTATATTTGAAAAATTCTATTTAAAAATTCTATTAACACAGACATTTATATGGTTAGTCTGGTGTTATAAGTGATTTACCTCAGGTGCACTGTGGAGTGGGTCAGACTGTTTTTAATGCAGTGTAGTTGATACTGTAGAAATGCGTTAGTCTAGCACTAACGCCACTAAGCTCTTCAAATACAAGAACTGCATGAATGTAAGAAAAAAATATCTCCAGAAATCAACAACACTCTGGATGACTAGGAAATGAGGCCCTATGTCAAAAATCCTGAAATATCCCTTTAAGCTTCAAAACTGCATGCTCTTTGACCTCATTTCAAGTTGAGGCAGTGAGGGCAGCCGTAGTCGGGCACTGACCAGGTAATTATCAGCGTGTTTGGACTTGAGCATCCGCGTGACATCTTGAGGTTGTGGCCGTAGATCTCCTCGGAGCAGCCCCGGGGGAAGGACACGGCGATGATCCTTTCGGTGATGTACGTCAGGTCAAGTTCGTAACCCTCCTCCATCTTGAGACTGGCCCTGTCAAAAAAAACCCCGCAAAAGACAGACAAAAGGGTAATTCAGTAGCTGCATTTTCACTAAGAGGTGGGAATACATGTCATTGAGATAAAAGATACTCAAAGATAATCAAAATGATTGTTTGGAAGGTGTGCAAAATTACAATATCGGGTTCAAGTAGATCATCAGTGATAACAAAGAAGAAAAAGAATCTGGTGAAGATGAAGAAAATAAAATAAAAAAATTATATAGTTCAATGACATACCAATTATGTATATATTTTTATTGCACGGACTTTGAATATTTCCATTTATATTGGAATTATTTGCTTTTTTTTGTACATATACATTTTATTAAAAGTTGTATACAAATACTGTATGTTTGTTATTGTTATCCAACTGCCTTAACGGGTTTGTTGTATGCATAGCAATAATATATGAAACAGAAAAAAGTTATAAAGTTAAAAGTGGCATTAACCTAAACAAAGATGTACACATTTCTGATGGGTTGTAAATGTGATGAGAAAGCCCAAAACAATACGGAAATCAGTCATTTCAACAGATCCGATGGAGTCAATATTTGCCAGCCAAAGTCCGCAGCTTTCATCATATTGTCTTAGTTGCATTAAACAGTTATCTTTGAGAATGTAGGACACTGTAGGACAGAGGAGCGGTTTATTTGCTTTGTCAACTGTTACAATGTGCACCCTATATGAGTCGACTGGTCAGACTATGGTCATTCATTAGGGATGTAACGATTCACTCAAGCCCCGATTCGATTCGATTCCAATTTAAGTTCCCGATTTCGATTTTTTCCGATTTTTTTTTACCTTTAAACTTTTTTTTTAGAAAGAGTATGACTCATTCATACCAAAGTTTCTTTTGTTTTAACATCTGCATTTTGTCCTTGTAACAAACTGCAACTGTCTCAGTAAGAGAACTGTACATTACAAAAAATTACAAGACATGAAATGAACTATCATTTTGACATGAGTGCTTGTAAATTTACATGTTTTCATCATATAAATAAGATGTGTAGCAAAGCAAATATTTTGAGATTATATTTATTTTACCAAACCTTTTTTTTTTTTTTTTTTTGCAGTTTGAACATAATACTACCATTTAGAACTAATTTTACAGTGCAGTTTTTTTCACCCTCGAACGCCTCACTGCCTCCCGGTGCAGCCTTTGTAAACATAAGGAGGAAAAAGACATGACAGCTCCTGTAGGTATTGGATTATTTGACAAGCGGACATTTGATGAGGATTTCAGCAGAATCAGAGCAGGTCGGTCAGATGTTTGTCAGTTTACGATCTTTGGTAAACTTCTGTCAAAATGCTAAACTCTGCGTTAGCCGCTAACGCTAATCTCGTAGCTGCGTCTGCTGCTTCGATGCCTACACGTGTATGTGTTTACATGGTCTGGCGTGTGTTGGGGGTGAGGCAGGTGGAGGTGTGGAGCTTGTCTTGAGAAAAAGTGAACGTGTTAGAAACAACGAGCTATGTTCCGGTCTATTTCGGTCGCGCAAAATGGAGTATCCGAGGGTGGCTTTAACATCGATTCTTTAATTTTTTACATCGATTCACATTTACGCATATTAAATCGATTTTAAATCGATTTTCGATGAATCGTTACATCCCTATCATTCATATATACATTTTGAGGAAAAACACAAATTTGCAACAAAGGCCTATAGTTATCATTAAGAGGTCTAAGAGCTGTGTTGCTCATTTAGAAATACACAATTAGTATCATTCTTTTTTGTTTGTCATTGGCTCGCTATATGTATATTTTTATGTTTTCAATCAGTAATATCATGGTAATACGATGAAAATAGCATGGTGACCAGAGGTGGTAGAGTAGCCAAAATATTTATTCAAATAAGAGTAACATTACGCAAGTAAAAAGTAGTTACCCAAAAAATGACTAAAGTAAAAAAGTACTTTGAGTACTTGAGTCCGGTGAGTAACTGTTTGAGGAAATGTCTGATTTATTTTCAGTGACGCAAATTGTGTGAAACAAAACATTAAATCATGAGGAAATCCTGATATTTCCAAAGAGAATTCCCAGAAAATGGCAGGAAAATGCAATCCCGACTATCGTCCCCCCATGCCATCCGATTACCATGTTACTACTATGCTGTTAAGTGAAGTGCCGCCAAAATCTCATCAACTAACCCTCCTCGGATTCAGTGGATCTTGAACCGCTGGTTGAGGATGACAAGCTTAGCAGACAGAGTTCCCCTGACTGTTTTTGCTCGCAACGAAAATACTCGATGAATAGGGTTATCTATCAGGCGAGCAGTGAAAAAGAATCCGGTTCCAGCCAGCAACCGGAACGCCCTGAGTGTTGGCATAGTCCTCAACTTGGTGAAGCCCAGAGTGAGCCTGTCTCTATCCAGGCCACAATACCACACCCACAAAGAGACACATCCCCTCCACTCTTATCTAATCATCTCTGGCTGACCTCTGCACTGAACTAATGCGCTGAACTAGAGCTGTAATCAGAAGAGCTTCAACAGGGGAAAAAAAAAAGAAAAAAAGGTTTGACATCTTAAGTTTCGAGTTTTCCCTTCAATTCGAGTAATGCGTCTGTGAAATGAATGGGCTCGGAAAGTTTGGTGCTTTGCCTTTTTGTGTTGTGGATTAGACACACGGAATGAAATGTTTACGGTCCCTTTTATAAGAGCAAAGTGAAGACAGCTCTCTTTTGTACCACTACGGATGTTTGCTGAAGCATTATTTTTACAGTTTTGATAATTAAAATATTTTAAGAGGTGGGCTGGGAAATAACATCTTCATGAATCATGCACAATGCCATTTGGAAGCTAAAACCTGAATGTTCTCGAAGTAATCTTCAACCCAGTGGGATGCAATATCATATTAATAAGAAACTTACTATATCCAAGTGTTTGTAAATTGTAACTACACAAAATGACAAACCCGGATGTAAAGTCACAGCGATCGAAGCAGCCGTGTACATAACTTTGGGAAATAACTCTGTGCCCAGTATCCTAAAGTGTGTGGTTCAATTCTCTCCATGGCACTGGAGTTCCCAAAGTGGGTCATGAGGCACTGAGCTGGGGGTAAAACACTAATTTAGTACATTGAATCAAATGCATTTTTTAATGTCCAAATTGATATTTAATGTCACAATTGCAGAAAATGTGTGCATATTTATTTCTTAAGATTTGCAAACATCCGATTAAACAGAGGAATGCGGATACATATTGTTATTCAAACCAAATTGGACACAACAAGCAACTTTTGAGCAACAGCTGCGGCTGAATGTGTTTGACCACAACTTTGGATTTTCAACAAACTCATTGAAACATAATAAAGAGCAACACCATTTTTCCCCAAAAAAAATTGATTTAAAGGGACTAGACTGTAAACGTTAAAACTATGTATTTTCCTCCCCTACATGTTCCAGCAATGTCCTAATGTGTAGACTGCACTAAAATCCTGCACTGTCACAAAAGTTGTTAATTCGGGTCCAAAGTGCCGTCATGCACGAGATTAATATAGAAACTGCAGTTACGCGTACACCTGAGGTGGCAGTAGTGAGTATAAAAATGACAACTTGCATCTAGTCCCTTTAATGCCAGTTTCGGTTGAGTTTAATACTTTCACATGACTTTTAAGGCCTTAAATTTGGCAGAATAAAGCGATTGACTGAACATTGGCCCATGAGTGAAGAGCATCATCAGCATACATTAACATATCAAGCTCAGGGCAGACGTCTGGCAAGTCGTTGATGTATAACGAGAATAGCAGAGGCCCGAGTACGGAACCTTGCGGAACACCAACATCACTGCTGAGACACCGGGACTGTACTCCATTTATGCAGACATGCTGTTTTCTATTAAATAAATAGAAATGAAACCACGCAAGTGAATCCATTGAAAATTGAAATGTGTAAGTTTGTCAGAAGGACCTGATGGTTAACTGTGTCAAACGTTTTCTTGAGATCTAGAAAAACAGCGCCGACATAAAAATGTCTGTCTAATAACAGTTTTATTTTTCAATAAAAGAAACAGTTTGCAGTCTCAGTAGAATGGTTTGGGCGAAAGCCAAATTGCATTCCGTGCAATGGAGTGAATCCTTTATCTAGGTGTGTCATTAGTTGATTTGCCACGCACTTTTCAGTGACTTTAGATATAACTGGCAAGATACTGATCGGTCGGTAGTTTGTGATTTGTGTTTTTTCCCCCGTTTTAAAAACTGGGGTTATAGTGGCCTCTTTCCAAGAGGACGGAACTGTGTTCTCACTGATTGACTGATTAACCAAGTCGGCGATAGGTTGCACCAGTGCCTCAGCGTGAGTTCTTAAAAAGTTGGTGTCGATACAATGCACGTCCCCGGCTTTCAAAATTTTGGTGGGTGGAGATGATTTTAACAACCTCCTCTGCGGATATATTTTGCCACTCTCATTTAATGAGAGTGGCAAATAGTAGAAAGAGGGATGAGCCTTGTTATTTCAAATATACTGTCAATGAAATGATTGTTGAAAGCATTGGATAGAACCAAAGGATCACTGATCAATTTATCATTTACCGCCATCTCAAGAGGTGCAGCCTCTGTTTTGAAGTTTTTACCAAGGAGTTTATTTAGAATTTGCCAAGTTTTTTTTTTATTACCTTTTGTACTTTCTATTATGTAAACAAAGAAACTTGCTTTGGCTTTTCTTAAGGTTCGCGTGACTTTGTTACGAGCATGTGTGAATTTTTGCCGGTCAGTGTTCAAGCATTTTTTAAGCAGTGAGTCCTTTACTTTTAGTAGATTCCTGCAGTTTTGGTCCAACCATGGTAGGTTACCCTTTTTGGATTTACGGCTCCCCTCCTGGTAAAAGATGACATCACTTCCCTTAGTTTATTAAGGGAAGTGATGTAGTGTCCCTTAGCCACAGGACACTACGAGGGGCACGGTCGAACGCTTTCTCCAAACCCACAAAGCACATGTGAATGACGAACTTCCATGAACCCTATGAGGGTTTGTATTTGTAAACATGTTGCAGTCTACCTTGTGTTTTCAGTTGATGCTGGTGTTACATAGTCGTTATCGGTAAAACTGCTTGTTGTTGTCTGCACATGTGAGTGAAACCCACCTAATCACAACAATATTGCACAGGGCTGTGGACTGGTCTGAACCACCTTTCAATTTGAGCCAAAACGTATCAGCTTCAAGATGTCAAGATCAATTTTAGCATCTGCATGAGCAACAGCCAACAGCTCGACATGACATTGCTTCGCTTCAATGACTCCACCAGCAGCCATGGATACAGTATAACCCTCCTCTTCCTCCTCCTCCTCAACTGACCCCGATTGTTTGTTGTGATTAAACGCTCCTCGCTTAAGAATGTCTGTGTCAATTAAGAGAGGATAACTGCAGGCTATGAACCCAGCACTTTGGAAGGAAAAGACAAAAAGCCATAAAAGTGGGTGCAGTGTGTGACCACAGCTCAGAGACACCAACCCTGGGAGCAGAATGGGGGTGGTCCTGTAGCCGGGGTCAATTGGTTTGGCTCATGTCCCTCGAGAGACAGAAGGCAACACCTCATGACTGACGAGGAAATGAATGGACAGACCGGTCAGTGCATGCTACAGGCAAAGGTATTAGGAATGATCTCTGCTGATGTTGTGGAAGTGTCAAAGTTCTGTGAAAACCTCATTATTAAAAGGGAGGAAGCCTTAAATTTGACCCTTGAGTGACCCAGAGACGTTTGTTCATCAATTTCCCCACCTCTGGAATTCACTGGCTCAACAGCTGGAGAGGCTATGCTGGCAACCATCAAAGCTTTAGATACAGTGGATGTGCATAGACCTTTAAAGGGGGTATTATGTAAAATCGACTTTTTCAAGCTTTACATCATGTTATTATGTCATTCCCTCATTAAACACATGCCTGGAGTGTTGCCTTGGCTCATTCACATATTTTTGAGTAATCAGTAAAACTTAGACGGCAGCCATTTTAGGTGTAGCTATGCCTCAGTCCTCCTAGGAAGCCCCCACCTCCTGGAAACGCCTCTGGACCTTTTGTCACCAGCCAAGCCACCAACCACTGCTCCTCAGCTCAGCAGAGCCCCTCCCCGCACAGTAGTGTTGTTTAAATGCCACAGCAGTGTGCTGAAGGGGGCGTGTCGGAAAGCTTCTTAAAGAGACAGAGGCCTATTTCAAGACGTTCAGTACAGCCATTTTGAGAGAGCAATTATATTCAAGGCAGTTATTTTAATTTACTGCATATATAGACCAACAGAAGGTTACGTCATCATTGTAGTATGCTATAGACTGGTGCTATGTTATTGAAAAAAGCATAATACCCCCTCTTTAAGTAATCTTTGTTTTCTGATTAGCAAATACGTTTCTAGCTGTCAGCACTTTACTGTGTTAGTAAGAGCTGCTGAATGTGACTTTATCCAGATCAATAAACCTTTATCTAATCTTAGTTCAGACTTTGTTTTGTAATTTCTCCAGTAGACATGGGGACGTCTGTTACCAAATGTGTCACTAATGATAGCTTAATAATTAGAAATTTGCTGTTAAGCTTTATAATAGGTTATGTTTCATTGATTTAAATTTGAAGAAACTAGCAGTTGCCCACTATAAAGACTAGAACAACTTACCGCCTAAATGTTCGCTGTGGGCAACAACAAAACCTGATCTAGGGAGAAAAACACAACAATCTCCTACATGAATTTCTCCATTGTGAGATCAATAAAGCCTATTGCACAAACTTATTTGCAGCGCCGAGGTAATCATTATTCCATGGCTCCAAGAAGGACCGCTCACTTCTCCCAAAATGAGCGGCTTGCCCCAGCACGCAGTAAAGATAATTGCGTCTTTAATTTGCACTGACTGCTTTTGTTCCTGGTTCGGGGCAGGGCAAGTGGCTCACAAAAGGCGTCCCATAAGCAGCGTGCCACCAAAGCCCACCCGTGACACCATGTGAACGGGCCTGGATGGTGGTGGGTCGAGGCCAAAATGGTATTCCCCAAGTCTATTGCAAACAAGTGGTGACAGGTTTTGCTAAGGTCAGGATGTTGGGGGGATTACAGCTCAGAGCCCTGCAGGTAAGAAGGGTGCAGTCAGCAGCCAGCCGCGTTCATGCTCGTACGACCGCCTACTCTGGACCCAGTTCAAATGCCTGTTGTCAAATTAGCCAGAACATATCTGTATAACATCTAATCAGCCGTAACACTGTACAGCCTTCCAAGTGATGCATTTCGGCAGGTTTCTACACATCTGGACAACGGGAAACTTTTTTTTTTTTGTTCCAACTATGTATAGAGTTTGGGATGGAATGTTAATACATTCACTGTGCCCACGGAAATCGGCCATGTTTGTGGGTACTAGCAAACATTAAAAGGAACAGGCCACCGTTATTCCATACTGAGATATGTTCTTACCTGAGCTTAGATGAGTTGATGCGTACCTGTCTGGTCTTTGTGCATGCGCTGAGTGACGCAAAAAGACCAAAGACGTTGTTAGCATTAGCCTCTCCTCTATGGGGTCTAACAGGGTGAAGTTAGAAACGTCCAAGCTCTTCCACGTTTTCCCTATTTAAATACGATTACGCGAGTAGTTACACAATCCAAGTATAGTTACACAAAATTAAATGTCTAAGCTTCCGTGAAATAATATCTTCAGAATTCTTTAGGAGTGAAGATATTACTGCGCGGATATCGAAGTGCTCCTAAGGTATTATTACGCCTTACAATATAGTAGCCCTTTTTATCCGCTTAGAAAATCGACTATACTTGGATTGTGTAACTACTCACGTAACTGTATTAAAATGTGGAAGAGCTTGGTCGGTTCTAACTTAACCCCGTTTGGCTCCATAGGGATATACTGGGAGAGGCTAAATGCTAACAACATCTTTGGTCTTTTTGCGTGAGTGACCAGACAGGTACGCATCAACTCATCTAAGCTAAGGTAAGAACATATATCAGTATGGGAAAACGGTGGCCTATTCCTTTAAGCTAAAAGTATAAAAAGAGCAAAATAAAAGCCATGGTCGAACAACCGTTAGCTTCCGAGTCAGTACTGGTAAATGAATCCACTATTGTGTCCAAACTCCAGTACTATACCTTTTAAAAATCTGCATTTGTTTATTATAGAGAAAGTCCGCTGCAAATCCCATAATGCTCAGAGATTTGACATCATGATCCTGAACTCTATTGCATTTTGTGTACTCATTTTCAATGAGTCAATGCAAACAAATAAAGGCAACAGTTTATGAACATTTTCATATTAGATAGATTTATCAAATATTAAGTGTAAGAAACGGGGCAGAGAATTTAAATGGAGATACTTGGCTTTAGCTTAAAAGCTTACTGTTCACTCACATAAAGTCATGTCAGTACGTTGTTTAGAAATAATTTGCAACATCTGGTGTGCTTTGTGCTAATGATAATAATAATTCCTCCATAAATGGGCTATCCACTTATGGAGTCTATTTGGCACAGTATATGCCAAATAGAGCTGTTGAGCCTCTTGCTTGTATTTTTTTGGAACCACACCCTCCTCCACCTGGCCCGTGCCGTGTGGAATCTTCCATTATGTACACGCAGGTGAGATAAAAGGAGGAGGCGTAGCGCTGAGGCGCACAGTCTGGAAAAAAAAGAAAAGAGACTGCAAATCACAGAGCGCTAAAGAGTTAAGTCCTGGCACAAGCATGTCAGCGCTGACCTCATGTCTGTTTTCATTTTCTGAGGCCATTGTGGTAGCCGTAGTTGGCAAAGGTTGCATACTTGTCTTTCACAAATAATAAAGTTCTCCCTGATTTTTGGGCACACCACAGCAGCCAAGTCTCTCCATGTGGGGGTTTGTTTGTGTCTGGATTGGAAGGTTGCTACATGTTCATGGCTGTGTTTTCCATTAGTCAGTCTGGGGTGGTCATTATTGCACCGATTCTTTCAACATATCGGAAACAACAATTCAGGTAATAGATTTTATGACATGTCAGAATGTGTTTTTAAAAAAAATAATGAGCAGCAATGTCCTTAATGAATTAGGAATATGTCTGCATAACGTTATAGAAATACTATAGGTTATGCCATTTCTTAGTTATTCCACTAATCACAAATAGATAATTTCATCTGAATGCATATCACCTACGGCAATAATAAAACAGTACACAAATGAAAACAACAATGTAATCTCTTAACTATTTCCCAAACTCATAACACCATTACGTCCAAATTCCTGGAGTTTATGATTGACACTGTGGCAAGAACCATAATTTTTTTTACGTCCCGTTAAAGTTCAATTGTGTCTGAAATGTCTGAAATAACTGCGCCAATTCATATCAGTGCCTTTTACACGTCGACATAAACTTCTGTAACTGGTAAAAAAAATGCCGTTCTGCTCCACTTATGTTTACTGCTTAAGTCATGGTGGGGTGATAAAGAACGACCAAACTCAGCGTGTGCAAACTTGAGAGTGATGCCAAAGGGGGGAAAAAAGCTACAGACTCTGGTTCCGTAATAGTGTGTCTTTTCGGACATAAATGATATTCTAAGTACTACTCGGCCCTGTGGTTTGAATCCTGGAGCGTTTTCTATGCGTTTGAGCAAGCTATAGTGGACCCAGAAGTATTCAGCCAACCTGCATATATGCACAACCCCAAAAGTCTACTCTTGATCAAAATCCTGCCTCCATATACTGGATGTGGAAGGGTTCCCAAAGTGCAATGAATGATGTCTCATGCAAAGAACTAATTTCCCAAAGAGGGACAATAACTTACCCTTAGCCTCCCTCTAAACTGTTTTCCTGTGAACCTGAGAAGTGCCTGGAGTGCCACAAATTCTCCAGGAAGTCTCGAGATAGTTTAATGTCTGGAAAACACACTGCATTTCGTATTTAGCTTTCGCATCTAATGGCCTTCTAATCACTGAGATAGCATCAGGGCCGCAGTCCCAAATAGCAGTTCCAAGTTGTGTTCGGCTTTGGCGGTAGAGATGGAGTCATACTGGTGTGGGATAGCATGTCCATATAGTGACATAACAGGCTCCGGTGAAGGGCCTGCAGGGGGACAAGGCCACAGTTTGTTCTAGTTCTTTCCTGTCTGGGGCACCGTATGTTTATGCTGTGGCTTTGACACCCATTCACACTGCACAAGAGCCGAAATAAACAAACCCACAAACTCTATTGGAAAAGCCACAGAAGATGAGTGCATGAGTGTAACTGCCAGATCTTTTGTTTGGTAAAGATATGATTGGATATAGAAACAAAGGTTTGAAGTATGCTTTCCCTATTTTCTATGCCACATTGGATTGTATTTTCAAAACAGAATACATTCTTTATCGCTTTCATGTCCGACTTTAGCTTGTTCTGTCCAATTTTGTATGTTTTACTGATTTCCCTTCCTTTCTATGGGTCCATCTCTGGATAATGGCTTACACATGTGAGCCCAAGTGGCCATGGCACAAGCGGGACACAGTTAACTGTAGATGCTTCCTGTTTTAGTCTGAAAGCAATCGTTCCCAAAAGAGAACGGTCAGGACCTGGGAATTCAGTCATTTTAAGGTTAATATTTATTTCAGGTCTAGACTAAATTTGGTCTGTAAAACAACAACTGATATCTTATTGACCGGTTTCTTCTTTTTCAGAGGTTTTGCCGGCATTGGAACCTCAACTTTGGTCAATCTCAATTATCATTAGGGTCTTCTGTGGCCTTATTGGGTTTGGAGTGAAGTTTATTATTTTTTATTTTTAATGGTTAAATAACACTTATTTATAATAAGCAGAGGCTTATTTTAAAAAGGTATGTTTAATTGTCTTTATTACTCAAATCAAATCTAATATTAAGACTGATCAATCTGCTGCTAAAAAAGCAACTCATATTTATAGAAATGGTCAACATTTCCATACAATGCTTGAGATTTGTGTCAATGTTGAGACACTGAATCAATGGTTTTTGATTACGTTTCTTTGTTATGAAGTTCATAACATAACACCGCTTTATCACTACCACCTCCATTCATGTGTTGTGTTGCTCCACCTGCCCCAGTGATAACACATAAGTAAAGAAGCACTTTAAAAAGGCAGACACTCCACATGTCTATTTTGCATTAAGGCGTAGATATCATCCTGACCTCTTTACACCAACAAAGCCCTAATTGCAAGTTTTGGACTGTTTTCCCAACTTTCCAAGCCTGTAATTAGAGCCAATCTTGAAAGCCGCCACTCTGCAAAATGCTCAGAACAACCTGCATGGCTAGTGCTGCTTGAAGATGCAAGAGGGCGTAAATGCAGGTGTTTGCCCCTTTTTAACTTACAGGCAAATGGGAGGCACAATTATTTTTGGAGGTAACTGTGATGTAAAGCCACTTGCGCATGTCATCAACAATGGCTGACTAAAGAGAAGAAAGCATAGCCCCAGGGCAAGAAAAGCCACACACCAGCTGAACCACAAAGAAAACACCCTGGATCCCTTTGCTCTGTTTGTCTATATCCATATTTTATCCATATCCAAACAATATACTTCTCTTGGAGCTCCATAAACCAGGTCAGGACTTTTCCCCCCTCCCAAAACTGGTCCCATATGTTTCACATTAAAAGGGTCTTCAGAAAACCAAAGCCAATAAAAGCCCCATAGGCTACCCCTAAATGACAGTCACGACACAAAACTGAAGTAGGGCATTTAAAGTTGAGAAAGGGGGGGGCAGATTTAAGTAATTTAAGCTTACTCCTGTCGCCTTCAGAAATGCCATATCACTGCCAGGGGCTGCTTCAATGACTATGCCCTCTGTCTTGTGAACTGCTGAACGGCTGGCACGGCACAACACTGCGAGCAGTCTCTACTTCTCGCACACCACATAGGACTGTGAGTCAAGCCAAGGTAAATAAAAACACCTAGAGCAATGCTACGTGCAACGTGGATAAATGAGCAATGAAGTGTGAAAGGAGAGTGGGAAAAAGAAGACACACGGTTAGATTTGTGTGTGTGCGTAAAGTTCAGTTCAACGTGTTGCGTAAATAAGTCCGAAGACGAATGGTTTAACTTCAGGAGGTTTCCTTACCTTTTTATAACCCGCGTTAGTATTCCCTTTTAATGTAAGAGGACTTGAATGAAAAAGATGGAAGCAAAGCCCTCAGTCCGTCACTCGGCGGCTGGCAGGGACGTTCATTGTAGTCTTCAGGAATCCTCGCTTTATCTTTAACTTGGTCCGTGGAGTCCAAAGATGAGGTCCAAAACTGCTGGTCAAACTTTTCCTTTAATCTTCGTGTGCGATAACGTATAGGCTGGTCCCAAAATGTTACCACTGTGTCTGTGTGCGCTCTCCTAACTATTATTCCGCGCACTTCCTCCAGTCCAAGCCGCCGCTGTAGCCACCACAAGTCCTGGCATGGGATAGTCCTCCTCCTCCCACAGCGCCGCTTGGGCTGTCTCCAGTGGTCCCTCCCCCTTGCATCGGACTTACCCCCTGCTGCCCGGTGTACTTCATCGCTCCCTCGCCATTTGTTCTCGCCCTATTATCCTTATCACGCAGACGAGACTTCCTGCTGTCGACACCTCTTGGACCCCTTTAATTTGAGCCAAATCCTGAATTTCTACATCTACGACTACTTTAAAGAATGCGAAAGGAACACACTTGGAAATAATAGAATAGAATGCAAAGAGAGGAGGTCTTCACTACATTATTTAAAACTAATTTAAGTTGAACGCATGCTGCTTACTCACTCACGAAAGTAGATACTAAAGACTAAAGTTAACTTAATGGACACCAAGGTCACTTTACTTTTTATTACAGTCAACAATCTTTAATTCATATTCCTACCAAAGTTTATTTAATTTAATTTCAAACATTAAATTAATTAACTAGTCTTTCTTACATAATGCAATTGTAATGTGGTCATGTTAATTGTCAAATGGGTGTTCAAACTTGTTTTTATTCAAAGGTGGTAATAATTTCGGTCCTCATATGTAGGACCAATTTGTCAGCTTTGTGTCAGCAAATCATTAACATTTACGGTAACATGTTTACTGCTGTTCCTTCTACCACCAGGGTAGTTAATAAATGTAAGTCTAAATGTGTTTAAAAGGTGCATTATGCAACTTTTTATGTGGAAAAAAAAGATGATATTTGTGCGTATTTGACCTTGTTGTGACACAGGGGCTGTATGAGTGGTCAGCATGGCGTCTTTACTTTCCGTCTCATTTGTTTGGAAGGTTTTCTCTGCTGACGGACACTCTCACCAGAAAACCTACAAATCAGTTGATCCTGGAGCGTATCAGAGACCACTGTGACGGAAAATAAAGACACCATAGTGACTACTCATACAGCCACTGGGTCACTACAAGGTCAAATACGCACAAATATCAACTTGCATAAAAAGTTGCATAATGCACCTTTAAAGTAAAAAAGAAAGAAAAAAGTTGTACCTTTGGCAATTTGGGTCCATTCAGAAATCAGAATACAGAGGGCCAACTAAAACTGAGGCCCACATTTGGACACCCTTGTAATGTTGCAGTTTCTGTCTGTCAGTGTGAAGTAAATAAACAATTTAAAGACATATCTTTGAGTTCAAACTTTATTTTCCAAATAATAAAAGATTTTTTTTTTTAAAGTTCATCCATACTTTCTAAACATAAGCATCTACCCTATTTTATATTCTCAACACTTGCCAAGCTCTTGTGTATTAAAAAAAAAAGCAAAAATGGTTTGCACATTTCTCTTGGTACATTATCAGCAAATAGTCTCCCTTTAAAAATACATTCTAGAAGCCATATATTCAAATCCAAAACATATTTAGCAATATATTGTTAAACAGCAATGCTACAAAAACATGTCTGAAAATTTTAAACACCAAATCACCCACATGGCAAACAATTACACAAGTTAATATTGTATGAAATCTGTTACAAAAAGTGAATTCAAAATGATATAACACAAGGACATTTTAGATACTGTCGTTGCTTTTGTGTGATTAGTGCATTAAGATAAGGATGAGCTGGCTGTTGTGTAACTGTAGCTGTAGGAGGAGGAATAATCAACACTGCCTCTGCGAGATCCGCTTCTAGAGCCAGCCCGCGACCCAGATCTCGATCCTGGGTTGGAGATATTGTATGGGCTGCTTATCCCTTTGCTAGACACTGATGAGGCCTGCAACATCTTCATTCCGTTACTTTCTTCCACCATGCAGCTGTCCATAGCATCCTTGTAAGAGATCTTCAGCTTTGTTTTGGGGCACGTTATGTTCTTTGGGTGATTCTTTGTATTTTGGAGCTTTTGGGCGCCCTGTCCGTCCAGCCAACCCCTGTGAATGGCCTCTTCGATCGTAACACGCCGTCCGGTGCCAGGTTCGATTAGTCCTCCTGTGAGGTACTGAAACTCCAGGAATCTTTGACCAGCGTCGTAGGGCAGCCATGTTTCTTTGACTGCTTCTGCGGCAGACATCTTCCTCTTGGTTTTCACATCCTCAAATCCGATGTACGCTTTCTGGGCGGCTTTTAGCTTGGAGGCCATGCTTTCGTCAATGATGCCTTGATGAACCGAATCTTGCAGGGAAAGCCTCTCGCCAGTAGCGGGGTTGATGATGCCGCCAGTGCATGCTTGGGCTTCGAGAAGCCTCTGTGCAGTAATCGTATCGACAATGTTGCGGCGGTGCGCTTCAGGAATTGTGATTTTCTCCAATGTTTCAGTGTCAAAAATTGCTCCAACAGGACTGTGGTCATCGAACATCTCAGGCGGAGAGACTGTGATGGATATACTGTTGAGGCGTTTGCGCACAGTGGGGGAGGATGGACGAAGTTGAGTGGGGCTGCTACAGGTAACCATGTCGTCTACAGTGCTGGCTGTAATATTCATCTCGGTTCCACTGGTCTTGCTGGCGATAAGGTCGGCGAATTGAGTCAGGGTGAGTATGCCTTTGCGATATTCCTCTAAGGATGACTTTTCAATGATGCCCCGCTCCATGCAGTCTTGGATGTCATACTGTGTTCCCGTTTTCCTGTCCACGATTACAAGACGACCTGAACCATCGGACCCCTTAATGGTAATTTCCTCCCATTCGCACTCTTGCTCGGACAGGTCAAGGAAGGTCTCATAGTCAATTAGTTCTTTATGATAGGCCTCTCTCACTGACATCTCTAGCCCTGTGTCTGGTCCACAATCACAACACGCCTTTTGCGGAGTATGTTGGTGCGACTCGTCTCACTTTTTTTAGCCTTGTTTTTGTCTTTGATTGGTAGCAGAATAAGACCAGTTTTTTGATCTGTAATGCATCTTTCTTTCAGTTGGAGATAAGTAAGATTTTCCTTGGTGTTGGGGTCAAAGAAACCCTTTGTGTCATCTCCTTCATAAGTCAGAATCTCATTCATCTCTTCATCAAAATATCCTCTTTTATAGGCTACGGAAACGTCAATCCTGTGACTCTCTTTGGGGTCAATAATTCCACCGGCAGCAATTTGGGCCTCTAGTAAACGTATTCCATGACCTTTTTCAATAAGTTCTTTCTCAATTGCCTGAAAGAGTGAGATTGTTTTTCCAGTGTGTGGATCAATATAGCCAGTGACTGCCTTTTCTGCGGACATTAACTTGTTTTTAAACTCTTTTCCAATCAGAGCTCTTTTTGCAGCCTCCTCTACAGTGAGAAAGATATTGTTGACTGGATCAACAATAAAGCCAGTTGCTGCTTGAGCTTCAAGGAGCTCCAAGGTGGTTCCTCTCATGAGAAGGCCCTCCTTCATGGCCTGGTAGAAGGGCATTATTCTGTCATTGGCCTCATCGTAAATTCCCGCAATGCAAGTTGTACCATACAGATAGTTCTTGAGCTTGTCTTCAATGTCTTTACTTGTGAGTTTTCCCGCGTTCAGCTTCTGTAAGTCTGTTTCATCCAGTAGTTCAGAGTCGATCAGCTCATTTACACTGACCTCACCTCGCAATCCTTTCACGGTCATAGGTTTGTCTGGGCCAGGCAACAGAAGCAAGCCAGAAACCGGTTCTACTTTGCACTGCTTTCTCAGTTCACTGTAGCTGATTTTCCCCCCAGATGCAGGGTCAATGTAGCAGGCTGGCTTCTTGTTCAAAGCCCTGTATAGATCCTCATCGATCAGATTGCGATCCAACGCTACATCTTTTGGAAGGAAGACACCTAAGACTGGGTCTATGATACCTCCAACAGATTCTTGAGCTTGGAGCAAACGGACAGCTGTATCTTTGGAAATCCGTCCCTGTTTGCAAGCCTGGCCAACTGACAGCACTTTGCCAGAGAAGGGATCTTTGAAACCAGTGCTAGCTGCTTCAGCTGTTAGCAAGGCGTCTCTGTTGTCTGTGTCTACAATGCCTCGAGAACAGGCAGTATCAACTGACATCTTCTCATTAAAAGTCGGGTCCACCATGTAACCTGTCGCTGCTTGAGCTTCCAAAAGCAGTAGCGCACTGTCTGGGCTGAGCATATTCTTGTTTTTGGCTTCTGTAAATGGCATTTTTCCATGTGAGCCAGATGTCATGCCAGCAACTACACCTGTACCTTTAAGGTTCACTTGGATGTCCAGTGTAACCTCTTCCACTGTCTTTTTGCCCTTCAAAAGCATCTCTAGGGTGTGTTTGCTGATGATGCCGCAGTCACAGAGCTGGTGGGCTGTGACTTTGCGGCGGACGCCGTCAAATACTAACTTGGATGGATCAATTGTTGGGATTTTCTCATCTGTTTGTGTCTGTCGGGACAAAGCGTCGGGCCTTTCCTGGAGTCTCTTGATTTCTCTTTCCAATGCGTCTCTCCTAAGAGTCAGCGCGGATACATCCTTCTCAGAGCTCATCAGGCGGGACTTGTATCTTTCCTCCACACTCCTCAGCTCCAACATAAGCTTTTCAATCTGACTCTTCAGTGACTGTCTCTCGTGATCGCCTCTGTCTCGGTCAGTGTTCAGCTGCTTGATTTGGCTGTCTCGCAACTCGTACTGAGTCTTAATGTAGGTCAACTCCTTCACAGTGGTGTTCTTTTCATCCTGGAGTCGCTGCTTGTTGCGTAGCTCTGTTTCCAGAGTTGCCTTGATGCGATTGAGTTCGTCCTCAATACGCTGGTGGCGATTTTTGTCCTGTTCAAGGAGTTTAATTCTTGCAAGCAGGTTGTCCTTCTCCCGGATTATTTCAGTGTACTGGCTTTGGGATTCACGAACCATGATGGTTGTCTGCAAAAGAGAAAAGGAAATAATCAGTCCAATTTGCCAAATGTATGTTAATAAAATCATCCTACATCTAGCAGATGCGCAAAGCAGGTCTACTGAAATTATGTTCCAAATTTGCAATGTATGTTTTCATATTAAATATATATTTGATCATTTAATGATTTCATACTGTAGATCATTCTATACATTTTTTGAATAAAAATATTTGAAATTTGCACCGGCTACACTTATGGCAGGTACTTCCGAAACATGTTAATCTCATTTAAAATAGTTATGTATATGAAAAAGCATATGCAACTTAAATGGTAATTATTTATTTTAAAGGAGCTATATCATGCAAAATCGACTTTTTGGAGCTTTTAGCCATGTTGTTATGCTATTTCCTTATCAAAAACACCCCCAGAGCGGTTTTTGGCTTCATTCACGCAGTTCTAAGTAATCCTCGTGAATCCTGCTCTCTGAGCAGCTGTTCTGCCCTCTCCTGGTAAACGACTGAGCTGTTCAGTTGTGTCGTCACAAAGGAACGGAAGTGCTCTACGTCTGTAATGTAATGCCTTAAGGCCTGATTTTTATTTATAAAACAGCTTTTTCATTTTTTAAATTTTTGTTGTTGTAAGAGAGAAATAAAGAAAATAAAAAAGCACAAAAAAAAGCAACTCTCCGATGCGTCTGTGCTGTCCCACGAGGCTAAACAAACGCACCCACGGCCGGAGGAGCCATGGATCCGAGCAGTAATGAAATGTTGTTTTTGAAGCCCGAGCTCTTTCTAACATACTCTGGACACCACCTGTTCTTTTTTCTTACCGAACAATAATGTCATGGATGCGCGTTTGGCTACGAGAGGAACAGGACTATTCAACCTTCCTAAAGAAGAGTGCACTCGCCAGAAGTTGGAATTTCTTTCCGGGATTCAGCTACTATATCAACCAACCTGATGGATGCTTGATGAACCTTGACCAGAATCAAAGTGGATTAACTTTTATAACCAACACGATCCCATGGGGAGTCCAGACTGAGCGGTGAGTCAATCAAACGCGTGTTAGCATGTGTGTTAGCCATTTATGAAACTGTGTTGCACATGTCAACTCCTTATAACTGCATTATGTGAAGTAACTTCACTTTTTGCAGCGATATTTATATTTATAATACTGCAAATGTGGAATGAGCGGAGAGAGGGGCGGAGTTAACTGAATCGAAGCGTCTTGTCTTCCGGGTAGGGAAAATAAAAATACTTATATTTCTCTCAAAAATGAGTACTCCATAGTGATAGAGGTACAATATATCATGTACATGCCTATACTTTACTTTGGAATGGCTAAAATAGCATGATACAGCTCCTTTAACAGTACAACTACAATGATTAGAAGCCGGATGCATGACTTAGTAGAATAACAAATTAAATGTGACACATCCCATATTGTATTAACAATAAATTACAATACCCTTCTATTATGTGAGTTAGTGTCCGTGATTACACATGCAACCACACACACCACACGGCATGCATATGCCACCCACAGTGTGCCATTAGAAGAAGTCTACCAGTAATTCTACAGTTACTCATGCCAAGCAGCAGTGAAAATTATACATTTAGTTGACCATGGAGTTGCCCCGTCCATGCAGTTACATGTACCTCGATTGACTGCTTTTGGATTTTTTCTATTTCCATTTTTAGCTTTTCTCTCTCCTTGGTCAGGTCGTTGATGAGGGCCTGGAGCTCTGCTGTTCTCTTGGTGCTACTCTGCAGCTGGACGTGTAGCGCTGAGATCTGGGCAGCACTTTCTCCATTAATGGCATCTTTGCTATTTTTTATCTCGTCTCTATCCTGCCTCACTACTCTCAGCTCCTCCTCTATCTTCAATCTCTCCTTGGTCAAATTCTGGGTCAGACTTTTCAGCTTCTCAATTTCAGTTGTGTACTCGTTCAAATGGCGGCTCTTCTCCTCAATGGTTTTGTACAGGCTTTCATTGCGCTGGTTTAGCTCCTGAATTTTGGCCTGTTCTTGATGCAGCTTGTTTTTCAGCGCCTTTATCTCAGCCAATGCCGCATTCAGCTCATCTTTTGTTCTCTTTAGGTCCCTCAAACTCTTCTCTAAATCTTCCTTAAGATTTTTCATCTGCTGCTCGTACTTCTTCCCAACACTAGTGGACTCGATTTGAACAGATTTGAGTGACGTGATTGTTGTGGTGTGCTCTCTGCAGATTAGATTCAGTTTTTCAACTTCGGCCTCCATTCTCTTTCTCCTTGTAAACTCCTCTTGCGTCGACTTCTTATGCCTTTCCAGCTCGGCTTCCATCGTGTCTAGAGAGCACTCAAGTTCCCGGATGCGGTTTTGAAGCTTGGCTGAATTTTGCTCAGCTTTGCTTTTTTCACTGCTCTGCTTCTGCAGCTCTACCTTGGTGATGCGTATCTCTTGTTCGGTTACTTTCATCCTGTTAATGGTGTCGGTGTACGAGGCATTCTTTGCTTTCAGATCGGCTTCAGACTGCTTCAAGTGGTTCAACTCTAACTCTAGTGCTCTTCTCTTTTTGCCCTCTTCTTCGAGGTTAAAGGTGAGCATGCTGATTTGTCTGGCCTTTTCTTGGTTGCTTTTAGTGGCTTCCTTTAAATTGAGCTCATCCTCCTCCCTCTGTTGCGTGAGACTTCTAATCTGCACCTCCAGCTCAGTTCGCGTTCTCATCTCCAGGGCCATTGTCGCCCTCTGCTGGTTGGCCTCCACCTCTGCTCTGCTTTTCTGATCCTCAATGTGGGCAATGGACAGTCTCAACCTCCTAAGCTCCTCCTCTAGGTCTCTTTTCTCTGCAGCCAGCCTGTCACATTGCAGCTTCCATTCTGTGGCATCTTCGCCCCTCTGCTGGGACTCTTTCAAGATGGTGGTCTTGGTCACGTGGATTTGTGTCTCATAATTTTCTTTAAGTTGACTAATTTCCTTGCTACACTGTGCTCTTACCTTAGAACTTTCAGATTCTGCAGTTCTGCGCCTAGCTGCCTCCTCCTCTAGCAGAATCTTCATCCTTTCAAGTTCACGTTCCTTGTCCTTCACCGACTTTTCGAGATCAATCTTGGTCCAGTTTAGCTCCTCCAGCTCCTTCTGTCTACGCCGCACAGCCGCCTCATATTCCTCCTGCTGGCTGTTATAGCGCTCCTCGGCCAGCCTTCTGTTTCTCTTTTCCTCCTCGAACTGGTACTTCAGGCGGGTTAGTTGGTCGTTTAGAAGTTGAAGTTGGGTTTGCGTGCTGTCAAGGCTCTCCCTGGTGGCGTTGACTTGAATTACTGTGCTTCGCTTGACTTCCTCCACGGAGAGGAGTTGGTCTTTGTACTGGGAAAGCTCCAGCTTTAAGCGCGCCAGCTCATCCTCCAGGTCTTTATTTTTCAGGTTGCGAGCTTGCATTTCTTCCCTCAGACGCCTCAGTTCTTCCTCCAGCATTTCGATCTTGGTGTTTCTGATCTGAAAACAAAACAAAAGTCATTTCAGTATTTGAGAGCAAGCTCCGTTTTTTTCCACCACAAATGGATTCACACAATCACTAACTATGAGTGGAAAAAAAGCACAACTGTATAGCGTACAGCTGGCCATTAAAAAATGTTGTTAGTCAAGCTTATGCATTTTTCTTTAATAAATTAGTGGTTTAGTAGTGGCTGGTAGTAATATAATTAATAATAAAAATAATAATACGATGTAGTGAATTTTATTTCCATATCTGAATCAGCATCAAATCACATCAACAGTGAAAAAACACACTTGGTACATTTAATAATAAGCGCTTCAATGGAATGCAGTCATTTTTTTTTTCACTTTCAGATATTAATCAACTTGTCCTTGTACTGAGAGGATTTATTTCTACAATTTAATGCGATTTATTACAACCCCATCACATCAAGAGTGCTCCATCAACCATAGACTCTATATGGCAAAGCCTAATATATAGCGCGGTAATAGTGCTAAAATAAGTTTAAAGCAGTGTACTTACCTTCAGCTCTTCCATGTTCTTGAGCAACTCCCCCAGGAACTTGTAGTAGTCACCGGAGCGGGTCAGTAGCTCTATGTAGCGAGACTGGATTTCACCCGCCTAATAAGCACAAATATCAAAGTTGTAGTTATAGCAGTGCACAATATTACAGATTTTTACTTAACATATGGAGAGGTCATACCTCAGTTGTCACGACAGTTGCTGGGGACTGGAGCATAGTTTTCTTTATAGGAATGTTGAGCAGAGTTTCCAGTCCAGAGCTGTATGAAACAAGCTGCATCTCATAGTCCTACAATATGATAGTAATTTATAGTTTTTGGCACATGTAAAGGAACTACTGAGTTTGCCGTTTTCTACAAACCTTAATAGAGGAAGCACAGGCGTTTGCATTTTTGTGCAAATCCTCCACTTTGTCCTTCTTGCCTTTGATTTCCGTGTGCAGTGACTGTAAGATAAATTAGTACAATATAAATTCACCTATTTGGAGGACAGCATATTATTCTCATATATTGTAGATGGATAAATTATAGCGATAGAAACAGAATAACTCTTTATTTCGTTAACTAACAGGAGCCACAAGTGTAATTTTGTAACCCGCAAACATCTATGAATGTTTTGCGGTTTATTGTGATAAGCCGTAGCGGACGTGCCTTCTGCTCGTTGAGGTGGTCGGTCAGGGTTTGGATGTCATTCAGCTTGACCTGTTGCAGGTTGTCCTGGCGCTTCCTGGCATTGTCTATCCACTGCTCCAGGGAAGTGCTCGTCTGCTGATAATGCTTCAGCTGCTTCTCATGCTTTTCCAACTCCCACACTCTGAAAAGGAAGGCGGAAGATGGAAACATTCCTTGGGCCTCATTTATCAAACTGTGCGTGAGACAGTACGCACACCTGACCGCAATCTTTCCTTCGCTGATCACACATGGAGCAGAAAGCTGCGGACATCACGACACGCCCTCTGCCCGCCTCCATTTGACCATAAAAGGCAATGCAAAGTGACTTATGAACGAGATTTCCTAAACATGAGGCGGTAATGAGTGGGTTTAACTGAAGGCGAGGGACAGAGAGGGAGGGGCTGATGCTGCAGCAGCTCGTGCAGAGACGACACAGGCTCGAGGAGTGAGCTCTGCTTCTCTGATCACACGTATTGGCATCTTTCTGTATATTCCATCAATAAAACTTTTCAAAACACGTTTTTTGAACATAAAGAAGAGCCTTAAGTGTCGGCTGTATTTGCCAATAGGAAGGTTTGGGTTTGCCAATAAAAACACGATCAACTGTGGGGCATTTCATTCATCCAAACCATTGCGCACGCTGTACGTGAGTTCGGGCTCTGTGTTGGAAGAAGCAGAGCTGTCTGTCCGGGTGGTGTGAGTGAGGAGAGGTCAGTGTCCGAGTGAGGAGAGGTCAGTGTCTGTGGTGTCTGAGGAGGGAGCGCGCAGTGGAGCCGCGGTGCCGGTGTGCACTGCGTTAAGACGGCCTCGTGTCTGAAGGGCATGTGACCCGAGCTTTGGATCTAAACCCAGTTGGTCAGACTTATGTCCAGGGATGAGTCAATTGAAGCACAGTACAGCGGGATCATTCCTGCTTCCCGTTTAAAAGGCTTCAGCTTCAGCGCACATGCGCGCACAGGTACGAGCGTTCACGAGCGTGCACGTATATGCAACAAGTCGTTTTTCACAAATATCGTGTTAAGTTGCTCATTTCATTATGATCTTTGTCATTTCTGATGAAAATAAAGTTCAAATGAACTATTTCAAAAGTGACCAAACATGACTTCCTCAAACTGTCCTCCCCTCGCTGCTTCCCTCGCCTCTCCCCGTCTCTCAACAGTGTTTCTGAAAAGTGCGTACCTCGTACGGCAGCTATATAGTTTGCGTGGAGGAGCGCAATGTTTCACTTTAAGTTTGTTTTCTATAAATACCATCTTTTGGCCTCATTTTGTGCGCAGCAAGCTTGATAAATGAGGCCCCAGGTTATTCTTAGGTGTTTACCACAAGTGACTCTCACTGGAGTCTTGAACACAGTCCAGTTGACTTGTTACGTTACCTGTTGTCAATCTGGGAGTGGATGCGGCGCCAGCGGTCGATCATCTGGTTGACCTGGTCGGAGTACTTGGACAGGTCAATGTCACACTTGTGGAAGGAGTCAGAGATCTGTGCATTGCACTGCATGGCTGAGGCCAGGTTTGACTCCATAGAATTCAGCAGGTCTCTCTTGTGCTCCAGTTCACTCTTATTTTGCTGTAAACAAAGATTTCATATCAAATACACTAGAACACAATGCATCATTACAAAATATACAGGAAAGTATTTTATAGTATAGTATAGTATAGTATGTAATCTGTGTGTTTAGTGTTCAGAATTTTGTTCAGATGTTGTGTACTGCTTTGAGCTACAGCCAGGACATTTTTAACAATATTATTAACAATACTGTTGTGAAATGCTAGAAATGAAATATCTATTTGTTGTCATCATCTGTATTTTCATCATCACTTTTTTAAATATCAGAACCATGGAAAACAAAATGGTTAAAAACCTTCAAAGTGCTGCGATAGTGTTCAATCTCGTTGAGGTCCAAAGAGGTGGTCTCCTTCTCTGTCAGTCGCGTCTCATGCACTTCGATCACATCTTCAGCCTGAAGAAGACTCTGCAGCAGACCCTTTAGAGCTGTCAGCCTGATGATGCAGCATTTTATAATTTAGACTTAGTTGACCTTTTTAAAACTTGGAAATACACTTCAGTTTTGTCCTTGGAACTAACCTTTGCAGATAGGAGGTGTACAGGCCCTGCAGTCCTCCCAGTTTCTGGTTGATGAAATCCAGTTCGGCGCGTAGGAACTTAGCTTGTTCAGAATCAGGCGGGATCCCCTCCAGCTGCTTCAAAATGCTCTCCCGGAGGCGCAGGTACTCATCGTACATCATCTCCAGATCTTGGTGCACGAGCTGGAAAAGTATTGATAATGTTAATCGAGAAACAAACAAGATGGAACTCATTCTATCTCTAAGCCCTGAAAATGTACTCGACAGTGAAATGTAAAAAAAAAAACACAAATCCAGCATTCATTTGTAAAAAAGGCGGTAAAAAAACAATACTTTTTGTTTTAACACTGCAGTCATACCTGTAGCTTCTGGATGTGCACGGAGCACTCGTGAGGGCCGTTCTCTCCCATGGGCACATGCAGGTGGTTGGTGAGGTCAGTCTCTGCCAGCTGCAACCTGTACCTCAGGTCATGGAGGCTGTTGAGCAGGGCCACACTCAGCTTTGAAGTGGGAGGCGGTGGTTTGGTCACAACCACCTGCGTGGGGGTGTCTGGCTTTGGTTTGGCACCTGGTTTGACTTCTTTTACAACATCTGTTATGACTTCGCGTATGACTTCTTCTGTAACATTTTCTACAACTTCTTGCCGAACCTCCCCAGCTTTAAAACAGAAAATGATTATTTAGTATGCAGTAAAATAATACAAATACTTTTAATATGGCAGACAGGCTGAGCTTACTGTAGGTAGGCAGCTGAATGATGAGAGTATCGTAGTGGTTTTGGGCCTTATCAAAATGCCCCTGAATGTTCCTCTTGTCGTCGTCCCCGAACAGCTCTGAGCCCTGGCTAGTGCGCTGGAACTCCGAGAAGTGTGTCTCCAGTCTTTTGATAATACTGCGGTACTCATCAGGATGCATCTTGGACAGCTGCAAAGAAAGGTATCATAATACTGTTATGATGCGCCTTAAGCAGTCATTATTATGTAAAGTTCAGAATCACTGCACATCCAATAAGAAACAGGCATTTGATTACACGGTGTATTCATCTTTTCGTTTACAGTGTTATATATATTTCAGCGTGATGTTTATGAACTGGTCACAGTTCACATAGTGGATCTTAAATGCCCTCACCATGCTCAGAGTCAGGGAGTTGATGTAATTGATGTCTTGGACACAATACTGCCATGAAATCAGACTCTTGATGTTGATGTACAGCTGGTTCCAGAGGCCCATAATGGCTTCATAGTACTGCTCATTCCTGAAGAGATGCACATAATTCAACAACAAATATGTAATGACAACAGACACACACTGGAAAATGACACATATTTTGTGGAAAAACAAACCAACCTGCATTAAAAAAATATTATTACATTGCTGCTTTTTTATTGCAATTAGATTTGTGAAGTTTTCAAACCCGGATCAGTTCATGATGTATGTTTTGTACACGAGAAAACTCTGTACTAAGTAAAATACTACAAGAATCACATGCATGTGATAAGTAGAGGAGGCTAAACTACAGGCTAAAGAGGTTCTGTATATTCCTATGTTATATTGTTTTTTGATGTAATTACTACATTAATACAATTTAATTATTTTTTATTATTATATTTTGAATATGAATGTCTGTGCCTTTTCTTTGTGAACCAGTGACTTAAATAACTTCTGCAACTTGCAAATTGCTACTGTTAAAATGACCATTGTGACGTGCTAAAAAGTGGATTCGGCCTTACTTGTTGGCCAGTCCGATGCTGAGAGGATTGGGCGGTGGATGAGCAGACAAACGGATGGAATCAGCATATCCAGCCCCCGGGCCCAGTCACCAGCCACTTACTGCGCTGAGAGTTGTCTTTCAGGATGCCCGTATTCCCTTTTAGAATTACCTTCTAAAACACAATCGCACGTCGCCAAGTAAATACACATTTGGACCACATACTCTATGTGCCTGTTAGTCACGGGTCGTACCTGGTCCTGCTTGTAGTCACACAGGGCTTGGACCATAACCTGACTGGTGCTCTTGTCCTCAGGGTTACGAGGCTTCAGGCGCACTATGGACTTGGATTTGTTGACCAGGCTTTGGACCTGCCTCTTGTTCTCCATAATACGCTCTTTCTCTTTCTGTAGGACAAGGAATCAGGACAGAGGGAGAACCAGCTTTAAAGTCAGAATACTAACTTGAAATCCAATGTTACCCAAATAGGATTATTTTATACGCTTTATAGTTATGTCAGGATCAAAATATTACTTTTCTCTTTTGCTAAAGTCTTTTGCGTGACCTATGTATTATGTAGGTCAAACGTCTACACGGCTGCCGGCTATTTGCACAGTAAATATTTCACACAGTACCTCCAGGTTTTTAAGCAGTTCGGCGAGGGTCTCCAGAGGCGTGTTCTTGTCACAGGGGAACTTGTTGCGAATCGTCTCGTGCTCCTTTAGCAGCTTTGTGTACGTCTCATTGGCCTCTTTGAAATACTGCACAGAGCATCATGCTTTTGAGACACAATCTATAAATCTGAGAGAGAAAAGGGCGGGTTGAAGTTGTTACCTGGCTGTAGGCGGCGTTCTCCTTCAGGTGGATGTGGATGCACTTAGTGATCTGCAGAAGCCAGCTCCACTGAGTCTGTAAGGTGTCCATGTAAGCCTGCAAATACAATCATAAGGAAAAATGGTAAAAAGGTAGTCAGGCAGGGGTTGCACCCTCTTTTTTTTTTTGGCCGCGACCTCAAAAACTGCCACACACACACTCGAAAAGTTTATCACCTCCCATACTACTTTAGAGCAGCAAAACGTATTGACCTGGATTTTACAAATTATACGCAGTTTTACACAAATAGATGTGCAAAAACCAGTGGCATTTTCATTATAATTCTCTTTACAATTTATGACACGTTGGTCAATTGCTCAAACTCTTACACCCCATCTTAACCGAGCGCAGCTTTAAAGGAATAGGTCACCGTTTTTACATACTAAGATATGTTCTTACCTTAACTTAGACAAGTTCATTTGTACCCATCTACACGTGTGCCTTCCATAATGTAAACACAGCACAGATGGCGTTAGCATTTAGCCTCTCTCTTCTCATCTATAGCTCCAAAGGTGAAGATAGAAGCTACCAAACTCTTCCACGTTTTCCCTATTTAAATATGGTTACGTGAAGTGTTACACTACAAAGTATAATTACACAAAATTAAACAATGTGGATTTTCTAAGCGGCTAAAAAGGGGAACTATATTATAAGGCGTAATAACACCAGGAGTAATTCGGCATCCACGCAGTGATATCTTCACTTTACTGTGCGGATGCCGAATTACTCCTGGTATTATTACGCCTTATAATATAGTTCCCCTTTTTATCCGCTTAGAAAATCCACATTGTTTAATTTTGTGTAATTATACTTTATGGTGTAACACTTCATGTAACCATATTTAAATAGGGAAAATGTGGAAGAGTTTGGTAGCTTCTATCTTCACCTTTGGAGCTATAGAGGAGAAGAGAGAGGCTAAATGCTAACGCCGTCTGTGCTGTGTTTACGTTATGGAAAGCACATGTGAAGACCAGACAGGTACAAATGAACTCGTCTAAGCTAAGGTAAGAACATATCTTAGTATGTAAAAATGGTGGCCTATTCCTTTAAATGCAGTTCGGCTTTACCCAAATCTAAAAGCTTCTTGACCTGAGAGCTGACAGTGTAACACCTCATTTGAAAGCTAAGACCTACAAAACTGATTGGACTGTTTTGAACACGTCGTCGCTGCATTTATGTCACATTATTGAAGCGTTTTTGTCATGTTTTCGTCTCTTTTTTCCCTCCGTTTTTGTAGGTATTTTTGTCGTGTTTTTCTTTGCTTTTAAAACTGCTTTATCGAGCGCTCTCTTGTTGCGTTCTTTTGCTCCCAGCCTCCATCTGGAGTTGATTTGCTCTCGCTATTGCAACCACAGTCGGTCAAACCCTGAATTAAAAATGTGATTAGTATCGTGTAACTTGGGTGTGTATCCTATTGTGCAAAGAGCAGTCCTGCAAGGCTTAGGGCTTTCAGAGACAGCAACAAACTGAATTCGAAATGTGGTCATGGTAACAGACGTTTTCTATATGCACAAGTTATCCAATGCACATAGAAACAAAGTAAATAAAGCAATAATAACTTACTTCGATCTTATCAGCTGCTGGGTGGTTACTGGTCAAAAGTCCATCCGCTTTGACTTTCAGTTTGTTCAGTTCCTTCTCTTTCTCCTCCAGGTCCCTCATCAGCCTCTGCCATTACAAAAAAACAAATCCCATTAAGCTTACGATTCATTGCTCATCCTAGTTTTAAAATCGATTCAGCCACGGGTAGCTACTTACCGAGTAGCTCTCCTGTTTCTTGGGGATGTAGGTGTCGATGTTCTTGTCCCCCAGTCGAAGACCAGCTCCTCCTCCTCTCGCTCGTTCACCCACATGATGGCCCTGGACACGTCCTCGATGATGTTCTGAAGCTCGCGCAGCTGGCTCAGGCGACTGTGGGACATTTTCTACAAAAACAACAACAACAACAACACTTGAGAAATAAAATCACACACACACACAAAAGAAAACAACTCAAAGTGGTCATTTATAAAGTACCTGCAGGCTGTCCCATTCCTGCTCCAGCGTGTAGAGGTTGTATTTATCGTTCCTCGTGTTCTAAAAACAAACAAACATAAGAATGAATTTAAATGTGCAAAACCAAAGCATAAAAAAAAAATAAAAAAAGCACAGACGAGGGATTTACCAGGTCATCTCTGGCGCGCTCCACCTCCGAGCTCCGCTGCAGTGAGCTGTGGGCCTTCTGCTGACTGGATATCTGCTTTTCAATGGTGGCGGTGTCCTCCCCGAACGGAGCCGTTTCAACCATGCGCTGCAACGAGCAAGAAAACGAGACGTGACTCTTTAATATACAGTAAAATAAACACGAGACAAAATATGATCAATCTTCCAAAGCAATACTCATCACAAGTCCTGCTATCATGCGTCGTCGTAATCTCAAAGCTCATAAAGTGTTATCTGGCTCAAGGTTGCCAACCTTATTGAGCCAACAACAACAGAAGGTATTGTATTTATTTATCGATGTTTTACGGATCGTCTTTCACCGAGTATTCTTCTCAATATTGTTTTTAACTGAACTTTGTTGTATTTTAAACTGCTTAACTTTTTTTTTACTGTCCCTCTTAAAAAACAACAACAAAAAAAGTCCTCACTTTTAAATCTCATTAACTTCTTTTTGGTTAGTTATCGTCTCATTTTAGTCAGCAAAAACATCACTTTGACTAAACATCATGATGAAAATACAGACAGCTTTCTACACTTTTAAACGCGTTCTGCTTAGCGCTGTTTCACCTTTTGTCCTCTAGATGTCAGTCTACGACCGCCCCAAGCAAGGTCGATCTGGAAACTATGCCAACTATTCCTCCCCCCTTTGTTCTCTGGCCACTGTGCTTTGATAAGACCTCTCTCCTGTGGAACAGAGCTCGGCCTGTCTCCGCACTTTGCACACAAATATTTCTTCCTCTCCCCTTTTGTTTTTTCGACGGCCACTCCCTTCCTACGCGCATACTTGGCTGCAGCTACAGATACACACAAGATCAGGCCTGTCAGCATTTTAAACAAGCGTCCAAAAAGGTCTGGTCTGCTTGACGTTTCAGGGTTGAGCGATAGTTCAAGATAAAAACTCAGAAAGTGTTGTCTTTTGTTTTATCTTTGGTGATAAACTGAAAACTGAAAAGGATGGGTTCTTAAGGGTGAGGCCACAGTGGTGGTGCCTGAGGGGTAGGGTGTGTGTGTGTTTTTTTTTTTGGTTAGGAGGGTGAGCTTAGGGCGTTTTCCCATGAACGTGTTGCAGATCGAACCAAACCGCCCTGTCCCATGACGAGTCGGGAGGGAGGATCATATTTCACACTTAAGGCTTAGCAAAATGATAATCATTCCCGAGCTCAGAGTGAAAAGAAAAAAAAAAAGATACAGCAATTGAGCAACACGGTAAAAGAAAGCATTACTGCCACTACAAAAAAAGAAAAAAAAAACTTTTGTTGCAATGTTACTGGAGTGAAACAGAATTTTGCTTTCACTTTGTTCACTTTACTGAACTCGCATGTGTCATCGAAGTGCATCATGTGATTGTGAAGAATATCAAACTACACAACACAAATCTACTTAACAAATATATGACAAGAATTGGAGTGTTTCTTAGTGTTTGTACAATGATTTAAACCCCATGCAGTTTGTCCTTATCCTGCCCCACTGCCGCTCTCCGTTCATTCTCGGATGGCGGCTCTCCCTCGGCCTGCCCTTTTGTCTGAAGCCCTCCACGCCGCTCACTCGGCCTCTTTCACTCACGGATCAGGTTTTAGACGGTGTGTCCAGATGGTTTCAGTTACACCAGGTCAGGACGAGAGGAGTGTAGGAGTGATATCGTAACCGCCCCCCGACCTCCTCTCCTCCCTTCCGTTCCACTCACAATAAAAAAAACACACATTCGCAAGCAGATGCGATTATGAGTGTACAGAACAAACAGGTAGAGCCGGGAAAATGGCTCGCACCAATGCTTTGCCAGACTTGTTAAATGGCTGTGAATTCACTGGGGTCAGCGGGTCTCCAAACTGTGGTCTGCGGTCTGTACAATAGAGGCTTTTGTCACATTAGGTTTAAGCCTTGGGTGAATATTTGTATTTGTATTTGCATTTTGGCTTCTACACACATTTTTTCCACTTATTCATATCGTATTATTAACTAGTTATATCTTGACTTGGCTCTCTTTATTCCCCGTGCTTGTACAGCTCTTTGGTCACCTTTTTTAAAAGTACTTTGTAAATAAAAAGAACAGAACATTGACTTTATGTTGATAACGGAATCCATTTGTCTTCATTGGCCCACCAATTTGGATCATTAAAAGGTGCACTATGCAACTTGCAGTTTTAGCTTTTAGTGACTCAGTGGCGTTATGGGTGCAGCTTGGCACCATTGCTTTCCCTCACAGTGAACTTTATGACGCTCCACGATCAATCGTTTTTTTTAGGGGTTCGTACCAGAAACTTTCCAGAAACCCAAAAACAATTGATGCTGGAGCGTCATGGAGGCTCCCACGCATAAAAAGTTAGTGCATCTTTAACATATACAAATTTTACACTTTCCACATGCGTTTTGACAATGACACATCCAGCTATTGGATATAAAAGACTGCTGATACACCTGGCCAAACAGATCAGAGCAAATAAATAAATAAATGTAAAACATATTGGCAGCAAATCGATTTCAGATTTGTAATTTGGTGACTAGAGCAGGTACGTTCTTTGACGTGGTTTGCACTAGAAAAAACAATAACTTAGTGAAACGTGCTCGCTATACCAACATAACAAACTGCTCTTGGTAGATTTAACCATGATTTGAATGGGTAAGTAACACTATCAGCCAATGCAATAAGACTTTTGGCACTTTAAAAGAAAAAAAGACTTAACACAACAGCAAAATAAGGCTTCAACTTATAGAGAGTGTGTTTCTAATGAGTAATAAATAAATAAATAAAGTCAGGTTAATGGACTCGAAATAGGTAACAGACTCAAAGTGGGTCCCTAATAGTCTTCCCTTTAGTCCTCAGGTTCATTTCAGTTCACATATTTCCTGGGGCGATACTTGTGGGCCTTACCTTCTGTTGCGCGATCCAAGCCATGGCATCGTTGTACAGCCGGCCCCCATCTGCAGAGCCCACACTGCCCCTCTTTCTCCTCGTCCCCATCCCCGTCCCCGTCCCCATCCCTCCGCCAAACTGCTGCTGTATGGATGCGTGCATGTGCTGGAGCTGCTCCAAACTGCGGGGGACAAAAGACAAAACAAACTGTAAATCTCGGGTGGGTGGGGGGGGTTACAAGTTTAGTGTCAGTCGCTGAAAATGAATGCTAATGAGGTTACTGAAAAGGTGGTGCGAGGGGGAAGAATGTTTTTGTGTAACTTCGAGCCAACGCAGCACACATGAGCGCAATCAGCTGCAGCTGCCCGAATGGCGTCTTATGCAGCGCAGTGTGAGAAAGAAATGCTGACTAGACAATATTTGGCTCGACAGGTTAAGCAAGAATCGTCGTCCAACACGTCTAATGGATGTCTATGTTTAGGCAGTTCACACAGGAATCAGGTCACAAGAGAATGCAAAAGTCGGAGAGAAGTTTGCCCCCGAGTCGACTCACAGCAGCGGCTAAATTGAAAGCAAAAATACGGCAAGCTGTTTTTTAACCTCTTAACCCCCGCCTTAACCGAGCGCATTTTCTCCTGTTCAGCTTTAGCCAAATCTGAAAAGCTTCTCGACTTGAGTTTACAACCTATAGGACTGTGTAACGCCTCATTTGAAAGCTACAAAATGTACTGTATCTAAATGTTTCTTTTTCCTCGCACCGTTGCTGTGTTGCTGTCACTTTTTTGACTATTTTCATCATCACTCTTTGTCATGGGTTTGTTGGTCTTTTGTGGCTGTTTTGACACCTTTTTTGTCACTTTTTATGTCACTTTTTCATCACTTGTTGTCATATTTTTGGCTCCTTTTTGTCACTGTTTCAAGAAGCTTTAAGACTTGGGTGAAGCCAAACAGGAGAAAATGTGCTTGGTACAGGTGGGGTTAAGAGATTAACTAGGCATTGTTTGTTTGTTTTTTTCTTTCTTCCTCTTATCATTGGCGGGCCTGTTGCTTGGCCATTAGCATTGTCTTGAAAGTTTATGTGAGCATTCAGTTACTACAACGTAATACTGTGGGAGGCGTGTACACTCGCTTTCTTACCTTCTGATGACATCATTGGGGATCCGCAGCTGCTGAAGCTCCAGGCCGCACATTTTGAGCTGTTCCATTGACTCCAGTGCCATCCCCATCAGTATCTCTAACTCCCCGGGAGGACCACCCTGTACACAAACCGCAAACTAAACAGTTAACCATTACGATCTTATAATCTCCACGATCTCTTGATATGAATCTTTCATTGAAGCAGAAACCTAATACTATCCAAACAAGCAATAATGGAGCCATTCATGTTGAAAAGCCTTTATTATGCCGTACTTACACTCCGGAGGTACATCTTTGCTTTTTGAAGATATTCGTGGCACTGATTTGTCAGCAAAATAGACCTCTGGTGGAGACCGTGCGCACTGTAATGACAAAAGTATAATAATATAAATAATCATCATAATAGCATAGTGAGCCTAAAAAACAGTGGCAGCATTGTGTTTAGAGTTGTGAGAAGAGCTGGGTACCGTTAAAGGAAACCAGTTTACAGTTTTGATGCTGTTGATCCATTTTTCCCAAAATGGTTTGCACATTTTTACTAATATGTCCCCCATTTCCCTTTTTTTTTCCAATTCATCCTCGTTTTTGTTTTAACCTTTATTGCCTTATTTTCCACAATTTTGGCACATTTCTTGACACTGGAGATTAACACATACTTTAGTATAGGTATCGGAAAAAGCATCGTTCAGGTATCGGTATCGAAAAACAAGTATCTTTAAAGTACCGGTATTTTAAAAAAAAAAATTTATTTGGTACCCAGCCCTAATTGTAAGGGTACGCGACGGGGTCAGGCGTGTACACAAAACATGACTTTTAAAGATGACATCATGTTGTTCATGTTGTGGTGAAGGTGGGAGTTAGGGTTGGGGGGGGAGAGGAGTGAGCGCCCTGATTCAGAATGTTTGGCAACGGTCCATGTGTAATGCACCAAGGATTACCAAAAACATTGCACACGAGATACAGATGAAAGACTTCTTATCACAAAGGAATCCGCTTTCAGACTCAATCTAGTGCTCTGTGGTCATTTTCCGGTAAAGTGGATCCACTGGCTTTTCCACTGGCGCCATGGTGATTGAGCTGAATAAACTGGGCTCAATCAGCAAACATCATTGCAATCCATTTAGTTGATTCCCTTTTTGCCTTAAAGCATTATTTGGCTTTTCCCCACCATGTTAAAGATGTGCCTCTGAGGTTTTTTTCTTGTTTAATAAACCTTAATTTACTTTCTGCGGTGACTCCCCGCGGGCCCGAGGAGCCATGAACGCAACAGGTGACACTTTCGCCAACTTTAGTGTCCTTACCTTACAACTCCTCCTCCTCCTCCTACTACTCCTCCGCCGCCCCCCAAGCTCATCGGGATCTTTTGTTGACCGTGGCCCCCTCCGTGCGTGGACGTCCGGGTGAAGGTGGAGGAGTACCCGTATCCGCCACCGTCCTGGTATTCTCCCGCAAAGCCATTCCCACCGGCAAAAACCTCGCCCCGGTAATTTGACAAATCCGGCCGAGAATTACTCCTGGGGCCCATCGCGTTCAGCCGCTGGTTCGACCCGTACAAACTCATAACGGCAGCGTCGTTTTCCCGATGAAAGGAAGAAAGTTGTGCTGCGTGAAGTGTAGTTCTGGAACTGCGCGTCGTCGTCTCCTCCTCCTCCGCCTTCTCCTGTTGCGCAGCAGATAGGGCTCTGGCGTGAATAGACGGAAGCAGCTCGCTTTTGGATTGAAACCACACCTTTGCCTTGTTTACGAAACACTTGGACAACCGCGACAGCCTGTCACGACGGGGCTGTCCGACGACCTTCACTGCGTGCTGTCTGCCTGTTTGAAAAATGCTTTTGCGCGAACTTTGAAGACATTTTTGGTCGTGTAAAGATGGGTCGTATCAGGTTACCAGCAGGTGCCTGAACACTTTATAGTCCACTTAACTTCCCCAAAATGATTTTTTTTTTTTTAAGTAGGCTTCGTGATGACCACACTTTTCGTTCATTTATAGCTCGTGCGTAAACCAAGTATAAAGATGTATCTTACCATTTAAGCACAACATACTTTCTTTATTTTTTTATTAAGTAATAAATAATACACTATTTGTAATAATAATAATAATACATTTTATTTATATTGCACTTTACATTTCAAAGAAACTCAAAGTGCTACAACAGATAAATTAAAATCACATTGACATAGTAAAACAAAGCAAGCACAAGAGCAAAAACAAATTAATCAAAGGCTATGTAGAAACTAAAAGGCCTTTTTAAATAAATGTCTTTTCAGGCCTTTTTGGCTTTCAGGCTATTTGTCACATTGTTATGGTTTCAACTTCACCTTTTTTCTAATATTTTTACACCGAAAACATGTTGTGACAGCACATATATTAACTGCATGATTTTATGTGTCTATTTGCAGGACTGACAAGCTCATTTCCACCGAGTGGAGTAAGATGCTGCGCGGTCGTGTGAAGAATTTTGCATCTGGGGTTCAACGTTCTTGAGGTCAGAAGTGTCCCATACAAGAATTCATCAGGCTTCTCCTCCTCTTGCACAGAGTTATCTTAACACCACTTCTCTGTAACACTAAACTACTTCTTCTCACAACATTTCAACCCTATAGCTAGTTTCCTTTTTTTTTTTACTCCCCCACCTGTGAACCTGCCCAGTGCGCGCACACACACACACACACACCACACACACACACAACTCGAGCTGGGTGTGTCTTTGAAAAGCGAAAGGCAGTTTGCCATGACGTACAATGATGATGGGTTAGGAACATTATTATGATTCAACTACTGTGTGTACTATGTATCCATAGATGGACATCCTCATTTTCTACCATTTCCTACTACTTTACTATAAGAGTAGACATTGTATGCACGTTTCCTGCCCGTCTGCTGTAAAGCTTTAGGACTGTAGGGCAAAAACACCTTGTAGTATCACAATGAAAACACCACACAGTGACAGTCCACGCCCTGAGTAGGAATTTTAACAGTATTTAAACATTACGCTGCCTTTAATTGTTCAACTTGTCAAACATGTACAAGTAGACGAATAATTGATGTGCTTTGCTGTGATTAGTGGTTAACACAGTATCTTATCTGTCTAACGTGACAGAAAAGGATCCACCCTTTCTGCCTTTTTTTTACGGTAATCCTGGTTGGTTTAAGACTTATATTATAGGTTTGAACAAAGCGTGGTGCAGGACTGAACTTGTGCAGCTTGCAAACGCCGTTTTTTTTCTTTTTCTTTGCATGAATAAGGGCAGGACTGTGATGTTCAGCCAAGATCATAATGTTTATTAGATAGATCATGCTTCCAAGGCAATGGACTTGGCTCACTTGGCTTACCCTCTTTTTCCCTTTTTTCGTAAGGTTACTGTAATGAAACGTGCATGTTTACTAGTCTAAGACAACATGCACTTTCAAAATGGCTGAAGTTTTTTTTTTTTTTTACATTTTAGCACTTTTTAAACAGACTTATTGGTATGTGCGGCACGGTAGTACAGCGGTTAGCGCTCGTGCTCACAGCTAGAAGGTCGAGTTCGATTCCCACCAGGGACTAGGCTTTCTGTGTGGAGTTTGCATGTTCTCCTTGTCTGCGTAGGTTCCTCCGGTACTCCGGTTTCCCTACCACTAAAACATGTACAATAGTCAGGATGATGAGAGTGTGTTTGAGAGTGTGCATGGGGACAACGGATGAAATTAGCCCAGGCTACAATCGGTGTGGCTTGTTCATTAACTTGCACTGTCCCTACCAAATAAACCAATAAAATGTGCTATTGTGTCATGTCCATCCAGGAAACTAGTTATTTTTCATGAACTACTTTTAGGTTCTGTGAGTGACTGAATCCTGAATATTCCAGTCATCAGCTGCGGGTAGTCAGTGCTCAAGTGCATATACAAATATATATTTTACAAATATCAAATCACCATATTTATTTCTGATGTCCTCATTGTTAGCACACGTATCAAATCCTTTATCTATTTAACCTCTTAACTCTCACCTTAACCAAGGACATTTACTTCAGTTATTATCCAGACATTACTTGAATCTAAAAAAAACAACAAATGCAACAAAAATGTAGCATAAAAGCAACAAAAACGTCAACAACAAATGCTCCCAAAAAAGACCACTACAAAGCGATGAAAAAGAAAAGAAATGGCAGCAACGCACCAACAACGCAACAAAAAAAACCTTACAACCAGTTTTTCTTTCAAATGAGGCATTACACTGTTGCTCTCCAGTCAAGAAGCTTTTAGATTTGGGTAAAGCCCAACTGGACACAAGGCAGGGGGGGGTAAGAGGTTAAAAGGTTAATACTACTATGTACGATTGATAGTGGAATATATTGCAACAGAGCCACAAGGGGTCAGTAAAGAAATGCAATGATATTGGCTTTACTGGAGTTTCTCCCAATGTGAAGAATGGCACCATGTTTCAAACAGTACAGCACAGTGTTTCCTCCTCCTCCTCCTCCTTTTTTTTTTTTAACCTTTGGGGTCATTGCTTGGAGGTCTGCCCTTTTGAGAATATTCAAAATCCATCGATTATTGTGTTTAAAAGACATTGGTTAATGCAAATACTTCTATATCACACTGAAGCGATTGCAGAAATGTGCATTACAGCAGCTCGATGATTCCCTAGTATTTCAGTTGAATGAGGTGTGGCCGTGTTGTTCGTTCCCACAGATTATTCTTATTACACATACAGTATACGACCGCTGCCCTTCACTCTGCTTCTCTATCGTGTACTGTATTTGGTGCTTTATGGGTCACACTAACCTGCCTCTAAAAAAAATCACATGGGACGTTTTTTTAAACCCACTCTAAAAAGCTTTGGCCTCTTTACCAAGCTAGTAAATATTTAACTTGATGGTTGCTCTTTGCACTAGAGCGGACAGTGTTTTGCCTCCCTTTTCCGGGTTGTAGCATAGATACGTATGAAAAAAAAGAAAGGCAGACATAGGAAATTAGACAGTGCCATAAAAGGCCACGGCTGGAGGAATCTAACACCTGGTTGAGTGTGAGAAATGATGTGCTAGGCCTGTGCACGCATAGTGATTCATAGACATAGTGATCTTTTGACACTGACACACACACACACACACACCTGATATCATTTCCAGACATGGTGGCTTACATCATACCCAAACCCAAACGAACCGTCAAAATGCCTGCCATGTGCTTGTTAACTTGATTGAGTCACACGGGCAAGTAGCATTGCATTGTTTATTGGGATTCTGATTTGCGGAACGGCTGTACTGCACTTTTGTACAGATGAAATTCAGAAAATTCACGTACATTTCTTGGTAAAACTACATGAACTTGCTAAGTACGTGTAAGTATACTTAGTGGTAGCTTTTGCGTTAGTGGAGCAGTAACAACAAAATAAATAATACACAGAATAATAATAGATCTATAATAGCTCAAACAATAGAAGATATTACTTGGACTAGTTGTAGTATAATTAGCAGTACAAGTAGCGGCCTGGAGTAGCTAATACAGTACAACAACAAATAGTATTTAAAAATCACACACTTTCCATCTTCCAACTAGTTTCCCTATTGAAAACCTGAGTGCAAGCTGGCAGTATCTATCTTTCTATCTTACCCCTTTGGCTACAACTAACCAAGCAGGCCTTTAGACTTGAACACAATATGGCTCAGAGGCACAAACATTAACCTCAAGTAATAAATTCTGGATAATTCCTTTATCTCCCATTCCAAAGTGCATCGCATGGCCCTCCAATGTCATTGTTTCTTTCAAGATAAGTATTTCACCAGTAAATACTGATACACTGAATGTTATCTTAAAAGTGATTTAAGGTTTTTTTAATAGGCTGCACCCATGGGCTGTGATTGTCTTCTGTTCTTCATGTGTAAACCATGCTTGGCTCGAAGACAGATGATTTAAACACGGTGTTCAGTCACATACAGTCACAGCATGAGTCATGACACAGGGTGGGGCAGCGGACACACCTGCGACATCAGCCTGCTGTTAGGGAGGGGAAAGGTGCATTTGAATGATACCACACAGCCCAGCGAGGGAGAGTGAACAAAGTACAACGGACAAAAAAAAAAAAAAAAGGTTTCTGTTGGCAAGTGGCCACTTGGCGCTGCAGTAGATTCAAGGAAGGAAATATAGCTTACATCAGCCATTCCCAAAGTCTGGAACATCGCGGCCCCCTTGTCGATCCGAAATTATCTCGGGGCCCCCAATAGAAAATAAGTTATCCTATTCATTGGAATTTTCGTA
The DNA here is from genome assembly GCA_007210695.1 of Neogobius melanostomus. Taxonomy (NCBI): domain Eukaryota; kingdom Metazoa; phylum Chordata; class Actinopteri; order Gobiiformes; family Gobiidae; genus Neogobius; species Neogobius melanostomus. The sequence goes on along the minus strand of VHKM01000009.1, from coordinate 15,758,655 downwards.
TTGTTTTACAGCTAAAATTACATAAAAAGCAACATCTAGCAATGAGTGGAGTTTAAAACGGGTTTCAAGTAATACATTTTAGCGAATAAATGTATTTTTCCTTTTAAAGTATATATTTTTTCAATGTACTTGTTTTCTAGACAAGCTTTTTGGGGCCCCCTATAGTATCTCCAAGGCCCCCCAGGGGGCCCCGGACCCCACTTTGGGAACCATTGGCCTACATGTTTGGGAAGTGTATTCATCAAAAATGATAATTCAGCATTAGGCACTTTACAGTATATTGCCTATTGGGTATTATACCCATGCAATTGTATTTTTTTTATTTTTATGGTAGATAATTGTGGTCAAACATTTATTTATAATTTATATCTATCATTATTTATTAATTTAATCATTAAAAAAAGCAAACAGCAGTCATACCATTAAGGATTCACAAGCCAAACCTTTTCAAACTCTTCATTTTCAAATGTAGCGTGTGTCATTATATATTCAACCACCAGGGGTCCTTATTGCACTTGAGAAAATATTAAGGCCTGTTTATTCATTCGTCAGACTATTCGTTGATATTAACTATCCAAAAAGTCAAATACCAAAGTGCTCAGGAAGTTTACTGTGAAATAAATGTTGAGTGGTGAAGGTGCCCTTTAGTGTGTAGGAAACAAAACTCATGAAGAAAAGGAAAAAAACAAAAACCATTGGCTGAACATGATCATTTGAGGCCAACAAAATAGATGTATTCTCCTTGAAAAAGTTGTGGGATAACACCCAGGAAGCAAGACTTTTTTTGAAAATAGAAATGATCATGCAAAATTAATTATTACTAACTCTAACTGAGGTACTGCCTGTATTATGAAGCTTGTGTGCTGAGTGTCGCATTTATAAAACCCGTCAGTTCAGGTTAAAAAGAAATGTATCAGAATAATTCATTGCTAAATTATAGTTTTATTAAAAATTATAGTATTCGCCGATCATATTCATGCAATTGCAATAGTTTATTTGTTTGACTTGGCCACTAACTAAAATGCGTTCTCACCTTACAGCCAGGAGGGGGCAGCAATGCTACAGTGTTTACAAATGGAGTCACGTGATCAAGAAAAGAGCTAAATTGTTGCACACAGGGTCATGTCCAGTGTTGGGGAGTAACTGAATACATTTAAAATACTCATTTTGAGTAACTGTATTCTGGCAAAGTTACTCCTTCACTTAAGGGTATTTACTACAGTTACTTTTCTAATATCAAAGGACAACAATGGAGTACTTAAGAAAGGAAAGATCAAAACAGCCGGGAAAGTTTTGCTCTGTTATTGTGGTCTGTGGGCATTCTGAATGAGTGGCAAATAAGTTCATACCAGGTGATGTAAAAAGTGTATCTGCTGGTTTTGAATCAAACGCTGCTTTTATGCATAAATATGTAACTCTAAAGTATTCTAAGGATTCAGAAAATGCAGTACTCTGATTGGACGTAGTAACGGAATACTTTACAAAATACATTTTAAGGCTATAGTATTCGATATTCTGTAACTAAATACAGTTTCAAAGTATTCTCCCCAACACTGGTTATGTCCCACATGCTCAAATCAGCACTTACTGGTAAACAGATATGTTTGATTATTTTCATGTTAATCTATAAATGACATTCAAAGTTCCACTGTGAGAAAATAATCTTAGTTTAATACTTTGACTGAACCCTTAATTTAGATGACCAGGCAAGTTTTATGCTCCTTTGTCCTGCACATTTCCCAAATGTCTATGCAAGTATTTTAGTTTAATGATATAGGCTACAGTATTATTCATTTATTTTAAATAAAACATAGATTTAGCTATCTAACTAATACCATCGAAGGCAGGTGAACATTCGGTCATGGAAAACATACAAAAAGTCATGGAATTTCATTTTACTAGTCCTGAAAAGGTTGTAATTTTAGAAAATATAACTTAGATTTACAAACATGTCAGTTATAACTGTCTTGCATGTTGATAACGTGTTTAAAATACATACATACATACATACATACATACATACATACATACATACATACATACATACTACAATAAAAAAAAAGGCTTTAATGGAACATTGGATTCAGTAGGCCTGATACTGCGCCTGTGCAACACGTAACAAAGCCTTCTATTATTGCCACTACACAGGCGTGCGTTTGTGCGCATGGTTCGCGGGGACGACGACCCCGCTTGGCTCTGCAATATTTCTCCTGCGGGATGTTCGTTGAAAAAAATAAATAAATAAAAAGGATAGTAAGTCGGCTACTGTAGTGTGTTAACAGGCGGGGTGGCCATGTTTGAGTTGGCGCGGGAGCTGGGGGGGAGGTTTTACGGTCAGGTGAGTTACCTGTGGCGCTCCTATGGGAAGCTCCACCAGCGATTCCCAGTGGCACGGCGGACCGAGAGGGAATCACAAATGGATCCCGCGACGTATAAGAGGGCATTATAGCCTACTTCCCTCCACCACCACCACCACCGCCGCCTCCTCCTCCTCTCCTCCTTTTGCCCGCAGTTTGTCAGCAGCAACAACAAAGCTGCTTTTGGCACACACGGCACAGGGGAAGTGCTTCCTGATAATAGAGAGGCGCGTCTCATTTCCATTGCCGATTGACTGACTGCGCACACGCGGCGTTCACCACTGACGCATTGTGTGGAGAGACGACAGGGGGTAGCACTGCAAACCCCCGGCTCCTTCTCTCTTCTCTCTCCACTCCTCTGCTGCGCAACGAAGAGGAGCATCTATCTGCCGGTAGATAGACCAAACACCCGGTACGAGACGAGAGAAGACATGGCCGTGGTGCAGCTCGACACCGGCGTGGAAGACCGTCACCAGCAGCAGCCGGAGAACGGATTCGTGTCTCCGGAAAGCTCGTCGTCGTCGGCCGGGCTGCTCACGCGCATAGACGGCGCCGTGCTACCTTTTCTCGGGGGATTTGGGAAGTACCAGAAGCAGCTGATCGTGCTGACATGGATCCCGGCGATATTCATTGGATTCAGCCAGTATTCGGACAATTTCCTCTTGGCGCAGCCCAACAACACATGCGTCCAGCCCCCGGGAAACCGGACCAACGTGACTAGCGCGGGGCACGCGTCGCTGCTGGACACTTCGTGGAGAAATAGCAGCAGTGGCAGACCGGCTTACGTCTATGCCAATGGGAGTTACAGCAGCGGCCGCAATGACACGGTCAGCAGCATGCAGTGCTGGTGCAGCGAGTGGACATTTGAGCTGCACACCGGGCTCGTGCAGAATGTGGTCACTAAGGTAAGCAGCAGCGATGGGGCAGATGGGCAGGGCAGCATTAAAATCCTCATGTTTTCATTTGGTAAAGGTGCCCCTATATGCATCACTTTAGACCAGAGAGTGTTATTGTCTACACACCCAGAAATATCCCTGTTATTGCTTTGATTTCGTCACCCTCCTAATATTATATATCTCATAACAATACAGTCCATTTACTCAGCATTGTGCTCTGGCCCTGGTAGAGGGCCAGAGCACAAGAGAGAAGAGAGATTTTTTAAAATAATAATAAATAAATATAGAAACCATTTGTGGCCATGGGTAAAATTGTGAATACATGAAAATGACAGGTCCATTCCTACTCCAGCCAGTGCCACTGTGTCTTTGGGCAAGACACTTCACCCACCTTGTGTGTGCATGAATGAGTATGTGTATGATCGGCGATGGTCACAGAAATGCAGCCACATATATGTTAGTCAGCTTCAATGAACATATGAATATTTACTATGAAAGCTCCTTATAATGGATTGGATGGCAACCCATCTGATAAAATGGAGCACATAGAGCAGAAGTATAGTATATACAGAAGTATAATGATAATGTAATAATAGAATGGTAATTATTCAGTGAGGTTCCCTTAGAGCAAGTATTTTTGTGAGGCGGGCTCTATTACCCAGATTGGATGCCTGTAATCATCATATTGCTCGCACTGTCTGGCACCACCATAAAAGCAGACGCAATTATACAGGGAATCACTGCAGTGACTAGGAAACCCCTTTCATGTCATTGTCTCTATGCTGTCTGTTATCATCTGTTTTTCCTTATTGTTAATTATTTTTTCCTTTGAATCACAGTCCATCTTAAACAAGCTTGTTGGTATGGTCCACATTCAGAATTATGGCCCAAAAGATGCTAAGAGAGAATGTTGCCTTTATGTCACTCATTGTCAAGTGTATTTCTCTGAGTGACACCATGCCGCTTGCTGACCATGAATCATTATAGGAGTAACATGTTTTAGCACACAAAGACGACTCCATTGACACACTATACAGCCCTAGACCCAGTGGTGGAATTTCGTCGACTCTAATGGATATTACTGCCACAAGAGCATTTGATTTGGAGCAAAGTTCATCCTGGTGCGCACGCCACAATATCGCAATACCATCCCTGGCCAAACATCTCACTCCCCACCCTAGCCTTAACCAAACAAGACCTATCAGCATTGCAGCAATTCAGCACCATCTATATTGATGGTAATATTCAGACCAATTCAGTATTTAACGGTAAAGGAAACGGACACAAGAAAACAAAGTGAAGACAGACCAGTCTTCAGTTGCCACTCCTGCAAAAGCTGTAGCCTCCAGCAGTACATCATACATGCAACACCATTTTAGAAAACATTATGGAGAATTTCCACCCCATTTTTCCAGAAATAATTGTTTTTTTTTCTTCTGCTCAAATACTTTTGAGACTTGTAGCTGCCATACATTTTTCACGATAGGCTTTTAATACTTAAAATGTCGGTCATAACTTTATGCAAATGCAAAGCTGCACAACTTCGTAAAAATAATGAATAGCTACTTTTCTGACAAGTACGTTAAACATGTCCAAGAGCATAGATATTTGAGAGAAGACTGAAATATGAACTGCTAAACTTATTTTCTGTTTGCAATTTGCTTGTATGGAACATCAGTGCAATATTGTTTCAAAGAGAATACACTGAAGTCTGCCTCTTCAAATTCATCCATGGATATCTAAAATCTTTGTGTACACAGTGAGTCGTGATAACCTCTCGACCCCTCGTGCACCACTGCAAATTGCATGTTTATCCGTTTCATCTGTCCCCCTCTGAAGCATCTAACGCACCATATAATCAAAATCCTCATCCAGTCTTGTGAGATGTGAAGCTTTGAGCGCTATGAAGGGGTTACGGCTTGAGAGAATAGGGTGATACCAACAGCCCGGGTCTGCTTATTGCTGATAATGTCCCCTGTTTAAAAAAAAAAAAATCAAACATAAACTGCAGCTGTGACATTTGAGCTGAGCCATTAGGGGACTGCGTGTGTGTAATTTTGTGGGTGGGGTGACATAAAGACGCTGTGATAAAGCGGTTAATACATAGGGGTGTCCTCAAGATTCTCCTCGTGCAGCTGGACGTGAGGTCAGGACAAGGATCTAGGTGGAGAACACAGTTTAGTGGAAAAATATGACGGCAATATGACACGTCAAAGTGATAACTTACTGCTCAAATAAACAAATAAATAACTCAAGGGCTATGTGAAGATACTGCATGCACCTCCAGCCAAGGCCCATGGAAGATTTGGAAAAGCATCCTAAGATTTTTATATTACATTAACTAAGCACATTTTCTCCAGTTTGGCATGATCTAAAATCTAAAATATACTTAATGAAAAGGGTCAAAATAGCAACACAAACTAGAAGAAAACGAGCATGAAAACGCAACAAAATAAGCATAAAAAAGTGACAAAATAAAGCCACGAAAGAGCAACAAAAAAGGTGACATCATCAAAAAATGGGCAAAATTGAGATGAAAAGAGGACAACAACTCGAGGAGAAAGATTCGTTAAGATCAGTTTTGTGGGCCTCAGCTTTCAAATGAGGTGTTACTCTGGCCTATAGTCTGTAAAAAACTCCAGTCGAGAAGCTTTTAGATTCGGGTAAAGCTGAACCAGAGAAAATGCACTCGTTAAAGTGGGTGGTAAGAGGTTAAAAATATTTTGGTGTTCGCTTGTGCGTGTGATAGACCAAAGCAAGTATTGTTGCTGAGTTGATCGACTGCATTTACCCCTTAACCATAACAGGACTCTATACAGTATGTACCTGACTGAAATAAGCTCTGTATTAAAGTGATAGTCTGTAAGTTTAAATGTTTTACAAATGTCATAGATTGCGTATAAATGACCGTCTGGACCTGCAATTTCACGTTACTTTGGTAATATTAAAGAATTATATATTTTTAAAAGTCCATCCCTTTGCTAATCTCAGCAACTAATCAGAATCCCCAGTGCCATCACTTTGACCAATGAGATGAGCTCTCCTGTGAACCATCCTTTTAGGTCCAATCAGGAGGGAAGGGGGAGGGAGCTTGAGCGTTTACTTTTGAAACGTCTGTCTCTCTCCTCATTTTGCAAACTAGAGCTGTATCCGAATGTCCATACTATTCCCTATAGTGCACTATATAGTGGATACGCCATTTTGTAGGGGTGCCCGAATGTCCAGAGAGGAAAAAAGTAGTGCACTCAAAATTTCCCACAGGGCATCTTGAAAAGTAGTGAGCAGCGGTGGTCACTACACGGGTGAATATAGACCACAATGCATTGCGAGAGCCGGAGAAGAACGTCCGACAGCGACAGGTCTTTGAACTAAACAACACGACTGAATGAAATCAGCTGTTTCAATCGCGTGTTGCGTATTTCTCATGAATAAACGACTTGAATATAAACGGTTACGGTGAAAAAATGCTAACGTTAGCTGCTTACCTTTTAGTTCGAGCTGTTAAATGACCGATAGCTTCTCTCTCTCGGACAAAAAGGCTTCATTTATGTAAAATCCATGTGAAGTAAACGTATCTGACTCATATTTATCCATAAATAGTCCACTGTCTCATGAGTTTGGTCGGTCTTTATAGGAGAAATACATTATTCCTGGAGTTTAGCGAACTTTTAGCAGATGCAGTGCACTCATTCTGCCGGCGCTTCGGACACCGGGCTCTGACCTACTTTCTGCATGTCTTTGAGCTAACGCAGGAGTGTTTTATTATTATTATTTTTTTCTGTGATGATATTTTTAATTTTGAAAGTAAAATAAAACGCTTGTAAAAGTGCCAAAACTACTGTTCTGTTTCATAAAATAAATGCTTGTAACAATAAATCAATTCTGATAAAAAATTAATCTGCATGCGCATGACGTCGCGCAGCGAGGAGAAAGTAGTGGCTTCTGTTCGAATCACCAACAGAAGTGGTCTATATAGTAAGTCTACTATATAGCCTACTATATAGTGCGGGCCTATGTAGTGAATGAGGGGTTAGGGACTAGGGTGGACATTCGGACACAGCCACTAGGCTTGTTTACTTTTGAAATCTCTCTCCCCGTTTTGCAATCTTACAGACTATCACTATAATACATTGCCTTCACGCTTCTCAGATTAATTCCATGGCAATAAATTCATAATTTCAAGTCAGACAGTTTGCAAAAATGTCTCTACCCACGCTACTCTATTGTAATTATGATAGATTCACTTATTGGACTTGCACGTGGTATTCATTGCTTTTGTACAAATAACTCCAAATGTCATGTTGACAGTAGCAGCAGCAGTGTAGCTCAGTGACAGCTGCGTGTGGGCCGGGGAAGAAGAGGGCACTTGTCTTCTATGACCCCTTCAGTTCCCTTTCTGACAAGGTCACTCTTCGAGAATCAGCTGGCTCAACCCCCCCGCCCCAACGCCACGCTAATTTAATCAGAATCGACTCGCTTACTACACCGTGCTCAGCTTTTGGACAGGCTATCTCTCCCCGTGCACATGTATGTATACGCTCGGATGTGACGGCACCAGGAAGTGAGGACTACGGCTGTTGTTTACACGTTTGGATTGCATAGGCCTAAATGCACATGACTGGGCTTAGCCGGCTTTGACACCTGATCCCTCAAAGGCAGAAGAGAGTGGCAATGGCAATGAAATGTTGCTGTTGAAATCTACGAACGCGTGTCAAATCGGGTTGTTCCACAGGTTTACCAATTAAAAAGAGAACACGCAATGGAGTAGGGCGGCACAGTATTAGACATTTTTAGTTACTCTGCATTTTTGTCTTTGGCAGTTTTGGCAAAAAATTTGTAAATCTCAGTCAGATGGCGGACCTCAATGATTTTGCAATATATTTCAGCTTCTTGAGACATGGATATTGTGCGTCACCTGAGTTTGTGATGACAACAATTTGGGGATATATTGTGCAAGTAGTTTATAAAGAAATGTCTCTTTCAGGTGAAGTGAATGCTCAGTTGATCACTTTAAAATGGTGGGTGAGCTGTATTGTTCATGTGTTTTTACTGCTCGGACTTCTAAGCATGTAAAACAGGGTATGTTTCCTGTCTGCTATTGTGGGAATCCAGGAAAGGTGAGCCGTGAACTGATATGGAAATGCTCATGTCAAGCCGTCTAACAGATGAGTTACTGTCGCACAGAGTTGTCAAATGGTGGTTCTGATGGAAACATGTCAAATATGCAGATAATCTTTGTAGATATTTGTATGGAGGGATGCACTATTACCCACAATTCAATCAAAGTTATTAGTTCAGACCTAGCCTACCATACCCACGTACTGATTTCGTACAGAGGGTCTGGATCTTCACAATTGAGCTCCGTTTTCAGCTGGGAGAGGTGAACTCCTTTTTAAAGTTTGAAACGATGGATCTGATTTTACCCAATCGCTAGCGTTTGGTCGTGAAGTATGTAATGTGCCAGAGGGAGTGAGGGGAGCTATCAAATGCTTGACATCATCTACAACACCCGCCTCCCCCGCTGAATGGTAGGTTGAAATTCAATCAATGTAACGTGGCCACTGAGATCAGACCCAGACGTAACATGTAGGGAAATATAATTGGCCGGAGTTTACGGATGGTTAAGGCCAGGCTAGTTCAGACCTATAGTCAAGCTCTGATTGAAATGCATGTGACATTTCAGCCTACCCTTTATTTTTTTTTAACTATATTTTGTATCTTTGGAGAGGGAATCCCAATAAAAGTAACAGTGTTCAAATATCATGAAATCTAGACGTTTGCCTGTGATGCTTTCCGCTAATTAGGCATAATATAGTGTATCTTAAAAATTCAGATTTGGTAGACGTTTTCTGTCAATAAAACACTATTGCAGCAAACCACAGCACTATAAAACAATGTTAACTTTCCGACGTCGGGCAGTAAGCATCTCGCAAGAACCGCTGTGAGATATATCACATTTGATGGAGGCTGAAGCTGTGGTAAAGCCTTCTGAGTGGTTAATGTGGAGGGCCATTTCTAATTGAGTTGGATCTCTCCTCGGGGTGCACGGTAATTGGTCTGAGCCTGAGAATGTATCATTAGCGAGAGGCCGACCCTACAGTACTGTGTCTTTTGGTATGGCCACAGCACTTACGAGCAGGAGAAGTGGCCTGAGATGCTCTTTAAAGGAAGATTAACCTTTCCACACTTCCCTGGTGGCCGGGACATTATGTATGCTTTTGAGCCCTTTCATCGTCTAAGGGCAGGTGATGATACAGCATACAAATAGCGAGCACAAATGTCATTGGTAGAAAGTGGAAATTTGAATTGAATTTGAATGCATTGTTTTTTTTTGGGTGGTGGGGGTTCGGCAACAGGACACAAGCAAGATAATTATTACATTCAATTCTTTGCCAAATTGTAGGCACAAAACCCGCCACCCTCATTGCCTTTGCTTCAAAGGCCTATTTGATCCACCTACACGCTTCCCCAATTCACCTCAGTCAGTCTGGCTCCCTCTCTGCTAGCGGTTCACCATTTGATACTGATATTTTTCATTCACAATTTTCAACCATCCTCTCGATGGCTTGAAAGCTGTTTTATGTGAAAAAGATAATTTCTTCTGGTATTGGTTCACAAAATAAACAAAACAAAACAAAAAACTATAATTTACAATGAATAATGTAGGGTGAGTATTAGCAATGAAGTGCTAGCTCCATGGAGAAGTATACCATGCTGTTTCCATTAAAGCTGTGTTAATTCAGTTATTTTCTTTTTAGTAAAGTAATTCATTTGGCACCATAGATAAATTGTAAACTCGACATTTGTGAAAGAAAAACATACTATATATTGTGTGTCAGAATATAAAACGTTTTCCTCCAGGGCAAACCAGGAAGGTAGAGGCTAAATTAGCACAGTGTTAGCATGGGCTTTTTTGCTGTTCTAAATCACTAGGGAGCTATCAAATTACACTAGTTTCTTATACTGAATACTGTTATCTTTATTGCTTTATGGTTGGCTTAAATTATTGGCACTCTTTCTCACCTTTTTGAAGTTTTTTTTTTTAGTTGACCGAGAAGCTAATGATTCTAAAGGCGGTGGTTATCATGTTGTTTACTTGTCTTGTCAAGTGACACCAAGACAAAGATGGGACAAACGAGTACAGTACAATAGGCTGCCTTTCGCTGATTAGGTCGTACAGTTTTGTTGTATAACTTCACAGACAGTGTTGCAAGTGTGTGATAAGGCCGAGCCCCCCCCCATCACTGCCCTGGAGACTGCGCACCCAGACTCTGCTGTAGATGTGAAAGGCGATACTCTGTACTCTGTCCCCTCTGCGCTGTTTACCCAGCTGGTTGACCCCGTCCTGCAATCGGTCCCCTGCATAGTGATACACAAGACACCCGATGGATATTTTTCACGGACTTTGACTTTTCACTGTGTAACCTAGTTCTACTTTTAAGGGTTGTTTTGTAACAACTTGGTATCTTTTAGGAATAAATGCTCTTGTTACTAAACAGGAATTGCATCCAGTTACTTCTATTTGTGCACTAAATGTGAAGTAACAATACTCCAACTTCAGTATAACCGTAACTACCAACATTAACAGTGTGATGAAAAGTAGTCTAAACTACTTTTCATCACACTGTGTATAGTGATAGTTATAAATAATAATAAAAAGGCTTTTTATCTGTCTCAAGACTAGGATTCCAGTTGCAACAACAATCAGGGAGGCAACCATGTTTGAGTTTTGTCATGTGACTGGACAGGGCATGAAGCTTGGGATTGTGTCATCGGAACTGCTTAGCACTCTGGGAATAGTGATTGTGCGACAATTTTATGTATTTATTTTGTACTGTCCCAGATTATTGAACAACAAGGCCCTGATAGTTGCTCCCAGGGAAACGGCTTGTGTGTTCCAGATAAAGTAGTGCGTGTCGGGAGTGTGATAACTGCTGTTGTGTCAGTGGGTGGGAACTAGAGCCTGTGTAGGTTTACATACCAAGTGACAGAAATGTGTCACCGTTCATTCAAACTGTCAGCCAGCGGCCAGGAACAGAGGAGACTGATGGATGTGGAGTATCAGTCTGCCAGCAAGGAACAGGAAGTGGCATATATGGGCAACATGTCCTGGTGTAGGAAATGTGTTTGCGATGCGATTTGGCAGAAAAAATCACAATCTTTTTTTTTCTTCACATTGATTGATTGTAATTTTCAATTCCTTTTTTTAATATGGTTTTACAAATGTGGCTCCTGAGACGGATATTTTAGTCGAGTCACAATTTTTGGAGTCCTTGTCACCCTCAAGTCCTCATTGTTCTCGTGTGAGATCAAGTTCAAATCACTTTAGACTTGTCCGAGTCTTCCATGTTTGAGTCAAAGTCCACATCCAGGCTCTGAGTCCAAGTCAAGTCACAGTCCCCTAAAACAGAGCTCAAGCCCAACGTCACAAGTCCAGCCCCTTTATGACGAGTTCTCTCATTATTTTCCCACAGACCCTCTTATGGATTCAAAGCTTGTTATGTTTCGAGTTTTCTAGCCTGAACCTCAAATGGAGTCTCGAGTCACTGCCGCTCAGAAACTCACAAGTTCGAGTCAAATCACGAGCCCCGGACATGACTTTGAAAGCGGGTCACAAGTCAGAGTCCGGGACCTGTTTGAGTTTCAAAATAATCCTAACAGCAGAGGCTTTTCACTCGAAAAAAAACGGTTTGACACAACACTTCCATTTTGCAAGTCGAGAGTCCACTCCAAACAATGAGCTGTAACTGCCGCAGGATTTGCTGCAAACCATTTTGGTTAAAACGCACCATGCCAATACTTGAGATTGACCATAGATCCAACCACAATTCAATTCGAGTACCTGCACAGCCCTTGTTTAAACCGCTGCATTTTTGTGTTTTACATCTTTAATAGGACTATCTTTAATAATGTATGTGGACTATCTTTAATAGTCCACATACATTTTCCAGGCCTTGGTGACAGTATGCAACCAAACTTGTCTTGCACGATGTACTGCCTTGGTTTGCAGTTTCTAAATCCATAGAAAAGCTCAAAACATCCATAAAGACTTTTATTCAAATATGCTCATCAGTATGTGCCGCACTCTTTTGTGCTGGAATTTCTTTTATACTCCTGACACTCAGAGAAGGTGCTGTGTTAAAACTTGCACTTGGGAGTCTGAGAGTCACCACACCGATGCTCTGTTGCTAGGCAGTAACTATGCACCAATCTCCTTGTGCTCCTTGTGCTTTTGCAGTCACTCCCCCCTCCCCCACTTCTCGCATCCCTTCTATTAGACATGTTTTATTGTTTTTTAGTCTATCCAGACCTGAGCCTATACCCATTACCCATCATTCGTCCGTAGCTCGACGGCGCGGTGATATGCGGTTTTTGCACTGCAGTTTTCATCCGTAATGAGAATAGCTGTGGTGCACTCATCATCGCCTGGCTGTACAATCATTTGCTGAAGTGGCCGAACACCCTGGGTATTTTAACTACTTTGCCCCGGTCCTCTAATTGTTTTGTGTTGCTTGGCTAATAGATGTACTCGCGTTTGAATCGGTGACTCACGATTCATCACTTGCAAATGAGCGAGACAGGACTGACAAGGAGTAATAATAATAATAAGTCTAGAGCCTGCGAGCGGCGATGACTGGACTCAGATGAATGGGTGTTTTGTGGGGGTTTCTGATGTACTTATTGGCTTGTAGCGATGCAGAGTCTGTTAAAATTCAGAAAACATGTTTCTTCTTGACGTCTAAACCAAAGGGGATCCCTAATACTTCTTACTGTGAGAGACTAATAGTTGTTTGCTTGGTCTTTTGGGGATTGTGGCCCTGCCTTAGGAGATAAAGTTGTCTAAGATAGTTGGCAATTCCGACACATTTAATCGGAATGGAGGCACGCTCGCTCTGAAAGTATACTCTTACCTTGAGCCTATACCCACAGACTATGCGTGTCTTGAGAAACGATCACTTCTTCTATTCCACAGACTGTCATGACCCAGTGCTTTGTCCCCTACACTCCTTGCCCTGTCACCACCTCAGCCGCTCGGCAATCGCCCACTCAGCTCTATGGCTTCTGTCACTTTTTCTCCTCCTCTGCGTCTCGTCCCTCGCCTTTGATTGCACAACAGGAACTCGTTTGCCTGCCTCAGTGTCTTTCTCTGCTGACATTGATACTGAAAGCGTGAATGAGTGGCATGCCTGGGACATGTGATGGCTCTTGGTAATCCCGGAGCGTTCCGTCCTTCCGGCGCTGGCCCACGCAGCATAGGTTATGAGAGGTTAAAGCCCGTTTAGAAGAAAGCAGACAGGACAACCAGTAATGCTGAAACTACTTGCGTTCACTGTGTGGAGCATTTGAAGAAGAAATGCAGTCTTCCTAGTTATGCTTTGGCCGCCATTGTATATTGACCTCTGCAAGCTTGAACCACTCGCAATTTTAAAGTTTACACTCAATGGGCCATTATCACAAACCCTTCGTGCCAATTTTCATAGCTTTTTACGCTTTTTTAAGTGTAAAAATGTTTCCTCACGGCCTTATAATAACAGGTTCTACATTTTCATCAAGGAAACTGTCCGCTGTGTTGATTCTGTTGTCCTGATTACATTTAAATCCACTTCCTGTCGTCCTATTATTGCTTTACACCTGCATACAGAAGAACCAGATTATGTCCAGAAGTGTTTACCTCAACTTCATTACTATCTCCTGCAGTGCATGTTTGTAATATTAACTGTAATTGGACAAAGTAAAACTCGCCCAAAAGCATGGGGTTATAGTTTACAGGAGTTGTCGTTCAAAACTAACTTTGAAAAGTCTCCTAAATAATGTAAACAGAATACTAATGGATACTCTCAAAGGTTCAGTTTAGTTTTTTATAGACGTTAGTACCAAATGGACTGTTAATATTTTTTTGTTTTGTCTTTGCAGTGGAGTCTGGTGTGCGACTCTGCCTGGAAAGTCCACATCGCAAAGTTCTCCCTCCTGGTGGGGTCCATCTTTGGATACCTGGTGTTTGGGATCCTCGCTGACTGGTAAGATTTTAAGTTTTTCCCTCTCTTACAGAATACGTTTGTGGGAAACGGTAACCAATTATCCAATCATACATTTACCGGAATTCAGTATGTCGGGGTCACAGAAAAGAACATTTTGCCAAATACCTGGGCAAAGCTACTTCACGGATCAAGAACGCTTTCAGAAAACTATTTGCGGCACATCATTGATACAAATACAAAAGTAACGGGACGAACAAAAGTCTAAGAATAATTGTTGTCACCAGCGTGATTCCGGCCACATGCCAAATCAGCTGGTTGGATGAGAACAGCTGACGGCTCCAGAGCAAACGGATTGAGGGTGCATCTGAGATTCAAAAGACATTGTGATGGCATTAAAACTATCCTTGTAGAACAATGAAGGTACTTGAGTCATCTTCTGTACTCAGTAGTTGAAGTCTTCGAACGTATCGCCTCTCATCCAAAAGGCTTCGTCAGCGGACTAAAGTCCCGCTCAGCCCGCAGCTTAGATAAAGACCACCAGGAGGAGTTGGGGTTGGAGCTTAGATGTAGACCACCAGGAGGAGTTGGGGTTGGAGCTTAGATAAAGACCATCAGGAGGAGTTGGGGTTGGAGCTTAGATAAAGACCACCAGGAGGAGCTGGGGTTGGAGCTTAGATGAAGACCACCAGGAGGAGTTGGGGTTGGAGCTTAGATGAAGACCACCAGGAGGAGTTGGGGTTGGAGCTTAGATAAGACCACCAGGAGGAGTTGGGGTTGGAGCTTAGATAAAGACCACCAGGAGGAGTTGGGGTTGGAGCTTAGATAAAGACCACCAGAGGAGCTGGGGTTGGAGCTTAGATGAAGACCACCAGGAGGAGTTGGGGTTGGAACTTAGATAAAGACCACCAGGAGGAGTTGGGGTTGGAGCTTAGATAAAGACCACCAGGAGGAGTTGGGGTTCTAAGCTGCGGGCTGAGCGGGACTTTAGTCCGCTGACGAAGCCTTTTGGATGAGAGGCGAAACGTTCGAAGACTTCAACTACTGAGTACAGATGATGACTCAAGTACCTTCATTGAAGATGGACAACTCCTGTACGACTGAGAGCTTACACAGATATCCTTGGAGAACCGTTCCAGCTATGATCCTTTCTTTCTATACAGTATTAGCCGCAGTTGTTGTTGTTTTGATTCGCTTCTGTCCTACCTCCTGCCCATTCCCAAAGCTTCTCAGTGGTGGGGTTAAGGTCTGGACTAATTGTCTGCTCTCTGTCTGCAGGTTTGGTCGCCACCCCGTGCTGATCATCTCAGTGCTCTTCATGCTGGTGTTTGGTCTCACCGTGGCCTTCTCCGTCAATGTGCCCATGTTCAGCACCCTGAGGTTCTTCGAGGGCTTCTGTCTGGCCGGGATCAGCCTCTCCCTATACGTCCTCAGTAAGTCCCGCACACTCAAAGCATTCACTCTGGAGCCAAGTCAGACATTTTGTCACCAGTAAAGTACTTTCTTTTTTTTTTTTTGCCTGGGACTCTGGATTGTCTCTTCGTTAGTCATTTCTCCTTCCATCATCACATCATTTACATTCACTGACTTTGTTGTACCTTGTCGGAGCTTCTGTGTATTAACACAACCGCTATGCAAATGCTTTTCACCTTGGAAATTGTTCATGGCAGTTTCACAGATAGTTGAAGTGTGGGTGGTGAGATTTTTGTTCTATATGATGGGAAACATTCTATTCTTGGTTTCTTTCTTGTTGGTTGCATTGCCATCCTCAAATGTTTTAATTGCAATTAAGCTAATCATGTGCTTGTATGATTACACGGTAGAAGCCACTACAGTAAATCAGCAGCATTAATATCTAGCGCAGTAACATTGCTCTGTAGCACTATCAGCATTCCCGTCCTTTTTCCGACAATCAAAAAGCTATTAGGTTTTTAATTGGCATTTCTAGCTTCGGGTTTACCACAAGGCTAGGAGAATGATTTGTGATTGTGTAACTGGTAACATTTATTAAACTGGGGTATTATAACACAAATACATTTTAATTATCAATGTGGTGGCCTAATTAATAATTTAATATAGGAGTGAATGTATTTTTTCTTTCGTTACATATTTAATAACATACATTTCAACTGTGTCCCCAGATGTGTGGCAACATGCTCATGTCTTATATTATTTAGTTGATAAAAACATAAAAAAATAATTCAGTTGTTCCCCACACCCACCATCACAAAAACATTTGACGTCATGTCAATGTTATAAAATATTTAGAGAGTGTTTATAATACTATGGCTATAAATGTAATATTATGGTTGTCAACAAAACACTACACTGTAGTCCACTGTACTCCATGCTCGGTTGTAGTAAGCTCCTTTTGTAGCCTCAGCTGAGCTGCCTAGGGTAGACAGATGGAAGTGAGGCTGCAAATCTGTGCCATCAGCCCCCCTGACCATCACCAACCGCTCACTCACACACAACGTTCACACAGGCAGTGGATGAAGTGTATTGCCTTAGGACACAGTGATACTTGTGCACCTGCGGGAGCTGGGATTCAAACTTTCAGCCTCTCGAATATTGGACAAAATATGACTAAAATAATATATATGACTAAAACTAGTTTTCAATAAACATAAAAGGACTCTTTCTTACTACCAAAATCTCTGCATCTGTCCAAATTAGGCCCTTATTATGTTAGCGCAGTGGACGCTTCATAGTTATTGCTCATGACTGAATTCTGGAGATTCCGATCTAAGGATGTTTGTTCACAAACTGGCTTGTGTCCAGGTAGTTCAAGGTAACATACATTGATTTATGATTCCTGTGTGTTTTAAAAACCACTAAACGTGCATACCAATACATAAACTCAAATACTATTCATTATAATTATTGAACATTATAGGACAATAGATTGTGATCACATCTGAAACGTAGCAATAATCTTGGTGTACTGTAGGCTGCAAAGTTAAAGATGTGTTGGCAGGTAAGGTTAGACATAAAAAGCTCCATACACAAATGTTTGCAAATGTAATAAACAATGTATTTTATTATACAATGGTCTACAGTGATATATCTGAATCATTACTTTCTCACACCCGTAATTGCTTCATCCTAAAAGCCATTTTGCTCATTTCATTCCAGACAGAGGTTTAATAGTGGAGCAAGGGTACAGTGACAAATGCAGTGGTCCTCAATGTCCTTGTCATCTTAATTTAGCTCACACGTAGATCCTGAGAGGCTCCATTCAGCTCCTGTTTGCTCAGGACAAAGCAGAGACACTAGGTAAAAAGGCTACATTTACATGACTGGTATTTACCGGTCGGGGCTAAATGACCCTGACATCGGCCCATAAGTTCTCGAGCTCTGACGGAGCAGTGAATCTGTCATGTTAAATTTCTGTTCCCTCTTCAGCAGAATTTCTGTTGGAGCAGAAAGCTTGTTAGTTTGATTAGTTCTTGAGTTTGACATCGAACAGGTCTTTTATAAAGTTATGCAGATCTGAATTTTGTCGTCGCGTAATGCCTTGGTATTTACTGTGTTCTGTAGGCCAGGTAAGTACAAATCATTTAAAAAGTGTTATGAATAATAACACATGAATAATAGTTTGTGCCTTGTTTCCTTGTGTTCCGTGAGTCAGTGGCATTGACAGTAAATCTGCACATCGCCACCTACTGTTCCGGAGTGCTCATCATAAGGTTTTTAAATGGGACAAAAACATGCCGCGAATGTAATACTTTTTACTGTGGAGCTTGAATATAAATGTAATGGAGTATTATATGAGTATTACATTTGTCTATCAAATGTAGTGGAGTAAAAGTACTAAGTTCTCAAGATATACAGTATACTACTCAAGTATAGGTCTACTCAGAATCTCCAAGTAAATGCACTTTGTTACTGACTAATAGCTAATTACTTATTCTCACAAGCACGGATCAGAGAGCTGAAAAAAATGTTTCAACTGTGGTTCTAGCAAAGTTACGCGACCCTCTGAAAACTGTCCCACGACCCACCAGTTGAGAAACACTGCTAATAACAAACATAACATTTCTGATGTGGTCGTCTTCACAATATGAGACAACAGTGTGAAGCTATGCCAAGTTACATGGTATTTTAAGTTATTTAGACATGCTATTTCACATTCGCAAAAAATGAATGTTTTATTTGTATTTATTTATTGATTGCCACATTTCCTCATTTACCAAGAAGAGAAGTGGCACAGATGTCCAGTCAGTTTATTCACACTTCCTGAAATATCTTTACTCCACATTTACCCACATAAACCCATGATTGATCTATTTACAACTGCCAGTGCCCTTTGTCCCGTCAAGTCAACCGGTACAAAGGTTGACTTGACAGATTTTTTTTCCATAGGTTTTTGTGTTGCCATACTGCTCCTGTCCGATCATGTGTACTCGAGATCACATGATATTTTCCCAGCAGCCCTTGTGTGTATTGACTAAACTCCACTATGCAGCCGGGCCCGGAGAAGCATCGAGGCTCACAAACACATTACTGCAGCCAATCAATGCCTGTATTTCGAGACATCTAGATAATAGAATGGCATCAGAATAGATAAGAGGTGCAAGTATGTAATGAGTTTGGTCTTATTGTTGCGGCGATGTGAAGTGGAGCTTCTGTTTTGTGGTCGGCTTAGTTCACCTTGCAATAATTAATGGAGTAAAAGGCTTTCTTTGACAGAAAATACATTTCAAGTCTCAAATTGTGGCTAAACGGCATGTGCTTTCTGACAATATTCACTTTATAACATCAAGAAAGGGTTGTCAACAGTTTCCTTGTTGCAAATTACGTCTTAAAAGCAAACTGTCATTTTACTGTACACATTCAAAACATGTCCAGGAGCAATGATACAAAAGACCAGACTGAAATATGAATGAATAGGACCTCACTGAAACGGGTTAGTTAAATGTTTCCAGGGGACATTGTGTTGTCAATATAATTGCAATATCTCCGATTTGCTGGTTACAATTGTGATTTCTGTTTGAGTATAGATAAATAGGCTAAGGTCTTTGAGGACAATAAAATGGTTTCTCTGCTCAGTTCTTTAAAAATGCTATACAGAAGCTTTATTGATTAACAAGTCTTCACAGTGCACATTTGTGTTTTCCTTTTTTTTGTCTTCTAGTCACAGACATGCCCAATGTCTTGACTCATTTGGCTGATTAGTCAATGGACTCAGTGGTGAATAATGTTCTGTCATTCTGCCTAAACAGTTTGTTCTGACAGGTTGTAGGCCTACTGCAGTACAGTACATGCATTCCCTTGTCTCTGTCTTTATCAGTCATTTCATGGGTCCTAAGTCTACATTTAGAATAAAATAGAAGAAAGAAGAAGGGAAAAAAAAAAGGCCATTTGTCTTCCTCTTACACTCAAGTCCAGTCATGTCAAAATGAAAAAAAAAAACTGTCACACGGATGGCCTAAAGTCTGCTATGGAAATCATTATTTTTGCAAAGTTTTTAGACATTTTGTGGTGGACTATTCACCTATTCCAGCCGCCTTTTGCCTTTTTGCTTTGGATCGGCACTTCCGTTGTATTGAAACGTCCGGTAGAGCGCGAAGTCCGTTCATTAAGCGGAGAACGAGGGAAAATGTTTGCCGCTAAAATCTGATGGATTGATTTGTGTAAAATGTTCAATGTTCATTTGCACCAACAAGTCAACTCTGCACGGCCTAAAATCGGCTTTGTTTTCGTGTAGTAACTGATTTTCTCTTGACTTCTCCAGTCCTATGTTAACTGATAGGAGAAAAGGGGTGGGCACAATTCATGGCGGCACCCACGCGAACTTCCAGAATATGGTGAATAAGTATGTTTAGCACACACAAATGAATTCAAGTCACAATTAGGTCATAGAGTTTGGGAAAATCCAGCTACCGTGGAGATCCGCCATGTTTGCAGCTGTTAGCATACATTTTCCAAAGACTAACATTAGCTAGAAGCAGTATATAAAAAGTGGGAAAAAAGCCGTGGAACGACTCCGTTAGCTGCTGAGTTACTGCTGATAAATACATCTAACTCGCCGTGGTGGCCAAGTGTTTGACTGTGAACAATAACTCCAGTATTTTAACTTTTAAAATCTCCATTAGTTTATAATTGCTGCTAATCCCATGATGCTTAGCAATATGACATCACATTGCCTACCTTTTATTATGAATGTTTTTTTACAGAGATTGTCCATTAGAAGTAAAAAAAAAGTTAGTCGTTAGCTTGTAGCATAAAGCTAAACGTTAGCATTATGGTTTAGCATTCTCCGTTATTTATGTTTATGATGGGCTGTTGAAACTACAGCTCTTCTCATTGTGTCTGTATCTTTATTTGGTAGAAAATACATCAATTATTGTGAAGTTTAAAAGTAGTGGTGTAGTAACAGGTGAAGGATTTCTTGTTCTTTTTCTTCTTACTGTAGTTTTCCCCTTCGACTGTGGCCATTTGTGAGCAATGCCGTCTATAATCTATTCCCATATAGGCTGCTTGTTTTAGTTGGAGACTTTAGATACAAATTTAACCACGCAAAGTAAAGATTGATCTATTTCCAAACAGCCCGTGCACTTTGTCCCGCTCGGCAGTAAACTTTGACATGACGTAATGCCAGATTGGGGGGGATGTACTTTCATTTACTACATTGCTTGCTCGCATATTGGTATGATCATGACATGAATTCCCCAAATATTTACATTTTGAGGTTCACACTTGCTCCACCACTTTCTATGCGTTACCACGTTACACAACAGAAGCCGACCGAACGCATAATCCCTTTACAGCATTGATCTATTCTACACAGAGCATCCCTGCAAATAGTGACGCACATAGCTATACAGCAAGTCATCTGATGCACTACGGCTATTTTTACGCTATCAATGCATACTAGGCCTTTTTAGACTTGTCCCTGTTTCTAGAGGCACTATAGGATTCCAGGGTATAGGAACTCTGGGCGCATACAACACATATTTAATTGTTATTCTCCTATATTCTACATAGGAGTTTGCTGACTCGTGCTAACTGGCCGGTTTGGATTTTTTGTGTCTGATACAGTAGTTTTGGGGCAGTGGGACGCAGCGTGCACTCATGTTTGCGTAGGTTTATATCACAAGCTTCCGTCAGCAGCCGCAATCAGCTGTTTTTTCCAGGGCAGATAAGGAATTGTCCCCCTCAAGCCATAGCCTGTGCTTTAAACACACATTGCGTTCCCATTACCATTGATATTGTTGAGCTATTTTGCATCAATGAAGGGTGTGTTCCTCAGCAAATTATCGTAATGCTTTTTCAGTTCAAGTTATTTAAGTTTTTGCTGCGGAAAGAAAACTGATTGTTGATCTTAATATGGAAAGAGAAAGAAAGTAAAACCAGAATTGGTCCCCCCTGTTTGATGTGAATGGAGAAGTTGGTGAATTGGTTCTCTTCTATATTTCCTCTACCATGCAACTTGAAACATGGATACGGCTGCTTAGTTGTTGCTATCTTAAGCCGAGCACTTCATAGGTTTTGCATTAGTGCTGTCATGCCTGCACAAGTCCTGGGTGTGTGTGTGTCAGGAGCCCCACAGTGATACATATCGCGTTACATATGCAGACAGTAGACCTAACTATGTCATAAACCCCGTGTACTGCAATCGCAAGGATCACACACTCGCCAACCTCCTGCACTTACTCAACAAACCCGAGTCATTATTGCCTTTGGGGTTGTTGCCGAATAACCTGCTCACTTTAGTTTGAACAGAAACGGAGTTGCTATGTTACAATCTGGTTTGCCTGGGTAAGACACAATGGGCATAAGAAAGATGCAGTTGAGCTTATCTGCATAAGGAATACATTTTTGGTCAGCCCATGCAAGAGATTTTCTATTGTTGTGAATTTGCCTTGCAACAATATTTCTGCAAATAAATGGATGATTGTACAAATGTTCTAGTATGTCTTCCATTGTAGGGCGGTGAAGGGAATGAGGCAGAAGGTCGCGCTGCTGCATTAGGGTGGCGGGCATCACAAAGGCTACAACGGAAAAAATAGGGTGCTGCTGACTTCACTGCAGGCTGTTGTAATGTATGCTATTTAAAAAAAAAAAACGTGGTGCTCGCAATAATATAAGGTGATGCAACATCTTTAACACAAGAAGCCACAATGACTGAGATTTATTGCGCAGTAACTTAAAAATGTGCAAGTTCAGTTTTAGTGCAGATGTAGCTAATTTAGCCTTGTTTTGACTCTTATTATTTTTTTAATATTTTAATAGAATTGTTTTGACACTATTATACAGCGCCAAAGCTTTAACACTGATCTAAACAAAAGAGCTTCATTGTAGCCTTTTGTGAGCATTGTAAATTAGGATGTGTCTGCTCCCTCTGCTGACACTGTCGGAGAGTTTCCGTGGAGACCCGGTGATGGCTGATGTATGCCTCCCACTTGCAGCGCTGTGTTCAGTTGGGTGTCCCGGGCCGTGACGCTTCAGTCTTCTTTGCTGTTTCTGGGATGTCGTCCGTAATGAGGTGCCATCTCTCGACGGCGCCCTCTGTTAAGGCATATGCATGACTCTCCTGCGCGCCGACGAGACGCAAGGGAGAGTGGCAAGTGACAGACGGCGCAAGTGTGTCGTAGGTGCAAGAGCTGTTTTATTACTGTTGTGTGTGTGTGTTACAGCAAAACATACCTATAATTTGAAACGCATTATGTCCCTAGTTGAAACATAACCATCCAGGCCCTGTCTTTCACTCCTCGCGCTCCACAATCTGATAAAAGACCCAGTCCCCGGCTGTTTCTCCACAACGAGGTGTAAAGTTCTCTTTTGTGCACGCTGAGCTTTTCTTCGCAGACTTCCTCTTCGGGCACACGGAATGACACAGTTTGCCTGCATCTGTTTTTCACTGCTTCTCTTGCCCATAAAATCGTCAAGCTGGATGACCTAACGTGCATGTTTCCTATTTATGTGTGACATAACCTTATACTATTGCGCTGCATTCCAGAGTGGAGTCCTGCACCAGCCCTTTGAACCTTCCTTAATAAAATATGCCTTTGTCAATGCCTTTAAGGACCATTGTTGTCATAGCCAATGGAGTTTCTGGCTGCGCAGATGACCTAGTTAACAGATTCCAAAGCAACTATCATGATTTTTGTGCACTTACAGAATAGCTATAGTCAATTATGATGTTTTTTTATTGTGGTGTTTAGAAAGTTAAAAACCTTTTATGTGTGAAACAAATGTGTTAAAATTCATTCTTTAAAAGTAAATGATGCTATACAACCATTGGGGGAAGCCTAATGAGAAAGTAGTGATTGCAATTGCTTGGCAGGTGGTAGATAGATAGTCAGAAAATCAATCTCCACTCTTGGCCTTGTCCTTGTCTGTACAGTTAGCCTGATATGAATGATGGAACATACAGTATGACACGTCATGCATGCAAGTGTCTAAATTAATAAAACTTTAGCTTCATTAAACTAACTGTCATGACACTATCCCAATGACCTGCCTGGCATGCACTATCCAGTATCTTTGTGTGGTGCGTTCCTCTTGACTCTCTGTTTACTGATCTCTTTTGCACATGTGTCATCATCATACATCATGGCTCTGCTTTGATATCATTTACAGTGGTTTAGAAAGTGTTATTGTACCCGCCTATTCCAACGTATGACACTGAAAATGCTGCATGAATGAAAACAAAGACAGCACGGCCTTGTCTGTGAGCTACAGGTTCTGAATATTTAAAGGAACAGGCCACCGCTTTTCCATACTGAGATATGTTCTTACCTGAGCTTAGACGAGTTGATGCGTACCTGTCTGGTCTTTGTGCGTGCGCTCAGTCACGCAAAAAAGACCAAAGATGTTGTTAGCATTTAGCCTCTCCTCTCCTCTTCTCTATGGAGCCAAACAGGGTTAAAGGAATAGGCCACCGTTTTTACATACTGAGATATGTTCTTACCTTAGCTTTGACGAGTTCATTTGTCCTGTCTGGTCTGCACGTGTGCCTTCCGTAACGTAAACACAGCACAGACGGCGTTAGCATTTAGCCTCTCTCTTCTCCTCTATAGCTCCAAACGAGGTGAAGATGAAGCTACCAAACTCTTCCACGTTTTCCCTATTTAAATATGGTTACATGAAGTGTTACACTACAAAGTATAATTACACAAAATTAAACAATGTGGATTTTCTAAGCGGATAAAAAAGGGGAACTATATTGTAAGGCGTAATAATACCAGGAGTAATTCAACATCCGCACAGTAAAGTGAAGATATCACTACGCGGATGCCAAATTACTTTGTTAGTTAGTTTGGTAGCTTCTATCTTCACCTCGTTTGGAGTTATAGAGGAGAAGAGAGAGGCTAAATGTTAACGCCGTCTGTGCTGTGTTTACGTTACGGAAGGCACACGTGAAGACCAGACAGGTACAAATGAAATCGTCAAAGCTAAGGTAAGAACATATCTCAGATGTAAAAACCTATTCCTTTAAGTTAGAAGCGACCAAGCTCTTCCACATTTTCCCTTTTTAAATACAGTTACGTGAGTAGTTACACGATCCAAGTCTAGTTACACAAAATTAAACATGTCGATTTTCTGAGCTGATAAAAAGGGGCACTATATTGTAAGGCGTAATAACACCTTAGGAGCACTTCGATGCGCACAAAGACCAGACGGGAACACATCAACTCGTGTAAGCTCGGGTAAGAACATATCTCAGTATGGAAAAACGGCGCCTGTTTTAAGTCTCAAATTGTACAGTAGAATGTTACCATAGAAGTCGCTGCTTCATGTTTTTACTGTCTACCTGATACATATTTAATGAGAAATAATCGAAACTAAACTTCACGAACCCACCGTAAAACAACGGTCTTTTAATTTAATCAATTAAAATGACAAGTTAGATTTACTATTACTGATCCTTGCTCCGCGTAAGAATCCCGAGGTCTACTTTTTCCTCATAAGAATCTCGTGTTTGACTTTTTCCTGCCTCGAGCCATCAGAACACATCCTCATCTGTCGAATGACCTCGAACAGACACAGCTCATTGCCTCCTAATTAAGACCGCTGTGTTTGCTGACAGGGTTCTCGCTGCGCTCCCGTTCTAAAAAAGCTCATTATCGGCTCGACTTTTTACCAGTCAACAATCGATCGGGCCATCCCTTTCCCTTTCTACCTTCCGTGTCAAATATTCCTCTCCAGCTGCTTCCTCTTCAGTTGGTTGTGTCGGGAGCGCACACATTCGTTTCTTTCTCATTTGAGTTTCAGCTCTTGCATAATCTTCCCTCTTGTTCCACAAAGCAATTCCAGTGGATTGAGGTCAGGACTTGACACGGGCCATAGAAAACTCCCAAGCCCGACTCCTATACGGCCACTCGGCGCGTTGAGATTTGAAATTATAGGACATAAATCTGAAAGACATAATAGAGACGCTAACTCAATTTACACAAAGCACAGACATGTGACAATATAGTGTTGGGTCGTAGGAGAGGTAGAACGTTTCGTCATCGGTGTGAGAAGAAACCAATGGCATGGGGAGTTTGCTGTAACCTGAAAGCTGCTTAAAAAGTGGGGTATTGTGAAAGCTTTTTAGGCAAGGCACGCCATGTTTATTTTGTACACAAGGCAGCGTTCAATGGGTCACAAGCATTTCCCCCCAAAAATGTCTTAATATTTCTGTACAGAAAAAGTATAAAATCACTACTTTAGTCTATTAAAATGGCTGATATCGGGTTGTTTTGATCATACTTTTTGCTTTTTTGGCTTAATTAATGCTCATTTAACAACTATTTTTGAAGAAAAGACGACATTTTACGTTATATTTTACAAATGTAAGTCGTATTTGGGTGACGGCTTGTTATCCCAGGGTGACTGTGTGTGCTGACGCCAAACCAGTTGACAACCACTGCTATAAATGACATGCTTGAAATAGCTGAACAGGTTTGACTTGCTACAACATCAACAGCTTTCTTTACTTGCGGCTGCAACGCAAGCCGGATATGCCTCAGTACTGTATTTGTGTATTGTGTATGCAAGTTACGTTCCAATGGAGAAAGTAGATTATATCAAAAACTACATTACTAGACTTCTGGATCACTGGGCAGACTGCCATCTCCATCAGTGCATCCAGCCTTTGGTTATATAAAGCACAGATACTGATGTAACAGCCCCACGGGAGTTTATACCCAGTCAGTCACCTGGATCAAAATATAGTGAAAATATGAACAACCCTGAATAACACTTTTTCTACTGCTATCTTAATTCACAATTTGTTTAACCACTCTGCCACTGTGCATCCTTACAAGGTATTTTTCTCTTTTTGGGGGCACTACATGCAACAAAAGGTCCACATTAGGGCTGCATCTAACAATTATTTTGTAATCGATTAATTAATGATTATTTATACGATTAATCGATTAATCGCTTGGCTGGGAATGGTGTAGGAAAATTGTATTTTTCCAAAAATGTTATCACATAAAGCTAAAGTGGCGCCGCTTGAGGATGTGTTGATGGAGTAAACTTAAAGTAAATGTTTGTTAGAGGCTCTTGGCGCTAA
The DNA here is from genome assembly GCA_007210695.1 of Neogobius melanostomus. Classification (NCBI taxonomy): domain Eukaryota; kingdom Metazoa; phylum Chordata; class Actinopteri; order Gobiiformes; family Gobiidae; genus Neogobius; species Neogobius melanostomus. Next base: position 15,731,915 of record VHKM01000009.1, on the reverse strand, counting down.
TTTTGCTTCTGATTGGATGAGACACAGACGGATATTCATGAAATTTACAATGTACAAAACATTACATACATTACAACTACTACTACACTACAACTATAAAAACAAAGTAAGTTTTTCATCAAAAATACTACATTTTCATGTCATTTTTGCTCTATTTGAGTCTGTGTGAACCAGAAAACAATTAATCGATTACTAATATAGTTGTCCCCTCCTGGAACCGCTACATTAACGTGGTGGAGGGGTTTGAGCGCCCGAATGATCCTGGGAGCTCTGTTGTCGGGGGCTTCATGCCCCTGGTAGGGTCTCCCATGGCAAACAGGTCCTAGGTGACGGGTCAGACAAAGAGCGGTTCAGAAGCCCTTATGAGAGACCAACAGGCCTGGTTAGAACCATGAGGCCGTCCTTCTGTGGACCCACCACCTGCAGGAAGAGCCATAGGGGCTGGGGCAATGTGATATGACCCGGCAACGGACAAGTGGAAGAAAATGGATGGATAAAATGGTTGTCGACTATTTCAGTAATCGATTAGTCGTTGATTAATCGATTAGTTGTTTCAGCCCTAGTCCACATATCATGAAAAATGTAGCTAAACAACATCACATGCAAAAGAAATCGAATGCATTTATTGTAAACGCAGTGAGCTTGAACTTTAATTCTTTATGTGAAAGTCAAGTCTTGGAAGCAAAAGGAGGCCTGTATTTATTTGTCTTACATACGACCCCCTCATGACCCATAGGTGTGTGTTGTTTTGATGAACCGTTTTCAACCTTTTTAAAGGAAAAACAAACACCTTGCCCTGGCAGACTCTTTGTGGGGTCACGTTAAAGGCTCTCCACCCCACGGCTCCTGAGAGGAGTATGAAAAGGTCTTGTGACTGTAAAAAGGTCGCTGCATTAGCCTGTGGGTTCAGCTAAGTGCTTGTAACGGTCAGCCATGATTTATTTTTTTTCCTTTTCTTCTCTTGAACAAAAGGGTTTTATCAGACACACAGACAGACATTTTCTCCTAGTCAGCGTAACGGACAAATCGTCTTTAGAGATTATAGTACTAATTGGTTATTGGGTTTGATGATGTCATTTCTGGCCCACGGTGGCACCCTTGACGAATGAGAATGAAACAAGGTAGATCCAAATTCTTGCTCTAATCGTTTTGACAACGTGTACCTTTGCACATTTTAGACATATGGCCTGAAGCAGTTATGGTTATTGTGCTGCATAAATAATTGCAGTCTTTGCTGGCGTTAATCGTCTAGTTTACGACGCTTTGCATCTTTTGCTCCAGAGTCATGTGCCGCTGCTGTTACGGCAGTGTGTGCGGTCAGTGCCTGGCGTCAGTTGGAGAGGTAGATTGATGTCAGTGGGACAGAGGCTGCAGCATTGCATTGTGGGGATGCTGATCTAGTGGGTTGGAAAGGATTAGGGTCAGCAAGAATAAAGGAGCTCAGACTTGGCATTGTAATTCTCCAACTACTGAAAGTACACCCCACTTGCTTTATATTGTCACGATTTGAACCGGAGTTATATCATGTTTTTTTTTACAATGCAGCTACTCAACTATAAAATATTTAATTACGGTACGATAATGTCAGTTGGATAGAGAACTTGATGAAGACGTGCATCTATTATCCAAATACCTGCTAACGTCTAATGCTATTATGCAATATGATTGATTTAATTTTGTCCATTATAACAAATGCATTATTATGGATATTAGACAATACGTCCCTATATAGTGCTATAAAAGGTCAATGGCAATTACCGTATTGATGAAGCAATGATAACTGCCCCATGAAAAAGCAGCAAGCCTTATAGCCATAAAGCATGCGACTTCCACTGACTGATCATGTGTTTGATGGCATACCCGGTCACTTAGTATATGCACATGCAGGTAACTGTCAAAATAGGCTTCACAAACTAAAATGTCTTTATATAAAACGTAAAACTGCATACAGGTAAACCCTCCATCTCTGCACTGCACGTAGTTCTTTCTACTCATGCTGCCGGCTCCGCGCACATGACACATTCTCCATAACCGAGGAATTCCAATGCCATGCTGTTTGAGTTCAGTGAAGCGTCGCTGCTTCTCTCTCTCTCCCTTTCTCTCGCTCCAATCCCTCTCCCCTCTCTTGGGGTGAGTTGGTTCATACGCCGCTCTCTCATTGCCTTTGTCATTCCAGCTGTGATGGTGTCTGAGAACAGAGAGCATTATTCATGTCCTCACGAGGGGGCAGCCGCTAATTGAAATTCTGCTCTTTTTCTCCAGTAGAACGAGCCCGAAAGTGCCCACTGCATTGTGCTTGGCCCCTTGTCACCTTAAAAAAGCCCTGGTTGGAGACATTCCTTTGCCGCTATACGGAACAAAGATGTCTGTGGGCTACACGCACACACACACACACACACACACAAACACAAAAAAAGGTTTAACGAAGCAAGACATGGGATTTTGTGATTGCTCGTGAAGGGCCGGGACTGTCCCGTAGTGGCAGTTTGCTTTGCTGCGTGTGTGGTGTGCATTCTAATAGCCAGATGAATGAATCGGTGCCATTCTGGTGGACGAGAATCGAGCACAACGGCGCTCTTTCTAGTTCCCACAGCCTCCCACTGTTTCGGGCCCATCCCCTGTCTGATAAACTGCCACAGATACATGCTGGCTGACCTCTTGCCTTCAGCCCGTGGAGTGTTTTTGCAGTTTTCATCACCTTACTGATTAGAGGCTTATCTTTTCAGGCATTTCAAAATGTGGTCCTAACTTCTCTGTTCATGAGCCAGGCCCTTTGATTAGGATATTGAAATGGGTTTGCTACACAACAACTTTCTTTCAGGTCTCTCCAGTTTCGCTTGGATTGATCAGAGGCGTCAACAGTTGTTTCAAGCAGGTGTTCTTAAATGGTCTCGCAGTCCACCTTGAATGTATATCATGACAAAAAATATTAGGAAATTCTTTGTTTCAATTAATAAACATTTTTGCAGTTTGTCCTGTTATCATGTGCGTATGATTATCCAACTGTTGTTTATTGCAGCAATCTAACTGACCAAATGTGCCATTTCCACAGCCATGATTAAGTTCGCGAACCCTGCTGTTGCAATCAATTTGCTCAGACCAAATCCAACATAATAGCTTGCAACCCGTTTGGCTTGCCATAGGGTTGGTTGCGGGTCCAAACTTGAGCATCGTTCGTCATTGTGGTTTATCCCATAGAAATCATAGAAATGCCGTAAGCTATCTGAGTGAGCCTGTTCCTACAAATACATACTAGCGGATCTGTTTGAATTGAGCATTCTATCCGCATGCAAATGAATGGTGAAGCCAGGCCCTGTATTATGGGTCTATAAGTACAGCGAGGAAGGGCATGTCTGTGTTAGTGGCCATTGGATGTGTATCTGACCCCACAAAGAGCAGAAACTTAACTGAATATGATTTAGCATATTGCTCAGAGGACACTTTATATGCTAATTCTCATCTAAAGTAAAATCTAAAAATGTTTGTTTATTTATGAATGATTTCTAGCTAGGCTTTGACCTGGGACGATGGGTTGACAACAGTTGAAAACATCTGGACCGTTCATAATTTGCATTGTTTGATGCCAACGGCTGCAGGAAAACCTACATTGAACAGGCTAACAGACTGAAAACAGCTAGCTGGCTTGCTAACGGGGTCAGCCCTATGTTCCCCAGGTCGGGTATTCTGTCAAAGTGAAAGAACAAACATATCAGACATGACACAGAGCACAGCCGAAAATCGAGAACATATGCGATATTGTTTAATTGTTCATATCAGCAGAGAGTTGCTTAAAAACAACGCTAAATTGCTCGTTTCTTAGCATTAGGCATACGAGGCGCATCATTACGCACAAATTTTGCACAAGATTACAAATGCGATTAAAAAAAAAGTAGACTATAGCATAAATAAGTAGGTTTTTGTTTTACAAAACACAATTAGGCAACTAGGCTTAACATTTTCCAGTGTTTATAGGGTTTTAGCCAGTGGTTTAGCACATGTGGAATTGCTTCTGTTAGCAGGACCTATAGGAAATGATAGTCTAATTGTAATTCTAAAAGTCTAGGCTGAATGACAAGCATTTATTTAAAAAAAACGCAGTTCCCCCATCAATAGAAGTGTGGGAACATACAGTAGGACCCGGGGAACATAGACTGTCTGCGTACGTTAGCAAGCCAGCGAGAACGCAGCTGCTCCTTTTTTTTTATTTCTATGGTTTATCCATATGGTTGCATTCCAGTATGTTTACAATACTGTTACCAACTGCCCTCAAGCCCCAAGTGATGCTAAGGTGTTCATGCATGTTGTATATATTTCAAAAACAAAAAATCTTCACAGCAATGAAGGAAGTAACAGGTACATGGCACTGACAAAACATTGATTTCTGTCTTGCAGGGATCGAGCTGTGCCTACCCGGGTGGCGTTTCTCCATGACCATGGTGGCTAACTTCGTGGTGCTGGGTGGTCAGCTGCTGTTGCCAGCGGTGGCGTACCTATGTGGAGACTGGCAGGTCCTGCAGGCGGTTATCATCTGCCCCCTCCTGCTCATGCTCTCCTACATCTGGTGAGAACAAGTTGCAATGGAGTACAAAGCCGATTGCTTTATAATCACAAAGCAGGAATTGCTCAATATCTAACTCTCCAATGGCCTTAAACTAAAACCTCATAACGAATGCTGATATGACAATCTCTTTGTCAAGGCCACCGCTGCTCTTGCGTCATGTTGGACCGTATTATGCAGATAATACTAAATATGCATGACTAATAATATTTTTCAGGGAAGTGCAGCTCTTCCTTGTTTTCTTGCACAGACCAAGTGACATGAAGCCACAGCGCGGCCTAATAAACCAGCTGACTGTACGAGAAACGTACAGCTGATTGGGCTGGGAAAGCACTGCATGTAGTCTCAGTTTGCTGATTTGAGGAAACCGCTTATGGCCATAGCGCTGAGGGATAAGTGCACAAACAATGACAGCTGTTTGAGTTAGACTGTAGAGAGTAACTAGATACTATGCGATGAAAATTGACACCGACTGGGCATAGCATTGTGACTGCCAGCAGATGAAGAACATAATACATTAGGAAGCATGTTTGCGTTTTGTCCTTATAGCTGTGTTAGAAGCGGGAAAATGGGCTTGGATTTTTTATTTTATTTTATTTATTTATTTATTTTTTTTTTTGGGCTTGGATTTTAAAAGGTTTTAAACATAAGAATGTTCTAAGGAAGGAGCATAGGTGACCTGGCCATAGCTGAATTTAGAGATAAGCTACTGTAACATGACTTATGAGGGGACACTGCAGGCAATACTCAATTTCTTTGAATTTTCAGATTTTGGGACAATTTATTACATATAAACTTTCACCTGGAAACAGATTAATTTCCTAATTTTGATAATAAGGTGTTAAATCATTACGCTGAGTCACTGTTTCTCTATAGATTTGGAAAATGCAATTTTCTTCTGTTGTGGGGATGACATCAGCACTTGAATAGTGTCAGATCTTTACAACATCTGTATTTTTTTTCTGGAAAGTTTTTTCAGTATCTTATTCATATTCTGATATACTGAGCTTTTCACCGCCCAAACCCTCAATAAACGTTATTTCATAATCAACAGAGAAAGTTTCAGATGGATATTTTTATTTTTCCCCCATTTACCTGAAATGAAAGTTTACTGAATTAGTTTACTGAGGGAAATGGTGATAATATACACAGTATTAGACAGTATTATACATGTGGTCATAGTGTTATGCTCATAAGTTTCAGTAAAAATATTTTTATGCAACAACGCTTTAACTTACAAACTAAATTGTGAGAACTTCCATTATAGAAATGAAACTGCCACAATACATTGCGCCTTTAAAAAACAAAGGTGCGTCTGCGGGCTTGTAATCAGTAACTGCTTAATGTGATGGAAAGAACAGGACTGACCAGGTCTACGGAGCAATAAAATGTTTCTGTACATACAGTATTTGTTTTAGCTCATGAGATCAAATGTGTCAACAATAGTCAGCGATATCAAAACAATAGATTTCCTGGTATAACCAACCTGTGCCCTGCCCTTTCCAGGATCTTCCCAGAGTCACTGCGCTGGCTGCTGGCCACTCAGCAATATGGCCGCTCCAAATGGATCATGGGACACATCACCAAGAAGAACCGGGTCAACATGGAGCTCGACCCCGACAACATCCTCACAGGTGCGTATCCATTTATAGTCCAATGTTCATTTCGGTCACCTTGGACTATTTTATGTTTTACAAGTTAAAGCCACACCGTGTAACATTTCACCCAATTAATAGAGGAGAAAACAAGCATTTATTGTTGAAAAATACCTTCAAAAATGACCAAACAAACATGTGTTGTTTGCTGTGAGCGTCTCACTTCTCCGAAGAGATGACTGTAACTTTACTGGGGGCGGGGCGTCTCCAGCTCGTCTCCATGGAGATGTTGACTAAAGGCTGCCACATATGAGATTTTTAAGTTAGGTCCTCATCCATATCCATTCTTTGATTACCAAATGCAAAAATAGCATTTTCTGTGTCGAGCTGCTCATTAGGAACATGTTTTATATTGCTGGCCACAGTATATTCCAAAATGTTTCACAGTGTGCCTTTTTGTGCATTTCTACAACTGGTACAATCAATCAAAGAATATCAGTGTATTCAAAATGCTGTTGTTGAAAACAGGGGTACAGATTTACATAGGGATATGAAATAATAAAAATGATGTCTAGACCAGTGATTCACCGCAGTGTGGGAAGGTGTCTTCAAGTGGTATTCTAGGCCATCTGCAATTTTGGACTTAATTCATTTTAAGCAATTAAATGTTTGCTTTATGCATTTATGCATTAGCAATATATTTAAGTTATGCCATGCCGCCAAGTATAAACCGCCTTGATCTTTATTGAGGCATGTTGGTACTTGGAAGGCCCCCCTCCTGACATCAGCAGGTGAGGGGAAAGGGCTTTTTAAGCTTTTTGAGAAAAATACTGAAAATATTAGATTACTTAAGCAAGCATGAATAAAAAAAAAAAACACATCTCCACAAAAAAAAAATAAAGCTGGGAAAAAAAGACATTTTGCCATAATGCAAGGCCTTTCAAGCGTCCCCAGCTGCATCATTCCTAAATAAGGGTTCTCTCACAGCCATATCCTGTCTGGTTTCTATAGTAACAGACCACTCCAGACATCGAAGTGGGTGCGGAGCATCACATTACAACACTTTAGGAGTCTAATTAATGATGTTATAGCCCCTGTGAGGTACAATGACGCGCCCGCAGCAGATGGACACCGGTCCCAGGCTAATAGAGGGTTGGATCGCACCTGTCACTGCCGAGGAGGAAACTCAAAACGGCAGACAAAGGGAACAATCTTGTAAGGAAAGGATGGGTCGGCGACGGTGAAGGCTTTCCGTTCAGAAGTATTTGAGTCTGTGATTTTTCCGGGCTTGATATTTGTCTCTTACTACTTGTTTGCCACTTGTGTTGACACAGCGTGAAACAGGAGAGCGAAGTTTATTGCCCTGGGGCATCACAACAGAAGGCAGCGCCATCATCCTTTGTAATAACGGGTCACACTACAAAACGCTGCTTTGTATTTTAAGATCCTTTCGCCCACTCCACTTGTTTACGCACACACCTTGTTGGGCCTTGTTTTGAAATAGCCAAATGAACTTTGGCATTTTGGAGAACTACCAAAAACCCACTCATTTTAAAATGGACTTTCTTCCACAATTCGCTGATGTTGCTCTGAGGAAAAGTACTTTCATCCTCTATATACTAACTCCAACTCGGATTTGCTTTTGGGAGCTGGCCATTTTATTTCTCCATAAAAATTCATGCTGATGTTGAGATTTATACCTGTGATATTTAGTGCTGGTTACCGTTTCCTTTTTTTTTTTTTTTTCGATTAACAATACTTGGTTTTCGATACCGATACTCGAACAATACTCTTTCTGATAACTATACTAAAATATTTGTCGTCTAGAACCCAAAATCAAAACAATAATGTGTGAAAGATCTGCACATTTACAATACCAGGTTCATCTCCAATGTCAAGAATGTGTGGAAAATGGGGAATAGTTGCAGAGGAAAATGGGGGAAAATTGGGAGAAATTAGGTAAAATATAAGAAAGAAAATGGGCAAAAATAGGGAAAACATTTGTTAATACATTTTTTGGGGAAAACATTTGCAAAGTAGGGAAAACATGGGGAATAAATGGGGTACAAATGGGGGTAAATATTGGGGCAAAAATAAGAAAGGAATATGGGAGAATAAAGTAAATAATTGGGGGACATTTATTTGAGCTGAAAAGTCAGTTTAATTCTGCCCCGGGACCAACGGCATCAAAACATGGATCTGAACATCCTGCTTGCTTTCGATACTTTTATTAATTTCAATACCAGCGGTACCTACAATTTTTTCCCCCTGATACCATACTGATATCATTTAACAGTACGCAGCCCTGTTGGCCAATACTTACATCTGCAGTCATGGAAAATAAGCAACAGTCAGGGATAGCCTATTTTGTAACCAAGCCCAAAAGATGACTGAGAACCAGAGCGATACGATCCGGAGATAACCTCGAGGCGCTGTGGAGGAATGCTGTCACATGCTTGAGTCAACATGAACGTGCAGCACCGAATGAGGCAGAGATAGGTAGGTGCGTTTCCGTGGCGACGCGTCAACATCCCGCACGCTTTTTGATATGTGGCTGTTTACAAGCTTGAACAAAGGTGTAGCCGTGTGCACAGAGCGTTTCAGGTTTGTTTTTTTGTTTCCCCTGCCGAACACTGTCACACCTGCTGAGCAAATCACCAGGGGATTAGTCACATGAGGAAGAGGTTTCTTTGTTTTATGAGGTTTTGTTACAGGGGTTTCGGTTGTTTTAACTATATGAGCGCTGTATTTCCCAGCAAGCCAGAGCTCTTTATTTTTTTTATCTTGGATTGTGATTTGAAAGGTTGTAAATTCTAACATATACATTTTTTTTAATGTTGAAACTAGAGCACTCTCTGCGTCTTTACATTATTGTAAGACTTGTGAAATATCCCAGCTGATATCTAAACTGATCTCTGGCCGCTGTACTATGATCAGTGGGAGTCGAGATATAGTTTCAAAGAAGTTTCATTTTGTAGACCGATACATTTTTATTGCAAGATATTCCTAATCTCTTTGTGAAGATCTCAAGAATGTGTGCCATTGTTGTATTGAAACACATTGAGTCATGCTGTATGACATTGAATTTTGGCCCAGCTTTCGGGGAAATCATCGGGGGACCCCCACCTCCACTATCTATGTCACTTCCTGTCAGTGTCCATCACTATAAACATCAACAAAATGGTCACACTAAAGAAAGCCGGGCACAATTTTTAGCAAAATATTAAATATGATTGTGTTAACTATGTTTTAGCAAAAATTGTGTCTAACCCTTCATATGCACTTTAAGATTGAAAAGGTAACAAAGTGCTGTGTAACTGTTACTGGAAAACAAAGGAGTGCACTATAAAAATACCCCCAAACACAAAGTATTGTGATACTTGATAAAGTATCGATACTTGGTATTGCAGCAGAAAGTATTGGGCTCTTTTTTTTTTTTTTTGGGCCAGGCAGTGTAAACGAATAACTGCGATGAACCCATTAACTTTGAAGACGCTCAATTATATCACCCTCAATCAAAACCCCAATGATTCAGTGGTCATTCAGTGGTCATGTTGTCACATCCTGTCTCTACTAGGGCTGGGCGATATGGACCAAATGTCATATCCCGATATATTTTGGTTAAATATCGATATACGATATATATCCCGATATATTTTCTGTAAAGTCAAAGCCAAATACTAGTAGTTTTATTGAAAACTCACCATAAAAAGTAAACATAAACACTGTATAACAAAGCTCAGTAAGGTGCACGCTCAAATAAATAAAAAAAACATCTTAAATAAAACTAGCCTTTAAAATAAAATAGGGCTTTACATTTCTTAGATATGAGTTGTAGCACATTCTTTCGTCGTTGTTTCTTTACTTTGCTGTTGTTTTTTTTATTGTTATTCATTATTTGTTATTACTTTGCCCTATGTTCCTTTGTTTATGATTTGTCTATGATTTGCTACCCTGCAAATGTTAAATGCAATGTTATTGTTATTATTTTGGGGTGGGCGCTTATAAGCCTTTGGCTTCGGCCCACTCCCTTTGAGCAGGTCAACTGCCCAAACAAATAAACTAAACTAATGTGCATACTCTATTTGACTATTTTTGCAGAGCTCCAGCGCGCCCTCCAGAAGAAGCCCAAAAAGACGTGCATCGTCAAAATGGTGGGGACGCGAAATCTGTGGAAGAACATTGTGGTCCTCTGTGTCAACTCGTAAGTGTTCCCCACACCCCCCCCGCAGCGCCCGGGTTTCTGGTCCTGCACTTTACTGTATTTGCCTGAGTGCGCTGTGAGGCAGTGCCAGTCAGACGCCATTTTGTGTTAACCTGAAGACTCTTACAGCATTGATAAGCTCCACTCACCACTTCTCATTCCCCTCCCTGCTCGTGCGGCGCTGTTTTTTTTTTTTTTTTTTTTTTTTACATCTCCGCTGGGATCGGTCCATTTCTGTCTGTCTCAATGCACGCTTGGCTGTAGCTCCCACTGTCCGTGAGACTCTGTAGAGCATCAATTTTGCATGAGGTCTGTCCTTATGAAACATTAGACCTCCAGAAGACGGGCTCAGTGAGTGCGTGTGCCAGATTTGTGGGTGGATTTTTAGAAGGTTTTGCGCGCTAAATGTCATGTGCAAACAGTGATTCGGCGTAATATGACCACTGATAGGTGAAGTGATGGAAAAAAAGATTAAGTGGGATTTGGGCTGCTCTTTTAAACGCAACCGAATCGTAATCTCAATTTGATATGTTATTTGCTTTAGTTTTATTGTTTGAATTGTGTAGCCTGAGCCTGTTCCTACAAATGCGTACTTCTGTTAGCCAATGGCTCCGAGACCTGTTTGAATTGAGCGTTCTATCCCCATGCAAATGAATGGAGCCAGACCCAATATTAACGTATGGCGAGGTATGGTATAATTCCTGTGGATACCTTATCATTAACATATTCAATATCAAATGTATTTCCAACCCCACAAAAATTAGAAACTTAACTGAATAACATTTAGCATTTAGCTCACTTTGTATGCGCCAATTCTTGTCTAACGTACAATCTCAAAGGATCTGTACATGGATGAAAGGTCGATCGGTTGACAACAGCTGAAAACATTCTGATAGTTCATAATTTGCGATGTTTGATGGCTAAATGCTAACGGAAATAGGAAATAAATACATTGTACCTGTATGCATTGGGCTACCAAACGCTGAAAGGTTTCCCGGACTAGCCGGCTTGTTACCTATATCCGCGTATGATTGGATTGAACGCTGCTTCTCCTTTTGTTTCCATGGTAACGATTAAGCAAACTCTCAATCGGAAAAAAAACATATTTTTGTCTACCAAACTGCTAGCGGCAAAAATATTTTTTTTCTGTTGTGTTGATGTGTGAGAGGCAATAAAAAAAAGCATCCGATACAGCGTTCGAGCACTTGATGGGTGTTCCAAGGTCTGCAGTGGTCGAAATCTGTCAAAACAAGCAGGAAAGAAAGCGAGGCAAACTGACAAGTGATGAGAAAATTGCTGAAGAAAATAAATGCTAGTTCTGAGAGAAAGGTCAGGTTATATACTGCACAAAGTGTTCAGCACATGGGGCCGCATATTAAGCAGGTGGGCAAAGCACATTTATGATCATTTGTAATGATCTCAACGGTTAACGGTGTGCAAATATGATCAGTCATTCATTTATAAGACACTGGTACAAGACACGGAGTGTCATAACACTAACTCGGGACTAAAACAAGGCTTTAAACGCAAGTGAATTAGAAAATGAATGACTCAATTGAACTTTTGCACAATTTTAAGTGGCTATGTGTAAAAAAATCTCAGTCAGATGGATGACATTGGTAATTTGCAATATGCTTGGTTTTGTACAATAACAACCCTATTTACTTAAAGTGCATATGACAGATTTTAATGCTCTTGAAAATATGACTTATTTAGATGGATTACATCAGTTGCAAGTTCATAAGTTGCATAGTTATCATTTTTTTCAGTGAAGCAGCAATTTTAATGAAGAAATGTTGGGCAGAAAAGTTATTTTTATTTGAATTTTTAAGCTGCTGACAGGAAGTGACATAAAAGAAGGTAACATTTCATAGCAGTTTGACTCACTCATTTCCCATTGACTTAACATAGTTGCACGGCAACAGTTTAAAATTGTTTACCTTCTTCAATGTCACTTCCTGTCGGTGTCCAATAAGGAAGTGAAAACATAAACATCACAAAAATGGTCAAACTAAAGAAAACTGGGTATAATCTTTAGCAAAATCTTAAATATAATCGTGTTAACTGTGTTTTAGCAAAAATTGTGTCTAATGTGTCATATGCACTTTAAGCCCATGTTAATTACAAAAGAATTGACCTAATACATTTCTATATTGCAGACTAACGGGGTACGGGATTCACCACTGCTTCGCCCGCAGCATGATGGACCCCGAGGCCCTGGAGACCACCATGTTCCATAACTTCTATGCAGACTATTACACTATGGCGGGCATCGCTGTGACCTCCTGCATGGCGCTGTGCCCTGCTGTCGGCCTAATGGGCAGGAGAGGGGGTCTTCTCATGTTCATGATCATTACCGCATTGGCGTCTCTGCTGCAGCTCGGCCTGCTCAACTGTGAGTACACTATCTCGGCGCTGTTGGCCTCCGTTGTGGTTATACGTCTCAATAAAAGCGAACCGGCCGTTGCGTAATAGGTCTTAGCTTTTGTTGTGATAGATTGCGTTACCAGACTAGAATGGGGCACTTAGCTGCTATAACGTGAGCGAGTGGGGTTTGTTTCCAGCCTTTTAACTCTAGCATTAACTAAATGTCATCAGTGTGTTTGAAAACTTGTTGATAGAAACAGTGAGATAGATGGAAAAATCGATATTACCCTGCGCTGTGTCATATTCCTTATACAGCATTGTTGGGGCGCCTAGGAGTGCCTGCAGTATTCAGTGGTGTAGTCCGAAAGTGTATTTGGTTATTTGTAGAATATGTTTTGTAATTTTAGTTAACTTTTAATAGATATTCAACGCTTTCATAATAAAAGGTGGTACTACACTTGATAGATTGCTATTATCCCCAAACATGATAGAATATTTGACCTAATAGTGAAGCTTTTAATTATAGAAATGATCATGTAAGAACTTGTCTAATAAAATAATAACAATACATTTAATAAGCGGATTCAGCATTTCACCGAGCGCAAAGGTTAAAGGTCAGGACTACCCAGCTCGTATCCCAAACTGTGTACATGACTGAGTGTGACACAGATATTGATTATTTTGAGCGTTGAAAATCGATGTTTTCAAAGAATTTTGAAAGAAACGGGGACACAGTGTTACTGGGGAGAGAGAAAAGAACAGTTTGTATTCTCGAAGACGGCGTGTACTCAGTCACTGATTATACTATGACAACGGACAGCGCCATTTTAGCGTGTTTCCCGTTGCCAGACATCGCAATTAGATTTAAACAAAACAAAAAAAATCCTCATAGAGACGACATAAGCAGAAGAAGGCCTTCTGATTGGCTGGTAACAGAGCCAGTGACACCTAAAGATGCAGTATTTGGAATAGAGTGAAACCAAAAAACCTCAGGCCAAACAATGTTCCGGGAATTGACGTTAGGAGGCTGATGAACGGCTTCTTCCCTTCAAGGGCCACATATCGGCCACTTCTTGGGATCAAATAGGACCCGTAATCCTCTTGATCAGTCTTTCTTGATCTACAAGCGAGTCATGCTAGCTGTTGGTCAAAACAAAATTTACAAAAGTATGACATACTTGACAGTGCTAAACAATCGGGGCCTGATCTTGTGCTTGGCGCAAGGACAGCGCAAACTCTTAATGCGATGGTTATTTTCCGAGTGGCACTGCTGTTGCGCTATATACCTGCGCCACTTGCTTATAAAAAGAGAAGAGGTCGACTGAAGTGTTGTTTATTACTGGCAGCACTTTATTAACCCCATCATGAGCTAAACAATGTTTGTGTCCCGAGAGAAAGAGATGTACTCGATCGGCCATAATTGTGTTAACGCAACCAAAACAAAAGCACAGTTTCACGCCCCACAACCCCTCTCCTTCGCCCCCTTTCCGGCCACGGAGTCTGGTTGGAGGAAAGATTCTGTTGTACATAACATCGCCATTGGTCATGGTACTTCCCACTTAAATGCGCTAAGTCAAGGAGCTGCAAGATCTCAAACTGCAGCTCCTACTAAGTGCAAAATGTTACACTTTAGTTTAGAAACACAAGATCATGCCCTAAATGTTTTTAAACAACTGGTTGAAATTTTGAATTCAAATTTCCCTGTGGAGTTCCTCTGCCTGGAATACCCTCTGTCAATGAACAGCGCCGTGAGGACATTCCGCTTTGGGCTAATGGACAGGTCGGACATGCTTACAAACTGCTGTTTCAGTCAATGTGTGCCCAAGTCGGGCAGAAAAAAAACTGCACAGTACACAATTCCGCCGACTCAATGACAAACGGATGCCACTTAAATTTTAACCCGGTCATCCCGGAGCTCTGCGTGTTTGTGGCCTAGTTTTGTCAAGCTTCTCTTAGTCATGGAAAAACAGACATTTGCATTTATGCTGAGGGTGGGGGACTGGGGTTATTGTGGAAATACAGACACGAGTTCTAGTGTTGTGTGTATACCTAATGCTGCTCTGTCTCTCCACAGTGGTCGGGAAGTACAGCGGTCAACTGAATATAGGTATGAATAACGCCAGTAATCAAGATATTGAACAATACTTGCATGCAACTACTTTATATAACAACAATTTTTTACACACAGACTGCACAAGGTTTCTTTGTGGGCAAGATTTGACTTGGTTTGCAGTATTTCTTTAGTCCCCACAAGCCTCGCACAGGCCTAGACGTAATTACGGCTAGCTTTTACTTATTTATCTCCTTTGTGTTAAACGGGGCGAGTCTCTTTGAGATTGAGCTGAGAATTTCACAACTGGCCTCCTTCCAGTATTTATCTGACTCTTTATTCTCCTCTCACTAATCCCACTGTAGAGGAGAGCTGCTTCCTTAGTGATCACTTTTTCAGAGACTGGGTGAAACCAGTGACGTGATTAGAGCAGGCACATTTAGCGATAACTGCGGTAAGGAAGTAAAGAGTTCATTTGCATATAGTGGATGTTTAAACACAATGATTTAAACCTGGCGTCACGAAAGATTGTGAATGACTCCCCCGATCGTGAAAATGTGATGTAATACATACAGGCTACTGCATTTGGTTACAATGTTGACAGGATTAGCATGCTAACATTCAATTAAAACATGCTAAGTAGAAGTGATAAGGCTCAAGTGGAAAAAGTAAGTAGAAAAGTAGATTTATAGAAGAATTATAGAAGAGTTTACATATACATTAGACCATTAACCAAATATTAGATGAGCGTGTGAGAAATTGTGCTTGTGCTTTTTCAGTAGCCTGATAGCTCTGTGTAAAGTTAAATGTCCCGTGCGCATGTGTTGCTGTGTCTGCAGACGACTCCGGCACGCTGAACAAGAATTTCTCCGTCGCCTTCTCCATCATTGGCATGTTCTCCTCCCACGCCGTCAGCAACCTGAGCATCTTCTTCTGCGCTGAGATCACCCCGACTGTCATCAGGTACCTACGCTTAGGAAGAGGGGAGCGGAGGGCCGTGGGAAATTGGATATAAGCATCATAGAAGTCAAGTGGATACACACTGGCCCTCCATTCACAAGTGCCCATGACAAATATGAGCAAAGTCGGTGGCTAAAAACAGGTCTTTATTATTCTGTGAGTCATCAATAATGGCGCTCAAAAATAATTCAACACATTTTAGTGAGAGCATTTTAGTTTTTTTTCTTGGAGTCATCGTTGTCATTTTATATATGTGGGAAAAGTGTGATGAAAATGTATTTCTAGTCAAAAGTTACAGAACCATCAAATAACTATTCTTGAGCTGTGCGTGTAGAAAACAAATGCATACTTCTGTCAAATATACATGAATGTCATCCTGTTAGTGTGCTTTTGTTGTGCACTTCGTGTCACAAAAGTGAATACAATGATGCAATTATTTGGCAAAGTGGATACAGCGTAGTTTCTGCATAGTTTAGCAGCTCCACCTCTTGTTAAACCAATGGAAAGTACTCACAGATGTTTCAACAACATGTTGAAACATGTTACAATGTTGCCATCCACCCTACATCATGTATGGATTTGCTTTCCCCTCCAGAGAATGCATGAAAGCCCTGTCGAGGCTCATTATTTGTAGTTATACTATGTAAAGTTATTGCGTAGATGCTGCCATCTGGTGGCGAAAGCATCTCATAACAGCAGACACAAGGCTGCATAAAAAGGGATGATACTGCAGTGCTCCCTGGTGCTGTCTGATGAAACGACAGGGCTTTGTTACAAGAAGCTTGAGAGATTCTTCTAATGGTTTCAAGATGTGGTGCAGAAATACTGTAATTGGATGCATATTCCCTCTAATTAAACTCAATAGTTATAATAGAACCGATGATTTACTAGTGGATATAATATTTGTTTACTGCTCCAGCTGACAGTGATTTGTTGTTTTCCCCCAAGGGGTGGCGGTCTCGGTTTGGTCCTGGCTAGCGCCGGCTTCGGCATGCTCACCGCCCCCATCATGGAGCTCCACAACCAAAAGGGCTATTTCCTCCATCACATCATCTTCGCCTGCTGCACGCTCATCTGCATCATCTGCATCCTCCTGCTGCCCGAGACGCGCTACCAGCCCCTCCCGGAGACCCTGGCGGATGGGGAGTGCTACACCAGGCAACCCCTCCTGGCCCCGCGCAGACCTGGCGAGCAGCGCCTCCTGCTGGGCCAGTCCGAGAGCAGCAGGGACTACACCAGAGTGGGAGTTGGGGACACGCCTCTGCATGAGGCTGCCGCCACTGCAGTCTCCACCATGGACTCCACCGCGTCGTCAGCCGTGGACCTGACCGGAGAAGTGCCTGTTTTCATGGAGGTGCACCCCGCGAAACCTCAGCATGAAAAAGACCCCAATGGCCACTCGCTTTCCTCCTTACCCACGGCTATCGCAGTGGGCAAAGACGCAGTTGTACACGCCAGTAAGGAGCACTTATTGTCTTCCACTCCTCTGCACAAGGCCTCTCGCGTTACAGACCCACTTTTAGCCAGTGCAGAGGAGCCCCCCGCTATAGTCTTGCATCCCCTCGAGACGCAAGCAAACTCTGATGAGGAGGAGAACGAAACGAGTTTTATCCCCGGCAGCGAGCCTGAAACGCAGCCGTCATCCTCGCAAGATTCCTCCTCATCCCCAGTGCCTCCGTTCGCCGTGATCCACACCACACCCACTATAGAACCCCCACCTGCTTCCACCCTCGAGTCCCCGGAACAAGCCCACAACGGCGACATTGCACTGAAATCTGAAGCTGCACTGACAGACGAGACTGCGCCCGCACCTTCAGAGACCTCTCCTGCTCCTACTATGCACGACGGCACTCCCACAACAGACTCTGATGATATAGAGGCCACTAACGCAGACATTCCAGACATCCATATAGAAATAGTAGATCAATCTCCACCGGGGGAGGCCCCTTTAGAAGACTCCCAAGAGGTGGACCCCGCCTCTTCTTGCATTATTGATGTAATTTCTCCCAAAGTTCACCAGAGCGCCTCTCCACCTCCTCCTCCCTCTCCTCCCCCCTCTGACCAAACAGACTCCTCCACTCCCCCGCTTATACTTCCTGACCCCATCCTCCTCCCCGTTACGGACATCGTGAACTCCCCGCCCTCGCTAGAAACGACTGCGGCCCAAAACGGCACAGACTTAGTCGAGGCCGATGCCCCCTCAGAGCCGCTGCCTCCGCCCCCCGCGGATCCCACGCAAGGAGGCCCGTCCCCTTTCGACGTGGACCGCACCGTCTCCTCCCCCATAGACTCCGGCGTGCTCTCGATACGAGACGGCGCCAGCACAGAAAGCAACACTGTGCCCGAGGTGTCGCCGTCCTGATCTAAAGAGTCGGCCCTAGCAAAGAAGCTTTATTGTCTCTGGACTTTGGAAGTGTAAAACCATGCCATACAAAATAACGAAACAAAAAAAAAAAAGTGATTACACAAAGGGGATACTAAACTGTCAGGCACTTAATATATAAGACTGTTTTCCAAGTGATGTAGAGGAGTTCTAGAAATCAGCTGTATGTTCTTAATGTGCCCATTCCTGCAGCCAATGAATGACCATGCAAGTGAGATGTTATTGAAAATTGTGACATAAACAAAAGGCCAGTGTTGGGTGGGTATTGTTGTACTGTTTCTTGTCACGGGTCTATACGCACCAAATTCGGACAAGTCATCAATTTTCTCAATGTTACTCGATGTGGACGTTACCTGCCATAACAATTATGAAAGCCAACCATAAGTGTGAGCATAAATAGGTAGCTGATTATTGCAGTAAGTCAATAAGAAAGACTTACAGGGAGCATCATCCTTACCAACACTGGTCATTTTTTTAAAAAGATTTTTTTACATTTGGATTTCTTTGTTTGTTTGTGTAAGACCAAAAGGAAGAATGGTTTCGTTTTTTGGGCCATAAAAGTGAGAGTGCCAGAGGCTGGTCGGAGATGACGTGACTTCTTTATTTTGTTGTTATAAAAAAAAAAGTTTAAAGTCACCGGAAATCCACCAGCCTTTAAATCCTGCGTCGACGAATGGTAAAAAAAAAAAACCTATAGCCACAATCATTGCGTGTGTGACTGGACTGGGGTGATCACATGTGAGATGGGATTCAAATCAGCGGTACACTTGTTTTCTTTTGTTTTTGTTTTTGTTTAGTTTTTGTACATTGCCTTATCTTAATCCTGAATGTTTGCGTATTTCTAACAGTAAGGAAAAAAAGGTAAACAATCAAATGGATTTACTTCACGCAATGCCAAAAAGAGGATACGCTGACCAAAATTGTAAATGTAGAGATAGTGCCAAAAGTTCTGTTTGATACGGGACTAGATTCAGTATTTGCGCTTTTGTTTTTGTTTTAGTTTTAGATCGTTTCGCCCCTCGTCATTGCATCATAGCCACTATCAACGACTAAAGAACAGCTACTATTTTGTAAAAACCGAAAGATTGTTGGAAGTTTGGTCAATGAAACTGATGTAATCGGTATCTATAAAAATGTCTTCGAAGCGTGACATTTTGTTTTTTTATATATATATATATTGATTTCAGTATTTTAATACTAACCCATGACGGTGCCCTTACATGCATTTGTATTGGACTTTTTCAGTATTTGTGGCAGGTGCCGCCATTTTATTTGGGGTCCAAAAAAAAAAAAGGAAAAAAAGTGTGAACGTAATTGTGACACAAAATGAAGTAACAGCTACTTTAAGTGACTGTAAATCCCGCAATAGTGGCGATTTAGAATTTTTGGTGCAATTTCGTGCAGGTTTTCGCCTATGTATAGTGATTGAAAAGCTACTGTTTACACCAACTCTCGATGATTCTGATAGTATACAATGATAACAACGCTGTACTGTACACTCATAGAACCAATAACGGATTGTCTTTTGTCAATTGTCATTTCACCATCTTATAGTATGTTGCAGGGACTTTTTTGAATATTTCTTTCTCTTTTTAAAAAAAACTAATACACTGTTCCTTTTGTGGTACTCGACAGGTGCTTTACTCAAGTAACTGTTTTTTTTATAACCCACGTCAGCTATGCACTGACATTATGCTACAAACTTATTTTGAATCAACAAACTTCCATATCCAGCTACAAGTTTTTTATCATCACACACATCCACCAGGCGAAGCGATATGACCATGGTACGGATGAAGTCACCAATAAAAGCTGAGACACGCATGGGCATTGGGTGCGCACCTGCCATACTACATGTGCGGTCCGGTCCAAATCTTGACTGAGTACGTGGTCATATTCTTCAGCCTGATCTCTGAATAGCTGAGCTGCTACGCCTCAAAGCACAATGCCCTGTGATGATGTGATGTCAGATCTGGAGTTTGTCTGGACAGCAAAAAAAAAAACAAGAAAGGGAACCTGATCAATATTTTTTGAAACATGTTGTCGACCTAATTTCAGGACACTGGATTTTTATCAACAAAAATCTTTGTGGCATATAATCCGAAAGAGAATTCTATTGCGGTGTTCAGTAGCTTCACGTTAATTCCAACTCTGTGATGTCCGTGTCGCTTATGTGTGTCTCAATGTGCTATAGCGAAGTGAAATCTTAGCACAAAACTTGACCAAAAACCTCGTGCAACACCACCAGTGTGGAGAATTTGACAGCACAAAAACAAAACCAGTTGGTAAAAGTCGCATTATTCTTAGTAAGCGTCTGGTTTCAATTTAAAAAAAAAAAAAAGTTAAGCAATGTTGACACCAGCATTGAGGGACTTTTACTGACTACGGGGGCGCGGCAGAAGAGGCTGGTTAGGTTAGTGTAAATATTAGTTGTCTGGAGAAGAAAGAAAAAAAAGAAAAACGAAAAAAGGTTTGTAGTCAAATCTGGACAGGTTTGGAATCCCCAGTGCGCACACATTTCAGGTCGCTTCTTTTAACCGTACTACTCTCCACTGGAGACTTGAATGAATGTAAAAATCATTGATTGTACCATTTGTAATTCCAGAATGATTGGTTTCGTGTTTTTATTTTAATTTTAACATTGATAATGCACTTGTACATAAGCCATACATGTTGTTAAAATAAACCACTATTTATTGATCAACTGCGGCGTCTCTGATGTCATTCATTTTAATAAGTATACAGTACAGTATGTGACGGTAGGTGCTCTTTTAACTAGAAGGTTCGAGTCCTGAGTAAGTGGTCGGTGAGGGTCGGAAGGACTCGTTTCTGTCAGTCTATCCAAGGGAAGTCTGAAAGTCAGAAATGTGGAGTGAATGAATAATGATAGCGCTGTGAGAAACTTGTCAACTCAAGCTTGTAAAGTGCCATACAAATATAAGCCATAAACATGCATGTAGTTTTGAAACATGACTATACAAGCAACTGAAAATCTCAAAAGAGTATTTGACCACCGGCCCTGTGTCTTGGAGTGGTCGCCTGCCCTCTGTATGGAGAGTTAAAACATACAGAGTGTGATGAACTAAAAGGATGAGTATTTGCTGTTTTAAACCTTGGCAACAAAAAATATATAATATAAGCAGAAAGAAAAAGCTTACATTTGCAGGGACCTAATTAACTGAATGCAATGAAACAATGGAGTTTTTGTAGGCTTGTATCATTGAAGTATTTGTATCTTTGGAAGTATTTTCTGGAGTTTTAAGCTGAATGAATACTTTAACACAAGATAAATGAGAGTCTGCCACCAAATGTGGAGTGAATAATGACTACAGTGTAGCCATAGCGCTGTGAGAAACTAGTCAACTCATGCTTTTAAAGTGCTATCCCCTGGGAACTGGATAAAAGAAAAAATGCTTTGACTTGAGTGAAAGGAATCATCAATGTCATTTACGATAGTTAATATATTAAAGTAGGTTACATTAAGATTTCATTTCAAAATAAAATCACCTCTATAGTTATTATGATTATGGTTTGGAGTTTCTTCAATAAATACATGTAAAAGGATGTAAAGTGACACTGACCCGTGTGACATTGTGTTTGGGATGTGAGTGTGTTACAGGGCAGTGATTGGCTCTGTTTTAGAAACCACACAAAGTGCTCACACACAACCCCTTTTCTTAATAACCCCTCATTTCTCCCCCATGGATACTCTAATTAATTCAAAATGTTCTCAATGTAATTTAACCCTAGGTTTCTCATAGACATTTCACTTGAAGACACATTTACCACGTCCTGATGTCCATTACAGAGGGCAGGATTGAGGTGGTTCTTTATCCGATTTTCAAAAACTAGCCTCTCAGTAACTTTGGGTCCATCAAATTTTTGACTGATGAAAATTCGGCCATTTTGAAAGAAAGTCTCAAACGCACTGTTCGAGCCACCCATTATATATTGTTAGAAAGCTCTGTCCTCTGTACAGGACTAATAGGATTCAGATAAACTGTATGTAAACAACTTGACTTGCAGACTCAAGCCCAATGTCCACTACAGAGGACATAGATGCATGGGCTCGGTCTCAGGAGGCTACACAAATATAAGCCATATCATTTTGAAAAAATGACGATACAAGCAACTGAAAATCTCAAAAGAGTAGATATTTGACCATTGGCCCTCTATCTTGGAGGGTCGCCTGCTTTCTGTATGGAGAGTTCCAAACATACAGATTGCGTGATGAACTAAAGTAGTTTAAGCGGTTGGACCTAAACATGGCTGACACAAAAGGATGCTTTTTTTTTTTTAAACCTTTACCTCCATTGTATATTTTGGAGTAGTTTCGGGAGTTTTTAAGCTGAATGAATACTTTTACACAAGATAAATTAGAGTCAGCCACAAGGTACATGCAGGTCCCTCCATGACACTGGTGACAGGACCGGTTTGTTCAGCGCTATTCATGTCCAACAAGGGCTTACAAAATCATTCATTTTGGCAGGGTGCACAAATGGCGAGACATTTCTTTATGTAAAGTAAAGGCGTGTCTATACTCATTGAATGCATTTTGATTCATCGGACGGGGTGAGGTTATGCAGCACGGTAGGCGGAGGAGGTGGCGGAAAGGGGGGGGTGATGATGAGACAGCACGTTTCTGTGGACCAGGACCACTGCATCAAACCGGGGCATCCTATTGGCTGAGCGAGCATGGGCACAGCGAAGGATGCTGCGACGTCACCTGAACACAGCGGCACGTCGGGCTATATCACCGCGCCATAGAAGTGGGGCAGTTATAATCGAGGCTACTGGGCATCGCAGAAGTGCATTGATACAGCGGGCGAAGAAGAGAAGACTCGGAGAAGACTACCCAAACACTGCGATTCTATCATGAGAGAAATTGTGCACCTCCAGGCCGGGCAATGCGGCAATCAGATTGGGGCGAAGGTACGGGCACTGTTAATGATTTATATTATGCGCAAAATCTGTACGCAGTTATTTCCTAAATGTTTGCCACTTAGCATGTCGCACGCAAAACGAGCCACAATTATTTTTTTTATTTAAAAAAAAAAAGCACTTTTATTAGTTATAGGGCGGGGCATTTTCTGCAGACGTGCCCTTATTTATATGTGCGTGTGCCAGGCGTACAGTCAAACGATGACGCAGCACAATAGATAACTCTTAATGAATGATGAACGATGTTGACGTGAATGTAACGCAAGTATTGCCTTAACTTTTTTGTTGTTGTAACAATCAGTTCTGGGAGGTGATAAGTGACGAACATGGCATAGACCCCACTGGAAGCTATCATGGTGACAGTGACTTGCAGCTGGAGAGGATTAGCGTATACTACAATGAAGCCGCCGGTACGTGTCCTCTCTTCTAACATTGCTTCTGTGGCTCTTTGCATGCCCTAACCCCATCTCTCATGCTGTTAACGTCTAACCAATCTGGGCCTTTTCACCGGCCAATGGGAGGATTGAGGACAGCAAAGATGCTATAATAGCCCAGCCTGTGACTGTCTCCCCTGTCTTTTGTGTGTGTGTCCACAGGGAGCACAGGTATCTGCGCAGCCGCCTCCACCTCACCCCACCGCCAATGCGCCACCTCACTGTCTGACTTATAATGGCGTGGCATGTTGAAGGTCATAGTATCTTGTATTACGCTGGCTGTGCACAGTGGATCATGATTCAAAGTAGCCTACTTAAATGGCCCGCAGAACACAATACAAGAGACATTACATAGCTATTGCAAAAATCACTAGCACCTTCAAAATGATATGCACAAAACCGTTGCCAAACTGCTCATAATAAAGCCAGAAACAACATACTCAAAACAGCCAAAAGCCTTGATAAATTAAGTTTGTTTCCGGTGTATAACCAATGCCAAATCACTGTGCATAAGAGTGGATACAACCACAACAAACGCTTACTGCACTTTATTGTTTGGCTTTTGCATGTTGGAAGGTGGAAAGTAGCCATTTCGCATGCGCCACCTTTGACTTGATACGAAAGAAGGTGGTGACTTTCCTGTTAGACTCGACTCTGCTTACCTCAGCAGTTTATTTCCAGGTTTAAAATAAGCAGTGCAGCATCTTTGCAGTGGTTTGTCTGAATAACTAGAGACTAGAGGCGTGGGGAGTGCAGCAACTAAACATGGCCTCAAAATGATATTCTCACTGCAGTGAGTCTAAAACGTTATAAACTATTTCAGAATGTGCTGGGAAAAAATAGATGGAAGAGTCATACCACTACTTAACTAGGACTAAGGGAGTAACACAACACCCAACCGGAAAAAGAGGAAGAAGAAAAAGAGGAAGACAGAAGTAATGCCCCAAACTAAATTGAGATTTAATTACAAGTACTAGCACTATATGATGTTAATGCTTTACTGGTCCTGTTAACATTCTCATACCTGACTTTTTACTATTGTCTGTTGTTGTTTTCAAAGAAAGTAAATATGTCCCTCGTGCCATCCTGGTGGACTTGGAGCCTGGCACCATGGATTCAGTCCGCTCTGGTCCATTTGGACAGCTGTTCCGCCCTGACAACTTTGTCTTCGGTAAGTGCATGCTCAACATGTCAAAATAGACATGTCACATCACATAGTATGTCAGCATGTCCTGTCAGATCCCACAATACTGCAGCAGATCAATCTAAGCAACAGTACATGCAGTAGTAGTGTATGTGATTGTAGTACACGCAGTAGTGCAGGGATTAGAGGGCTGCAGAGGTGAGCTACTGTCTGTGCACACATACAGCTGTGTCAGGCTGAGACAGCTCCGGCAGTGACTCAGCAAATTCCAACCCACTAAGGGGCTGCTGCAGTGCTCATCGCTGAAGATACAGGCGGAGAAAGTGCTCGCAGAATGACTTTCATTCTGTGAGGAAACACATAGAAAAACTGGCCTTGCTTCATTTTTGTACCTGTAGTGTACATTAGTTTAGCTTATTTGTTTATTTGAGCAGCAAACATTCTGCTCAAAAGGAGTGGGCCGAAGCAAGAGCTTATAAGCGCCCACCCCCATAATCAATTCAACCTGGATAGACAAAAGCAGCGATTAGGAAGATTTATTGACATGTGTATTAGTTTTGGCGATCAGACCCCGGCGGTAGACATCGGTGTATAAGTCAGTGTAGATGAACAGCTTGGAATTAGGGATGTCTCCCCCCGGAGCCTGGACACTGGTGGTGGT
Source organism: Neogobius melanostomus (assembly GCA_007210695.1). NCBI lineage: Eukaryota > Metazoa > Chordata > Actinopteri > Gobiiformes > Gobiidae > Neogobius > Neogobius melanostomus. The sequence continues at coordinate 15,706,618 of VHKM01000009.1, read as the reverse complement.
GTGGAGGACCGTGAAGATGCAGCAGGTAGAAGGCGTGGACGGAAGAGGCGGAGATGGGGCGGAGGTAGGTCGCAGAGCAGCTGGGAAGCGAACGGACCATGATGGCTGGGGCATAAAAGCGGGACCGATGGCGATGATTGGCTGCTACAGAGGTGCCGCTCTTGCGCTGATGCTGAGTTGGAGGTGTGGCCCTCTCGGAAGTGATCATTGGCTGGAGGTCGGTGATGCTGAAGTTAGTCTACCAGTTTGAATTAATGCCTAGACTTCAGTACAATTAAAATCATCATTTCACAAGAACATAGTGGAACAACAAAGAAACAAAATAGCAACAAGGAAACAACAGCAAAACAAAATAGACCCTACACACCCGCAGCATCATGCAATGATGCAATGGTATAATATGTTATATTTAAAAGTTAATAATAAATAAGAATAATAAAGGGCTATCAACTTACGTACACAGCATTTTTTAATTGTTAATTATAGAACGTATGTGTTCTTACAGGTCACAGCGGGGCGGGCAATAACTGGGCTAAGGGCCACTACACCGAGGGCGCCGAGCTGGTGGACTCTGTTCTGGATGTAGTGCGTAAGGAATCAGAGAACTGCGACTGCCTGCAGGGCTTCCAGCTCACTCACTCCCTGGGCGGGGGCACCGGCTCGGGCATGGGCACCCTCCTCATCAGCAAGATCCGCGAGGAGTACCCCGACCGTATCATGAACACCTTCAGCGTCATGCCCTCTCCCAAAGTGTCCGACACCGTGGTGGAGCCCTACAACGCCACTCTGTCCGTGCACCAGCTGGTTGAAAACACAGACGAGACCTTCAGCATTGACAACGAGGCCCTGTACGACATCTGCTTCCGCACCCTGAAGCTGACCACCCCGACCTACGGCGACCTCAACCACCTTGTCTCGGCCACCATGAGCGGCGTCACCACCTGCCTGCGTTTCCCCGGACAACTCAACGCCGATCTGCGCAAGCTTGCCGTCAACATGGTGCCCTTCCCGCGCCTCCACTTCTTCATGCCCGGCTTTGCCCCGTTGACCAGCAGGGGGAGCCAGCAGTACCGCGCTCTCTCCGTGCCCGAGCTCACCCAACAGATGTTCGACGCCAAGAACATGATGGCGGCCTGCGACCCCCGGCACGGGCGCTACCTAACCGTGGCGGCCATCTTCCGCGGCCGCATGTCCATGAAAGAGGTCGACGAGCAAATGTTGAACGTTCAGAACAAAAACAGCAGCTATTTCGTTGAGTGGATCCCCAATAATGTCAAGACAGCGGTGTGCGACATCCCTCCACGCGGTCTCAAAATGTCCGCCACTTTCATCGGCAACAGCACGGCTATCCAGGAGCTGTTTAGGCGCATCTCCGAGCAGTTTACCGCCATGTTTCGACGTAAAGCCTTCCTGCACTGGTACACCGGAGAGGGCATGGATGAGATGGAGTTTACGGAAGCCGAAAGCAACATGAACGACCTGGTTTCGGAATACCAGCAGTACCAAGATGCCACCGTGGATGAGATGGGCGAGTACGAGGAAGACGAGATGGAAGATGAGGAGGTGGCTCGCCCTGATGCCCGCCATTAATTAGTACAAACTACCAGCTTTGCAAATGTCACCAAATGCATACAAGTGTCTCTGAACAGTGCAATAGATGAGCAAACTTTGAGATTGTATTGAAACCATGTGCAGTATTTTGAAGAAGCGTATTTGTATCGCAGGTCTAAAAGGCAGTTCAACATGGCTAAAATGTTTCGACCTGAGCAAGTGACTGGTTCAAGCTTTGCCAAAACAACAGGTGTCTTGTCTCCAATACAGTTTTGTAACATTAAGTGAACATGCTCTCTCTGTCCGTCTGTCAAATAATATGTTAAATAAAGAAATGCAACTTAACAATGTGCCGTGTTGATTTTGGGGGATTTGGGAACATCCAAAGGCCAGATCTTGAGCCAAGTTTATGGTCAGGGCGTGAAAGTTCACTTTCAGTTCCTTATATGAGACATCAGAGAGCAACTTACTTGACCTCAATAAACAAGTAATCTTTAACTACAGTGAACTTCCTCCTTCATAGGAATAGCTAAAACAATTGTCTCTCTATAACTATAACTATGACTCAGGAGTGGGTCAGAATGATATAATGCCAGAATTTTTAAAGTATCATCTTGTAAAGGGATCAGGACAATCCCAAGACATTTCATTGTTTTTTTTTATTGTGTCTTTTGTTTGGGGGTTGCTCTAATACCCAAGTTTGGCAAGAAAGGAATCACCTAAAACACCTATTTATACAGTACCTGAACAGAGTATTTGTAGTATTCAAATAAAAGCTTTTTGAAAATAATAGGAATTCTTCTTTGTTATTCTATAGATTAGACACCTGCTAAAAAATGACAACAACCATACAAGGCTGACACCTGCATTGAAAACACATCCATCTTTACTGTGTGTTGACTTAGCAGAGATGTCGAAATCAGTGATACTATGTGGGGAGGCTTGGAGACGGTTGGTAATCAGTTCTGCTCCTCGCTATGGGCTCTGTGCTGTGCTGTCAATGAGCTGCACATGTGGACACACCCTGGTCATGTCACGGCTGTCAAGACAAGAATTTTCCCACATGTCAGCCGATGCACACACATCATCGCCTCAACATGCCACTCACACATGGGGGACGCAGCGAAGTGGAGATGAGCCACCATTTTATGCTGAAGATTACAAATACAGTAGATGCCTGAAAATATTCCCGACCCTGTGTAAATAGTTGATTGAGTAAGTTTTATTGTATTTTTTATTATTGGCATCTTGCTTCCAGTATTAGGGGTAATGTTACAAAAAACAATGAATTACAAAAATATATTACTTTATTCAGTAACTAAGGAATATAACATAATACACAATATATTATAATAATAATATATATTATATTATTATATATTATATATATAATATATTAGTCATTATAATTTAAGTAACTCAAGTTACAAGTACATTTAAAATGTTTGTATTGATGAACGAACGAAAAAATGCCAATCTCCCACTGGTCACTGGTGTATATCGGCATTATTACTATTTTCTTTTAATATTTTGCCAAACGTAACTCAAATTAGTGTAACTCAGTTACATTTTTGAAACAGTAATATGTTTTTTTTAAGTAACACTTACTTAAAAAAAAAATGTAACCACTAATAATCAGAATCAGAATCGTTTTTATTGCCATTGTTTGAGATACCCTATAGCTATGGGGTATGCATAAATAATATTAAAATAAATAAGATACAAAATAAAATGTAAAATATGGTAAGACGACAACAACTGACATAGAACAACACCGGGATTATATTTACAGATCTGTAGGTGTTAAAGAATATATTACAATTTTAAAATAACTTGCCCAACACTACTTTACTCAAATAATAAGGGGCTGGGTTCGATTCCCTGGTCATCATATGGGAACAGGTTCTCTTGGGCCACTGGTTGAAGGATGGATGTAGGACAAATTTAGTCAGAAGACATTTTTTCTTTCCATCGCATAATTCTTAAACAGGCAATAAAAACAAACCAGATAAATTAGATGATTTCACCTGTAGAGCTGAGTTGTGTTATGAGCACATAGTTAAGTGATTGAAAGAGGGCAGAATGGCTATACCTTATTCTTTAGCTCCATGACACCTGACCTACTTACAGTAAATAGGAAGCAGTTTTAACCTGTTATCTGCCATCTTAGGGCTAGGTTTAGCCCTTTAATTTCTAAAAAACATGTGTAAGATCTGTGTGAATGAAACGCAACTTAGACCACATTTGCCATCCACCAAGTATTATTAAAATAAATAGGCTACATTGTATAAATTAGTATATGCCTGGGAAAATAATATCTCTTACTTCCCGACTGTCTTAAATCATTGCGACGTATGCCTGCAGGTCACTCACAGTCTAACCGTCTATGCTTAAAAGCAAAAATATTTTAAAGATAATTAAGAAGGGGCCCTCTGCCTCGGGACCAGTGATAGGCTGTGGCTGTGTGGGTGCTGTCCTGTGGGTGGGGGTAGGTGTGGTGTCTCGCTGCGTTTGAACTTTCTTAAGTCAGTGCCCTGTAGCTGTGGCTGGACTGCTGCTCCCTGTGCAGACGGCTCCCGAAATGGGGTTTCCACACTTGTCCATCTGTACCCAGCCTTATGTATCTTATTTGTTTTATTCTGTGTGTGTGTGTGTGTGTGTGTGTGTGTGTGTGTGTGTGTGTGTGTGTGTGTGTGTGTGTGTGTGTGTGTGTGTGTGTGTGTGTGTGTGTGTGTGTGTGTGAGTTAGTGAGTGAGAGTGTGTGTGCGTAGACGGTGGGGTAAACGTTTGAGTGTGTGTGTGTCACGATTGAGAGCTCAGTATATATTTGGGGGGATGGGAGCATGTTCAATGTTGTAATCTGTAAAGCACTTTTTGATACTTTTCGGTATGAAAATTCTAATAATGCTAATCCTTGAAAGTCCTGAAATCCTTAAAGCTGTTGAAACCTTGAAATTCCTGAAATCCTTGAAACTCCTGATATCCTTGAAAATGTCCTTGAAACTGTTGAAAATCCCCATTTAGTTGTATTATAGTGCTTTTATTGTGAAAATCCCTATTAAGTTCTATTATACTGATTTTATAATGAAAATCCCCATTTAGTTATAGTGCTTTAAATGCAAAAATCCCTATTTAGTTGAATAATACTGCTTTACATGCGAAATTCCATATAAAGTTGCATTATATAGCTTTCATTGTGAAAATCCCTATTAAGTTACATAATTGTGTTGTAATTGTAAAAAATCCCTATTTTGTTGCAGAAACTGTAAAAACTGTTGAAATTGCATAGTACTTGAAGCTCCTGAAATCCTTGAAACTGTTGAAATCTTGAAACTCCTGGAATCCTTGAAACTCCTAATATTCTTGAAACTCCTGAAATCCTTGAAACTGTTAAAACCTTGAATCTGCTGAAATTGCAGAAGCTGTAGAAATGGCTGAAAGACCTGAATGTACCTGAAGTCCTATTAAAATGAATGGGCCTATCAAAATGAATGGGCCTATTAAAATGAATGGGCCTATTAAAATGAATGGCAGAATTCTCAATACAAATGAATGGCAGAATTCCCAAGCCCGTAGAAAAAAAGTGGAAAAATGCAGAACTCTATTTTTTTTCTGAAAACTGACAAATTGCGGAAGCTGAACATGCACAAACTGCAGAAATTGCAGAAAATGTGGGAAAAAATGCTGAAACCGATTCTGATTCTGAAAACCATTTGCGGAAGCCCCATTATAAGTCAATGGAAAAAATTGACCGATTTTTGGCCGATTGCGGAAAAAACTGAAATTTGCTGAATTCCCAAAAGTAATAGCAATAATCTCCCAAACATGCGGAACGTTTTGATCTATAACTTGTGGAAATTGCTGAAACTGTGAAAGCTGTGAAAACTGCTGAAAATCAGGAAAAAGACGGAAGAAGCTTAAAAGATAAAGAACATGAAAACCAATTATTGACTGCGGAAAGTTCCGCAGTCAATCAATAAATTGATTGATTGATTGAAATGTATGTGGTGCATAACCCAGGACACACCAACAGCCTAGACATATTATACCTGTAAGCTCTGAGTGACCTATTTTGTAAAGTTTTGACGCTGTCCATCGCTGTCGCTGTAAAAAATGCACTTGAAGAGCAATTTGATACGTTGACTTGACATAATTTTTTTTATAATACAAATAAACACAAACAAAACATCTTAACATTATTGCACTTTTAATATATTTTTTCAAAGCAATTTATAAAAAAAACATAACTCCCAAATCTGGAGTTTACAACCGACCACAAATTATTCAATCTGATAGTAATCCCATAAAGTACAGACATATACAAAAAATCAGCCCGATACTTGCTCCAATATATGCACAACTACAAAAACATAGTATTTTACAAATGGGTGCAACAGCAGATAAAACAATACCCAGAATACTACAATTGTGTCAGGGTTGTTTTTTTTTTTTTTGGTATTGGTCACATAGTTAGTGATTGTTATTCATTTGTGCAATATACTCTTGGTTAAGCTTAATTAAAGATTTACAATGAGAAACAAAAGGATGCTGTAAACTACGAAAGCCATCACTGAAAAACATTTTGGAAAAGTGCTTGGAAAACAAACCATGTGGCAAATAGGTCACATACATTTTTGCTTGTGTACTTTAACAATCCAAAAGCGATATTCCAAAAAATGTATAATATTAGTCAGCTCTAAACTAGAACAAGTTAAAACAGTACCAGCACTGTTGCATTTTCAAAGCGGTAGATTGAGCTTCCAACAGAATAGATCAAAGTGTGGGGTCAGTCCGAGATGTGTGCAGTGGAAGAAATGGTCTATTTAGAATGCTGTGCTGTAGGCCTGACCGGTCTGTTTATGTGGGCGCCACATAACACTACAGAGAGCAGTGCACAGTGTTTTGTTACAGGCAAACAGGTTAATTATAAGGGCAAATCAAGGGTAGCTCAGTCTTTCTTCTTAAATGCCCTCCACTATTGTCTGAGCCAGTCGGAACACCAATACTGCTAGTGCCATGAGTGACTGTGGTGAGCCGAGGTTGGCGAAAACAAGTAGAAAAAGGCAACAGTAAAAGAAAGCAATTCAGGACGACGGCGCACAACCAGTAAAGTAGCATTCTAAAACATACTAGGATACATTATAACAGGCTGACACTGTGGACAGACAAAGGGAACTTCATGCTCTAGATTCCCTCGATTCAGTGATCGAGACTTTCTTACGCTGCACAACCACTCTCTGACTCCCCTGCGCCCTGGATACAGGTGTCAGACCGAGGTTCTCGATCGACCCGGCGGAGCCAGTCGAGCCGATTCTACTCTCAACAACGCTAACCGCTCCCTGACCTGTGCCCTCCAGCGTCTGCCCTATCGACCCCTGTTGTGAGTGAGTGAAGCCTTGCGCGCCTTGCTCTCTCACCGACCCCTCCTCCACCACGGTTACACTATGGGACCTGGAAGAGCTGGCCTGACCCGCCTGCCCCGCCACCGTCGATCCTACCTGTCTGTCTACCAAGACCACGCCCTGAGAGCCCTGGAGACCCCCCGCCTGCATCAGCCCTACCCGCCCCGCCGCCGTCGATCCTACCTGTCTGTCTACCAAGACCACGCCCTGAGAGCCCTGGAGACCCCCCGCCTGCATCAGCCCTACCTGCCCCGCCGCCGTCGATCCTACCTGTCTGTCTACCAAGACCACGCCCTGAGACCCTTGGAGCCCCCCCGCCTGCACCAACCCCTGGGTCAGCCCTACCTGCCCCACGGCCATCTGCCCCTGCTGCGCCGCCCCGGCCACCATCACCACCTGCGGCCTGGGTTGGGGTCCACCACGTACATGGGCGTGGCGGCGTAGTACATGGCCGGCTGTTGGATGAGCAGGGTCTGGGTGGGCACGCCGGTCAGCCGCTCTTGGATCAGAGTGGAGGATCCCGAGCTCGCGTGGGAGGAGCTCAGATTAACCCTCTCCCTGTCCCGGATGGTTTCGGAGTGCGTGTGGACGTTGGTGTGCGTGGAGGGTACGACGGGAGACACAGGTCTGGGAGGAGAGATTCTGGGAGGAGAGATGGAAAGCCCGGCGTCCACGGTGTCGGTTACTATGGCGGAGCCCTGACAGATCTCCGCCAGCTTTTTGAACTTGGGCCCGAGGTCGTCGAGGAAAGAGAGGTTGTTGTCCTGCTCCAGCAGACTGCAGCAGCCCACCGACCCGGCCAGCGACTCCTGCCCCTCGTAGTCAAACACCAGGAAGCCGTCCTTCAGCTGGGACTGCTGCGACGCATGGTTTGCCTTCTGTTGACAAGAAAAAGAAAATGTGTTGAGTAAAAATCACTTTCAAGCGTTCATTTGAGCTAGCATTTTAAATTAAATCCATAACGCCGCACACTCAGTGCTCCCCGTAATGGAATTCAGGTTTTTCACATTCCCCAGAAACAAAACTATAAGACACTCCTCCTACACAGTCAACGGTGCTAAAATATTGCCAATCTCCGCTTACTACAATAACTCTCTTGCCTAAGGAAGGACACACCAATTGAAACGCCAACATAATGACAGAGCAGGTTTACAAGTTTACGTAGTCCTTAATCCCCAACAAGGATTGAGGATTAAGGCAAGACAGGTATACTGTAACTGTCAAATGCATTTTAGTTTTATGTGAACCACGTCAGATTTCTCGTAACTTCAGGCTATGTACTGTGTCTTACTGTGAGCGTGTTCATTTATCAAAGGCTCTGTAACTGACATTTGTACCGGGTAGTGGAGATATTTTTTAATTTTTCCCTATGCCGAAGGTTGTATAAGTAGACATTTGTGAAAAGACACTAATCATAAGGTCATTAGTGTTAGTGACAAGCAGGCGCTCTGTTGTTAGCATTATTGTGACGGTGATCCAGAAAAATGAACCTGTAAGTTGAGAAACCTGTTTATAAACTCATCTCTTTGAAAAATGAGACAATTTAACAATTACAGACAATGAAAGCAAAGAAAAAAATAAAGTGAACAAAAAAAAAAAACATCAAAAGCTCAAGGACTTCAGGCTGCATTTTGTAATGATTTGTATTTTTTGTATTTATTTTTTTACTTCATTGTGTAATAAACTGCATTTCAAAATGTTGTTATCAACTTTGTCAACGCATTTAGTAATACATTTCAAGTAATCCTTTTATTTTTACTCACACTTAAATAGTAATCCTCCAAATACTCCTCGGAGAGCGCCATGCCATCAAAGGTCCCGGCGCCGCTTTGGCCCAGGTAGTGCTCTTGTCCCGTGAACGTGCCCAACGTGCCTCTTTGCGTGTACCCCCCATGTCCTTGTCTCCCATAGTAACTGTACTGGTTGTACTGGTTGTCCGTCCACATAGTGGAGTGCATGCCCCCACCGAATCCTCCTCCTCCTCCTCCTCCTCCTCCTCCTCCTCCCATGCCAAGAGTGGCACCACCAGACAGATTGTTTATATTTTTAGTAGTCACCCCGTCGACTTCCACAGAGGAAGTGAACAGGGGCACTTCCTATAAAAAAGAAAAAGAAAATGCAATTGCTGAGTTTCAGATCACCAAAGAGTGTCATATTTGGTGGTTGTGCAAATCGTAGAGAGAGGGACATTCCAGCGGAAAACCTATAATTAGCAATTCAAAACATAAATGAATCACCTTGTCTTCTCCTTGCCCCTCCGTGTGGTATGCAATAAGCTGTTGTTTTGTATCAAACGGGATCGCCTTGAAATTTCCCAGAGCTCCAGCACCTCCACACAAGCAGAAGAGCAGCAGAAGTGGCAGCACTAAAAACAAAATATTTATAGTATCAAAGCTTTGCTCAATTTCGTGTTTCAAGCCGAACAAAATTACTTCTTACAACAGTGGGTAAAATATAGGTTTTTTTTGGTGGATAATCAAACAAAAAACATATGACTAACTACTGGACTTTCTGAACATTCAGTTAAATAACCAGGAATCTGTGATTGTCCAATATCGTTGTTAGTTACAAAAAAGACAACAGGATAACAATGATCACCCACTTCTTCTTTCCATGAACATAAATTAAGTTTAAATTGGTCGAAAAAGGAGGCATGTGAGGTGACATGTACATTTGTAATAGTGATCAATGCTTGAAAAGAAAAAGAAATGCTGGAAAAAACAGTTCATTTTGTGGATACCACAGCGGATTCAGTACCACCTTTGACCCTCCCTATTAAGTTACACTCCTTGTTACAACACGCTCGCACTGTGGTGTGGGAGGGAAAGTAAATGTTTCTCATAAAAAAAAAACACCGGCTACTCACACAGAAGAAGCAGTAGGCCCAGCAGCATCATGAGGATCCCGGAGGGGCCGAACTCAACGGTTTTGTTGGTGCGGGGAACACACACTTTGGTATTCTCTCCGCACGTGCACACAACAACGTCCATCACCTGCAACTCGCCACAAGCTTTGCCCTGCTGGTCTTTGATTTCTAGCGCCACCTTGTAGACGCCGGGCCACAGATGGGCGTGGTCGCGCAAAATGACAGTGGTCTCTAAAAAAAAAAAAAAAAAAAAAAAAAAGGAGAAGAATGTCTCAACAAATTACTTTAAAATTCCTGAACAATTTTGAAAGTCAAGAATATACAGTTTTATTTTATGTATTTTAATGTATGCCTCAGTGATGTATTTTTGCTTTTAGATATGGGTAACGTTGTACTGGAGCAAACGCAAACATAATTTAGTCAAATTTAGGTCTATGGTAGATGCTTTTAGACCCGGTTTAGCCTTGATTTAATCTTAACCTAGGCCTGGTAATACTTGGAAGGTCAAATATTTTATGAAGTGCTAATTGCTGTGAAATATTTGAAAACTACTGCAATAAGGCACTGATAAGGATTCTGTTTATTCATTCTGTAGAATAGCAATGGACTAAGTGAGGGTGGCTTCCCCCATAGTTTTCAGCGCGGGCTAACTGAAGCTCATTCATGCTAGCAATTTGGCTGGGTTTTCGAAGCCAGCTCCTATATTATGAATAGGGTGAAAATATAACCCATCGGGGTAAGAATGACAAGCCGGTGTTCAACAATGACGTAAAGAAGGTGCAAAAACATTTCAATGGAAACGGTAAGGAACTTTCGCAGCCTGCCCCCACTTTCATTTGGCCTCAGCAGGTAATAGCGATACAACGTCCATTCGTCTTTGTTTTTTAGGCATCAATTAGGTATTTGGCAATTACGGACGTTACGTTATAAGATTTAAACAGTTCATGGCACAGCTGCAACATGGTGTAGGTGGAGCATATTGGTTGTGGCCAACAGTAACCAATAAACACATTATTAGAAGTAGCACAAACAAAACTTCCTGCAGTAATGAAACATAATGATAAACTGTATTCAATGAGTCAAATGTTCCCAGCTTCTTTCATAACTACCAGGCTGAGAGATCCTGCTCTAATTGATATGTAATCTTGCCAGACAATTATGCTACCGCCAGACACGACCCGCTATTGTCAAACATGATTTAACCCGTTAAACTGGTGTTGGCGGTTTGTACTCACCGTTGAAAGGCTCCACAGTCCACTGTCCTGTGCTTTTTGAGTCGATCACCGTGAAGTCAAAAGGTGTGGAGTTGGGGAATTCATCTTTGTCAACTGCAGTGGCGTAAACGGCAGTGTCCTCAAAGCACAGGGTCTGCGTGGTGGCGGTCAGGTGCGGGCAGTGGTCATTGAAGTCCTCCACTTGAATGGCAATGGTTCCAGTGGCCGTTTTGGAAGGAGAATCTGAAAAATAAAAAATACAAATAAATACATTAAAAACAATACTGTTCTACTGTATAATGAAGTTTGTGTAGAAGGAAAGGTGTTGAAATCTGCTACTACAGCCTATTACAACAATTCAAATGACCACACAACAGTTTAGGTTATTTGAACAACCTCATAAAATATTTGAAAATAAAATAGTTTGATTGAAAGTCCTCAAAATGTGACGGACACCCATGGATTCTATAGATACAGAAGCTGGCAGAGGGGGAAAACAAATAGGAACATTTCACCTATTACTCTACCACTACTTTCACAAATATTGAATTACCAATATATTTTCTACTAAATAAATATATAGCCTAAATAACTGGGAATGCTAACCAAATGCTAACATTAGCTTCATGCTAAATGCTAGCTTGGAGTGCCATTTTTCCCCACTTCTATTGGATAGATACAGACGGCATTGCGTCATACAAGGGGGCGTGGCCTCATCGAGGGGGAAGGAATTATGTTTCGAGAAACACAATTGTTCACTTTTTTATATTCTGGCAGAATATAAACTTATTTATCACACACAAATAAAGTCAAGTCTAAATTGGGTCCATGTGGATGTTTTTTTAGCAAATTGTTCAGTAGAAGTGAACAACGGCAGTCGTAGCTAGCGTTAGCATGTAGCATGATGCTTTATTTACTGTATGACAATATGGGCTGTTGAAATACTTTTCTCCTCTCCATGTCTTTGTATCTTTATTGGGCAGAGAAATTCATAATTCAGCATTTGTTATAGTAGTTTTGTAGTCTATAAAAGTGTTTAGATTATTCTCTCTCTTTTTTCTTTTTCTTCAACTGCTTCAAACATGACCATATATGGGCAATTCCAAAGACGGCATGTCGGTATAGCTACAATCTGCTTAATTTTTAACACCAGAATTAGACAAGAGAAATTCACATTGATGTTGACTTGTGTGTGCTAAATATGTTCACAGTCCACCAGGGAACAGCTAAAAATTGTGAATTCTCAAGTTCCCTTCCCCCTTGGCTCGGTCACGCCCCCTTGCAAAATCAAAATGATTTCATATCTGGGGAAAGTGTCAAATTCTATCTCGGTTCATTTCTTCACTTACCATTTGTGATGCATATGATTTTGGCATAGTATGTTCCATTGATCAAGAACTTGGACTCGCGGTCGGGTAACTTATTCAGCTTAATGTCCGCGGTATTTTCATCAATAATCAGCCAGTTGTCTTGATCATAGATTTTTGCATACCTAAAAAAAAAAACATTGCATAAAAACAAATCAGCCAATCCACATCAACTGTGCCCCCATTTGAATTTGTTTTATGCACATACCTCACATTTGTAGCCGTCAGCCCTGTGTCGGTGTCTATAGCCGCATATCTGCTGATGATTGTGTTGAGTGTGACCAGGGTGTGGTCCTCTGAAATAGTCACCACTTTGACACTTGGTTGGAAGCGCGGGCCTTCTTTCTGATTGATCACATTGATTTTAATGGGGTAGCCTTTCCCTCCTACCGCTGAGGTATGTCCCGAACTGCCAAAGTTATACACCGCTTTGTTGCGGACGGACACCTCCAGGTTGACTACTTTGAGCTCCTCAAAATCAAGAGCCTGTAAATAAAAAACATAATAATGCAATGCAGTAGTCTAACAAAAGGCTTTTCCAGAAGCTGTTGTATTTATTCATTACTCATCCACTCCACAAACACACATTCATTATTGCAATGAATAGCCCCACTGTTGAAACTTTGTTACCCTCTGGATAACCCAACCTGTCAAGAAGTGCCTGGGGATTTATGTCCAGGTCTTGAGCTAGATTTGGTCAGGACTGGTGAGCTGGACGTTTTTAGTTCCCTGGCCAGTCAGCATATCCTGCATTCTGTTCAAAAGCTGGAGCAACATGGACCCGGCTCATGGAAAATTATTTTATATTACATTTAATTATGAGTATGGAGTGAATCTAAAATTGTCTCATGTAAAGCACTTTGTGACCATGTCTGTGAAAGGCGCTACACAAATAAAGATCTTCTTCTTCTTCTTCTAAATTTGTAAGATGTCACTTTAATGTGGAATATTCTAAACCACCTATCATTTGGGACAAACTTTTCTCACTTGTACTTAAAAGTTTAGCAGAAGATTTGGCAGAAGATGGCAATGTTTCTCATTCACCTGTGTGGTTTATAATAAGTTTATTAGTTCTTCTTCACTTCTTCCCTTTTGCAAAAGCCGGCATGTTTGCTTTCATATGCTTATCTCTGACTGGTTAATTTGCCTGTCAATCATCCTCATCGGATCTTCGCAGAGATAACTATAGGTAAAGTGTGTAGTCTGGCTGGTCAGGCTAGTTTTTTTAGCCCCTCTTTAGGTTTCAGGTGTAGCTGCTAGTCTTTCACCTACAACACCACTACCATTTATGTAATAGGGAAACTGTGTTTACCTTATTAATCATGATAATTCCCTCATTCGTCTTGGCGTCCGTGGTGATGCTGAAATAGCCCGCCTGGTTCCCATCTGTGATTTCATACACGGCCAGCGAGTTATCAGTGTGACTCATGTCCAGGTCTATGGCTTTGATTCTCAGCACTTCCACATTGATGGTATTTTCCTCCACGCTTGCTTCATACTGAAAGAGAAGTCAATGAAATAATCAGCAGGTAGATACTGTAAAAGCATATTAAAGGATTGTTTGCTTCAGCCTTCACTCCTTTTTGGGCATTATTGCGCTTCTTTCTTTCTTGTCTAATAACTTGGAACTTGGAATTGCTCAAATAAACACTTACTACAACACTTCTGCAACTTTTTATGCGGAAAAAAAAAGTTGATATATGTGTGTATTTGACCTTGTAGTGACAGCGGCTGCATGGGTGGTCAGCATGGCGCCTTTACTTTCCATCACAGTGGTCTCTAGGACGCTCCAGGATCAATTCTTTGGAAGGTTTCCACTGCGGATGGACCCTCTCGCCAGAAAACCTTCCAAACAATTGATCCTGGCGCGTCCTAGAGACCACTGCACTGTGACGCCATGCTGACCACTCATACAGCCGCTGGGTCACTATCATGTCAAATACGCACAAATCTAAACTTTTTTTTTCACGTAAAAAGTTGCATAATGCACCTTTAACATAAAGGTTTGTAACATTATCTCATTCAACTCGCAGTTCACATTGGACACGCACACACACAAGCATTAACAGAGCACAGTGAAAAATGATAATAATACATCCATAAAAAGTGACTTACAAATTCCCTTTCCAGAGTGGGGATGTTGTCGTTTATATCCAAAATTTTTATCACAATTTGCCCAGTTCCCACATTTCCTCCGGCTTGGCCATTCAAATCAGCCGCTCTCACTGTGAGCTTGTATGTATCTAGTGTCTGCAGAGGAGAGCCAGATAAACCAAATGCACAAGACATTCACATTACAATATACGAATTCTCATGTATTATTAAAAGAAGCTGACCTCTCTATCTAGCGTGGTCCTTTGCACCATGACTTCTCCAGTTTGAGAGTTTAGGAAGAACATGCCTCCAGAATTGCTTCCCTGATCCAAGCTGTAATACATCTGCGAGTGGAGAGTGTTGGCTTGGTCGCCGTCTGTGGCAATCACCCTCATCACAACAGTCCCTAGAATATTTAAAAAAAAACACACAAAAATGACTGCAACCGGCATGCACTGAATTACGCACCGCCAGATTTCAATATGTTCTTACCGATGGCACTTGCTTCCGAAACGGAGCCCGTCTGTAGCGTTATCACTGGAGTGCAATCATTCTCATCCAAAACGGTGATTGGAAGAGGAATGTCGGTTTCAGCGCGGGTCCCGTTGATGAATGTCGCCACACCTCGTAACTAATGCAAGAAGTAAAATTGTACACCTGGTCCTGTGGCGGTTTCACATTTGTACGACGGCGCTTGCTTACTTGATAGGAGGCAATTTCCTCTCTGTCCAATATGGTGTAGATTTTAACATATCCAGTCTGAGAATTGATGCCAAACCTATTCCGTGGGGGCTCATCAACACCGGGCCCATGTAGCGAGTATATGACTTTTGTGAAATTTTCCTTATCGGAGCGAATCTGAGGGGACAGAACGTTTTGCAGAATTAGGCAAGGCTTTTGTGCAAAATGTGCTTGTCTGGTGTGATGAAATGCACCATGCATGTCTCCCAGATTCTGACAAGCTGCACCGCGTCCTAACACGTGTTCTATACAAATATGCCAGTATTTACGACCATGGCAACAGAAAGCACACACTTTTGTATTTTCCAAACTAAAAAGTCCACAAACCTGCATTTAAGATTACAGTTAATATGTGGCGCAGGCAATTGAAAAAATGAGATAGTAAAGTTTTTGTGAAAATGTAATTAAATGAATAATAATAATAATAATAATAATAAAACATATGATGGAGCATTTGGGGAGAATTTTAAATAAACTATTGCTCAAATAATTCAAACACAACAGCCTGCATTGGCACACTTGTCATGTAGGCAATAATAAGCTAGCGCTTTATATTAAGGTGTGAAAATTAAGTATTAATAACATATTAATAAGCATTGGTCATGAATAATATGCTTGTATAGTATTACCTATTAACATATTAATAGGCCAAGAATAATATGCTTAATCATGGCCTATACCCTAATCCTGATCCTAATCCTATCCATAAGATAATGTTTATTATTACCTTATTAATACTTAACGAGCCCAACTTAATATGAGGCAATACCAATAGCCTAATAATAATCATAATAATCGTAACCATAATAAAATAGTTAGGATAGCGATAATGTCAACAATGTTGTAATTGATTTACAAAGTTTGGTAATTGTAAAAAAGTCACAGACTCATTTTACGCATTTGACAAAAAAACATCTATACCCTTTTTTTTCCTTTCTTTTTTTAATCGACCAAGTACATTACAAAATAGCCTATAACATCAGCATAACAAAAGTACATACTCTGGCAATGTATTCCAATCCCGTGTAGTCATGGTTCTCGTACAGCTTTCTGGGAGCGATGACCCACTCCGCATCAGCAGGAAAAAACTAGGGAGAAAAAGTTTCGTACAAATTTCACACGCGTGACCTCAAGTCGCACATGGTAGAACATAAAGCGTCTCGAATTGAATCGAAACTCCAGTATTAAACTCGCAACCAACAACCACCTGCTAAAAAAATCCCGTTAGTCCCACTGGAATAAACGCGTCGTAATGCGTGAAAGTCGTACTCACCGTTAGAAGAAGAAACAAAAACCTACATTTCGGACACTTTCCCATTGTTCTGGGGGGAGTTTGGATGCGCTGACGCGACGCGAGAAGCCGTCTTATTTATTGTAAGCACACGGTCTATTGTTGCTTTGGTACAGACTTTGACCCTCTCCGGGGTAGGAAGAACTTTTACAGCCACATAGGCGGTTCCTTTCTCTCCGTCTGATTGCTCACACAAGCTAGCTTTTCCTGATAACGGAGGCAGAGAGGTGGGGGTATGTCCACTCCACGCCTGTGCATGCCTGTCGTGCTTGTGTGTAGCCTACTGTTTCAGCCAACAAGATTAAAGCAGCAGGTAATCTGGTCAAAGAAGAGTGAATTACGCATAACGAGAAAGACGCTTTTTTTTGGATAGCCCATTGGATTCCATTGGGGTCCACTGCCTGAATGCCCCGGCTGAGTAGTCTGAATGCCCCGGCCATATTAGTCTGCATGGCCCACCTATTATTACGCTGAATTCAAATGGGACTGTAGACATAATTTAACAGAAACTAAATAGTTGTTCTTGTTGGAAAAAGTTCAAAATAACGTTTTTGTTTTCAAATCCAATGTCATTAAACACTAACCGAAAGTAGATAAAGTCTTATTTGTATCAGTATTTTCTCCCTCTTGTGCTAAACTTCTTTGGTGGCTGTGAAATTCCAAAGCAGTGCATCCCAGTTTCTAGGCGAACTGCTCGTAAAATTAAGCTCCCCGTTGGACCATACGGGGGCACACAGAGCTCAGTGTGTTTGTTTCACACAGCACAAGGAGAGATATCAGTACACATTAGATGTATTTCTGTAACCTGGATACAATCTGTGGGAGTGGCCCTTATCATTTGAATTAACCATTCGCCAGCGCAGTAAATGCATTGTAGGAACTGACTGCAGTTTCAAGGCAGCTTTCTGAATACACTGTGCTTTGCATGAATTCAACTTTTCCTTACTCATCTTTGAACAGGTAACCATTGGTGATTGAGTGGGTGTGGAATTTGATTGGAAAAGGCTGTGTTTGCGATGAGAGAGACAGAGAGAAGTGACAGGACCGAACAACAGGTGTGAATGGTCAGTGAGTTGGAAAATGCGGCCAGGCGAGTGGTGCCATGTTGCAAGTTTGCGCACTGGGGTGTGTCATGCAGAGAGAGAGAGAGGAGAGAGAGAGAGAGAGAGAGAGTGTGTGTGTGTGTGTGTGCGTGCGTGTGTGTGTGTAGGTGTGTGTGTCCAGTGAGCTTTAGGTGTGCAGTTTCTGTCACCAAACACTAAAGCTGGTGCAAAGGTCGTTGCACTGCCAAGAATGCAACCACATTAGACTGACAATTCAGCAGAGTAGAGGTGGCGCTCTAATCTGCTGTTTATTTGACAGTCGAAGGAAAACAAAGATCTGTACATTTTCTCCAATTCGGCTTTACCCAAATCTAAAAGCTTCTTGAAAAAAAACGCCAAAATAGCAACAAAAATGAGCACGAGGATGAAAACGCAACAAAAGAGCGACAAAAACGTGACGACAAAGTGGCAAAAACACAACCAAAGAATAACAGCAAAAGTGACAAAAATGTGTGACGAGAAAGCAAAAACGCCTCAAAAGAGCAACAAAAAAAGCAATGAATAGATGAATGAATAGGGCCTTGAGTGAGTGTTTGGAAGGTGAGGGAGGGACAAGGGAAGGTGCATCGTTTGAAGAATCACCAAAACGTAAGAACTCCGGACTGCCACTTTAAGGTGCGGTTTAAGACTTTAATGCTTTGTTAAACTTGTTACAATAGCGTATCATTCTCTAATCAAAAACAGGCCTAATATTCTCCTGTGGCTATTCTTGGCACCGCGGCGGCAGCTCCCAAAGAGCTCCTCTGAGGTCCTACTTGTCCAGGAAATGCATTCCTCACCTTTCGATCTCTTGCTGAGCTTATTCCTTTCATCTTTACTGAAACAGCTGTTTAGTGAAGGGGAGCGGGGGGATGGGGGTGGGAGGGGCTTGCAGTGAGATTGTGTGAAAAAAAACAGGAAGTGAAACTACATAATATTAGAGAGTACAGAGTATTTTCCAAACCAACAAAGTGTTAGATCGTGATAAAGATGTAAAACAAAAACAAAGAAAACAAGGCACTCCTCCCACATCATAATTCTCTATTTACATTTTTAAAAATACTTTATTGCGATGGGCTAATAAATCTGAAAGTGATAAAGATGTATTTGACATTATTATCAAATACTGGCAGAAAGATGATACCCCTCTGAGGAAAAAAAAAAAAGTTGAAATAGTATTTGACCTGCAATTTAGACTGTTCTCATGAAACATGATACTGTAATCTTGTGAACAATTCCATTTTAATTACATAGTTACCGTCGACAGTCCGGCCGTGTTATGATTTAGACAGTTGACATGATTCACTCAAACCTGCATCACAAATGACAGACTAATATTCATGCACCGATTACTCATCGTGTCATCTAAAGGCAAACTGCGGCTCACCCAAATACTAACACTATCGTGACGTGCCTGTCTCTGCTGGAGTTCAGCCATAGGGAGTGGGCCCAGGGAGAATGCAGGGAAAGTTCCTTACCTCAGGCACTTGCTGGGCCAAAATATATGTTGCGGTCATTTATTTAACAGCGATGTCGGTACCATAGTGTCATACGGTGTCTTTTCCTGCTCAGATTTTTTGGTGGCATGCATCACACTTCTACATAATTCAGTTACGTCAGACAGTTGTTTCGAAACTTGGAGAGTGAACAACGTAAACATACCGGTGAGCAATTATTTGGGTGACATGAGGTCACGGCCAGGTGCACTGTGTATCTTCCTGTTCCCATTGTTCGCTGGAATTCACAAGAAAGGTTTGTTTGTTTCGCCAGACAGCACAAGCGTACGTCCATATTGAACTTCATTTACAGTATGTGCTCAAAGTACTGTGCCGCTATTTAAAACAACAAATAACGCATGTCTCCCCAACTTTAACCTCTTAACCCCACCCGAACCGAGCACATTTTCTCCGGTTCTGTATTACCCCAAACTAAAAGCTTCTCGACTGGAGCTTACAGCCTATAGGACAGGGTAAAGATTTGAAAAGCTAAGACCAACGAAACTGACTCACTCTTTTGTCATATTTGTGTACACTTTTTCGCCGATTTTTGTCACATTTTTGTTGTGTGTAGAAACTTTTTTTTTTATCATGTTTTTTTAAATTTTTTGCGTTTTGTTGTTTGTTTCTTTTTTTTGGTCACCTTATTGGAACATATATTTGTCTTTTTGTTGTTGCATTTTTGTTACTTTTTCCATCACTTTTTTAGTAACTTTTTTTTTTTTTTTTAGCTTTTTTGATGCTTCTTTTCGGTTGTGTTTTCATCCTCAATTACGTCTTGTTTTTCATCGCTTCTTTGACGCGTCTTTCAAGAAGCTTTTAGATTTGGGTAAAGCCGAATGGACAAAATGTGCTCGGTTACGATGGGGGTTAAGGGGTTAAGCAGCAGTTCTACTACTACTACTACTACTACTACTACTACTACTACAGTTAGAGGTCCTACAGCTCGCTATTTAGTTATTTTAGATTTTTATAAATATCTTCTCATCAATCTGACCTTATTATAAAACTCCTTTTCAAGATTTATTTGCCTTGCACAGTATATAAAAGAAGGTTCCCTTGCTATAGAATCTTTTCTGACTTCATGGGAGTGTCACGGGAGGAGAGCATTCTGCTGTGTCTGGTTTTCATTTTTTTCCTCCTTCTTGCTCTTTCATTATGATCCCGCCCTCCTTGACTTCCAGCCATTCAGTCTTCCTGACATTTTTCTCACCTTTCCTGTTATGGCCCCCAACAGAAATGACTTCACAATAAGGTCTTCATACAGCTGCGGCACGTTCAAGTTTGTTATAAAATGTGAATACAGTGAAGGAGAGGGAGCTGTCTCTTTTCTCACGCCACACACACAGTCATACTTTTATCAGTTCATGACTTTTTTTTTATTTTTAGGATGAGCCTCTTACCCAGAAACCATGGCAGGCCTGAAAAACATTCCTGCGGTGTTAGCAGAGGAGCACAGATAGGACGCTGCCTCTGTCATGAGCTTCAATAAATCTGGTAAAGAGACGACAGAAAATCAGATATGGCCGAGTAAACAAACATACTTGGAGGGGATCTGACACACCGGATAATCTTGAAAGCAAGCAGTTTAAATGAAAGACACTATCGGCCCTGGGCAAAAGTCGAAGGGAATGGCATTATTTGACTAGCAAAGTGTCTATAGTTATGTGAGGGAAATACTTTTGCAATTTTTAAAATGACCAAGTCAAAAGTGGCCTGTATATTTACTGCATGTGCAACACTGTAGGCCCATAGCAGAAAGCACTGTAGTTCGTAACTAACAAAGAGGATCTTTTTTTTTTACTCTGAATGAGAACAGGTTTGACAGTGTAGGAACATTCACAAACTAGGGATTTTCTTCTGTGCAATTATTGACTCAGTAAGAGTAACGTTACTAATAGCAAATAATTTTACACAAGTACAAGTAAAAAGTGGTGTTCCAAACAATTATTCAAGTAAAAAAAAGAAAAATGTAGTTGAAGAAATGTTACTTCAAAGAAAAGAAAAAAAAAAAAAACTAATCCTTGTAACAACATCATTAGATATTTGTACATGAGCATCAATCGTCTGAAATACTGCCTTCATGAATAAATGTGGAGTATGTTATGTATCATTCAAACACTTTGATACAGAGTAATGTTTATGGGTGTAATGGTGATGGTGAATAACGGTAATGCCAACATGGTAAGAATTCGGTATGGGAACAGAAATAATACACTGGTTGTAGCGTGTGACATACGTGAGTGTTGACCTGGTATAAGCATATGGCATCTGTTATGTAACCAACTCGGTTGATAGCTGTCTGTAAGATGGTAAGAAATATGAAGTGTTATTTATTTATTTTCTTTAAGTTTATGAACAGGGGTGGGAGTCAATAAGCTTGTTTCTTCCCACTCCTTTTCGAGCCAGAATGTAATTATTTTTTTCTTTTTTTTAAATTCTTTTATTGTGTATATATATTTTTCGGCTTTTTTTTTCTTGCTTTTGTGCCTTAGCTCGAAATAAAACTCTAAATAAAAAAATAAAAAATAAAAAAATGTATTTTCAATGACGATATAAACGGTGTGAAATGAAACGTGAATTCATGTGGAATTCATGATATTCCAAAGAAAATTCCAAGAAAAATGGCAAGAAAATACAGAAAAACTAAATAATTCTAAAGAACAAGGTGAAGACGACCGACTATATAGATTAACCGCTTCAATATTTACTCACAGTGGAAAAAGAAACAGTTATTTTTCTGAAGTATAAGTACGGATTCTTAATTAGAATTTAGTCAAGTAGAAGTAAAATTCTACTTGAAATTCTAGTAAAAAGTAGAAGTTAAAAGTACTGTATGAAAAAACTATTCTCAGAAGTTATGTACTTGAGTAAATGAGTACTACCCACCTGGGGGTAATAAAGGGCAGGCGAAGAGAGATATAATGAAACAACAACAGATTCCTACAATGTGAATAGGCATGTCGTGCAAATCAGTGCAAATGGCAGGTAGCAGGTTATTTACTGTCCATGATTCTGATGGTAGAGGGGAAATAACTTGAAATACCTTATAATGTACAATATAATTCAAAATATAAGATATTTTTATGTTTTCCTTATTATCAACTCAAACTAAAGATATAACTATCAATTGCCAAACTCATCCCAGAATCTACTCTTTCCTGGTAAATGTGCTAAACTGCTTATCGTAATGCCATGTGCCTGAGGTTAAAAAAAAAAAAAAAAAAAAAAAAAATAGGGCAACGTTTTATTTGAATCTATTGATTTCTTTTTTCTTTTACAAACTTTGCCTTGACAAAGCCTATGAAAATGGGGAAGGTTTCCTCCTGCTGGTGGAACCGAGCAGTTTCAGCCTTCAGGAGTTGGGGCGTGTGGGGGGACGTATCCTTCCTCGCTCCGGAGCAGTCACCAAAAAGAGGAGGCAGTTACTCTCCGCCACACGAGCAGGTTCTCTCTGGGTGGGGCAGGGGCAGGTGCGTACCGACTCTGTGCTTGTGCTGACAAATACACATTTGTCTTGTCTGCTCTCACCTTGATCACAGCGCGGAGGACGTTCGGGCATATCCGCGTAAAAAGTCGACCGCGCGTATCAGTCTCTCTCTACCCCCACACTCACACTCACACACACACACCACACGGATTCCTGACCAGCGCTTTTGGAGACGAGAAACGCTCTCTGGAACCGGAACAAACTCCACAAAGTTGGTCTGAAAATGGCGAAGGGAGAATTCTTACACATCTGCCTGCTGCTACTGGTGAGTTGGCCACCGCGTTTGTAGGTTCCTATGGGAATAGCTTTTTACGAGTAATTCTTTCTATACTTTCCAGGTGTTGGCCTGTGTTGACGCGTGTTATATCCCACCATTTATTGACATAAACGTCCCGGACAGATTACCTTACGGCTACACGGTAACAACAGGTAAAACCAACGCGTCACTTTGAACGTACTCAGCGTAATGCGTAAAGCCTTCAACCTGCTGTTTTTCACTCCCAGTTGAAGTTGACGACTGCGACGCCAAGGACCTCCAGCTCAGTTCTAGTGATCCAGATTTTATAATTCAAAGAGGCGCTATAGTGACCACAGACACCGTGTACGTGAGACCCGGTGGGCGGACATTTTCTGTGACAGCTCAGGACAGCAGTGGATCCCCACAAGGTGTAATACAGGTTTCCCTTCATCAGAAACTCCATCAGAATGTAAGAAGAGTCACTTTTATTTTATTTATTTATTTATTTTTACACATGTAGTAGCCTCGCAGACACAGTGTTTTCTCACTGACCTGCTTCTGGGTTAACAGGAAAATGTCCTGAGGCGGTTCAAAAGGCGCTGGAGCCCTCCTCCTTTCAACATAAGGGAGAATGACGTCGGGCCATTTCCAAAAGACATTGAAAAGGTATAATCTTTACTACATTCGTTGTCGGTTTGTAAGCTGAGAAACTGGAAGTGAAAGAGATCATAGTCGTGCAGTAAGGCTTTTTGAGAATGCCTTTGGACACTTAAGACTGTTGTGCAAATTCATCCCCGAGTTGTGATACAAGACAGGGGCATGTTAAACAGAGCTAAAACAACTAAAGGCAGCTATTTGTGAGACATGATTTGTTGTGGAAGCGATTTGAGTGCTGAAATAATCTTAACCCCTTAACCTCCACCTTAACCGAGTAGGTTTTACCCAAATCTAAAAAAGCCTCATTTGAAAGCTAAGACCTACAGAACTCATCGAAGCCTCTCCCTGGCTTTTGTTATCACGTTTTTGGTTGTGTTTTTATCATGTTTTCGATGCACTGTTGTCGTTACGTTACGTTTTTGGCCGCATTTTGTTTTTTTTTACTATATTTTTTACTTTATACTGAATGTGACCGAAACAAAAGAAAAGCAACAAAACGTGACGAAAACAGAACAACGACGACAAAAAAAAACCCCGTGACAATCATAGCGAGCAAGAAGCTTCGATTAGTTTTGTGGGTGTTTGCTTTCAAATGAGTTATACTTATAGGCTGTAAACTTCTTCTAGCTTCTAGATTGGGTAAAGCCGAACTGGAGGAAATGCACTCGGTTAAGGCGGGGGTTAAGAGGTTAAAGAAATCCGTCAAGGCGTCTGAACTTTAGAAACCCAGAGAAGTCATAATGTGGGGGTGGGGGACTGAACATTTAGATTAATTTCCATCAACATATGTGAATGAAACAGATCACAACTCCGGATATGTTTTGCTCAAGGGAACGATATTTAATTGAAGCCTGAGATTAGTTATTTGAATAACCACAGAAATGTATTAAAGGAAAGGATTTGTCTTCCAAAAAGAGTGTCAAAGCGGAATATTGCTGCGGGTCAAAACGTTTGCCGATACCTGGAATGGGGCTCTTTAAATGCATTTTTTCCCCCACTGCAAATGTCAACTGTTGTGCACACTATTTGATTTATCATATATCACCTTGCGTAACCAGTATGTCAGCCTGCGCTCGTGTCCTTAAAAAAAAAAAAGAAGTAATCCACTACAACGAGGGTGTTGGTACTGATTTATGACCGTTGTAATTGCATGTGCGTGTGTCTGTTTTTAGATCGTGTCCGATTCAGAGGCGACAAACCCAGTTTTCTACACCTTGACCGGCCCGGGCTACGATCAGCATCCTGTGGGAGTCTTTGGTTTTGACGGGAACACCGGAATGCTGCAAGTTAACAAGCCTGTGGACCGCGAGGAGTACCCACTGTTTACGGTAAGTTGTTTGGTTGTTATGTGTGTGTGTGTGTGTTGTGGTTTTTGTGTTGTGTGTGTTTGTTGTTTTTTTTTGTGTGTTGTGTTGTGTGTGGTGTGGGTGTGTGTGTGGTGGTGTGTGGTGTGTGTGTGTGTGAGCCACTAATCGTCCACCAGAGGCATATTTCTGTGTTATTTGCTATTACTAACTTCCTTGTTTTGTCACTTTACATACAGTATTAACTCAAATATACTTTTTTAATCTCGTTTTTCAGCTCATAACCAACGTGTTCAACAAAAACACCAGAGAGCCGACAGACTTGCCTTTACCCATTAAAATCGTGGTAGACGATGTGAATGACAACGCCCCCCAGTTTTCTGGATTTCTGCAGTTCTCAGTCCCAGAACAGAGCCGCTCAGGTGAGTGGATGGCATCAATATATGTATCACGACGGCTTTCGAACTTAATGTGTGAGTTGCAATTGATGTATTTATTTATTTGTCTGTAGGCACTGTGGTCGGTAAAGTCAACGCCACAGACCGGACCAGGAGAGAACGGACCATGTGGCCATTCAGTACAGCCTGCTGACCGGCGCCGATCTGTTCAGCATAGACTCGCTGACCGGAGTCATCAGCACTAAGTCTACTGCACTGGACAGAGAGGTGAGAAAGGACAGGATTATTTATAAAGTGCCACAGTGGAGAACACTTCAAACATGCTGGAGTGCAACACTAAAATAGAACAATGTTTTCATTCTCCATTTCAAATAACGCGCACAGGAAATGCCCTTTACCCATGATCATTTTTATAAACGATATTGTGCGGATGAAACTGAAGAGTAATGCCAGTGCTACAGATTAGGGCGTTTGCCTAATCGGTTATAATCACACCCAAAACGTATGTTGGAAAGGTTTTGGTTTCAACTGCAGGGCATATGGCATTCAGTATTAAAAAAAAACTGGTTTATAGGTGTGGTTTGGCAACACCTGAAACAAGGAAACAACCTTTAAAAAATAAGATACAATTTAATAATAATTAAATGAATTCCAGGTTGTTTATTAAAGGTGCATTATGCAACTTTTTATGCAAGGGATCAATTGTATGGAAGGTTTTCTCTGCTGACGGACCCTCTTCACCAGAAAACAATTGATCCTGGAGCGTCCTAGAGACCACTGTGATTGAAAAGTAAAGGCGCCAAAAGTCAAATATGCACAAATATCAACTTTTTATTTTATTCTATTCTTTATAATGCACCTTTTAAGGACTTGTATAATGAACTCACTGTGCTGTCTCTTTAATTTTGAAATCATGTATTTGCATTTGCATTGACAATTACTTTATTTGGCATTTAGACCAAGGACAAACACTTGGTGATTGTACAAATCAAAGACATGAAAGGAGCCAGCAATGGTCTGTTCAATACAGGCACAGCCACCATCATGCTGTCTGATATCAACGATAACCCTCCCACCTTCAAAGAGTCCTCTGTAAGTACTACTGTGAGTAATCCAGACAGTTTACCACTGATGTGAAACTAACTTTTCATATTTCTTGTGTTGCGTTTAGTACACAGCAACAGCTGAGGAAAACCAAGTTGACAAACTCATACTACGCATCCCAGTCGACGACAAGGATTTGGTCAACAGCGATAACTGGATCTCTCAATTCGTCATCACCAAAGGAAATGAAAACGGGAATTTCCGGATTGATACAGACCCTAAGACTAACGAAGGACTTCTGTATGTCACTAAGGTACGTCTTCATTAACCTCATATGTACATAAAATACATGTCATAAGAAACGCATGACCGCTAAATGACTTGTTTTACAGCCATTAGACTTTGAACTGACTCCAAAGTCAAGCTCGAAGTCTCGGCCCGCAACAAGGTTGAGCTGCAGGGAACCAGCGCCAAGTGGAACACCGCGACCGTGGATGTCGCTGTCACCAATGTGGACGAGGGGCCCGAGTTCAACCCTCGCATCAAGTACATCACAGTCAAAGAGAACACTCCCAACGGCACAGTCATCGGAACTTACTCCGCTCTGGATCCGGAGACCAAAAGCGGCGCGGGCATCATGTAAGCTTATCCCCTTTCAGTTGTTCACGCAGTTCAAATTTCACTGCTTGTAATATGTTTTTCAACCATGAGAGGGCAGACTTGGATCACTGATTCAACATGCTTTCTCCAAGTGTTTAATTCAACGATATGTGTAGCTTTTGTAAACGTTCTGTTGACTAAGACGAAGAAAAGGTTTATGTAAATAAAAGTGAAATAATAATGAGTAGATTGAAGTTGTGCTACAGAGAGGCAAAGTTCGAAAGGAAGCTGTTGTCAAAGCTAACCCTCCTTTCCACTGTCTTGTTCCCAGGTATTACAAAGTGACCGACCCTGCGTCCTGGATAAATATCGATCGGACCACGGGAGACTGAAAGTCGCCAACACAATAGACAGAGAATCGAGCTTCGTGCAGAACGGCATCTACAACGTCACCGTCAGGCTGTTGATGCAAGTAAGACAACGCGAGATACGTCCACTCGCTTCTGTGTTGAAGAGTAAAGTGCATTGTGGCTGGCATTTTCCCGCTCCCTTTTTGAAATGGAGATAGCCACTTAAGACATAATTTATGAGGTTTTGTCTATGGGTGGCTCTGGCGTCCCCGCGTCGTCATTGGCGTCGGTAAACAAGGGCATCAATGTGAAATCGTTTGTCTCTCACTGTAACGTTTTTAGAGGCCAAACCTAAGAAAAATTAGCCAAGACACATACAGTTGCAGGACTTTACACTATGTTGCCAACACAGCACGCTGAAAAATAAACACTTGGCTAAAAAAAGACGTGAATGCATATTTCTGAATGATGACTTTAAAAGCACGGAACTTCGACTGAAATCTTAATTCACAATACAAAGTGGTGTAATGCAGGGGAAGCTATTTCACACCGGCCTGATTGATGCGTCTTTTTGAAGTGTTACCGCCTGTTGATATTTAAAATGAATTGTATTGTATATGTTTTGATAATGCGTGTGGTAATGGATGACTGCCAAACAAGCAATTCTGTGACAGTTTGATGGCAGCCCTGAGGTCATTGTGTTGATCCTGCGCTCCACCCTGCCTGGATCTTGCGGCCTCGCCCTTTCTTTTTGTGTCATAGATGAGTACACACCTGTCGAAAGGTGTAAGCACAGATGTTCCGGTTTGGCAGTGTCTGATATTGTACTATAATACCGTGGACGTCATGTGTTGGCAATACGCGACGTGAGAGCCAGACGTGCCCTTAAATGGATCTTCTGCTTGGATAGATTTGACAAGTGCAAGGGAAACGTTGTCAAAATATAGATCTGGGTTTGTTAAAGTGGATGTAGTATGCAAAGTCCACTTTTTTTTTTTTTTTTTAGCTTTAAACCATGTTCCCTTGTCAAAGAGTAGCGTTTCATTACTTTTGGATGAGCAAAGCTGTTTAATTTAGCTCTTTCTTCTTCTAGGTTGTCTTCTTTCTGTACTTCCTGGATACAATTCATTGTTAAAACCCCAAACTGTCCTCCACATTTTAAAACCCCCATAATCCAACATTATATTTGTTCTGGGCCGTTCTGCTCAAAGTGTGTTTATCACACTAAAGCTGTAAACCACACCGTGAATTAAAACTTGAAGTTAGTTGTTGCTATATAATTCTTACAGAGACATAATTGTAAAATATACAATGTAAAATACCAATGTTGAGGCACCCAAAATGTTTTTACGTTTTTTTTTAAGCCCCATACACATGACATGTCCACTTTAAATGACAATGCTGCTGTATTGTCAAAAGATTGTTGTACTGGTCTGAAAATAATTGTATAGAGAAAAAAAAGCCAGCGCTGTAGAAAGTTACTTGATAAATTACATTTAAAAAAAACTGGCTGTACTTTTTTATTGAATTTTAACATTTAAAGTTCATTTGTGCTAGTAATTCATTAATACATAAGGGAAGAAAACACCATATGCTTACTGTGTTTGCTGTGTTTCAGCTACGAAGTCGGGCATGGGCACAGTGGTCATCCAGGTGGATGATGAAAATGACAACATCCCGATGTTGCCCACGGGCGAGCTGGTGGTGTGCGAGAAGAAGGGGGTGCTGGGGTCAGTCGTGCTGGTGGCCGAGGACAAGGACAAGTCGCCATTTGCCGAGCCGTTCATTTTCAGTATTCCCGCAGACAGTGGCGACAGTTGGACTGTCGTGAAACTCAACGGTGGGTGTTTCTTGAAGAAACGGAGGAGGTAGTTTGCATAAGTGTTATAAAAGTACACAAGGATGATATTCTGTGGCATTTACATCGCTTCCTGCCAATTTTACTTCTACTTAAAACCGTATTCAAATGCTAAAATGCTCTCCAAAATTTTTGCTGTATTGCTGCACAGTTAGTCACCTAGGGTGTGTTCACAGGTCATGTGAGTTTCCCGGGAAATGCACCTGGGTACGGTTCAAGCGAAAAGTGACAAATGTTATTATAAACAGTGTGTTGTCTCGATACTAAACATGACAATCTTTTAATTTTGCTGATCTTATTTCTGATGAAGTGCATGTGGCCCGAAACGTCACATATGCTTACGTATGTTGTAAGAAGACATAAACAAAGCTTTCACTGCTGTGCGGACCCGTACTTTAAATCACTGATCTTATCTTTCTCACACAACTCTACTGTACTTTATAGTAATTATGTTGACGCCTAATATTCCTAGCCAGACAATAAATTTCCCCTACAGCCATCTGACGTTATCAAATGTTGGCACTGTTTTCCTGTTATAACACGTTGAGTGGTGAATTTGCGGTAAACATTCGTCGATGTTTTCTTCCCCCAGATTCAGCTGCCACTTTGCAGCAGAAGAAGGAGCTCCACATTGGCGTGCATACGGTGAAAGTGATGGTGAGGGACCTGCAGGGCTCAGGGAAAGAGCAGACAGTGACCGTGAGAATCTGCCAATGTGTAAACGGGGTGTGTCCGGCCAAGAAGACCCGGTGCAGCTGGGAGGTCTAGGGGTGCTGACCTTGCTGCTGCCCTTTTTACTGCTCCTTCTCCTCGGTGAGTCAGTCAAATACACTCTCCATACAGGTGGAATTTTGATTATTTATTTATTTGTGTCTGTAGTTTTGAGATTGCGATAAGATTTGCAATTGATATCTCACATTCAAGATTCAGTTCAGTCTCAGTTATAGTATTTCATTTCAAAGTGCACAATTTCCCGGCAATTTCCGTTGACACAAACACCGATCATTAAGGCTGATTATTAAAGGCCCTATATGTGATTTATTTATTTTAATTTTATTTTAAACAATGAAAGGAGAAGCCACTAAGTTAAAGTATTATTTGAGGTCATTTGAAGCACGCCGTTTTCCCCACAGACATTTGGGTTTACAATATACAAAAGAAGGACAAAATACATTTTTACTCTCCCATCATCGATACAAGATGAATAATGAACGCAACACTGGATCTTGTGACATTGCACACGCTTATTGCAACAACGCAACAGTGAATGTGTGCTGTAGTCAAAGCTAAAGGCGCTCCAACCAAATAGTGTGTGACCTTCTTTTTCTTTTTTTTGGTGGCGACTTTTTTTTAATGGTCAGGCAGTGTCTTTAGCATTTTTGGCAAAGGCCAGCAGCTCTTTGAAACTGGTTCTGGGGCCCACTTTAGGATCCTGAGCCACTATCCAGTCTGTTGTTAAGAACAGACTGGATATTTTTGTAATATGTGTGCAAAGGATATGTACAACCTTCTTCAAATTTGTATTGCAATTTCCATTTGACTACGATCAACTGTCCACACATGTGTTTAAAGCCGGAGAAATGAAATTGCAACATGTGACCGTCTTATGAAACTATGGCTGGAGACCAAGAAATGACCTCTAACTTGTTTCACTATCCCAGCTTTACTACTGGCCTTTCTGTGCTCGACCAAGTATAAGAACATGAAGCCAAACTTGATCGACGACATGACCGACAACGGCGGAGTCCTGCTTAAATCCAACATTGAAGCTCCCGGAGATGAAGTGGTGAGAACTTTATCCATACTCAACTTTTACTTTCAATTTTCCAGCCTTAAGACATTCAAAGCCTTTCTACACTCGACTCAATAGCACTAGACCCTTTAAACTGTTAATATAAAATACAGTGTTATGTGGCTCTACAATAGCCTGTATTGATATTCTGTTTCCCCCGCAGGACTCCAGCCTCCTCACTGCTCCCACCGTCATGGTCGACTCCGGGGTCAAAGGTTCCATGCTGAACTCCGGCTGGGTGGGCAACAAGAGCTTCAGTTCCATGCTGGAGCACGGCATTTACAACGGCAACGTGGTCAACGCCACGGACACGCAGTACACGTCCAACTACGACAACCAGTACGGCATGCAGACCGGGGATGGTCATCTGAGCAGCGGCTTCGATAGAAGACAGTTTGTCCATGACGCGTCCCTGCTCCACACCTGGCAGACCAACAGCCGCTACTTAGATCAGGTACGTCAGGCACCCAGGATTTTGAAGAACTAAGCTGGAGTAAAGAAATATTATGAACAAAGTTGGATCAAATGACAAGCAACTAAACTGACAGATGACTCAAATGCATGTGGTTAATGTGGGTGTAATGATTAGGCAAGTCGACTTTATGTATACCGCACATTACGTACACAAGGCAACTCAATGCGCCTTACAAAAGTAGATATACAAAATTACAATCAGGTTAGAGTTGAGGCAAAGCACATAGAAAAATCAAGACATGGGAAATACACAAACATGTACACAGAAGGATTGGGGCGTGGTTAGGAGGGGATGTGTGTGCAGTTATTTGCATGGTCCTCGAAATGAATGCGTTTGATATAGTCGCGCAGCCTCAGTCCTTATCTGGTTTAGCTCTGTGACTTGGCCTTGAATGGGGATTAGTGTCTATAGTTGGCATAGAACTAAATAGCTGTGCAACACATGTTAGAAAATGTCTAAAATATAAAAACGATATCCTATATATCAATCAATCAAAGTTTATTTATAAAGAGCTTTTCATACACGCGTGCATTACAAAGTACTTTACATAAATAAAGCTAAATCAAACCAAAAAAAAAAAAACATTTAAAAACATAATGACCTGAAAGGGAAAGGAAAGGAAAAATAATGAAAATAATAAACGTACAAAAAGATAGGAAACAGGACACGGAGGTGGATGGAAGGGGCGGGGCTTGCTGGATCTAAAATGTACATAGAAAGTTAATAATGCAGTTATTGCCCCCTCACAAACTTGACCCTAATAATTTTTCATAATATATATATAAATTAAATATTTAGTATTATTATTTGATGTTACTACTGAATTACTATGATTACTGCTGTATAAATATTTATAGCATATGTAACGTAGTTTAAAAAAAATAAATAATTGTATATTGATTTATTTTAAGTATTTTAATTCCTTTTTTATTATTATTATTTTTTATGATTGCTTGTTTCTTTCTATCAACACTTTCCATCCTATTCATCAATTTTCTATTATTCGTATTAATCCTATTACTATTAAT
The DNA here is from genome assembly GCA_007210695.1 of Neogobius melanostomus. Lineage (NCBI taxonomy): Eukaryota > Metazoa > Chordata > Actinopteri > Gobiiformes > Gobiidae > Neogobius > Neogobius melanostomus. Next base: position 15,674,280 of record VHKM01000009.1, on the reverse strand, counting down.
GTTGGTTTATTGTGATGATAATTGTTTTGTTTGTCTCTTTATTTTTTTTAAATTTCTTTTAATTTAATTTAATTTTTCTTCTTTTTATTATGGTTATATTCTGTATCTTTCTTTTGTTACTATCACTGGGATCAACATGATTACCATGATCATTACTAATTTTTGTATTTTTTTAATATATATATATATATATATATATATATATATATTTCTTTTTTTTCTTTTTTTATTCTTTATCTATTATTATTAATGTTTCCCTCTATCTTATGATTTTGTTTCATAATACATCCACGCTCACATTCACTCCACCCACCCCAATATTTCACACACAAAACACTCAACTGTTTGTACATCCTGTTACAGCTATCTTTTGTTATTTGTGACCCCATGTGTTTCTCATTTGTCTGTGTTGTATGCATGTTTTTCTCCTGTATGTCAATTAAAGAAAAGAAAAAATAATAATAATAAAAAATAAAAAACTTAATAACCTATTACTTCAAATGCTACTCTTTAAACATTAGAAAGGTAAAATGAATAAAGTGAATACCAGTCAGATCCAGGTGCCAATCATTTATGCAAGTGTGCTTGGTGAATGGCCGATTTATTTTCAAAAGACCAAGGGTCACAAGGCGTCCCCTACAACGAAGGCCAGTGTTGTACAACAAATATCTCCTAAATGGGTGTTCTGCAAAGAAATTCTCCAGGGCTGACAGTATTTTTCACATTTCTCGAGCACTTTAACAGGCATTGGGTCTCTGATTTGTGTAATAATATTCCTCAAAATCATCTTGAGGGCCTGTGGTTCTATGATGGAGGGCCAGTTTTGACCCCCGAGTTGCCTACTCCTGAAGTTTTCCCATGAACAACTTTCTCATATGAATTGGTATTCTTTTGCTCCTATAATTTAAAGTCCTTGGAGACAGCATTGAATAATTTAGATATATAAGGTTAAAGGTGCATTATGTAACTTTTTATGCGGGAAAGAAGTTGATATTAGTGCCTATTTGACCATGTAGTGACCCAGCGGCTGTATGAGTGGTTAGCAATGGCGCCTTTACTTTCCATCACAGAGGCCTCTACAATGCCCCAGGATCAATTGCTTTAGGGTTTCGTTACGTCTCCAGCTCGTCTCCATGGAGATGTCGCGTAAGTCAGCAGAATTTGAGATTCAATCAGGTTAAGTTCTAATCCAAATCCATTTTTTGATTACTCACTGCAGTAATAGCATTTTCTGTGTTGAGCTGGTCATTTTGTACTGATTGCAACAGTATAGTCCAAAATGTTACGCAGTGTGCCTTTAAGTTTGGCTGCCTGAAGATGATCCACCCTCAAAGTTACAAGTCCGGTCGGAAGAGAGGAGCGACCATCACATCGTTTGGTTATGTCTGCTGTATGAAATGTTACGCACTGTTGCTTTAATCTCAATTTCAAGATAAACTATTGACAATCGGATTGACTGTTATGGAATATGGGGTACAGTGTGTGGTGTGTGTGCTATCAACATCACTTATGGAGAGTTGGAAACTGGACATTGTGAATGTTTTGGGTAATAGTCCAACCTTTTTTTTTTTTTTTCTTCTAATTCACATGGTGTTACACTTCTGGAAAAGTATTGTGTGGTCCTATGTTCTGTTTATAGAATGGAAAAGGAAACCAACTAATCATTCGACATGACAGACACTATCTTCACTGACTCTTCCTCATCTGACAATGGGGACATAAGCCTCACTCAGCGATGTGGATCCTGACATGCATTTCTCTCATAATATATGTCGTAACTGCAAGTATTATCAAGACAGTCAAATTTCACTATAAGCAAACCAGAAAACATGCCAATAGTTTATTTAAATTGTCGTAGTTTGTATGCTAATTTTGAACATATAAAAGACTATCTGAATAAACTTGGCGCAATAATAGCTGCATTTAAACTATCGGAAACCTAGATAAAGGAGAACAAAATTAGCTAGGAGTATCAAATGTTTAACCTAAACAGAAATCTGGTGGTGGAGTTGCACTGTATGTGCACAAAGATTTCAATGTAAAATTGGTTGATAAAATGACAATGGCAATTGATCTTAAGTTTGAATGTGTGACAATAGAAATTATTCTTGAAAACAGGAAAAATATATTGGTCTCTTGTATCTACCGAGCACCGGGTGCAGATATGAAGGTTTTATCGAACATATTGAAAAGATATTCACTTATAGTAACCACAAAGATGTCTTTATTTGTGGGGACTTCAATATTGACTTACTGAAAGCAAAATCGCATAAACCCACCAAAAAATGTGTGGACACTATGTACAGTCTGTCTCTTTACCCTATAATCACACGCCCCACAAGGATAACACTGATGATAATATCTTCACGAATGTTCTTGACAATATGACAAGTGGAATACTGATTAATGATATCAGTGACCACTTGCCAGTTTTCACTCTATTTGAAATACAACAAAAAAGTAAGAAAAACAAAGATAATATTATGGTAAAGAATGTAAGATTAACATCTGAGCGCTCGATAAATGCTTTCAAGTTTGTCAGACCAGGACTGGAATAATGTCCTTGGAGAACAAGATGTAAATATTGCATACACACAATCAAACAGCTATATGATCAACATTGTCCAGTAGTAACGCGCAAATATACGCAAACAAATAAATGTGTCCCATGAATGACGAGGGGGTTATTGAACGCATGTAAAAATAAAAACTCCTTATATAAAACATTTATAAAAAAGATAACATTGGAAACGGAAACTAAATATAAAAATATAAGAACAAACTAATAAGTATAATAAAAAATTGTAAAAGAAATTACTATACAAATATGATTGAGGTCAATAAAAACAATATGAAAGGACTATGGAAGTCTTAAATCACGCAATGTCTAAAGACTCGAAAGTTGCAAGTTACCCAGACTACATGATTAATAATGATGAGAAAATAACAGAAGGGAAGAGTGGCATCAAAAATAGCCATAACAAACAGTGACATCTCTCAACATAAAAATACGAATGTTCACTCCTTCTTTCTCAGGCAACGAATGAAAATGAAATGATTAAAATAGTTCAAGCTTTCAAGAATAAAAAAATCTACTGATTCGAACGACTTTGACATGATCATGATCAAAAAAGTAATACATAACATATCTATGCCTTTAACACATATGCAACCTATCCTTTTCAACTGGTGAATTCCCTGACCTCATGAAGATTGCCAAAGTCGTTCCAATTTATAAAAGTGGGGATAATCGTCAGTTTACAAATTATAGACCGATCTCTATACTTAACTATTCAAGATTCTGGAAAAACTTGTTGCCGCCCATCTGGACAGCTTAACTTACTCAGTGACTGTCAGTATGGGTTCAGAAACAACAGGTCACCAACAATATCGACAATAAGCTATATTCTTTGGGTATATTCATAGACCTCCAGAAAGCCTTTGACACTATAGATCATGAAATACTCTTAAATAAACTAAATAATAACGGGATCAGAGGGGTTGCTAACAATTGGTTGAAGTCATACTTGACTAAAAGAAAGCAGTACGTACAAATTAATGAACATGTATCAGGACGGAGGACCATTGCATGCGGAGTCCCCAAGGGTCAATATTAGGACTTAAATTGTTTTTGTTGTACATAAATGATCTGTGTGAAGTCTCAGCAAAGTTAAAATGTATTTTATTTGCGGACGACACAACAATTCTGGCCTCCGGCAAAGATCTACAACTGCTTGTCTCAGAGGTCACAACAGAATTATACAAATTCAAAGAATGGTTTAATAGAAATAAATTATCACTGAACATATCAAAAACAAAAATGATTTTGGGCACTGCCTTGACAAAGACAAAGTTTACAAAGTAAAGGAATATACATTTCTGGGTGTGATCCTCAGTCACAAGGTTAGCTGGAAACCACAAATAGATAACATTCGTGGGAAAATGGCGAAAAATGTGGCCATAATGGGCAAGTGTAGATTTTTTCTGGACCACAAGGCTCTTTTTACCCTGTACTGTTCCTTAATTCTACCATACATAAATTATTGCTCAGAGGTCTGGGGAAATACCTTCAATAGTCATTTACAGGTTTTATATAGACTCAAAAAGGCTATTAGAATTGTTCACAATGTCGGATATAGGGACCATACAAATATTCTGTTCTTAAAATCTAACACCATGAAACAACAATTGTTTGGTAAAAGAGAGGGAAGCTACGATCTAAGGGCACTCATAATCTGAAAGTACAATGTATTCATTCTACCCTAAAAAGTCACTGTATCACCCGGAGAGGTGTTAATCTGTGGAATAATCTAGAGGAACCCTTAAAAGGTGCTGACAGTCTACAGCAATTTAAAAGACAGTATAAGAGAAGTGTGTTTGAGAAATATGCTAAAGACATGTGACCTTGTTCTTATTACCTACAAGTAATTTTTGTATTACTGTGAATCTGTTTAATCATATAATTGCTGATAGAACCAATGTCACCAACCTCAAAGTTTAAGTTGTTATGAATTAAAAGAACTTGAGAGAAATTAATAAGCAAAAGATAACAACTATGCTGCATCAGCCTGTTTCCACTGGTCACTATTAAACAAAATAGAATGAGGGCCGGTGAGAGATGGACCTGGTGGAGGGCCCCCCATTTCAACAGGTTCATACATCTTGTCTTTTAATGCACCACCCAGCATAGGTCTCAGAACAATAACTAGTTAGGGCAGCAGGGTGAGGGCTTGCTGGTGGGAGGCTACTGCCCTCTACCAACTGGCCACATTACACCCTGCCTTTTTAAGGCATCTCACTAAACAAGGCAAACAACAATAATAATAAACAATCATAACCAATATTTTACAGTGGAAATGGGAATGACATTAATAATGGGTAGTGTTGATTATGCAATACTTAATAACTAAATCAATGGTCAATTAATTGAATGGTAACTGGTGTTTATAAGTAATGATTGGATATGGTTATTATGTGAATGAGAAGAGGAAAAAGAAAAGCAAAGTACACATTGAAAACAAATATAAAATAAAAAATAATGTTTATGTGTGTGTGTATATGTATATGTATGTATGTATATATATATATATATATATATATATATATATATATATATATATATATGCAAACTGCATACATTTCTGTCTTTTATGTCTGCTTACTTTGGAAGTCTTGTAAGCCTCATGTGATTTTCTTCTTGTAAATATGAATGCTTTTCTTTAGCAATGCTGCTGTTTCGTAAGGTTAATACGGACAATCTTAATTGTGTAATTCAGGAATTTGTAATGTAAAGTGTTCTATTGGATGAAAACACGCGATGCTGCTAATATCACTGTAACCGGGATGTAAATTAATTTTGAATATGGGGTAGGCACTTATAAGCTTTCTTGCTTCGGCCTACTCCTTTTGAGTTTTTGTTACTTTATTTATTTTATTTTTTTGTACTGCACAATGCTAATGTAATAATGTAAATAATCACTCAAATAAATCAAATCAAATCAAAGCTAGGGTAAAACTAGGGTACTGATTACACTCACACACAAAAAAGAACTTTGCTAAACAAATGCACAATTTTACTCAGACATGTCAGTCTTATGACGAGAATCGCGATGAACTGATCAGACCAACAGAACGAATTGTGTCAGAGTAAACAGTTGATTCTCCGTAGTTTAATAACGCTCTTATCCGATGCGGGAGCTTAGGTAATTCTCAAGTGTAATAATAATCTCTGTCTGATAGCACCAAGTGTACCTTTAATATGGCTCAGTATCTAGAAATGTTATTACTTGGTCAATGCAGTGTAATATCCAGCTGCCAATCACAAATCTCTTTTAAGCCCAATATTCTGCCAAACCAACTTTTAATCTCTTTTAACTGTGTCGTGATGCCGTTCCATTATGATAAAACATACTTTGAGTCGTGTTTCGCAGCGCACAGGCAGATATGGCTGATCTAATGTCAATAAGTTATACCTTGCTTACAAGAGTGTGTCTATAGATTTGTAATTAGGGTGGCCCAGGGGTGGCAAAACTCGTGTACAATAAGAAAAATCAGTAAAAATGGCCACAATTTTTACTGATTGGAACTGCAATTAAATGGAATTAAATGCAATTAAATGGAACTGAGGTATTTTGGAGCCCTACTCATATCCTCTTTTTGCTTTCTATCTTGCAGAAGCTGGTTTACATGGGCAGAGAGGACGACGAACGCTACGCCGAGGACGTGCTCCACTCCTATGGTTACGAGGGGAAGGGCTCCGCAGCTGGGTCTGTGGGATGCTGCAGCGACTTTGCCGAGGAGAGCCTGGACTTTGTCAACACGCTCGGGCCAAAGTTCAAAACTCTGGCAGATGTATGCTCAAAGAGATGAGCGCTGTAGCAGAATGGACAGTTTGAATGTTTTGTAATGGTCCATAGAACAAAGGAGAGGACTAAAAAAAAATTGAACAATGGGAAGTGTTGTGTGCAGACAACTATTGTTAGGTGTGTTTTCATGCTGCTTATAGCAAATGTCTTTTTCACTGAACTGAACAGATGCAGTAATTTGTGCTCGAGTGGATTAGGGCTGCATAGTACGAAAAGTGTGATATCATTGGCGATTATTGCACAGAACAACGTCCTACTGGTTGCATTCATGTTCTAGAGCAGCCATTCTCTAAGTCAAGAGCGTTGCGCCCTCTTTATTGATCCAGAGAAAACGTTTGGGGTGGGCGCTTATAAGCCTTTGGCTTCAGCCCACTCCCTTTGAGCAGGTTAACTGCTCAAACAAATAAATAAACTAAACTAAACAAAAACTCTAATAATTCACTCTTTTATGAAGAATTTACAATGTTTTACATCTCAAAATTATATATACAATTACAAAGAGCACTGACTGTAGTTATACTGATTTATAGTAGTAAATTTTAACTTTACTTGCAGTACCTTTGAGGCTCACCACTTTGAGAACTACTAATCATGTCAGCATCAGAAATGATGGAGAGTGGAGAAGCACATGTGACATGTGGCTAGCACTCTGGCCTCACAGCAGGAAGTCCTATTGGGCTGATAGGGAGAATATGCACACAAAAGACCCTATCTCTGTGTGGGTTTCCTCTGGGCACTCCTGTTTTCATCAATCTCATCAAACCAACACTTGCACAATGCCTATCTCCAGCTTGGTAAACCTAACCAAGAACCTGGTTTAAGATCAGGTTGCCCTTGATCTCAGATGTAGAACCTATAATGCATTATGTGTGATTGCATAATTGCAACAGTAGTAACATCTATAAGCCACCTTGGTCAAGTTTCCAAACCGAGTTCTAGTTTGCTACATGTGGACAATGTACTGAAATACATGGATATTAGCCATAAACCAGTGCAAAACCTGTCCCTTTTGACCGTTTCACCGGAAATTCCCTCATCTAATTCTCCATTTCATTTTCTGATTCATGACAATCAATTACTTTTCAGATTTTGAAGGAAATTGACTGACAATACTTAAAAAGTATGAGTCACCCACGTTATTGTGCAGCCCTAATCAGAATGCATTGCTGTATGCTTCCAGGAAGTCTTGTTAAGGTTAATATGGGAAAGTGCTGTTAAAATTAATGCTTTTATCATACTTTTCATCCGTAATTTCAATTCCTGTGTTCTGTTCGGACCTGCTCCGGATTAGGCCGTGTTTATCTGCAAACACATTTCTCCAGGGCGTAGCCAACAGCACTGCAACATTCCTACAGTAGCTATGTGAAAGTCAGCACAAGGGTGCAAGCAGGCGGAGAGAGGTGTGAACCACTCTGCCACCACATTCAAATCTGACCACATCATGAATTTATGCGTTTACATAGAATGACTAATAACTAAGAGATTTTTTGTTGAATTAATATAGATTTTTTTTTTGAGAATTATGTTGGATGTTTTGTACACGAGCTGTAACTTGATGCACTAAAGATTTTGCTTACATCTTGGATTCAGTGTTACAGAATTGCTTTTTTTAAAATAAATATTGGCTTGTAAGAAAACTATAACGTTTCGGCTTTCCACTGATCTTTTGGCTGTACTTTGGAGGCAAGTTAGAACAGATAGGCCTACGCATTATCCCGCATTACTGTGGGAGCTGCTGGTGAATGAGTTACAGGGTGTGGCTCTGCGGTTTGAACAATGACAAAGACGGTGTTTGTTCCCAGGAGGTTTTTTCTCACATTTAGCTTTACCCATGAACTCTGTATAAAATGGGTGGACTTGATGGTTGCAAAGTATGTATGATGCAATTAATACGAAAAACAAAGGATGGTTTGCAAGTTTAACTTCAAAGCCAGATTTGTGCAAGTATTATTTCTTTAAGATCACTTCAATTTAAGCATATTTTAATTAAGCGAAGTTTAAATTGATATGGTACAACCCTAGACTGTAAATTAAGAATGAACTAATTATAGCCTCCTTCCTGAAACCGTAAGGAAATGGGTGCTGACTCCGGAAGTTCCTTGTTTTAATCGACTTTGAAACTTTTTTGCCCCACTTTAAGTCATTTAACACAGGCTTGTCATTCTGACCTCAACCTTTGTCTTAATAATCACAACATTGTCCTTTTTTTTTTTTACTTTTTACTGTTTTATTTTGCCTTAATCTAAATAATAGAGCAGGTTCCAAAAAACCTAGCCAAAATAGCTCGCATGATCGAGCTTCATTTATGAACTCTATGGGGGAAGCCACCCTCACTTAATTTACAGTCTTTGAAAAATTGGTAATTTTAACTTAATGTTTGTGTAGCTTCCCCCTGTTGTCCAGATTTCAAACACGGTCGCCTGGATTTGGTTGACTGAATAGAGGATGCTTTGCTCCTACCTTCAGAAGTTTCTTTGTCCCCCACCGTACAATGGACTCCTCAGATCACAGGAGAAAATGGGACCTAATGTCCCGAGTCACACCAGCAAGTACTTTTATTGTAAACAAGGTATTGGTGTGGTTATGGCAGTTCTGACCACCCCTCAAAAATGGGCAATATAGTAATAAAGCCTCAAGCTTGTTCGTTGGCTCCAATTCAACCTAAATACAGAAAACTAAAGTTAAGCGATATAATAAATATTAGTATATTCTGTGAACCAGAATATATATATATTATAAAACATGAAATCAATGCATACAAAATTTCAATTATCTTAGCCAGAGGCGGAAATGATAAGATTGTAAGATTGTTGATTACGGGGTTGAAACATTTTTATTATGTGATGTTAGCAAAACTGGAAAATGAACCTAAACATAGTGATTTTTCTTGCAATTAATTAAACTCCTGCAAGGTGAAGGGTATGCTCTCTCACGATACATAGTACCAGCTATGGTTAACCAGTGCCAATGCTGTGGGTTCTGTGCCAGTGTCTGGCTCCTCAGTGGTCACTGAGCTGTCAGGGGTCTCCCTCAACACCATTAAGCCATCTGGTGTGGCACTTATCCTGTCATCTTCTTCACCCTGGAGCACTGGGGTCATACATTAACATGTTTTTGTCAGTTTTTTCTTCTGACAGGCAAATCACCCTCATGGTCACCCCAAGATGTTCATACACTCAACAAAAATTTAAACGTGACACTTTTGTTTTTGCTCTCTTTTTGTCATGGGGTGAACTCAAAGACATAAAACTTTTTTCTATGTACACATTAGGCAAATTCTCTCAAATGTGAATGTTCCAAAAGGTCCACTCCTCTTCAATGGGGGTGTTAAGTTGTTGCTGGATATTGGCAGGAACTGGAGCATGCTGTCGTATGCGCCAATCCAGAGCATCACAAACATGCTCAATGAGGGCCATGTAAGCTGGCCACATAAGAACTGGGACATTTTCAGTGTACAGATCGTTGCAACATGGGGCCGTGCATGCTGCAACATAAGGTGAGGGTTGTGGATGAATGGCACAACAATAGGCCTCAGGATCACGGTATTTCTGTGCATTCAAAATGCCATCAATAAAATGCACCATCATGTCGGACACCATCGAATGTGAGCATCTCCCTGCATAAATCCTATACAATGACGAGCTGCAGTCAGGTCAAGACCCAGATCAGCATGCAGATGAGCTTCCCTGAGATGGTTCCAGATAGTTTGTGTAGAATTCTTTGGTTATGCAAACCGATTGTTGCAGCAGCTGTCTAGGTCTAGTCTCATACGATCTTGGAGGTGAATATGGTGGATGTGGAGGTCTTGGCCTGGTGTGGTGACACGTCGTCAGTGGTTGTGAGGTTGGATGTAGGCTACTACCAAATTCTCTGAAATTAACATTCAATTGCAGGCTATAGCTTTGGTGGAGATTTCTGTTGTCAGCATGCCAATTGCCCTCTCCCTCGAAACTAGTGACATCTGTGGCATTGTGCTGTGTGTTAAACGGAACATTTCAAAGCGTCCTTTTATTGCAGACAGCCTAAAGCACACCTGGACACTACTCATGCAGTCTAATCAGCATCTTGCTATGTCACACCTGTGAGGTGGGATGGAATCTCTTAACAAAGAAGCAGTGCACTAACACAGATTAGTGAGCACTAACTCAGAAATGAGTCTATTGTGTATAGGCTATAGTAAAAGTTTTGTCTTTTTTCTGCCAACTCTGTGACCGTAATACACACATATTTCAGTGCCTCATGCTTAAACAACTCACCTTGCCACTATCTCAAAAGCCACATGCGACTTCCTCTGTGCGGCTCTTTTGATCTTTGCTGGAGAAAAGGTAAATCCATAGTGTATATGAGTGATAAGATGGTATCTGAGCCAGAATGGAGGCCCTGGCAGTATTTCTCTCAAACACAATCAATTTCAAAGATTTCAGACATAAAAGTTTAATTAATTAATTTGACATACTATCATTAAAGAACGATAAATAAAAAAATACACAACCACTCCTCTTGCACGATTGGTTGGTCCGATTTTACCAGGCCTAGACATGTGATTGGTTAGTTGTGTTCAGCTTGCTTGTGATTGGCCCTGTGTGTGTGGCCTTTTGTTTTAGCGGTGTTTTTACATGCATGGCTCGGAATTACTAAACAATATCGCTATAAAACAGCTGTTGGACACAGATGAGTATGTGTGGACACTACAGACAACACGGAAGCCTTCAAACAGGCAGGGATGGGACATTTCTCACAGCAGTTCAATGTAAGTAGTTGTGTTGATAGGCTCGTCGCATGCAGCTGCTTTGCATTATCAGAAATGAAAGTGATATTCATGGGAAATGTGTAATGTTTTCTGTCAGGTGAGAACCATGCACCTATTGAAGCTCTGGAACAAAGCTCCAGCTGATGAAAACCAAGCTCTGGCCTCAGTCTAAATGAGTCTCTTAGGTAAGATGCCTGCTTGGATTGTTATTTTCACAGCAGCAGCTACAGGGGGCTGCCAATATCTCTAGGCCTGTTGTTACACATTATGCAGCTGGATTGATTGTTGGCAGATGTTTATTACTGTGGTCAAACTTTGTCAACGTGGAGAATCAAAGTAAACGACAGAGTCATGTGAAGAAGCAGCAGTCGCCCAGTCAGCCAGATGTGACGTTAAATACGGATTTGACGGAGGTAGGTGTTCGGTGTTATATTGATCGAAGCCGGTGTGTTCAGTGTTATCAAAGCTAGTGTGTTCAGTGTTATAATGGTCAAAGCTGGTGTTTGTGTTATTGGTCAAAGCTGGTGTGTTTGGTGTTATTGGTCAAAGCTGGTGTGTTGGTGTTATAATGATCAATGCTGGTGTTTGGGTGTTATAATGATCAAAGCTGGTGTGTTGGGTGTTATCAAAGCTGGTGTGTTTGGTGTTATCAAAGATGGTGTTTTGGTGTTATATTGATCAAAGCTGATGTGTTCAGTGTTATATTGGTCAAAGCTGGTGTGTTCGGTGTTATAATGATCAAAGCTGAAGTGTTTGTTATAATGATCAAAGCTGAAGTGTTTGGTGTTATATTGATCAAAGCTGGTGTGTTCAGTGTTATAATGATCAAAGCTGAAGTGTTCGGTGTTCTGTTGATGAAAGCTGGTGTTCGGTCGTGTTTAATGATGAAAGCTGGTGTGTTCGGTGTCATTTTGATCTTCCGCGCCCTCTGCTGGCAGTCTCTCTTTTTTTTTTTTTTTTTCTTCCTCCAAGCTTTGGTCATCTACCAGAGGCCTTGGAGCTTGAGGGTTCTGCGCTGTATCTTTCTGAAATCACTCCCTTTTCCCTCACCCTATCCTCAACACTCAATCTGTGCGTGCCTGTGGAGTGAAGTTCTGTCTGAAACAGACTAAGCAGTGAGGGGAAGTGGCTGATAAACTCCTTCACAGCGAGTCAGCATCGATGGAGGATTAACCGGTGAATGTTACACAGGAGAGCAGCCCTACGTACAACACGCACCAAACAACTTGAGTTCACACTTTGATTTAGGAGCGTCAAAGTGTGAAATGAACAACTATGCCGTCATATACAGTACACATATGTAATAATGAAAAGATGATGATGATAATGATAATAATGATTATTATTGGCAGTGGAAAAGGCCTCACTTGTGTAGTTGCAGAAATGACTAATAACGGAAATCAAACAGTTGTCTTTTGGTGATTTATTTTTAGCAGGAGAAAATGATAATTTGTGAATAGCAAATGAATAAAACAATAAAAATACAAGTGAGACTGACAAGACAATGTGTGATCACAGCAAAATCCTAAGTCAAGTCTGAGGTTTCTTCTCTTCACCGTCAGTATATAGACAAATGAGCAGATAGACACACAGTACGATTAGCAACATTCCTAAGGAAACACAAGGACAGATTTACGGTTGTGTTCTGTTTCTGAAGAGGTAAACCAGACCGGTCAGGTCATGATCCCTTCACCAGTGTTTATCCAGAGGTTTCAGATAGGAGAAATTGGGGGGTCTAGGTCAACAAAGTTCAGTAGTAGTGTGCTTAAGTTCACCAAGATGATTATATTCAAAACACAATAATAATTATTCAATAAGATTATGCAGATGATACATTTTCAATCACACTTGCGAGTTTGAAGAAGCTCAAATATATAACGTAAATGTGACACATTTGAATGTGAATTACTTTTTTTTTTATTTAAAAGTATCATCAGTTGAACTTGTGATTTTTGCAACATTAGTGGGCTGTGTGTCAAGATAAAGGGGCAACGGCTTACCTCTGCTCTTTGTCCACCACCACAATGTCTGGTCGGTTCGCTATTACCATTCTGTCTGTTTGAAACATAACTTTAAAAACAAATATTAATAGCATGACTTGAACATAGTTTTAATCTTCAAATACAATAGGTGATAGAATCTATAATTTTCGTTATAATTATTATCTATCTATATATAATGAGTTCAGATTGGCCTTACAATCCATGCCAATCCATAGTAGCCATTGTAGTGACAAGTTTTTGACAATTTTATTATAACTATTGCATAACTGTTATTGCACAACGCTCACCATAATTGACTTTGAATACTTTCACTGACATAAATCACCCGATAGTTTGAAACACAATTTTAGTGTTGGTGGTATAATTACACGCTGTGCGAAAAGAAAGGAATTTGTCTTGAGAATTCGGTGAGGTTTACAATACGTGACAGCACAGAGCGTAGCAAAATTCTCCCAGTCAAGTTGGTCTTTTTGGCGCGATGCAAGCTTTGAATCTCGTTAAAAATACAACAATATTGCTCTGGCAGATTACTACTACAACAACAACAACAACCACCACCGTGTCACAGTTATCGAAGGATATGAAAGAAAAGTGAACAGGGGGCCTCCAGCAGAGTCCCACCGGGGCCAATTATAGGAATCCTGAAAAATCTCGGTGAATAATGGAAATAAGCAGTTAACCTAAAAATCTTAAGAGGCCATTGAAAGTGCAGACAGCAGCAGATAGTTTACCAATAAACACAGACTTACTCCATTAGAGAAGCACTCCTTCCACTTATAAGGAGGGGGGGCATTGGCTCATCCAGAGTCACGGAAGGATTGTTGGGATACTGATATACAGAATTATTGGCAGTGGCATGAAGTAAGTCATAGTAGGCCACAGTATATCACAAATACATTTGATATAGCGTAAATTACAGGCCAGGGGCAGGTATTACTGGATCAGAAAGGTAAGAACTCAATTCCACCCATTGGAACGTTATTCAATTGATTGTAGACAAAGGTTTTCCAGCTGTCGTCTATGCTTTGTGTTTAAGCGTGGAATGTTTTTGCCTCTCATCTAAGGCATTTCGTCAGCAGTAAAGCACTATTCAATTTATATGACCATGTTGTAAACCGTGTTGTTGCATTTTGTAGCTGTACTGCTGGTTAAGTCCACCGCACATATGGTGGATCACTGTTAACTTCAGCGTTGTTGGTCCCGACTTCCTACAATTTGCAAAATCGTTGCTCTTCATCCCATTTCACCTTGATCGGTCTGATTTTGTTTGTCCCCAAGTCCACTAGATGTCGCCAACTGACACTAAAAGGAATGCAGTACTATTTTCATACTTTTCACTCCAAGTAGCTACCACCTCGTAAAATGTTAGTCTCTCCAAGCACCACCAGCCCAAGAGCAATATAAATACATCTATAAATTAGGACTAAGCCGGGTCTAAACAGGGTCTGAAATATACCTAAATAGGGCTAAAGGCCCAGATCTAAAACAGGAAAAACACTTTGTGCTTAAGCTTTGGGGTGATGTGGCACAGATGATATAGAGCGGGTCGTCTCGTGATCATAGGGTCGGCGGTTCTAATCCTGCAGGTGCACACTGTCCTTGTGTCCTTAGGCAAGACACTTAACCCACCTTGCCTCCAGTGTCTGCATACACTGGCGTATGAATGTGCGTGTGAATGGGTTAGTGGTTCCTTGGTGTTAAGCGCTTTGAAGCAGGTAGAAAGGTGCTATATAAACGTGACTATTTATTTTACCATCGAGAAATTTCTTCTGCAACTGATTTATTCAAGGTGTGCTACTGTGATATTTAATAGTTTCACTGTTTTATGATCACTATACCAAAGCAAAGTTGTACTTGTCATATAATACTGTAGTTTGTTGTTGTTATGCAAGTATGTAGCCTCAACCTTTGAATTGTTTTATGTTTTGTAATTGTTGTTGGCATTATACACCTTGCCAGGGACAACAGTTGAAAACTAGCTCTGCAGCTAATACTGACACATTTACAGAAATGTTCATTAATGTGTCCCTGTCGAATAGTAACACTAATATTTGATCTGCTGTAAAAAGACATTTTCTTCTATAGATTTTCTTCACAGATTCATACAACGTGAGATGTTGTTCAGGATGACAGCTTGTTGTTGACAAATGTGCGACATATCATTCCATTTTGCGCTTCCATGGCTTGCGTTCTCACACATTTTCCCTCCATATGCACAGACCAAACTGGCATCGCAATATACACTGCAACCTGCCACATCTGCCCCCCATATGGCACAATCCTGGGAGCATATAATTAAACCAGAAATAAAATACCTAACCAGTCAGTCAAATCGCTAAATGATGACTACTTCTCAAAGCATCATCAAGTGCATTTATAAAGACATGCCCTATAGCAATGATGGGGGATTCTCGCATGTCCGGTCTTTATCTGTGCAGTTTGAGCCATCATTCGAGTCACAAGATGCAATTAATTCTAAAGCACAAGCGTGAAATTAATTTATTGCTCGTAATTAGTTTTCGGCATACTGTGAAAACAATTTCCCAAGATAGGATTTTTTTTTCTTTCTTCTTCTTCTTCTTTTGCACCCGCTGAGGACACTTGGCGCCGTAAGATGCTACCGCCATCTGCCAATAATCAACTCTGTAGCCGAGCGCTGACCCCATGGTGTAGGATTTTGGACTACGGGTGAGTGCGAGATGTTTGAATGGGGGCGAGTGAGGTGAAATGGTTAAATGTAGGGCAGAGGTTTTTTGAAGTACAAGACCGGGTCAAGGACTTATCAAGCGTTAATGAACTTGAATTTACAATGTTAGGTGTGGAGGACGTTGGGATAAGGTGAGGAGAACTGAGTTTTCATGTTATACTCCAAGAAGCATCAATATTATGAACTGTGTGAGTATGTAAGCTATGCTCCATTTATATAAAAAGGGAGTTCAAGTTCCAGTCTATTGTAAAGACTTGTTTGTACCGCAGGGTTCCACTAGGTGTCACACTTCTCCCTCTAGTGAGTGAGTGAGATATGAGAGCGTATTTCCGGGCCTGGCTCATCTCAGTCGACACTCTTTGTCCATCACATGGGTAACGGAACACCTTCACTTCAATGAAGCTCTGATGCAAAGTCTGCAAACTCCACTTGAAGCGCTATGACGGGCTGTGGCAGTGAGTGGACAACAGAGGGGCCACACTATACTTTACCTCCTCTACCATTACTGAGTGATTTAGATGACAGCCCTAACATTACAGTGTGTGTGTACTGGCTGTAGACTAAGCACATGCATTAGCTGAGGATTATTACATGACTTCTCCTCAATGTCAACCTGTGTTGGTTTATAAGGAATAAAAGGCTTCCAACTATGAGCTGTAATATTATCTTGATTGCAATATTGACTCCCTTATAACTGACCTTTTACTGATCTCAACCTTATGACGCCTATGGCATTTTGTGAAACAAAACTTAGCGTTCTTGGTGATGAACAGGAGATTCAAGATTTTTTATTTGTCAAACCAGGTGCAAACGGTGCAATGAAAGAGATAGAGCACAGCCTCATTTTACTCAAACATACTGTGTGTGCCCCAGCGGGTGCGCAGGGCCAGGGAACATTCCCCCAGCTGAGCTGCCTCAGGCCCTTCCACTATTTGCTCACAGATCAAAAGTCCATGTTATAAAAACTGTCAACAAAGACGGCAATACTCCAACATTCTGAGAGCTCCAAAGCAGAGAGAAATCCTGTCAGACATTAGAAAAACCTGTAATAGCTGGACAACTTAATTAGTTCCCTTTCAACCCCTTAACCTCCACCTTAACCCAGTGGATTTTCTCCAGTTTGGCTTTACCCAAATCTGAAAGCTTCTCGACTGGAGGTTACAACCTATAGGCCAGTGTGACACCTCATTTGAAAGCTAAGTCCGACAAAACAAATGAAGCTTCTTTCTCTTTTGGCTTTCCATTAAAGGACTTTTAATTTTTCATACAGCAGAGTGCCTCAGACTTCTTTTTTTAAACTTGTGATTACTCCACCAGCACTTGCTCTATTCAGCCTTTTCTATCTCGTTCTCTTTTTGTGTCCTGTTTGGTTGTGTTTTCAACCCTTTTTTTCTTTTCTTTTTGTCATGTGGTGGTCACATTTTCGTGACACGATCACAGTTACATTACGCTTAAAAAAAACAAAAAACGAAACGGTGCCAAAACGCTACCAAAAAAAAAAGCAAGCAATGAACACATGACAAAAACAACAAAAACATGGTAACAAAAAAAACAAGGAAGCTGCTTTGAAGGTCTCAGCTTTCAAATGAGGCGTTACAATGTTCTATCGGCTGTAAGCTCGAGTCCAGAAGCTTTTAGATTTGGGTAAAACTGGAGAAAATGTGCTTGGGGGGGTTACGAGGTTAAATATAATGAATTGTACATCAAGAAATATGTGATGTCACAAAGTATATTAGTCAAGCAACCTTTATGTGTCTTTTAATGGTCAAATGATGTTTGTTAAAGTAGGCGGAGCAAGTACTCTGTTCATTTTGAAGCTGTGCCTGTTTGAACATGATTGATTCTACAGAGTGAGAAGAGAAGACTTTCTGTCTCATGAATAACATGTACCTTGTGTTCATGTGAATAAACCTCACTTGCTACACTAAAAATGAAGAAATTATTATTCTTAAAAGTTCTCTTGAAGCTTTCTCACTTTCTCTCTCCATTATGTAACATGTAGGACTTTAGAATAACTTGTATATGGCTCATAAACCTCATAACACCGCTGATGTCCTCGTCCTATACACCTCCATAACCTTTCCCCATATATATGTAGCTACAGCTACATTTCTGCGCTCTTTGCTTTGGCACCGTTCCATTTAAATATATACTTCATAAACCCTATTACACCGTTCAGGCCCACACTGCTGCCTGCGCTTTCATCTGCTCTCATAAGCCCGAGTCAAGCTGTGAGCTGCTTCTTCATGATGTCGTTCAAAGTCCCCGGTACCTAACAACAACCTCATCCTCGAGTGAGAGCTACAGTGTAAGCTTCGTAATGAAAGGAAACCATACTGCATCATATTTACCGTCGCCCCATGACCTTTTCCTCTTGATTGTGCTTGGTCGGCTCGGGGAACGGGTGAATTGTGGCGTCCTTTTATTGGATACAGTAATGAGTAAGGGGTGGTCTGTCACTCACTGCAGTGGACGCTCGAAAAGGAGTTTGATGAATGCGCTGGAGATACACTGACCGGCTCTCATTAAGGCGCAAGAGATGAAAGTCGGGCTTTCATCTAGATATGTTTGTTACATTTTTTTTACAGCTAATTCAAAGGGGGAAAACAAACAGAGATCTAAAATAATAGGCTTACAGTACAGGAAGTTTTTGTACCCAAGCAATGAGTTCATAACATACTGAAAACATCACTTTATATCCCTGCAAAATAATAGATACACTAGCATTTTTATTTTCAATGTTGGCTAATTGATACCTGTCTTTTCATGGCTGTCTTCCCACTGCTATATAAAAATGTAAAGATCTCCAAATGTACATTGTAAACTCAACATTTGTGAAAGATAAACAGACCATGTGCTTTGTTGTGTGTTACAATGTAACACATTTTCACCCGCACAAACCAGGTCATTAAATCTGCTCAGTGGCCGTCCGCCTTGTTCACGTCTCACTATGAACCTCAGCTTAGACCAGCTTCTAATTAACTCAAGTGAACAAACGGATGTGGAGGGTCTGTGAGAGCTTGAACTGCATTTAGGCAACAGCTGAGAGATTTTACTCAACTACCTCCGGCTTGATAATGGAGTTGTTTTAGGCAGTGCAGCTTTGAACACTGTCCGTATCATTGGTCCTGCTGTGGCGCCGGGATCAAGGAGTGATAATCTTTGGGGTGTGCTGGAGAAGGCTTTGCACAGTGGTCGCACTCTCCCATCATCAATACAAGATCTCTGTAATAAAATAATGCAACACTGGATCTATTGATATTGCAGAAGCTTATTGAAATAAAGCCACAGCGAATGCTGCTGTAATCAAAGCTAAAGGCGGTCCAACCAAATAATAGTGTGTTTTTTATGGAAACCTTTTTTTGGTCACGCAGTGTACCTTTAACTCCCAAACAATCACTGTAAAACACTCCTTCTCTTATCCTCCTTACTTCCACTTCATTTACAGTAGTGTTAAACCTCCAGCGGCGACTCTCCTCCTCCACAGAACCATCCGCCTCATTTTGAGGACATCTCCTCCTCTTCAACCAACCAACTTTCACAAAAGTAAACTTTACGTTCATTGTGAACAAAAAACCTTCTGACTAAATGTCTAATGTCTTAATTGGATTGTTAGTTACTGGTAATCATGCTAATGAGCAAAGTCAGAGAAGGTCACTGTTAATCAGTGCTTTGTGCATATATTAACATCTCACAGCTACAACCTGAAGCATAGCTCACATTTTCACTATTTATCTTCTGTAGAAATGTCTATTTCTGTGTTTGTTTTTTCCTTTTGCTGTTTCCTTGTTGTTGTTTTTGTTCCTTGTTGTTCCCTTGTGTTTTTGTGTAATATGATTTCAATTGTATTGATTTTGGGGATGGGCACTTTTAAGCTTTTGCTTCAGCCCACTCCTTTTGAGCAGAGTGTTGCTGCTCAAATAAATAAATAAACTAAACTATTTCCATTCAACATAAAACGGTTGAAATAACTATAGTATATGTTTATTCAATAATATACTATTTATAACCAACGGTAAAAGCATTTTGATCACAGCCCATTCTTTCTTTAGAACGTCGGAGAGCTACTTATGCTT
This sequence comes from Neogobius melanostomus, assembly GCA_007210695.1. NCBI lineage: Eukaryota > Metazoa > Chordata > Actinopteri > Gobiiformes > Gobiidae > Neogobius > Neogobius melanostomus. Next base: position 15,654,379 of record VHKM01000009.1, on the reverse strand, counting down.
CAAAGACATTGGTGTCAAATGCGACTTGTTGGAGTTCACCAGGAAATTAGTAGCCAAGATAGTATTTCAAAGAAACATACTTGAATTTAGTCCTATACTTAACAATATTGACCCAACTGTTCTTAGATTGTGTTCAGCATGTGCAAAACATACAGGAAATGCATTTAAAATGTCAGTCATCAAGCGTATGTAGAGATATAGATTGTAGAAAGTGTTTGGCGAGCTACTTAGAAAGAGCTACTGGTAGATAACATTTCCTTCTTGTCAAAATGGTCATTGGAGAGGTGGTTTCTTGCTAAGACACAGAGAGGATGAGGGCACACCACTGTGGACTGTTATGGGGCATTCGGGCAGTGCAGAAGCTCTCAGCAACTGCCTTGAGTTGTCGGGTCTTCGGTACCACCCCCTGAGCCAGCGCAGCTTCCACCTCAGCGAGCGTCTCCAGGGCGTGTGCTAAAGCCAGAGGGGAGAGGACTGGAGTGGACTACAAAAGACTATCTCACTGCAAGTTCATGCCCTGGTAACCGCACTGTCTTAGCGCACTCTTTAATTGGCCCGCTGCACATTTGACTTCAGAGAGCGGTGTGGGTGTCAAAACAAGCGACCAAACTGCATTCATCTGCGGTCGCTGCCCGAAGAGGAGAGTAAAAAGATCCTATTAACAGAGCTTCCTTCCTTGCCCGACGATCCTATGTGATCCTGGATTTGAACCCTGGACCTGTGCGCGACCCACATTGTGCCGTTGTGCTTCCCTCGGAGCTGATCGCTTATTCATCCTGTGTGAGCGCTGACAAAGAGGGGAAATATCTTACCCAAGGACACTTTATTGTAACACATTGGTGCAGGATTTGAACCAACAACCTTCAGGATAGTACATAATGGCTCACCATATACAGCCAACCCGAAACTAACTTGGAACAATTTGTTCTAGAAGTATAAGCAGTGATGGTGGTTCAATGAATGAGAACACCCCATAAAACCCTACATTTAAATCCACACACCTGCTTTGTTGAGAAAGGAGTTAAAGGAGAAGTAATTATGCAAAATTGATTTTTTTTTTTAACCAAAGACGTCCCTGGAGTTGTATTTCACAAAATGCATGCAGTTGTGAGTGCTTGGTTAATTCTGTTTAAATTAGCTGTTTCTTCTTCTACGGTGTCAGCGCCATGTTCTGTATTTCCTGGATACAACTGCGTCATTGTTAAAACACAAAACTTTTTAAAGCCCTGAATCCAACATTATCATCATCTATCAAGACAGGTGCTAGTGAGTGCAAGCTGTAAGTAGCATGGAGTTATTTGTGGACATGTTGCATTTACCAATTGAAATTTCCCTTCTTATAGTCTGACATGTACGTACATAAGAGAAGGCTGTGTGACTAAAACATGTGTAAATGACTCTACTGTTTATCCACGATTGCACGTGCTACTTGTTTTGCACATGAGTGCTTGGTAAATGAACCCCAAAATGTGTTTATCGCGCTGTGCTGAAGCTGTAAACTGTGCCGCAAATCAAAAGTGAAAGATACTAGCACCTGCATTTCATTCTTATTACTTCATTCTCACAGAAACATTTTAAATTATAAAATGTAGTCGATTATGATGAGGCACCCAAAATATTGTTTTAAGTCCCTTGGACTATGGCTGCACGATTTAGAAAAAAAACCTTTTTTGCGATTTTTCTGAAAGATATAGCGATTCGATTTGGATTTTTAATATAGCATTGTTTTATTTGTCATGCAAGTGAGCTGCAGATATACTTCTAAACCTGGTGTTAAACAGCAGTTTTACATTTCAGCTTCATGCAGCAGATATGCAAAAAGGCATTGTAGGGTGTTGTCTGAAAAATCCTTCGTTTTAATCTTTAATAAGCGCGCTCTCACACTCTTTCTTCCTCCCTATTTAGCTACATAAATGCATTCTCCGAATCACACGCTGCAAAACGCTGTTATATGAAAATCTGCCTCATATTTCCGTCAATAACCTGCAGTAAAGATGTTACACTTAGACGCAGCTTAATGCAATGAGACGCGTACGACGACCACCCACTCTACGATGAAATGATATTTCCTTGACACAACCCTGCAGGTAGCAAAACACTGTTGTTTGTTGCTAGCGGCGAGTAGTTTGTTTGCTGCTACTGCAGTGCATACAAACTCTTCTGCAGTGATTTCTGATTGGCCAGCAGCCAAAGGAATCGAGGCTCGATAATTTTGATTGGCGAACATGTTTTCCCTCAAACGGCGGAGGCGCAAAGCAGAAAAAACAACAAAAACCTCAGCCCAAAGAGGTGAGGTTATCGCAGTAGCTAAAACCTCAATTTCAATTTGATAAAGGTTAATCGTGCAGCCTTACCATAGACCCTTGCTTTTGTTTTAATGAGTAAAAATGCGCTATACCTCAAGTAAATAAAATGGGTATCCTTATCCTAGCTGTAACTTTAAACATCCAACTCTATTTTCTCTATTTTATTGAGTTAAAACAACCTAGTTCAGATGACTACTTTTTAAAAACCTTTTGTCACGATCATTTTTCTCTCATTGTCTCAGTGACTAAATATTCAACAATATTTTTGGAAACTTGTTTTTACCCCCCCAAACAAACTTAAGAGCTGCATGTCGGTATGGATGAGTGGTGGCCCCGTTGGGACAAAATGGGCACAGAACTGTTCAATACGTACGGCAGGTGAATTTAAATAAACATCTCTCTGGTGGTTGTAAAAAATTCAATAGTGCAGGGCTGCAAATCTCCTACTAAGCCCTGTGACCACTTTGTTGTTTATTTATACCAAAGTCTGGCCGAGTTAAACCACACCAACAGCCCTTACATGTCGATCCTTTTCATGTTCTAAGACCTGACTCAAAAGACATTTTTTCATATCCACCAGCCTCGCTGCAGAGGGAATACAATTTATTGATTTGCTGTCAAGCATGGATCAGCACGGGCCTATGAGGAGGCTCGCTACACGGGAGCAGAGCGAGAGGAGCGCAAATAAAGCGGCAAATGATGATGTGCACTGTTAAAAACACTGGATTTGACCCGGCGTCGAGTACAGCGGGGGGCTAAAGAAGTAGTCCTGGTACAAATCTGCTGCGGCGCGTTGACTTGGCTTGACTTTCAGACAGCCGAGGGAGCAGTGATGGATGTATGTTAAGATCCGATGTGCTAAAGATGTGGGCCAGGTGAAGGAAAACATGAAAAGATATTGTCGATGGCGCTGGTGAGCAGACTTTGGATAGAAAAATCTATACGGTACTCTACGGTTTGCCTACAAATGGATCACAATACGCAGGACTAACCAACGTGTTGTTAACCATGTCTGACCAGGTTTAAATCAAAAGAGTGAAACCAAAAATATCAGTCCCTGTAATGTTAAAAGACATTTCTGATGCAGTATTTGAAGGGTGGCTGAAAATCGGATACATTTTCGACAGATACAGACGGCGTCTCTGGAATCGCCCATATGTGGTCATGTTTGAAGCAGTTGAGGGGAAAAACAAACTTTCTATAATGACCCCAAAACTGATTGAACAAATGCTGAATTATGAATATTATGAATATAGTTTTCTATCCAACAAAGATACAAAGACATGGAGAGGAGCAAAGTAGTTCCACAGCGCATAATTACATAAATAACAGAGAATGCTAACATGATGCTTCATGTGTTCGCTGTTCACCTGCTGCTTATTCTGGGCGTCTCCAAAGTGCGAGCCTGTACGCATGTATTCCTGCTGGATTGATATTATCTGCTTTTGAAGAGTCCATGATAAAAAATAAAAACTCATAATCTTCGGACAAACATCCAGCAGCGCCAATCACAGTTTCCTGCTAGTTTAAGCCCCAGATACGCGCAGGGCTGACATGTAGCCTGGTGAGACCAGAATGATTCCCCTCTGTATTTTTTTTTTTTATTATACATCGGGGATCAGTCTGGACTCCCCGCCCCGGTGGCAGTATTCGCAAAATCAAATAGTTCCCGTGCAATCAGATTAGTTTATTTGCGTCACGTGTTGTTCATGAACAACGTCACTCACGGGATGCGGAAGACCCTCAATAACAATCTACGAACGGGAGAGAGAGGGAGAAAGAGTATGTCTCTAATCGACGGTAAATGACCAAAAACACATCGACAGTAGGTGAGTTTCGTGATCCATAATCCTGCGTGAATATTAATGCAAAACCGCTAATAACACCGCATCAACGGCAGACGCCCGCCCTTTGCTGATTGGTTTACTCCGCTTCCTGTTTGCTTGTGTATCTACCGCTGTGGGAAATGCAATCGACGCAGCGGTGACCAGACTCAATCGCTGGTACAGCGGTGAGTCTAGATTTTTCCAGGCTAGCTGACATGCTCCTCGGACCAGTGCGTGGAGACCGCTGGATAAGCGCATGGGGGGCTTGGAGGTTTTTTTGTGCACGTAGTTAGTTAGTTATTATTTAAAAGACAACGGACAGGTACATTAAAAAGATGGCTGCCCCAGATTTAGCACAATGCTAATTTCCATCTGTAGACACGATTAAATAAGGCAACTGATACAAATCAGGCAGTAATCTATCTATAGCAGACCTGGGCAAATTACGGCCCGCGGGCCACATACGGCGCGAGATGATTCAAACCGGCCCACGACTTGTAGGGCATAAATTCCTGAGTGTCAAAAAAAAAAAAGGCTAAATACAGAAAATTATAGTCCTACTAAATACCAGTATCAGATATTCAAAATACACAATTTCGTGTAATGTACAATAGGATAAAGTTGCAGAGTTATTGTTGGTGCGGCCCTCTGACTCAATTTAGGCTTCTTATGTGGCCCCTTATGAAAATTAATTGCCCACCCCTGATCTATAGGCTATTTCTTTAAAGCCAAGAGGATTGGTTTGCTATAATAATATTTTTTTTTTTTAAATTAAAATTTATTGTTTGTAAATTCTATGATCAGCCCACCCCCCCCCACTATTGTGAAATCTACACAGCAGTAGCAGTTTTACGCGGACTGTGCTTGCGCAGTAAACTAATTTGCACATTTGCGACACTAATAGTTAGGGCTGAAACCACTAATCGATTAATCAACAACTAATTTATTTTTTAAATAGTTGTCAACTATTTCAATAATCCATTAATTGTTTTCTAGTAAACACAACTTAAATAGAGCAAAACTGACCTGATTTTTTTTTTTTTTTTTTTTTTTTTTTTTAATGGAAATCTACTTTGTTTTCAAGTTAGGGTATGCAGTGTTTTGTACATTGAAAATTTCATTGATAACTGTCTGTGTCTCATCCAATCAGAAGTCGGAATTGGCACTAAGAACCTCCAAAAACACTCACTTTGCATTTACTCCATCAAATGTCCTCACACGGCGCCACTTTAGCTTTATGTGATAAAAAATGTATTACATTTTTAATACACATTCACTGCCAAGCGAATAATCGATTAATCGTAAAAAAGTATCGGTAGATTAATCGATTACCAAAATAATCGTTAGTTGCAGCCCAACTAATAATAACACAGTTTCTAATAGTAAATCAGGTGCAACTTGCTAATTTTAAGTACTACTCGCAATTTAGCATCTGGCTTTAGTCAATGAGAGTTTAAAAGCACGACGCTCAGCTATGTGCCAACTCATGGACATAAACACACATGGTTAAAATTGAAGATGTGTCTAAAACGTTATAGACTGAAAAGTTATAAAATAATTTTGTCGTATTGACTGTTTTGTTTTTTCTTGTAAAATACCAATGGTGGGTACTTAGCAAATAGCTGATTAGCCGGCGTTGTGCTTTTACACTCTAAAAATCGATGCTAAAAATCAATGACTGAATGAGGACTGTTGCGCTCTATTCCATTGTAACCAGGGGCAACTGTGTTTGGTTGGTGTTAGAACGAGTCCGAATGACCAAGACACATTTAGTTAGAAGGGTATATCATCACGTTTGAGTAAGACTAATGAGTGAACAACATAGATTATCTCCCTAATGTAATATTGTTTTTTTTTTTTTGCAGTGGAGGAGTGTGGGCTGTTTGCTCAGGGATAATATTATGTGAGAAGATTTGAACAGACTACCCTCCAGTCAAAGAACAAGTGCTTACTTACCACTGCTGAATAATGCAGGACAACTTTGAGACAACATAAATGGATATAAGATCCCTATATATCCTTATCTTTTGCAGTTCTTGTCCTTGTTAAGATAAGTTTAATGAGGGAACTAAAAAACTTGCCACTAGATCAAATAGTGTGGCTTTTGTAGCAGCATCTATGGCTCAATTCTTATACAAAAAATCTGTGTTGTGAATGACAACTTTTTAAATACAAGGCCATCGTGCGTTTCTTTTTATGCATGTGACAAAAAGAAGCCTCTGGATAATTGACCTGGTGGAGAGGCACCAAAAACATGTGAAATACATTATTTTAGAAGCTTTTTGATGGGTTTGCTGCTGATACCTGGCAACCATGCATTAGTTCCTTTTATTCTTTTCAAGGTCCCCCCCCCCCACTCTTGACTGCTGTGACCCAGCACCTCGGTATACAATTCTCCACTATACCGCGCATTCCTCTTCCCATAAACTCCCTTTATTCCTGATCTGCCTAACCATCTCTTCTCTCCTCATCGATCGGCAACTCCGCATCCCAGAATCGCTCCGTTTAAAGTGAGTGGCAGGTAGAGCAATGACGGAGGAGCACAAATCAATGCAGCTACATTTGGCAGTCAGAGCTCTCCTTCTAACCTTTCCTCATGCTCACCAGAGGGTCAAATCCAATCCCTGTCATCAGCTGCTCCCCCGCTCCGGGAATGATCGGATCCTTGCTTTCAACCGTCACGCGCAAAGTCAACACAGCGAGCCTGATGCTGCAGCATATTGTGATACTAGGTGAAGTGAGATTATGATGCCATTGAGTATTAGGTTATAGACGAAAGCTAATATTTGTTAAAGAGGGGGTATTATGCTTTTTTCAATCACATAGCACCAGTCTATAGCATACTACAATGATGACGTAACCTTCTGTTGGTCTGTATATGCTGTAAATTAAAATAACTGCCTTGAATAAAATTGCTCTCTCAAAATGGCTGTACTGAACGTCTTGAAATAGGCTTCTGTCTCTTTAAGAAGCTTTCCGACACGCCCCCTTCAGCACACTGCTGTGGCATCTAAACAACAACACTGTGCGGGGAGGGGCCTCTGCTGAGCTGAGGAGCAGTGGTTGGTGGCTTGGCTGGTGACGAAAGGTCCAGAGGCGTCTCCAGAGGTGGGGGCGTTCCTAGGAGGACTGAGCATAGCTGCACCTAAAATGGCTGCCGTCTAAGTTTTTACTGATTACTCAAAAATATGTGAATGAGCCAAGGCAACACTCCAGGCATGTGTTTAATGAGGGAATGACATAATAACATGATATAAAGCTGAAAAGTCGATTTACATAATACCCCCCAACAGTAGTGATTTTGTGTCACGTTGACTGGGATTAAATGGCGTCAGCATGACTTGAGTCTGTAACCATCTTTTGAAAGGGCAATACTGTAACTGTATTATAAGCAGTATCAGAGGTCAGTATCATCAGAACCGGAGGCCAAATTTGGGCCCCCCCCATCTTGTATCCTCGGGTTCCCCAGATGATTGGAAGAAAATTGCGCATAACAGTTCTGAACTCCTGTTAAAGCACTCCAAAAAGTCTGAGAAGATGGCAGGGCTGGACTGGCAGGAAAAATCGACCCGGGACTTTTGGGTCAAGACCGGCCCTTTTTAAAAAATCAGTCATTTTTACTGCAGTAGTCGAGGCCATTAGCAATACAATAAGCCCTTGTACAAAAACAGTGTGGGCGAAGCTACAAGACAGAGGACAGTAGCTGCATGTTGTTTGTGCCGAATTCAAGCTAACGCCTCATAGCACTCACCATTTTCCTCTTATTGTTTACAACTTGTTGCAGCACTTGTAAAACAAACTTAAAACGTTCGCTTTATCAATGAGGTTCCTCTCGCGAAAACCAACCAAATGATTACACTGTAGATTTGGGTGAAGAAATGGTCAAACTCACCACGGAGTTAGGGAGGTGTAGAGTGAGAAGAAGTCCCAAAAAGGCAAAAACACTGTAAATCCTTTCAATGGAAACTAGCAGCTATTTCCAAACTGCGCACCTGACAACTCCCAACATGCACTTCTTTGCTCTGTCTAAAATGTATACATATAGAGCCCTGGGTGGGTTCCAAAGGGTGTTACAATAGATTCAATAAATGAGTTGCGCAATTCCATCCAAACAATGGTCTGAACATTAGTAGATCTTGCAGTTTCTAAAGTGGGCCGGTGTGCTATGCTGTAATATGGTCCTGATCACTCTTCTAGTCTGACCGTCTCTAACTCCCGGTGCTCCCGATGTCCAGTCCAGCCCTGGAAGGTCAGTTTCTTTAGAGATATCCTGCAGGAGGACTCCCTAGACGTCCCGGTGTTTCTGTTGTGTCCTTGGGCAAAGCAATTCACCCACCTTGCCTCCAGTGTCCGCGCACATTGGTGTGTGAATAAGTGAGAAGTTCCTTGATTTAAAGCCCTTTGAGTTCCTAAGGTGGGTGGAAAAGCACTATGTAAATTGAGACCATTAACGGCTTTAAATGGAAAATGCTGCTTGGAAACTGTTCCCATAGTTGTGAGCATGCACCGCAACGGCATTCAGCTCCACTCGACATGCAGCTTGTTTTGACGTTACACCGGGACAGAACTGCTGTTTGTACAGAGCAAAGCTTGAGTTTGCACCATACTGGAGAAACTACTAGAGGCTAACACATAGTATTGATCCTGAGGGGAAGTTCGTTCTCTGCATTTGGCTGATAATCATAATCACCTAGCTGGCGGATTAGCCGATTGTGCATGTTGTGGGTGATGGGAGAAACCGGTGCACCTGGAGGAAAACCATCCAGACACGGGAGAGCATGTAAACCCCACACAGAAAAGCCCGCACGGTCCGGGCATTGAATCCGGGACATTCTCGCCGTGACTTGCATTTTAGAATATCCAACAGTTTTAGGAGTTCCTAGTTCAAAAATACTGCAGGAATGTATGGTTTGAGAAAGCTGTGTCATAATAATAATAATAATAATGTATTAGTTTTATATAGCGCTTTTCCAGACGCTCAAAGTCGCATTTTTACAATTTGGTGCATTATTCATTCACTCCATACTCGGTGACAATCATCGCATGTCACAGTAAAAGAAGATCTAAATTGTGGCCATACCGCCTTTGCTCTGCCCGATCCCGTCAGACCTTGGAAGCTAAGCAGGGAAGGGCCTGGTCGGTACTTGGATGGAAACTGTTTGGTAACACCAGGAAGCTTAGCGAATGTAGTGAGTGAGTGAGTGGTTGGTCGGAGGGGCTGATGGTGCAGACTGGTTGCCTTGCTTCTGTCAGTCTACCCGAGGGCAGCTGTGGCTACAATAGTAGCTTACCACCACCAAGTATGGAGTGAATGAATAGTGCAATGTAAAGCGTCTTTGAGTGTCCAGAAAAGTGCAATATAAAACCGATGCATTATTATTATTATTATTATATATTATTATTAAATTGATTTAAAAAAAACAAAAAAAACAAGCTAATTTATTATACGTTTCCATGAATCAGATTTCAGGCCTCATTTTGAGTACTAGAAGATGGATTAAAGGAGATAGATGAATCAGATTCATTAGATAGTGATAAGCATGTCATCAGAAGGTTCATAAAGGGAATTAATATTAATCCGTGGAGGATCGTGTTAGCTCTGCCACGACGATATTTACATTGTCTGTCTTCATAATTCAAGTAATAACTCTAATAATAAACCATGCCTCCTTAGCGCTTATTTAGAGTTAAATTTGAGATAAGGTCAATGAAAAACAACATGATAGGCTAATTGCTAACGTGGCAATAGAATTAAATAGGTCATCCATATGCAGTAGAAATAAAACAATTAAAACCTGCTTGTACCCCTTCACAAACCCTTTCAAGCTCATTTATTTAGTGCTCCATAAATGACTGGCAACCCCCCCCCCACACGTTATGAACAACTATGCCATTAAAGACTAACCCGACAGGGAGAGTGACCTTTGCGGGGGTTGTGCCTCCTTTAAGATCCAAAGACTGTGTTACTAAGCCTATGTGATTAATTACGAACAGGCCCCAGAGCCACGCGGGCTGCCACAGATGACAGCCCGCGTGATAACGTTTCTTATCGCTGACCTCCATCCTCCCCCCCCTTTATCATGGCGCACACGGCACTCATTTGGAACCTGCTTATTGAAGGCGCTAATGGAGCTATTGTGGAAAAAAAAAATTTGGAACTGTTTTGATGTTTTAAAACGTCAGAACCCATCCACCACCCACCGATGGTGTCTACAAAGCAATGGTAAGCAATGCATCAGGACGTGTGCATGGAAAATTAGAAATTCAATGGAAGTTGGTGGAAATTATTTTTTGACTGACAGAGTGTGAAAATAGCCAGACAGAGGTGAGGGATTACTCACGCTGTTTGCTTTTGGTGATAAGATGATTTTGAATATGGTTGGCTTGCTTGGAACATAGAAAATAAACCAAATATGTCCGGTGTAACAAGTTGTACGAGTACATAAATGGCAACATGAGACGACCCAGATCTCGCCTGCTCATCAGCGACTGTGGCAATAGGGTGTTCTGTTTAAAAATGACATTACGTTCCTTCCTTGATTGTAACAGACACTCGACATTTAAGTATAAATTCAACTAGAGCCCTGTCCGTGTGTTGTGTGACTGATGATTTATTCCTCTCTTTTTTTTAATATACTATATATCATGGAAGAAATCAAATTGATCCGACACACTCCCAGACTACTCGGTGATGCAGCAAGGAGTCTGGCTGTATCGGGGTAATTATAAAAAAAGAAAAATATTTTGTATTTTTCATGCTGAGCCCTACTGGCTGGAGGTAGTGCCTGCTTCTGCTGGAATATCAGATACTCGCAATGGTGATGAATGCCGAATGTCTGAAATAACAAATATAATATCATAAGTGAGAGGGAAGTGTATTTTTGTGGCCATACCGTGTTTGCTATGCTCGATCCCGTCAGACCTCGGAAGCTAAGCAGGGAAGGGCCTGGTCGGTACTTGGATGGGAGACTGTTTAGTAACACCAGGAAGCCGAGTGGAGTGAGGTGAGTGGAGTGAGGTGAGTGGAGTGAGGTGAGTGGAGTGAGGTGAGTGGAGTGAGGTGAGTGGAGTGAGGTGAGTGGAGTGAGGTGAGTGGAGTGAGGTGAGTGGAGTGAGGTGAGTGGAGTGAGGTGAGTGGAGTGAGGTGAGTGGAGTGAGGTGAGTGGAGTGAGGTGAGTGGAGTGAGTGAGGTGAGTGGAGTGAGGTGAGTGGAGTGAGGTGAGTGGAGTGAGGTGAGTGGAGTGAGGTGAGTGGAGTGAGGTGAGTGGAGTGAGGTGAGTGGAGTGAGGTGAGTGGAGTGAGGTGAGTGGAGTGAGGTGAGTGGAGTGAGGTGAGTGGAGTGAGGTGAGTGGAGTGAGGTGAGTGGAGTGAGGTGAGGTGAGTGAGGTGAGGTGAGTGAGGTGAGGTGAGTGAGGTGAGGTGAGTGAGGTGAGTGAGTGAGGTGAGGTGAGTGAGGTGAGGTGAGGTGAGTGAGGTGAGGTGAGTGAGGTGAGGTGAGTGAGGTGGGAGTGAGTGATGGCGCAGACTCGCTTCCGTCAGTCTACCCCAGGGTAGCTGTGGCTACAACAGTAGCTTACCACCACCAAGTATGGAGTGAGTGAATACCAAGTATGGAGTGAATGAATAGTGCAATGTAAAGCGTCTTTGAGTGTCCAAAAGAAGCGCTATATAAATTATTGTGAAACATTTTGAGGTACAGGAGAATTATGAAAACTTTTGACTGAATGCAAGTTATACTTTCACTCTATAAAGAATAACAGAAAATGCAGGCTTTTCCCCACAATAGCAGCACATATGGTCTCCAGACATTTCCGACAAGGCATGAAATGAAGAGGCAAAAGTACGGCCTTAATTAATTCCCATTACAATAGTGATCAAAACAAGAGACAAGGCCCCAAAGTGAAAAAGTAAATGAGAAATTAAAGCAATACACTGACTGAAATGGACGCATCTGGAGGCCTTATAAATAATGTCGGCGTCTCGGTGGGATTGTGCGCAGTGACAGGCGAGGCAGGGAAGTGGCCGAAGCCATAGGCAGCCAGTAGCCATAACAATAGGGAATAGGGCACATGAAGGTTGCATGTAATTACACCTACCCCCGGCCTAATTTGGTCGGCCTTAAGTGCTACTGCGCCTGTGAGCGTGTGTGAACTCTATCCCCGCAGACAAGAGGGTCACGGACATGAGTCACCATCAGGAGGAATGTATATACAATCGAGGTTTCTCTGCTGCAGCAGTCTGTCACTTTTGTTTACGTTTTGCAATTAATTTGTATATTGCCTCAATATATAAATTAAGCATCTTGGATCAGTATAAATAATGTTTTAACCATATATAGTATTTAAATGCCAAAAAGAAAACCTGTTCTGGTACATATGTGGAATGAAAACGTGTGTGTGCATTAGGTAACAGATACTGGATATCTTGACAGTGGCATGTGCTAATCATGCTGTATCTTTTCAGCCTGTGAGCTGGTTATTGTAAAAGGCTGTGCACCCTCCAGAGATGGCAGAATTACAAACAAAGCTTAGTGCAACCAAGAGGAAGAGGCCAGCAGCAAAAACGATAGAAAAAAAAAAGACTCTAAAAAGAGGCCCTCCTGAAAATCAATGTCAGACATCAATGTCAAGGGCACTCTATATTAAGGACATTTTTTACCACTTACCTTGCTGGAGGAGAAGTCTTAACCAGTCTTAGAAGTCAGGCATGGGACACACTACTAGGATAAATGAAAAAAAAAATCTTCAGATTTTAATACGTGAAACCAATACAAAACTCTCACACTCGTATGAAGCCACAAACCAAACGATTAGGACAAGTGTGAGACATGATGATAGACCACACTTCCTGTTTTTGGGGTTATTTGCGTCACGTACGGCTTGAGAGCCCCAAACGAGTAGTACGTGATTGGACATGAGGTCAGGATCCAAATAAAAATAAGGGATTCTAGAATGGAAACTGTTCTTTTATGCACTCTTATATGCAGCTAGAGGGCCACGAATAAACCTATGCGCGTGAAAACAGGCTGGATGCGGAAGTGTGAGGCGGAGAGCACTGGATGTGAGCGGAGGGGAGCGAAGGTGGCTCGGGTGGCCTGATTGGTTGCTGCCACCGTACCATCAGCCAAAATCACAAGCAGCAATCATGAGGATCAAACTTTTCATTAAGGATTTGACCCTTAAAGCAATACTAAGTAACTTATTTACCTTAATAAATCATTTTCGTAGTCCGTCTTGGGGTAATAAAAGTGTTAATGTGATGATTGGGGTCTTTCATCTCCCCCTGGTGTCTCTGGCCAGAAAACCTCAATTGCAACTTTGCCTGCACCGGGTCGGAGCCACCAATACACACTAATGGAATCACGAAGAAGCTAACAGGTAAAGCTAACTGCGGGCTAGTGCCACTTTAACAGTATTTACAGCCAAGTTTGAGTGAAAAAAAAGATCTCTATTGTGTAATTGGATGTACAATATCCCTCTCTCCCTTTGTCTTTTCTGTCAGCGTAGTATTTACTCTCACGGACGGGTAATAAGTAAAAAAACGCAACATGCTACAACACCTGCAGTGGCGCTTATGGCCTCTAGGGCATGAGTTACTTGGTACTGCTTTAATGAAGTGAGAAGAGACATTTAGCAAATCGTCAGTGCCGCTGATGATATAACAGTGCCCTGCTATGTTATAAAATGTTTGGTAATTGTGATTGCCGCTTGCAATTTAAGTTGATTGATTCTACAAATAGTCGAAACACAATCGCAGTGACACCACACACATGAGGAGTGCCGTGACAAATTATCACTTTGTTTATCACATGCCCAAACTCGGGGAGGGGCAAATCAGGCTCACAATTGGGTTAAAACGTCTCTGGTGTGTCTCCGGCTTTCGGATCAACATTGGACTGGATGTTTCCTCTAATTAGCTTACATTGTATTAGTCACTTCTTAGCTGCAAGTATAAAGGCATCTGATCATGAGGAACTGAGGATGTTGTAAGGTCATCTTATCTTTTGTGTTATGTGCTGTATATGTAATTTGTTAATTCAATCTTGATAATGCAGAGTTCAAGTGACACAGTGGCTTTATATTTTGTGTTGGCTACACAGCAGAAGATGTACCAAAACTCATCCCACTCCAAAAGATGCAATCTTTTGACTTTAAGAGCACGCAGAATGAAGGAGATTACATTTCCAGTGATTTTTTTTTAGTGTGGAGGCGTGTCTTTCAACACCTACTAGACCCCAGTGGCCATTATTAGAGCCAGCCTGATAGTTTTATCTCATCAGCCACTTGAGTTTATGGCTGCCAAGACAGTGCCGCATTGTGATGCTCCAATTTGACTTATCCGCCTTATCTCTTGTAGCAGAACACAAAAAAAGCTTAGCATCATATTGTTTGTTTTTCCTGAATAACCCCAGTGTGGCTTGAATTATACAACAAAGCAGAGATAAGAGCCGAGCAATCAGATAGATAAGTTTACAAGAGAAATTGTTTCGATCTCTCTCCAAAGTATGAACGTACATATAACTTTAATCAGAAAAGTACACTAGATCTCGAGTATCAACACTTTCATTACAATTCTGATTATAGGTTGGACAAATTTCCCAAGTGAGCGTTTCCTTACTTTGTAAAGGCCTTATACTGTATGTGATATCTCCCATTCTCAAACACCAAAGGGATAGGCTGAATTTAGGGCAGGACACTGCAGGTGAATAAGAAAAATAAATACAAATAAATAGTAGTCTTGGTGAGTCTCCGCATGGTCTACGCGGTCTCAAGCTGCTTTGCGAACACTCCATACGACTCTTTGAGATCTCCTTGGTATCAGAGACAGGTCTCGGAGACATTGCAGGGACATCACAGAAACGTCTCACAGGTTGAGGACAACAAATAGTATTTGCAACATTGCCACAGCTGCTTGAGACTGTGTAGACCTCTCTGAGACCTCTTGGAGACCAACTCCACTGAAAGAACCTGTTTGTTTTCACCGAGACTACTGCAAGACTCGCCTTATCTCCAGGGGACATCTCAGAGACATTTCCTTACCAGCGGAAACTCGAGTCTCCAACTAGCCCCAGGCCGGTGAGATAGACACTTAGGGGAGAAAACTAACTAAAACTTGCACGTTTTACATCCTTCAGTGGGTGACGGGGCGCAGTTGGTACTGTAGAGCGGGTTGTCGTGGGTTCGAATCCCAGCTCCCGCAAATGCACACTGTCACTGTGTCCTTGGGCAAGACACTTCACCCTACTTGCCTCCAGTGTCTGTGTACATTGGTGTATGAATGAGAGAGTGAATGGGTGACTGGTTCCTTACTGTAAAGCGCTTTGGGCCTAATAAAGGTAGAAAAGCGCTATATAAGTTGAGTCCATTTACCATTCAGTGGTTAATGTATGTGTGACTGTGATGCCTTGGTTGAGATTTCCACTCTGCTGAAACCTTCAGCAGAAAATAACTAAGGGGATACTTGAAGCTGAAATATGTCAGACACATCGGCATAATTCACTGGCACAACATGGACACTAGAGTACATGCTGCATCTCATTATGTTTGAAGAGTAAACTTTTACACTTTCAGGTTGGTTAAAACTTTCCACCCACAACATTGAAGTTCCCCTTATTATTTTTAAATCGACTGTTTTCCGATACTGTCACCACAGAGAAATGGCGGCGGCTCCTTCATTTAATCATACTCAAATTATTCCAAGGTGACATTACGGGCCCGCGTTCTACATGTTACTGTTTTCCTCCCTCGCGCAGCTTCCATTTTTCATTGTCATTTTAAACTGTCACCCTTTGTCCCTCTTCTCGCTGTGCCCTTGATACGCGTACGCACCGCTTCCGTATGCCATTATTACTGCGCAAGGCAACAATAACAAAACGGAGGGGAAAAAGTCGAGCTAATGATGTCGTTGCTAATTAAAATTCCATAAATATGTTGCTAGCTCGGTGCTATAATGGATGGCGTGTGTATGGTGTACCCACGCAATCAGAAGAGACATCAAGGCATGACACAGCGTATGATACGTTATGTTTATCTGCTAATTACATGCAGAGGACATACTTCAGCATTCGTTCAAGCTTCCTGGCTGTCCAGATAATGGCAGGGGCTATTTCACAGGACAAATTCTGAATCCACACGAGCCTCCAATTCCCTCTTTTTTTTTTCTTCTTTTTTTTGTACCACAGCACACTTTATCTCTCCCACAACCCTCCTGCCTGGGCTTTCATTTAATGCAGGTAATTCTCCATGCAACACACTCTCGAAGGCGTATCGGTAAATGTAATGCGTTTCTTTGTCCCTCAACCAGCCCATTTCTTTTTCTTTCTTTCTCAGAGAGGCATCAGCATTCATTCAGCAAATATTGCGGTTTTGAAAATATCCAGGTTTTTCCAATGCTGTGGAAAAACTAAATAATGGGTTAACTGGCGACAGAACTATCACGCAGTATATCGCGCCATAGAATCCACGCAGAACTTATTTATCTCAAGTTGAATTAAGGTACCGATGTTGAACAAAGCGAATCTTGCTCTGTTCTTAGTATTTGCCTGTTCAAACCCAAATGCACATCATAATGGACATAGCAATTTCCGACAGAGAACATTTACAGGCAGAATAAGCCTGTAAATGATCTCTTTAAGGATAAAGTGTCATTTTCTCTAATAGCTATAGTACTAAGCTGGTCTGATGACTCATCACAGGACACATCATTTTAAAACCCAGCTCTGTGACAGTTTTTGATGATCTGATTTGAAAGTTGAGAATAGAAATGTGCTTCCTTCAAGGCAACTGTTAAAGCATTTACCATCAAAACCAAGTCACATAGGAGAGAGTGAATAAGGTTACTCCTAACTTTCCCAATATCCAGTTTATCCGCAAATTTCACAACTTTTCACAAATGTCTGCTTTTACAAATTACTAAAGGAGAACTAAACCAATTAAATTCTACATGAATAGCGTGTACAAGGCCCTAACATATTGAGTAAACGCTACACCTACACCTATAGAAGAAACTTGTGATGATTCTTGGACTCACCAGTCTTTGTAAACAGCACCATCTTGTCTCTAACAGATTGCCGGACACAACAGTATGCCTTACCAGTAACATCAACAAGTAAGTTAACAGTAAGAGTTTGTTACACTTCCAAGCCCTGGTCATTCAGGATGTTCAGGTCGTCAGCTGGTCTCCGTCTTTGGGCAAATAGCGTTGCTGGACCTAAACCTGAGCAACTGCAGGAACCCCAGATCAGTTAGTTAAATCCAAGTGGTGACTTTTTCTCTTTTTCTTTGGTGAGGCAGTGTACTTTTTATAATCTACAGATGTTCTTTCAGACGAAGCTAACCTTCTTAAATGGAGGCGATGACATACTGTATGGTTCTTAATAACGGTCTCCACTTGGCACCATTGCAGTTACTTTACCATATATACCTACACGCAAAGGCGTCTTATTAGAAGGCCAGAGAAACATCCATGTGCTCTCTTTACTGATGATGACATGTAATGGTTTTTAATTAGGCTACAGCTTCTGAGAACATGGAGCGTTTGGATTTCCGCATAACAAATTACTTAAACTGAATTCGTTGATTCTTGAAAGGCAAAAGAGTGCGTCTGATTCCGAGAAATAGTTCAAGGATATGTCACACATGAACAAAACCCCCCCCCAAAAAACAGCTTTCAAATGCAACTTCCAAATGCACGGGGGGAAAAAAGGAGCAATCTTTGCCCTGTCACATGATCAGATGGTGGCACGGATAGATGAATTCAATTAATTTCCAACAGATTTGTGAAGGAAAACATTACTCCATCTGTGGAAAAACAAACAAAACAAAACAAAAAAGCAGATGGCCTTTGCAAATGGGTGATTATCCTAAACACTGCTCATAATCCACAATAGACGACCTCAAGAGGTGAAGCCTGATGGTTTTGCTGAGGCCTTCACAGTCTCCCGACCTGAACGTCATTGAAGATCTATGGAGGGACCTCCAAAGAGCAGTGTGTGCAAGACAACCCAGACATCTCTATGTTCTGGAAGACTTTTGTAAGAAAGAATGGACAAAAAACATCCCTCAAACTCGAATTGTAAGCCTCATTGTCCACATAATAGACATTTTGATCCGGGGTGCCTAAGCATTCGCCACTGTATTTACACTTTATAAAGAGATTCCCAACCCTTGTACTCAAAAAACCTGCTAAAGCCAAATTAACCCTTATATTTCATTTAACACTCGCTCAGTCCTTTTGGCCAGCCGCTTGAAAGTTAAGAGCGTTCCATTTCCCCGCACTCAGCACTTGACTTTGTACAGTAAAAGTTCCTAATTGCTATCCTTAGCGCTAATAACCTGCCAAGTCATCTCAGCGTAGTTAGTCTTTTACAAGCCGCCTGTTCCCCCCGCAGTGGCTAGTAAGCAGAGTTTTCTCCTTCGGCTGGGGAGAGGTTGGAGCGCGGAGTGAAGGATTCTGGGACGGCGTGAGTCAGCTCCGGAGTGCACGGGGGCTGGCGCTGGCAGATAAAGTTACTATTCTTATTGCGACCTTCGACAGATATGCCTTGTCTCGCTGCCTTACATTATCGCAGCGCTATCTTGACAGCTGCCAGAAATTCCCAGACGGATGATTTGAAATACCCCACCCCCCCTCCGACTTTTACATGAGCCTGAAGTGGGCCGAAGCTGAATCTTAATCAGACAGTATAAAGACATCCTTCCTTTTATCGCCCAATCTCAGCTTGGTGAGTCGGGAACCGCTTCTCCCTAATCTAAAGTGGAGATAAGAATGCGGGGGGGGGGGAAAAATGAACGGGTGAATGCGAGCGAGGTTTTGTTGGAGAAGTTTTCCCCCGGATTGAGATGAATGGGGAAAACGCGTCCGATGCTTTGACTACATCGGCCTATTGTCAGCACATTTTTGTATAGTCCCGGCAATGAATGTTTATAGTTGGGTTTATGTAGGTTACTCAGTGCTACTGCCAAGCCACTAAATCCATGGCTGCCTCTATGAATAAATAATATCACAGGTCCTTTATGTGGACCAGGACACCAAGGTAAATGAGGTCGTCAACTTTGGATGGCAGTTGTTTGTAGACACTTGGTTTGGTTCTAGTAGACGGTTACTTATCATAAGTATAAAAAAACACAAATGGTAGACTAACATTATTTTCTCAGTTTATATTGTTTGGTTATTCAGGGGATTGTATACAGGTCTTGTATCTGGTAAGACGTCATCCCTAATGTGTAAAAACAAATTATTGTAAAGTTCAACGAATATGTAATGTGTCTTTTTTGAGTCTTACTTGGAGTCAGTGAACCAGGAATATGAATATGGACAGACATGAACCATAGATGTGGATTCTCTAACTTTCAGCGCAGGCAAGACTTGGGTGTAACATGTGTGTCGTCAGATCTGCCTCTCCAAACTTCCTCCTCACCTCTCCCAGACACTCCGGCGTGAGTGCAGCCAGCCCAGGCCTATTTATTTTTACCTCCAGCAGCTGTATCTTGTCTGTTCTGATGGAGGAGGAGGAGAGCAAACACAGACACAACCCCCTCAATAAGCGCAGCAAAAACAAACCGACTGCAGTCTGCAGACGTTGTGTGTGGCCTGTCTGAAGTGCTAGACTCTAGAGCATGTTCCTTACAATCAAAGGACTTCCTACTGGATCTTTTACGCGCACATATTTTTCTATTTTTAGAGTAAACGGTTTGACCTTTACCCACTGTGACTTAAAAGCAAAGCGTAAGCAGCCAATGCTTCTAAACGTTTTGTTGAACGTCTGTGTTTATAATGCCGTTAGGAATTGTATACTAAAGAGTCAAGACCAGAATTTGAGATATTGACTATTGATATGGTCACAAACTATAAACAATAACAGATAAGCATTATGTACTGGAAATACTACATCACACCCCCTTATAAAGCCTTGTCATATACTGAAAAAAAAAAAGAAAGACATATCTGACTTCAGCCACAAGGGGTCAATAAAGGATCAAATTACGATTTTAAGAGGATTTTTTTTTAACTTTCGAATATTCTCTCCTTGAAATAATGGGACTCATTCTTGTCTTAGTCTGGGCACTACAGTTATTCTAAAAATGCAATGGCTAACACTTTAACACGCAAATCCTGGCTTACAGTGACAAATACTGATCCATTTTCTAGTGTGAGTTCTTCATAGGAAAAGCATTTTCTCTCACCAGACACATCACAAGTATAACAACTTCACACAAATGATATTTTTACAACGTCATTTGCAAGTTTAACCAAAAAAATAAGTGCAAATGCTAGGAACGGGTGAAAATGAACTGCCTGAAAAACCTGCCCACTGAAAGTATATATATATATATTAAAAAAAGAAGAAGAAGTGTAACAGGTGGGGCGCTGTGATGAATCAGAACGGTTAATCGCTCTCCTAAAGACAAGTGATGTGTTTGGTAACAATTACACGTCCATATCACACGTGGACAGCGGAGAGAAATGGGAGTCTGGCAGCAGTCGATTTGCCTCCCCTGGTCATTTCACTTGCATTCTGACAAAGGCTTTGTTCAGGCTTTGACACTTGCTCACTATAGTCCTCTCTCTCCTTCTCTTCTCACAAGGAATTCCCCTTAAAACTTTGGTCCAAGGAGCTGATAATGGATCCACCAGACAACCTGTGAGAAATAAGAAAGCCTCAGGCAATTAATGGAGGTGCCAGGGAAGCTGTACGGCACTCCATTATGTGCGAGTGTGTGGTCCGATTTTAAAATCTAATTTAAGGTGGCATCCGGATAAAAAAAAAAAAAAGTGTGTTTCGTTTCTTCAATTTGCACAACTATTCCGTTCCATTAGACATGTAATTTCTGCTCATCAGACACTGGGTGAAATTGGTGCCCCAAAGGAGGCTTTTTCATTTAAAGTAATTAGTCCTGGGAACAGGGATGAGCGAGGGAGCGCGAGTGTGCGCATCTGTATGGGAGGGGAGCGGCCCGAGCAAGCAGATAAATGTGCTCCTCTTGTTTAGTAAATTAGATTTCAATTACGGATTCCGGCCTTTATCCGTCTGGACTTAAGGAACGCTTGCCTAGCCGACCCACTGAACCAAAGAGGAAAAAAAAAAAACACATGCTTTTCCGGTGGCCGTGCACATCGCCATCGTTATCTGGTCTAGTAACTGAGCTTTGCTGCGTGTTTGTCCCGCCGAGATGGCCTGACTACTGCCTACTCACTCATGGGGCTTATTAGGCTGACTCACCATGTGGATGAATGTGCTGAAGCCCATTTACCGCTACCCAGAGGCCCGACCAGGCAGGGCGACCATTGTGGGAGGCGGTCGACTGATTTGGTCTTCCTCTCGCAGTTCTTTGATTGCAATGGCCCGACTGCAGTCCGTGTGAGATGCCATGACTTGCGTATTTATAGGGAAAGAAATGAGTGACAAAAGCCTATGCACAGAGCAGAGTTGATGGAAGAGCAAAAGGAAGTGTTATGAGAGCGTCTTTAAGAGCACTGTCACAGTCAGACATTTCAATTGGGAGGTCCCCTGAGGTCAGATTTGTGACTTACTAAGCACTAAGCACCAGCCCGAGCTTCAAAATGGAGCGTGGCCGCTTCTAGCATCAACATGAAAAGGCTGAAGTGATTTAAAAAGCAGAGCACTCTGGCTGTTTGCCTTGTATGAGGTCTTTGGATTGTGAATGAAAATCATTTTGGGTCTTGGTGGAACCCATATAGCAGTATAATGTGAACATCATACACAGCCTGACCCACAAAAAGTCACAGCAAAAAAGCTTGCACTCGCTGTGGCATTTTCTCAGTAAGCTTCTACAATATTTAAAAAAAACAATGTTGCATTCATTTTTCAAAAGATCTTGTATTGATAATAGGAGAATGTCACCACTGTGCAAAGCCTTCTCCAGCACATCCCAAAGATTCTCAGTGGGGTTAAGATCGGGGGGGCCAATCCATGGGTGAAAAGGATGTCTCATACTCCCTGAACCACTCTTTCACAATATGAGCCTGATGAATCCTGGCATTGTCATCTTAGAATATGCCTGTGCCATCAGGGAAGAAGAAATCCATTGATGGAATAACCTTTCAGGATGTTCAGGTCGTCAGTGAACAACATGGGGCCCAGCACACAGGCCTGTGGCACCCCACTTTTTTTACTGGGATTGTAAAGGGAAGGGCTTATTAAATCAAACACAATAAAACCTAAAATGCAGTTTGTTCGACTTTTAATAATACAAATTCTTATAACTATTAATTTATTGAATACAGTACGTTAGAGGACCCATGGGCAGAGTGGGGCCGTGATAATGCTGCTCTGCTGACTCTTGTGATGTGCGCTCTTTAATGCCCAACACCGGCCCAATTTGACTTTCGCCAAAAGGGAAATATCCTGTACACCCCGATAAGCCCAAATAACTCTTTAAATTCTCCTCGAGTGGTTTGTGGAGATACCGACATGTGTAGAGGGCACTATGTGAGACTAACTCCAAAAAGCACAAAACTACCTGTTTAAAATGCAATATCCTGCAACAGCCTTATCTGTTTTCAAATTGAATTGCTGCTATAATCCAGTCTGCGCTATTTGGCGACAAAAATGCCACCACTGCCATTGATGGGGGCCAAGCTACTACATTTGCGGTTCAAACACACGCAATGTTTAACAATCGCTAATACGTGCTGTAAAAAGTAATTCAAACCAGTGGCCATAAAACCGAGTGAAACAAGAAAACTCGTGTTCGTGCGGTCAGTTCCAGAAACCCAAACTTCCTGGATGCCTGCAGTTCATTATTTCCTGTCCTCCACACAGTCTCTTGTCTCCTTTCCCTGCCTTGGATCTGACCCCTGAACCTTGCCCCCGTGGTTGACAGGCGTCTCTGGCTGTGTCCAACATCACCACTTTATGGCTTTGTAATGAGTACAGCGGGTTCTCATTGGTTAAATTGGAAGCAGCCTACGTATGTCATTCATAGCCTGTTGCTGCTGCATATTTATGAGAGCGTTTTAGATACCCAATAAATGATTAGCAGTGGAATAACATTTGTTTTGTGTAAAATCTAATTAAAAATGCTTTTTATTGCTTGTTGTTGTTTACATTACCATTTAAGTTTATTGCTTCCTTCTTATTTGAAAGTTAGGAATGAGTTTGGGCCACAACTAACAATTCAAAATGTGTACGCTCCCCCTTTTTTCATTGTTTGTAAGCACACACACACAAAAAAAACAGAAAATCGGGTATGGGGCCTTAAAAGGAATAGGCCACCGTTTTTACATACTGAGCTAAGCTCTTACCTTAGCTTAGATGAGTTGATGCGTAACTGTCTGGTCTTTTGTGCGTGCGCTCAGTCACGCAAATGTTGTTAGCATTTAGCCTCTCCCAGCAAAGGTATAGCCCCAAACTGGGGTGAAGTTAGAAGCTACCAAGCTGTTCCCTATTTAAATACAGTTACGTGAAAAGTTACACGATCCAAGTCTAGTTAGACAAAATTAAGTGGATAAAAATATTGCATATTGTATATTGTAAGGCGTAATAATACCTTAGGAGCACTTCGACATCCGCGCAGTAAAATTCTGCAGCAATGCTCGGTCCTTTGTCGTCATTACGTTGTTCCTTTTAGGGTTACAGAGGTGACATTTTTATACCCCCCTCTCAACCTCCATAGACATGCATGTGTTGTGAATGTGAACCCTGCTAATGCTCTAAATTTGAGACAAAGAGAGACCCCAATCCACCAGTATACAGCGTTTAATAGTAGAGAATAAGTGCCGTCGTGAAGTCCAGCTTTTATCAATTGAGGCAACTTGCCACAGTAAAGGCTTTTTTTATCTCGTCACATCTTTGAGATTTTAATCCATGCTTTTATCACCACCCCATGCTCTCTATTCAGAACTTAGTAAAACCTCACTGGCAAGGCTGCAATTAGCTCAGAACGCCGCCGCTCGCCTTTTAACTGGATCACGGAAAATTCATCACATAACTCCCATTCTCCGATCCCTTCATTGGCTCCCTGTGCGCTTCTGCATTGACTTTAAAACTCTTTTATTTGTTTTTAAATGTCTGCATGGCCTGGCCCCCAGTACCTGTGTGACCTCCTTGTACCCTATGTCCCCTCCCGCTTACTGAGGTCAGCAGATCAGGCTCTACTGTTGGTTCCTAAGACTAAGAAAAAGCTGAGAGGTGATCGTGATTTTTCGGTGGCTGGTCCTAAACTTTGGAATGAGCTGCCTTTGAATATCAGACTGACTGATTCACTCCCTGTTTTCAAATCTCTCCTGAGAACATATGTTTTTCCGTTTGGCATTTGACACCCTGGAGAGTTGACTTTTACTGTACTCTGTTTTATCCTTACTCATGTAATTATATTATGTTTTGTGTAAAGCACTTTGGTCGACTATGTTGTTTTTAAAGCGCTTTATAAATAAAGTTGGATTGGATTGGATCGAAAGTACAGTCGAATACAGTTTCTGGTGATAATGATTCGTTTTGTTTGTGAAGCTGCTGTGGCCGCTGAAAATCATTTGCTATTTTCCGGCCCTGCAAAATGCACAAAATATTTTGAGAAAAGGGTTTCTTTTGCAAACACTCGAAAGTGTTTTGATCTGCAGTTGAACTGTTCTTGTGAAGCAAAGCAAATGAGAAAAGAACATAAAACCATCAAGTCTTTTTATTTTTTTCCTTCTTCACAGAACGCTTTTCCCCGCAAATACGGGAACAATGTAGTAATGTCTTTTTACAAAAGTGAAACGGGTGTGCGAGCCTTGGGTTGAGAGAACAATGTGCTCGAATAACACCTCATGTCAGCGCGGTCCCGCCTGCCACTTTGATTAAACTGCGTACATCAGTGTGGCTGAGCCCCAGAGGCACCGGCAGCACAGAGCCGCATGTACCGGGTCAAGGATGTGCACGACTGCCTTTGACCACAACTCTGCACTGCTGCTCTGTGAAATACATACAGGACGAGCACAGAAATACTGAGGTACAGCTAGCTGGGTGTGTGACTATTTCTCTCGCTAGGACAGTATTTTTTTAATACATTTTGGACTTGGGTTTTGTTGATGAACATGAAATAACTCTGCCATCAGACTCATGAACAGTGAATAACGTGTTACCTGCCATTTGCACCACGTAATTATTCACCTCACATCTACTGCTTCTTCTACATTTCTAAATCCACTATTCATGCTGCTGTTTCTCGAGACATGTATATTGTGTATACAGTATTTTGTATATTCAGCGTTCAGCAATTTTTTCTGGTTTAATTATTTGATGTTCTTTTTTCTTTCCAGGTCCTTATAGACTGACTATTTATTTTGTTAGTAGGTTATGTTTCATGTTGGACAATTTCTCAGATGCATAAATAAAATAATGCCTAGTTTGTGAATGTGCCTTGAACAAGATGGCAGACTGAAAAAAAGAACTTGTCTTCGCATTTGAATGTGGTCCTTTTGTGTTTGTATCTTCTTGTATCTATTGTGTTTTGTTTTTGTAATTATTGTTTTTACTGTTTTTTTAAACCTCTTAACCATCTGAACCGAGCACATTTTCTCCAGTTCGGCTTTACCCAAATCTAAAAGCTTCTCGACTGGAGTTAACAGCCCTACAGGCCAGTGTAACGGCTCATTTGAAAGCTAAGACCTACAAAACTGGAATTAGATCTTTCCTCACGTCGACTTTATTGTTATATTTTTGATGCTTTTTTTTTTCCGGTGAAATTTTTGCTTTGATGGGGTTAATAAAGTTTTTAGTTTGACCTGTGGGAGCCTATCGTACTTAAAGCCACACCGCGTAGAATTTTACCCAATAAATAAATTGAAATACAAGCATTTATTTTATGGCAGATATTTTCATCATTGAAACATACCTCATAAATGCACAAACATGTGCTTTTGCTGTGAGCGGCTCGGCTCTCATAAGACATGACTGTAACTTTACAGGGAGTGAATACGTCTCCACCTCGTCTCCATGGAGATGTCGACTACAGTCAGCAGATTTTGAGATTTAAATAGGTTAAGTTCTCATTGTTGAATATTTCTACATATGTTTTTATCATAATAGGCTTTAATGATTATATATGAAACTGTGTTGATTGTAATCTGTGCTTTAAGGTTCATTTTGAATTGGGCGGACATTTCACTGCATCATTGTCCTTACTCTTGGAGTCCACTGGGGGCAGTGTGTTAGGAGTCAGATGGCGCAGATGCAGAAGAAGTGTCAACAAGGAGACGCCTACTTCCTATGTTTATACAAGGCCAACCCACGGGCCTTCTTTCTCTTCTCTCTCGTCCCCTCCTGGCTGGTTAAGATGGGTCCCTGGGGACAGCTGCATAACTTTTGTTTAGTCTGTAAATTCAGGGAATAAAATAATGATTTTGATTTTAATAGAACGAGTCTCCATCTTCTCTCCATTTTAAAGAACACATTATAATCCAAATCCATTCTCTGAGATACCCACTGCAGTAATGTGTCGAGGTGGTCATTAGGAGCATGTTTTTTTACTGATGCCAACAGTATAGACCCTTTAATTGTTTGTAAACATTCCGGGCTTAGCTGGAGGCGGGAAGCTCGATTCCTATCTATTTCCATTGTAGCTGTTGTCATAGTAACGATAAACAAATGTCTAACTGTTGTTGGAAATATCAGATAAATCTTATTGTATCGTCTCAAATGTCATTCCTCTTGTTCTTGCACCTTAAGCCACAACAAGACCACATTTTTCAGTTGTAGTTTTACACTTAAAATCGCTAGTTTTAGTTTAATCTTATTTCTCTTGATCACTTCCTGCCTCCAGCTGATGTCACTGATGATGTCAGCAGTTAAAGGGTCTATACAGTAGTCCAAAATGTTACGCAGTGTAGCTTTAAGAAAGAACACAAGGCAGCGCGATGTAAACAAGGAAATGAATATTGAATGAGTATTTTGTGGGTATTCTGTTTTGTTTGGTAAGCGCAACATGTTTTCCGGGTTTTGAAAAGCGCCCCTGCTTTTTTTTTTTTTTACCATTACACTTCACCTCTGATCCGTGTTGCCAAACCCATACCCAGCGCTGATACTGTATTATGTAGCACCGACAGGCTGCTCCATCTGGTCTGTGACTGTTTTAGACCCACTGCGTTGCTCTGAATCTCAGCTGTCTCTCCTATCTACCGCACCACACCTGCGCTACAAGATAGTCTCTGTAGAATCCATCTTCTTCTCGCCCAAGTTGATGTTAAAGGGAACTCCCCACTGACTTCAGCGTGGTGCCTAAAAGCTGGGAGGGCTGACCCAGATACAGTACAGCCTCCCCTACCAGTAACATGACTAACTCTCCGCCTCCTCTTTCGGGATGAAAGAAAAAATGA
Source organism: Neogobius melanostomus (assembly GCA_007210695.1). NCBI lineage: Eukaryota > Metazoa > Chordata > Actinopteri > Gobiiformes > Gobiidae > Neogobius > Neogobius melanostomus. The sequence continues at coordinate 15,626,931 of VHKM01000009.1, read as the reverse complement.
AAACAATCTCTCAAGAGGAAAGAAAACTTGGCTGAAACGTGCAGGTAGCGCTTAGAGAAAAAAGGCATGCGTTTGCTTAACAGTGGCGTGATTGCATCAGTTTAACAGTAAATGTATTTTTACACTCTATAATTATGGTAATTACTATAGTTTTGTTCAAATGGCCTATGGAAAGGGACTAGCTTTTTTTTCCACAGTGTGATGCTTTAACAGTTCAAGTAACAAAGAACTCATTTTGTTTCAGATATTGTTGTTTAAAAAATAGATAAACAAATCAGAAACGGGTGATAAAAAATTGATGGTTGATGGATATACAGTAAGCCTTCTGCCTTTCAACGAGACGTCTGGTAAGGGTGAATGAAACGACGATTTAACAGGCTTGAGTCAAGAATGGCAGCTATGCAGCTAATGTGCCGCTGCCATTTATCCCCAGAGATTGTATGTCCACTCAATTTGACTGAGAATGAATAATGGACTCATTTGTGAAAGGGCTTTTGGGTACTATAACCTTTAAACTTCTGTTATTACCCCAGTGAACCCTGATGGGGTTCACGGAAAATGACGAGTTGTCATGAGGGCGGCACCGACATAAAAACTGTTAGATTTGATCGATATTTTTTCTCGAGCTGGACGGTATGGAAAACAAATCATCAAATCAATCAGATCAAATCACAGTTTTCTTTCTCATATTGATTGATCTCAATTTTCGATTGTATTTTATTCTATAGCCGATTCATGAACTTCGCCATATCTTACAAACTTCAGCTCAATAAAAACAAATGTTTTTTCTAGTGTAATTTAATTCACAAAAATGAAAAACATAATTCAAGTGTCTCACCCAAACTACAAGCTTGGGCGCTGTTTCTGCCACAGATGCGGCGATACAGTAAACCTGTTGATAATAAAGTGCCATGACGAACAGAGATTACGATTTCGATTAAATATCAATTCACTGCCTGCAATACCCACAACGCACTAATCTAGAGTTAGCTTGTGTGTTATTTATCGCTCTTATGTAGCTTTTTTGTCACGTTTTGTTGCTTTCTTGTGGCTTTGTGTTTTGCTATTTTGATGCTTTTTCTTCCTCGGTTTCGTCTTGTTTTTGTCACTCTTTTGTTGACGTTTTGGTCCCCTTTTGTTGCTCTTTTGTTGCGATTTCATCGTTTTCGTCCCTTGTGTTGTTAAGCACTTTGTGGCCTTTGTCTGTGAAAGGTGCTATACAAATAAAGATTACTTGCTTACTATTTTTGTCGCTTTTTTTCCACCTTTTTGCAGGGGCGTGCTGGGACCTAATTTGGGCCCAGGAATTTGGAGAAGACCGGCCTGGAATTATAGCTCCGTAATAGTGCGCTGGTCTCAAGTACAAGAGGTCGCTGGATCAAGTACCACATTGGCAATTTTCTAACAATTTCTCTTTTCACATGGGCCGCTGCACACACAGTCTGAGCCTGATACAAACCCACAATCAGCACAAGTTATGTAGATAAAAACATTTATTTGTCCACTTTTCTACCTTTCACTGCCTTTTTCTCTCTTAACTCGCGTGGACACTTGTCTCTGCTGGATTGGACTGCACCAACTTGAACTAAAGCGGAGGGTGTTCCACTTAAACACCCTTAAACACCCCTCTGAGTTAGTTCAATATCAAATGGTATCTCCCAAGAATGAAAAGTTCGATGCGAATATTTTTCAGATTTTCATTCATCAGTCATTATTTTTGATAGATTTCCATGACAATTACGTTCTTGTTACTTTATTTATATCTGGAACAGCAGCTCATGCTCCTGCAGCAGCCCAGTTAAAGCCTTTAGGCCTGGAATAGCACAACTGTGAGTCTGTTATGATTTCATTATTTTATTCTGATGGCCCGGCCCAGAAGCACCGGAACCGAGCGGCCCATCGGGAAACATCCCGACTCTCCCTATGGCCAGCACGCCATTGCCTTTTTGTGTGGCTTTTATCTTTCCGAAGCTTTTAGATTTGGATAATGCCAAACTGGCGGGCTTGACGGCTTGAAATCCAGCAAGTTGGGGTGAGGGTAATTTAGTAATCTATGATGAACTTCATAGCAATGTGGTTTTCAATTCATTCTCGGTATGTGCCCTGCAAGATGTGTAAACTTCCCTTTATCAAGACGCTCAAAACATGCCATCGTTAAAAAATCTCCCGCTTTCACCTTGTGTGGCAAAATGTCTTTTGTGTTAACCACCGTTGGTCATTGTCACCCCTGTAGAAACTTTAGTCCTTGTGGCCAATTTGATAGAAACTCAAGACGAGAAAAGTACAGTGCAAGTCGGGGGCGCCTTTAAATCCTCCCAGGCCGGTCGGAATGAGAAACGGCGCGGCTAAGAACGGGCTCATTTATCAGCATTAAGTCAAATACGAAGGGAGATAGAGCGGAGTGGTGCCAGCGAGCGTCTGGTGGAACTGGGACGACAGAGGCATTTAAAACAGACATCGCTTCTCCATAATGACCGCGTCTGCCCTGTTCGGTCTCAACGTACATATGTTTCCCAAATAGGTCTCCTATAGAAAAAAAAAAAAACACTTTATAGGAGGTTTCTAGTGATTTGTCCCATAATTGCTGACAACGAAAGTTTAATTAAAGCGTAGAAAAAACGCTCCCAACTCACAGGTCTTACCCGCACATAATGAAGTCCAAATGAACACCAAACGCTGACAAACACACCTTCACTCCTACACACACACACATATACTACTGTACACACATAAGTAAGATGGGAAAGTAGTGTGGATGAACTTGTATAACTACGAGCGAGTATCACATTATTGCTTAATTAACAGCTTTTTGTCTGTCGTTTATGAAAAAATAAAGTGAAGCTAGGATTTCAGTAAAAGATTTTATTTTGAGAGCAGTTTAGCTTCATTTTGAACACAACGCACTATTAAATATTGAATAATCTTAGTTTAGTTGGTCACTTTATAATAAAATTGGCAAGATCCTCAAGGTAGGGACTCAATGATGAAATGAAAGACTCACGCAAGACAAAAAAAGGTTGGGAACCACTGCATTAATCTATCAGTAATCTATTGCAAAAGTTTCAAATTGATATCTCTACATTAATATTCGCCTGCAGTGTCTCGCCTTACTTAACCACGGCTGCTGAAATATGAAAACGTAAAAATAATGTAGGAACATTTTATTAAACCTCCATTGTAGGGTGGGGGTAGATGAGCGAAGTGACGGGGCCCGTGACAGATTCTGCAGTGGGCGGCGGGTGAGGATGAGATGGTCGTGGGAGGACCAGATTTAATACATTCCACAAGGACCTTGCATAAGGTACGGTGACATGAGTTTCAGATTAGCGCTCGTGAGGCTTATCCGCCATTGTTTCATGACTGTGTAGAAAGCTGTGCATTCTATTCGGCAAAGAGGAAGCAGGGGAATGCCGTGTATATGAAGTCAATGAAAAGACTGAATTTGGTAGTAGAAGTAACAATATTATTTAATGTCACTATTTTCCAGCAAAAATGCATTCCCATGCTGCCCAATTACAGATATCATTCAAAGGACCGCAGGTCATTTATTGCGATTAATAAGCTAAGTTTCAGGTTTAGTCTGATAACAAGCTAGGTTGGCAATTGTCCATTGTCAGTGACTGTTTATCACGTTTCCTCATTTCCACAGGTTTGCACAGACACACTTCAGCAGCACTTAAGTGTAGCCAAAGCAGCAATGGTTGTGTAGGGTTTCACAGGTTCTAGGCAGATGAAGCTTCTTAATTAAGGAAGCATGAAGGAGTTAGCCTCTAAACCTGCACTGGTTTGCGTGCACACTACCAGAGCACATACTGCTTTTGGATCTATCGTTTCCTATATTGGCCTGTGGGGAACTGTGGAAATATTTCTATATATGTTTTTGTCATACTAGGCTTTAATGATTATATATGAAACTGTGATGTATAATCTCTGCTTTAAGGTTCCCCATTTTATTGTCTTTACTCTTGGGGGGCAGTGTGTTAGAATGAGGAGTCAGATTGCGCAGAAGAAGAACATTCCAAGAGCGCTGATTGGTTCTTCGACAAGGAGACGCCTACTTCCTGTTCCTATAAATGACTCGTGCTCAACCGGTGCAGCCTCTTGCTCCTCCCCTCGCTGGCCGGACAACATGCCCAGATGTAGCTCTCAGTGTTTAGATTTTAAAGTTAGGGAATAAAACAATGATTTTGATTTTAATAGAACGAGTCTCCGTCTTCTGTCCGTAGTAAAGATGTTATGGAGGGAAAGAAGCGAAAACTCAACAACGGAACAAAGATGATGAAACCCAAAACGAATGCAACACACCAAGCTTAAAACCACCTAACTCTAAAAGACTCCCCTGATCCTAACACTGTGTAAACATCCTCTTTGTAATTCAGGTTACCACTACACTTGTTTGCTCTTCCAGCCCCGCTCAGGTGGCGGGAATAACTTGGGCCCATGTCCCCCGGCGCACATGCGTGACAGTGGCAATATGCTTACCTCGCCGTGATTAAAGGTCAACTCTGTGCTTTAGCGCGGCGAGACGGGGCAGGGCTCGGGCCGCGGCTGGGGACCTGACACCGCCGCGCCACCCTTCATCCCTCTTCTGCGGAGGACAATCATCTTTCTCAAACCTCCTCCTCCTTGTAAGGGAGGGCACGGGCAATAAATCACAGCTGTCCGAGGAGAGATATGGGGGGGGAGCCGTGTTGACAAGTTCAGGAGGGCTACGAGGTGCTGTCTGCCTGGAGGTCTAAGGTCGAAACGACACCGGCGGGCGAACAGGCCGGACTCCTGACCGGGTCAAACCAGGACTTCACGCCGCACCGGGTATTCGTGTCGCACGGTGTTTGCGCGGCGGCTTCGGAAAGGATTGGGACCGATGAACAATGAACTATAAGCGGTCACTCCATGTGTGCGACTCATCAGTGATGGGGTTTTTCTCTTTGAACTGAACTGAGCACAGTCATTTTCTCCGGTTCGACTTTACCCAAATCTAAAGCTTCTTGAAAAGAAAAAAGCATCAAAATAGCGACAAAAATGAGATGTAAATGAGGATGGAACAAGTGATGAAAAAGCAACAAAAATATGACATAAAAGTGGCGACAATGTGAGGAACAATCTTGGATCCATTCTGTAGTCTTAGCTTTCAAATGAGGCATTAAGCTATACAATAACTTTTATTTAGCTAGAACTGAACTGCCCCTCCTGGAACCGCCACCTTAACGTGGTGGAGGGGTTTGAGCACTCAATGATCCTGGAGCTCTGTTGTCGGGGGCTTCGTGCCCCTGGTAGGGTCTCCCATGGCAAACAGGTCCAAGGTGACGGGTCAGACAAAGAGCGGTTCAGAAGCCCCTATGAGAGACCAACAGGCCCGGTTAGAACCATGAGGGCGTCCTTCTGTGGACCCACCACCTGCAGCAGGAGCAATTGCTGGTGCAATGTGATTTGGGCAGCTGCCCCCACGACCTGGCAATGGACAAGTGGAAGAAAATAGATGGATGGATGGATGGATGGATGGAGAACTGAACTGAAGAAAATTTGCTTGGTTAAGCTATTTGTGTTTTATAGAGAACAGGATTATGGATCTTTCTCATTATATGTATTAAGAGGAAGACTTTTGTGATAGAATTGACTCAAATTTTAAATGTTGAGACACATGTCCACTTTACCTTTCTTCGGTGACAAAAACTACAAGGCTAAGCTTTACAATAAGGACAAGTCTTTTTTTAGAGCCAGAGCAGCATGTTTGTTTGCAGTTACCACTTGTTGCAGCGTGAGCAGGATAAACAAAGCGGACTGTGAAGGATAAATTACTCGAAAAGCACTTTACCAATTAGAAAGATGCATGAATAAACAAGTAGGCTAAAGCAGCCACTACTTCAGGCATTTGCACGAGCAGCGGAGTTAGCATTTGATCTGTTGCTTAAAAACTGTCCATGGGACAAAGGGGGAAAACTACATCACAGGGCTTGGAGACTCCACCCCAGGCTCTGCTTGCCACCTGAATAAACATTCCTTCAGTTTAGAGATTAAAAGATGAGATTTTCATCCAGTTCTGACATAGTTTAGCCCAATTTAGTCCTATTATAGACCCCTTTTTTTAGAAACGATTTGGTTGTGATTTGATCTTGAGCTAAGCCTGGCGCTACTTTAAAGGTCAAATCCTTTATTCTGTGGTACTTGGCGTGAAAAGTGTGAGGACGTTTGCAGTATGGCCAGAGTAGTACGAGATCGTAATGGCAATATTAGCAATATAACAAAAAACACCAACACTTAGACCCCAAGCAGCAGGGATTTAGCCAACCCACACAGGAGGCAAACTTGTTCAAACTTTATTAAAAGCCACAGCTCCTCATTCGACAAACAACAAAAACGTGACGAAAACGCAATGAAAACGTGACGACCAAAACGAGGAAAGAGCTTATATCAGTTTTGTTCGGTCTTAGCTTTCAAATGAGATGTTACGCTGGCCTATACATGCATTTCCGATGACATCACGCATAGTTCTGGCAGCCATTTTGAGCACCAAAGTAGAATTATGCAGTACTACAACATGTAACAATATCTCAACTCAGGATGAAAATGAAAGACAACTGATTGACAGTGGCATTTTTATGTTCTCGTAATCATTGCTCAAGAAGATAACAGTTAAAACACGGAACCAGAGACGCACGTTTATGTGATATAACCAGCAAATGTGGCACAGATGTTGCAGCGCTGTCTGTCGAACTACAGCAGGATTTACTAAAGATCTGCCTCACTCCTCAGACTAAATTAACTCATCAATGAGGAAACAGAAAACCTTTCTCTGGGATTTTTACAGTTTGTCATGTCAACAGAGTCCAGTCTGAGTCAGTGTTTAAGCTACTTAAGATGTTAGCATCCTACCTGTTAGCAACTGTCAACCAACTGTCAATGGCTTCAACACAATAAACACATGTGTGGCTCACATCTATGAACACTGAGGAAATACAGTAACAGCTCAGCTCTGACCTCTGTCACATGTTGTATCCGAGGCTAGATGTTTAGAGTGTGGTTCAGGGCTTTCCTTGGAGAGGTCAGAGCTGAGCTGTTAAAGCTAAATGCTAACCGGTAGCATGCTTACATCTTGAGCAGCTTAAACAGTGACTTACTGGTTTCTTCAGATAAACATGTGTCTCTGGGGCCTTGTTTTAACTGTTATCTTCTTGAGCAATGATTACAAGTACATAAAAATGCCACTGTCCATCAGTTGTCTTTCATTTTCATCCTGAGTTGAGATATTGTTACATGTTGTAATACTGCATAATTCTACTTGGGTATTAAAAATTGCCGCCATAACAACAAAAGTCGCATGACTGTAAAGCATGTATAGGCTTTAAGCTCCAGCCAAGAAGCTTTTAGATTTCGGGTAATTCTGAACTGGAGAAAATGTGCTGAGTTAAGACGCGGGGTTAAGGAGTTAAAATCGGCGACGGAACAAAGTGCAGCAGATGCCAATGGTCTGTCTTCTGCTTTTATTTAAAGACACGTTTCATCTTCACGTCCTTGTTATGACAAAGGTCTAAAAGCTCTACCAGATAAATGCACGTTTGGTTGATGGCGTAATGACGGCAATTAACTGAGGCTTGCCAAAAAAAAAACCCCGAAACAAAACAAATCTAAAAAACTTCCGACATTTGAGCGTCAGTGTAAAGAAAACCGTGTAGTCATTGATTTTATATAAAGACAACCGAATGTGTTTGAAAACTAATCCGGGCTTCACTCCGTCTGTGATTAACAGTTTTTTTTTTTTTTTGACGTTGCCCGTTTCTGATCCGTCCTTATCAGTAGCAGACAGTGGGAGATAATGACTTGCCAAAACAGTTGATTGCCTCTAAAGAAACACTTGCTCAGCTACTTTAATCAATATCCGTCACGCTGGAAGACTGAATCTGACAGTTCGGGCAACGGGGAGGGCATTATGAGAGTCACGGCAGGTGGCAATGCAATTAACGCCCGGGCCGCTAATGAAAACGGTATATGCGCGAGGCCGGGAAACGCTACGTGGCAATGGTGCATGAGGGGATACAGAGGGAAAATATCAACGTTATGGAGGTTTGAAATGATGCCGTCTTTGATTTATTTGTGGCATTAAATAAAAATCTGTGCCACATCATCTTGCAATAAGGTTAGGAGTTGTAGTGTTCATGGCCTGCCTCCAAGAGTTAAGTAACCGTCTCTTCCCGCCTTTCGTCCAGCTGCAGACCACCCCAAAAAGCAGTTCAAAATTCAGGGCTCCTTTTATAAAAAATACAACAAATTACATTAAAGGAAGACCTAGAGTACCGGTCAAACGTTTGGAAACACTATTTCTGTATCGGATATGCATTGTACGATTCTCATTGAAGACATTAAAGTATGAAGAACACATGGGCTTATGTAGGAAACAGAAGAGGGTGAAACAGTAAATGTGTTTTATATTTTAAATTCATATTCTTCATGAGCTTCATAACATTGTTCTCTGAAATGGTTTTCAACAGTCTGTGCAGTCAAAACCATTCATGCTGACGACAACTGTGAACCCCAGTGAGAAAATGTCAAGCAATTGTGCAGCTAGAAGGTCCCGGGTTCGATTCCCACCTGGACGGGGCCTTTCTGTGTGTGTTTTCATGTTCTCCCCGTGTCTGCGTGGGTTTCCCCTACCACTAAAAACATGTGCAATAGGTGAATCCTCCAGCCAGGTGATTCTGACCATTGGTCTGGCTCCACATCTGGAGTTGGGTCCCCGGGCGCGGTACTGCCGTCGCTCCCAACGCTCCTTACAGATCGTCCCAGCGGCGTCGAAGGATGGGTCAAATGCAGAGGACAAATTTTGTTGTGCAGTTGTTGCATAACGACAAATGGTAAATGGACTGAACTTATATAGCCTTTTCTACCTTTTATCAGGCCCTCATACACCAAATACGCAGACACTGGAGGCAAGCAGGGTGAAGTGTCTTGCCCAAGGACACAATAACAGTTTGCATTTTGGGAGCTGGGATTCGAACCCACGACCTTCTGATCACGAGACGGCCCGCTTTATCAACTGCGCCAAATAATAAATAACCTTAACCTTAAAATGTGCAAAGCAGTAATCAAAGCAAAAGGCGGCTATTTTGAGGACTATATTTTAACTTTTTTTGTTTAAAGCAGAACTAAGTAACTCATGCCCCTAGAGACCATAAGTGTCACTGCAGGTGTTGTAGCATGTTGCGTTTCCTTTTACTCATTATTGTCCGTGAGAGTAAATACTATACTGACAGAAAAGACAAAGGGAGAGAGAGATATTGTACATTGTGCCACAACTCAATGACACAATGGAGAAATGTTTTGTTTCAATCAAACTTGGCTGTAAACCTGTAAACTCTACTAAAGTGGCGCTAGCCCGCAGTTAGCTTTGCCGGTTAGCCTGTTAGCTTCTTCTTCGTGATTCCATTAGTGTGTATTGCGCCTCTGACCCGGAGGTAGGGAAGTTGGAAGGGTGGTTTTCTGGCCAGAGACACCGGGGGAGATGAAAGACCCCCCCAGTCATCCATTAACACTTGTATTACCCCCAGAGGGACTACAAAAGGATTTATTAAGGTAAACAAGTTACTTGTTCTGCTTTAAAACATAATTCACATGTGTTCATTCATAAATGAGTCCCTTGAGTGAGAATCTACAATGTAAATTTGAAAGATAAGGAAAAAAACATAAAAAAGCATTTCCAAACTCTTGACCGGTATTGTATATATCAATTAAAATACATTTCAAATGAGGGAAAGAATACAGGTGCTCTTCAAAGACGGGGCGCAATACTGCAGAACAGGTTTGCCAATATAAAATCTGGTTTTGCAATATACTTACATTGTTCACTTTGTTATTCGACCTCAGTTCACGATTTTCATTTATTTTCTTTTGTATATCTTGAAATCACCTTGGAAACCCCAACCCCCTGGGAGATTGCCACAAAATAAATAGATATAAAAAACTACTACAATAGTAACAATAATTGAGCAAAGAGATCTTAGAAGGAGCTTGGAGTAGAGACGCTGCTCCTCCTCTGCACACGTTTCTGGGGAGGGACACTTTCTCGTTGCTCCTGTATGGATCCCACTTCCTAATTCATTGTGACACCCTAATCTTTTTTATATGAAATTTGCAAAAGATTATTATTATACGTGCCATTTTCATTCCTCCGCAGTTGCTTTTTTCTCCTCAACTTGACCTTTTTAAGTTTCTCCAGACATCTTCCTGCTTTGATAAGTAAATCTATTTAAGGGCACGGTCTGATGAAATATCCATACAAACCCAGACGTTCAGGCATAGCACTTTTTTACTTTTTTTTTAAGTGACAACCTCATTTGTAATCATTTCCTTACCCTGAAACTAATTATTTTAATTTTATAGGTAGCATTTACATGATGTACAGTGGGCTCCTAAAAGCTGCACATAACTTTATTTTTTTTCCATTTCTCACAGGGTGACTTTAAGAGGAGAGATATTTATCACCAGCATATTTTTGCAGACAATTTGCCAGACATTAATATAGCTTTCTTCACACCCAGGCTGATTTTATCCAAAGGCGCAATAAACCAGCATGTTCTGTACAAGCAGTGACAGCTGACAAGATGTCACTGATTATACGATGTGGCACGATGTAAAATCCAAGTATTTCCAACTGCGCAGCTATTATTTACGTCTTTATTTTTTGCAATGGCAATAAGAATTGATCCAAGATAACTCCTTGAAAGGATTTTGTCATCAAAACCTTTCAAGCATCTGCTTTTTTATTATTATTTTTTGCCTTGAAGGTCAAAATTCATATTCAATTTTATGTCCGGCTCCTTTGGCAGGCACAACGTTTGCCACGGTTAATGGATTTTTTTTATCTGTGCTTGATATTTTGCCACTTAAATGACCAGCTTTTCCTTTCTTCTTGATGATGAATTTGTGATTGCCACGTTATTACAGCATAATCCCATCTGAAAATGTACATACTGTATATCTTGTCTCACATCTGCAAAATAATCCTAAATAGATTTTTTTTACTTTAATAAGTGCATGTACTTGAAAAGCAGAACATAAAATACAGACGCGAACCACAGCCAAAAATGTAACCTTCATCACCCCTCACTGATTTGATTAAATTGCCTCATTTCCACCTTCAGAACACCTTTATTTAAACATTTTTTTGTCCTGATTGGCCATCATGATACATTTGCAATCCAATGTCCTGTCCTTGGATATGCTTATTTTCACATATTCAGTCAGGTCCATAAAAAACAGGACAGAAACTGAGATTTTCTTCTTTTATCTGTTAAGAAAAAGTTCTCTAAAACGAAGTTGCGTACATGAAGTGCAGACTCTCAGCTTTAATTCTAAGGTATTCCCATCCAAATGGGAGGAATGGTTCAGGAATTGCAGCTCCTCAAAATCAACCTGTCTCTTTTTCAGAGGCTCAAAAGTAATGGGGCAGAAGCTGAAACACCATCATGAACCGCTGGTCTTATTGTTTTAATAATGCCTTATAATAATGCCTTACACTTGTATTGCGCTTTACAAGCCCGTATTACCAAGTTTCTCAAAGCGCTACACTGTCATCATTATTCATTCACTCCATACTCAGTGGTGGTAAGCTACTGTTGTAGCCACAGCTGCCCTGGGGTAGACTGACAGAAGCGAGGCAACCAGTCTGCGCCATCGGCCCCTCCGACCACCACCAACCACTCACTCACTACATTTTACCTCGTTCTTATCTATGTTTAGCATATTTGTTCCGACGAACCGTAGTTGTTTGAAAAGAGCTGTCGAAATGGCGTCATTTAATCACAGAACCTAGTGTAAAGGCTTAGCACCGCAGCACTAAGGAGCAAACCCAGTACAATGACTAGACATGGACAAATGGACATTTTTATCAGGTTATATGACTTGATTCAAATACAGAAATTAGGTGGCTGTTGTTTCTCTGTTTTATTGGATAAGAAAAAGAAGGGACAAACGAGGAGGTATCCGGGCAAGACTTGCAGCTAAGCTACACACGCCTTCTATCACTTCTAATGTTTGTTCACATGGAGAATAAGACAGATTCTATTCATCTGCTGTTTGGACCTGACTGTATATGTACCTGACATATAGATTTTACTACACGCTGAACGTGATAATATTTTAATTACGTGTGTGATGGGAGTTAGATTGGCCAAACTGTTATTGTGTTGAAAGAATGTGAAAATCTAGAAAGGGAAATGTTCATTCATGATCAGAATCCAAGCTATCTTGGATACTACAATTTTGCTGATACACAAATAACCTCACAGTCTACTCTCCTGAAGACCAAAGAGCCAGAGATTAGCCATGTGTTTTAAAGGCATTAAATGTGATCTGAAGTTTTGAGTGTCTAGTTTTTGTTTTCGTTTGTCTTTCTCAGGAAACATCCACACATCCAAAGTAGCCTTGGTCAACAAAAATTGTAACTCACAACTTGCATTTTTGATGAAACGTTTAAAGTGATGGTCTGTAAGATTGCAAAGTGAGGAGAGAGTGAGAGTGAAATTTGAAAGTAAACAATAATTTCCCCCATCTCCTGCTTGGACCTGAAAGCCACTCCTGGTTTGCAAAATGAGGCGAGCGAGAACCAATTTTCAAAAGTAAACAATCAAGCTCCCTCCCTCTTCTCTCCTGATTGGACCTGACAGGCCAGCTCACAGGAAACGCTCGTCTTATTGGTCAAAGTGATATCCCAGGGATTCTAAGTAGTTTCTGAAATCAGCAAAGGGAGGGACTTTTGAAGAAATCTTAGCATTTATTATTACTTATGTTACAGTAAGTACTCAATTATACGCAATCTAATAGTCTGGAAGTTTAAATGTTTTACACATCTATCACTTTAAGGACTTTCTGTTGGCACCGACCACAATCAGGAAGCAGCACGTCAGCCAAATCCGTCTTCTTTTTTTAGAGCTGGAACACATGCGGACGTGGTATGTCAAGGCTATTAACATAAACATTGATAATGACTTCTCGCTGAGGAACAGGGGCCCGAGACGTGTTTTCCACAATAGCTACAGCATCCAATTATCTACAGATGTTCTCTTCACAGAATGCTGCTTTGCCACATCTGCTTGTTGGTGGGAGAGCTCATTATATCGAGGCGTTTTTTAAGGCACCCAGCAGCCAGCGCCGCTTGCCACATTTTATTGCGGCGTGTTGAGCATTTACAGCAAACATTCTCAACTGCCGTGAAAGTTTCCTTGTTGGACTTGATGGTGTTGAACAGTTGGTAAAAATCCCCCTTCATGGATGCTGATGGCCTGAAATTCCCATGTAAACCATTGCATGTTGTGTCGGCAGCAGTCAGCCACAGTTTATGTCAAGAAAAAGGCTAATTGTGTTGAAATATCGGCAAAAACTAACATGGAAGAAACATCTGTGTGATTGCACTTTCACGGCAGAGGGGTCAGCAGGGGTTCAGTCCAAGTGGCGCCCAGCAAACAATTTTGTTTTTGTGCAGTCGTGTAAGCGTGGTGCCGTAGCTTTCTTCCATCCTCTAAAGGCATGCTTGGATAGCTGAGTTAGTGAGATAAATGGTTAAATGGTATGGTTGGACATCTGCTGTGCAACTAGTAAATGAGCAACAATGTACCATGGTGTATTATGCTTCACGCCAAAGCATCTGCAAGGGAATGTCATTAAAACTGTAAGTGTTAAAAAAATGTATTAAAAAAAGATAAATAATAATAATAATGATAATAGAGTTGGCATTTCACAATTTTACTTTTTTTATCTGGTTGATTTATGACCTGTTAAATATAACATAATATTTCAGGTTTTGGCAGTGGTCGTCTATCTATATCCATCCATTTTCTTTCACTTTTCCGTTGCCGGGTCGTGGGGTCAGCCGTTGGAGCTGCTCAAATCACATTGCACCAGCCCCTATGTCTCCTCCTGCAGGTGTTGGGTCCACAGAAGGACGCCCTCATGGTTCTAACCGGGCCTGTTGGTCTCTCATAAGGGGCTTCCGAACCGCTCTTTGTCTGACCCGTCACCTAGGACCTGTTTGCCATGGGAGACCCTACCAGGGGCACAAAGCCCCCGACAACAGAGCTCCCAGGATCATTTGGGAGCACTTTTTTTTTTTTTGCAGAGGGCCCTCTCTCTCTCCCAAACCGAATCTATTTTTGTGTGTTTTGTGCTGTGTTGTTTTCCAATAAATTGCAGTTATATATTTTTTTCTTTGGCGCCTGGATCTTTTTGGGATGTTTCTGTCGTGTGTTTGTGGACTGGAAAGCATAGTTTTGCATGATGAGTTAAACTACACTTTTGAAACAAAATGCTTGATGAAAAATATGGGGATGCGATGCAGCAGATCTACAACTACAATCAGTGTGACTAAAAATGGAGAACAACAAACCGATATCCAAGCCAGACCAATGGCTAATCCTCACTGCCCTGTTACTACATAGAGAGACCATGCACCACATGCTCTTGGAATATCAACTAACTGACCAACTAACTAAACAGGCCCGGATCTACGGGGGTGCAAGAGGGTGCATTGCAACCTCATTTTGAAATGTTTGCCCCCTGGGCATCACAATGTATTTTAATGGCGAGAAACTCTATTTGCACCTTTTTGAAACTCGAATGCACCGTCAGTCAGTTTGTTCTGGAGCCGGCGCTGTAACTAAATGAATAACAAAGTAACTATCTAAATAAATTACTAACATACTCACTAACTTAGTTACTTACTAATTTACTATGTACCAACGGCTAATTCTTAACCGCCCCCAATCCTAGAGAGGCTGCACACTACACGTCTAACTCACTTACTATAACCATCTAAATAAGTAACTTACTTACTAACTTACTTACACACTAACTAACCAACCAGCGTACCAGCATACTTACTGACTAAATAACCATAAACTAACTTAATAACATACCTTACAAAAACACAATAACTAAATAACCATCAAAGTAACACACTTTCTTACACACCAACTAACTTACTTGCTTACTAACAGACTAACTGGAGGTGAATAACTAACTAACCAACCTACTTACGTAAGTGTACTAACTTACTAACTAAATAACCATCAAAGTAACTAACTTCCTAACACGCAAACTAACTACTGGACTAACTAACTTACTAGCACACTTACTAACTTATTAATTAAATAACTATCAAAGTAACTAACTTTCTAACTAACAACATTTCTCATATCATATTTGAAGCAAACACTTTCTTTGTAGAGCTTTGTGAATATATGTAAACATCAATATACATGCAGTACATGTGCCAGTACCTCCAGTAAATATTACAAAGTGCCCCCACCACCTTAGAAACAGGCGCTCGGCAGATAAACGCGATGGATCTGTTCATGCCCTGGAGTGATTGTCCAACGCGGTGCTATCTGTCCAAATATACCTCCCGTCCAAACCAATGAAATTGCAAAGTAGACGTTTTCACATGTCAAGGACACAGCAGGAGAGCGTGTGTGAAACCTCTTTTATTTCATTATGCCATCAGGACATGAGGAGTCAAGTGGAGGTCCCATGCTGACAATATAATTGGCTTCTCGTATGGCAGGAGCAAACGCATGACAGGGCTCTCCCTGTGAGGGAAAACGCGGATATTGTAATGGTGTTGGACAGGATTGTTGATTACGGATTTGTGAAAGATGCAAGGAAAGAAAGCAACGGGAATACAGGGCTTAAAGTCTTAAAATACATTATGTGAACTTTGGGACATACTTTACAATTTGCGCCTCTATTTAAAATCGGTCTGCCACATAAATTATTATCGAGCTGTGGGTTTGTGATGAATTTACATAGAGCGTCTAAAACAGTGGCGTCGGAGGAATCTCGTAGGCACAGAGGAGGCAGAAACACATGACCTTTAAAGCTGCTTTGTTGAGCAGTGAGTTCTTGCACACACTGCAGTACCCGGCGCCCGTGTCCCCTGCAGAATTAGGTTGATTGAGCATGGCCCCAAAATGGATCAACCATAACTTGCGCGAGAGTGTTCAGGGTCCCGAAAATTAACCAGAGCAGTCCACGGAGCAGGCGCTAACACTGCACGGATGTTGAGTTTGAAAGTCAACGTCTGTGAGGTTGGAGGTACTGGTCCGTTTGGGGGAAACTTTCACGCGGAGCTTTGGGAAATGTTCTTATGGCCAGACTTTGGAGCACATGTCTGTACGATTTTAAAGCAGTTTGCTTGACCATTTCAACACAGTTCATTCCAATATCAAACTAACATTGTCCACAAATGAGTACATCTGTTAGCCAATGGGTTACCAGACCTGTTTGAATTGATCTCATACAAATGAATGGTGACGCCAGGCCCTGTATAAAGTATGGCGAGGTATGGCATGCATCATTATAAGATGGTAATGTTAAGTGGCCATTGGATGTGTATCCGATCCACAAAAAGCAGAAACTTGGCGGAATTTGATTTGGCAGTTAGCTCAGAGGTCACTTTTATATGCTAATTAGGGTGACCAGATTTACCACATTAACACAATAGGAATTTGTGGTGGGAGCTCAAGTGACTTTTTCACAAGGTTTGATCAGATTTTTTGTGTACATGTCTATGGACCATAGACATAGACTTTTGAACTTTTTCAGCCTCATGTTTGATGCACACCTGGCCAGAAGTCATGTAAAAAACGCTCTTCTGGCACGGCACTGGTCAAAAAAAACTGGGACAACTGGGCTTGTACAAAACGGAACAAATCAATGGTGTTGGAGAAATCCAAGGGGACATGGGATAGAGGCTTCGAAACTGGGACTGTCCCGGGTAAACTGGGACGTCTGGTCACCTTACGCCAATTCATATTTAAAGTAAAATCTAAAAAAGGCCTGTATATTCATAAATTATTTCTAACTAGGCTTTGACCTCACCCAAATAAAAACATCTTGATCATTCATAATTTGCGATGTTTGATGGCTAAAGGCTAATGGCTATAGGAAAAATACATTTAAGAGCCTAGCAACAAGTTTAAATCAAAGGCTTTAAAAGATATTAGGCTACATCATGATTACAAGGCTAAAATGGAACAAAATTAAAGTCCTGACAAAAATGCAACTTTAGGTTGTGTTTGCGAAAAGACTTTAGTGATCTTGTGATGTATTGTAGCGTCTTGGGATATGGATATTTTGACACCGAATATTGCGATAATGGTAACTTAGTAACAATATATTGTGCAGCCCTGTTTCCCAAAGCTGTTTGTGATTTTATTCAGGCTGCATTGTACACTATGGCAGTTTGACATAAAGTACTTCCCAGACCAGTGGCCGCGTAAAGGCCAGAGTCCCCATCTGAGCTCTAGCCTTATTTGACACGGAAAACTTGTAGTATTGGCCTTCCAAAATGCCAAGGAGACTGCGAGAAAGTTTTATTTCCATAAATCTCTCTCACCTGACCACAAGCCCGGGGTTGTTTCTTTCTACAGCAGCCCACATAGTTACAGAAATATTATCCTTTAAAATAGCCCAGGCGTCGTAATAATAAACAGCGTGCCCCCTGTGACTCGGTCTGTCCTGGACGCACAGCTGCAAAATATGCCGGGTCAACCAAGAAAAAGAACGACAATGAAAGTGCAAGAATGACATACTCAAGAAAATATGCACTTTTGGTTCTTATGCTGAACTGTTCAAAAATAGTTTCTTGTGTGTTTCTATTTTGACAGGGATAAACGCCCCACTTTTCACTTTTCTATTTTTGAAAAATAACAGAATCATGTATCATTTTGCTTTCACTTCACAGTTGTCTGTTACTTGTGTGTGAACTTTCAGTAAAAAATTCAAAATAAAATCTTATGTTTAGGGTTGTAAACATGACAAAATGTGCAAAGGTTCAAGGTGTATTAGTACTTTCGCAAGGCAGTGTATGTCTGAGAAAAAGATACAATGGTTCAACTGCATAAAGCATTCAAACGCATTTTTAAGATTCACCTATTTCCCTGAGTTTTTCCCCCCCATCAAGTGCCCAGCGTGCTCCGGCTGGGCAGACACAGGCGCAGCTGGGGGCTAATGCAGACCAGGGAGGCTGGCTGGTGGTCCACTCGTACAGATCGGTACAGATGGATATATGGCATGGGAGATTAGTCCCAGCACAGCGTGGGGGCCCCTGAGACTTTAATTACAACACAAAATAAGTTGCATTTAATACTAAAAACGACAAGCCACAGACAAAGCAGTGGATAAAAAAAAAAAGAACCAGCACTCCCTGGGTGCTGGCGAGAAGAAGGTCCCAGATTTTCCCAAGAAGTCTGGTGGGGCCTGGGCCGTTAGGAGTTTACATGTTCTGTGTGTCTATGTGTGTTTCCTTCAGATGCAGTTCCTCCATCAATCCAAAACATGGCTATTCCTCCTGCTAGGTAATCCTTGCTCAAGATCGGTTGTCAGCCTGTTCGGTCGTCCTGACAGGTTGTTTTGAGGCGCTAGTAGAAGAATGGATCAAATGCAGAGGATACATTTGGAGACAGGGCCAATAAAGAAAATGATTAAAATGCACATACAGGTGTTAAGAACTTGTCCGCACAGATGAGTTTAACAGCCTGACACATTGGCAGAAGATTCAGCTCATTGGACATTTTACAGTCCATGTCCACAGTGCACGGCCCAAACCTGAGAAGCATTACGTCTCGTCCGATGGCACGTTCTGGCCATCCCTCAGGGCTCTGTCAGCGCCAGAGTCCAGTGTCGTGATGCTCCATTTCCCTCAGAGGTTAGAATAACACCGGAGCAGCTGCGAGGAAATCACAATGTGCATCGAATGTGGAAGTGATGGGAGCTCGTGTTGTATGGGCACGCACTGTCTCAACATGACCGTACGATGCAGCAATCCATCATTTATAACTGCTTTTCCATCTGTCTGGAGACACGTTCGTTTTTTGCATAATAAATCGCCCAAACGTGTATAAGTGCATGGATTGGCGAACTTGTATTGAGGTGTATTATCTGCTTTCAGAATCTGGCCATACTTTTCCGTTGTGAATGGATCGGCAGCTTACCGTAAATTTCGGCCAATAAAGCACACATTACTTTAGTCAGCTAAATTTGCAGCCTTGTACACATACAGGCCGCACTCGAATATGAGCCGCAGGTGTTCGTGCATCCGCTCAGAGCGGCCCATGGCGCAGATTAGGAGGAAGAGACGCCTCATCCCGGAGAAAGGTGCAGTTGCGGGCAGAGGGAGGGCGGCAGGGACCAGTGATAAACGTGTAAAAAGGCAGAAATTGCCAGTGTAGCCGACCTCAATGTGGAAGTGTAGAGGCCAATGCACACCAGAACACAGCGCGCCACGTCACGGCACTTCAGAGGCTTTTCTCAAACCGTGCGGGGCTTTACACTCGTGATTTATACATTTATTATAAATAAAGAAGACGCGTATGTCCGTGTTGTAAGAGAGAGAGCAAACCTGGCTCTTGTTTGTAGGTTAATAGCGAGTTGGCGACAGACACGAGTTTAACATGCTTCCCCTGATGCATGAGCCCTGACGATGGCTTCTCTCGTCCCTCCAAACAAAGTTCACGGCGGTCTCCCTGTCTGTCATGGCCAGACCCGCCTCTGTGCCTCTGCAGGATGGTTAAAAGCCTGTGTTTTCCTCCGCGTCTGGATTCAGCAGATCTGAATCATGGCGCAGGGTCCAGCGCGTCACTGCAACCTCGGTGTGTGTTCTCTGATAGAACTCTTTTGCCGTACGTCAAGTCGTTTCGGTGCGTTGGGCCAGCAAAGCCCTTCGACATTTAGGCTAAAGTGAGCTTTCATCATTTTAAAAGTTACTCATCTACCGTTCCTCAGCCAAGAGCGTTGATTAGAAGTCCCATCTCACTTTTGCATTTACTGCTAGAGAGTGCCTCTAGTGCCTGTTGGCGGCTATATATTGGCCGCACCGTCACGTTGGCCGCAGGGTGGAAAATAGTAGCGGCGTATAGGCCGGAAATTACGGTATATTACTGAGGTGCGTGGCTGGTGCAGTCACGGGTTTGGTTGAAGAGGCTCCTTCTTTTAATCTCGAGAAGACATTTATTTTCCCTCCTTTGGGCTATATCTTTAATTAGAAATACCCATTAAATTCCATTTTAACTCTGGTTTCAGTTCAGCCCGAGTTCCAACCTGGTCCTGTTATAGACTTGCCTAAGGTCTGGTGGTTTAGATCGAAATGATTTACTTCAGAGACGTGAAAAGTCTGAGAACAATTGAATATTGACACGTCAGTGGAAAACATTCTGTACAGCCATATTTTGACGGTACTGTGGTGAATAGAGAAGTGCAGTTGGAGAACTTTTAATTAATAGATACTGAGCATTATTGACATATTTATAGCACTTGTCTGCCTCCATGAGCAATTAATCAAAGCACTTTGCAAAACAGGAACTCATTCATATACAGTTTGTAGTCGGTCAATGCTCCACTACTTCTACTGCCCGTAAGAGAGCTGAAATTTTGCTCTGACCCAGTTGTCTAACTTTCCCATTTCGCCAAACTTGTTCATATGACCTAGACCTTGGTTTGGGGATCATTTAGCTATGTGAAGAGGCATTTTTGAGCATGGAAGGAATAAGTGAGTAAAATCCGTAAAATGTACTGCGCAGAGTTGTTTTAAGAATCAAAATTCAATTTACCGGCTGTCACACAGCTTCTGATACGAGCACCGATGTTCAACAGTAAACTGCATCCACTGAGAAGAAACAGTAGTGCGTGAAGTCTCTTTAGTGTACTGATATCACCACCCCCTGATAAATAGCTGTGACTGAGCAACATTTTTAGAGACTTTCTGACCCCCAACCCTTACCTAACCTCTGAACATGTTTTCCAGCCATAGTTGACTATCAGGTGTGCCAGTATGAAGCCACCGGACCGTGCTTGCCACGTCTCTATCCTGTTTTTTATCCTGGCGCAACCTCACAGCAACCGTTTGAATGTGCCTGTAGTGGCTGTCAAAACTCCGGACTCTACGGAGAAGCTGACAGCATGGTTCTGACTTAGCCCGCTCTCCTCACCTTCATGTGGCTGTCACTGTCTGCGCGGCCTCGCCTGTACTTCACACGCTTCAGCACACCAAAAGCACGCTGCGATTTCACTCCCTCATGTCAAGGTGTAGAGCAGCACTGGACAGCGAGGGTCACCAGTTTGAGATGGTAAAAACATATTTGATTCTGCTTCATCCCTGCGATATTGGACGTTCGAGAGTTCTCATCCAACACATATAACGCACAGCCGGAAACCTGGCTCAAACCTTTCAGCCAGACCGTGTCATAAAGGCATCAAAATTACAATGTTAGAACAGAATATTTAATATAGTTTAGAGTTATTACATTTGTATCTAGGCATTTTTCATACTAAAATGTTAGTTAGTTTTAAAGGGGGGTATTATGTAAAATCGACTTTTTCAAGCTTTATATCATGTTATTATGTCATTCCCTCATTAAACACATGCCTGGAGTGTTGCCTTGGCTCATTCACATATTTTGGAGTAATCAATAAAAACTTAGACGGCAGCCATTTTAGGTGTAGCTATGCCTCAGTCCTCCTAGGAACGCCCCCACCTCCTGGAGACGCCCCTGGACCTTTCGTCACCAGCCAAGCCACCAACCACTGCTCCTCAGCTCAGCAGAGCCCCCTCCCCGCACAGTAGTGTTGTTTAGATGCCACAGCAGTGTGCTGAAGGGGGCGTGTCGGAAAGCTTCTTAAAGAGACAGAGGCCTATTTCAAGACGTTCAGTACAGCCATTTTGAGAGAGCAATTTTATTCAAGGCAGTTATTTTAATTTACTGCATATACAGAACAACAGAAGGTTACGTCATCATTGTAGTATGCTATAGACTGGTGCTACGTGATTGAAAAAAGCATAATACCCCCTCTTTAAATTTATCTTCCAAAACATATAAATCTTTATTTTGCGCCATTCTCAGCCAGTATTCGAAAGTCTGCTTCTATTTGTGCACACTACTGCTAATGATCTCACGTGGGACTGGTTTGTTAAAATACTGTAACTCCACCAGGGCTAAGTGTATAATTATGATCAAGTGGTGTTTTCACAACTGTAATTTCTACGAGTACAAATGAGAATCCTTTTTTTTTTTAAGGGAAGGAGACGCTTTAGCTCTTTTCTGCTTTTCTGGAAGTGCTACAGAAAACCTATTAAGACGTGTCTTTTTGAGTAGTTACCGAAACAATTATCCCTATTTTGTTAATAAACCATTACAATTGGGTGGATGCGAGTCGCAGATATGCCTGTTGCAGTACGTGAGCTGATTGCTTAACAGCCTGGCCCGGCGTTAATTCCAAAGGCCAATCATGACAGTAATGCGGTAACGGAACGGAGACAAATGGATAAATTATGACGGCAAAAAATAAATCAATGAATAAGAAAAGACTTTGAAATGGCAGCACCGATTTTTTTTTTTAATGTCTGATCCAAGTCAGTCAGCCGGGGAAGCAGTCTACTGTATGCGCTTGTTATGCCATATGTTCACCAATCACGAGTAGGCCAAGGCAACTACGGCACTGAATTGGTTTGGTTACAATTTTTTTTTTTTTAACTCTACAGATACAAGGTGAATTAATAATGTGTGAAAAATGAATAATGAAACATTTACCAAAACATTAGTAGCAATAACATTTCAAATATAAACAAACCTGGATGCCAAAGCAGTGTGCCAAGAACTGCCAGACTCATTGTGACATGACAAAGGCAGAAAAAGGAAAGCTGCGCCTGACTCATGCGGACACACTTCAGTGCCAAGTGCCATTATTCAGCATGAAAAGGCTGGTGAGCCATATGTTGACAGTGACAATATTAAGTCACCAGTCTATCCACAAAAAGGCTCACTGTTTGGTCATCTCCACATGCTGTTACGTCAGCATTAGTTGCTTTATTCAGGCCTAACAAAAGAAAAAGGGGCTTCCCTGAAATGATGATTTGGACAAATGCACTTTGAGAGGAAATGCTTGTCACCACGTTAACTGGAAAGGTTGCCCAAATGGAGAGCAGTCTACATATACAGTATTACCCTTTCTCATGTTTTTCCACAGCCATATACAATCAGGATTGTGCAAATTTTACACTCATGGTTAAAACTAGGGCTGAACGATTTTGGAAAATAATCTAATTGCGATTTTTTTTCTTCAATATTGCAATTGCGATTAAATATGCGATTATTGTTGCAAAGTCCTCTTCTCATGTATTTTTCACCTAACACAAGCGATACATCAGGCTGTTTCATAATAAACTATTAGATTAATTGAAGTGAAAATTGCAACAATAAAGCAAACAAACTGTTGCTTGACCTATTCAAAATGTATGAACATGTGGACTGCACTTCTTAACTGTCTGAACTTAACAGTACAGTCTATAAATAAAAGATAAATTATATAGATATATAAATAAAATAAAAGGATAAAACTCACTGATCCAGTCAGTAACATCACACAAACTACAGTGCAGGAAAAGTAAGAACAAACGTCTGCTTTAACTAGTTGGAAAAGTTTTAGGAAATCAAACTCCCAATTAATACAAAATAAACTATTGATTATTTATTATTTCGGCCAATCAAATCCCGGTCTGAGCTGCGACTCGTAGTTGCTTCAGATGCGCGTTATTGATGGACACGGAGAGGCCAGATGGAGAACACAGTGGAATTGGGAGCAGCATTTTGGTTTTGGGATGTAACTTTGGACAATATGAAGAGAAGAACTTTGCGCAAGGACACGGTGACATGAGGTGCCAAACACAGACACGTTTACTTTCTCTTTGACTCACAGACATTTCGGCTTAAACGGCACATTTACTCAGTAAAGACATGACACGGACCCTGCCTCGGATCGTAGTTTCCAATCTTTTCATACAGCAGTTTAGTGTTTATATCTAGCGTCTGTACAACCTACGGAGCACATATGCGGTAGATGCAAAGGTAAATAAGGCACATGGCACATCGCCTCCGCGGATACTTTATGGCCATGAACCGTCATTATGCTTTTGAGATAAGTTCTTTATCCACAACATGCCCAAACATAAGCCTCCTAAACTGAGCCACAAACGACTCTTTACTTTACACGCAGCACAGGCTCACCTGGCTATATCTCTGTGGAGGAGACGTGTGAATCCTCTGATCATCAGAGCGTGTAGTAGCAGCGAGGGGATGGTGTGATGAGCGCTGCGGCTAACACAATGCTAACGAGAAGAAAGCAATAGTCCTTCGCGGTAGCTGCATGATAAACACTGATATTTTCACTGTACATCCACAATCTACCGCACATTTTAACTAGACTAAGACGTAAACAAAAGCACGCCGCGGAGCGGACTTTGCTGCCATATCTCACTGCTTCATTCACTTCCAAAATCGCGTTCCCTGCAATTACGAAATCGCGTTGTGTAATATCGCGATAAATTGCAAATGCAATTAATCGTTCAGCCCTAGTTAAAACCAATACAAGACAGTGCTTTTTTCTCCTTTCGACTTTGAGTCAGTAGCCACTCGATGGACCGGGTTGTCCTGATAAAAGCCTTGTGGACTCAGACTAGTTTTAGACAAAGCTAATGACATTTGAATTGGTGGAGTGCAATGGCTCAGCCCACGGAGATAAGGACTCTGTGATTGAACAGAATGGAGGTACATCGTAGATCGAGTCCTTGAAACGGACGGACGAGTCACCGGGCAAACTCATTACTAGAATGATTAGTATTGGTTTACTCTGGGTCCAGGGTAGTTGAAGGGACTGTGGTAAAACAAAGGCCTGTTCTGTTCTGAAAGCCATTGAAGACTAAAAGCAAGGACTCAATGGGACCGCTATGGTGCCGCTGTTTAATCTTTATCAAGATCAGTGCTGTCATCACTTGAACCCTCTTCATTATTGTCATCAAAAGCTGCCCCAATTCATATTCAAAGGCTGTCACTGAGACAGAATAGATGGATAGATGTTTTCTTGGTATTTCTTTCTCCATTTTCTCCAGTGGGGTCTGCTCCCTGCATTAGGCTGTAACATTCCTTGGTACAGCTGCATGTTGGGTGGTGTGACTGTGAATGAATGCATATTAAAATCTGGATCCTGCTGTACCTGCGGTCTGTGGTTGAAAATGATCCCATGGCTACAATCTGGCCGAGCATGTTTACACACATTGTCTCATGCATGGCCATTAACATATGTCAAAAATCAGAATAAGCGTTACTTTTCTGATCCCCGAGGACAAATTCTTTTCATTACGGACGCTCTTCATCTCGCACCTTTTTGATGCGGTTGTAAAAAAAAAAAAAAGAACAAAAGAAAAAAGTTCTGCATTCTTATCGGGAGCAGGAGAGCGAGATGGAATGCAAAAGTTTCGAGAAGGTAAAAAATGCTTCAACGTAATGGAATGTGTGAGATTACAATGTTCCCAATGGAGGACCCTAATACGAGATGTTGTGCAGATAGTTGTAGTCAAGGCCGGCATTCTTGCATCCGGGGACCACTGCGACCAAAATGAATCACTGTCATTTATCACAAAGAAAAAAAGTAAATTACTGTAGATCAGCAATGAAAAAAGTCTGGAAGCACAGTCTTCATGAGAATAGCCAGCGATTCAAAGAATCCCGAAATGTTAACTATTCAGAAATCAAAAGAGAAATTCCTTATATTCAGTGGTGTATGACCTCAGTAAGGGGTCGATACAGCCATTCACTGCAATTACACGTCACAGTTGAAGGAATGCAATTGTAGTGTCTGAGATACAGCTCCTGTGGTGCCTTTGAAATTATGATTTCACCTGCACCCTCCAAATACAAGCACATTTAAGGATAGGCCGCCAATTTCCAATTTTGAGTAATATCCGACTAATTGTTCATATCCGGAATGCGTGCTAGATGCGCAAACATGGGAAAGAGGCTGGAAGTTGAGACTTCATCAGTGCAAATGTGCCAGAACTGTGCCTGGTCGAATCGGACCCAACCGCTGTAAGCGCTAAAGTACGTTTAAGCATATTAAATAGCCATGTGCTCCAGGTGTGTACATAATCCGTAATACAATAGAACTGGGACGGACAATAGATGCCAAAAGGACTGAAACAGCATGTGCACTGTGATGGTGGCAATTATCGATTTTGCAATATACATCATGATATTTTGTGGGATGATACGTTCCAATCATTTTTATTCTGATATATCGATACTTTTGATGTCATGCACATTAATGAGGTAGTGCTCCAGCAGTGTTGGGAACGTTACTTTTAAAAAGTAATTAGTTATAGTTACTCACTACTTGTTCCAAAAAGTAACTGAGTTAGTAACTGAATTACTCTCTAATGAAAGTAACTCGTTACCAGGACAAGTAACTATTTGCGTTACTGTTAAAAACAAATTGCTTTATATCAAAGCATTTTGATTTTTGATTTTTTTTTTTTTTTTGCACTTTTCAAAAGTCAGTTGAAAGGAGTAGAACAGACAGAGGTGTTTGTATTCATGTACTATCATGTAAAATATGTTCATAGTAACTGAATGAACTGAATGGGGGTAGAGTGGGGGAGGCCTCTGTGACTGAATGGTATTGACCAGTATTTGCGTCGCTGTTTTATTAATGTCAATGTCAATTAATATGGCCGTATTCACAGAGAATGAGGAGGAACAGGAGTAAAAGAAACATGTGCCAACGCGGCCAACGAGGGGGGGAAGACGCGTCTTTGGGTTAAAAATAAGTTCCAACACTACTGATCGATTCTCCCCCGCGTCCGCACCGCGCTGTGGGGATGACCAGCCGCGGGTCTGGGACACACGTAGTTTTTGGAGCAGAGAGCACGAACACTCTGCACAGACTCCGTGAGACTCCGCCCACCCTCTCCGCTGCTCCTGCTGCGTGAGCCGACACCGCGGCGCTCATTCAGTCTAAATGTAACGTGCCACTTTGTTTACCCAGTAACGATAACGGCGTTGTAACGACGGGGAGAGTAATGAATTAGATTACTCCGTTACTGAAAAAATAACGTCGTTACCTAACGCCGTTCTTTTAAACGGCGTTATTCCAAACACTGTGCTCCAGTGAATAGAGAACAATAATGATCAAGAATTCAGTCAGAACAGTAGAGGGCAGCACTTGGGCCATATATTTCAGTATCGGCATACTGTATCATAAGGTTATCGTTATCGTGAGCCATGTATCGCATATTGTATCGACTCGTGAGGTACCCAGAGTTTCCCACCCCTACAGTTAGGGTTATACTGCATCTGCCGCCTCTTGCTGTGGTGTTTAAAGGGACTTAAAAGGCTGGGAAAAATACTTTACTACATTAACCAAGCATGTATTTCGGATCGGAAGTGAGGAATGAATTTGACTTTGTGTTTGCTATGCGCATTATGCTCAGACAATACCTCAAACCCGATGAAATATCCACAATAACATTAGTTTTACCCTTGCTATTGACAGGGATTCTGCATTTTTTATTTGCAATCTGGACTCTTGAGTATAGTTTATTGTCACACAAGTAAATACGTGTATATATTTTTGTGACATTTCTTACGACTTTCCCCCATTTGTACAGTCCACTATATTGTCTTAATAGGATACAGTATATTATGTTTGGCACTTCTTTCACCACAATTAGGGCTTGCCTGTACACCACTACTTTCTATAGCCTCCAGCTTACCTCTCGAGTGGATTTGCAGGAATCGTACAGCCTTCAGATGCAATTATCCGAATAAAACCCTGGCATCTTATCCCCCCCCCGAGATAATTTTGAATACGGCATAGGCACATTCTGTACATGTGCGATATAACCCAGTGCTTATCGTCTCATTATGCTGCAGAGCCCTGAATGTCCAGCGCCCCGTGAGACGAGAGGAAACTGAAAGACCGTGGGACACTTTGGTGAACACCGCTCCTCGGCCTTTCACGCTGCGTCTCTCTTTGATCGCGTATAGCAAGCTTTAGGTGTACATGTACGACTCTTCCTATTATATCTGCTGCCTCCGAGCAATTCTCTTTATAATACGGCAATGCACCGACTGGGTTGAAAATTATGCTTCTTGCTCCAATTAAAAAAACGAAAAAAAAAACTAAATGGCACAACAGGTTTTTCTTTTTGGATTTGGAAGTTGAAGGAGCAAGAACAAGTCTACTGTATATTTGATTTTCAACTACAAGTGTAGCGGAAGGCCTATGTATGGGTGACATGAATAAAGCACGACATTTTGACATGACTGTGCAGTTGTTTTAAGGAAGTTTCCACACAGACACAATAATCTCATGTCCGAAGTGTTCAAGACTGTTGGAGCTCAGTGAAGATAACTTTTGGCGATTGGGCTTGGTGAGTGTGTCTCCCAGTCACCGGACAAGAAGCAAAGTGATTGGCTGCATGGTCCAGTCAAGTCAGGCATGTAATATAACTTTTAATCAACCAAATATTCATGTGATCATGGTGTTGCTGGGGGTCAACCCTTTGTTCCCCGGGTTGGGTATTCCGTCAAAAGTGAAAGATATGCATATGCGCTATTGTGTAATTGTTCAGCAGAGAGTTGGTTACAAACGACTAAATCACACAAAATGATTAGATTACAAGATTACAAATGTGATTTAAAAAAGTACACTATAGCATAAATAATTGTTTGTTTTTTACTAAACACAATTAGGCTTCATGTTTGCCAGTGTTTATAGGGGTTTTAGCCTATGGTTTAGCGCATGTGGAATTGTTTCTGTTCGCAGGATCTAATATAGCTTAATTGTAATTCTAAAAGACTAGGTTAAATGACAAGAATTTATATATTTTTTATTAAATAACGCAGTTCTCCTCTCAATAGAAGTGGGGGAACATAGGCAAGGCAAGGCAATTTTATTTATACCGCGCATTTCATACACAAGGCAACTCAATGCGCCTTACAGAGTACGCACCCGTGTGCCACAGTTGGGGTCGGCCCAGTAGTCCGACAACCCATTAGTCCGACGTCTCATTATTCCGATAATGTCCCATTGAGTAGGGGTTGAAAAATAATCAGAATCAGAATAGTTTTTATTGCCATCGTTTGAGAACAGGTTCACAGACTAGGATTTTTTCTCGGTGCTGACGTGCAACATAAAGCATATAACACAGAGTTTAGATTTTTTTTTTAAAAGCTATAAAACTTTAAACTATAAGGCTTTAGGGGGCATGCATAAACATTATTCAAATAAATAAGATAAGTGATAAAAATAAACTATGGTAAAACGACAACAACTGACAACAATTGACATAGAACAACAGCGGGATTATATTTACAGATATAATCCCGCTGTTGATTATATCCCGCTAGTGTGTAGGTATATAAATTAGGTTCAGGCAAGAGTCCACTGACAGGTTAGAGCCAATGGTTGGTTGTTTATGGCTCTCTATTCCTCAACACAACTGGGTTGGACTAATGGCACCTCTGCTCAATGGTCAATTTTCTGAATAATGAGACGTCGGACTAATGGGTTGTCGGACCAATGGCATGGCACTCTGGAGTTAGCTTACCTTAGCTTTAGCTGTGTAGCCACTTTAGCAAATATTTGCAATAAACCAGCCTGTTTTTTGAGATTGGATTTTCAGCACTCCATGATAAAAACATGAGTTTAATCCAAGGGTGAAGTAGTCTGTTCACAAAATACATTACAACACTAGCGCTAGCTAGTGCCTTTGCACAACATTATTAGTTACATTTGTCCTGAATTTCAATTCATGGTCACTTGCATTTTATTCTTATGATGTGAGGTTATGTTGAATAAGTCTGGTGTTACCCTTGGATATTGTGACATATTTTAGAAGTACATTTTCTTTCATTATAACTCAAGGTTTTTTTCTCTTTTAGTTGAAAACCCAAAAGATGTCACTTTCCTCTTTACCCTTATTAAAGAGCAACTAAACACCAAATCAATTTTTTTTTTACTGATAAAATGTCTCAATGGGTGTCTCTTAGTGTTGTCTACTGGTCCCTGACATTATTCTGACATTATAGCGCAAACATGTGTAAAATCCTAACTTTGGCCTGAAAACGAGGCCAAAGTTAGGCCTTACCCTTACCATGGTAAGTTCAGGGTAAGTCCATTACCCTGAACCTACCCTGAAGGTAAACTCTGCTACTAAATTAGAATTTCCTGATTGACCGGAGACGTGTCCACGCCCTCCACAGAACGTCATAAGCCGCACCAGCTCCACACATCGTCATCAGGTGCTTCCCATTGTCCTGCCCATTGTCCTGCCCCTGTACCTGTGGTATATAACCAAGTCCCTCCCACGTAATCAGTCTGCTGTGATTGTGCCAATGCAAAGGCCCACACACTCACCCCCGCATGTCACCCCCAAACTTCAGAGACCGCCTCTTTCACGGCAATTTAGTGCTCCATCCGAAACCAGTAAATTGGTAAGAGGTCTTACGCCAAACCGGATGTGCGTCAGCGTCCGCCATGATAAGAAGCGTCCGAATTGGCCTTTTGGTTAGGAAGGAGTTAGGGAAAGTGGCCTGTATGCTAACTATCATAGCCTCTTTAGCATAGGGACCTCTGATGCTAACTCACTGGCGATTAGGAGCTATGTGGCATCCCATAAGCCACTGCGCCAATCTCCCCACCCCCCTCGCCCCCACCCTGGAGTGATTCATGCGCAACCACGGTTGATTGACATAATAAAAAAAAAATACGATTCTGCACAAGCCAAACTGTATAAAAGTGACAAAATACATGTTAGTCACCACAGCACATTCACATGGTTTTAAAGAGCCTCCTCAGTAAATGGCCTAAATGAAGGCAGTTTGTGCTTTTGTTTTCATTTAGTAGAAACTTAAGCCACATGGCTAATTTGCATACTGTAGCTTTATGAAACCGCTGTTGAGATAAAATAAAGGAAATGTGAAGGATCATTTGGATGTTTCTCTTTTTTTTCGCCTTAAATGTCTTTATTTGGGACACTATGTTGTTGTTGGACAATATACAGTAGGTGGCGGTATGCGCTTTTGTTTGGCCTGCACTGAACTTTAAAGAAGAAGAAAAACAGCTGTTGGTGATGTCACTTCCCCTTCCCCTGGGTAAGGACGGTCGAATTGGGCAAATGCTGCTGAAGCTCTAGTTCACTAACTGCATAGAGATCTAACAGTTGACCCCATGAAAGGTTAAGGATTAGTTGCTAGTGTTAGTACTTAGAGGCTACAATTTAATGGTTTCGGATGCAGCATTCGACTTATGTTTGTGGGTGGGGAAAGGCTTTGGCACGCCCGTTTAGGTATCAATGACCCCTCCATATTGTTTACACCTACTCAATTCCTATCCTCCATAACAAATCAGTCAAATTTAATGTATAGTTGTTTATACAGATTTGGTCTCTTTCAACGTTTGTCAAAAATTGTGGCATGTACTGATGGTCTCAACACAATATATACATTTATTTTATTTTATTTTGTTTTCAATCATTTTCATCACCTTTTATTGGTGTCCTTACTTTTCAAATTGATTGCACAGTTTTTTCTTGCACTGACAGGGCGCTATTCAGAAAGCCATTGTGTGTCTCCTTGATGAGAGTCTCTGCGCTCGTGAACACCACTGTTTTCACATTCTTTCATCACAGCATGTGCATTCCAGAGGGCCCCCCTGCGCTTTATTTTTCTTGGATAAAAAAAACACAGGTTTTTGCCGCTTTATCTGTTCTATCAGCATCTGGCACTTGTTACAGAGTGGGATGGTAGCGCAGGCCCGGGATTACTGGGATTACCGGCAGATTGCAAGCGCTGGATTCATGGCGAGGTTAATAATAGCAAACTCTCCCAGTGACTTATAACATGGGGAGGACAAGCTCGGGGGCTTTCTCTGACAGTACGTGGGTCTGAAAAGCGGGGGTCTGGAATGCCTAACAATGTTTTTTTAAAGGCAGCGCTTTACAGGGGGAGAGTCAAATCTCATAAAAGGATTTGGCGTAATATGCTTTTTACATCTCTATCAAGCCCCCGTGAACGAAAGGCGACTGGTGATTTGTTCGCTGGAAACTTGAATTTATGAAAAGTTTGGGGTTTAATGTATGTATTTTTCGCAGCTGCTGACCAGCGTATTATGAGAACCACAAAAAGCGCCGTCTCCACTGTTTTCTCAACTTCTTTTGATTTAACCATTTAAACCATTTGACTGTTTTGAGAAAGTTATTGTTGACGAGAAGCTTCACTAGCACACCTTTTAAGGGATACTATTAGATACTGCTTTATAGTATCTGTTAATGCATCCAAAACATAATTATGCTCACACTGTTGTCTCTCGATCTCCCAAAACCTACCAGAAATTTCAGCTAACGTGCATTCGGTCAGCGGTATTTTTCAGATCCCATTTGACGTGCCCATTTTTCGTGTACACTATGTGCTCTTCCTGCAGGGAGATAGAAAAAAGGACGGCCAATCCAGAGCGACAGTGGGATCAGGCCAATCCCTAATCTCATTGATCCCTCGCAAAATCATTCAATTATACGCGACCACAGAGGACGGCGGGGCGCGCGCAGGGAGCGCCGGCGGAGATAACAATCTCTTTCTCTCATTACGGGAAGAGGAGGGAGCCACAAGTCAATGGAACGCCGTCATAAAGCACTGACAGAAAGATAGCCAGCTGCTTTACGGCCATGAAAAACAAAAGTCTGGCTACGTGCTATAAAAACATGGCGCTTTCACTCCCGAGGAATGTTATCAGGCGGAGGGGCAGCAGTAACGGGCCTTAAAAGCTATTTAAAGGCTTCTAAAGTAAAAGGAGAGGGGAGTAGGTTAGTCAAATAGTTTGATTTGAGGTGACCGTGTACAGCTTGAGAATAGCCTTATTGCATCGTGTTCTGTGAAAAATTTTGCTTTTGTACTGATGTCTTTATTTGTATTCGATATATTGAAAGGAATGTACGGAAGCAGAGTGGTTAGCACGGACATCTGACTTTGAAATGTGGTACTGGCTGTAACATAATGGTCATTTGCCAGTGTTAGAGTCCAATAGATCAGAAGAGCATTCTCAAGCAGGGGTGGAGCTAGAGGTGGTGGCACTAGCCCCTTCTGGAAGTTGCCTGGCGGTATCAGTCAAATTCCATAACGGCTGACAACTTATGACTCATTTTGTTTGTGATTTAAAGCAGTACTAAGTAACTCTTGCCCCTAGAGGCCATAAGCGCAACTGCAGGTGTCTTAGCAAGTTACGATTTTTTTACTTATTAAATGTCTTGGAGAGTAAATACTACGTGACAGAAAAGGTGAAGGGAGAGAGGGGTGTTGTACATCCAGTTATACAATGGGAATATTTTTTTCACTCAAACTTGGCAGTAAATACTGTTTAAAGTGGCGCTAGCCCGCAGTTAGCTTTGCCCGTTAGCCTGTTAGCTTCGTCTCCGTGATTCTATTAGTGTGTATTGGTTGCTCCGCCCCGGTGGCAGTCAAGTTGCAAGCATGGTTTTCTGGCCAGAGACACCAGGGGAGATGAAAGACCCCCCAATCATCCCATTAACACTTGTATTACCCCCAGAGGGACTACGGAAAGGATTTATTAAGGTAAACACGTTACTTAGAACTGCTTTAACGGCCACATGAGGCTTTGAAACACCGTCCCACCCAGTCCTCAAGCGGCCACTCCATTTTAGGTAATGATCCTGTGTGGAGATTAAAAAAAAAAAAAAAACAGAATGCTCACTCCAGCCACCAGGGGCATCAAAAAAAAAAAAAAAAAGAGGAAATAATTCCACAAATGTCCAGCAGAGGGCACTGACATAATAAGAGATCAGGATATAAACAACACGTTACAGCCACGTGGTAAATGGTCAGTCTGCCCCAGGGTGTAATTTATTATTATTTATCAAGCTGACTGTAGGTGCTGCAGAACTTTTTTTTTAATTATTATTATTTTGTTCATAATAAGCAAATTAAACCAACCCTCAGAGAACCACTGGCTAACGTTATTTGAACGTTTTATGTCACCTGGGTACAGTCCTGTGAGGCATTTGACAAAATCAGCACTATTTCAAAATCCCAGTGCTCTATTATTATTATTATTATTATTATTTATTTATTTATTTATGTATTCAATCATATTTTCCTGTTTATATTATACAATATGTGGCCCTCGACCCGCGGTGGGAGCTGAAATTGAAAATGAGTCTGACACCCCATTCCAGTTTCCTTGTACATCCTACAAGCACTTAAGCCTACATACATGCATGACCTTGAGCTGCCTAACTCCTGCTATTGCAGCCAGAGTGGGCGGGACAAGACACACCCACAGCATCACTGGCCTCACCTCTGCCCATTGAGTGATAAGTCTTGTGCTTTTATCCCAATCATTAGTGCGTACCGAGCGGTTCGAGGCACTTGTAAGTTGTATCTAAC
Organism: Neogobius melanostomus; assembly: GCA_007210695.1. Lineage (NCBI taxonomy): Eukaryota > Metazoa > Chordata > Actinopteri > Gobiiformes > Gobiidae > Neogobius > Neogobius melanostomus. The sequence continues at coordinate 15,592,660 of VHKM01000009.1, read as the reverse complement.
ATGTCAAAAATGCCACTTCAAAGCATTGGAATTCATGGGAGCAGCTGGAGGGACATGCCCTGGGAGAAAGCAAACCTGTGGAAAAGAAGAAAGAAAAAAAGGATGAACTGAACAAGCATCTCAGAGCAAATACAGTGCCTTGCGAAAGTACTAATACACCTTTTGATTTTTTTTTTTACTAAAGTTCACACACAAGTAACAGACAACTGTGAAGTGAAAGCAAAATGATACATGATTCTGTTATTTTTCAAAAAATAGAAAAGTGAAAAGTGGGGCGTGCATAAGTATTCATTCTTGTTCAAGGTGTACAGTATTAGTACTTTCGCAAGGCACTGTACTTTTTTTTTTTTTCTTCTTCTTGCCCCCCGGACTTAGAAAAAGTACTGTCCTCACTCTGGCAGTGACCTTTGGAAAAACAGCTACAAGAACCTGTTTGGGCTGCTACACTGTTCTCCGACTCGCCCCCCCCTGTAAAGCAAATGTTAGTTTTAGAAGCGGGTTTGATGAGGCCAGCGCGAGAACATGTAGGGCGGTGGAACGCACAGGTTTGATGTATGGCGCCAGATGCCCGCTGCCAGATGTTGTAGAGGATGACAGGGAGCTCTGGCACGAGGAGAGTTTTGGGGCAGGATCCCAACTAATTAATCCACTCCTGCCCTGGATTCACAGAAGGTCATGTGTTATATAGTTACGAAACTTTTCTCACATTTTATTTAGTTTCAATGATTGTATTTTTTCCCCCCCAAAACAAACTGTCTTTGAAATGCAAATACAAACATTCAAACCAATTTCACTGGCATATATACAGTATATAAACAAAAAGCTCCTGTATCAAACGTTCACTCTTGCAGTAACGTAGAATTATTTATCAGCAGTAGACTGAATTGTAAAAGCATTTTGAGAGAGCAAAAATAAAGATGCCACTGTGTCTTGATGTTGCTATGACAGAAAATTCCGCATTGCAGCGTTAAGTGGGAAAAAACTAAAATGTTATTCATGCGCATGACGAATTTGGATATACACAATAGTTTGTAGAAGAAGTGAGACTTGGGCTCAGTCTTTCCTTTGTTGCTTGTTGGGGAACGTTTGAACTAAAATGTCTAAGTTGAGCCAACTATGCCGGAACTCTGTCCTCAGTGTGTCCTGGCTGTAATATTCAATAAAGCCTATGTGTCCAAAAAATGTTTTAAAAATATCACCATCGTCTTGGTTGCAAGGACCTTGGTTTCTTCCTTGAAGCCATGAACTTTCATCCACGCAAAGTTTCAATCATTCTTTTTTGTACATAATAACCGCAGTATTTTATTTATTCATTTTTTTCATTTAGTATCAAAGTTGCATCATACAAAACTCTAAAGCAGAGCACACACAACACGTTTTTTTGCTGTAATGTTCAGTCGAGGTGAGTCTTCCCGAGTTGTGAATAGTTGAAGAAAGTCGCAGAGAGTCTTGTGTTGTAGTGTGAGGCTAAATAACTGGACTCGCCTTTGGATCGTGTCATGTGGTAAATCAAACGCATTTGAATTTTAGGACGGAGAGGAGAAGCGTGGGGGGATTTTTACCGCTCAAAAAGTGACACACGGGAAAACAGCAGCCAGTAATGGAGCGGAATACACACAGAGGTACTGTAGGTTGCTACGGTATTTTTCTATCATAACAGACAACAAACAACTAATTAATGGCCACAGGGAGCCCCACAAAGACCACACCAGACACAGCCCAGCATCAGCAAAAGTTCACAAAAACAACCTTTTCCAGTTACATTTCAACCACAAACAGATATAGGGGCACTTACTATATGTTTGAGCAATTCAGCTACTTGTCTTCGCCGTCACGGGGCTGATATCTGTCCATCTCCTTTTTTAATTACATCCACTGCAATGAATAAATGAATCGTTTTTTATTATTGTGTCTTGCATACACACTGTAAGACACCAATAACACCAACAAAAGGACGAGTTGCCAGACAGTAGGCACAATATACTATACATAAACTTATTTGAATAAACAAGTCTGCCGCCTTATCCAGGCATTGCAAACAAACGTAGCCACTTTAAACACATTAGAATTAAAACAGTACTTAGTAACTCTTGCCCCAGCAACTGCGGGTGTCGTAGCAAGTTGCGTTTTTTTACTTATTAATTGTTCGTGATTGTAAATACTACGCTGACAGAAAAGACGAAGGGAGAGAGGGATATTGTACAACCAATTACACAATGGAAATAATTTTTTTCACTCAAACTTGGCTGTAAATACTGTTTAAGTGGCGCTAGCCCGCAGTTAGCTTTGCCCGTTAGCCTGTTAGCTTTTTCTTCGTGATTCTATTAGTGTGTATTGGTTGCTCCTGTCCAGTGGCAGTCAAGTTGCAATTGTGGTTTCACTGATCATCAGCAAATACATCCAACTTCTTCGTGTCACCCACTTTTAATTTCCATTGAAAGAATTACAGTAGAAACCAGTTCAGGAAGACTTGTACCTGCGTCATTGAATTGATCACATGATATTGTGGCCATACCACCTTTGCTCTGCCCGATCCCGTCAGACCTTGGAAGCTAAGCAGGGAAGGGCCTGGTCGGTCCTTGGATGGGAGACCGTTTGGTAACACCAGGAAGCCTAGCGAATGTAGTGAGAGACTTGAGTGGTTGGTGGTGGTCGGAGGGGCCGATGTCGCAGACTGGTTGCCTCGCTTCCGTCAGTCTACCCCAGGGCAGCTGTGGCTACAATAGTAGCTTACCACCACCAAGTATGGAGTGAATGAATAGTGCAATGTAAAGCGTCTTTGAGTGTCCAGAAAAGCGCTATATATAAAAAAAAAACTAATACATTATTATTGTCAGACTGGTGTAGTGTGGCCACTCTCACGATTCTCAGTCATTATGTGTGAACCCCCTGTCATTCCATAATGGCGCTAAATTCAGTCGTGCAGTGGGAAAATTGTGTAGTCTGTGCTCAACTTAAAAAAAAACCAAGAAGTTGTTGGCGAGATCTGCTTATAATAAGAAAAGCAAACTTCTCGGCTGGTTTCTTTTATAGAGTATTGCGATTTTTTTCAAATAACATTTCTACGGGTTGTAAAACATACCGTGCATGTTTTTGAAGCTGACCAACATCGAGTGGAACTTCAAGGACGCGGTAAATTACAAATAGCTGAAAGTCCGTGAATTCCCTGAAAAAAATCTTTTGAATCAGACAATGTGTTCACAAAGCCTTATCAGCGCTGGCCTGTAGTAGCATACTCCAAGCGCACACTGCTCTTTGTGGGAGTATATTAAGGCCGTGTCTGCCAGCGAGAGGATAAATCGAAACAAGATGTGGCGGCCCCGAGATCCTTTGAACGTGTTCCACATCATAGCTGCGATTCTGCGGAGGGTAAGGCGCACTTCCATAAAAGGATGTGCTGTTTACCTTAGACCTGCCAGCGTCTGCGCACCAGATGTTGCGAGGTTTGTCTTTCATCTCCTCGCACAAACTGTATTTTTTTATTTTAACCTACGAGTTTGTTACTCTAAGCTCACGCGAATGTGGGAGGAACAAGGAGAGTCAATGCTTTCTTTGACCCGGCGGACTAAATTTGAACATTGTTTAATTTGCCTTGGAGAGATTGAAGGATTTAGGTGTGCAAGCAAGGTTCACCGGTTTTCTCCGTGTAGCAACGAGGCCATTGATAGGCCGTGACCTAAAAAACATGGCCTCCATTAAGTTCTCGGCTTTGGTCGACTTACCGCGACTTGTCGAGTTTTTTTATTTTTTATTCCCTCCTCACTGTTATTCCCACGCCTCTATTTCCGTGAACAAGCTGATAGGTGATGATTTTTTTAATGCTTATGTCGGAGGCTTTTGGGTGTCATTCAGCTCAAGGACACCGTGCAGAAAGCAATTTGGACAGAAATGAAAATACACAAATGAGCTTAAGGTAGGATCACTTAACAGGTACTTGTACGGCTCTTACCTTGAGCTGGTTCACGTTGGAGAGGCGTTTTTCATTCCCCTGTTGACCTTTCGTTGAAGCAAGGTCCTTTCCAGCAGTACTCAAGTGAGGTAAATAGAAGTGGTAAGTATAATTGCAGGTGTTCTCTTAAATTGCGGGAATTCATTGTTTCTTATTGCGCATGTGTCACGTGGAAGGCAAGTGGTATAATAGCATCAGCTGGCTTGGATTTATGGTAAGTAAATGTTCCTATGTTTCCTGGTAAAATTAAGGGTTATAGGGTCAAGATTGGGGTCTGGCTTGGTGGCTCGATGTTTGACCCACCAGTGTCTAACATCATTGGCTTTGGTTGGGGTTTGGATTTTGGGGTTGGAGGTATGGAGCCATCAGTGAGTATATACGGTTCCCCCAATATCTAGAAAGGTGAAACAGCAGGACATAATCTTTTGCATATTGTCCCTGTTAAATAAACTGATTCACTAAATGAAACCTATTCCCCGGTACCACTGTTACCCCAGCCATACGGTATAGAAAAGAGAGAACGGTTGTACTGTGGAAAATCGGCATGCGCCCCATTAAGGTGCCTACACACCTAACTGCACGAATCGGATTGTTGCTTCTATTTGGACGCTTGAAATGCTTGCAGTCATACGCTCACATGTGTTCACTTCAGGCGGCACCATTCTGTAGAAAAAAAACCTCTGTGCTGTTGCTGCTAAGCCCTATGATGTGAAAAAAACAAAAAAACTGTTTCCTGATTCTTTTCTTGTGCTTTGGTGACCGTGGAATAGTTTTACTAGCCTACCTTTCTCCGACACTTGATGCAAACCTCGCCACTTTCCTCTCCCCTTGCCTGGATAAACCTTTATATATGTGTGGGATTGAGTGTGTAGTACCTGTCTGTTCAGCGATCATGTTTGTAACAAGTTTGTAATCCAGTGCGTTGTTTATTGCGCCCTTGTCTGTGTTTTAATACGTTTTTTAAAGCGTATGATTCCTGTGATCCGAATGCCTGGACTCAGGAAAGGCATTTCAAACCACAGCGGCTGCTTATCATGAAGATTTCCTTCTTTTCTCAGACGCTGTTTCCGTTTCACTTGTGTCTTTATGCTGTAGTAGAGGTGGTTATATTGCTCTATACATTTTTCTTGAATGTGTGTGTTTGCCCTCCTGCCGATCCTCACGCAGCGTTCACACCGCTCTTCCGCACCTGCCGCCACGCACACTCATCACCCGCACATGTGCGCGCAGTTAGCATAGACAATACACAGGAATCAACTGCACCTGCCGTGCGATCCGTGGTAGGTGTGAAGGCACCTTTTGTAAGTAAAGCCAGCATTTAATTGGAAATCATATTCACAGGAACAGGCATTCTGGGGCAAATCTGTTCGGATAGTTTTAAGAGGGCATGAGCAAACATTGAAGTCTGATTTTGCGTGACATATTTTCTACTTGGCACACAAAGAAGTAGTCTTTCTAAAAAAGACTTCTCCCACCTACAAATCAAGTTTTGCAGATGGCAAGGCAGCTCGGTCCGTGTACCTTTCGTTCAATCAATTTTCAATTTGAAAACAACAATGAAATTACTCAGAAATGTGTGCTATAAGCATTTTTCATTTCATAAAATGAAACGAAATCACTCAAATTGTCACGTATTTTCATATTTCAATATGATACAAAAACGGAAAATGAAAATTGAAATCACAACCTCAGAGCGTCATTATTTCGTTTTATCGATTTGCTTATAGCCGGCGATAGCCGGAAGTTCGGCTGTACGGTTCACATTAAGGTCCGACCTGAACACAAATTTAGATAAAAACTAACGCGGAGATTGTATACATTGTTCAATTTTCATTTCTTTGTCCTGGGGTATTAGTACTCCTTTATAATAATTCCTCAGAGATGGGATTGGTTATGCACGGAGCTAATACAGCGCTATGCTAGGTGGCCAACGCGCCCGTAGCAGGCCGCAGATGGCACTACCTGGAGTGCGTAACTCGTGCGCTTCCCCGAGCTCCTTTCTCCTCCTCTAAACAATGCACGAGTCTTCTGTCCACCTAGATGCGGACTCTACATTTGTGTAGAATCTGACATTCTGTGAGATGGATTGGACCGAACGCTTTAGCTACAATTACGCACGGAGCTAAACATACTGTGCCAAGTGGCCAGTGCGCCGTTCGCAGGCTGGGAAGGTGGCACAACCTGGGGCGCGTAGGTCGTGCTGTCCCTTGAGCGTATCTCTCCTCCACTTTGATGTTCGAGTTTTTGTTCAAGATTAGGACTTTCAACATTGATTTATTTATCAATATAATGTATGCATCTAGGTGGACAGAAGACTCGTGCATTGTTTAGAGGAGGAGAAAGGAGCTCGGGGAAGCGCACGAGTTACGCACTCCAGGTAGTGCCATCTGCGGCCTGCTACGGGCGCGTTGGCCACCTAGCATAGCGCTGTATTAGCTCCGTGCATAACCAATCCCATCTCTGAGGAATTATTATAAAGGAGTACTAATACCCCAGGACAAAGAAATGAAAATTGAACAATGTATACAATCTCCGCGTTAGTTTTTATCTAAATTTGTGTTTCAGGTCGGACCTTAATGTGAACCGTACAGCCGAACTTCCGGCTATAAGCAAATCGATAAAACGAAATAATGACGCTCTGAGGTTGTGATTTCAATTTTCATTTTTCCGTTTTTGTATCATATTGAAATATGAAAATACGTGACAATTTGAGTGATTTCGTTTCATTTTATGAAATGAAAAATGCTGATAGCACACATTTCTGAGTAATTTCATTGTTGTTTTCAAATTGAAAATTGATTGAACGAAAGGTACACGGACCCAGCTCCCAGACCATGTTGGGCTTTTCACGTTACCCCCTTCAACCTAAAACAAAACCCACCAGGCTGTCCTCCAGCTGGCTACTTCTAACCAAAACTATGTCACAACAAATCCCTTTTGTTGAATGACTGAGAGCTGGCTTTATGTAGAGGGCTTTCGGTTTGATGGACCAACATTTCCCGAGACCTCAGTAACTCAGCCACAGAGAATACATTGAATGAAACATTGTAGCTTCCTCATACCTTCCTTTTGCATAAAACATGTTTACCTTCTTGTTCACAGAATTCGCCTTACAGCTTCACATGTGGATTGCGCTTACTGGCACCACAACAGACTGGAGTTATTTGTCCCATTTTCTCCCCCTCATTTACCCGTAAAACTGGGGAAATGGAAAATGACAGCTTGCATGTAAGACAGTCATGCAACATAAGTACAAACAGATTTCCTCCGCGCACAAAACAAGCAAGAAAACGTGCCTACGTATAAAATGTCATTAATAATAGCATTTCTATTCACATGCTACATCATGTTCCAATCTAATCCATGGAATAATTAGCAGCAATTCGGTTCTCATTTCTTTTAAATCATTCCCTTTCAATTGTCTTTTGAAGATAATCTCAAAGTAGTTTTCAGTGGTGAAGATTAATTGTCATAAGCGATTCCCCTTGAACTTATTAGCTGGAAACGAGAATCAGTCATTGGCATTCTGGGACAGTGAAGACCAGTAATTACAACACTCAAACAGATAGAGTGGAGGTCATCTCTCCATTTCTCATAGCCATTCCGAACACAAAACCTCTGATAGAATATATGTTGTGCACGAGTGGAGATCTTCTGTGCCAGATTTTGTTAATAATTTCATTTGTCTCTGTGCGTTTCCAACACAGTAGACTTTTCAAGGCCGTAATTTGACCGAGGTCGCTGACAGAATTTAAATCGCGAGAATTCAATCATTTTGAACTCGAGGAGAAACAAGAAGTGCTTGGCTGAAAGTGAAAATGGAGGTATAGATAATGATGAGGAAGAAGAAAGTAGTAGTAGTAGTATCAGCAAAATGATTTAAAAGATAAAGATAAAGTCTCTTTATTCATGTAAGGTATGAAAAAATAATAATGATGATGCATTGAGGTAGTTGTGGAGGAGGCACTGTATCTTTCTACCATTAAATTGATATGTTGCCACGTGAAGGAAAACTGAAAGAAAATTAAAGTGATTGGCACACTTGGTTGGAAACGCAAATTCATGTATTGTACCTATAATTGGTTGAATACTACAAGTCAATGCGTTTTACAGGAATAATGTTACAAAGAAAGAGAAAAAATGGAACAAAAACAAATCAGACTTCTCAGACCAAACTTGGCAAATTGAATTGATGGTCGTACTGACTGAACGTGGTGTCCTGTCACTTGTTGGAGGGAGATTTGTGCTTTACTGGCTCGGCGGCTTTGGTGCGTTGCTGATGTGTCATCGTTGGCATGCTGCATCTGGGACTGGCTGGGATCATTGTGCTGATTGTTGCCATCAAGTTGCTGTACATTGCCCTGCTATTGGCTCCAACCACATTAATGAAATTATGATACTTACAGGTGTGGGATCTTATAAGTTATGCCACTCCTTTTCAAGTTTATGTACAGTATTGTCATGTGTATATGTAATGTACATTGAAATCGGAATAATCAATCAATTAGTCTTATATAACGTTTATCCAGTTGCTCAAATTCCTTCACACCCCAGCTGCCCCAGGGGTAGACTGACAGAAACAAGGCTGCCAATCTGCGCCAACGAATCCCGCCTATCACCACTCACTCACACATTCACCCAGGCTTCCAGGTGTTCCTGAACGGTCTCCCTTCCAAGTATCAACCAGGCCCTACCCTGCTTAGGATCGGACAGAGTAAAGTTATGGCCACAAAAGTCACAGGAATTGTGTCATTTCAATTAGCCCAAAGCTCATACTTGAATTAGTCACTGATAATTACAGTCTACAAAATCAGCTATTTTCTTGTTAGCTTTACTGTGGTACCATTCACAACTGAACAAGCCACATGTGGTTTTGCGTGCCTACACAAAAACAGTATGTTCAGAATGTGCCTCTGTTGAAGACTCCAACACGGATACCGGTTATTACATTGTCTTTTTACATTGAATTTACAGTTTTCTTTTGTTTGAAGACACATTTCACATAATAGGGTCACTTAATGGTTCAATTTGCACACCTTTGATCAACCATACATTTAAGTATTTATGCTACCCGCTGGGCCTTTATGTTTCACATCTTGGCTGCAATTTAAGACTTTATAACAGAGGCTGCTGGTGTAATGTTCCTCAAGGTCAGGCACCGCAGTTGTTATTGCTTCACTCTCATTGTCCATGCATGCGTATTCAGGAAGAAAGCACATGAGAAAAAAAACCCCACAGAACAGAATGAATATGGCGGATATTAATCTTGGATGGCTGTGTAAAGGCTCAACGAGTGAATTGAGATGTTGAAAGATGTCTGTGCTGTGTCTCTGATAGTATCCTGCTTGTAATAATCCTTCCACAGCTAACTGTTTTCCCACTTGTTTATTTGGAAGGCAACCCGGATCCTCAACTTGAGCTGCCCTCGACTGTTCGCCAGGATGAAAGTGACACTTTTTCCCCCGAAAGTCTGCTTGATTAGGCAGAGTGTAGTTGCCGGGGCCCCACGGCTGTTGTCAGCTCCGCACCACTGCCTCTGCTGTTGAGATTTATCCTGTTTGTTTTGATACAGTAGCAACACGTCTCTCTGTACTCGAAGCAGATAGGCACCTTTTGCAGCTTTGTCCTGTAGAAGAAAAAAACAAAGAAGGAAAACAACATCTTTTTCAAGGGAGAAAGTGCAGAGATTGTTACAGTGTTGTTGCATTTTGTGGATGCTTTTTTTTTCCCCCGGCTGATGACACATTCACTGTTCTCTCGTCGTGGCTGTGTTCTCAATGTTTCCACCTTTATAGGATAACGCTGTGATGTGTGAGGCAACGGCTTTCTATATGGTCATATTTCTGTGCTGTACAATCATAACAACTGACTGAAGGCATATGCATGAACACTCAACATTCGTAGACGATACAACTGGGTCTTTGCACTGCGACCACATACTGAATAGTGCATACACTCCATCTGGACATCTTCTGGTTTTGGGGCGAAATGTTGGAAGTGAATATACCGAATTTTCAACAGATAATGTGAAACACCCCAAGTATTGGTTCTTATCCCGACACTATTGTTTTCTAGATGTTGGTGGTGAAACACTTACAGTACACACACCACATTCAAACGGTCAAATGTTTTTTTTTGTGAGTCACGTGACAAAAACGGCACCCGCCACCATATTGGATAGTGGTTCCAATGCAAATAATGTTAAACTGAATTGAACTCATCTATTCTGCCTTTCCCACTTTTACCGTCACAGGGAGGAAACAAACATCACTACAAGCACAAAATATAACCACATCTTAAAGGGACTATACATAAGTTTAACCACAAATAAATATATACAAATTTAAAATGTCTTCCTCATACATGCTCCAGCAATGCCCTGGTGAGTAGAATGAGACCTGGCCTTTTCACAACAATTGCCTCTACATGCCTGTAAATTCACTTGCATAGAGAGTGTCTCGGGGCGAACAAGCAAACAGTGTAATGCGTAATGACGTCATGCGTGTTCACACTCAGCTGTAGCGTTAGCGATCTCCTCTATACTGACGCTGCTGAGAAGCAAGAGGTAACTTTGGAAGTATGGATTTAGTGGAAAATAAGAAGAGACCGGCTTCAAGCACCGGCGAAACTCCAGCCCAGACCCCAACTAACAAAAAGAAACGAACAGTTCATTCGAGTGCGACAAAAAAGGGCGAAAGTCGAGTCTGATCAGCGTAGGCAAAGAACCAGAGTAAACATCGGAAAATGTTGAGAGAATCTCTGGCTGTGACAAAAGACCCGCAGTTGGTGTCATTTTTGCTTGAAAGGGAAGAAATTATTACTAAATACATGGGGGAAAAGTGTTGTTGATGCTTTCAAAACAGTGGTGTCCGTGCATGTTGTACAGACTTCACTGAAACAAGCATAAAATAATCATATTCAACTAGTTGATCAAATAGTTTTGTACCTATGGACAAGTTGTGTAGTATTAGTAGCAGACTAGTAGTGTCAGTAATACCAATAAATGCGCTCTACAAAACATTTGAGTAGTAACAGTGGTAATGGTGCTGTATTTACAGTGGCGAAAATAATGTTGCTAATGTTAGCTTTTCTTGGCTGCAAAATAAGCATGACTGTTCACGGATTTATAAGTAGTGAAACGACTACAAAAAGTAAATACTGGATATGTGCCATTCACAAGCATAGTTTACAAGTTAGCAACACTTACTTTATTGGGCCCAGGGAATTGAAGAGACATTTGTTTTCCCCCTAGTAGCATTTCTACCAGTGGAATTCTTTTATTACAATTAGGCCTACGTTTATGCATACAAAGTATACAAGTATACCCCCCCCTCCCCCCCCCCTTCAAACGTCATTAATTTTTTTATCTGTACTATTTGGCTTCTTCCCTCGATTCACTTTGCTATGCATTTGCTCAAGTGTCACATCTTGGAAAATATTCACTCAAATTTATTTGGTCTAAATATCTTACAAAACAGTAACGTTTCTTACCTCAGTTGAAGTCATGCCTGCAAATCTGTAAATTGACCAGGACGGGACTGTTATTTCTGGTGCTCGTAAAGCCTGAGCGCCTCATGCACGAGCTTATCATTGATGCTGCAGTTACGCGTTTAGTACAAAATTGCCAAACTCCACATAGCCCTTTAAGTATTATGCCGAAAATGCTAGCGGGTTATTAGCATTCTTTTTTTTTTTCGATTGGCACTTCAGAATAATTGAATTGTCTTCATTGTGTGTAATGCCGTGGCCCGTTTGAATCATGTTTCCTCCTTTTGTTATGGAACCAATACTGTGTCCTAAACCATGCTGGGTAGAAGCGTACTACGTGGGGAAAATGCTAAATGACATTCTGCATATAAGATGACCCATTCCACCAAAGTAAAACAATGTTCCTCTTATCTTTTAAAGCTCAGATTCATACCTGCACAGCCCAGAATTTACATTGGCCTTTTGTTTTATCCACTTAAAATAATGAGATGTTTCGTGACATACCAAGATTCTCTGACTGCAGTGTCACACTCCACTTGATGTGGCCTGAGATGCCTATAGGCTGTACTTGGGAAAAGCCGAAGCTGTGGCGGCGTGATGCGCTCGGTTTCATGTGGCTTACTTTGAGGCAGACGAATACAAATGTGGCGGGAAAGGTGTCAGTTCCGTCTGACTGGCTCTTTCCACGCACACTTTAGTGGTGTTGTCAAGGCATAAAGTGCAATCGAAGAAACAAACCATTTTTGAGCGCAGACAGGGACAGAATCCTTCATCAGATTTCTGTTATATCTTACAATAACAATAATGTTGATCATTGGTCATTTAAACCAGAGTTTTACGGCCTCGATATTTCAAGTGAGTGTATCATCAAACACTGAAACAAATGGATAGAGGCAGCATTGTGTTCCCTGACACAAACAAATGATAAATGTAATATTCATTGTCGACTGGGGCTTTCTATACAGGCATATTTTTTGTATAAAAAACTTGGTTTATATAACGGCTCTTCCTGGTCATGCTGGTTAATTGGAAAAGAATATTGGAAAGTAGAGCTTTCAATAGTAGAGAAGGTTCCCATACCGCCATCATTTGGTGATTTAAATTTTGACCACTGGTTTCAGTGTGTCCAAAAGACTCTTTGTCCTTGAACTTTATTCAAGGATAATCGTGCCCAGTGATATTTGAACATTTTTACATCTCTGTATTTTGTTCCATATCAGAAAATTAAAATTACTTTAATGATCCCCAAGGGGAAAACCTTTGTCTTCCAACATATCTGTTCTCTTCCCAGTGTGTCTTACTCACAGTGGGAAACTCATTGAAGCGCAAGTAGCCGGTTTAAGCATAAGTAGTTATTTCTTATGTAACCAAAACAATACAACCAAACTACATAATATCAACAACTTTCAATCAAACTTCAGTGCCTTGTAAACTTCTAATTTCTGAACAAACTCCACAGAAATAAGTCACTTTAGCACGTGTTGCCCACAGGCTCTTTCACAGCGCCCTTCTGAAGGGCTCTAGAAGTCAAGAGCATTGGGAGCACCAATTACGTGTCACATCTGAGTTTAACCCGCCGAAGTGTTGGGCGATGACAGCTCTCAAGTGTACATCTTTGAACCTGTCATCTCCAGGCAGCTTCACTTTCATCAGACCCTGTGTCACATATCACAAAGGATGAATTCCGTAATAAAGCCAAGCCCTATCTGCCACTCTTGCGTCATTTAGTTAAATAATGACCATTCTGGGGGACGAATATTTTCAGGTTTTACTCGTGACAGGTGTGGGCTAACTGGGAATGCCTCGAGTGAAACCATCTGCCTTTGCTTTCACCAGCTCTTCTAATAAGCATGAACGCGCAGCGCAGTATGGGGAGGCCACATCTCGGTGTGATTCATATCACACAGTGGCTAGCGTGTCTCATTAGTGGTGCAGGGGCGGCCATTGATGTTGCGTTGGAGAGGGTTAGCTATGGGCAAGTGGCTGGCTGCTCACCAGACAGGGTCAACAAACAGAAGCTTTTGATTGAAGCATACGCACGGAGAAATGAAAGGTGAGCTAATAATAAGCAGAGCTGTACGATGGGTTAAGGAGGAGGAATAACTGATTCCTTGGTATCAATTTGTCAAAACAAGCGATTTACTCAGGTGAGTATTGATTACTTAGAAAAACAGACATTGATTCAAATGTAAAAAAAAAGAAAAAAAAAGAGCATTGAAGTTATAGTCCAGGTTGCCCAAAAGATATAGTAAATCTTCATTCCACTCGTACTTAGGCTGAGCTTATTGAGCGTAAAAAGGTTTTGAGTACTTTTAGTTGTATTTCGGCATTTCAAAGTGTATCTTTTGGACTGTATTCATCCATTACTTCAAACCACATTGAGATGAAATGACCTTGTTCCAGTTTACGTCTCTTCAATATAAAATAAACACGCTGTTTTGTCTCTCATTCAGTTTCTTTTCTGATGAACATTTCGGATGCATTGTGTGCCCAAGGAAACACTTGCAGGCCAGCCCTTATGTCACCTTGAAGGGACCACCAAGCGGGGCAACATCCTCACAACTAGTGAAGAACAAGAGAAGGTAACAGGGCACAACCTGAATGCTTAACATGATGCTAACTTCCCAGGGTAACGACTGTTTCCTGTCATAGTTTTGTTCCTTTGGGGAGTTAGCCGTGTCTTGCTGAAATAAACATTTAAACAGTCCAAACAAGCAGCTGTTGGATAATTATTTACGACCTGTTAAAAACTTTTCTCAGGAAGTAAATAATTCACATGACCTCTTAGACGTCTGTGTTTATAACTGTAATGTTAAGTCTTTTTAGCCTTGAAGCTAAAGGCTAATGTACATTTTACGCTAGCAAAATAATGTTAAAATTATGTTTATTTTTGTTTTCTGCAGCGTTTTCTTTATCAAATTTTACTTTAAAATGTTGACAGGAAGTCTATACCCTACACTGGCCAATAGGAAGTTAGCCAAAAACTGTTTGTGTACTGTGGACGCTTCCATTTTCTACTTGCAGTATTGCAGTATTGGCTAAATTACAGTGAAATAACTTTTTTTTAGGGCATTTGATAAAAAGTGTATAAACCCAATCCACTTCATTGTTTTACCTTTTGTCTCCTCCTCCTTAGCCTCACAAAAGCGGGAGTGTTGAGAACAGAGACAGGTTGCGCTCTGTCGTGTGGCTGCTCGTGTGCGTCTGACAGTCTGTGTCCACAGAGTGTGAACTGTTATGGCACCGAGAAGCTCCGCAGCTGCTCCACGCTAATTGCGGGCCTCAGGTGAGTTGGCAGCTGATGCCTTCACAGGCACCTGAACACAACACAAGTCGGAGGAGAGATGTCTCCACTGATCGGTATTGATAGTGTTTAGATTGAGCTTGTGCTTGAGCTTTATTATACTATTCAATTTAAATATGTAAAACCCATTTTTTGTTTGAGGAATTACCACCGTGCAGATCGGGATAGGTAGAATTTGTGGTTCAATGTTAATACATGCTCAGATCTACATTCTATTCTTACTCATTCAGTCATAGCAATAAGGCCTCAGGTTCAATCCCTGGACATGAAATTACTACATTCTCCCATGTCAGGATTCTTCTAGATACTCTTTTGCCAATCACCCTAAAAGAACATTCTGGCTCATTTTGCAGCTAAGACCCGGACTCAAGATCTGGAGGGAGTCCACAGGCACTACTGCAATCTCCCAGTCGCCTGAACCAGCCAGCCACTACTGCTTTTTGTTTTCTGTTCTGGAACCTTGCTAACAGCCAATCACATCTCGAAACGTTTTATCAATCCAGTCACAGACCACATTGTCATGACAGGAAGACGGAATAAACTGTGTTTTTGACTGGGGTTAAACACTCTCTTTTATTACCCTCAAAAGAAGTAGATATTGATACTTCATCTTTTCTGAGAGTATTCTCTTCTTGTTGCCATCTATTGAAAGTACTGTATTTGTCTACTGTTCCAAGCGTACATTGAAATCACGCCCCCTCAGGGAACTCGGAGAAATCACGCCCAGTCCCATACACGTCTTGGTAAAGAATTAATAGGAAAAGTCTGGATGGCAATGCTACCGACAAAGCTGCCCAGTGACACTGAACCATGCAGACGACACTGCCAAAGTGTACATTAACCTTCAGCTTTGTTCCATTTTTAACATTCTGTCAGGATCGACGTCAGTTAACCCTGACATCCCGCCGGCACTGATTGAAATTACCTTCATTGTGGTTAGAAGTTTAAAAGGTCTTCTTTAGTTCATCTTGCTGCGTCGCCATGGTTTCAGCTATTTCTTTTATTCAATGCTAGTGACACATTCAATATGACAGCTTATTTATTCTCCAGCTCTTTTAATTACAATGTCAGAGAGCAAAATCAGTATTTATATGTGGGAAGAACAAATTATTTCACTTTGTAATTATTTGGCCTGGCTGCAGTGCTAGTGATTTTCTGCGTACGTTGGAATTCTTATCCATCAGCCTTAGTGGCTTTTTAATGGCTTCGGGGTTATGAATATGTGGAACTGTCAGCTGCAATGTACTGTGATGAAAATAAAAGCCTGAATGTAGACAGTAAGAGTCAAGTAAAACACATTAAGAGTGACCAGACAGGACTTTCTCTCAGCTAATGGACACAACAGACGCAATAGGATTAGGACTATATAATTTCATTGTGTCATATTTTACAGTAAAGGCTACAGTATTAAAAAAAACAAAAAAAGACTGCCCAGTGGTCTTTTGAAAAACTTCTGAAAAATCTTTCCCAATGAAAAATGTAATTGAATAATCCTTCATTACAGTTATGTCCATTCTGACTTATTGTAGCTGTTATGCCATATTTGAGAGGTTAGAAATATGGAAATATGGACCCAGTTAAATTGTAATCTCTAAAACAGTAGGATTACTTCATTAGCCCGGGGTGGACGTTAGCAACTTTAGCACAACATCACCACGATTATTATTCTAAATCAGATAAAGAGACTTTCTGAGTAGGAATTCTGACAACCAGGGCCGCTGCAAGCCATTTTGGTGTCCTAAGCTATTTCTTTATTTCTTTATTTGAGCAGCAAACACTCTGCTTAAAAGGAGTGGGCCGAAGCAAGAGCTTATAAGCGCCCACCCCCAAAATCAATACAATTAAAATAATCATTTCACAAGAACATAGTGGAATAACAAAGGAACAAAATAGCAACAAGGAAACAACAGCAAAACAAAATAGACCCTACACACCAGCAGCATCCGATCATACTGTACCCCAAAACGGAGCAATACTGATTACGTAACAACTAATTACGAAACAACTATGATAATGCTACACACTTACAAACTATTTACAAAGAACTATAACTTACAAAACACTGTTTGAAGTGTTCGTACATCAACAGAAAAGAAGCACAATTACAACAACGGTCTTGTTTCATGTACAAAGTCTAGTACAAAGCAAGTAACAAAAGGCGATCATTACATTTCTTTCAGATGGTTACCATGCCTACTGTAACATTGATAGCATTACCAAAAGTCACTAGTTTTATGTTAAAAAACAGATTAATATACATATTATACTCGAATATTATTATGTACATTTATTATGTAAGCCCTACACAGTAGAGGTTAGCTTTTAGGCCCGAGCCCGACCCGACATTCGGGCCGGGCCGGGCCGAATTTATTATAATTTCTAATAAAAAATGTATATTGTAGGCTTAGTCTATTGGATACAAAATGTGGTTATACTCAGGGAGGTGGTGCGGGGGCGGGCGCACGTGCTGCTGTGTTGTCATGTTTAAGCAGCATGGTGAGGCTTTGATACCGGCGCCACAGTGAACATCCCTATTCACTATCTCTCAGGACAGCGTTTCATTTACAGTGGATAAATAAGCAGTTTGGTTCCTGTTACTGCGTAAAAAGTAGCTTTTGTAAATGCAGCGCGATGTTTATGAACAACGAGGCGGAGGAGGAGGAGGAGGAGGAGAGAGACGGAAAGAGGAGACAGAGACAGAGACATTGAGCTCGGGCACGTAACCTTCCCCCACGCCGCGCATATCTCTCGGCCTGCCCAGGACCCAGGTATGTGCGCTACTGCTGCGTGCACGTGTGCCGTGCGCGTATCCGCGTACCTCTCACACATGGTGCTGCTGCTGAAAGCACTGCGCAGATGCTCCTATCCGAGCCTTAAATAAATAATTTACGTCGGGTTTGTTTCGGGCTCGGGCCGACAATTCAAGTTAATTGCTCGGGCTCGGTCTGGCTTTAGGCCCGCGGGCTCGGGTCGGGTCGGGCTTGATTTTTTGGGCCCGAACGAACCTCTACTACACAGTGTAGTGCGTTAAGAAGCCAGGTGTAGAGCGGGCTATTTTTTTTTCTTTTTTTATTTGATCAGGGACAATGCACAAACAACATTAGTCTGAAAAGAAGAGATGTCATGTGCCAGGTTATAGCAAAAATGCAAATTTCCACCCGCACTCCCTGGACAGGTTGATGTTATACTTACAAAAGTTCATAAAATATATACAGAATAATACATAGAAGCTCACATCATAAAAGCACTTTCTATCATTCACTCACTCACTCACTCACTCACTCACAGTTTACAGCGTTCATATCACAGTCATTCAGTGCGTACAGGTTTGCTTTGATAATAATCACTGTTTGGTCAGGCGTGTAAATGTGCTATAATTTGTGCATGAAATAATTTCGTTTGGAAGAGTGTTCCAAAGGCTCGCTGCTTTATAAGAGAATGATTGTTGACCATATGCAGTTTTGCGTCTTGGAACGCTGCACTCTCCTCTGACTGTCGACCGTGTGGTTCTAGAGATTCTCTCCGAATTGAGTGTGAAAAATTTTCTCAATGGAGCACAACTCGGTTGTAGAGGACAGTAGCTTCTCATCAACAAACCCCTACGCAGCTGCCCTAACTAGCTGATTTTGTAGATAATGTTCCTATGCTGTGTGGTGCATTAAAAGACGAGGATTACGAGCCCGTGAGGATCCCTCTCAATAGATCCATAGCTCGCCTACCCTAAATCTCTATTTGTAATTTTTCAGCAATAGAATGACAACCGTTGAGAGCAACAACATTCTTCCTTAATTAATAAAAAGCAATTTGATCCTATTTCTCTATTTCTTCCTATTTCTTCTATCTTTCTTCTATTTCCCCCAAGTGGCAACTAATTTCTTCTTCTCTATACTTTGCAAACATCTTTTGCTTGAATTTATATTTGAACAGGTTGATGTTTGAACCTCGTTTCATCTCCATCTCTATTCCACAATTGTACCCCATTAACTGTCGGACTAAAACTTTTCAAAGTTGTGCTATGTTTCTGAGGCCTGAAGTTTAATTCATCACGTAATTCATAACGACCAGTACGTTCTTGGAACCTTCTTTGTATTTGGCTTGGTAACAATTTGTATCTTGCTTTGTATAACATCTGTACAGTTTGGAACTCAACAATGTCACAAAACTTCATGATCTTTGATTTTAAAAATAATGACTTTGTGTGGTCCAAAAACCCAGCTTTATTCGGATAGCTCTTTTTTGCAGCATTACTATTGGCTTTAATGTGTTTTTGTAAGTACAGTACAACCCCATACCACAGCGCAATAATGTAAATAGGGCAAAATCAGAGAACAGTATAAGGTATGTAGAGCTTGATGTTTAAAATATGCTTTACTTTCGCAATTACTGAAATGCTTCTTGATATTTTAGTAGATACATATTTAATGCGAGATTTCCAAGTAATTCTATCATCTATAATAACTCCAAGGAATTGATTTCATGCATCCGCTCTATGGCAACACCCTCTATCTGAATTGCTTCCTGAGGATTGGAATTACAGTTGCCAAATATCATCATTTTCCTTTCACTTAGATTTAAAGATAGTTTATTTGTTTGAACCACTTGTTGACACTTTTGAGTTCCAAGTTGACAATTTGACACAGTTGTTGTAAAGCGTCTCCTGATGCAAAAAATATTTGTATCGTCTGCAAACAAGATAAATTTAAGTATTTGAGATGTTTTACAAATGTCATTTATATACATATTAAACAATTTTGGACCCAAAATGGAACCTTGAGGTAAACCACACACAATTTCCTGACAACTAGACTGCTAATTACCGATTTTCACGCATTGTTTTCTATTTTTAAATAACTGGTAACCCACTGTAGTGCTACCCCCCTAAGCAATGCCCAACACAGTGAATTTACTACGTTGATATGAACGGGCCGTGCATAAAGTCTCCTTGCGTGGCACAGGGATTCCTCTGTGCATTGTATCATATTTTCACATTGGCCACATAACTACAGTGGGAGGAAAAAGTGAGTACACCGTGTGGAATTTCTTACATTTCTGCCTAAATTGTCATAAAAAGTGGTCAGATCTTTATTAAAATCACAAGAATGATTAAACAGTGTCTGCATGAACTAATACCACCCAAACATTTACATTGATCATATTTTTAATGGCCATAACATGTCAACATTCACAGGACAGCGTGGAAAAAGTAAGTGAACCCAGGAATCTCACTGAACTGCAGCAGTTTGGTAAAGAGGAACGGTCCAAGATTCATCCTGATTGTTGTGAGCCTCATATTTGCAACTACATAAATGTTTCTATTGATGATCGGAAGTAGTCCAGGACTTGACACCATGAAACTCCCTGCACCGTACTTCACAGTGAGGATAGGGTTTTAATGTTGGTGTGCTGATGGCGTTGCATAGAAAGGCCTGAGAGATCACTCTCACAACCAGAGGGGGAATCGCTAACCACTCTGCCACCTAAGCCCGAGTTACAGCCAGCATTCTACATCCAACATAGATGCTTCTTTGGACTTTGCAGAGACTTTCCACCCACACACTTCGACCACCCTTCGTAGATGTCTGTTTAGCTTTAAATTACAAAGCCGCGGTGCGTGCTGAAGACTGGGCCTAATGGACTATGACCTTTTCCTGTGTGGGTGTGTTTTGTCTATGGAAACGGGATGAGGAACAAAGTGAAAAGAGCAGAAGAGAGCGAGAGAAAGAGGTATTACTGTGTTGTGCCCCTTTGCCCTGTGGCGATGACACGGTCTGTAGCAGTTCTCCATTACTGGCCACTGACCTAATGCAATAAACATCCAAGGCGGATTCCTCCCAGACCATGGCTACTTTATCACAGATGATAAAGCCTGGCTCTGGTAAGGCTTTGGGTGCGGGGTTGACCGGTACAGGGATATAGGTGGCGGCTGTACGTAACGACTAGGGGTTGGGGGGTATTTGAAGGGTGAAAAAGGGCAGAGACGAACTGTCATGCTTTTGCGTCACCCTCAAAACCCCAATTTCTCTCTGTCTCTCTCCCGACTCCCGCCCCTGTCTCTCCCTTTCTCTTGCTCTGTCTGTATTCTGCTTCACTTGTCAGGAAAATTGGCAAGCGGACGGGATGTGAAAAAAAAGAAAGAAAGAAAAAAAGCCGGATCAAGTTGAGCAAGCTCCACAACTCGGAGGCCAAGCTCGGGAATAGAAAAAGCAAAAAGTTACGAACCTCCCACTTGACAAAACAAGCAAGGGAGAAGACAAAGAAACATGGGCTATTTTAGCATGGCCCCTACAGCTGTGAACGATTGGAACAGTGGAAAGTTTGGACCGTGGCCTTATAAGGAAGAATGCAAGACGGGGTGAAAAGATTAGCTCCTGTAGTGAAAACGAAAATGGCCGCGACGAGGTGTAACGTCACTGTCCGTGTTTTCCAGAGGGAGTTCTGTCAGATGGAATGATATTGAGCGAGGTTGACTGGGTCGGTTCCCCAAGCAGCCCGACGTCAGACTTCAACGTCCGCGCTAAATGAGCTGTTAACATTGTTATCACAGCTCGCGTCCCTCTTTAGTAGCTCTCGCTCCGGTGGAAAACAGCTGATGACATTTTGTGGGATCTGTCAGGAAGCAATGTGTCGGTTATCTAAGTGCAGGTCGGCGGGCGAATATGGGAATTGAGGAAAACGCAAAAGCGCACAAATGGGGAAACGTTGGGATGGTGATGAACTAGAGGTCACATGCCAAGGAAGAATATTGTCATTCATTATTTCTTCACAAATATACAAGTAACTGAGCTCAAACATTTGTACTCACGGACCTTACATTTGGCTGGGGTCCGTGAAAAGTAGGAAGGAAAGATGGTTGGTGGCACCCCTCAAACAGGCTTTGTATTGATGTGGTTCCACTTTAAGTTTTGTGCAAAATGCCGAAGTGAATTCATGTGTGGCCTCAGTAACTGGATTGAGAAAAGCATTTAAATACATAACGCTGTGCAGAAAAGACAGCTGTCAGCAAGTTAAATCATAGGCACGGTAGTAAATTGGTTAGCCAAGATCCCAAATCTGATTTCTGTATTCTGTGGAATCTTTCTGTGGAGTATGGAAGCTGTCCATGGGTCTCCTTTAAGTGCTCTAATTTCAATCATCACTTAAAAACACACGATTTACAAAGTAATCTGCTGTACTCCTGACAAAGGGTGTCTAAAAATCTGGAAAGTTAAGTCTACGCACCTTATGTCTACTACACACTTAAAAGCACCAGTAAGAAACGTGTATGCATTCATAGAGAACAAAGCGTTAATTTAACATATTGCGTGGGAAACACTTCATACAATTGAGAAGAAACAATCCACAACAAGAATATCCAAGTCTGTGAAAATCTAAGGGACATGGTTGCTAAAGGTGAACTTAAAGACATCAAACAAGAACTGTGTAACCAGAGTCTGACCCTTAATATTGTAAAAACTAACCTGGTGGGCTCAGGCAGCGGCAAAGGAGGATTTAGTGTCTGTGTTGCTACAGCAACACAGGGCTTTGCTCATTACAATACCTCCCACAGTTCGCTCAGTTTATCAGGCAGATACAGAGAAAACCGTGGGAACCTTTGCAATTTGGTCAAGCACTTAAGTCTCACAAGAACTGTTCAAACCCACTCAGTAAATATAATGATCACAAACACCGTGGAGGTGTTACACACAGGTTAAACTGAATTTAGACTCAGCGACTCATTAGTTCAAACAAATGTCTTAAAGAAAGGTGAATTCTATCTTTGAGGCTAGAAAGTTAAACTTTCCACCATTAACATCACACACACTAAAGGGCAGTTTTATAACGCTACTGTTCAATCCGTCATTCTTCAAAGCTTGTCTGCTTTGTGTGCTCCAAAAAGGTTGCTTGGAAGGAGTCGGCATCAACTACAATCCCAGAGCGGAACATACGCAAGCAAACAGGACACGGAGTAAATCAATCAGCAAAGGGCAGTCAGCGGTCCTGAGTTAGTATTCGAACAGGCTTATGAATCACAAACTCACCTGCTTCTGATGTGTTTTTGGCAATGGCCGCTGACTGCTCTGCTTTGTGACTACGACACTGGAGGCCGCCATTGCTCCGCTATTGCTGTAGTACCTCCATATGGCCGCTATTCCCCCATTGGAATGCATTGGACTTTAGACACGTTAAAAACAGCTTTAATGCCCGGTGCCTAATGTTTTAGAAGTGGCTAGAGCTAGATATTCCTCCTGTGATTACGCTGGGTTAAAAACAATCTGGGGCACCGGGCTGGTTATGGTAGCAACATTTTTTAGAAATCTCCTACTTAACGGGGGTTAAGACTGTTGGCATTGGAGCTGCGCGAGCTACACGTCACGCAAGGGCCGAGTCTACAGTGAAGATCCCGCCCTTATGCCCTTATTAGGAACATGCTTCGTCAGAGCTGGGGAGGAGGAGCCTGTAAATCCGCCATGATTTCCCCTCGAACGTGGTCATTGTGGTAAACGGGGAGGAGTGAGGAATGACGGTCTATTAATAATATGTCTATGGTTTTTGGTCATGTACCGCCGATGAAAAAAAAAAGCTCTCAGCTCTCCCGTGCCCATCCATAGATTGTTATTGAGGGGACTTGAGTGACGCTGCTCGCAACAACACGTGACCGCAAATAAATAAATCTAATTCGTGGATCCGTTTGAGTTTGAAGTAAGCGGCAAACAAGGGCAGACTGGTTATAAAACAGGGGTATCATCCAACAAAAAGGCCTCAGAGGTCATCTCACAGCCTTGAAGAACGAACAATATTCTCTCTGTCACATTTTTGCACCTTTATACTTGTAAATGCCCAGGAGTGTTTTTTCTGCCAGCACTGTTAGAGCAAAGGTGGAAATATATGTGTAATGGGTTGTTGCCAGTAACTTACACTGCAGCAAATCCATTAGGAAGCATTGGTAACTAAGTGTCTGACAAAGGGCAGTGACCTGAGGGAGTCAGGTCCTAATTGGATTGGCTGAGCCGTAGCCTCGTGGACACGGACCCAAATAGAACAGAGACATTAGAGGGAACGCATGCATAATGTCTCGACTTGCTCTTTTTAATAGCTACACAGCAGGGATCAAGCTAATAACTGGCAATTACATGTGTGTACAGTGAAAACCAAGCTCTTAACAGGCCATTTTATATTTGATTTTTACCCTCTTTAAAGGAGGAATTGCAGGGAGAAGTCACTGTGAAGTACATGCCAGAAAATGTGATTGCTTTGCCAAGAGTGAAGTCAGTTGTTCGCTCCACGCCAAGACCCGGGAATGAAATGCCAACGGAGCGCACTATGCTATATGGGAAAAACGTAAAATCTAAATTCGGAGCAAAATGGGTCTGAGTTCCAGTTGAGCTGAAACCAAGCTTAAGTCTGGCTTTTATTTCACGGTATACCAGAATCGCCTCTGTGAAAGAACAACTTGTGAATGTAACTGAAGTTTACAAGTTTATTACAACTGTCATACCTTTTTTTTACGCTGACCTGTAGACTTTGTTTGACAGGACAGTTAAGCGTAGAAGTGTTGAAGTCAGGGAGACATTCAACAAATTGCTAGAGTTCACAATGCTGAGCTTACATGTTGCAGCCTTCAGCCTTAACCAGGAGTCTACATTGCAGTAAATCACATTGGCACTTTTTACACTTAAAAAACTTGTTGTTGTGCATTTTGTTTATTTCCCCTCAGCCTTTTCACAAGCTCGTTTCATTCGATTACTTGCTCGGCTTTAATTTTGTTTTCCCCAAAAAGCAAAAATAAAAATGTTTAGCCACCTATAAAAATGTATTTTTCTGACAGATTTCAAAACACTGCTGTATGTTTTGTTGCTACATGGACATTACATTCATAGGTTTATTAATGTGTTTGCCTTTAACAACAACATGTCAAGAGGTAAATGTTCATTTTGTGAAGCATTTATTTTGTAAATTCTTCTGACTCATTATCTACTTTTAGATTGTTAACCGTAGAGACACTAATTAAACAAACAAAACTGTAGGCCTATACTCTTACAATTATAGAAGCACTTCTTCCTGGATTGTCAAAGGCCAGTCTTTAGTATATATATATATATATATATTATATATATATATATATATATATATATATATATATATATATATATATATATATATATATATTATTGCCTTGCGAAAGTACTAATACACCTTGAACTTTGCACATTTTGTCATGTTTACAACCCTAAACGTAAAGATTTTGACTGAAAGTTCACACACAAGTAACAGACAACTGTGAAGTGAAAGCAAAATGATACATGATTCTGTTATTTTTCAAAAAATAGAAAAGTGAAAAGTGGGCGAAGTATTCATACAGCATGACTTAATAGACCCTTTAATTGTTTGTAAACATTCCGGGCTTAGCTGGAGGCAGGAAGCTTGATTCCTATCTATTTCCATTGTAGCTGTTGTCATAGTAACGATAAACAAATGTCTAACTGTTTTTGGAAATATCAGATAAACCGTATTTTATCGTCTCAAATGTCATTCCTCTTGTTCTTGCACCTTAAGCCACAACAGGACCACATTTTTCAGTTGTAGTTTTACACTTAAATCGCTAGTTTTAGTTTAATCTTATTTCTCTTGATCACTTCCTGCCTCCAGCTGATGTCACTGATGATGTCAGCAGTTAAAGGGTCTATACTTTGTGGAACCCCCTTTTGCTGCAATAACAGCAGCAAGTCTTTTGGGGTATGACTGTACAAGATTTGCACATCTAGAGACTGACATTTTAGCCCATTCCTCTTTACAAAACAACTCAAGCTCTGTCAAATTAGAAGGAGAGCGTTTGTGAACAGCAGTTTTCAGGTCTTTCCACAGATTTTCAATAGGATTTAGGTCAGGACTTTGACTGAGCCATTCTAACACATTAATATGTTTGTTTTTAAACCATTCCATTGTAGATGTAGCTTTGTGTTTAGGGTCATTGTCCTGCTGGAAGGTGAATCTCCGCCCCAGCCTCAATTCTCTTGCTGACTCCAGCAGGTTTTCCTCCAAAATGTCCCTGTATTTGGCTCCATCCATCTTCCCAACTATTCTTACAATCTTCCCAGTCCCCACTGAGGAAAAGCAGCCCCATAGCATGATGCTCCCCCCACCATATTTGACACTGGGGATGGTGCACTCAGGACGATGAGCAGTGTTAGGTTTCATCTGACCAAAGCACCTTCTTCCACATGGTAGCTGTGTTCTCCATATGACTTCTAGCAAACTTCAAACGGGATTTCTTGTGGCCTCCTTTCAATAATGGCTTTCTTCTTGCCACTCGTCCATAAAGGCCAGATTTGTGTAGAGTACGACTCTACTCTTGTCCCATGTATAGATTCCCCCAGCTCAGCGGCAGTACGTCGCAACTCCTAGTTATCTTGGGGCACTTGGTTGCATTTCTGACCAGTGCTCTCCTTGTTCGGTCTGTTAGTTTAGGTGGACGGCCGTGTCTTGGTAAGTTCGCAGTGGTGCTATACTCTTTCCATTTCCGAATGATGGATTGAACAGATGTTCAAATCTTGGGAAATCTTTGTATAACTTAACGCTGCTTTAAACTTCTCCACAACTTTATCCCTGACCTCTCTGGTGTGCTCCTTGGCCTTCATGATGTTGCTTAGTGACCAATACACTCTGACCATAGCTCTGAGGCCCTCACAGAACAGCTGGAATTATACTGAGAGTAGATTAGGCACAGGCGGCCTCTATTTAATGGTTAGGGCAAGGTGTGAACATTCTGCAGTCATTAGGAATGTTATAAAGGCAATTTAATGCACTCAGAAATGCTGTATGACTACTTATGCACGCCCACTTTTCACTTTTCTATTTTTTGTAAATAACAGAATCATGTATCATTTTGCTTTCACTTCACAGTTGTCTGTTGTGTGTGAACCTTTAGTAAAAATTAAAAATAAAACATTTATGTTTATGTTATTACATGACAAAATGTGCAAACGTTCAAGGTGTATTAGTACTTTCGCAAGGCACTGCATATGTATGTGTATATATATATATATATATATATATATATATATTCATTCATTCATTCATTCATTTTCTTCCACTTGTCCGTTGCCGGGTCGTGGGGGCTGCCGTTGGAGCTGCCCAAATCACATAGCACCAGCCCCCATGGCTCCTTCTGCAGGTGGTGGGTCCACGGAAGGACGGCCTCACGGTTCAAACCGGGCCTGTTGGTCTCTCCTAGGGGGCTATATATATATATATATATATATATATATATATATATATATATATATATATATATTATATATATATATATACACTGTGTATATATATATATATATAATGTATATATGTAAGGATTAAACAACGAGGAGCTGTGCATTAGACGGTTACAGTATAATGCACGACGCGGAGTCAAGAGTTCTTGACTGCGCGTCGTGCATCGCCAGACTCACAACACAACAGGACTAACCTTGCTCTTTTCCGTGGAAGTAAACACCGATATGCGGCACTCCTGGGCAGGAGTTATTTCACTTTTACGCTGTTTAACCTAAAGCTAGTTAGCTAGCTAGCAACCTGTAGCTCAACGAGCTTAACTGAAACAGCTGTAGTGGAGTCGCTTACACCTTATCCCCACAAACTGAAACTTTTATATGTGACTTTACTAATCCAGCCAAATATGCTTAAGTGCAGGGATCATTATATGTACGTCTGAAATAATGAATAGTGCCTTAACCGTTTACAGTAGAAATGGAAAGCTCATATTTTATTAACTGAAGCCTAGCTGCTTGCTCTCCTCTACTTCCCATTCATCAAAAGTTTTGTTTTGGCCAAAAACGTTGAAATTAACCACAAAATCCATCTCATTCGTTCATGTCAGTAACTAATTAAGCGTTTGTCTGATTCACCTGTGTTATGCGTTGCTATGGCGATGCCCGCAGCAGAGTGATATCCCAGTGATTTACCGGACTACGTGTGCGGTTATACGAAAATAATGCACGCTTGTCAGCACCCACCGGCCAATCAGAATCGAGTATTCACCCAGACCATGGTATATACACACACTGTAAACCCGAACAGCCATACAAACTCATAATTGTTTTAGGCACCTGACTCATAAACAGACAATTCGTTGACTGAATATTAATCTTTTGAGTACAAAATGTGATTGATTGAGATTTAAGTTGAATAAAGATAATGTTTGTTGCATTTTTTGTCCATTCAACGTCATGACGTCACCAAACATTGTCTGCTTTTGACGCACTGAGTTTGAAAAAACAAGATGGCGGCCTGATGCGGAGAGGACCCGCTCTCGTCCAGAATAGAAATTTAAAACATTTAAACGTTTATTTTGCTTATAATTGGCCACGCGATGTTTTTCTTCAGACTATAATAACAGTAAGGTTAAATTAGAGTCAAAGGAAGCCGTGTTTGGAGGGTCTGTGCTTTAGAACTAGCATAGCAAGTTTAAGGCTAACTATTATCTCCACGGAAGGAGACACCGTCATCGTCACTAGTCTCCAAGCAGCAGCCCTTCTCATCTCGTGGTCTAATTTGGTAAGTAAATTCATTTAACATTATGTAACGTTAAATCTGTGCTGTGAGGTTGTTTAACCCATCGGCAATGAACCGCTGTAAGGTCCCTGGCCCAGGCGAGCAGCGAAGGGAACGGAACGGCTAGCCAGATTCGTGCCCCGCGTTTCTCTTCGTTGTAAAGAACCGCGGAGCACGAATACAGTTGCAGTGAGTTTCGTACACTCCGCGCCCAGCGGCAGGTTTACCGGAGGTACCGACTCGGCTTCAGGTTTGAGCCGTGGCGGCTGTGGGTGACGGTGTGTTGAAACATGCGCCGAAACGGGGAGTCGGTCTGTCAGAGCTGGGTCGTTGTGATATCTCTTCTTCTCATGACTAAGTGTAACTTAATAATAGTTGTATGAAAGTGCATAAATGGTGCAGTGAATGACAGAGACTAGGAAGGAGGAGATGAGAGAAGCGGTCTGCAGGACGAGCTCATTTGTACAATGACAATCAGGTTATTCTGGGGCAGCCAATTCTTCTAAAAATACAAAATTCTTGTCTGCAATGAGCCAAAACCAATTCTTCGGTTTAGTGCATGTTTAGATGTTTTTGTTTAGTCGTTAATTTAGTTTAATTTACAGTTAAAAAAAAAAAAAAGAGCACTTTGAGGACATAGAAAATATGCTGTAAATTAACAATTGCATCAATAATTATTTCTATCATATTGGAATATTATGCCATCATATTGCCTTTGTGTGATTTTAGGTGAGAACAACAAATGACATGAAATGAGTTAGTGCTGTTCTTTTATATTGCATACTAATTTCCCCCATGTCTTGCAGATCAAGGAAGTGCTTGGTTTAACTTCAAAAAGCATGAAGCACAATATTTTAAACTAATGTACCACGATATCCATATCTGGCTGTGCTGTGGTGGTTGTCAACATTGGCATGAAAAGAGTAAAACCTGGCCAGTGAATCCACATTCATATGAACGCAAGACTGCAAGAGAATGTAGAGGTAGAGGATCTCCTAATGCAATGGCCCTGCAGATCGATCACAGGTAACAAATGTTCTTGTCCTTTCTGTTTGGTTATGTATCATACTTCTAATACATGTTCATGTATTTGTAGATACAATCAGCTTCTCTCTGTTGCCCAGGCAAAAGTGCCCTTGGACCTGCTTTGGCCACACTGGGACAGGGAAATCCTGAACCTGAGAGAGGAGATGACCTGAAGTAATGAGGTACTGTTTTGAAAAAGTAACTATTACCAGCTTACTTTGGCACTTCAAACTATCAAAATACATCGCTCGTTACTTAAAGGATTGGCCACCGTTTTTACATACTGAGATATGTTCTTACCTTAGGTTAGACTAGTTGATGTGTACCTGTCTGGTCTTTGTGTGTGTGCTCAGTCACACAAATGTTATCAATTAGCCTCTCCCAGCATAAGTATAGCTCCAAACTGGGGTAAAATTAGAAGCTACCAAGCTGTTAAATGTTTTCCCTATATAAATACAGTTACATGAAACATTACACGATCCAGGTCTAGTTACACAAATTAAACATGTCGATTTTCTAAGCGGATAGCCTCACAATATAGTTCCCCGTTTTATCCGCTTATCTTTTTTGGTTCCTGGTCCATCTTCACTTCTCTCCTTTCCTCCTCCTTAGGTAGACTATGCCTAGTAGATTTTGAAGTTTTGTAGGTTTAAGAAAAGTATATGTACATTGCACACCATGGAAAGCTTACAGATCTGTTGTTTTTCTTTATGATTCATATTTACTTTTTTGTCATTAGGAAGATGACAGAAGGAAGCCTTTGCGGAGTTTGCATCTACCTGAAGGAGGACGATACAGATTACTTTGAATGCTGAAATGTAAGTATATTTGTGCTTTGTAAATATTTTGGTGGGGCTTCATACATCGACTAAATGAATTTCCCCTGAAAATTCACTGAAATATGAACTGTTTAACTGGCACAAGAATCACATGCATTTCAGAGCATGTTTGTGGAGGTATAAAGGCTCAGGATTAAGAGCTGGGTAATTTGGCCAAATATAATATACTAGTTATTTTATTTAAATTAAGCACTGCCTAAAACACAACACACAGCCTTGTGCAAAGTCATAGTGGATCTTTATAAAGCTTCTAAATTGGCCGCACTGCACACATGGAGTGGTGATAGTGTGAGTGACCTGAATTGAGCAGTTTTTTTATATTGTTCAATGCACACATTAATCAAATGATTTATATTATAATTTAGTATTCTACAGTGGGCTTTGAACTGTATTACCTAAA
The DNA here is from genome assembly GCA_007210695.1 of Neogobius melanostomus. NCBI lineage: Eukaryota > Metazoa > Chordata > Actinopteri > Gobiiformes > Gobiidae > Neogobius > Neogobius melanostomus. The sequence continues at coordinate 15,562,130 of VHKM01000009.1, read as the reverse complement.
TAATGGTAACCCATGTCATTTTTAAATTGCATGACCATTTTACAATTAACAATGGTGACAGTGGCACAGATGTTTGAGCAGGTCGTCTTGAAGGTCAGCGGTTTTAATCTTGCACATTGTGCAAGACACTTCACGCATGTAAAGGGCTTTAGGCCAAATGTTGGAATAAAAGCACTCTTTTTACCATTTAAAATGTACATAAAGAGCAGAGACACACAGTCTTAACATGCATAAGGAATGCCAGAAGATGAAAATAATCTGGAGGGGTCCAAACTCAAATTGGGAGCTAAATCTGGAGAATACATGTGTAGTGTATTTTAACCTAAGATAATGACAGAACAGTCAGGTCTTTGCATTGTATATGTTTTTTGCTGTCCTTTTCTCATCTGCTTGCCTTATTTAGTCCCTTATTTTCTTCACTTATTGCCTAATTTCTTGCCCCAGTATTAATTACACAATTTGTATTTTGCAGCAAAATGGTGAAACAAATGTGGCTGATCGTCCCCTTGCCCTTCTCATTGCTTCTCCTGATTTCTTCACACCTGGGAACATCTAAAGGCTTTTTCAACGCTATAATATCCCGTCTGGAGTGGTCAAGCAGGTTTATGCCGACATCAGGACACGTGTGTTTGGTGTGGACAGCACCATCGGCTACAGACAGCGGTTTGTGGAGGTCGGTGAAGCTAGTTTTGGCCGATTGCATTCGTCAAACTGGCATCTGTCGCCGCACCAGGAGAGCTTTGATTGGCCTAGTGTTACTGGCTAGTCACCGAATAAGCTGCAAAATGGAAGGAGAGTTTTGTTGTTATTGAACTCACAAAATGTGTCTCCCTCGTTCTGATTTTGCCATATGTGCTACGCACTGTTTTATCAACTAGCTGGAAATGTATGAACTTCTTCGGGACTTTAAACAGAAATAAAAAGGTGACTGGACTGAGAATCCAATTCACACATCAGAGACGACCACCACAGAGTGTTTGAACGGGGACTGAGGCATTTTGTTTTCTATTTACAGCAAGACACGCTACAAACATGCGCAGTTTGCGCACGTGCACTGTGCGGCGTTCTTGTTCTTGGGTTCATGTCGCTCCAGAGTAGATGTTGATCTTAGCTGGTGAGACAGGGCAGACGAGAGGAAACCTCAGCTTTATAGGTAGTTGCTGAAGGGAGCATTGCGATGAGTGTGAGTGAATGTCCAACGATGTCTGAAGTGATTTTGTTGTTGCTTTGTGATTAATATAGAGATTATGCATGGCTATGTCTGCAATGTTATTCTTTTGTTATACTTTGAATTGTTCCTCAATTTGAGGTTCCAGTTATATTTCAATAGAAATGGATTATGCATAACTTCTATTGAGTACCTAAAGAAAGTCGTTACCCTGTTTAACTAGATGACCACAGCTCTGAAACAATGTCTGCTCTCCTTGATAAATGAGCACTTTCCACTTGTTTTCTGTTTCGATTAAAATGATGCCAACTGAAAATCATTCACAACAGTTCTAAAGTTTTAAGGGTTTGAGTTATTACAGATTTTTTTTGAGGGGTTCACTTAAAGCCACACTGCGTAGCATTTCATCCAATAAATAGAATATATGCATTTATCTCATTACAGATATTGATATTTTTTGAAAAATCTCAACAACAAAAAAACCTGTTAATGGGAGCAGGGATGTCTCCAGCTTATCTCCATAGTGATGTTCACAAAAGCAGCCAAATATGAGTTTTGAATAGATTAGGTTCTCATCCAAATCCATTCTTTGATTACCGACTACATATTTGAAGCATTTACAGTGTCGAGTTGGTCATTAAGAGCATGTTTTGTATTGCTGACGACAGTGATCCAAAATGTTTCGCAGTGTGCCTTTTTAACAAGTTTATTAAGGTTATTTCATGCACTTTTCTCCTGATACAAATATTATACAGAGCGTTGATGGCTAATGCCGTATGCTTAAATTGCATTGTTATGGTAGAAATGTTATGTAATGTAAGGCAGTACATTTTTAATAAATGTCATTGTATGTATTCTATGGCTTTGAATACATGTTTTTTGTATTTAATTATTGGTATTTTTGTCTAAGTGGAGTCTGCTAAACTTATAAATTATAGGTGGAAATAGACATGCAAAAGTTAATGAGTGTGCTAAACTTAAAAAAATTAGGTGGAAATAGGTGCAAAAAGGTATTCTATTGAGTCTGCTAAACCTTTAAATTTTAGGTTGAAATAGTCAGGAAAAGTTAATGTAATGAGTGTGTTGAACTTTAAAATTTTAAGTTCAAATTGTCAAAAAGTAATATGGATAAGTCTACTAAACTCAAAAAAGCTACATTGGATGAGTGCACTGAACTTGTAGATATAGATTGGATATAACGTAAAAATTTAATTCATTAACTCAAATTTTTTGTCGTAATAAATTTTCCACAAAAGTTTTGAGTACAATGAACTTGTTCGGGTTTACAGTGCACATATATATATATAAATATATATATATATTTTTTTATATATATATATATATATATATATATATATATATATTTGTGTTAGCCATTAGCTTCAAGACAAAAACACCTACTATTATGAACATACACTGCCAAACCAAAAACATCCTGAATTGGCATATTCCAAGATCACAAAGCCAGGATTCAATAGCCCAGATCTTGACCCCATCGAGAATCTGAGGGATGTGCTGGAGAAGGCTTTGCACAGTGGTCACTCTCTCCCTTCATCTTGGCGAAAAATTAATGCCACACTGGATCTTTTGACATTGCAGAAGCTTATTGAAACAATGCCACAGTGAATGTGTGCTGTAATCAAAGCTAGAGCATGTGACCTTATTTTTCTGTGGCCACTTTTGTTTTGATTTTTGTCGGGCACTGGAGTGTCCTCCAGTTGTTATGTTTTTTTGTTTTTTTACGTCTTGCCAATTGCTGAAATATTTATTTTTACGAGACACTGCCAGTCCCGAAGATTGGCAGCCGTCGCAAAGTCTAATCGGAAGTTGCTTATAGCTTCTATGCATATAACCCATTACACCACTGGCATAAATGAAGCCAACTTAAGCGTCTGCAGGTCACTCACCATCATCAGCGTCTAAAAATCATTCAGAATAGCAGTGCGTCACATTTCATCACTTTAATTCATCCCCATTACCTGAATGACACTCTTCCATCCGTGCATGACCACCTCAGCCAGAGTGTCCTGAATGAAGCGTGAGCCAACAGTTCAGCACTCAACCTAAAAGCTCCCAGTTGGGCCTTTTTTTTTTTTTCTCATTGCGATTCCGTCGAAATGTGTCGTCGTGCTGCGAGAGCTCACCACACTTCCCGCTGATGTATTAGCATTTTCATACATCTCCTGACAAATCCTGGGGGATGCAGACCATTAGGAACCTAGGGCTAAAGCTACTGTACATGAATGCTAAATGAGCTGTTAAATAAAATCACCGGGCTCATATTTTCTATCAGCGCAGACACGCGGGGCCGTTCCACACCGCTGTGACGGATTACTGCAAACGGGAGGGCGTGTAACGTGACTGACTTTTTCCAACGTAAAGACGGCTCACATTACCAGCTCGCAGTAATGTCTTTTTCCGCCACGAAGATTTATGTACAACAAGCGTTTATGCTCCACCTTCTCATGTTTTCACTAATGTCATTTTCAACACAAGTTTTTCTTTTTATGTGTAACATTTCTACAAACTATTATTACGGATAAAGGTTATGTGCGCTAGCTTGTCATTCGAAACTTGTTATACTTCCAGATTATTGAAATGCTGTTAAATATTCCAAGAGGTCATGTGCAACGCTCTATATGATCTGTATCCTATAGACCAATGTTTGTCAACCTCTGAGTCGTAAAGGTTTTCTGCTGCTTTTGTACAGCTTATCAAATGCTAACTTTAGCTTGGATGCTAGCGCTGATACCCCGCGTCTTTCCACTTTATACAACCCAGTTACGCCATGGTCCCGCCCCCGACATTGTTCTAACTCTAACCAAATCCCTTTTCCTAACCCTAACCTTAACCCTAACCCTAACTTTAATTCCTAACCTGAAACATTTGTAAAACCAAATAAAGCCAACTGAAAAAGATGCATTTGGAGTGACGTCTAATGAGAATTTCCAGGGGCGTGGCTTAACTTGGTTGGAAATCGAAATGAGGTTGATAGCCCTTCATCTTCTTTGTATTTTAACGGCGGCTAGCAACCCCCCAAAAAAGAGCACTACCGCCCACTATTGCTGGGGAGTGCAATCAGAGACGAATTCATTTCTGTTTGAGAAGCACTTTCTATGTTCAATCCTGTTAATTGTGAATTGGTGAATTCCCTCGCTCTTTAATTCCTCTTTCAGCTCAGATCTTTCTTCAGTATATTTTCTGCAGTTAGATAAAACATGTATAACTCTCTCTCTTCTTCTGTCAGACACTGCTCACATAAACCTTTGTCATGCTTTTTATTAAAGGCACAATGTGTAACATTTTGGACAATACTGTTGCCGTCACAAAACATGCTCCTAATGTCCTTCTCAACACAGGAAATGCTATAACTGCAGTGGGTAATAAAAGAATCAATTTGGATGAGTATCTATATAACCTGTTTAAATCTCAAATTCTGCTGCCTTCAGTCGACATCTCCATGGCGACGAGCTGGAGACGTACCCACTCCCAGTAAAGTTACAGTCATGTCTTAGGAGAGGTGAGCCGCTCAGAGCAAAAGCTCATGTTTGTTTGTACATTTATGATTTATTTTTCAATGATGAAATTATCTGTCATAAAATAAATGCTTCTATTTCAATTGTATTTATTGGGTAAAATTATACGCGATGTAGCTTTAAGTATAATGTAGCTACTGTTTAAACTAGTGTGAACAGTGAAACTCCAGTCCTCCAAACTCCAGTCAAGTTTCTCGTGGGCGTTTCTCACAAAACAAACCTGTGCGCTTTGCGTCTGTGATGATCTGCTGCTTTGGCGGCCTGCAGTGCAGACTAGTCCATAAAAAAGGCTTTTAAAAAGGCTACAGCTATGAAGGCAAGGCAGGCTCATGTGTTCTGTTGTTCCCAAATGTAATTGATAGTTAAAATATTGTTTAATTACATCAGGATATGCATCGTAATTTGTAGTTTATTTGTTGGACTAACTGTAGGTCCCAATGTGCTTTAAAATATTACATTAAACTCATCACATACAGTAGCCACTTTATCAGTTTGGTGGAAAGGCTTTACAGCAGCACACAACATATACAGGAGCTGACGGCACACATAAATGGATTAGCACATGCTGTATTGAAATTCTCTTTTGAGCATGATAAGAGATCACCCACCCCAGTCCCTAGTTTATCTGATTATAAACTTGAGGTGGCCACAATCTTTAGAGCTATAAGTTAAGCAGCCGTGAATTTAAAACACGTTAAAATCTTTCTATTCTACATCCTAACACATGCTTTTTGGGTGGTATTGGCAAATCGGAAAATGAGCTTTAGAAAACAGTAGCTTGCTTTATTGTTCTTTAGTTCTAAAATTAAAATCTAATAAAATTGTCCATAACAACCTTGACTGACTTCTTTTCTGATTTAATCAAACATTTAATTAAGATTTTGCATTTGCACAAGCTAATTAACACCTGAATTACGAGTGCACTTGAGAAAACGTACTTGAAAAATGGAATTACACATCGGCCATAAAATCTCGGGGTCATGTCGAGAATTAATGAGACTGAATGAATCTTTCCAAGGACTTACACGAGACAGGAAATTCTTTGAGAACATCAGGTGCTCCATTGCAATACAACGTAATTATGCCCAATTAAGTTTCTGAAATTAATGTTTAAGGGCATGCTTTAGATATAATTTGTAACGCTTGTTTTATTGTTTGGGAGAAACTTCATTTTACATAAACATTAAAGCAAAGAAGAATGTGCACAGACTTGCTTGAGTGATGATTTTACATAAGTTTATTGTTTTGAAATGTTTATTGAATAAATTCAACATCACTATTCTTGGTAGAAATTCCTCAAAATGGTATCCAAAACTGGGGGGGGGAATCGAATCAACGTGGAGAGACATAGAAAGGAAAGTGAGAGATGGATATTGAAAAATTGTTTGGTTGGAAAGTTGATCATTGTTGGGTACAAAGCACAATAGACATGAGTTCTGACAATATAGACATGGTCTTCTAACTGCATTCTTTTAACACCAGTCGTATATTGGGCTTGGTCTTCCCAAAAAGAGTATTTCTGGTGTACATTTACATTCAGCAGCGTTTTAAAACAAGGCGGTCACATTACACCGGTTTTAAAAACCCAATGCATTAGCTAAACCGTGTGTCCCTGCATTCGGCCCTGTTTATTTGTTTTGTATCGGTCTTAACACAGCTGTTCATAGGCCACTGGTGCTCAGGTTTACATATGATCTCGCACCCCGGCTCAAGGCGTCAAGGTTCCGGTAGTCAATCTGAATCTTCAAGTGCATACCTTTAGACTTTTAAAACTGTGGCCCCCTGTCAGTCGAGGTCCATGGCAGCGCCAGACAACTCCTCCTTGGCTTCACTTCTTTTCTGGTTCTTTTTACGTCTCTACATCGGGACGCATCTGTTCGAGACAGCCCTCCTCAAGTAGCTCAGGTATGAACTGTGGGACGCTCATATCAAGGCTTGTGTCTCCTCGTGAGGTAAAATAATGCTGTCAGGATACAAACTTGGGAAACTTGAGTCTAGGGGGACTTACGTATACATTTGCTGTTAGTATATGTGCCGGTTGTGTGGCTGGAAGCCTGCATATTTTAAATTAATACCTAAATAAAGTTATGATAAATGTCCATCTATTTCACTGTGTATAAAACAAACCTGTGTCAGCCTTGTATGGACAGTTAAATTATGATCTGTTCCCGATAGCTAAAGTTGTGGCAACAAATATAAATTCTCTCTCCTACCAAAGCACTCCGTTACATTTGGTTTTACTTTTAGATATTTAGATATTTGTACCTTGCTTTTACCTTTCACCATCGTTAAGTTCTCCCAGTGTTTCCTCTGAAGAAGCAATGGTTGGCTGTGGCTGCCAGGGCGCTGCCCAGTAGGTGCTTTGATGGATGTTTGGTGCTGTTGCCATGCAACTTCTGGGTGCCCTGTATCAGTGCTGCGGTCCGATGTGCTGCTCCCTAGGTGCAGATGGCTCCTCTGATAGTGTTCACTCAACTGGATCATTTGTAGTCAATCATTTGTCCATCATTCATTGGGCGCTTATAAGCTTTTGCTTCAGCCCACTCCTTTTGAGCAGAATTTTTAACTGCTCAAATAAACTAATAAACTAAGTAAGTGCTTTATTTATCATTGTACAAGCGTACAATGAAATAGTGTTCAGATGTTAGTCCTGAACCGCTGCGATTGTGGGCCGACTTGACCAGGAGGTCGGGGTAACCGTAGCACCCGGAGGAAACCTGGCTGGCTGCCCTCAGTCTCCTCTGATCCTCTGACATGGTGCGGGGGGGGGGGGGGGCTATTCAGTGTCTCAGAAGAAGAGGCGCTTTATAACTAAATTGATTGATTTTGTGGGAGCTAATGATGAGAAGAAGCTGGAGATCTTGGGGAGGTCTAGCTGGGAAGAAGGAGAGTGGCCTGACCTGAATCGTATTGACAGATAAAGAAAAGCAGGTCGGCTCACAGATGATTAGCTGAGCGGGCGGAGTGAAGAGGTCACATCTGATGTCGCTATGTGTAGCTGGAGGAAAGTCTCCCTACGCGGCTGAATATTTGCTGTACTGTAGCTTCATGCGACTGAAACCGACTGATTTTTGAGCTGCTCGTTCAATACCTACAGCAATCTGTAACAATTATTCCAAACTGTTGTACATTTTTGCGGTCTGATAATTACCTTCATACATCCAGAGTCTCAATAATGCGCAATAATGCTGAACAGTGTGACCATTATCACATAGCGTGCTGAACAAACAACGTAGTTGCTTATTAATTTTTCATGCAGCCTACACTTGGTAATTATCTGTACAATTTTGCAAAACAAGATAAGTATTTAAGTCTGTGCATGTGCCTGGGGATTGCATAATTCTACACTCTTTGGAAAAATTGCATTAATTGTGATTCCATTGTTCCTCTACCAGGACAAAGATGCAGCACAATTACGATGGGAGTTACATACACTTAATGTAATTGCTGTATTTCAAACAATACAGCAATTACATTAAGTGTAATTGCTGAATGGCAGTATCCAGGAGTTCTAGGTTTCGCTAAAACATTAGTGGAGCGCATTTGTCTGTATTTTTAGACTGACGAAAATAGCCCGGAAGTGTTCCTAAAATTGTGACAACAGCTTCTGCGGCTAAAAAGGCCCTTGGGAGAGGGATATTTATAGTGACGCAAGGTATGCTTTTTCTCTGGGGGGTTTCAGGAGAAAATCAATGAACAGTTGAAACTCCAGTCCTAATGATGAGAATTTGCGCACATTTAGGTTGCAATTTTAGCAGCAATAATCAGAATATGTCGCGCTAAACTTGCTGTTATAGCAATAGAGATGGCTTGTGTTTTATCTAAATTGTGACACAGATTATTCTGGGAGGAACAAGGCGCTTGGAGCTCACAGATGAGATTATTGTGTGCATGAAATAAATTACAGTTATGATGAAGGAACAGTATTTGAGTGTCAGTTTCGCACTTTTCACACATTTCCATTTTTACTTTACATTTAGGACGTGTATTTTGTAGTCACTCATTTGGAAGAACACGACAAATCGCTAAGGTCAATGTCAAAGGACGTCCAAAGGTCAGATTTTTTTAATATATATAATTTTAATAATCAACTACTTAATCCCTGGTCGGTCAAAATTCTTTGAAGATGTTAATTTTCCTCGGTATATTGACATAGGTGTTACTTTACTCGTGTGGCCTCACTTACCGACTCAGATGCTGCATGACTGAGCTCAAATATCAATATGCAATAAATTTAATAAGCCAGCACTGGTTTCATATTTTTCAAACATGTAATATCCTCTTCCAATTAGGCCTTTCAGTCGAAGACCAACAGTTTTCCACAGCTCCCCACTCAGCCCTAATGAAGTTAGGTCGATTAACTACAGTGCCTTGTGAAAGTACTAATACACCTTGAACTTTTGCACATTTTGTCATGTTTACAACCATAAACATAAAGATTTTATTTTGATTTTTGTTACTGAAAGTTCACAATGATACATGATTCTGAAAGCAAAATGATACATGATTCTGTTATTTTCAAAAAATAGAAAAGTAAAAAGTGGGGCGTGCATAAGTATTCATACAGCATTTTTCTGAGTGCAATAATTGCCTAACCCTTGACTGCAGAATGTTCACACCTTGCCCTAACCATTAAATAGAGGCCACCTGTGTGTAATCTACTCTCAGTATAATTACAGCTGTTCTGTGAGGGCCTCAGAGCTATGGTCCGAGTGTATTGGTCACTAAGCAACATCATGAAGGCCAAGGAGCACACCAGAGAGGTCAGGGATAAAGCTGTGGAGAAGTTTAAAGCAGAGTTAAGTTATACAAAGATTTCCCAAGATTTGAACATCTCACGGAGCTCTGTTCAATCCATCATTCGGAAATGGAAAGAGTACAGCACCACTGTGAATTTACCAAGACACTGCCGTCCACCTAAACTAACAGACCGAACAAGGAGAGCACTGGTAAAAAATGCAACCAAGTGCCCCAAGATAACTCTGGAGGAGCTGCGACGTACTGCCGCTGAGCTGGGGGAATCTGTACATGGGACAACTATAAGTCGTACTCTACACAAATCTGGCCTTCATGGACGAGTGGCAAGAAGAAAGCCATTATTGAAAGGAGGCCATAAGAAGTCCCATTTGAAGTTTGCTAGAAGTCATATGGAGGACACAGCTACCATGTGGAAGAAGGTGCTTTGGTCAGATGAGACAAAAATTGAACTTTTTGGCCCAAATGCGAAACGTTTTGTATGGAGCAAACCTAACACTGCTCATCGTCCTGAGTGCACCATCCCCAGTGTCAAATATGGTGGGGGGAGCATCATGCTATGGGGCTGCTTTTCCACAGCGGGGACTGGAAGATCGTAAGAATAGTTGGGAAGATGGATGGAGCCAAATACAGGGACATTTTGGAGGAAAACCTGCTGGAGTCAGCAAGAGAATTGAGGCTGGGGCGGAGATTCACCTTCCAGCAGGACAATGACCCTAAACACAAAGCTAAATCTACAATGGAATGGTTAAAAACAAACGTATTCATGTGTTAGAATGGCCCAGTCAAAGTCCTGACCTAAATCCTATTGAAATCTGTAGAAAGACCTGAAAACTGCTGTTCACAAACGCTCTCCTTCTAATTTGACAGAGCTTGAGTTGTTTGTAAAGCGGAATGGGCTAAATGTCAGTCTCTAGATGTACATGTGATAGGTATAATAATACTGCATATCCACAATACAATATTCATAGTTTAAGTACACTTTAAAACCAATATAAATATATTTAAGAGTTGGTTAAAAAGTTATTATTTTATATGATTCATTAATGTTTCATATCATTTCGCCAAAGGGAATGTGATCTGTTTATCTGTAATCAGCTAGTAAGCCTCGTCTTTTCTGGGATCGATTGTCCTGACCCACCACTAGGGGGATTTCGCGCTTTCTACTCATTGCATTAAACCACTGCATGAAGAAAGCCACAAAATCACTCTTGTGATTCTTTCTCCCCATTGCAGGTAATAAGTTGCCCAAGCACAATATTGTTGTAATGTGAACATTGTTAAAACGTTAATTAGCTAATATAGAATAGTTTTGTGATGTTTTTGATTCGTTTTTTTAAACTTTGGTGCGTAGTAAAACTCCGTGAACTTGCCGTCCGCCATTTTGTGTCTTAAGATAAGTAGCTAAGGACATAAGTTGTTTCTATTGCCATTTATTTTGAGTTTTAAGGAAATGTTATTTTGTTCAATACTGAGCTCTTGTTACCAACGTGTGACATCAATAAGTGTATATGTAAACACTGATGTTTACTGTATATTGCATTAAACCACTGCATGAAGAAAGCCACAAAAATCACTCTTGTGATTCTTTCCCCCATTGCAGGGGTGCAACATATGGAGGCACCGCTGGGATGGCTGCTTAGATGTCCGGTGTCCAAAGCCTGTACATCGTAGTCCAAGTTAGCTAAATCCCCCACTACAACCCAGGCAGACTACAGCGAGGAAGGGTTTGCTGTTGGGAGAGCTTGTAGCTGTGTTCCAGTGTACGACTCCTGAGACCAACCAGAGATCATCAGGAGCTGCAAAGACCACCAGCTCAGCGTCACCTGTACCTGCAAAATTCCTCCTGTCCATTGCCAAAATGTCCACGGTGGAAGAGCTACAAGAAGAAATTGTGCGCGATATGCACACCCTGTCCAAAGATCAACTTGTGTCAATTTGTGAATTCCTTGGTATAGCAGGAATAAATGTTAGGGGCAAAACACGTCTGTCGCTGCTAACACGCATCCAAATGCACATTGAAAGCGATGAAAAAGAAGGAGACGGTTCGCCTATGTCAGAGCTGTTGTTACTTGGTGTAAAAATTGCTGAAATAATAAAGAGCACAAATGATGAAACTGAACAAAATGCAAATGAAAGAGACGGTATAGAGCACACAGAGACACTGGTAACAGAAGCAGCTACTTCTCAGTTCCAGGCTAGACGCCGTGTGTCAAATGTTCACCAGCAACCATACTGGCAAAAAGAATTCAAGATATCAGGTCAGATTGCCGAACCAGGCCAAAAAGATAAGCTGACATTTTCCAGTCTTGCTCATCAAATTGAAAATGGACTGAGCAGAGGCTACTCAGAGATTGACATTGTAGATGCTGTCATTAGAGCTATTTTGCCAGGTCTACAACTACGCAGCTACTTGGAGGGAAGGCTCAACTCACCCTTCCCACTCTACGCCGCATCCTTCGCTCCCATTTCCAGGAGAAGAGTGCCACTGAGCTTTACAAACAACTTGCTTCGGAGGTACAGACCCCTAAAGAGACTGCCCAAAGCTTCCTGATGAGAGTTTTAGATCTAAAGCAGAAAGTCTTATTTGCATCCCAAGAATCGGAGTCCGGGCTCAAATATGACCCAGCTTTAGTTCAGCGTATGTGCTTGCACACCATACTGACAGGCTTTCAGAGTGACAGTGTCAGGATAGATATGCAGCCACTCCTGTTAGACTCTGAGACCCCTGATGAGCTCCTGTTAGAGGGGTTAAATATGGCTTGCGCCAATGAGACAGAAAGGAAGATCAAGAAAAGATGTTTAGCCTCACAGTCAGCTACAAGTGTGAGTGCAGTGCAGTCAGATGAGCCATTACTGCTAAAAATCCAGTGAAGGAAGCTAAGGTAAAATACCGCCTGAATTGTTAAGTGAGCTAGCAGAGCTTAAGACAGGTGTAGCTTCCCTGAAAGGCCTCAGTGCAGAGATAGCCCAGATTAAAGAGACACTACTGCAGCCAGTGCCTAGTCCTCAGCCATATGCCTCGCCACCAGTTATGCAGTATGACCGGGACCAGCAGCAGCACTACTACAGCTACCAGGTCCCACGCCAAAGACCACCGCCCCCTCAGTATCCAGCACAGCACTACTCAAGTCGTCCAGCTCGCCATGAGAGGAAATGCCACGCCTGCCATCAAAGTGGAGCCAACGGGCGCTGCACACACTGTTACTATTGTGGGAGTGAAGAACACTTTCAGGCGGGATGTAGAAGCAGAGGTGTGGGACCATCTAAAGAGAGACATTTAAACAAGTAATGGTTACCACCGAGGGACAAGTGTTAACCATGTCTGTTGCCCATAAGTCCCGACCATGCTCCAACTGCAAACAAGAAACACTAGATGAGATCCTGAGACAGTGTTCAGCATGTAAAAAGGCACTTTATTGTTCTAAAGCATGCCAGAAACAACATAAGAGACAATGCACTAAGTTAAAGACTGACAATGAAATGAGCCCATCCATGTTCCACTTCCACCAACTCAGATAAACGCCCCTCACAAAGTCACATCTCTGGTGGGAAGGCAGTGTCTGGTGAGTGTTTCCTGGACGGCCACAGACTCCAAGCTCTGTGGGATTCAGGCTCCCAAGTGTCAATCATCGATGAGAGATGGAAAGAGGACTATTTACCACATGTAAAGGTAAAAGGTGTTGCAGAGATAATGGACACATCTGAACTCACCCTGACTGCAGCAAATGGGACCAACATGCCGTTTCTTGGGTGGATTGAGACAACTTTCCAACTTGTTTCCGGAACTGAACAAACTGAGACATTTATCATCCCCATGCTGGTACTGAAAGGGTTCAGCTGACACAACCCATTATAGGTTATAATGTCATTGAATACATCCTGAATAAGACTGACCAAGCTAAACAGTACAGTACAGTAAGAAAAGCATTTCCCAGCCTAAAAGACACAAAGTGAAAGCGTTTATTCAGGCTGTTAGTGCAGATACAGTTGACGAGTACAAAGTAAAGACAAAGAAAGACTGTATTACTGTACCGAACAAAGTCACATACAAGTTGAGTGTCGCATAGCTGCACAGCCATTTAAACAAGACATGACCATGTTGTTTGAGCCAGACTTAAACCCTCAGTGGCCAGACAATCTTGAGTTATTTGACACTGTGGTTAAAGTTAAAAAAGGTACTTTACCTGTCATAACATTAGATGTCTCTAATTCCACTGACCATGATATTGCCCTTTAGGCCGTACAGTAGTTGGCACAGTTCAGACTATTACAGCTGTGTTACCTGCTCAGATGTTTGAAAAAGCCATATCTGTAGCTACTGTTAACCAGACGAGTACTCAAGTCCCATGTAGCTCTAGTGAAAAGTGGGATCCACCTGTAGATCTCAGCCACCTTAGTGAAGAGCAGAGAGCATTAGTGAAACAGATGCTCAGAGAGGAATGCCAGTCTTTCTCTACAGCGGACAATGACATAGGTTGCATTGAAAACTTGAAAATGACTATTTCACTGAAAGACAATGAGCCGGTTAAACGCACATACATGTCAGTGCCACATCCACTCTACCAAGAGATGAAAAGTTACCTGCATGATCTAATAGCACAAGGCTGGGTGAGAAGTCAAACTCCTCCTATTCTTCACCAGTCGTGTGCGTTAGAAAAAAGGATGGCACTTTAAGACTGTGCATAGATTATAGAGACTTGAATGCAAAAACCCACGCGGATCGCCAGCCCATCCCACGTGTCCAGGACATTATGGACAGTTTAGGTGTAACTCCTGGTTTTCGCTGTTAGACCAGGGGAAAGCGTACCACCAGGGGTTCATGTCAGAGGAGAGTCGCCCACTCACTGCTTTTGTGACCCCCTGGGGACTGTATGAGTGGATTCGCATCCCCTTCGGACTCATGAACGCCCCTGCAGCATTTCAACGCTGTATGGAAGAGTCCTTGGATGGACTACGGGACAACATCTGCATTCCCTATCTGGATGACACATAGTCTACAGCAAACATTCAAAGATCATATGGAGGATGTGAGAAAGGTACTCCAGCGACTGAGAGACTTTGGCATAAAACTCAAGCCAAGTAAGTGTGACATTTTTAAGTCTGAGGTGCGCTATCTAGGCAGAGTTGTGTCAGCAGAGGGCAGTAGAGTTGATCCTGCTGATTTTGAAGCAGTACGTGCCCTTAAAGATATCAAACCCCAGAACGTTGGCCAGCTGAGAAAAATGTTAGGCCTTCTCTCCTATTACAGACAATACATAAAAGACTTTTCCAGAAAAGCAAGCTGTCTGTATGAACTACTAAAAGCTGACAAAGACAAAGAGAAAACAGACACTACAAAAGTGACAAAGACGAAACAAAGAAAGCCAGTCAATTGTGCCCTCCACCAAACAATTGTGTGGACTGACCAACACCCAAAGTGCACTCGAAGGATTAATAGACTGTTTGCTCCACCCGCCAGTGCTTGGTTTTCCAGATTTCACACAGCCGTTCATCGTACACACTGACGCTTCACACAAAGGTCTAGGTGCAGTGTTGTACCAAAACAAGATGGTAAGCTGCGAGTTATTGCTTATGGCTCCCGCACATTAACAGCAGCTGAAAAGAACTACCACTTCCATGCAGGCAAGCTAGAATTTTTAGCTTGAAGTGGGCCATCACAGATAAATTTAGAGACTATTTATATTACGCCCCAACTTTTACAGTTACAGCGATAACAACCCGCTAACTTACATTTTGTCAACTGCCAAACTGAATGCAACAACATCAAGATGGGTCGCAGAGCTCGCCGATTTTCACTTTACCATTAAGTACAAACCAGGAAAAGAAACAGCGACGCAGATGCTTTATCGAGGATGCCGCCGATGTAGAGACTTTAATGAGAGACTGTTCCGAGGAGGTGCCACCTGACACTATTGCAGCTGCTATTCTGGCTATTGAGGTACAAAAGACACCCCTGCAACATGGACACTGTCAGCTGCAGCTATGTCAATCATGGCAGAAGGTGAGTCAGCAGAAGCAGCACTCACACCCATTCCAAAAGAACAGTTAAGTGAAGCGCAAGAGTCTGACCCTGTTATCAGTCCTGTATTGCAATGTAAACAGTCAGATTCTAAGCCGCTGTCCAAAGAGTTAAGAACATTCAACCCAAAGACAAAATGTTTGTTCAGAGAATGGGACAAGTTAGTACTTGATAGTGATGGTATCTGTACAGAGTCACTTCTGCCCGTAAACAGCTAGTCCTGCCTGATCAGTTCAAAAAGACTGTACTAGAAGAGCTGCACAATAAAATGGGCCATCAAGGTGTTGACCGCACAGTTTCCCTATACGTGACCGATTCTTTGGCCATACATGCAGTCAGACATTGAGCATTATGTGACCAAAGTTTGCTCCTGTATCAAGCAGAAAAAGCCCAGTCGTGACACAAGAGCCCTTTGACAAACATTGTAACAACACAGCCTTTTGAGCTTGTGTGTATAGACTTCTCCATCTTGACAAATGCAAAGGCGGATATGAATATATTTTAGTGGTGACTGATCACTTCACACGCTTTGCACAAGCCTACGCCACCACCTCGAAGTCAGGCAAAACTGCTGCAAATCTCATTTTCAATGACTATGCCCTTAAGTTTGGTTTCCCCTGCCGTATTCACCACGACCAAGGGGGTGAATTTGAGATCAGCTATTTAGTCAGCTCAAGAAACTCAGTGGCATGGCCGGCTCCCGGACGACGCCCTATCACCCGATGGGGAACGGTCAGGTTGAGCGCATGAACAGGACATTGTTGCAATGCTTAAGACGCTAACTGAAACACAAAAGTCAAACTGGAAGGAATGTATCAACAAGCTAATGTATGCATACAACTGCACACGCTGTGAAGTTACTGGCTACTCTCCATTTTATCTACTGTTCGGACGGTCTCCCAGGCTGCCAGTAGATATGCTCTTTGGACTGTACTCAGAAAGGGGTTTTATCAACCACAGAGACTATGTAAAAAAATGGAGAAAGGGCATGGAAGAAGCATACGCCATAGCAAATGAGAATGCAAAGAAGCTGCTGAAAAGAGCAAAGACACTATGACACAAAAGTAAGAAGTTCTGTGTTACAGCCAGGCGAGAGAGTTCTGGTCAAAACTTGACACCAAGAGGAGGTCCAGGAAATTAAGAGACTATTGGGAAGACACTATTCACACAGTAGTCAGACAAATGGGGCCTGACCTTCCCATCTATGAGGTGAGACCAGATAGAGGAAAGGACGCTCTAGAGTGCTTCACAGAACTTACTCATGTCATGTGACCACTTGCCTTTCGAACAAGTGCCTGAAAAAGACAATCCTGCAAAACACAAACAGAAAAAGACTGATACACCTGCTCGAGTTGTGCAAGATCCTGATGATGAGGAGAGTGGTGATGAGTACTGCTGTTATTATACACCACCTCAACCTGTGCCCCAGCCATCAGATCCAGAGCCTCCTGCAGTGACACTTCAGCCTCCAGCTCCAGTACCTGTTGCAGCACCACTGCCGCCAGAGCTCCCTGCTGAAGACCAACTGGAAGTGCCTGATCCTGCTGTGGAGACAACACACGAGGAGACGGAGCCTGCCGCCGGTGACTCATCCGCCCCTCCATCTCCTGCTGCATCCGAAGGACCTGAGGAGGAGACACTCCAGCGGCCACAGCGAGAGAGACACCCGCCGAGACGGATGACGTACGACCAACTGGGAATCCCATCCTGCTACAGTGTCCAGCCTGCACCGCAACTGTTCCCTGTGTGCCCAGGTCTGGTTCCATGGTACCAGCTCTGCAGCCATACTACATGCAGCCCATTGGTATGTATGGACTCCAGCAAGCGTAAGTTGACACTTTTCCATGGATGATTTAAAACTGGAGTTACAGACTGTCATCTACATGAGGAAATACACTTTTTTCTGCTATGGATTATAACCACAGAAAATGGACTGTTTTGTGAAGATTCACATATGGACTGGTTTATAGACTCTTGGTCTTCAGTCTTCAGACATGGACTGTGGTGAAGCAGGTGTTAAAGTCCACAGAAATGAGGAATATAGTTTGCTCTCCTGTTAAGGACTGACTATGAGTTAAATAGGACTGTTGAGTACGATGTTATAATGTCGGGACGACATTTTTCAAGTGGGGGAGAGTGTGATAGGTATAATAATACTGCATATCCCCAATACAATATTCATAGTTTAAGTACACTTTAAAACCAATATAATATATTTAAGAGTTGGTTAAAAAGTTATTATTTTATATGATTCATTATGTTTCATATCATTTCGCCAAAGGGAATGTGATCTGTTTATCTGTAATCAGCTAGTAAGCCTCGTCTTTTCTGGGATCGATTGTCCTGACCCACCACTAGGGGATTTCGCGCTTTCTACTCATTGCATTAAACCACTGCATGAAGAAAGCCACAAAAATCACTCTTGTGATTCTTTCTCCCCATTGCAGGTAATAAGTTGCCCAAGCACAATATTGTTGTATGTGAACATTGTTAAAACGTTAATTAGCTAATATAGAATAGTTTTGTGATGTTTTTGATTCGTTTTTTAAACTTTGGTGCGTAGTAAAACTCCGTGAACTTGCCGTCCGCCATTTTGTGTCTTAAGATAAGTAGCTAAGGACATAAGTTGTTTCTATTGCCATTTATTTGAGTTTTAAGGAAATGTTATTTTGTTCATACTGAGCTCTTGTTACCAACGTGTGACATCAATAAGTGTATATGTAAACACTGATGTTTATATTGCATTAAACCACTGCATGAAGAAGCCACAAAATCACTCTTGTGATTCTTTCTCCCCATTGCAGGGGTGCAACATACAAACCTTGTAGAGTTATACCCAAAAGACTTTCTGCTGTTATTGCAGCAAAAGGGGGTTCCACAAAGTATTAAGTCATGCTGTATGAATACTTATGCACGCCCCACTTTTCACTTTTCTATTTTTTGAAAAATAACAGAATCGTGTATCATTTTGCTTTCACTTCACAGTTGTCTGTTACTTGTGTGTGAACTTTCAGTTTCAAAATAAAATCTTTACGTTTAGGGCTGTAAACATGACAAAATGTGCAAAGGTTCAAGGTGTATTAGTACTTTCGCAAGGCACTTGCACTCTGCATCATTTATTTTCTTTGTGAATTTGCTCATCCAAGAATTGGGAAGAGGGTATTTCCTTCACGTACTTTTATCGTTTAACAACTTACTTTGCATTATGCGATGCAACACCTTTTCGCAATTACAAAAGTGTCAGAACGTAGTGAAGCCGCAAAGTCACAAAATGAAGCTTAAGCGCAATTCAACCTGGAGACGTACCTGCAGCTTCACCCAATCACGGCCCAGCGCAAGCCGCACCTCCGCATTAGCAATCATCGCAGCCGCTATTCATCAGCAATCATCGCAGGATCCCCGTCTTAAGCTCCCCGGTCGATCACTCGGCGTTTCCCAGCTGTGCAGCGACACTGCGTGTTGTCGCATGTTACCGAGACTTTGGCGTGTCAGGAGCTGTTCGCATGCTGTCTCCTCGGGGGATTCTCCGGGCGTCGTCATTCCAGCCCGGGCCGCTAAGCTCTGCCCCTTGGCTCGTCATCCTGTTGCTCGCTCCGGTGCCCCGTGCGCTGCTGTTGCCATGGTCATGCCCGTTGCTACTGGTGCCTGGCCTCGTGTTTCGTTCTCCTGGCTCCGGACCCGTCCTCTTCCTCGATGTGGAGTCACGCACGCTCGCTGCTCCGGATCATCGCGCGCCGTCCCCGTTGCTGCTCGGGGCGGGCGGGCCACGAGCGCACCCCCACTGTGCTGTTGTCGGTCCTCGCGTGGTTCCTTCTCTGGCTCCTCTCGGATCCGTGTTCTCTCGGCGTCACATCTGTCGACGCACGCTCCTCCTGACTTCGCTGCGCTGCCCCTGCCCCCGTGGCTGTCGGGGCGGGCTTCCTAGGTGAGACGTATACACCCACATCTGCACTCACGCGCGCACGCTCCGTGTCTCTGAGCTTTCGCGTCGTGCGCTGCGGCCTCCGCGCTGGGGAGGCTCGCTCCTTTTGGGGGCTGACCCGTGGGCCATCACGCTCCGCGGGTTCCCAACCCGGACGGGCTGAGTCCGTCTTCACGCTGTGTGTTAACAGCGCTGTGTTCTGGTTTGGATTTTTCCTTCAACTGTTCATGCGTAACTCGGAAGTTTCGGTGTTTAGTCACTTGCAAGTGCTCTTCAATTACCTCATGTTAAATTATTATCCCTGCAAATAACTGGTGGTGGCTTTCGCAATGCGTCGCATTATCACGATAGTGCTCCACGTTTGATCTCTGGTCATTAGTTCTGTTCTCTGAATGTGTATTTCAAATTCTCAAATTGTCAGACTGCTGCGTCATCTCCCCGCTTCGCGCGGCCCCCTGTCTCTGTGCTCGCACGCCCGGCTGTCGCCTGCCTCGTACGCCCGGCAGTCGGTTTTTGGGGGGGGGTTTCCATCAGGGCAATCGTTCACAGGAAACTGCTTCCTCCATCCCTACCTCAGAGTTCTCCGCACTCTACAATACACACAAGGAGAGGTAGCTCGCGTCGAGGGGTCACACTGGAAGCAGGAACAAATTACCGCGCTCGCGATAACATGGCCGCTGTCCATGCCATATTCAAGGATGTTCCTCTTCAAAGTGATACGCTTTCACTTATCATATCTCATAGCGACGATCCCTAATTTCTCATCTCAGCTCGTTCTACTCCGGCATATCACGCTATCGCCGATGCATGTCGTCTTAAGAGTGCTCGTGTCATAGCGCTGGCACACGCACGGCTCTACATGCTCGCTCATCTCGAGTGTTTTCAGCTCGGGTTTGTTTTTATCCCGAGTGTTTTCGGCTCGGGTTTGTTTTTTGATCCCGAGTGTTTTCAGCTCATTTGTTTTTATCACAAGCGTTTTCAGCTCGTGTTTGTTTTTATCCCGAGCGTTTTCAGCTCGTTTGTTTTTATCACGAGTGTTTTCAGCTCGGTTTGTTTTTATCCCGAGTGTTTTCAGCTCGGGTTTGTTTTATCCCGAGTGTTTTCGGCTCGGGTTTGTTTTTTGATCCCGAGTGTTTTCAGCTCGTTTGTTTTTATCACAAGTGTTTTCAGCTCGTGTTTGTTTTTTATCCCGAGTGTTTTTAGCTCGTTTGTTTTATCACGAGTGTTTTCAGCTCGGTTGTTTTAGCACGAGTGTTTTCAGCTCGGTTTGTTTTTTGATCCAGAGTGTTTTCAGCTCGTGTTTGTTTTTATCGCGTTGGCGAACAAAAAAGGAAAAAGGCGCTCTCATCGGAGGGCCCTGCCGTCTGTTCTGCCGCCCTGCTTTCTTGTCACTGCCGCCCTAGTCGGAGGGCCCTGCTGTCCCTGTCTCTACACTCGCTGGCTCCTCGCGGAGGGTTCTTCCAGCTCGCCCTTTGCGCATCTAATTTATCACCTCGTTTCTTACGTAAGCTGCTTGGCTCCTCATCTGTATATCAATCGGTCTCATCTCAATCTTCAATCTCGGTTCTCACTCCCCCTAAACTACCTCTTCACTGCTACCCCTTCTATATCTGCTCGGCTCCTCCGATTCTCCCACTCTACGTCTGGCAAATCCTGCCCAGGCGCCAGGGGATCATCTCGCACTCGCGCCCCAGGATAAGCGCAGTTCCCGTTCAGCGGTCACTCGCATACAGTTCGCTCAGACCCCGGCTACCTCTTTTGGGGGAAGATTCTGGCATCATCTATCACCATGCATTGCCTAGCGTTCGGCAATCTTCCGCCGGGGTCTGAGCCCCAAACAAGATCCAAGTTAAATAACTTCTCATGCAATCCGTCACTGTGAGTCTTTGCAGGTTGAAATGTCTTTATTTTAGGGGCTGCTTTTACCTGACAGTGTGCCGCACTTTTCTCATTCTTTCAACTTAAATGCGCATAAACATAGCATCGAGCCAAAAAAAAAAACTATTCCGCGACAGAAGACAGGTGCCCATCTTTCTTCAAAGCACTGACACTTTGTTTCATCCATCCAGTGCTGCCTCTGGGCTGCAGCAGAACAGCTTTTACTGAATGGGATGTCAATGCTTTTGTAGTTTGTTTTTGGTTTTCATGACCGGATAAAGTACCTCTTATATCCCGCATGCAGGTATGCATGACACTGACGTTCATACACTTTTATATAATTTGTTTAGAGAGAGGAATAAAAACAAAACTTCTCACCGGAGTGGCTCTCAACCTGCAGAAAATGGTCCTGTGTCTCACTTTTAGTCCCAAAACCATTTTCAGTGGGTCGTGGGCCTTTGCCAAAAAAATGATTGAACAGTTTCAACGGTCAGTCAATTTCAACCGAACAGTACGGGAAAGGCGTATGGGAGAAGGGGGTGCACAACAGCGATGCACAGGGCCCGGTGGTTCAACTTCCATGAAAAAGATTCGAGTCACCATCACAGTGGCAGACATACAAGCAAGAGTCCCAGGGATGAAAAATTGGACCGCACCAGCCCTGACATGATTCACGCCTACTGGCTAAAGATACTCACTGCACTCCTGGCAAAACAAATGGACCAGCTGCTAGGTGATGGGACTCACCCTAAATGACATACCGAACGGCGTATACAATCCTCATTCTGGAGAATTCCTCAAAGGGTACAGTCCCATCCAGCTATCGGGCAAACCAGGGAAGTTTGCACTCACATCTATACAGTACATACACATACTAGATCCTGTGGGACCTGTATACAGACCGACAGAATGGTGATTGGCGAACCAGCTTTAAACCACCCACTAATAGTAATTTAGAGCATGCACAATCAAAGTATTTAAAGCTCACATCTAATAGAATAGGAGACTAAAGGAAGTGATTGGTGCAGCTTTAAGCCTAGGTTGAGTTTGCATCCGGCTTGCTTGACGCTGATTTGCAGTGACCTCCGGAGTGTGACGGTCACAGAAACCTTGTACGATCAGATTTGGAGCAGCTGTTGAGGCACCACTGTGGTTTTCGGGAACAGCATGCTATAACCGTGTACAGCCCAGTGCATGATGGGTAAGCACAGAACTGTCGGAGCAGTTCTGATGGATGATTGGTTTGGAAGTTTTTCTCACACATTGTATTACATTTCTCACACCGTGTCATCTTTTGCTGTTGAAACCAATTGAACACAGTTGAAATATAGAAAATGTTATAGCCTAAGCTATTTCCCATATAGCTCACACCAAATCCATTTATTCAATAAAGGTTTCTTTGAGAGATTACATTTGTGCATAGAGAAATTTACATTTAGAGGACAAATCAGATTTAATATTGTGGGAAACTGACAATGTTTTAGTTGTTTTATTATTTCAGGGGTTCCCGGCATATTTCATAAAATAAAGCAACGGAAACTTAAATAATATTGTTCAAACAAAAGCATTTCAACCTGGATAGACTCAGAGAGCAGAGATTAGAAAGATTTATTGACATGAGTATTATTGGCGATCACACCCCGGCTGTAGACATGAAGCTTCAGCGCAAATTCAACCTGGAGACGTACCTGCAGCCTCCACTCATCGCCTCAACGGCAGCCTTCACAATCACCCAATCACAGCCCCAGCGCAACTTCGCGTCATGAATCATCGCAGCCGCCTATTCCGCTCAGCCATTCATCGTCCAGGATCCCCTTCTTAAGCTCCCCTGTCAATCACTCGGCCGTTTCCCAGCCGTGCTGCGACCCTCCTCCGCTCCTCCTCCTCCTGGCCTCTCCTCAGGCTCTGCCCGTCGTGTCTCATCCTACCACCACCAGTGTCCAGGCTCCGAGGAAGATTCTGGCCATCATCTATCAACACCATGTATTCCATATCATTTGGCAATCTTCCGCCGGGGTCTGAGCCCCAATCACGATCCAAGTTCAATAAAACTATAATATATGGATTATAGTTAGTATGGATGGGTAGGATAGAGTTAGGGATGTCTTCCCCGGAGCCTGGACACTTGTGGTGGTATGGGAGACCGTTGAAGGATATACAGTAGCAGTGTGAAGCAAATGGAAGAGGCGGTGAAGAGGTGGAGGTGGGTCGCAGCACAGCTGGGAAGCAGACGATCCATGAACGCTGGAGCTTAAATGCAGGACCAAGGGATCATCGTGACCGTCGTGAGACAGGTTAGTTTTACCCTACTGATGATGTGTTGTTGCAATAGTAATCCTGCAATTGGCTTCGAGGTGGAGGTGTGACCTTCGCAGACGTGATCATTGGCTGGAGATAGGTTATGCTGAAATAAATCTTCCAGGCTGAATTCACTCCTAGGCTTCTTTTTGTCATTTATTTTCATTTATTTTCGCGTTTCGGCGCCTAATGGATTGATTGATTGATGAACAGGATGGTTGCTTGTAAATGGTGGATTTCTGTGATAAGAACATAACATTACATCCCGAGCTCTATATTATATGATGCCGCTGTCCCCAAGAAATATTTGTGTCTATGGTAACGCTTTAGAATACAGCCCGCGAGTTCCAGGTGTAAGTACGGGTAACAAGAAAGTAATTACACATGTAAGTACAGGTACTCTTACAACGTGTAACAAAGGGGACAATGTGTAACAAGGAAGTACAAAGTGTTACAAAGCGGAACAATGTGTAACAAGGCAGTACAAAGTGTTACAAGGGGGAACAATGTGTAACAAGGCAGTACAAAGTGTTACAACGGGGAACAATGTGTAACAAGGCAGTACAAAGTGTTAGAAGGGGGAACAATGTGTAACAAGGTAGTACAACGTGTAACTACGTGTCAAGGTGTAGTAAAGGTAATCTTTTTCATTTTTTTATTTCTTTCTTTCTTTCAAAAGGACATCATACAATCACAACAAAACCGCCAAGCCAATACAGTATGAATGAAACGGAGCAATTAATGGTGCTGAACTATCACATACTTTCACAACAGTATTACTGTTGTGAAAGTGAAGACATGACTCCAGGCAAAAATACAGCAAAACAAGGAAAATGACCACGTTATCAATGTGCATGAATACTGTAACTAATGTGTACAGGACAGCACGGGCTGTAAATGAAGTGAGACACCGTTGAAAAATGCCTGGAGTCATGTCTTCACTTTCACAACAGTAATACTGTTGTCTTGCAACATTAAAATTAATGCACTATTAATAATACCACATTCCCTTTTGCCACAACTATGTGATAGCTCAGCACCATTAATTGCTCTTAGAATACCTTTACTACACCTTGACACGTAGTTACACGTTACACATTGTTCCCCCTTGTTACACTTTCTACTTCCTTGTTACACATTGTTCCGCCTTGTTACACTTTCTACTTCCTTGTTACACATTGTTCCGCCTTGTTACACTTTCTACTTCCTTGTTACACATTGTTCCCCTTGTTACACTTTCTACTTCCTTGTTACACATTGTTCCGCCTTGTTACACTTTCTACTTCCTTGTTACACATTGTTCCCCCTTGTTACACTTTCTACTTCCTTGTTACACATTGTTCCCCTTGTTACACTTTCTACTTCCTTGTTACACATTGTTCCCCTTGTTACACTTTCTACTTCCTTGTTACACAGCCCTTGTTCACTTTACTTCCTTGTTACACATTGTTCCGCCTTGTTACACTTTCTACTTCCTTGTTACACATTGTTCCGCCTTTTTACACTTTCTGCTTCCTTGTTACACATTGTTCCCCCTTGTTACACTTTCTGCTTCCTTGTTACACATTGTTCCGCCTTGTTACACTTTCTGCTTCCTTGTTACACATTGTTCCCCCTTGTTACACTTTCTACTTCCTTGTTACACATTGTTCCGCCTTGTTACACTTTCTACTTCCTTGTTACACATTGTTCCGCCTTGTTACACTTTCTACTTCCTTGTTACACATTGTTCCCCCTTGTTACACTTTCTACTTCCTTGTTACACATTGTTCCCCTTGTTACACTTTCTACTGCCTTGTTACACATTGTTCCGCCTTGTTACACTTTCTACTGCCTTGTTACACATTGTTCCGCCTTGTTACACTTTCTACTGCCTTGTTACACATTGTTCCGCCTTGTTACACTTTCTACTTCCTTGTTACACATTGTTCCGCCTTGTTACACTTTCTACTTCCTTGTTACACATTGTTCCGCCTTGTTACACTTTCTACTGCCTTGTTACACATTGTTTCCGCCTTGTTACAACCTTTCTTACTTCCTTGTTACACATTGTTCCCCCTTGTTACACTTGTAAGAGTACCTGTACTTACATGTGTAATTACTTCTTGTACCCATACTTACACCTGGAACTCGCGGGCTGTATTCTAAAGCGTTACCGTGTCTATTTGGCAGTTGCGATGATGGAAAGATTCATTAGCTTCAAGATTCATTAAGAACATAATAGTCCTCCAATAGTTCCAGTACACCACTTAAAAACAGCACGAGGGGTAAGAGCTAATATTAAGACTAGAACAACCAAACTGTTTTGAGCGCCATTATATTTTTTTAACTAAACCCAAGTACAACATATTGAAGATCTGTCCCAGATGTCTTTCGTTAATGGAATCGAATCACTGCATGAACTTCCCCATGACAAATTTAAAAAAAAAAGAAAGATATTAGAGGGGGAGAAAAACTGCACACATCTTTGGCCTGACAGGAAAAGGGGTTTGCAGCCTACTTATCAAGTGATTAAGGCAATCTCTTTATTCCACTCCAGTTTCCATGGCGATGGGACTCAATTTGAGGATGGCGGTGGGGTTATGTGTGAAGAGTTTTTTTTTTTTTGTGACGGTGCAGACCTTAATTTGCCGTAGAGTCGGGCAGAATGAAAGACATAGTGCTGAAAAGAAAGTCCTAAGTAAGCCTTTTCTCTCTGTAAAATAAGTGGGGAAAATTGGGATGCCGGTTACCAGGGTAATGGAGGAAAGACAAAACCAGAGTACAGTACAGCTCAAAATGCAATCATAAAACTGGGAAGGCGGCGATAAGGACTTTAGAACTACAAACACTGCACAAGTTTGTTGAATCTTGATAGAATTGGAGCATATCGTAAAATACTTGCGCACATTGTTAGTCTTTTGATAGTTAAAAAAAAAAGGTCCAAAGTCAGAAATAGTCCACTATTTTTCATGCATTAGTTGATATCTTTACATAGTTTTGACAGTGGGTTTATTTTATGACGTTTGGTCCGTTAGCGTTTCCCGCGCTTATTTATTCACAAATATTGACATATTTGGTATCCACGTCTAACATGGCAGTCGACGAAGATTACGCTTTAATCAAGATATGGTCATTTCCATTCTAGGACACAGCCATGGCCATAAAGACAGGAGAAATAATTAGGCGCGTGAACAAAAATTAGACGACACAATTTACAAGATATCCAAATACCCTTTAAAATAATCTTTGTAACTAATATATGAACCAAATAAAACCATACATTTAAACCTGGTTCTATCCATGATAAATTTTAGTCATTTTTTATGCATACAGTAACATGCCTTATTTTTATAGGAAAACATAAATGACTTCTGCTATATTTATTTGTTTCCCCTATGCACCTGCAGTGTCTCGCCTTACAGTAAAGAATGGCCTTTATATTCTCCTCTCTATTGTCTCTCAACTCTCAACTGCAACTCATCATTGATGTCATTGAGGTCAATTTTCAGGATGGGTTAACATGTTACTTTAGGAATATTGTGCTCTGGTTTACAACAGAGTTAATGAGCGAGAACTTGGTGTCCCTTCCCCGAAGATGGTTTGAAGTTGGATCAGTCAACTCTGTATTCAATTGTTGGAAGTTATCGGAGAGTTTTTGACCATTGCAGGCAACACATGTGTTGTAGCAAGAAGCAAAGTCTATAGAGTAATGATAAAACAACTCTGAAGAGGCTGCCACATCTGCCACAAAATGTATAGGGAAGGAAAGGGGATTTTACAGCACTTTTCTTTTAGGGACAGTTATTCAGTTATCCACTACTCCATATTAGAGGGTGGGAAGCTATGTACAGTATCTAGCCATTGCTGCCATGGGATTAAATTACCGGAAGCGAGACTGCCAGTCGCTCTATTGAACCCTCAGGCAGCCACCAATCACTCACTTACACATCACTTACCCAGATGATATGGCTACCATCAACCAAGCTAATCTTATGGATGAAGTGTAGCCAATAGGGTGGTGGACAACATGTAAGCTAAAATTCAATTGACATAGTTTTAAATGTTCTTATTCTTCACGGTAAAAAGTTCAAAGTTGTGCATGCATTCAAACTTTGCTCAGTGCTGTAAATGCTTTTCCGTAGCATTTGCGTATGTGGGAGTTATGTGGACTGGGGACTGGCTGCCTGAGGAGATACTGAATAGGCCTGATCCTAATTGAACTGTCCTGCTGGGGAGAAAATGTACCTCATTATAGCCATTAGTAATCATCATCGACGATTAGGGCCTGAGCGAGCATGCCCGCCGACTACCTTTATAGCAGGAATATTCTTTTACGCCGTGTGGCCTTGTAAGGGCATGGGAGAGTCTGAAAGGCCTTGATTGATGTGATTGGACGCCGGTTTCTGCAGGTTAATGAGCAGATGTGATGGATCGGGACAAAAGCGAGGGTCCGCATTTTCAGAGCACACTAACTCCAGAGTCATTTTGGCATGCTTTCAGTTCAGCTCACAGCGGTAGATTATAAGACGTATTAAGACGTAATGGTCATAGGTTGGTTAGCTATCGGTTACATTTAGCCTAATTTCTCGGCTGAGTTACTTATTATAGTTTTTGTGGTATTATGTTGAAGTTGAAAAATACTGGGAACTTGAGTGCTTTCCAGGGTCCCAATACAGGTGCTCTCAGTTGTTTTTATAACTATACACAACCTCCCCCAATATTCAGACCTAACAAATATTAACATTTCATTTTAGATTTCCTATACACTGAACCCTATAATTCTGTGCTTGATCTGTTGCAACGTGAAATAAATACAAAGTAAGTAAATACAGTTTGTTAGGCACTGTTGTGACAGAAGAGTAACTGAGTTCAGTAAAATTATTGTACCAGCAAGTTTATGAAAGATTATTTGCTTGTTTGTGAGGCTAAAATGCACCAGAATGCAGGAAGGACTCTTGACCCCCCCCAATATTCAACCAAACGTTACGGCCTTGCCTATAGGTGTAGAATAATTTCATTTTCCAAGTGTACGGTAGTTCTTTGACCGAAGGCAGCGGTATGAAATACTTTTCTCCCTCCATGAGCATTCACACGACGCCGGAGAAAACTATTTGAAGTACACAAAAAAAGTTTCTAGGAGCAAATTTAATTCTGCAAATGTCCATGAAGTTATTTATATGAAATCAATGCGACTATATCTTTCCACGCTTTGAAAGATCGACAGCCAACTTCCAAAAAAGTGAAGCCCGTACGTTTTTGTCAGTCCACACCCACAGCGTTTCCATCGTGTCTCTCTTTGAACCTTTAAACACAGCCACGAGGCGAAGGTGAGGCGTGGAAACATCAGAAACACACAGCAGTGAAGCGGCCCTGTGTGAACGAGCGGCGCGTGTGACAGGCCCGTGACTGCGTCTGTTTGCCACTCGCCGCGTGACTTTGAAAAGTTCTTCTGAGACCTCATCGCGTCATGCTCGGCCCGTGCTGGCGGCTGAGTGATTCGAGGCGGACAGAGATCTCATCCATCAGCCACTTCACCTGGGCTTAATGGCTTGCCGCAGACAGCCATGTTTGACTGTGAGCTTGATGTGTGTGTGTGCGGGCCGGCCCGACCCACCGACTGCCTTTTTTTATGTCAAAATATCAGCAGGCGGCACAGTGTCGCGGCTCACAAATGGGTTTTTCTAATCCACTTGTTTGCGGCACGTTCTTTGTAACCCCCGCTTAAATTTGGAAGCCCGAGCCAAAAATGTACTTTACGGTGCGATAATGGAAGTTATTCTACAGGTTTCTTCCTGTAAATCTCTGTTGTATCGTGGTTTTCCATCCTAGTCATACTTCGTGATTTTGAATTGAAGACGGGTTAGGGTTAGGTTAGTTTCCGATTCCTCCAGTTAAGTTGCCGTTTTGAATCAGCTGCAGGAACTATTCAATGTAATGCAGCACCAGCTTGTACAATGCTCTTCCAATTTACCCCAAGCTCCTCCCATGGCTCTATGTAACCAGGAAGCGCTCTCCTCGCCAGTCGATCCATAGGGGTGATCGGCGTGTGGTCACGTCCGAGGCTATGGTGGGCAGATGCATTAAATAGATAATAATAGTTTTATGGTGGGGAAAAAACAATGTTCACAAACAGTGCATTGCTTCTGTAAAAACATCTGAGCACTTTACGTCTGGAAAAAAAGAAAAAAAAAAGAAAATCAGAGATATACAACAACTATCCTCTCTAAACACATGGTGAACGTGCTATAGCCTGCTCCAATACTAGCGCTTTGTTTTGTAGGAGACAAGGGATATCAACAAAGTATAAGACAGTCTTCAAGATGTTTGAAATGTAAACCAAATACATGCCAAAAGCATATTAACCTAACGAAAACACCAAAATTTCACGTCTGAAAACATTTACCTCACCCTTTTTCTTCCTCCCCTAACAGTGGCTATTACCTGAGGATAGAGCTGTGCGCAGAAAAGGCGAAGGACAACAGGAAACCTCAAATAATGAGATGTCAAGCGGGGCAGGCCATAATTGTTAATTGCATTTATTTCGGAGCCGTTGGAAGGCGGCCATGATGCTTTCAGGAATATAAAGTGGCGTCCTCAACATACTCCAGGGTTGGTCCTCTTAAATTCACCGGAGAGACCGGGCCTGAAATTCAATAAGGAGTGCTCAATTCTTATCTCGCTCTCAGCCACGATAGGCAGGGCCGGTCTGAAAGCTGGACTCAACAGTGTTAAGCTAACGCGACAAGACAGATATGTTTCTCCATTAAAAAAGAACTCAAGAGGAGCCTCAGGCCCCTGGCTAATAGAGGAGTATGTTTTAAGAGGAAATTAAAGACCAGGATGTTTGTTTTCACGTAGCCTCGGCTGCTTGTTGACTGAGGAGTTGAGTTTCTGGGTCGTATTTATTTGGAGAGATGGTCAGTAGCAAAGGTAATATAGAACAACTGTGTTTTGAGTTCAGCTATCTGTTTTTGCTATCTTTTTGACATCCTGTGGAAAAAGAAAGACACAGTAAATAAGTCATCATTGGTCAGAAAAATAAATAAATAACATCTTATGATCATAATAGACTGATTTCCCATATGAGTACATTTTCATCAATTAGTTGTATTCATAATGTTTCAGTACACGTTTCAAAACTCTTCTTACTTTTTGCCTGTCACAATATTGGAAATTTAGTTTTACACAGTTTTGAAAAGAATATCTTTTAAATGTCAGCTTCCTTTGACGCTGATTCACACAATTTTAATTTTGGTCCACTTGTTCAAGCATGCTGACCGGTATATTGGTCAGCATGCAGTTCAGATGTTATTCTGCAGGTCTGTAGGTCATCTACGTTCTGTGGACGATTGTTATAAACCAGAGATTTGAGATAACCCCACTGGAAATAATCACATGGGCTAAATAAAGCGAGCATGCAGGCGATTTAGGTCACCCCCTCAAAAGTGATCAGCCCAGGGAAGGCTTCTCTCAAAAAATTCACTGAACTCATTTTGTACGGGTGAAGATGGACTTCGTCATGAAAAACGTGCCAACTTGCCGACTCCATGTTTACGAGCAGAACTCTTGGGAAGACCGTAGCATAGACAAGCAAACTTGATCGACATTTTCAGGTGTTGTAAATGCCCTTTCTTTCTTTTGGGCACATTCCCCGTTTCCCTGGAGACATCCACGCACAATCAAATCGATTTGTGATCCACAACACAGCCTCGCGGGGGATTTCGAAGTGATGACGAAAGGCGCATTGCACCGCGATGACAGAGCGGTCCTTAGAAAAACACGCATCTACGGCAAAATAGCGCCGCTAAATCAATCACAGCATGTTTGCCAATGAAACAGGTGTGGACACAAAACTTCCTATCCAGCCCCTTCCATTGGGCCCTCTGACACCCCACTGTGAACCCTTCTTAATATCACCACACACTTTTCAAAAAAGGAAGTTCATACACCCCACCCTGCATAATAATACTGCAATACAAGTACCGTAAACATATTATGTAGAGTATTATTACATATGGCCTTTAGGACTTCCTCCTGCCTTCCACTAATCACAAGTTTTAACAAATGTCGTACTATAAATACATGCCTATGAGTTCGAGCTCTAAGCGGAGACTATACGTTAATAACCGACTTTTGACCTTCCATATATGCTCATGTACATACTAATTAACATACAGTGTACTTTCCTACTTTGACTCGCCACCCCGTACCATCTGCTGTCAGACACTCATAATTAGCTTTATGGCTTTGTTGGCAGCTAGAGGACGGCATCACAATAATTACCCTATTTATTGTTTTGTATGCTTTTCTTAATGTCAACGTTGTTCCGCGTCTTTGTCCTAATTAAAAGTTGGGAGCGTGACAGAATTGACGGCGGATGTCCTTTCTTTGTCCTTCCGAGTCGCTCGTAAATGGTAGGTATGTGTATCATTCGGGTGGCGTGACGTTCTAATTTTGTAATGACGGTGATAACGTGCTAAAGTAAATAAGGTGTGGTCTCAAATGTGTTTTAATTCGGTGAGAATACCCCAGCTCTTCCAGTAACGGGAGAGGTACTGTACAGTATGTTCAGAGGGATGCTGATGAAGATGGCTGAGGGGGTTGGTGGTTCTGCTGCTGTGGGGACAAAGAGGAAGGTTGGAGATGAAAAAGGAGGCCGACAGAAGTAGGGAGAGTGCACATATTTGAATGGATTGGTAGATGTTTGATTAAAAGGGAAGGGAAATTTAGATTTTAGGCAATTCTTCTTTGTATTACTGACTTTGTCCTAATATCTTGTAATTCCCTATGAGGATTCTGATGTGTTTTTCCAAAATCTTTAAAATACTGTGTAGCAGTATGGGGTCGCTACTCCCATGTTCTCCTATAAAAACAGCATTGCTTTCCCATTCTCACCCCTCTCTGACCTGTCACCCCTGACATCACCCACCAGTCAGGAACCGGCTTAGCAGCAAGGAGCACTTCACAATTTCGCGTACGTTGGCAGGATTGGACATAAAGCTGAGGATGATTGATTATTCATGTGTATATAAGTTGCTTTTCTGTTAATGTTCCTTGCACCATATACTGTTTGTGGACAATTGCAGTGACAAGGCAACGGCTATTCTTTTCAGGGCCCAAAACTCGAGGTTAGTAACGCTCAAGTTCTGTCCCTTACCTAAAGGGCGCGGTGTGTGTACCCGTAGCCAGTATGGAGACTTGGGCCAGTGGTTCTTGCTCTCATTTCACACCAAATAGTATCTCATAACAAAATGTGTTCCTCAAATTACCACCAGACCGATAAAGCAAGCCTATAAATCAGGACTGGATGGGTCTAAAAGGGGTCTAGAATAGACTTAAATTGGACTGTGTATGTTTAAAAAAAAATAAAAAATACCCAACTCAAACACATGACTTAATTACTTATGCATTAAAATCTATAATCTAAAATTGCACATATCCTGAGAGCTACACGGAGAAGCCCCAGTACTATCAGTGATCCTAGTTGATGAGTAGTTTCACTCGCCATTACTATGCCTGGTCCCATCAGACTGAAAGCTAAACAGGAAGGAGCTGGTTGGTACTTGGATGGGAGACCGTTTGGGAACACCAGGAAGCCTGGGTGAATGTACTGTGTGAGTGGTCAGAGGGGCCAATGGTGCAGACTGGTTGCCTCCCTTCCGTCAGTCTACCCCAGGACAGCCATGGCTACAATAGTAGTTTACCACCACCAAGTATGGAGTGAATGTCTAGTGCAGTGTAAAGCGTCTTTGAGTGTCCAGAAAAGCACTATATAAAACTACAGTAATGCATTATTATTTATTATTATTAATGTCTCAATAAAAAGTCTCAAGTACTTTTGTACATGTATATTATTTAATGTATGGTGATAATACAGAGCACTGGCCCTTGCTATCCCTCCTTGCACATACAGTATAGTTGAACAAGAAAAGGGGGAAATTAAAAGCTTGAAATATATATAATTAACTGACCTTTGATTTTTTTCCTTCTTTTTCTTTATCTCACACCAAATGCTTCGCCATTAGAAACATTTAGCTCTAAAGGTTCGCTCTAATTAGCTACAGCTTCATTTCCCTGATCTCACCACTTTCCACTTTCTCGTTTTCTCTTTCCCCCCCTAATTACCAGTTTACCATTTGCTTTGGGCCTGGCGTTATCCTAAATGTCACAGTGCCACATATGTACACTGGCTAATGACCTGTGCCGACAACAGCGAGGGGCACCGCTAACTGCGCTCCTCTCCTTAACCAACAACGCACGCTGGATAATGATTTGCACTCGGAGGGTCTCGGCTAAAGGGCCAACATGGCCTGCGTCATACGCGCTAATGGGGTCTGTCTCGGCTGATTAGGGAGCGTTGACACGAGAAGTTATAGCCAGACCATGAGCTAAGTGTCTCACTCTCCTAAATGTGCTCTATGCTAACTTTATACAGACGGCAACGTGCTGTAGTAGGGGGCGTAGCCTAGCCGAGGGGAAAGGAAGCTTGAAATGGGAATCACACTTTTTTTACTATGAGCATATTTAGCGCACATAAACAAAGTGGAGTCAAAATCTGGTCCTTGTGAATGTTTCATCTCATTCTTGCATTAGAAAATAAAGCAGATTGTCCAATAAAAGTGAAAAACCGGCAGTTGAAGCTAGCCGTTCGTATTTAGCATGAAGCTAATGTTAGACTTATGGTAAGTATTCTCTGTTATTTATGTATTTATGGACCATTGAACCACTTTTCTCCTCTCCATGACTCTGTATCTTTATCTGGTAGAAAATGCATTCAGAATGTGGTAGCAGGGGCGGATCTAGAAAAAAAATCTAGATCAAGGATCATTTCTGAGGTTGCAACACATTTTTCAATGTCAAATGTTCATAGCGGGGGTTCGCAAGTTTTGCTTGATCGCAAGGCATTTTTTTCCGTTTAGATGCAGGCTAAGCATCCCAAAATTATATAAAAATAGTAGCCTTGTCCATAATATACAGTGGGGAAAAAAAGTATTTAGTCAGCCAACAATTGTGCAAGTTCTCCCACTTAAAAAGATGAGAGAGGCCTGTAATTTTCATCATAGGTAAACCTCAACTATGAGAGACAAAATGAGAAAAAACAAAATCCAGAAAATCACAATGTCTGATTTGTAATTAATTCATTTGCAAATTATGGTGGAAAATAAGTATTTGGTCACCTACAAACAAGCAAGATTTCTGGCCCTCACAGACCTGTAACTTCTTCTTTAAGACGCTCCTCTGTCCTCCACTCGCTACCTGTATTAATTATTTGAACTTGTTATCAGTATAAAAGACACCTGTCCACAACCTCAAACAGTCACACTCCAAACTCCACTATGGTCAAGACCAAAGAGCTGTCGAAAGACACCAGAAACTAAATTGTAGACCTGCACCAGGCCGGGAGGACTGAATCTGTAATTGGTAAGCAGCTTGGTGTGAAGAAATCAACTGTGGAAGCAATTATTAGAAAATTGAAGACATGCAGTGCCAGACGTGTCCCCCTGCTTAAACCAGTACATGTCCGGGCCCGTCTGAAGTTTGCTAGAGAGCATCTGGATGATCCAGAAGAGGACTGGGAGAATGTCATATGGTCAGATGAAACCAAAATGGAACTTTTTGGTAAAAACTCAACTCGTCGTGTTTGGAGGAGAAAGAAAGAACACCATACCTACTGTGAAGCATGGGGGTGGAAACATCAGGCTTTGGGGCTGTTTTTCTGCAAAGGGACCAGGACGACTGATCCGTGTAAAGGAAAGAATGAATGGGGCCATGTATTGTGAGATTTTGAGTGAAAACCTCCTTCCATCAGCAAGGGCATTGAAAATTAAACGTGGCTGGGTCTTTCAGCATGACAATGATCCCAAACACACCGCCCGGGCAACGAAGGAGTGGCTTTGTAAGAAGCATTTCAAGGTCCTGGAGTGGCCTAACCAGTCAACAGATCTCAACCCCATAGAGAATCTTTGGAGGGAGTTGAAAGTCCGTGTTGCCCAGCGCCTGCTCCAAAACATCCCTGCTCTAGAGGAGATCTGCATGGAGGAATGGGCCAAAATACCAGCAACAGTGTGTGAAATGTGATTTTCTGGATTTTTTTATTCTTCTCATTTTGTCTCTTATAGTTGAGGTATACCCATGATGAAAATTACAGGCCTCTCCCATCTTTTTAAGTGGGAGAACTTGCACAATTATTGGCTGACTAAATACTTTTTCCCCCACTCTTAAGTAGGAGGTTTCTAACTCAGGTACTCCTTATTTAGCTATAAAGTTGTTATAATTCTTTGTCCTTTGTCAAAAAAATACTAACAGAGAGTGAGCCTCTGTAAGCACCCAAGTAGCTAGAGCAGATGTGAGACATAACATTGGTTATACAGACCAAAACAAGTATCAAATAAACAAGGCTTTGAAGATCTGGAATGCAACTTGTCCTTGAAACAATGCATTTATAAAGTGCCAGGTTGATGAGTATACACTAGAATTTAGCAGTTCCAGACAAGGACAAAACCTGGCTGACATCAAAGCTGTGGCAACTGGGGTGGCAAGACCTTTACTAGGGGTTAGCTGCGTTCCACCCCTCTAGATCCGCCCCTGAGTGGTAGTAAAGAAATATGTGAAAGAGTAGTTCTCTTTTTCCTTCTTTCCCCCCCGCCCATCTGGCCACTTCAAACGTGAACACAGGTGGGCGATACCCAAGATGTCATCTGTATCTATCAGCTTTCTACTAAACATAATAGTCTTCATTCATGTGAGTAATACTTCTATGCCGCTGCGTTAGCCTACTACATTTCAGACTAAGTTCTAGAGGTATACGCTCCAGACAGATTTGTCTGTGTAGGCTCTCAGTCTTGGAAAACTCCAGACATAAATGTTATTCCCTGGGAAAAACCCAGGAGAAGTCCAAAGTAGATTAAAAAGCACAAAATATTTAAATAATAATTTGCTGTTTTCCGTTTTTGGTTCTTTGGATAAAACTTAATCTGGCGTTCACTCATAAGTCGCTGCAGGTTCATAACAGAGACACGGAGCTTTCTACTCTGAGTCCAAGTGGATCCGCACTAATTAGCCTGTCATGTCTACTCCCTTGTCTTTGAGGATTTTCGGTGATTAGTTACTTCCGTGTCAATTCCAAAATGACTCAAAGGCTGCCAGCACTTTTTCTGCCTGAATTAATCAACAATGTCCTTTTCTTCTGAGCCTTTTGTGCAAACTGTAAAGAGTCACATAAGGGCGGTTCACATAATCGATTGTTTTTGGTTCATGCATTAAGCACGCCCTCACAGTGGGATGTTTTTTTACTTTGTCCATGTGGGCATCGATGTGAGGCTCTTACTGTGACTTCAACTTCTCCTCTGAAAAGCATTCTTCAACTTTCCCAGCAATTTGCTTACAATAAAATCATCCAGAACTTATAATCGACTTGCACTACTTTCACTTTATGGTTTGAATAACAGCCCCCCGTGCAAGTGCAGACTGTCATTGCGTTCTTGTGTGAATGTAGTCTATGAGTGAGTGGTTGGTAATCTATGAGTCCGATGGTGCAGATTGGCATCCTACCAATTCTTATTACCATTTCAATTCATGATGCAGTAGATGTATAATGGATCTTTTTTTGTAATGAACTGTTATCCCTAAAAGCAACAGGCCTTATATCTCAAGTTAACATAAATGAATGCAGAGCTCTATAATATTGCTTTATGTACCTCTTCGAATTAGCTTATGATCAGGTCAGTTAAGTAAAGCTCTAACCTACAGCCTGAAATAAAGCTGTCTTAGGAGAAACACTGCTGTGGGAAGTACGGTACACTGAGCACTATCCTCTTGTTCTTCTTACTGCAGACTTTGTCTTATGATGAAACAATATTTATTTTTATCTGAAGTCTGTTCATTACTATTCACATACTTATTGTTGCCTGGATACTTAATTTGCTTGAACTTTACATCGTCTTATTTACTGTTCTGTTTTATTGCCTTAATGTTTGGTGCAGCCCTGTGAGGCAACTCTTGTTGTGATATTGAGCTATACAAAACCATTGATTGATTTATTGATTATTGATTGGAATTACTGTACCTTGCATTCTCTTGACATGAAGGAGCATTGCCTCATGACTCAACTCCTTCACCACAACAGTCCAATACAGAGAGCATCCGTCCCTTTCTCATGAAGTCTTCGAGATACTTGAACTCCTACACTTGAGGCAAGGACTCTCCACCGACCTGGAGAGGGCAAGCCACCTTTTTCCCTGTCAAGAACCCGTGGCCTCGGATTTTGAAGGTTTGTTGTTAAGTTATTTCATGACAAATGCAAATTAACCTACAGTTTTATTTCCTTACAACAACTTAGATTTGCCTGGGGATTGGAAGACAGAGATGCTGAACATACAGACTGTTCGTAGAAATGAATATAATTACGGAGTCATATTTAGAAGTGAGAATTAATTGTACTTCCATTATTAAAGCATACCATTGGGCTTTGCAGTGTTCTACTTTCTACTTCCCCCCTTTAGAATAAATCTTTTTTTAAAGCAGGTCACAACTGAACCTCAGCCACTGACCTAAACCTTTGCCCTCCTTGTACACACGCTGTACAATCATTACCACGCTTCAAATGCATACTGAATAGCTCTGTTCCTTTCCGTGCTAAGGGCTAAATTAATTTGATATGAAAGTCAAGGGTAACTAATGTGGAGCCCAGAAAAAAAAAACAATCTTCTTATAACCCTGTAATTCAAATGAACTGGCCCTATTTGATGAGATGCCAAAATGCATCCCCTATGTAAAGAGGGGGATCTAATGGCATACTAATGCTCAGTGTTAACTATTATACCCGAGCCATTTCAGCCTAAGCTACCATGAAAGCTAATCAAACCGTAGCCTTCGCAAATTTCCGCCTGTGTGGCTTATGTTTCCCAACGTTTCTAAATGCCTCAATTAATTCGACGGAGTTAATTGCACGCTGAACTGCGGATGACCCTTTGTGCCCTCGTTCTCATGGATCTTGTCAAGAAGAGCCGGTTCCCCCAGTGGAATAGCAGAACATCAGTTATTTTTCAGAGCAGCCAGTGTCTTGTATTTAATAAGTAGGATGGAATCTTAATTCTATTGCCAGAGATGTCAAAAGTAAAAGTAAATCGATATTTTTCCCCTCAAAAAAAAAAAAATCATGTTTTGACCTTCAAATTCTTTATTTTTTACTCAGTCTGACATAAGTTACAGCTAGTGCGGCAGATCACAAGCTAGCACCAGCTTTCTAACACACATCATTTTAAAACCTCCAGAATTAATCAAATGTATACTAGTAACAACAATACGAAAGCTAAATAACAAACCTGAATGTGCTTCTTCAGATAGGATAGTGAATTCTTGAATGCTAAAAGTTTGTTTTTTGGGCAACCACAGGACGCACTGCATCCGCTACGAATCATTCTTATAGCCAACAACAAAAGTTATTTCAGGTAAGGCCATGGGTGCCGTGTTTCTTGTCTTTCGGTGTCTGCGGTATCATCCTCCATGACGCTGTCCTGCTCACGTTCCTCCATACCGACTCATTCACAGTCACAACAAACGCGGCGTGACTATCCTTGTGCTTGACTAGCTTGCGTCCTCTAGCTTCCTGTTTTTCAGCGCTTGCTGGCCTGGGTTTTACGTTGTTTACGTCGTGTTGTCGCTCACCTTTGGAGATTTTAAAAGTAACGACATGATTTTTTTAAATGTAAGGAGTAGAAAGTACAGATACTTGTGTTTTAAAAATAAGGAGTAAAAGTAAAAAGTTGCAAAAAAAAATACTCAAGTAAAGTACAGATACCTGAAAAATCTACTTAAGTACAGTAACGAAGTACAAGTACTTCTTTACTTCTCACCTCTGTCTATTGCACATGTTTTGTTTTGTAAAAAAAGTTGTGATTTCATATAGAGGTGGGAGATATATCGTTAATAATATCCAAATTGTTGTCCGGACGACATGCAAAATTGGGATATCGAATATTTCATCATTTGTACAATCCGACCCCCCAAACATGTTTTTTTTTCCACCACAGTTTTTTCAGACTGACGCGTTGTCCTTGTGGGTTACCGTAGCGCGGTGTGAGCCAGCCGCCCCTCTCCTGCATAACACAGTCAAAACAACAACATGGCAGCGTGGAGCGATTACAGAGAATAAGAATCTAGTAATGATATGAATTAAATTTGTCACTCATATTGCGAGGAAAGGGCTCAGGACAAGATGTAGCACTGCCTTGCTAGCTAACTAACTTTCCTAACTTTTAGGCAGTGTCTATAGAACCGTCCGACGGCTACAAACTCTGTTTGCTATTTTGCTGTCTCCTTATGACACCCCGCCATTCCGACGCGGAGTTTACAAGCTAACCTTACCTTAGCCCTAACCTTAAGGATAGTGGAGTTTACAAGCTAACCTTACCTTAGCCCTAACCTTAAGGATAGTGGAGTTTACAAGCTAACCTTACTTTAGCCCTAACTTTAAGGATAGTGGAGTTTACAAACTAACCTTACCTTAGCCCTAACCTTAAGGATAGTGGAGTTTACAAGCTAACCTTACCTTAGCCCTAACCTTAAGGATAGTGGAGTTTACAAACTAACCTTACCTTAGCTCTAACCTTAAGGATAGTGGAGTTTACAAGCTAACCTTACCTTAGCCCTAACCTTAAGGATAGTGGAGTTTATAAACTAACCTTACCTTAGCCCTAACCTTAAGGATAGTGGAGTTTATAATCACAGGTATCAAATAGTATCGGATTGGCGCGTTAGATACGTCCATATCAAACATATGTGACGGCAAATAGCCGGGGAGTTGCGGGAACGTCCGACGGCATCGTAGACACTTCGTAACTTTTAGCCTAGCGCTAACTAACAACACAGTGAAGAAAACCACGATACAAACGCCGTTAATGCAAATAATATCCTTCTCACCTGTTTTCTTCAAGTCTCAGGACAAACTCGTCTCCCTCTCTGTCTCTTTCCCTCCTGTGTGTGTATCTGTGCATCTGCCCCGGCCCCGCATGCATCGGAAGAGATGTGAAGGACGCGAAGAAATAGGGAAATAGTGGATCCTTTGAAAACTATGAAAACTACAATTAATTTGACTCAACACATGTCCGAAACGCGTTAATACTCACAGGTATATCCACAATCTCCTGACAATAAAACACAAGTAAACAGGCCAGAGGCAGGTGAACTTACAGGAGCATTTCACTGTGATGGAGATGAAGTTGCAAATATTTTAGCAATGTTATTTTATCTTATCTTCTGTGTTCAGCATTCAGCCTAGTGTTTTATTAGCGCTTCCACACAGTAGTCAAGCTAGCAGCATCACCGCTGTGGAAACGTGTTTATCTGTCGGGCTATTGTTCCTGCGGCTCCTTATGGCCGAGGCCGTGGTCCAACTCTAACTATGCCTCGATTCGAGTGAGACATTCAGGTCATGACGCTCTGGTATGAAAGTATTTCAATATCACGTCTTTCTCAGGCATGTGTCCTCCATTTGGCCCAGAATTAATTCATCTCTGCAGTATTACTTGGTATTCTTAGAGCACTTTTTTTATGAGCAAAAATCTATCTAACATGGGTTGGTTTGGAATTTATATACATTTCTGAACAAACTCAAAAGCAAAATGTTTTCCTTCACATTGGAGCCAAGTGTCTGTTTCATAGCCATGACTGGTACCACTTAAGAACTTAACCTTAAAGCATGTCATAGCCTTTTTTTGTTGAATTGCGGCTTCAGTGCGGTTTCTTTTTGGAACCATTAGACAGACTCTATCGCGCAGGTGGGTCACGGGAAACACCAAGCTGACTATTCAGACGTTGCAGTAAAATATTAAATGGGTGGCTATGTTCACCTTTTAAGTGCTGCCAAAATGAAATATTGATGAGACCCAAGTACCACCACAAATGTGTAAGAAAGGTCTCTAAAATGGGCACCAGTTTCTTTCATAAATATTTGATGTTTTCTCTTAACATAATAAAATGCTTGGTTTGCATATCAAACACTTTGGGGGGCGGCTAACTGAAAGCGTCTCGGTGCTCGGTCTCCGTCTCTGTAAGGAGACGTCTTTGCTTTTTTTTTGTTCCGGGATGTGTTTCTTGTCTCTTCTCATTAAAAGTATGACCCAAACTGAAGGACAGGAAGTGAAAAGATATAAATGCTACCTTTAAAGGAAAGCTGTTGAGATCAAGTGACTACAGGCGGGAAGAGACGCCCGTCACACAATCCAACATTCGAATCAGGTCTTTGGATTCTCAAATTGAGGGGCATCAAAGAGAGAATATGCGTGACTGATGAAACACGTACATACTAAGCATACTACACACCACATGCTTTGATTTTGACATGTTGGTACATTTACTGAGCGGAGAATTTGGAGAATGATCACAGTGTTGTGTAGTAAGCCACGAACACTATAATGAGGTATTCCTTCCATTATGTCCACAGTTAAAGTAGTCCAAACGGAGATTCACAGGGCCAGATCTTTCACCTGGCGACAACAACAGCGTTGCTCAAGACGAAGTTGGAATCTTGTTAAGGTGCCTAAACACCAAACGCGGATCGCACGGCACATGCGGTTGATTGACTCTGAAAAGAGGAAATATTCATGACGATCAGCAGCTGGTTTGAAATGCCTTTCCCGAGCCCAGGCATTCAGATCAGAGGAATCATACAATAAACTTATGAAACACGGACGCGGGCAAAATAAAGAAGGCACTGGATTACAAACATGTTTTAAAGGCAATTTCATCATGACATGAGGCTGGACAGACAGATACAGTACTACACACTCCAAACCCACACATATTGAAATAATATTCGGGAGAGGGAGAGAGGAAAAAGGCGAGAAGTGTTGGAGAAAGGTAGGCTTAGTAAAACCTTTTCCACTGTCACCAAAGTACAAGCAAAGAATCAGGAAATCATTTTCATTCACATCTTAGTGCTTAGCATTAACAGCGCAGTTTTTTGTTTTGTTTTTTACAGAAGCGGTTTCTGCTCATGAGCATTCAATGAACAGTTTAGGGGAGGCCGGCTAGAAGGTTTATGCACAACTGCAGCCTCTGGAGGGTCCTGCATCTTGATGTCGGGGAATCTCCAGAGCCACCGGCAGCTTCAAATGCCTGTTTGTAGCAGCTGTTCTCTTAATCTGGTGTATTTGTCTAGCAGAAACCATTCTCATTATGCCTTTATCTGCACAAACCCGTGTGTGCTCTGAATCAGCCACAAATCTCTTAAAGGTACGATGATTACACTTAATCTTTCATGAAATATCGAAGGTTTCATACCTAGTTCAAGGCATTCAATAAAACTGAAGTTTTAGTCATCGGTCCTGAGGCCCAGAGAGAGAAACTTTTACCCAAACTACATCATACGTCATTGTCTTTGAATCCTTCCTCAAGGTGAAGAACCTGGGTGTGATTTTTGACTCTGAGCTGACTTTTATTCCACACATTAAGAATATCACA
The DNA here is from genome assembly GCA_007210695.1 of Neogobius melanostomus. NCBI lineage: Eukaryota > Metazoa > Chordata > Actinopteri > Gobiiformes > Gobiidae > Neogobius > Neogobius melanostomus. The sequence goes on along the minus strand of VHKM01000009.1, from coordinate 15,519,108 downwards.
AATATAGGTTTTTACCATCTAAAGAACATAACCAGAGTCCCATTCTCTCTAATGCATACTTTAATTACCAGTCGTATCAACTACTGTAATGCCCTGCTTTCTGGTCTTCCCAAAAGAGTATCTCAGGTTTACAACCTTTACAAAATTCAGCAGCTCGTGTCCTGACGAAGACCAGGAGGCGGGACCACATTACAGAGGTTTTAGAGTCGCTGCATTGGCTCCCCGTGTGTTTCAGGATCGATTTTAAAGTTCTTTTAATGTTTTTTAAATATCTTAATGGTCTTGGTCCTTCTTATCTTTCAGAACTACTTTTACCCAATGAACCTTCACGGCCCCTTCGCTCCTCTGCCAGGGGTCTCCTAGTTATTCCTAAAGTAACAGAAAGACTCACAGCGAGGCGTCTTTCCAATATTATGGCCCTTGCCTCTGGAACGACCTGCCGGAGGAGCTCAGGACCGCAGAGAACGTTCATGTTTTTAAGAGCAGGCTCAGACCCACCTTTTTAGCTTAGCTTTTAACTGATATCTATGTATTTAGTACTAATGATATATTGTATATTGTGTGTGTGTATGTGTTTGTTTGTGTGTGTGTGTGTGTGTGTGTGTGTGTGTGTGTGTGTGTGTGTGTGTGTGTGTGTGTGTGTGTGTGTGTGTGTGTGTGTGTGTGTGTGTGTGTGTGTGTGTGTGTGTGTGTGTGTGTGTGCGCGTGTATGTATATATATATATATGGATGTAGGATGCGGGGTGTATTGTTTAAATGTTATCTGTAAAGCACTTTGTGATACCTTTCGGTATGAAAAGCGCTTTATAAATAAAGTTTGATTGATTGATTGAACTATTTCACGCTTTTCATCAGCAGAGAGTTCCTTTTTTCTTTCCCATGTTGCTTGATAATGGTGGTCTGCTTAATAATGTGGAATGCCCTTTTTCAGTACTTTTTCTTACCTGACAACTCCCAGGCGTCTGAGACTGATGTCAGTGATTCCAAGAGCCCTGAGACACAATACCATCCACGAGTTTCATTGAAAACAAAAAAGGTTTTACCATTATGACGCTGAAATACAATTTGCATAATAATTGTTAACGCAGTGTAAAATACATATAATATATTCATTGCTGTGTACCTAGGTAGATACATTTTTGGTGCTATACAGATAAATACCAGCTCAGCTTTCATCTTATCTCATTTGGCTCTGCACCATCATGAAGGACAATGGTGGCCAAATTCAAAAGTTCCAGAAATGTTATCTTTGTCGTTAAATAAATCGGAATGCTTGCATCCCTTTTTATGTGAGATTATGATGTTGCCAGGTACATATTATAAACTTACACCTATTCACAACAGCCGTTCTTAGAGACTGCCCACAGCTACAACACGGCCCATTACCATGACATGCAAAAGCGTCTCGGGTGACCTCACAACTTTGAGACTCACTCCAGCTCAAGATAATAGGCAATTACCGAGCGAAAACTTTCCTCATTTCAAACAACAGGGGAGGGCTAATGACAGCTCTGACTCCGCCCCTCAGCAGGGTAAGAAGAAAGACTGTACGAATGGTTTTACTAGGATCGGAAATCACAGATACTTGTAAATACATGATACAAAGCCTTTGACAATTTTGCGCAGGATGGTGCTACTTGCCATTTTAGCGTGGTTCTGTCAAAATCCCTACACAAAAGTCACACTGACTAATAACGTTTACTTTCACTTCTCAATTGTATAGTTACAGTGAGGAACTGAAGTCATCTTGCAAAAGCAAACATGAGTCATAGCTATGTTTGGTCAAAGCTGTATACAGAAAGCAGTCCTACAGTAAAAAGGAAAGAAAAATTAAGAGACTTCTATTGAGTGTTAAGAATCTATTTGTGTATAGTTCAACAGTTCTAGAGAAACATCCTCACTTCCTCCTTGATAAGTACGTAGCATTTTCCTCACTACTCGAAACTGCTGCTAAGAGAGAAAAAGCAGCCAAACTCAGACTGGATCAATAGTACCTCGGACCAAAGTAGGATGGACCTGACCTGCTGAACCTGTTAGAACAAAAAGTCATCAGAGCATTATTAGAGTGCTCGCGCCGGCTGCCCACAACAACGGCGAGAAAAGAAGGCCAGGTCTTTTCCGAAGCACCCGCGCAGAAAGTATACAGTTCGAGATATTACGCCGGCTATATATCATCCATAATTAACGACTCATTTATTTGCGGGGGGGGGGGGGGGGGTTCAAAATGTCAGACAACTTTCTCTTGTTAAAACTTTTTCTCCTAATCTGAGCGCTACGCTGTCGTCCACAACACTCTTCTATAGCCACAGCTGCCCTATAGACTGACGGAAGAAAGACTGCCGATCTGAGCCACTGTCGCCCTAATCGCCCGAAAGTTTCATATTGTTATCTACATTAAAATGTGTACTTTTGCGTCTTAAGAAATGAAACCGGACCCACTGGCATTTACAGGAGCTGCCGTTACTAGGGGCCTTTTGCTCTGATTCTAAATCCTCATTTATACATCGGCGATAATATATGCAGTTTCCAGCAGTAAATCACATGCTACGTGCCCACAATATAGCGCAAGCAATTTTTCCATCCACACTCCTCATTTAGCACCCGGCTTGACAAATAGACCCCTGTGTGGAAGGTTATATGTGAAAGCTATAAGTTGTTTCTTTTACAGCTTGTCTCATTCCTTACCGTGCTGCAATTTAATCCGCCGCACAAGACAACAACAATAAGTGGCTAGTACACCAAGGGCTACTTAATTACTACTTGTAACTCTTTTTGTAATATCTCAACGTGACAGATAATTATCCTAGACTTTGAACAAGGCGGATTTCAAAAAAGAAAAGAAAAGTCTTCATTGATGTAGGCTGCTCATGTATATTTCATCCTACATCCTTTCCCATATTGATTCGATGAGAACATACAACATCCTTGAAGGTGGAATCGCTCAAGGGAAACCGCCCTTAATTATTAACAATCTCCCCTAAAACTATCAACATCCTAAGAAGCTTATGCACGTGATGGCACCATGTAACAAACAGTAAGTAACACCCTGCAACTTATTCACTATGGTACACATTTTGCCCATAGGGTTTTACACAGCAACAATTTTGCACATTGATAAGTCTTCGCTTTTATCCGCTTTTAGATCCGGACGCCCAGGGAAACATTTAGTTACCAATCCTACTAAATTGTAATTGGACAAGTGCGATATTTGTTTAATCTCCCCACCTGAACAAAGCACATGTTCTCCAGTTTGGCATTACCCAAATCCAAAAGCTTGAAAAAGCGTCAATATAGCAACGAAAACGATGACGAAAACACAACAAAAATTTGATTAAAAAAAGGTGACGGAAAAAAAACTACGAACACACAACAAATAAGCGACAAAAACTTGACGAAAACAGTTCAAAATAAATACGATCAGTTTTGTAAGCCTTAGCTTTCAAATGAGGCATTCCACTCATTTGAGATTAGATTTGGATAAAGCCGAACTGGAGAAAATGCACTCGGTTAAGGTGAAGGTTGTTTTAAGTGTTTGTGTATGTGTTTTAATGTGTATTTCTGTGTTTCAGTGAATAGTTTTAAGCATGTTACTTACCTTCTGTCCTGTGTGCAGGTGACAAAGATGTCCCTCAAGAAACGAGTCCTCCTCATAATAAGGTTCCGGGCCAGACCAAGACAGAAGATGGTGTATGGGGTGGCATGCTGTAGGTTTTTTAAATGGTTTATAGGGTTTTAGGCATTGTTGGTGTTTGGTTTTAGGATTTTAGCTTGGATTTAGAAGGGTTTATGGTTTTTGCTTGTGTTTTGGAGGTTTTATATATACACCTCACACACCACCTCCAAGAGTCCATTACTTTGATCTACAAGTCTCTGAGGAGTAAATACACATGGGCTTATGGGGTATATCGAGTTCCAGATGGAAAAAAATCCACGACTTTTCCGTGCCATATCGGCTGTAATTTCCCCCGCACAATAGAGGAAAAAGAGATAAAATAACTTAAGACTGTCACAGATGCTGGATTCCGTAATGTAGCTGAGAGACAGGACGCTGGCAGCGTAGATGAATACGAAGGGCCCTCTCGAAATAGCCTCATCGAAATCCGCCCAATAAAAGATAACTGGCTCTCGCTTGCGTTCGAAGTTGGCGAGGTGCGTGCTTATAGGACGCCTCGGTAAAACAAGGTTGCTGAACTGTAAAAGCGTGCTGGAACAAAACTGCAATGTCCTAAAAAAATATACTTTATCAGTGTTTTGCAAAGAGGTGGAAGGTTCGTCGGCTGATTCACCATGTCAAAATGATGAAATATTAATGTGGTTAATCTGGTTGTGGGAAAAGTTCGGGAGCCTGAACCGTGCAGCATTTCTCAATTGGTTTTTAATAACAATATCATCAGTGCCTAGCAACGACGTTGTTCCTCTAAAGCCGCCGTCTACAATGAATAATATTTACTCATGATTATCGAGAACATTCAATCTTAACTTTTATAGGGTCTGTGCACGGAATGTTGCACAGGAACATGATGCTAACTTCCTAGGGTCACAACTGTTTCCTGTTCAAGTTTCATTTCTATGGAGAGATAGCAATGTGCATATTTTACCTTTCAGTGACCCAGTGGCTGCTTGGAGGATTAGCATACAGCGGTGGCCTGTAGGATGCTCCAGGATCAATTGTTTTAGGTTTCTGGTAGAGATTTATAAAACTTTACTTTCCATCCTTAGAGGCTACCAGGATGGGTCACTGAAAACACAAATACGCACTTATATCAACTTTTTCTTTTTACATAAAAGTTGCATAAAGCTATACCAGTTGAAAACCAGTTCTAAAGATACTGTGGAATGTAAGTAAGTGCTTTGTCAGTGTACAACCGTACAACAAAATTGTGTTCAGGTGTTAGTCCTGAGCCGCTGTGACTGAGCCGCACCACCACTGTGGGCAAACCTGCCCAGCATGTTTTTGGAGGTAGGTGAAACCGGAGCACCTGGAGGAAACCTGGCTGGCTGCCTTCAGTGCTCCTCTGATCCTCTGAAACAGTGCAACGCCTCCTGAGTTTGTCCCTGTCTCAGAGTGTGGTGTCCTGCGCCTCCATCTCCTCCTTCTGCTTACTCCTACGCAGCTCCCTCCGCACTACACCAGTCTTTCATCATCTCCTCCTTTGTCCCTTCCATGTTTCCTGTAGCGCCTCTTGTGATGCCTTCACTGTGCTGCAGGTGTGGGGGCTCTTGGTGCCTCTTCAGTGTTTCAGAAGAAGAAATCTGTAGGTCTCCAATGTCTTTAGCTCATAAGCTAGCTGTTTGTTTAGTTTTAAAAAGCTGCTTTCTTCAGGACCATTATGGACTGGATTATAGCGGGAAAAAATCCACCGAACCCCACAAAAGACGGCAAAGACGTACAAAAGCATTGCAGTTGCAGTTTGCAGAAAAAGGCAAAAAACACAGCTGTACCAAGAGAGAGGAAGGTTGCTTCTTGTCCTCTGCTTGTGTTAATGTCCTCCAAGTGATTATACCAATGAAATCTGGTGTCTGGGGCGTGGTTTTAAAATCTTGATTTTTTTTTTTCTTCTAGAGATATGCTGGACTGTCCATAGGCTCAAACAGAAACCGGGGAGACGATAACACTGCCTTGAAGCATGATGACACATGAACAGCCTTAAAGCTAAAGGCTCATGTTAAATTAACGCTAACAAATGATAAATAGCACAACCATCTGAACACACTTTTATGAAACACACTCGACTTGACGATCATTTAAGTTTTCTTCTATCTTTAAAATTGTGTTTTATTTTTCATTAACGTTCAAGTCTATCTATGTCTAACGTTGGTTGTGTTTATACATTAAGACCCCTTTAAAAATAAGATGGCACATCTCAAGGGGCTAAAAGCATGAGAAAGAATAAGAACATTATCAACAGGGCTATTTTCACGGCTGACTTAGTGCCCCTGGGAAGAGAGCAAGTGCTTGGTGACAAAGCCTTGTGGACGGGTGGCGAAACAAAAGCCCAGATGACGATGCCTTTTGAAAACTTTTCTGCTACTTACTTACCTCAACTTTCTGTGACCATCTAGACTTTAAGAGCTCTCTTAGAAACGTAGCTAGAGACTTCACAAGGATAGTCTAAAGATAAAGGCGAATGAGGACACCAGGTAAGCACGATGAACGGTAAACAGTGTAATGGAAGCGCGCTAATAGCAGTAAGTCTTTACATCTCTCTCTTCTTGTCCTTTGTACTGCCCATAAAAGAATAAGCCCACAACGCAGTGAATGCCTCAAATCTTATTGAGTGATAAATATAAAGTAAAAAGCGCTTTGAGACTGCTGACTCACCCAAGGCTATACACCAAAGTTGTATAAAATGATATGGAATAGTAAAAATCTATTAGGCAATGCACAAGAAAGCAATCTCACCGCGTACCACGAAGCAAAAAAAAATCAAAACAGAAATAAAATAGACTGAAAGCATAATGGCCCAGTGATGGCAATAAAAATGATGTTAGGAATGCAGGCGTTTTGAGACACTCTGACAAGAGCGCCAAAGGGCTAAGTAATGATTGAGTGCTATAATTTAGACTAATGCCGTTTCAATGGGAGAAAAGGCTGCTATGTCTAGAACAGAGCATACACAAAAGACATTTCACAAAGTTGTTAGATCTCAAAGCAGCCGGGCCTAAACAGAAAACTTTACCGTTCAACTTTTAACACTGTAATGTCAATGTTTGTTATTATGTGATATTACGTCATATCATTCAGGAAAAAGTTGCATTTTGTCCACATCTTTAGTTAGCTGGGTTTGGCATGTCTTTTACACTCATCTAACTTTCAGGTTGTATGTTCAATTGCACTGACTGCGAAATATTCCAATATGTTATGAAATCAAAGTACCGTTTGAATAGAGGAAGGATTGGAAATAAACACCAGCATAGAAATACAGAGTGAAAGTCATGCTTCTGAGGAAGAAGTGATCGAAACTAGTAAAGCAGGTAAACGAACCTTCTGTGTTACTAAAAGAACAATCTGTAGCGGCCTGTGCTCTTGTTTTATTTTCTTGTTAATGGGGTCAGCGCTCTACACGTACAAGAGTAAATCAAACTCCCCACAGAAAAGTACAAAGAAACAACCATTTCAACCAAATTAAAAAAAAAAAGTGGTTTAATGAGATTTTATTTTTTGTCATATCGGAGCTGACAAATGGCAGTAGAAACCGTACTTGTATCTAAAATGTAGGGGACGCCCCACAGAGGAAATGTCTTTGCTCATTGTTTTTTGTTTTTCTTTTTTATGAGTACAAGCGTTTGTGTTAAAACCCATATTATGTTGTACAACTATGTGTAATGCCCCTTTACAAGTGCATGTTATTTTTCCCAAAAAAGCAGCTCGGGCAGCTATATGCAAAGAGTGCTCTATCGCGGCATGAGCTTTAATGTGTTTCGAAATTGGTTTCCCACTTTTCCCACAGCCGGGATAAGCTCAAGTGATTGTCTGTGTAATTATGGCCCTAATTCTACAGCGGACAAAAAAAAAGAAGAAGAAACTCCTTGGCCTTCTGTGCAGCATTAGCATTATAATATGTTATTCCATAGCTCCTAAAGCACACCGGTGTATGCTTTAGGGTAAATAATGCACTAGACTCGGCCAAACAGCGCCGTATACTAATTATGTTACAGTATATGAACCCAATCCATCTAAATCAATCAGCACTAGGGTGCTTCTAAAAAATGAACGTTTCAGGGCAGTGTTCTCCAACCCTCCATTACATGATGCTTGTTATAGATAAGCTGTAAAAAAAGTTTTTGCTGAAAATATTGATTTTTAGGACTTGCTCAACTCTTTTGAAGTTTTTACCTCTTGAAAGTCACATGGCGCTAACCCAAGGTTCAAACATTTTATTACTTTCAATTAAATCCAAACATGGTCTAAAGAGACTGCATGGCCTACTTTAAGAATCTGTTAACAGAAGTTTTCTACCTAATGTGTGTGACTAAAACAGTGCTAATACAACTCTGTCACTTCCCAGTCTATCAGTTAGTTTACAAACTGCTTCCCTTGGTCCACTGACTGCAACTTGGCATCAATAGCTGATGACTTAGTTGGTGCTGAGAATTTTCATCTGTGGTCCTCCACGAGAAGATATTGCTTTTGGTCTTCATTTCGGGTCAAACTGAAATTGAATTCTTGGATCAGTGCACCTCCACGCTCAGCCAGATCATTCACTACTTTTATGGATTGAACCAGACGCTGTCTTGGTACTCGGGTTGAGATTCCCACTCACTGGGATCGACTTGGAGGTATTCCTGGGGTATCTCAAGAGTCATGAAAACATTGTTGTGCTCTTCGTAAGTTGTGAAGCTTCTTAGCAGTTGGATGCTGAAATGGCTGAATTTGTTTCAGAGGCTCATCTGAGCCTGTAACGTCTTGGAGTGACACCCTGTTGTTAGCTAATGAATCCAAAACACCTACAAAGGACTTGAAATGGTCTCTCAGTGGTTCAGTAGAATTCACCATGGGGAAGACTGCTGACCTGACAGTTGTGCAGAAAACCATCATTGACACCCTCCATAAGGAGGGAAAGGCTCAAAAGGTCATAGCTAAAGAAGTTTGATGTTCTCAAAGTGCTGTATCAAAGCACATTAATAGAAAGTTAAGTGGAAGGAAAAAGTGTGGAAGAAAAAGGTGCACAAGCCTCACGGATGACCTGAGAACTTCAGGGAGGGGTCTCCTGGTGGTTCCCAGAGTCAATAATAAACACGGTGAGGCTGCGTTTCAGTTTCATGCAGCTAAAATCTGGAACAGTCTTCATGAGGATGTGAGACAGGCCTCAACTCTGACAATGTTCAAATCCAGGCTGAAAACAGCTCTTTTTACCCGTGCATATGAAAACTGAAAGTATTTTATCTGCACTCTTGCCTTTTACTGTCATTGATTAACTTTATGTTGATGTTTTATTGATTGATTTTATCTGTTTTCTTGTAATTTCTCTTTCTGCAACTGTGAAGCACTTTGAATTGCCTTGTGTATGAATTGTGCTCTACAAATAAACTTGCCTTGCCTTGCCTTGCCTTGCCACAGTCTGGAGCGGATTGTCAGGAAAAGGCCGTTCAAAAGTGTGGGGGACCTTCACAAGGAGTGGACTGAGGCTGGAGTCAGGGCATCAAGAGCCACCACACACAGACGGATCCTGGACATGGGCTTCAAATGTCGTATTCCTCTGGTTAAGCCGCTCCTGAACTACAAACAACGTCAGAAGCGTCTTGTGTGGACTAAAGAACGAAAGACCTGGTCTGTTGCTCAGTGGTCCAAAGTTCTCTTTTGTGATGAGAGCAAATTTTGCATCTCATTTGGAAACCAAGGTGCCAGAGTCTGGAGGACGAAAGGAGAAGCACACAATCCAAGATGCTTGAAGGCCAGTGTGACGTTTCCACAGTCTGTGATGATTTGGGGAGCCATGTCTTCTGCTGGTGTTTGTCCACTGTGCTTTATTAAATACAGAGTCAACGCAACCATTTTAGAGCACTTCATGCTTCCTTCAGCAGACAAGCTTTATGAAGACGCTGACTTCATTTTCCAGCAGGACTTGGCACCTGCCCACACTGCCTAAAGTACCAAAACCTGCTTAAATGACCATCAGATTACGGTGCTTGATTGGCCAGCAAACTCACCTGACCTGAACCCCATAGAGAATCTATGGGGCATTGCCAAAAGAAAGATGGCTACTTTTTTACTTCTGCCACATGGCAGAAGATTAAACACAAAATAAACGCATGCATTTAGTATTGCAAATGAGTACATTGTGAAATAAATATTTGGTCATGTAGTTGATCAAAAATAGTAAAAAAACGCAATTTTTTGTATTTTGAACAATAAATCCCATTGACCAAGTTCTAAACATTCTTTAAATTTGCTAATATTTTGGCTACTGAATCTTTATATGACCCATCATCAAATGCTGGGTTGGAGGAAAGCAGATTTAATTGTATTTACCTCATTTGAAAGCCACGCCTACAAAACTCACCTAAACTAATCTTTTTCCTCGCCTCGTTGCCGCATTGTCGTCAGGTCCCGTGTATGATTCATTCATCCATCCATCCATCCATCCATTTTCTTCCACTTGTCCGTTGCCGGGTCGTGGGGGCAGCCGCCGGAGCTGCCCATATCACATTGCACCAGCCCCCCATGGCTCCTTCTGCAGGTGGTGGGTCCACGGAAGGACGGCCTCACGGTTCAAACCGGGCCTGTTGGTCTCTCCTAGGGGGCTACCAGTGTAGGCAGACACTGGAGGCAATGTGGGTGAAGTGCCTTGCCCAGGACACAACGACAATGTGCACAGTCAGGAGGCGGGATTCGAACCCACGACCTTCCGATCATGAGACGACCCGCTCTACCATCTGCGCCACTGTCGCCCCATTCATTCAATAATTTTTCAAATTGAAATCAAAAACGAAATTACCTAGAAACGATCTGCTATGAGCATTTTTCGTTTTATGTAATGAAACAAAATCAGTCTAAATGGCTTTAATTTTGAGTTTTCAATCTGATACTAAAATAGAAAAACAATATTAAGTAAAGGCTCAGAGCGTCAGTATGTCATCAATTACCTTTTATTCGTCTGCAACAACGGAAGTACGGGCCATATTATTGTCCGGCTGCTACACTGACGGCATCAATGAAACTGGCCATTCTATTCAAGGAGGAGATTTCTGTATAAACACTGTAATATCAGATGTATGGACAGATAAGCAGCATTTTTATTCCTCCAAGCTGCGGGTATAGCTTCTATGGCTGCGCCCACTGGGTCACGTGACCCGGCATCAGCTGGAGCCGCTGCAATGAGCAGGGCACTATAGTACACAACGAGTTTAGTCTGTTTGCATGGGTTTGGTTTATTATGAATTTTATAGCACATCCCAGTTTCCACCTTAACCTAGTTACGTGCTAAACCCCGGTGATGCGCATTCAGCGCACCAGCTCCTGGAGCGGTATGAGGAGAACAAGTGGAAGCGCGGAGGGGGTGGAAGAGAGACCTCACCCCGGAGAAAGGTGCGGTTACAAGCAGCAGTTCAGGGCGGCAGGCAATTTTCCATGTGCGCGTTAAGCGTCGTGTGAGTGTGTTTGGCACAGTCATGTAACTAGGTTAAGGTGGAAACTGGGATGTGCTATAAAATTCATAATAAACCAAACCCATGCAAACAGACTAAACTCGATGTGAAAACATCATCCAGTGGCCTGTCCGCAGTTTGGAGGTATACAATGCTGCTCATCTGTCCATACATCTGATATTACAGCGTTTAGAGAAATCTCCTTGAATAGAATGGCCAGTTTCATCGATGCCGTCAGTGTTGCAGTCGGACAATAATATGGCCCGTCCCGCCCCATTGTTGCAGACAAATAAATGATAATTGATGACATACTGACGCTCTGAGCCTTTACTTTCAAATATTGTTAGTAGTTAGTATCAGATTGAAAACTCAAAATTAAAGCCATTTAGAGTGATTTTGTTTTATTACATAAAACGAAAAATGCTCATAGCAGACCTTTCTAGGTCATTTCGTCTTTGATTTCAATTTGAAAAATGATTGAGCGAATCATACACGGACCTCATCACTTTGTTTACTTTCTTTTATTTCATTGCTTTTGTGTTGCGTTTCCGTCACACATTTTTGTCACTTTTCTGTTACTCTTTTGCAAACTTTTTGGTCACCTTTTCAACACTTTTTCAAAAATGTTTGTAACTTTTTTTGTTGTTGTCACTTTATCAATGCTTTTTCAACACTCTTTATTATCCGTTTTTTTGGTCCTTTTTTGTCACTTTTCTGTTACTCTTTTGTGGCTTTTTTGTCACTTTTTTTGCGGGTTCTTTTTAATTTCTTCATTGATTTTTTTTCTCACTTTCTTGTTGCTCTTTATTGCATTTTCATCCTCATTTACATCTCATTTTCGTCGCTATTTAGACGCTTTTTTTTTTTGGGTTTGGGTAAAGCCAAACTGGAGAAAATGTGCTCGGTTCAGGTGGGGGTTATGAGGCTAAGTACTTAAATCGATTGAACAATAATGCATTATAGATTAAAACCTGTTGTCGCTCCTCTTGTAGGCCACAAAATAGATAATGAGTCCTCTGACTTATACTGTACTTACTTCTAACATGAGGGAAAATGCCACATTCCAGAACACTTAATTTGGGCTTTGGCTTCATCAGCAAAAATCTGCTGACAGTTTGTTTCCTCTCTTGTTTTGTTTTTTTTCACCGCGGTCTTGTTTTGTTTCTCATATCACGCAGGTCTTTGATGATAATGAAGCGGCCGACTAAATTTAGGCATCAAACTCTTGCTTTTGTTGGAAAAAAAGCATTGGACAAAGCTGTTGTGGGGCCGGTGCTGTGATAGCGTTGTCTAATTGACACCCTAAGTCCCGTTATGTTGTATTGTAATAAAATACAATACAATACAAATGCCATAACTAAGGTCTATGGACGCTTTCTCTTTCTGTCAATAAATGATTCTCTTTTTTTAATGTTTGTATGAGCTTTCGATGGACTGAATATTTTGATTATGTATGACTAACATTATATCCCACTGCAGTAAATGTCTCCTCAAGAACATTTCCCCCTGAAATGCACAGTGAAAATAGCTCAAAGCGGTTTCTTGGATTCCTTGGCTTGGCTCTCAGCCCATATACCCATTGGCCGCCATATTTCTCTTTATAGATTTATGCGAAGATGTGTGCCGCAGCCCTTAGTCTATCTGAATTTAAGCTCACTACTATTTGGCAGACAAATCAAGTGAAAGGAATACTCATCCGCTTGGACACGGGCACTTTTGTCTTTTTTACATTGCCCTGATCTCATCAGAGGTGAGTTTTCAAGTTTTCAATTGGTTGCATTTTTTTTTTTTCCCAATCATTTGTAGTTTCAATTTAAATGAGGGAATTGAAGTCTTATAACTACACAGCAATATTTTTTTTTTCAACCAGTGTGTGTGGTCCAAGGTCCAAATGGCACAGTCTGGCTAAGTACAGTTTTTCCATTTAGGACCATTTTTGACTCTACCTCTTCTGCCAATCATCACATCACACCGTTGCACATTACACATTACTGCCAACAGCAATCCATTTATTGTAAAAAAAAAAAAAAAAGAAAGTTTCTGGAACCAAGGTCTTGCCAACTCTCACAGTCACTCAAGCCGTTAACGGTCGCAAAGTGTGTGGGAGCGCACTCAAAAAAAAAACAGACGTGTGACGCGTTAAGTGCTCTCAGTATTTGTTTACCCTATCAAAATGAGATAAGTCTGGTTTCGTGGATTTAAAAAAAAAAAAAACGTCGGCTATCATAAAATCAACAAATACTACGCTAGAAATCACATAGTTATGGAATGGTAGAAACACTGATGGCTTGAAGTGTTCCCATTACATACGCAGTTTCTTCACCCGTTCACGACTCCTACAAGTTTTGCACCTGAACCAACAGAGTACATGACAATGACAAGCAGCTATGTTGTTCCAACGTAAGCCGGTGATGTTTTAAATGGCCTGCGAAGTGGATGTAGGCAAACACAATTCTTCTTGGTGTGTCATATACTTGTGGAGCATTTAATTTACTTGTGACTATCTTTGACAATGTTCTAACCTGGGTGGATTGCGAGATTAAAGAAACATCATCACACCTCCTGATATCGCAGAAATTCCATAAATGATTCTTAGCCAGTGACCATTTGAAAACAGAACAAAAGAAACATTTGCAAATAGCATGCATGATCTATCCTAAAAAACAACAAAAGCCTAACAATTAGTTTGATCTCATCCAAGAAGCTTTTTGTGTCCAACTTTTCTCCTTGAACCTTTATACTCCTACAGTTTGACACGCCATAAGATCCTCCTTGTTTAAAGGGGGGGGGGGGGGGTGTATTATGTAAAATCGACTTTTTCAAGCTTTATATCATGTTATTATGTCATTCCCTCATTAAACACATGCCTGGAGTGTTGCCTTGGCTCATTCACATATTTTTGAGTAATCAGTAAAAACTTAGACGGCAGCCATTTTAGGTGTAGCTATGCCTCAGTCCTCCTAGGAACGCCCCCACCTCCTGGAGACGCCTCTGGACCTTTCGTCACCAGCCAAGCCACCAACCACTGCTCCTCAGCTCAGCAGAGCCCCCTCCCCGCACAGTGTTGTTGTTTAGATGCCACAGCAGTGTGCTGAAGGGGGCGTGTCGGAAAGCTTCTTAAAGAGACAGAGGCCTATTTCAAGACGTTCAGTACAGCCATTTTGAGAGAGCAATTTTATTCAAGGCAGTTATTTTAATTTACTGCATATACAGACCAACAGAAGGTTACGTCATCATTGTAGTATGCTATAGACTGGTGCTATGTGATTGAAAATAGCATAATACCCCCTCTTTAACCTAAAATCTGCTCTCACTCTGATACATTTTAATTGTTCTGCAGAGAGTGAGTAGCATCCAAATGCAGTGCCCCATAGTTCCATGTCTGCTCTCTAAGTGGCCTATAGCCAGTGTGCGAAATATGGGGGGTTGGGTTTATTTGTCAAACCATGTGAATGATTTGAAATGATATTTCTCTCATCCTTGATTGTGGAGCGGGGGGTGAGGGAAGAGGCGTGGGAGAGAGGGCAGGGAGTTCAGCTTGCTGATGGCCTTGTGTATGAAACTGTTCTTCAGTCGACTGGACCTGGCCCGTAGATTCCGCGGTCTCCTTCCTGAAGGCATTACCTTAAAGAGACTGTGTGATGGGTGCGTAGGGTCCCTGGTGATTCTGACGGCTTTGCGGGTGAGACGGGTGGTGTACATGGGGAGAGAGGCTCCACAGATCTTCTCCGCTGCTCTCACGATGCGCTGGAGGCTCCTTCGGCAGGAGGCAGTGCTGGCGCCGTGCCACACAGTGATGGAGCTGGTCAGGATGCTCTCTATAGTCCCTCTGTAGAAGTTGCACATAACGGAGGCTGGGTCTCTAGCTCTTCTTAACTTGCGGAGAAAGTAGAGACGCTGATTACTTTTCTTGACCAGTGATGTAGTGTGCATGGTCCAGGAGAGGTTCTCTGTGATGTGCACACCCAGGAACTCTCCACTGCAGCACCGTTGATTGTTAGAGGAGAATGCTGGACGCGCTCTTCGAAAGTCCACAACAATCTCTTTACAATTTAGGTAAAGTAATTTGCTGACGGTCCCTTAATCTGACCGGCCATTAGTCTATGAGCGTTAGCCGCTTCCCCGTGTGTGTCTGTCGGCTTCACAGCTGCTGCAGCTCCCACTCTGAATATCTGCGGAATATCCAACCAACTTCACTGCGGTGCCAGGCCGGACATTATCATCAATCAGCTACTGCAGAGGTTTGTTTTTCTGCGTAAAATCAGTGAACTTTTCCCGGAAGTCCATGAGTTCTGAACAATGCGACTGATGATGCCCTGTCATATCTGTCAAGTGTCCCATTTTGGCCGGGAAACGATCGTATTTTGCCCCTCTTATCAGTCACTGTATACGACATAGCGGTCATTTTCAAAGCCGAAACTGTTTTAAGACCTAGGAGATGGGGACCCCCCGAATATTGACGGGTATTTTGCACACTGCCTATAGCTCTTAGCTGAGTTATGTTTCCCCAAGAGCTCTGGCCCTGGTCATAAACAATGATAGACATGCTCTCAGTTTCTGTTTAAACATGGTGACATTCATTAAATCGAAGTTTAAGTGAAGCTTAAGTAAAATGTTTTGGGGGGAAACATGAACACAAGACTTTCTTTTTTAGTTCTTATCCCTCACCAGTTCTATTCAACTACAGCAGTTAAGAAAAACAGTTCGATTTCCAGGCTATACTTTTGTGTTGCGTGCAAATCAGACGGTCGTTAATCATTGCAGCCATGCCGGAACAGTGCCATTTACCGGAGCAAGGACCGAAACAAAAGCACCGCACACCGAGACATGCTCCAGTTTGACAGAATCATCAACCGAGCAGCGGGTCGCTAACCGCCTCTCCCATGACGAGACAAGGACGCGCAATGAACAGGTAATGTGTGCGCGCTATAGAGCAAGCATATTGTTTAGAAGGAAACTCAAGGAACCAGTAATTAGTGCATCCCAGAAGTACGTTTGTTGTTGATAACTCTGAGATGCAAGAATGCCCCTTCAATCATATTTCCTCCGTGAGCTGAACCTGAATGACTTCATGACTAACAGCCTGGACCCATTAGTCACTGATTTATTTCAAGAACTACAAAAAAAGAAAGAACATGGACTTAGTTTGATCTACCTGATTTGATCTACCATTTTTTTGCAGATTGTGTACAACGTGTTCATAACACATTGACTCAAACTGAACAATCCATTAAGACTTCAGAGCTACTGGCTGCTCCAAACCCAAATATTTGTCGATTAAGACTAGTTTGAGTCAGGTCAAGTCAAATTGAGATCTTCAGTTTGCAAGTTCAGGTCTTAATCCTGGCCCAAATGACAAATCCAGCCCATTTAAAAAGAGTCGCCTTACTAAATTCCATAGACTGTCCAACGAATTCTGATAACCCACATTTATATGCGTATGGTAACTATAAAGCATTTATAGGAATCGATGTGAGAAAGCCAGGAGTCAATGGTTCGGTGTTAGTCCATTATGTTAAGTGGTAGGGATAGAAGGAATGTGTGGCTTGCCCAGATACCTCCTTGTTTGTCCATTTTTTTTGTTTCCTGTAAGCGCCTC
Source organism: Neogobius melanostomus (assembly GCA_007210695.1). NCBI lineage: Eukaryota > Metazoa > Chordata > Actinopteri > Gobiiformes > Gobiidae > Neogobius > Neogobius melanostomus. The sequence goes on along the minus strand of VHKM01000009.1, from coordinate 15,502,421 downwards.
TTGTGACACCTCCACTGTGCTGCAGGTGTGAGGGGCTCTTGGTGCCTCTCCAGAGTTTCAGAAGAAGAAATTGGTGGGTCTCAAATGTCATGTTGCTTACTGTTTGTTTACTTATAAATGCATGATCTTGAGAAACAGTTTACATTCCTATTCATTGTTAACTAAAGGCTTACAAATAATAAGAACTTCCAGCACCATAAGTCTTTACTCAGTTCAAAATAGACTCACTTCAGAATCCTCCTTCCTTAGCTCCTTTTGAGCTTCCCAGCAAACGACCAAGAAGCAATCAACCGTTCACATCTGTCCACCTGGTTAAGGGTTAGTGAGCCCATGCAAGCATGACCCGCGCGAAGGGCACTGGCTGCAGGTTAAGAAATCGAATTAATCCTCCAAGAGAGCGCACTCTCTTCCGATTTGGATGCAATGTCCTCTCCAATTATAATACAAATTAAATTATAACTCTACAAGGTCAGTTTCCAACCGCTTCTTTTCTTACAAACATGCTCAGTCCTTACAATGGACGTACTGTATACCATTTCACCTCACGCTGAAGTACATGCAATAATGGACTCATTAATACAGTAAATTCTCTAATACTGGCCTGTATTCCATTACCAGCCGGGTCTCTAACAGTGGCCGGGTTCGTAGCTGGTGGAGGCAAATAAAAGCCGGTCTCTCAAACAGGCCGGGGCTATTGTTAGAAACTATAGCAGTAGAAATATTTCCCATGTTCGGAATTTGTCTCATACTAGTGTAAACGAAAAATCACTTGCAGGAAGTAAACTAACGGGAACCCAGGCCGAGAGAGGGAATGCTGTGGAGTGGAGCTGATCCAAGCGTAACTTTGAGACAGATTTAGCCACTTTTCAAACCTTCTGTGACTATTTTTGGAAACAGGGCAAGCAACAAATGTTGTGTGAATGTTTTAATAAAGTCACCATCGCATCCTCAAAGCACATCCAGCAGCTCTCCGTGTGCAGGTAAGTCCACGATCCCACGAACTCCTCCGATCGGCATGAGCGTCTCGTCTTCTCTCGGGTCTGTTTTATGATCGATTACAAACACAAACGCTCCGTCTAAACTTGCCTTTACACGAGATAACAACAAATAATCCGGTCTGCGGTGAGAAAAAAAAAGAAGAGAAATCTGCAGTGACACTGATGCCAAGTTCCGCTAACAGCAGCGAAACGCTTCCTGTTGTCCCTACAAAATAAAAAGCGTCAATGTTCCAGCCGCTGGGAGAGTGTTTGCAATGTTAATTAATAAATGAACCTAATATTTTAGGTTCAATTGTACACAAATCTCGTTTTTCTTCATTCTACTGGTAGTCCGTTTTGCACAAATAGAAATAAAGGCCTGTCTCTAATTTTGGCCTGGTTCCAATAAAGGCCTGGTCCTCGATGCGCTTGAGTAAAGGCCCCTGCCTATATTAGAGAATTTACGGTATGTAGGTTTCAAGAGGCAACGCTCCAATAATACGGTGAAGGCTTGTGAGTAAAAAAAAAATGGCCGAATGGTAACACAAAATAAAACTCAATCATGCAAAAACCGTTGAAGAGGTTACTATTTTATCCAGAGAAAACTACATGCAATATTAAGGAATATTGCAATTTGTTTTTACACACTCAATCTAAACAAAGCTAACAGGGAATTAATATGGACAGCTCGTATGTGGACTTTGGACAACTTTCTTCATTCAGAAGTCATGTCTTAACGGACTTTGCTGGAGGTAGCATTACGATGCCTACTAGCTCGTCTGCTTTAGCTACTGCTTGTTTCGTAAAACTTTGGGACAACCCTCGCTGACTGGGACAGACAGTCATGTCCCAGGACGTGGATATTTGATGGAGAGAAGATTCAGGACCGTGAGGGCGACAGAAGATGTGAGGGGAACGTCTTTCATTCATTCATTGAGGAGGAGCTCAGGTGCTATGGAGAGGTACTGAGACTGTTATTTCTGATTTGTCTGACAGTTTACAGGTTTAAATTATGTTTTAAACCTGTGGCTCTGAGGCACATAATGAAAACATAGCAGGTCTGGCTCTAATACTGTACATGAAATCAAAGAGGCAATCTGAAAAAATAATGCACCTCGTGCCTTTGTTCTGGTTCTGTTGGTACAAAACACAAATCATTTCGTACTTAGTGGTGCAAAACTAAATATGTATAGTGAGTGATTATCTTTTATTACATTGTCAGAAAAAGATTTTCCAAAAGTACAAATTAATTTCATGCTTCTTTATTGTTTAGCTGTGTCTTCATAATATTCTCCATAAAATAATCAAATAAAATGCTCCAAAGATAGCTTTCTTTTTGAGGTTAAAAACAAAAGTAGGTATAGACAATAGCGCCCCTCTGGTTTTCATATCACCACTGGTACACACTATGGACAGACATGTGGTCGCCATAACCCAGGGACCAACAATGTTTCTTCAAAATGGTTAAAGTTGTACCGCACTCTAGAAATACAGGTAGAAAAAGATGTGAAACAGTAAGTAGTGAACAGAATCAACATACAACAGTTGTACCTGGAAATGTACGTTGAGTTTGCTCTGTATTTCCTCTGAGATTCCCACACAAGAGAATAATGTTAGACATATGTTCTGGGCGTCTGCAGTGGGAGCGCAGGCCTTATAAAAAGCCTCTTAACTCTTATCTGATTGTCTGTGTTTGATTTGAAAGTTCTCTAGGTAGCTCTGAAAATATGAAAATGTGTGCGTTTGTCGAGGAAATATCTGCCTTTAGTATGTCTCGGAGCAAAATAGCTGAGACAGCACTGGAGAGGAGCAATTCAAAAACATGCGGACGTGTAAAGGACTATGGGCAGAAATAATGTTACTGGTAGTACTAAGTGGCGCCGCGACCAGGTCCTTCGGAAACGTGAAGATCTTGTAGGAACAAAGGGAACAACCTTCTCAAGGCCAGACTGACATCATCATCTGGTCAAGTTCTACGGCGGTCATGATCGCAGAACTCACCGGGCCCTCGGAGGAAAATATGGAATCTGATTTTTGAAATATGGAAATTGGAAGTCGAGGCTTTGTGGGAAGATCTACTTACCACCTGTAGAATGTCCATGGAGTGATGGGCCCACTCTTGTGTTCTATTGGAGTGTTTCCCAACCAGGGGTACTGTACTGGGACCCTGTAGGTGAGCACTCAGCAGGGGGTACTTGGAATAATTTCAGATTAACCTCTTACCCCCACTTAAACCAAGCATATTTTCACCAGTTCAAATCTAAAGGTTACATCCTATTGGCCAGAGTAACGCCTCATCTACAAAACTATTCATGACTTTTTTGTTTGCGTTGTCGCTGCGTTTTTGCCTGGTTTTTGTAAGCTTTTTAGTCATGTTTTTGCCAAATTGTTGCTTTTCCGGCACGTTTTTGTCTTTTAGCTTTTAGATTTGGGTAAAGCCAAACTGTAGAAAAAGTGCTCGTTTCAGGAGTGGGGTTAAGGGGTTACAAATAAAGTGAAACTGAGTAGAATTTCAATATAATTAATATTGAAGTAACACTTTATAATAACTACAGATTATTAGCTCTTAATTCATCATGAACAATCCATTAGTTAAGTGTGACTAACACTTAATTACTATAATGCCTAACTCATAATGAATAGTTCTTCACTTATTCATTGTTACGTAGTTATTAAGTGCAAGTCACACTTAACTAATTAATTAATCATGATGAATTAAGTGTTAAAGGGATATTTCAGGATTTTTGACATAGGGCCTCATTTCCTAGTTATCCAGAGTGTCGATGTCTGGAGATATTTTTTTCTTAAATTCATGTAGTTCTTATATTTGAAGAGCTTAGTGGCGCTAGGCTAGAGCAAGGCTAAAGCATTTCTATGGTATCAGTTAGCCTGCGTTAAAAACAGTCTGACCCACTCCACAGTGCACCTGAGGTAAATCACTTATAACGCCAGACTACCGATATAAATGTCTGTGTCGATAGAATAATTTGAACCATTTTGCGTTTAAAATACCTTATATTTGAGCTGCATCAGCTTCGTAGCTGTACGCTAACGCAGAGGCGGAGTGATCTGCGAGAAAATAGTCCCTCAAAATGTGGTAATTCATGTGATACAAGGTCAGTTATATTTCAAAAATTATTCTATTAACACAGACATTTATATGGGTAGTCTGGTGTTATACGTGTTTTACCTCAGGTGCACTGTGGAGTGCGACAGACTGTTTTTTAATGCAGGCTAACTGATACCATAGACATGCTTTAGCCTTGCCCTAGCCTAGCGCCACTAGACTCTTCAAATATAAGAACTGCAAGAATTTAAGAAAAAAATATCTCCAGACATCAACAACACTCTGGATAGCTAGGAAATGAGGCCCAATGTAAAAAATCCTGAAATATCCCTTTAACTCATCATTTATTAAGGCTAATAATCTGCAGTTATTGTAAAGTGTTACCTTGATTTTAAAAAGAGTTGATTTTAATTGTTTTTTTCAGTGAAAGGTTTGATTTTGAGAGTATTTGAGCTTCATTTTGAACACAACACACTATTAAATACCGAATAATCTTAGTTTAGTTGGTCACTTTGTCATAATATTGGCAAGATCCTCGAGGTAGGGGGTAGTCGGAGAACACCTCAAGGGGTAGAAGTGAAACGCTGCAGATTTATGGCTGTCAAGAAAAATAATGTATGGCTATAAAGAAAGAATGGAAAGAAATCAACCACAATGAATGGACAGAATGGAAAACACCACTTGAAGCATGTTTTTGATGAAGATAGAAAATGATTAAACGATAGAAGCTAAAAACGTTAATACGGGGGGAAAAACAGGACTAGATTACATCGTGTCATATGAACGTAGACTGTTCGATTTGACGCCCGAACAGTTTCTGAAGCCGATCTCCACCTCAAAGCCGCGTTGTTTAGCCTCGACTGCCAATCTCCAGCTGGCTAATGCAAGATGACACTTTGTCACCACAATCCCAAACTGTAGCCACAATATCATTTGTCATTGTATTCCGGGGTCCGTGACACTCGTGAGAGCAGCTCTGTCACTTTTAATTCCAGTCGAGTTTTAAGCGGCCCGGGCCCTAGCAGATGCTCCCGTATAGCCATGGTGTTCCCAAAGCTTCATGGACTCAACGACAGGAACAGGTGATGGTCTGGAAGTAATTTTCACAGAGCAAACCCGATTTTGAAAAATATATAGTTAGTTTAGTTTAGTTTATTTATTTATTTGAACAGGGACAGTGTACAATATACATTAACCTCAGAAAGGAGAGATGCATGGTATATATACTGTATACCATACATATATACGTACTAGTTTTGCCATTAGATTTGCAAGAATCAGTTCACTGGGCACATAACATTTTAAACATGTCTTTGAGCATAAACAATGAGTAAAGACTTATAATCAACCAGAAATCATGTTCTATTTCGTTTATGGATGAAAGGGATAGGGTTTTGCAACGGCGTTAATGGACATACATGAAGTCGCCACTGTTTCTTGCCTACAAGAATAAAATCAACGTGATTACCTCTGTTATGGAAGGTTTTTTTTGTTTGTTTTTTCTGTACAGTGAATCTTAATGCAAAATTCCAATCTACTTCATCATAAAAGTAAAAGTTGCATGCTGTCTTTTAGCCAGGATATTTAGAACACAATGGCACAATTAGATTACCTAGCTGTTGAAAATAGAAGGAAAGAAAAAAGAAGAGAGAGGGGAAAAAATAATTTGATCTCATATTATTTCTCAATTAAAGTTACACAAGATTTATATACTGCTTCTCTGCACACAAATGTGTAAAATGTGTAAAAGTGTAATGTGCAGATTGGAGCCATTTTGAGGTCTATAGCTTTATAGAGAACAACACAATGACACATACTGTGAGGGGCGCATGTTTTTACATCTGGTAGGGAATGTGGACTAACTTTGCAGTAGCAGTGAAATGTGTGCCACTGAAACAAAACCTATTTGTGTCAAAGCTTGCCCTTGGTCCATTGACTCTGCTCTGTTATAAATAATCAAATTCGGCCCATTGGTTAAAAGCTAAAAAAAAAAAAAAGAGTGTTTTCTTGTTGTCATTGTATCAGACCTTTAAAAATTGGTTTTCCTCGTTTAACCGACAGAGATGAGAGTCACCATTAGTCTGCCATCTCTCTTCCATATTGACCTATTTGGCTGAAAGTTTGCAGAAACAAGGCTCAATCAAGGTGACGTCCGCTCAGCGCTCCCCTGGAGGCAGGGCAGGAATGAAAGCGTAATGATGCGTTTATGAAAGGTAATTTCTGACCCCAAAGGAAATAAACCAAATTAGGCACAAGGGCATTAGCCGTTCAGCTCGTGACCTGCTCCCCATTATGCAAACATTTACTCCACTCGTTCCTGCCAGAGACAAAGAAATGCGAGAAGGGCTTTTAATTGAAGGTTGACATAACCTTTTCACTCGGCCAATCGGTTGTGTGCAGCTCTGTGCACAAACTCCGTTAACCTACTCAAGCTGCATGATGTCGGCTGGCCCTTTGCTTTTCTATCTGCTGCTGCTGCTGCTGCTTCTGATGTAGCCTGGCCTTTGCCATCCGTAAACTCCGGTCAACTCTCTTTTCTCTACATGTACGTCTGGGTCTGATCTCAGTGGCTGCGGTTCATCGGTTGAATTCCAACCTACCATTAAGCGAGCAGGGCAGGCGGGTGTTGTAGGTGACGTTACGCATTTGCTGGTTGTAGTTTGATAACGGATCCAATCGTTTCAAAGGAGTTCATCCCTCCCACCTGAAGACTGAGCTCAATTGTGAAGTTCCAGAATCTCTGTACGAAATGAGTATGAGGGTAAGACCAGGCTACTCTGATGGAGAGGGGAAAGTGAGAGAACTGGCCCTAATTAAAAGTTGGCTCTGAATGTGTGGACGGTTAAAGGTTGTCTGTCTACTGTATTGTTCTCCTTGTTAACCTTGTCAAGTTAGACCACAGGCAATGCGCTGGTAAAAGAAACACATAGAATGAGCATGGATAGACTGTATGCCGTAATACCGTAAGAAACTACAGTCAAGTGTGGCACAATGAAGTGTATAAAGCAGGATACAGTCTTTTTGGATAGGATAGTACTAGGAGTAAGCAGTGTAACAATAGAAGATGTAGTTGAACTGGAAAGTCATTAGTCTATAGTCTTTTGTTGAATTTGGGCAAGTATTCCACCAAAAGAATATCAAGAAAATGTGATCCAAATCCACTCTAGAGGCAAAACCCTGTCCTTTTGCGAGTTGTGTTTCAAACTGTAAGTTCTGGAAACGTTATTAAACATTCTATTTTTGGATCACTTTGCTGCACTTGTTTCTTTTATTCCCCCCCCCCCCCCTCCCACCACCTCTCAGACCACAGCCGTGCCAACAGAGAGGCTTTGTCAGCAGCTTGATTGCATTTACATGGTAGAATGAAGCCAGAGCTGGAGCAAATTTTTGAGGTAAACCACAGATGGCAACCTTCAACAGGCAGCCTGTACCAAAAAAAACACCTGAATTAGGTGCATCTTATTTGTCATCATTCAGGCTTTTGGAGATTATACAAAGGAAAGGAAATAACCCAAATGATTATATTCAGTATTTGGTCTCGCAGTGTGAATGGCTAAAATGCTGGCAGCCACTCTTTTACTGGGGTGCTTTTGAAAGGGATTTTGTTGAAAGTTGAATTGGGTTTTCTTTCCCCACTGTTTTGCAGTGCAACACCCATGGTCAAATTTGTATTTATTCACGTTGAATTGCAATGTGTTTATACAAATGTATTTATACGTGAGGATGTTTTTGTTTTGTGTGTCCCTTCTACGAAACATTAAAATCCAGGAAATAGAGATCAGAGTGTGCCAACAATGGATGAAAAAATATCCAAAGCGAACAGGATTGCATAAAACTGAGAAATAAAATAAAATATAAATATATCTAAATACTATCCATGTATTGTGTCTTGTCAGCATAGATAACTGTGAATGTAAATATGACCTTTAGTGATGTTTTATTGTAGTAATTTTAGCATGATTCTTTATGTGTATTTGAGTGGTTAAATACATTTTATATTGTACATTTTGTATTGTAACTCACCTGCTCAGGGACTGCAGATGGAAACTAGCTCAAGCTAACTCTGGTGCAAAGCATCTTTAATCAATGTTGTTGTTTTTTTTGCACATTGTCCCTATAATAAATAGTATGCTTTTGATGGAAGAAGACTGTGACATGGTTTAAAACTCAAAAGTCGATTTGTTTGATATACTGTATTCTTTAAGAGTTAGATCAAAATAAGTAAGTAAGTGCTTTATTTGACATTGTACAACCGTACAACAAAATTGTGTTCAGGTGTTGGTCCTGAGCCACTGTGGACCAACCTGACAGGCATGTTTTTGGAGGTAGGGGAAACCGTAGCACCCCCTGAAACCGCCTCCTGGGTTTGTCCCTGTTTCAGAGCGTGGTGTCCTGCACTGGTCAGCTCCACCTCCTCACCATCTTCTCATTTGTTCAGACCTATATGCCACAAAGGAAGCTACAGAAGCATACAGTGTTTATTTTTTTTTCTCCCTATATGGTTATCAACATGCTCTCAGAGTGATTTGGCAGGTGATGAAAGAGAAGTGTCTTGTCCACGGACATACCGACAGTACAGTATATAGACAACACAACACCTTTGTATTTGTGGTTAATAGAAACAAAGCAAAATCACATTTCTGTAGCGTTTCCGAAACAAAATAACAACTGTTCACGGTAGCGTTGGGCAAGTTTTATTTCAGCGTAGTTCCATAATCTGATAAACAACCACTGACATGTCGAGGTGAAATGAGCCGCATTTTCACATTACTGGAGCTAATTTGTGTTGTTCTTATTGAAAATGCCGCCGCCCCGAGAAGCACCGTAGACAGGAGAGCGGCTACAGTTGAAAGTTTCTTGAATACAATACAAAAAAATGTGTCCGTGGCTGGATCAAATTCGAGTGCAATTCTTTGGCCCACAGTTTAACACTGCCACAAAACATTTTTTTCATAAATCAAAGGTGCGCACAATCCTATTTACATTTAAAAAATATATACTAGCAAGTGCCGGAAATGCCTGTCGCTTTGTGCACTTCGGATTGTCTTTGTGTGTTTGTTTACATATTTCTCCTTTCATACCTTTTGCCAAGCAGCAAAATCCCACCTGTACATTGCTTTTTAAACAAACATCCCTCGTCACCCAGGCTCCCTTTCAACCTCACCGCTTCCAGATCCTGTACGCTCCCCTCCTGCGGCGCGGCAACAAGGTTCAGAATGCTAACGCGATGCAAAACCACCCGCTTCATTTCTGCTATCTCTATCAACCTTCTCACAGTGCGACAACCGTGGCCCATGAGGGGGGAAAAAAGAGAAAAGAAAGAAGCAAAATGAAACAAAAAGACACACTAATTAACGTTCTGAGTTTGTATCCGAGCAGCGCGAACATAACAGTGGCGGTTGTGATTCATGTGTTACTGGCGCTAGAGTCCCGCTGACACAGCAGCTGTGGCAGCGCGTGAGTGAGGGTTGGGGTGGGGGTGTGCAGGTGGTACCAGGGAGGGCCAGCGCCGCTTGTGAACTGAATAACAAATGCAGCACAGAGCGCACCTGAGAAGCTGTCAGTGCCGTAATCAACTGTTTATAAAGCGCGGCAAAAGAGTCCAAAGGAGGAAAACTCAGACAGGCTCGCTATCAAAACTGTCTGGATTATTATCTAGTCGTTGCTGTTTGTACAACCATGTTTTGCTGAATTTATTCATTTCATAACCTTTAAAAAAGAGCTTGTAGGGTTGCAGTTTTGATCACTTCCAGCAGATTTGAGGCACTTAAAACTTCCTCCTGACACAGGGACATGCCGGGCGAGATACTTTTTTGTGACTACTTGAGGGTACTTTGAGTCCCATTTTGGAGTATATTGTAGCCATACAATTATGTTCCTAATGCACAGAAAATGCTATTTTTGCAGTGGGTAATCAAAGAATGCATTTGGATGAGGACCAACTTATTTAAATCTCATTTGGCTGCCTTTAGTCAACATCTCCATGGAGACAAGCTGGCGACGTCTCCGCTCCCAGTAAAGTTGCAAGTCAGGTCTCAGGAGAGATGGGTTCCTTACACCAATTCGATGTTTGTTTGATAATTAAAAACAAAACAAAATCAACAATTAAAATGTCCCGCATGCGATAATTGCTTGTATTTTATTCTATTTATTGGGTGAATTGTTGCATAAGCATGGCTTTAATTTCACTTTTACTTTGGGAAATAATATCAAGTGTAACAAATCACTGTATTGTTTGTATTGAATGTGTCACGTGTCCCTCTCCTGGTTGTACTGCACAGCCATTTAGGTCTTTGTCTTCTCTACCACATATTTCAAAACAATGTGCCACTTTTTCAATGTTGCCAATTGAATTGGATAAAACAGTTGAAATGGCAAAGGGAATGGTTCAATGATGATGTTTATTGAATAATAGGTTTTCATTTCTCAAGCCAGTCCCTCCATATCTCACAATATATCCAACTTATACAACTTTTTGAGGTGGCCGCCCTCTTTCATGTGCCAAACATTTACCCACATACAACAGGACTGCCGGCGCAATCCTCTCCCAGGAAAATATGTTTAGTTGTGTCTCTAAGAAAGACACTTTATCCAGTGCAGAATTGATTGTTCTAAGTTTCTGCCAATTTATAGAGCAATCGTTTTATGCCAAGTGTGATCAAACAAGGACAATTAAAGAAAGAAAGACCAAGAACAGAACACTTTTAAAACATTGCAGACTGATAGCATACATTCTTCAAAGCAAAAGACTAGCTGAAATTTACCTGGGGGAGGCCCAAACTGGCACAGTAATTGCACTGGTGTGCCTATACGGCTCGACTCCCTTCCTTCCCTTAGCTTTCACGCCCCGGCTGGCCCAGCAGGTTCACCTCCGGACATCTCCCTCGCTCAAGGTGACACACGGCGCCTCGAGCAAAGGCGGGGAGAGCAGGGAAACGGCCTCACAAAATGTCAGACCAGTGCCCGGATTGAATGTATCACAGTAAAGTGAGGCTTCAGCCATGCGTGGAATATTGTTCTTTCAGACGGAGGGGAAATATAAATAACTTTTCCCCCTCCTTTTCCCATTATGGTCACAAGATAAAAATGGTCCTTTTTGTAGTAACCTGACAAAAGCCAAAATGACGATTGAAAATGATTGAAAATGATTGAAAAGCCAAACTTAAAAAGGCAGTACGACCAACTCAAGCATTTTTCACTTCTCAATATGACTCATAAAACACAATATACACTGATGGTGAAGTGGAAGATATGATAGACGAAGTGTACTTATATGCAGCGGTAGCTGGTTTTATACTGTAAATGTAATAGCCTGTAATTGTAAGACTGTAAGAGACAGACATACAGCAGTATAGGGTTATAAATCATGAGCTTGTCTACTTTATTTGCCTGTGGTTTATATTGATAAAGCATAATACTGATAATGTTAGAATCTAGAAAGTGGGCAAACGACTCGTCTATGGTTCTGTTGTGAGGACCAGAGGACCTGTGGGTTGAGCACAGTCCAGCTCACCAACCCAGTCATTCACAGCCGGGGCAGGTAAGATCACTGTGTGTGTGTGTGCGGGGGGCTAAGAGTAACAGAGCAGTGTCTGAGACGGCATGGCCTGAGTATTGCAGGGTCAGCAGAGACCTGGCCAAGCTGGTGCATGGCGGTGGAGTAAATCAATGGAACCCAATTAGACAGTGAGAGGTGAGAGGAGACGAAAGCAGCAGACAAGAAGGGACACTTAAGGAGATGGTGTTTTGGTCAACGATGACAGAAAATAATAACAAAACAATATACTATACAAAGCTTAGGGCTAAACAAAGGTAATATCATTTATTTTTCAAATACATCCATTGGATTTTTGTGTACAGCAACAACACAGTTACTTGTTTACCTTATTCCACTCCCATGGATGGCACCATGAATTGTGCCCGCCCCTTTACTCCTTACATACGGCTGCAGATGAGAAAATCAGCACTACACGGACAAAAAGCCATTGCCAGGGCGCCCAGAGAAACAGTGCAGTGTTGACTTATTGGTGCAAGTGGACATTGGACATTTTTACATAAATCAACCTGTACATCATCATTTAGCGGCGAACATTTCCCCTCGATCTCCATTTAGTGAACGGACTTTGCGTTCAACCAGAAGTGTCAAGAAAAAGGAAGCACCGATCCGTGGCAAAAGAGTCAAAAGTGGGCGGGGCGGAATAAGGTAAATAGGAATTTAGAATGTGGGGAAAAGCGATGCATTTTATATTATTTGGCAAATTTACAGCACACAAAGAAACTGGCCTTTTATCTGGATTTATTTGTGCATTTTTGTATTCCTAATGCCTAAGAGGGACCTTCCACATAGGACCTTGTTGATCTTCCACCAAGGCCTGGTGGTAGTGAAGAAAAGGAGCTGGAGAGGATAAGGCAGCTGGTTCCACTACTGCAGTAGAAATTGATGGTTTGAGAAGTGAGCAATTACTGCATGCTGTGACCTTCAGGAGGTAGAAGCAAGGGGGGAAATCTTAAGTCAACTTATACATATGGGCCTTAATCGTATGTTTTAGTGACATAATCAATGTTGATACTGTATTATAAGTTAAAGAGATTTAATGAATTGTTCAAAATATTTCGTCTTTTTTGTTAAGCCAGTAAGTGTGGATGCAACTCTACCTCTAATATATTGCAATTTCATTCTCTTATGTAGGAAGATGCTTATGCAATGAAACAACAACAACAACAAGGAAGGCATAATGTTAATGCAATCAGAATTTTTGATGCCTTTGAGCTTATCGAAATGAGCAGTTCTCCTTGCCCTGTGATAATAGCCTCGTCAGTCCCCTCTCTGGTGGATACGGCGGGCGGTGTTTGTGTGGAGGGCGAGAGGAAAGGCAATATGTCTCCGGATCACCTCCTGAGCCAGCCAAATGAGGCACCCTCCGCTCCGAGCAACCTGCCACTAACATCTGCTGCCCCGGCCGCCCGTGTCCTTCCAAGTCCCACGCATCCTGGCGCACTTAAAAACGAGCCGCCGATGAGAGGAGGGAAGTCTTTGGCCTTGCCTGACTCTCGGATATTTCTTGTCATGTTGCACCCTTGACAGATATGAACCAGGTGGTTTCGTATGTTTCCGCAGCTAGAAAGCGTGGATTGTAAACACATATATCAGCAGGTCTTAGAATTTCCACGGCTAACTCGCTATTTGTTTGTTACCATTTCTTCTTCTGAAACACCGAAGAGGCACCAAGAGCACAGCACAGTGGAGGCAGCACACGAGGCGCTACAGGAAACAAGAAAGGGACAAAGGAGGAGGTATCCGGGCAAGACTCAAAGCTAAGCCACACGTGCCTTCTATCCTACAATTGTTCTGGCTAATGGACGTTCACTGGAGAATAAAACAGATTAAGATGGCGAAAGACTGTTGTGGATCAGAGGGAGCGGAGGGAGCGGCACAGGAGGGAGAGGGAGGAGCCGACCAGTGCAGGACACCACGCTCTGAAACAGGGACAAACCCAGGAGGCGCTGCACCGTTTCAGAGGAGACCGGAGGCTCTACATGACTAAACCTAAAAGCTAAAACAATAAGAAACGCTGCTACCATTTGCTTTTCTGCATCGGGCATAACTGGATAGAATGTAGTCAATCTGCAAACCTCTCTGATACACCCCTGTTGGAGAACTGCACTAAGAAATTCAGTAAAACAACACAAAGTTACCCATCACCACAGCCATCAATAGTCGGCTTCTACCTCTAATGGATTTTAGTGGGAGGTGTGAGTGGAAAATACCAGACAGTCTGGATATATCTTTGGCTCTAACTCTTTTATTGTTTCAGGTGATAAATGATGCTTGGAGTTGTTGCCGTAACTTTTTGCTAAATGGCCCTGGTTTGTTTTTTTCAAAGTTCGGTGTTGTGGAGGATTTGAGTTGTTAGACTTGCCTTATTCATTTGCTCTCCACAGTTGAGGGCGGTAAAAGCTACTTAACACTGCCCCATGTTCTCCAACCACCAATGACCCTTATACACGTTATTTACATTCATGCCGTCATTCATTTTTGTCAGATTTCGAGGCAGTTGGAAACAAATAATTGCCTAATAATGTGTTGTGGGTAATGTGTGTAATCATTGCACTGTGTCACCGTTTTCATGGGAAACGAGAAATTCAAAGACGATTTCTCAAAATGCATTATTGTCCCATTTCGGCGACAACATCTGCAATGAGAGTAGCTCCAGCAGACACCCGACTTTTAAGATTTTCTGTTTTGTAGGATTTTTCTACAGCCGACGCGTTGTTTCCTCAAATTTATAACTGTAATCGATCTCCAAATCAGATTTTGTTCCCTCACCTGCAGTGTCGTGCCAGAAAGCTGAGTAAAGACACATTCATTTTGAGTCATAAAAACATAAACAAACATCAATTTCACTCGACATTTTTACTGCTACAAGAGTTAGTGTTCAGCTATTGTGGCTGCTTCTTAAAGTCTAAAATTGACCTTGCAACTTTCTCAAGCTGAACTGAACTGAAGTGCACAATATCAAAAATGTACTTTTCGTCGGTTTCAGTATGCTACAAGAATGGGCTGAGGTTAGACAGGGTGAAAATAAAAATCAATGTCATGAACCTACACATTTCTATTGGTCTGAGAGGTGCATGCAGTATTTTATGTCTCAATTATAATGTAGCGTTTCCAGACACACTTTTAGTTTTATGCATTCACATTCTACACTTGGTCATGGCGGCACGGTGGCACAGCGGTTAGCGTTCGTGCCTCACAGCAAGAAGGTCCCGGGTTCAATTTTGGATGGGGCCTTTCTGTGTGGAGTTTGCATGTTCTCCCTGTGTCTGCTTAGGTTTCCTACGGGTACTCCGGTTTCCCCTAAAATATGTACCGTATTTTACGCACTTTTTTTAATAGTTTGGCTGAGTGTGCGACTTATACTCAGGTGCAACTTATATATCAAAATATATAATTTCACATGTTTGTTATTTTCACACTGACAGCCGCTAGAGGAGCTCTAGGCTTGTGTAGTATTAGCTTCCTGTACCACTGAAAATGTAAAAATCGGTAATCGAGCACCAGAAAGAAAGTTTGGAGTGAGTGAGAAACTTGTGAGGGACTGGTGAAAAGCGGAGGTTACTCTTACTGCAATGAAGAAGAAAAAAAAAAACATAATCGCGGGCTACAGGCTAGATGGCCATAGCTAGAGGAACGAATTCGCAAATGGGTGCTTGAACAACGTGCTGCCGGGAGAGGCTTGTAAACCGTGCAGTTACGCCTCCATGCCCAGGTAGTTGCCAAGGCTGGTGCGACTTATACTCCGGAGCAAGTTATATGTGTTTTTTTTTTCTTCATTCGAAATTTTTTGGCTGGTGCAACTTATACTCTGGAGCAACTTATATATTCTATATTCTGGGGTCAGGACTCCCCTGTGAAAAAGATGCTGAGGTGGGACTCAATTTCTGATAAGGTTCTGTGGGTTATGGACCCAAAGAAATGTCACCACCACTGAGCTGGAGGATCCGATTGGTTGTCTGTCAAGACACTGGACGATCCTCGACCCAAAGGCTGTTACTGGTTGGGATAGGATCCCAACATATGGACCGCACACATAAACTTGCAGTTGGAATTATTGTCTTACATTTCCATATATTCTTATCATAACTTGGAGAAACATTTAGCAAACCTGAATAACTGTGTAAAATATTTTGTATGACACAATTTGATGTACTGCTTTGCTGATCATTGACATATGTTGTGTTCATTGGTAGGACACATATTGAGGAATGTCTAAATGATCCATGTATGCAGACAAAATGTGCTATGCTGTGCAGACTGGCCAAGTTTGATAAAAATAAATAAATAAATACAATAAAATACACACAGCTGTATCAAAAACTGTCAGACATGGCTTCTTAGTTTTCCTTATATAATTATAAACACATTTTTGCAATGAGGATATGGAGCTATTTGCATGAAAGCAATCAAGTCAAAGCGAACAGTAAACTCTCCCAGCTGAAAATATTAAGATAACCACAAAAAAAAATTAAAATAGAAAAAAATGAAACCAAGCATTTATTGAAGTAGCCACCAATCTCATTAGGTGATTATCAGAATCAAACCGGCGTCTCCTGAATGAAGCCTTGGAGCCGAATAGCCCTGCTGCTGCAGACAGAATGAAGCACGCACCTCGAGCCTTTGCATAAATCCATCTGGCCCCAACGGCAGACAGGCTGTCGGACTGGGCCCTAAATCAGACCGGCCAAGCCTTGTCCTCTCCCAGATCAATAATGATAAGAGAGGGGATAAATTTTAACGGGAAAAACAGGAACCGATAAAGTAGTTGGAAAAGTGCCTCTCAGAATGGCGAGGGGAAGTTTAGGTTCACGGACTCTCTGAGTGGGCTCGTTTATGATTTGCTGTCGCGAGGTGAAGTGCGGACAGACAAGCGGGACGTTTAAGCCTTTGTTTTCAACAGTTAAGGCTGATTAAACCATCTTTGGAGAGATGACCATTTGAATCCCACACAAGTCACTGTGTTGCATCGGAGCCACAGCTGCCCTCTTTGTAGCCGGCAATCGAACCACTGACCTATAGATCTGTGGATGAAGTGAGCCACGGTCACCTTGGCATTTGACCAAATTTATCTATATATATATTTTTTTTTAGGTAAACTTTGGCGCTTACTGGCAGATATTGATAAACTGATGCTTCTACTGCTGCTGACAATTGATTATTAATTTTAAATAAACTTCATAAAATGAATTTTCTTAATGCTGAGATGAGTGCACACATTCTAATTAATATCGTGTTGCTTTCA
The DNA here is from genome assembly GCA_007210695.1 of Neogobius melanostomus. NCBI lineage: Eukaryota > Metazoa > Chordata > Actinopteri > Gobiiformes > Gobiidae > Neogobius > Neogobius melanostomus. The sequence continues at coordinate 15,485,577 of VHKM01000009.1, read as the reverse complement.
TCTGCTCCGTGTCTAAGTGTTTACTTATTATTCAACTTGCTCACTTGCCTGCTACTTCAAAATGCACTTGAAGAGCTTCATAATTGGCACAATATTATGAAGATCTTAAAGACTGGGAGCTGAGGCTCTGTCAGTAATGCTGTGTTACACATTCACATTACTCTATTCTTCTATTATTATTTTGACCATGCATGATGACTGAGTGACTCGGATCATAATTGAAATTTGGTTAAAATTAAGCTTCAGCACAAATTCAATCTGGAAGACCTACCTGCAGCACTCATTCATTGCCTCATCACCGGCAGCTCTTCACCAATCATCCAATCACAGTCACATCTCAAGCCTCACCTTCGCAACAGCCAATCACCACAGCTGCTCATTCCTGCGTCAGCCATTCATCGCCCAGGATCCCTTTCTTGAGCTTCCTCGTTAATCGCCCAGCCGTTTCCCAGCTGTGCTGCGCCCCTCCTCCGCCCCTCCTCTGCCTGGCCTCTCCTCGGCTCTGCTCTGCTCGTCGTTGTCAACTGGTCACTCCGGGTCTCATCCTCCACCACCACCAGCGTCCAAACTCCGGGGAAGACTCGTCAGTCATTCATCATCACCATGTATTTCATATCGTTAATCAATCAATGGTTTTGTATAGCCCAATATCACAACAGGAGTTGCCTCACAGGGCAATCTTCCTCCGGGGACTAAGCCCCAAATACAATTCAATAAAACTTTCCGAATGCCTCTCTGTTTCTGTGAGTCTTTTCAGGTTGAAATGTTTTCATGGTTCAGGACCTCCTGAGGCACCAGACGTTCTCAAGCTTTCACTGGTCAGAGTTCATTTTTGGACAATGGTCTTTGGTTGAAGACAACAACACAACAAAAACAGCAGCAGCATGCAGTCATGGCTAAACTTGAACTGGAGTACCAAGAGCAGTACTTATACTCATATATAGAACTAGCCTGGTTTTACCATACCCTCGTACTCATTTTGTTTCCTACAAGGGTCTGGATCTTCACAATTGAGCTCCGTTATCAGGTGGGAGGGGTGAACTCCTTTGAAACGATTGGATCTGATTTTCGCTAGCGTTTGGTCGTGATGTATGTATGGTATGATTTTATTTAGACAGGGACAGAGCACAATTTAACATTGACAAAGGAAAGATGCATTGTACCAGGTTATAGCAAAAATGCTAATTTCTACCTGTAATTCCACTGTAATTTCACATGTAATTCGCCCGTGTTGAGTGAAGCAGCTATCATAACTCTTGGGAGCATTCCTTGCGCATTCGATGGTTTCAGTTATAATTTCTGGATATTTGGGAGCCGAGCCAGAACGGATTGAAGACCTTCCTTTACGTTCGTATCCGCCGCCATTGCCGAACTACAACCAGCAAATGCAGCGCAAATGCTTGACGTCACCTACAACACCCGCCTCCCCCGCTCGCTGAATGGTACGTTGAAATTCAACCAATGAAGCGCAGCCACTGCAAGCCCAGACATACATGTAGAGAAAAGATAATTGAGTGGAGTTTACGGATGGCTAAGGCCAGGCTAATACAGAACCATTCCATGCAAGTGAACTGTTGACTCTAAATTTTGAACGAATTTGAGAGTAAGGGTTGTCTGCTTCTGCTACAACTCCAAGTACCATAAAGATTCAATTTCAAGGCTGAACTAACCAGCACAGGGTGAGCCTTTCAAGAAAGTGTAATGAGTTCTTCTTCAGTACAAGTGGAAATAGCAGATTATATTCAAATAGTATGATTGGTACAACATACATGGAGCATGTCAAGCAGCTTATCAGGCAGAGAAATAATCTGGTGTGCCATTACCAACACTAACCATAGACACTCTCTCTTCCTCTGGGTTCCTTTAGAGTTGAACACAATTTAGCTTAATCAGGAAATCAATCATTATTAGGAGCGAGCACCATGCCAGCATACAACAGGCACATGTGGCCCGCAGTGAAAAGCACAATCGCCAAATCAGGGCAGACGTGTGCTCGTATGATCCCCATGATGCCGTGGACGGTGCCAGCGCTTTAACAAATCAGCGTTTGACATTCATCTGTGAGAGGATTTAAGGAGTGGCACCATGCAAGCCATTTCACGTTTCGCACAGATAGGAAGTGGGCTCTTGTTCAAATCTGCCTGTCATTGATAATTCTCAACACAACAGACAGTGATTAGGCATTACATTTACCCATTCACATATTTAGAGACAACAAATGTTTTTTGGTTAAAATCTCGATTTTGAAAACTTTTGGTCCTAATGAATAGTTTAAGTTAAGTTTTGTTTATTGTTTATTGTTGTAGATGCCCGGTGCAATCACGCTTTCATTTGAGGGTATTTAGAATACAGTTACCTCAAACAGACAAATATTGACAGTCACAGTACCTTTGTACCTCAATTTGTATTTGATCCATGTACCAAGAGAAAGAGTTTAAGCCTCAGCCGCAGATCGCTCGGGTTTGTATCTCTCCAGTAGTTGTTGCTTTAGTTTATTTTTAAATATAGATAATGAGGCAGATTGTTAACTTAATAACCTAGTACTTGTTAGTGTTATTTCTACTTTTAAAGAGCAGCTTATGAGTGTGTAATGTTGTTGGTGTTTGCTGAGAAGCAGAGTATAATGGAATGCAGTTCACACCATACTAATTGACAACACTCCTGATACATGTATTGTTGATTAAAAAATTACATTCAGGGAAGCTTTAGTATGGCCATGTCCATGGAAGTGCATTTATATAAGAATTACGTGTGGACATGCAATAGCTAATCCTATAAAACCTAGAGCAGAATGTAATGTGCGCCCAAAATCCACCAAATTGGGGATTTCACTTTGATTATCCTGTAACAAAACTTTGGATTCTATTACAGGCAAACACTCCAAAATGGGCGACAAACAAAAACTCTCTATAAAACAGCATTTTAGAAAAGACTTGTCACTGTGTTGCTCATAAATGGCAGGTTTACAATAACTACAAACTTTTGTGTCCTCGGGCAAGACACAATGAAGCTTGGGCGTAAAGTCAACCTGGAAGACAATTTCAGCGTAATGATTGCGTCTGTTAGGGTCACCCTTCATCTCAGACTAGGCAAGGCAAGGCAACTTTATTTGTACCGCGCATTTCATACACAAGGCAACTCAATGCGCCTGTCAGCCTATCAGTGCAGAGCCACACTTTCGTCACAGCCAATCATCGCCCTCGGTCCTGCATTTAAGCCTCAGTGTTCATGGCTCGTCCACTTCCCAGCTGTGCTGCGACCCACCTCCACCTCTTCACCGCTTCTTCTACCCCCGGTTTCACCTCGCTACATTGTTCACCGGTCTCCCATACCACCAGCAGTGTCCAGGCTCTGGGGAAGACCTCCCTAACGCTGACCCATCCATACTATCTTTAATCCATATATCCATGTCTACTGCCGGGGTGTGATCGTCCAAAATATATATGTCAATACATCTTTTTAATCACTACTTTTGTCTCTGTTTGAGTCTAAGTTGAATCCATTCATCATTGCTTTGTGAACGTGTGCCAGTGCAATTATGATGACGTTGGTGGTCGAGAGGTGGCTGGCACAGAATGGCAGCCACATCTCACCAGGATTTTTCTCCCAGAATTGTGAAGCAGAACCTCAACTTTACTGTCTTTACTGTTGTCACAATGCTCCAGTCCAAGCCATGGTAAACAAACAAATACTCTCGCTATACCACCAGCCCGGTGCATGTTAAATTCATTGGGCTCTGATGGCCCGATGGTACGGGGCAGGGAAAAGGCTGAATGAGCTGATTTGGCACAAGAGGAGAATAATCAGACAGCATTACAGCGGCCCTCGGAGATGCTTTATTGAATGCATAACAATGAAGCTTGATTGGAATTGATAATGGCTTTGAGGACTCGCTTGGCCTTTTCAACTTACTAATTTGTTCCAAAGCAACCTCTGGCATGCATGAGATTGCCAATGACAAGGTAATTAGCCAACAAGAAGAGGTCAAAATACGCTTGTTTATGAAAGACCACAGTATATTTCACTTTACAATAGAGCGCGCGGTGGCACTGAGCGTCACTCATGATGAATAGCCGCTAATGGCATTGAACGAAGCTCGCATTCTCGACATAATGTTCCACCGGAGATGAAAGCAGGAGAGTGTGGTCAGCTATGCACTAATGACAATAATAGCCCTCAAAATACCACCCTATAACATGGATGAACATTGAAATCTAACCAGGCTCTATTTAGCCTCTATGGAAATTCTATATGGACAATTGTTCACACAATGTCTTTGAGTAGACAGGAGGTAGGTGACCTGCTAAAACATCAATATCACCATTTTTACCAATTTTGATCACAATTCATATGCACGTGATATGCCTTTAAAGCTAAAGTAATCTTCTGCTTGTCAAAGTTCACACTGTGATTGGTTAAAACCACTGTCACTTACTTTGGGCATGACGGTGTTGCTGTGATAAGCTCTATGCACGCAAATGACACGTGACTTCCAATAAGGATTAGCGATGTCTTGCGCAAATCACCGAATAGTTGAAGAAGACATCACTGACAGTGAGATAGTGATGGGAAGTCACTGGCTACGTGTTAAAAACACTACGTTGGATGTAAATTATTTTGAAGTAGGGCTTTTTATCTCAGAGGTAGTATCAAAAAACAACACCACAAAAATTAAACAACTAAAGGCAGGACGATTATTTTTTGAGCAGGCTCGTTCAAAATCTTGTTGCTATTTGAATTTTTATAGTGTTAGCCGTTAGCTTCAAGACAAAACAGCTGATGAGCACTGAAATTTCCTCCGGTAAATTCTTTGCTCCTGACGCAATGTTTTTAACATGATGAAAGTGACTGTTCACCAGGAACTCACTGCCTCCATGTAATCTTGAGTTATTTATTTTTTTATACAAGACACTGCTACAAACTCATAGGGAAGCCATGGACTAATTTCTATCCATTGTCTCCCACTCCTATTGTACATGTGTGTTTTTAGTGGTAGGGGAAACGGAGCATGTTGGAAACCTATACACAGACACGGTGAGAACATGCAGAACGGCCCTGTATGGCCCAGGGATCTATCCTGGGACATGCGCCTCCGGGCCGCTACTGTAAATCTATTGACATTTCTATTAATGATCACAACATGGAGCTACTCCACAACATTTAATGACTAACAATAGATCAAATCTCAGACTCTACTATCTTTGGTAAATTCTGGCAAATAAAGGGGGAAAAAATCTGCTTTTAGCTTTTTTTGCAGGTTGAGTGATCAACTTTTAACCAGAGGAATGAATGCATGTGTCCACCCTCTTGCCAAAGTGAATGAATGCGTGTGAGATTCTTTGCAGTTAGTCTAACCTAAGTATGGCTTCAGAAAAGCTGAAGTAGCTTAACACCACCAAGTACATGTAGAGAATGAATAGTGCATTAAGTTATTACGTGACTTCAGCAACTAGAAAAGTGCTAAATACTGGAAGACAAGGATGCATCATCATTTTTATTCGTATCTTTAGGTCGGAAAGTTGCCACAAAGTTTGCAAATTGAACCTATAACACTCTCCTATACTGCTACTTTGCAGTCCCTCTATATACTATCAGCTATAACATGACCCAAAAAGCCTCTAAAACGGCACCTTGCTAAAGTGAACTTTCCATTAGCCCTGGTGAGGACAAGGCCTTAGTGGACTGTGTGGTTGCCTCTCATAAGAGCAGGTGTCTGAACAGGGAGCAACACAGTGACTTTTAGTGCACACAATCAGGTACTGCAGAGTACACAGAGCGCTCTGCAGTACTGGTGGCAATGGCCTTGAAGGCCATGGAAGAAAAATGGACGAGGTCAGCAACTGCTTTCACTCGGCGCGGCACTTCTTCATGCTGACTGCGTGGATATCAGGCACAGTTTACTCTGGCCTATACACCACGGTAAATGTAGAGCTAACATAGAAGGATAGGGTGTCACACGATGCTTTGCTGTCCGGGAGATTGTTTTAAATGACACCGTCTGGGGTCGGACGGAGAGTAGGCCGAGTGGGAGCTGATACGGATGCTAAAAAGTGAGGGGAGGCTCCAAGAAGACTGGCTCCTGTGTCCTATCGAGTCAGTAACAAAGGGGTAGATTGAGACAGCAGTGTTGAGATTACTATAAAAGGGTATGTATGTGAAGTAGTTCAAACCAAGTAATGACTCACTCTCAGGTTACTGCCTTTGCAACATGACAAAAATTACGTTTAAAGCAACACTGCGTAACATTCCTGCTTATTATACAGGTAGCTCTTCTCTTTTAAGGAGAGACACCGCCGGTGAATATGGAAATAAATAAATACATTTTGGAACTTTTGCTGTACATTACTGATGTAAACATGAGGATGAAATCTATTGCGTTTTTGTCATTTTATGTTTTCATTTAAAAATAAGGCCTTTCATGCTTAAAAATTGCTTTATTTTAAATTACTATTCTAAATCTATTCTAAATAATGCATAGCAGGTTTGAACTTATGATTTTAATTTGTTATATATATTAGTTACAAAGATGTTTTTGTGAAAATACAGTGCCTCTTGAAAGTACTAATACACCTTGAACTTTTGCACATTTTGTCATGTTTACAACCATAAACATAAAGATTTTATTTTGATTTTTTTACTGAAAGTTCACACACAAGTAACAGACAACTGTGAAGTGAAAGCAAAATGATACATGATTCTGTTATTTTTCAAAAAATAGAAAAGTGAAAAGTGGGACGTGCACAGTATTCATACAGCATGAATTAATACGTTGTGGAACCCCCTTTTGCTGCAATAACAGCAGCAAGTCTTCTGGGGTATGACTACAAGATTTGCACATCTAGAGACTGACATTTTAGCCCATTCCTCTTTACAAAACAACTCAAGCTCTGTCAAATTAGAAGGAGAGCGTTTGTGAACAGCAGTTTTCAGGTCTTTCCACAGATTTTCAATAGGATTTATTAGGTCATGACTTTGACTGGGCCATTCTAACACATTAATATGTTTTTTGTTTGTTTTTAAACCATTCCATTGTAGATTTAGCTTTGTGTTTAGGGTCATTGTCCTGCTGGAAGGTGAATCTCCACCCCAGCCTCAATTCTCTTGCTGACTCCAGCAGATTTTCCTCCAAAATGTCTCTGTATTTGGCTCCATCCATCTTCCCAACTATTCTTACAATCTTCCCAGTCCCCGCTGAGGAAAAGCAGCCCCATAGCATGATGCTCCCCCCACCATATTTGACACTGGGGATGGTGCACTCAGGACGATGAGCAGTGTTAGGTTTGCGCCATACATAACGTTTTGCATTTGGGTCAAAAAGTTCAATTTTTGTCTCATCTGACCAAAGCACCTTCTTCCACATGGTAGCTGTGTCCTCCATATGACTTCTAGCAAACTTCAAACAGGATTTCTTATGGCCTCCTTTCAATAATGGCTTTCTTCTTGCCACTCGTCCATGAAGGCCAGATTTGTGAAGAGTACGACTTATAGTTGTCCCATGTACAGATTCCCCCAGCTCAGTGGCAGTACGTCGCAGCTCCTCCAGAGTTATCTTGGTTGCATTTCTGACCAGTGCTCTCCTTGTTTGGTCTGTTAGTTAAGGTGGACGGCCGTGTCTTGGTAAGTTCGCAGTGATGCTATACTCTTTCCATTTTCTGAGATGTTCTGAGGCCCTCACAGAACAGCTGGAATTATACTGAGAGTAGATTACGCACATGCAGCCTCTATTTAATGGTTAGGGCAAGGTGTGAACTTTCTGCAGTCATTATGAACGTTATAAAGGCAATTTAATGCCCTCAGAAAAATGCTGTATGAATACTTGTGCATGTCCCACATTTCACTTGTGTGTGAACTTTCAGTAAAAAATTAAAATAAAATCTTTATGTTTATGGTTGTTAACATGACAAAATGTACAAAAGTTCAAGGTGTATTAGTACTTTCGAGAGGCACTGTATCTGTTTTTTTTGTTTTATAGTTTAAAGCTCAGGGTCCCTTTCATAAAACCTTCAAAATATCGTTTAGCACAAGACTGGAAAGTTTGGAGTCTGTAGGAGTTGCAGGAATGTAAAGAAAACTTAATTTTAAGAAAAGGGGCCCTACGTTTTGTAATGTCTGCACCCATTTTGTTTTTGCTACTCCTGTCTCCCAGACAGGAAATGACCATATTTGGATTACAGCGTCATACAGCCTTTCATGCTACACATGGATACCAAACAGGCCAATATTTGTGGATGAATGCGAGGGACCGTTGAGTATCCAATGTGATACTTATGCAGTGTGCCTTTAAGAGAGAAGATTGATGTTTTTGTTGAAAGACTTAAAACGTGTTTAACCTTTTAACCCCCACCCTAAGCAAGCACATTTTCTCCAGTTTGGCGTTACCCAAATCTAAAAGCTGTCTTGAAAAAAGTGTCACAAGGCAATGAGACAAGGCCATGAGCGCCACTGCAGGTGTCGTAGCATGTTGCGATTTTTTTACTCATTAATTGAAACTCTGAGCTGCCAGTGTGACTGAAACATTTCATTTAGTTAACGTATTGCCAAAGTCATTAGATTGAATGATGAGAATTGTTCAAATAAGTAAATAACAACATATCAATTAATAAATATGAACACTTGCTTTACTTTCACGTCGGTGAGCCTTTTCGTAGCATGTTGTCATAAGCAACGTGCTCATGTTTTTAGCATTTAGCCTACACTCTAAGAAGTCGTTCAAACGACTTCGAACGAGTTGGTTTTACGTTCGAACGAGAAAGTGCAGTCAAACATGTTTCAGTCACACTGGCAGCAATGAGAGTAAATACTACGCTGACAGAAAAGACATTGTACATCCAATTACACTATGGAGATCATTTTTTTCACTCAAACTCTGCTGTAAATACTGTTTAAGTGGGGCTAGCCTGCAGTTAGCTTTGCCCGTTAGCCTATTAGCTTCTTCTTCGTGATTCCATTAGTGTGTATTGTGCCCCCCGACTCGGTGCAGGGAAAATTGCAATTGTGGTTTTCTATCCAGAGACACCAGGGGGAGATAAAAGACCCCCCCAATCATCCCATTAACACTTGTGTTACTCCCAGAGGGACTACGAAAAGGATTTACTAAGGTAAACAAGTTACTCAGTACGGCTTTAAAGCAACAATAAATGACAAAAACACAACAACAAAAACTATGAAAACATGACGAAAATGCTTAAAAAATGCGGGGGAAAAGGTTAAGATCAGCTTTGAAGGTCTTAGCTTTCAAATGAGGCCTATAGGCTGTAAGCTCCCGTCGAGAAGCTTCTAGATTTGGGTAAAACCAAACTGGAGAAAATGCGCTCAGTTAGGTTAAAAGACTAAAAACACCATTATGTCATGAGTGCAATTATTTATATGAATAATAATGTAGTATTACAGCAAACTCGTAGCATTTAGTTGAAAGCGGTCCTGTCTCGCGTATCAGCACTGTCTGCATACAAAGTGCCCGGGTCATGGTCATGGATGACTTTCCCCTGCAACATGATATCGTCTGATTGAATGCGCCGCGCCCAAATTGGATTCCACCTCCCACAGCCTCGACAATCGCTGATGACAGATAACCACATTAATCAAAGAGATCGGGCGTTTTTTTTATCCCACTTTGAGCTTGATTAGATTACATAAATTTAACTATTCGTACAAAATGGGATCGCAATTATCGGCGGGTCGCGCGGGTCGATCTGGTGGGGTGGGGGGCGTCTATAACGGCAGCTTTGTCATGTTTTGTAACGAGCGGATGCGGAAACTACAAAGTGTTCATTTGCCTTTATTAGGTTGAGCTTTTCTTCTGATCTTGTTTATTGTGGATGAAGCATTGTTTAGAACGACAGCGTGACAATTATTCTCAATTATTAGGACACGGCACTCATTTACCTAAACACTGCACATTCTTTTTGTTCTCAGGATCAAATTCACACTGCGCTGAGGTCAGAAGCACGCTTTGTTGTAAAAAAAAAAAGTGTTGTCAAAGCAAAGTTGACAACATATGGCAGAGCAAAACACCCGCTAATCTGAAGGTTGAACTGCTGTAGGAAGACAAAACTTTTCCTTCCTCTTTCCGTCAAGTCTACAAAAACCTGAAGCTGCTCTAAACAGTTGATTTTGAATGACAACATTTCACTTTCACTTCCACACTTCCACCAGCGCATGGTAATCGACGGCACGAGGGCTAGTTGAGAAGCAGCTTGTCTCCTTGTGCGTATGTGTGTGTTTACAGTAAGAGGAATGCAATAACGCTGCCTTGTTTGTCTGGGGCTTTGCCGCGGCCTCCGGAGAGGATGCTTTGATTTGTCAGAGGCGGGGATTGGCATTTCTTCAGCGCGCACCAGAGCACGCCCCTCCAATAACTCCAATAACTTGCAAAACAACCGCCTGCCCTGAAGGAGCTGAACCAACAGCCAGTTTGCTTTCCAGTATTTGGAAATGGCGTTTTTTTCACTTTATATCAAAATCTGGGAAAGTGAAGTAAAGTAAACTGCTCGCTGGTATCAAACACACTGACAAATAGGGTTGACAATGCAGTTCTGGCCTTGACATTGTGAGGGCAGTTTTCTGTTATACATGTTTGTTTTTTTTACACTATTCTGATGTCTATTTTGTTGAGCACTTGCATTTGTTTTCAGAAAGAAAAGGAGGAAGGACCCCTTTCACCGACATAGTCACAAAGCACTTTACATGGAACAGTCTACATTCACTCCACACCGGTGGTAGGCTACATCTGTAGCCACGGCTGCCCTTTGGGTCAGACCATCAGCGGCGTGGCTGCACACATCCGCATCAATGGACTCTCCGGCCACCACCATTCACTCACACATTATACATCCTGACCTATTGTACATATTTTTGTGGTAGGGGAAAGTGGAACATGAGGAGTACATGAAACTCCTTATTTGAAAGACAACCCCCCACCACCACCACAAATATATGGATTAATATTACATAACTGCATTTAAACAAAGACTTTCCTCAATCATCAAGGTAGAAGTATAAAAGATTGAAAGTTCAAAACATTTCAACTGGACATTTTTACTTCATAGTTAAGTTATTTTCTTCCCACTCCCTTTTCAGGTAGAAATGTATCATCATGTTTACATACTGTATATTCTTTTTTTTTTTTTTTGCACAAATGACTTTACTATATTTTGTCTACCTTGTACTTTTTGTGCCAATTGCTGAAATAAGTCAATGAAAGAAAAAAAAAGAATAGTTTCCCGATGTTTCAAGAGTCATCCAACTCTTTTCTTCAGAGGCCAAAGCTGTTCCTTCCATCAGATGTTAGATTGAGTTCAGTTGAAATGTTTTGAACTTTCAGTCTTTTATAGCTGCAATTGTACTTTCCAACTGCCTTCTTGTTCTGTTGGCCTATTTAGCCACGTCTGCTTTGAGACAATCTGAAGGAAGGAAGCAATAGCCCGTCCCTCCCTAACACCACCAATCACTAAATCACACACCGCATTGAACGAAGGTGGGGGAAGTGTCTAGCCAACAACAACAGTAAAAAGTGATGCTGGAGAAGTTGGGTCCCGAGGTCACGCTCTCCGAAAGTTCCGCACGTCACTGCAAACTTCACCAACGCTGCCAATATGAGAGGAAGGCTTTGTATTTCTCTGTCGCACACACAGGCTTATTCCATAGAGCCATCTCTCCATAGTTAATTAGGTGTCAGCAGCACCAGCGAGGTAATTTAACCTTCATCAGGCCGTATCACATGAGGAGATAATTTAAGGGAATTATTCATGGCATATCTTAGTGGGACATGAAAAAAGCTTTACTTACACATTCTGGGCTTAAGTGATGATGAATGAAGGGAATGCACAATTCAAAAGCCCGCCGCGTGGCAGGCGTTTTGGAAACAGCGAGCTTATTAGGCTGCAATGTGGGACTCCATCCAAGTGTAAAAGATTTGAACACCACTGAGAAACTTTGTGCGCTATTAAAACGATGAGTTTGGAATGATATGTATTTTAGGTAAGCTAAGGGGAAATTTGTTATCTGCATTAGACAGGGAATAGCTAGCGTAATGACAACCGGGAAACCCCAAATAAACTCCACACAGTCAAACCCAGCACGGTCCGGAAATAACCTTTTGAGATGAGACTGCTAATACATTTTTTTTTTAATTTTTTGGAACCAAAACTCTGCTTTCCGAGGCTTTCACTTTCAAGGTTAATTTTTAACACTGGAACTGGCAGCATTCCAGTTGCTCCCTGGCCTAGAACAGGGTCAATCCCACCACCTGCCCCAACAAAGTCAACAGTTTGAGTCACTACAGCGAATCATCAAGTCCCGTCAAAACGCATCCCCCACTTTCATATTAGTCACACAATCCTCTCTCCACACACACACACACACGCACACACACATACAGTACACACACTCATCTCCATTCTGGTCTCCTTCTTTTAGCCTCCTGCCTCGAAGTGCTGAGCTCACTTCGGTATTCTTCGGAAAGTTAAGATGTAACATTAACCCCTTATCCCCCCCCCCAGCCTTAACCGAGCAGATTTTCTCCAGTTTTACCCAAATGTAAAAGCTTTTCGACTGGAGCTTACAGCCTAAAGGCCAGAGTAACGCCTTATTTGAAAGATAAGACCAACAGAACTCCTCTAAGCTTCTTCCTAGTTCCATATTTGTCACGTTTTTATTATGTTTTTGTCACGATTTTACAGCTTTTTTTGGTCACATTTTTTGCCACATTTTTTACCATGTTTTTGTCACTTTTTTTTTAAGGCTTTTTGTAGCGTTTTGGTGATGAGAACACAACCAAAAGGGATGAAAACATGACAACCACTACGAGCAAGAAGCTTATATTAGTTTTGTGGGTTTTAGCTTTCAAATGAGGTCCTAAGGCTGTAAGCTCCAATCCAGAAGCTTTTAGATTTGGGTAAAATCTAAAAGCGTCCGTCACAGAAATGCATAGGAAACTAGCCTGCAAGTTCATGAAACTGATACAAATGCTTTATTTTTAGAAGCACAGTGGTATTTCCACACGTGTCTGAGTTTACAATATACTGAAGGAGGATAGAGCAAAACTCGTTCCACGACTAGAAAAAGAAAAATCGTGTATAAGGCCATTAAATATTATTTGAGAAATTGTTTTGCACTTTCTATACAGTGGCCCTTTTCACAGTATTGCTGCAATCAATGGCCGCTGGCTGCTCTGCTTTGCGACGACGACACTGGAGGCCGCCATTGCTGTAGTACCGCCATATAGCCGCTAGTCCCCCATTGGAATGCATTGCACTTCAGACACGTTAAAAACAACTTTAATGCCCGGTGCCCTGGAACTGTCTACAGCTAGATATTCCTCCTGTGATTACGCTGGGTTAGACACAATCAGAGGCACCGGGCTGGTTATCGTAGGATACATTTTAGAATAATATTATTAATAGACCGTTAATACTCACTCCTCCCCGTTTACCACAATGACCATGTTCGAGGGGGAATTCATGGCGGATTTACAGGCTCCTCCTCCCCAGCTCTGACGACGCATGTTCCTAATAAGGGCATAAGGGCGGGATCTTCACTGTAGACTCGGCCCTTGTGTGACGTGTAGCTCGCGCAGCTCCAATGCTAACAGTCCGACCCCCGTTAAGTACGAGATTTCTAAAATGTATCCTACGATAACCAGCCCGGCGCCTCTGATTGTGTCTAACCCAGCGTAATCACAGGAGGAATATCTAGCTGTAGACAGTTCCAAACAATTAGGCACCGGGCATTAAAGTTGTTTTTAACGTGTCTAAAGTGCAATGGATTCCAATGGGGGACTAGCGGCTATATGGCGGTACTACAGCAATGGCGGCCTCCAGTGTCGTCGTCGCAAAGCAGAGCAGCCAGCGGCCATTGGCCTTTTCACATCAACTATGTAAGACTTATTGCATATTTAATCAAAGCATAGCGTATATATATATATTTGGAAAACACCAGTGAACATGTTTGCTTGACCCATTTATAACATGGAGTCGCCCACACAGGTCATCATTCAGATCACAGTGGAGTAAAGAGCAATTATAAAGGGCTGATGTGATCACAATCACCCGCTAATGATCAATACACAGTGAGCTACTGTTTATCAATCTGCCACACGACCAACTGGACAGATCACTAAAGTCGATGACACTTAAATGCATCCTCAGCCTACACGCTTTCCCTTCACCACACTCTCATGTATCCCTTTTCATAAAACACGGCTGATTATATAGTAACATGGATGTCAGTATAAAATGTGGAATGTTCTTCTTTGTTGTTGACGTAAGGGCAGCTTATCAAGCGTGAGTTTCAGTCGATGTGATTATGAGAAAAACATGCACTAAATATGGTGACCTAACACTGGCTTGTGCACATGATTAAAAAAAAAAAAGTTGGGAGTCTAGAAACTTGTTTTCATTCAAAGGAAATTGCAATGTGTCTGGCGCCTGGCCTGTTTTTACAGATAATGTTTGTTTATTGTTTATTTGTTATTATGAGCCCCATTAGCGGTACCTAGCTGCTCTTCCAGGGGGCTAATGAACAAAGCAAACACACTATAATGTTTTGATAACCTCCCTATATTCACATTACAGTATCTCAAAAGGTCATCATCCTAATTTACATTTTGCCATATCAATCATTTAGACAGGGCTTCACTCAATCACTGTTGTACAAACCAAAACCAATACAAAATCTAAATGAAATGGAATTTGGTTAATCAGATGCTTCTCTGCCTCTAAAAAACGCATGGAATCCCTTCCGTTGTGGTTTCTGAGCTATATTGCAAATAGTAAGGAAGTCATTAATTGAAATCCAATGCGAGGTTCCCTTACACCATACCATAACAATCGCTAAGCCCACCATAACGAGCCAGCGCGCAACAATTACGCACGAAGAATTACCCCCATCCATCCGGGACGTTTTATTTGCTGTGCGCGCCTGTCCCACGCTCAGCCGCATGGGTGAAATTGGCACTGTGGCCGGTAGGGAGAGACAGTGAGATGGGCGGTTTGGTGGTGGCCGGGGTTTGTGTGTGTGTCTTTTTTTTCTTTTTTTTTCGTACGGACTAGATGGGAGGGGAGGGAGCGAGAGCCGAGGCAGCCTCCTCAGTACCAGCCAGGCAGTGCTCCGCTTCTCCACTATACGCGCTGGATAGACTGAGGAGCTACATGCTGCTGCCACCGCTGCCTTTGTCGTAGGGGGGGGATATCTTTCCAAGTCGCGGGCACCATACGCAGCGCCGAACGGATATTCTCTCTTTCTTTTTTTTTTCTTTTTTCCTTTTTTTTTATTTCTTTGTGTGTGTGTTTTTTTTTTTTTTTGGTACCGCTTGCGTGTTGGGACTACGGGAACACGAGAGACAATGTACTCGCGGCGGCACGAGGGCAGCGGACCGTTCCTTCTGCTCGCTATGTTGGCAGGACTGCAGGTAACACACACGGATTCGTCAGCGAAAACGGAGTTGATACCGGGACAGTTGTGCGCAATTCATACCGCTTTCCCACCCCCCCTTTGTGCTGTGTTCCAGTGCCTCCGAGCCACCGGTTTGCGTCCTCGCGAACCCTTCTTCCATGTGCGTGTAGTTAGTGGGGAGAAAATGCTTAACATACGTCTCCCACAAAATTTCCTAGTAGCCAGTACCTCGCGTGGTTTAATCCAGGGGAGCTAACGGCTCCTTTGCGTGCGCACGACACGCTTTTTTTTTTTTTTAAACTGGCTCGTTTTGAAATCACCATCATGTAATTGTTACCGGTGGTGGTGGTGGGACTCGCTGCGAGTTCGTGTTGTTGCCCACCACTCGGGATCGTTATTGTCTGGGAAGTTAAAGGGGCGCGCATTAACCCAGTTTTGGAGACGGTTATATTTAGTTTTGGTTTTAATATTTATGTGGCTGCAGCCTGTCTCCACGTCCCTTGGCGAGTTAATTGCTTTCTCTCTATATACAAAAAAAAAGAAAGAGGCTATTACGAGCATGCATGAACGTTGCCATAAGAACATCTTTTTAGGTTAATGTAGTTTAAATGAATAAATCATGCGTCAAGTGCATAGAAGCTTAAACGTAGTCGAGTGTTGTCTGTTACCAAGCCATATGTACTTGGGATTGTTGCATTTCTACTCTGGGAACATTTTAATTGGAATCTATAGACTTTACATGCTTTTGTTATGTTGTCAAATCCCCTCCTGCATGCTCTTTCCTCCCCTCCCAAAGAATTTTCCATTTGAAATTCTTCTGATTAGACATGGCAAGTGGCACAGTCATCCACAATGCTCTTTGTGAGTCACCTAACTCTTATTCAAATTTTGTTCTGCAGGCAATAAAAAACAGAACGAGATGGAGGAGATCAAATAATCCAGTTAGTGTTCCAGTGGTCTAAATCAATGCGTCTGGCTGTTTCGATAGATGTTTATCAATCAGTCAAACTTTATTTATAAGGCGCTTTTCATACCGGTATCACAAAGTGCTTTACAGATTACAACATTTAAAACAATAGCATTATAGTCTCGCATTGACACCAGAGCATTGCATTCAGTCATGCTTGGTGACTTTTTTTGTTGTTGTTAATTTATGCTTGCTGAAGACACAAGCTCAACTGTTGGCTGGGAAGTTTCATATCCTTGCTCCACAGAGTCGGCCTTGTCCGGGCATTATAATCTGGACAGTGTGCCGAATCTCACCAAAAACAGCATGTCAAACAAACTGCCTGCAGCTATGTCTCGCACTTTTCCACACGCGCTCGCATGCGTTATCCCCTCATCCCACAGTACTGCCCTGTCACCGTTGCACTCTGAATCGGCCCGGGCCCGCGTTTTGCTTTAATGTGGAGTGTTTGTCCAATGCAGCGGGTTGATCTGAGGGTTAGAACAAGAGAGCGGCTATCACCCCTAACCCCTTTCGCCTGGGCCCCTTTGGCTGATGGGAGGGGGGGGGTTGGAGGTTTACAAATGGTTCTTGTTCCTGCCTAGCCATGCTTTTTGGCTAATGCTTAACCCTTTTGGCCTCATTACTCTAATTGCAGTGTGCGCTATAAAAACAACAGATGCTTTTGTGCAAACGTGGTGAGGACTGCAGGAACGTGACCAGGCGTTTTAAGCAGCATTTTCGTTTTCCTTTTTACGGACGGTGATTTATGATTGACTTGTTACGAGCCCTTTCCCTCCATCTCTCTTTCTCTCTCTCTCTTTCGCAGATTGCAGCAGAGGGCACCCCCACATGTAAACCAGGATTCTCGCAAGAAGTATACAACGTAGTGGTGCCTGATGTCACGGAGAAGGGACGGCCCCTTTTTAACGGTGAGTGGTGAGATTTGACTTTCGGCGTCGGGTGCTTATTGCGCTCTGCCTTAGCGAGTTGTTTGTTTTTTACATCCGAGGGAGGATTTCGAACAAGCCTGACATATTCCCCCACCGTCTCGTCGTCTCCTAGACTTAAAAGGACTTCCTGTGCGCCGTACCCGCCCTTTCTTCGGAATATTACACAAAATACAAAACTACTGTATGTGACCGATTGGCTTTTAGCAGCTTTTTACTTCTCTAGGCATATTTTTACACTGAAGACAAATTGATTATGCATGTATTTTTTCACCATTAAACATTCAAAGTGCCTGTGCTGGCATTGTGTAGTCATCACAGGCAATTATTGTGCATTCGTCTCCTGCTAATTAAGCTCCACTTTCATCCAGAAAATGCTTTTACCCATTGTTACTTTATTAAGGGGTGTTTGATTCGCGTTGGCGTGTCAGATTTCGCAACGCACCGCCCGATAAAACCCTTAAAATAAAACTGCGACACCATTTTGGGGGCGTCTTTGAATGTTTTGATTGCTTTTACGGCTCCGGGACAACGTGCTAAGGAGGGAAACAAAAGTTTGGCTTGACGATTCCAGAAGGGAGCACAAAAAGCCTTCAGACGGTAATAAAGTCGGGAATACATCACTGGCCGGTTGTTTAAAAGGTGTGAGAGAGAGAGAGAGAGGAGAGAGAGAGTGGAGGCTGTTTGGGACCTGAAACTCTTGACACTGGAGTTCGATTTTCACAGCGAGCGCCTAAAAGTCGCACACTGCCATCGGTGTGTGTCAGGAGGAGACGTAGGGGGAGGAGGCGAATGAGCGCTGACAGGAAGCAAAAGAGGTCAAAGTAAAGGGGGGGATTGATGGGTGCAGCTTTCCTTTATAGGTTTTTACCTTGTTTGGTGCTTTTGGACAGTGTTCCTATACTGTAGACTAGACCCAGTGGTTCTCAAACTTTACACTCCCAAGTACCACAAATATTTCACCTTCTAAACTGGGTCTTCAAGGGATCTAAAATAACTAAACTGGATTAAATCATGTATTAACCAGAAAAAAACAACAACCATCTAATGAGTTATTGAAGCATAATTTATATTACAATAAATGTAGTCCCAAGCAGCCAAAATACTACAGTCTGACAACTATTGGACTTGGCATTGTTGGATGATCCTCTTTTTGAATAGCTTCATAGATCTACCCACATAAGGCTTTACCTTTTGTGCTATTTTTCTGGAGAGCACAATGCCACTACACTAGACACTTTGTAATACTAAAACATGCCGCCAAAGTTGCATTATGATCTTGAAATTTTAAAAACGACGTGTCAATGCGTGGCCAATGTGTGTCTTTAGATGTTCTTTGAGTCTTCCCATTTAAGTTTTTTTTTTTTTTTTTACCGCGGTGCCACTTTTTCCACTCTTTATTCAGTGTTGACGAGTTGCGGGCAGACCAAACAATGGTGACTTGCCGTATAGCTTTCACTTGGCTTTACCTGGTACACGAGCTATCCGTTTGATCCCGCAGGTGATGGATTTCCCTTTTAGTTGCCCGTGGATGAGCCGTGACTGGGGAAAGGGTAGAGGGGGGTTCCTCTTTTGTTACACCTCCTCCCCTTTCTTCCCCTTTTATTTTATTTTCTTATCCGCCCCTCCCCCCAATGGTCTCTATAGAGATTTCCTTGACAGTGGGGCACTACTCCTGTGTCATTGTAATGCGGGGATGTTAATGAAACTGCATTCTTCGTGGAAAGGCTCCTCCTGTGGTATGTTTTTTAAAAAGACAAAGGCCCCCATAGTGTGGATTGGAGCTTATACTTTCCCCCCCTCCGCTATTCTGATGTGAAATACGTGCTTTTGACTGGAAATGTAAATTTGTTTGAGCTCTTTAGCCAGATGTGGGTTAATTCCTAATGTTTCCTAATGTAAGTTTCCCACTCCCCCATCCATTGGTCGGAAATAATTGATGATGTTTTGTTATTTAAACTGGCTGACCTATAGAGCATGTCATTTAACTGTTAGGGTTTCAGATGACAGTGTGCAAGGTCCCAAGTTACACCTACAGTAGCAGCTACTTGGTATTGTTATGTAATTTCTTCATCTTCTTCAACATTTTATTATGAATGTCTTGCAACATTATTGAAACCACTTACTTCCAAACTGGCCCAGTACCCTCTTGGCTCATCCTACACTGATGAAGTCGGGCTATGCTAGGCGTCACATTCTGTGTCGATATCTTGGAGCTTACAAAGTATGAGAAGTCGCGTCCAATTTTGCACAATTTGAAATGCCCTGTACAATAACAATGAAAGAGAGAGGACATACATTATTAACTGTCACATTTCTAACTAGGGCTGCACAATATATCTCAAAAAGTATTGTCGCGATATTCTGTGATGCAATATCCGTATCACAAGAAGCCACAATATATCACTAAAGTCTTCATCTGACTGAGATGGACACATTTTTTTGCGAACTCAGCCAAAACATTGAACAACATTGAACTTTGGTCCTGATGTAGTCTTTTTGAAGTCTCCCTTTGACTCAATTTGCTGAAAATTTTCTTATAATAATAATGCATCGGTTTTATATAGTGCTTTTTTGGACACTCAAAGACGCTTTACATTGCCCTATTCATTCACTCCATACTTGGTGATGGTAAGCTACTATTGTAGCCACAGTTGCCCTGGGGTAGACTGACGGAAGCGAGGCAACCAGTCTGCGCCATCGGCCCCTCCGACCACCACCAACCACTTACTCACACCCACACACTACATTCGCTAGGCTTCCTGGTGTTACCAAACGGTCTCCCATCCAAGTACCGACCAGGCCCTTCCCTGCTTAGCTTCCAATGTCTGACGGGATCAGGCAGAGCAAAGGTGGTAGGGCCTTTGCCATACTTACAGTTTGGGATTACTTAGAATAGAACATATCATGTTAAAATGGTTTTGAGAAATATTGCAATAATATCGTTATCACGATATTTCACAGCCATATCGCAAGTTACTTCAATATCTTTAAAAACCTATTTCTAACTTTCCACGTCTTCATGGGGATTAGTTTAAAAGCTGTTTCTCAATGCTCAGATAGCTTTACTGTTACTATAATGCAAACAATGCCTTGCCTGTTTGTTCACAACTGATAAAGAAGAGAAAAGGGATAATTAGATAGACAGTCCACAAAAGGCTTTATTTCCCCCAACTGTTTGCTTTTACAAGATACTGAAAAATGACACGCTAAAGACAAAGCCATGTATAAGGCCTTTTCGGTACTTTTCCATTTTGCACAAGTTTGACATTCTAAGCTGCTTTAGGAGTACTACTCAAGTTTAAGAAAACGGTCTGGGTATCGGCGTAATACAATATGCACATTGTGAAAGTATCCGTGACAGTCCCCCTGCATATCGCGTTGCCTTGACCCCCTCTCCGCATGGGCTGCTGCGGCAGAGATGAGCCGTTTCAATATCGTCACTCCGTCCAACCCCATAGACCCGTCTTTGTCCCCCACCCAACAATACACATCCTGAGCGGAACAGTAAAACCTGGAAATGGGGGCAGTTCGCATGCAAACGCCGACATTGTATGCGGCAAATTGAAGACGTCCTGTGTGTTTGACGGTAATTGGGGGGACTTTGCCTGGTTAACAGGGCTGATTGTTTGGGAGATTTAATCACGTTCCTCGAGGCATGACTAGGCTGTAGCTCGGAGCTAGCCAAGGGACGCCTCAGTAAGTTTCAAAAGAATAGCTACAAGCGTTGACTGTAAACTACAAGATTCCCCTTTTACTTTTTCTTTGTGTTGTTTAGCGGAGAACAAAGAGGGAAATATGTTACAGAGAAGGCGGGTGTAGTTCCGAGAATCATTAAGTGCCGTGATTAGCCGAACATTTTTCCATTGCCAATGATTCGGTTCCAAGAGATTTTCAAAGGTCATGAACTATTGAGGGACTTGGTCTTTTCAGCCAGTACATAAACTAAACATTAGTGTTCATTTATTTCATATAGAATACAGTTTCACCAAGTATTGCGCACCACCAAGAAATCTTTTTGGTCTTTTCAAGATTTTTCATTTTAAATGGCCTTGTCCTTTTGAAAACACGTTATGCTCTTGTGGTTTCCTACCAACTGTACATTAAAAAAAATGCAACCTTGTATATTTTGAACAGAAATAACCATGCTTGCCTAGAGACACTCTAACCTTGCAGTGCCCATCTACTTTAGTAGCGTGATCGAGTGACTTATTTTTCCAAATTGCATTTAATTTGAAGTAGGCTGCAGGTGGTTTGCCCCTGGGTTCCCTAATAGAATTGCGGCGGCTTCAGAGAGCTGACACACATTGCACTGTATTCTTCTTGTTTCCCACATGAGGTCTTTAAAGCATGGGTTGCTCTGTGTGAACCAGTCAGAACATTATTCAGCAGAGGTTCCCCTCCCCAAAAGTGGGTTAATGAGAAGCCCAAAAGCCTAATTGAGCTTAATACACACTCTTATGCCATCCCTACCCCCAAACCATTCATTCCACTTTCTGTTTTCCCTCCCTTCGTCTCCTACACCCCACAGCTTGGTGGTTTTACTTTGTTTTCTTCATTTATGCAAGCACAAGGGAGCGTGTTTACAGTCTGCTTCAGCATCCATTAGATCAAGAAAAGCACTGTCAAGAAGGTCCGGCAAGCTAGCAGTGCACGTGGGGGTGGGTGGGTGGGGGGCTTTCCAGCCGACTAGCTCCGTAATATGATTGGAACAATTAGTGTCAGCGAAGAGAACACGAATTGGATGAAAATCTCTCAGGCTAAATGTATCTAGTTGATCTAACATTAGGGGTAATTGCATCTCTTTGCTGCGTTGGTACAGGCCAGACCTCTTTTTCGACCAATTGGCGATTTCAACAACAACCTTGACATTCCGCCTTAAGTGGAACCATTTTTTTTTTTTTCGTCATTTGTTTTTGGTTCTCCACACATCATTGAGACTCTGATGGCCCCTGGTACAGCCGGGGCCGCTCTGGTGTTTTTAAGGGGCCTCTCTGTTTGGCGAGACGTGACCCTGCTCGACCCTCTCCTGTAAACCTAAGCCAAGTGCTGGTACTCCAAGCCCTTTCCTTCCCTAAATTGGAGGAGAAACAGGGACTTCCGAGTGTTTTTTTTTTTCCACAGATTTGGAATAGTTTGAATTGAGGACCAGCCGAGAAGGGGCCCTGACCTATCACCAGGGGGGCTGCAGATGCGCTGCACATCGTATGGCGGGCATGTCGTCGTGGATGGCAAATTTGATTAATAGGTGAAAGGGCAAAGTGATCCTGGTCTGGGAAGAGCAAAAATGACCAAGATAATGACCCTATCCAACTTTACAGACTAACAATTATATATGAAGAAGCAGAAGCCGTCCAGTCCTGGTGAAAAATACATCATAAGGATTTCGAATAACTTTGAAAACGAATCGTTCGATCCTCAATAGAAAGATCCGTCCACGCCTCCATGTTTAACACATTTGCACGTAGGCTTTAACTCAAAGTAGTGACTGAAGCGAGCTAGCTGTCAGGAAAAAAAAAGAAAGTCCTTTGTCGAATTCTTTGTGGTGTTGAGGTCTGCAGCGGTGATTGCGACAGCTGAATTATTGAACAGTTAAACATGACTTCCTTAATTCAAATCCCTCTCGGAGATTAAATCCAGTGCAGTCATCAGGCCGCTCCTGAGCCACTGTGAAGCCCATTCTTTTGAATACCACTGGGACGGCTGCATGTCTCACATATTCCTTTTTATCATGGCGGGACATCAAGTCTCCTTTTTATGGTGAGCCCATCTAAAGCCCAGCCATATATTTTTCAAGCTAAGGCGGCAGTTTTCCTTCGAGTTTATTTGCAAGAGCGCTCCACAGCCCCCAACCCCATTTCCCCCACCTTTTTTTCAGTATCCGATCAATAAATCCAGGGTCTTTGTTTGGGGTGATCAATATGTTGTAATGAAGGTCACACTCCAGTTCCCTGCTAAAGCATCACTGGCGGCTGGGAGTGGGCTTTGCTTTATTTTTTATTGTTATGAGGCTGCATAAATTCGAGTTCTATCGCTGTGCCTGTCTTCCGTGTTTTCCTAGGAGCACTATGGCCTACATAACTACCACATATTGAGATGGCAGATTGAATCTTGGTTGGCGGTATGTGGTTCTGGATGGTAACCTTTGAAGCAGTGTTGCCTTCAACATGAAATAGAAGTGCTCGTGGGAAGGCCACCATGGCTATATATTAGAATATTAAGTAGGGTTGCAAAAATATTACAAGGTTATGCTATTGGCAGACTTGGTTTATTGCTTTCTCTGTAAGATGATCCATACTAAAGGAATTGTGGATTTCAGACAACATTCTATTTTTCATATGCACAGTAGTTTTAACCATATTAAATGCTTTGGTTCAGGTCTGTTGTCTCATTTGGTATTTAGCTCATGTAGCTAGCGATGTCATTTCTATAGCTAAGAACGAATGCAACTTTTTATGTTACACAAGTCACTGAAATATTACAGGCTACTTTGTTGTCGACATTGAATATATTCCCAGACTCCCTAATTTAGCAAAGCCTTATTAAAAGATTAGCCCGTATGCAGTCCAGAACACAAATGCATTAATAATGCTAGCATATTTGAGCACCCATCTGTGGCTAATAGGCACTGCATTCGCGCCACCTTGATAACACTACGCGACAGGGCATATTTTATTTACGCCTGACCTTTTAAAAAGTTTGTTAACTAAACCGCAAGGTAGCTTAGCAAATAATTTGTCCTTATTAGGCGGCGAGGACGGAGAACGATGATTATTTTTTCCCCTTTTTACAGCCTGGGTCTGACATTGCCCTCACGCCTCCTCATCCCCTCGCTTCATACTCTGCTCTTATCGGCTACCGGCCTCTGCCCTCAGCTGTTGGCAGTCACTGGTGTGCGCGACGTCTACCATTGGCCAGTTGTTAATGTGTCATAGCTGTGCTGAATGTGTGCGGAGGTTTGTCCTTGGCGTATAATTAGCTTGTCTAACCCAGACGCCTCTCAGCGCTGGTGGTGACGTGGTGGCGCACCAGTAATGGTGCATCTCTTGTATTAAAGACTTGCGAGGAGCAAACTGTTTGGACAAAACTTCAACAAACTGTCAAACTGGCTGTATAATCCTAACTGCCACTTTAAGACTCTTGCCAGTAACTACAAATCTGATTGTTTACTGCCAGCCGCCGAGACTGGCTCTGGATTTGATAAGCAGCCTTTCAAGTGTATTGCACTCTTCACACTGCCATGTAAAGGTCAAGGGAAGGTTGCAGTTTACGCATGTACAGGCATCAGTCGCCTAATGCACATGGAATGTCAAGGCTTGTTCATTTTAATATTGTGATGTGCAGTATTTATTATGTTACTATGGAAGACAAAGGCAATACTAACTAGCATTATTTCCATGTTTTAGGAACGTTTACATTTCATTTCATTTCGTAGCTTTTTGTTGCTAGCCTTTATAGCTATGCGCAAGATAGCGACAATCAGCACAAACACATTTCAAATTGCTCACTGGTTGAAATGAAAACTCATACTTCAGGTAGCACGTTTCCAAAGAGTTTAAGATCTCCGTTATGATTGTACTGAGCAATATCACTGTCCTAACTGCGTTGTCTAAACCATAATGCTTACATGAGCCACCCAGCCGGTCTCCAAATTTGATAAGCACTCCCTTTCAAGCGCATTGCCCTTTTCACACCGCCATGCAAAGGTTAGCCAGGGGTTTTACAGCGTCCTACTGCGCACCTGGGTCACTTCAGGCGTGTCGCTCTCTCTCCCGTATGGCAACACTTAAAACTTTATTGTCTGCTCTTTTTTCATTCAAACGACTGCCAGCTGAGGTGTAAAACAAAGAGATTTATTTGTTTTACGACTTTTTGGGAGAGTGGCTATGCCGTCATGAGAGCAGAAGCTATAGCGGGAAGAAAAAAAATGACACCTTTGCAAATTGCGGCGCGACTGGCACTATGGTTTCCATGGTTTTTGTTTAACTTCACTTTTGGAGAACACCCAGGGAGTGCAATGAGATGACCCTTCCATGTAATGAGGCCGTGTATAAATAGCCGTATTGACCTGACTTTTTTTTTGCATATATGCCTCTTTTTATAACTAGGCTAGGAGTGTTGTTTTTCACCGGCGCAACGTTAGACGCCGGCGAGGAGTGAAAATGCCAGCTTGCACAACAGAGACGATACATCAAGCGCTATGAAGTGAATTGTTTACTTTTCGGGCAGGAACTGATTTGTAGATTTCACTGCCATTCCTCTTGGTGCGGGGGGACAGTCACTTTTTTTTGTTTTGTTTTTTTCAGAGTCGGTCCAGCAAAACAATACCATATCTCTTCTCTGGATGCGTGTTCTCTACAAAGGGGACACTCTGGTTTGCAGTGTCGCCCCCAGCTGTTTAACGTACAATCCACGTGTTTGATACGTGCCCCCTCAGTCTTGCTTTTGGCTGTGCTTCTTTTTCCCTCACTAAGTTAGGCATGTCTCACAATCTGATTGTCTATCCCAAAATACTCCAAACTCCCTCTGTATTTTTATCTTTTTTTTTTCCTGATGAATCCTTTTGTTTGTGCGATAAAAACATTGCTACAAGGAGGCAAATGCAGTAAATATTGTTCATAGCATATTGTTTATCCACTGTAATTGGCTGGTGTCTTTGTCAGGAGGGTCATACACTAACGAAATTATTGCAATAACTGGAGCGTTCCATTTCCAAAACTCGCACTGCGCTCAGGAGTACAAACGCCAATTGCCCACTACATTCTTCTTCTGACAACAAAGAGAAATGTGAAGCAGGGTTGCATTAATTGACCCAGATACTGTAACCACTTTCACAAAAGGCCAATATCCTGCTTTGGGGAGTTGGACAGAGACGACTACCTCCTGCGGGCCACGCCAACTATTGTGTTCCGGCAAGGGCTTCAATTACAACGCACCAGCGATTCTCCGGACACTAGCCCCTGATGACTGGCTAGGTCATATCTTGTGACACTGTCCAGGCATCCTTTTTTTTTTTTTTTCTCCCTCCCCCTCCTCGTCTTTTGTCAGTCGTTCTCCAACAAGCGAAGATAGAAGGCCTCCCTGGGCTTTGTACAGTGATTGATGTGGCTTAATTGAGTAATGCAAGGACAATACAGAAAGCATTTAGCCTGCCCTCCTTTCTGTTCTGTTCTGTTCTTTTGTTTGCTTCCTCTTCCTTGACTTCTCGGGAGTGACCTTGGGGGGGGGGGAAAGTGCGACACCGGTCAGGGGTGTGATGTGTGATTTCGAGCCGTGTTGGTAATATTTTTGATGGATGGCTGTCTGAGTAGTGGTGAAGATGGTGCTTATAGATACTTCCGCGCGGTGCCTTTTTGAAAGCGTTCGATACAGCGCTGTAAGCTATGGCCTGTAGAGGAACAGGATGTGAATGAAACACTGTCGCTCAGCCGTGATTGATCGTATCTGAGGACCGGTCGGTGGCCAAGGATTTTTTTATTTGGACTTTCACAAAGCTTTGCCATTCGGTACCATATAGGGAGAAATGTTATTGAAATGTCAAATGTACTTTGCAGTGTTGCTTGTCCAAAGGCACACTGCGAAACAATTAGCCAGTAATATGAACATGATCCCAATGACCTATGCTATTGTTGCTGTGGGTAATCAAAGAATGGATTTGGAGGAGGACATAACATATTTAATACTCTCTCATTTTGCTGCCTTTTGTCAACATCTCCATGGAGACGAGCTGAGGACGTCCTGCTCCCAGTAAAGTTAGTTAGTTTTTTTGCAAGAGTGCATTGAATTTCCGTGGACATGGGGCTATTGTATGTTTCCTCTGTGAAACTTCAGATACATTACCAGCTAAATTTCCCTATGTTACATGGTGCAGTATGTCTATGAAGTTGTTTTATACCCTCATGCTGCTACAAGAAGATGTGATGTGTTATTGATTTCCTGTAATCCTCGGCAGCAATTAGCAAAACGTATGATCCCCAGAGGAATTTCCAAAGATTGCTTTCCATCTCATTATTCAGCAATGTTGCAGATACATTTTCCGTATATGATACAGTATACGCCTTTCGCACAGCGGCCTCCCTAATTACGCTTACCTTTTATACACGCTAAGTTGATGTTAAAGTCCAGCCTTGCTTTGTAATTGGGGACATTGCCCTTGTCGCCTATTCAAACAGTGGGTTCATTAAGATGAGCAGATGTAGCCGACTGCATTAGCCGTCCCCGGTGATGCAGTGTGCCCGGGCCTGCTGACACCGGAGCTTGCCATCGCTTAAAGATATTATGATTGACCCGCAGCAATTTCCAGTCTCTGTTTGAGTGCACACAGTGGCATTGAGCAACATATCGCTCTGCGGCCTGCCTTGTCTGGGCTTATATTATCTCTGCCTCTGTCGATATTTACTGAGGCATTAAAGAGCGTGCAGCATGTCGCCACTTTATTTCCTGTAGCACCGGCTGCGCAGTGGGAGCCGAGCCGGAGGAGGTGGATTCTCACTGAAGGGTATAACCGGCGCCCCAAGCTGCAAGGATGGAGCTCCGATGATTTCATGTGGAAGCGCACTTCGCAAGGGCAACCTTGAGACCAGTGTCTCCCAACTGATTTTGCGATGGAAGATTTCGCTCCAGCTCTGGATAACCGAGGCAATGTCAAGTGGTGTCAGTTTTGAATTAAGATTTGGGGTTGTTGTTAATTAAATCGTGCAGAAATGGCACTGGAGCTCGAAAATTAGACTGGCTTGGTTGTTAGCAAAATAACTCGAATGTGAATTGAAGTCTTTATACAAATTCTACTCATTTGTTTCCTTACGGCCAGATAATATGCTATATGTAGAGAATTTACCACTGAACTCAATCGTTGTAGCTTAATTGTCGCTACATTGTAGAAATACGTTGAGTTTTTCTTCCTTTACGCGTTGTGCTAGGCGGACACACTGCCGTTTTGCCCATTGCAACGAGCAGAAGAGCCAAGCAATTAATTTAAATCTATAAATTTGCCTCTAATGCTATGCAATCTCATTTGTACATGACAAAGATTGTGCCGCATGCCGGCCAGCAGGGGATGAAGAGCATTAATCCTAACACTCCTAATTCCTCCTCAATTTGCAAATGGAGAAAATCGGGGACAAAGAAACCCCAGTGGGCACACTTCAATTCCACAACTCCACAACATGAACATGACTGCGTTTAAAAGCACATATACAGTAGAGTAAAATGATATAGACATTGTACAACAGATAAGTATGAACGTGCAGACGCAGAAGGCGGCGCGTGAAGCAATCATAAAAATCCCTGCTGCCTGGAGGGCTTCATCTCATGGTCGTGGGAGGAGACAAAAAAGTCTTAAAAACGTTCAAGGTATGACACACGGATTGGACCATTGCACGTCAGGACATTGCACAAAGGAGTTGTTTGAGTCACTTATTGGTTTCCCTGTTTGTTCAAGACATATCTTTTCATATTGCAGCTGCGCTCACTTGATCTTTTGAAGCTTTGACTCCAACGCAGAGACAAATATCAAAGCGTCTTACATTGATCTGGCGGGCCGCTCTCATAACGGCGCGTGCATTTGCTCGCTTTAAACGTCAGCAACGCGCGCCAGCTCCGAGACGCTCCCATTTATGGTGCGTCAACGAGAGTCCGGCGTGTCGTGAGGGTAACACTCCATCTATGTCCCAGGCCCCTGCGCGTCAGCCCCTCGCTCTTTTCGCTAAGTGTTCTAAGCACCGTGACCTTTTGCAGAAGATAAGCTCCCTTTGACTGACTTGGAAGACTTCGGAATAACCGTTAATTTACAGCATTGCTAACCATACGAGGGCTCCGAGCCAAGGTTATTGACCTTTCGCAGCTGTCACTAGTGATCGAGGGGCCCTGGACCCGCGGGTGAAAATGAATTGGGCTTATTAAGAGGCTTGGCGTTTCAATCTTAAACCTGCGGGGCCAACTCTTTTTTTTTTTTTTTTATTCATCGGTTCTCATTTTAATCATTACTTTTTCCTCCATTTTTTTTTTTTTTTTACATCATTTGACCAGTCGGCGAAATGGGGGCGTTATTTTTTTTTTGCATGCTTTCTGAATCCCAATCCCATCTGCCTCCCGGAGATCAGGGAGAAATGCATGAACTGCCTGGAGGATTAACACTCCAGAGTACAGAAACGCATTACGGCAGCACTTCCTCCTTGCACTTGGGTCATCATTATCAGCTGAGGGATTGCGCCGCGGATTTTGGAATCGCTAATCAAAGGTTTTTTGTTTTTTTTTGTGTTCACAACAGCCATCATCTTGGCATTAGCGTGTAGACGGGAATCGGGGAAACAAATCTCCACAGGAAATCAAAATGAGGAGTACTGTGTGTGTGTGTGTGTGTGTGTTTGGTCCACTTAGAGGGATACAGAGAGACTAGATCAAATGCATGTTATTTCAGCTCTGTCCTGCCAGTCTGTAAAACCAAGTGGGAGGCAAGAGAGAACTGCATTTTATATTGGATCAACAAGCTATGATGTTTTTTTTTTCTTTTTATCTCCCAGCCTTAGTGGTAGTGTTTATAATCATTCCGGGTCCCTTATGGATTGGATATAAACCATTTTTATTGACTCTGGAGGGGTTTGATGCATTGTTTGTTCGTAGGACTACACTCGCTTCCCAGTGGAGCTGAATAATGGGGCATTCATGTGTCATTTGGCAGCCCCAGTGAAGGCCACCTTTGCATTACATTTGTAAAGATCCGCTCCAATTATACATATATCTTTTATGGGGCAAGCGGGCTTAGGCCTAACCTCATTTAAAGCACTAGATTTCCCCCCGATGTTCCTCCTCCCCGCCATCCTCTGTAGTATTAATTTAGAGGAGCTTGTTGAAAAATTTCAAGTGTTTGTCTGTTCCCTGAGAGGTAACGAGGCTAATACATTAGGATCTGGCCTGCTCCTGAGCGTTGTGACAGATTTGTGGGCCAGGTTGGAGGGCTTTCACTGGATGTGTCTGCAAGTAGCAGGGCAGGAAAAAAAGAAGAAAACTAAATCTTATCGCTGTGGGTACATTTGAGTGAGCCGGGTTATTTTGGAACCTGAAAAGCTCCGTATCGAGGGGGAGGGAACGAAAAAAAGCTTAGGCCTTCGAGGAGCGACTGCACGGACAAGTGGGTGCCAGCTGATGTGGCGAAACAGGCGCTTAGGGTATGTTCGGTCTGTGGCTAAATATGGTGGCCCCTCTGAATCGGAAGGTTACATGGAGTTCACGGTCAAAATGGACTGACCACACATCGAGGGAATACAAAATCCCACTTGTATTTGAAATATTTCTGATACTGTTGTTGCACAAAGTTGACAATGCTGTGTTTTTGCTATGCTTGCTCTTGCTTCCTGGTGTTTTTATATTCGCTATTCGCAAAATGTACGCCTTTGTAATGCATTTATGTTAGTTGAGCTTTTTAAACCATTTTTAGACGGGGTTTAGTTATAGCTTGATCTTGATCTGGCCCCCGATGGTACATGGGAGGTTGAATATTTTACGACGCAGTACTACCACTCACTCAGAAAGAGCAGTGGGGCCAAATGTAGCGCGTGACGGCTAACACCACCCCCTTTTCACAAACAACAGGAAGCAAAAACACAATGTTGTCACAGTTTTATATCACCACCTGATGGATTTAATCGCACCTCTCCTCTCGGTTCGGCGCTGCGGTTGCCACGGTTACGGGTGTTAAAACCAATAAGAGCATTAATTCCATCTAGTTGTTTATACTCTGCAGGCTGTAGCAGTTGGTGAGGATGTCCATTTTATACATCTGTACTATACTCTCACCAGCTCCGGCGGAAATCATGCTGCTCAAGTCTGTTATTTACTGAAAATGGTTGGAAAATGTTTTGGTGTTTTGGGGATAAAAGGCTTCGGCCTGGAAGATGTAGTTATTGTCAAAGTTTTCTCTTCTGCGAAAAAAACCCCACTGGGCTGGCTTCCAACATCATTGGTGAAACTACACAAATGAGCACATATCGTTTTCCTATAAGGGCTTTTTCAAATAATAAAAGCAATCTGATACAAGAAGGGCATGTATTTGAGAAAAATGTCTAAGCCAGGGGTTCCCAACCCTTTTTGTCTGTCGGACCCCTTGAAACTTTAAATTGTACTCTGAGCGCTCCATGCCTACAGATTTTCTAGAAGCGAATTACCTAAAACAAACATCATAAGGGTTAGGGTTACTCTCATATGTATACACTAGACTGAAAAGGATGGCGTTTCTAATGTTCTAATAGCATTTACTGTTTACCTTTTTTATTTATTATTTTTATTTATTTATTATTTCCTCTAAAGTTTTCTGTATGCGCACAGGCAGTGAGACACTTACCACAATCCAAAATCCCAAACAACATAAAGCATGCTGACTACTTTATTACCGCGCTCTAGTCTTAACGTTTGTTTGGAGTCTACCCCCACTCCGTCCACTCAGGGGGTCTGACTGGCTAAATACCAGAGACACAACTGTGCTTACCCCCCCCCCCCCCCCTCTCCTTCTGAGCTTCCCCTCTGCCCCACCAGGAATGTGTTGTCCAATTGCGCCGAGGGTCAGAAGACACAAACCCGCCTTTGTTTTGCCTCCGCCAGTCCGTGCGCGGCGTCGGTATAGTAGGCAACACCAGCGCGCATTGTTCCATCTCCACATCTGTTTCCAAAGATTGAGGAGCTGCCTCAAACGGGCATATTTATTCATGAGATTTTAACGCTGTATATTAATTCGATTCATTGCCGGAGACAGCCATGCATTCGTCACTGTGCAGCATTTGGAACTTGTTAAGCTATTTTAAGCCTCTCCGACACATTAAAACAATCTGGATTCACGAGGCAAACGGCGATGTGTGGCTCTCCGGTAATAGATATTTGATGATACAAGACGGCGAGAACAATAAAAGCCACTTTGCGACATCCCAAAGTTTAGACACGCATGCGTGCTCGACACTTTTAACAACTTCGTGCATTCGGATTTATTGATGGCGTGGACTTTGCGTGCTGCGAAAAGGCCAGAGGTAGGACGGGAGCGATTCGGCATGGTGGCTGTTAATCAGGAAAAGCTCATAAGCAAACACAAGGGCTTTTGTTACTTTTTAATGGCAGACAAACTAGCGAGCCGGGCACTCTCTCAAGCTAAGCACCTTATGAGCACACGGCTGTCGCGTTCATTAAAAGTGTGCGTATAATTGGTGCACGTCGAAGTGGTGTGCTGGGAAAAACGCGCTCTGTGAAACCCCACTGCAGCCGATGCAACGTCTAGCCTTCCCTCAGCTCCTGCAGCAACCTCCCAGTCATTTATTGGTCGGTCTGCAATGCAGCTGGGAAATGCAATCGCACCTCATTGATTGGTGTCTGCGTCTGAACGGGCTGGTTCAGACTGCGGGCACGCGCATAAGCGGGAACTGCGAGTTCTTCACCTTACTGTACGTACACATCCCTATCTGGTACTTTCTTCAGATCCATTGTGCCTGGCAACGCTGGCTTCTTCAGGCGCTTCTCATGCCTTCCGCCAGGCCAGCAACCCGGGCTTCCAAGCAATGAGTACAGCTGCGCGCCACCGTTAGAATCTTTCCTGTGTGGGGATAAGTGAGGATTGGCATGTCGCGCGGCCGTCCCGAGTGGGCTCCTTGTTGTGTTCAGCAATGCAACAGCTGTGTGCGGAGCTTTTCCACTCCTCCCATATGTGTGGACAGTGGACAGAACGACCGAGCAAGGACTGCCGTACTCCGACTCTTGGCCTGGAGCTAAACAAATGTTGCTCCACGTGTTGTGGATTACCGTCGGGCTACTCGGATCAATTTTTCTTGTCGCAGAATCAGATGCGTACAGTTGCGGTTGTAGAAAGGCTTTTAATAAAAGTCAAGCTATGTCAACAGGTTTATGATTCAATGGAAAACACGTGTCCCCCAAAGTCTAACCGAGACTCCCGCTGATTTTTCGGAATGATTGTAAGTTCCACTGGCCAGAAATTCCACTTAACGTACAGAGATTTAGCTGTACTTGAAAATCGGAATTCAAGGGGGTAGTGCCAACTTAAAGAATTAGAGCGCTTTCCACATATACAAAGCTAGTATGCACTGATTATTTAAGGTTAAGGTAGACCTCTGCAGCTGACCCCAATTAATCCATCCGGGGTAAACTTGTCAGGCGCAACGAACATCTACATATCTAGAAATAGCACTTTGCTTACGAGCACCTACCTAGAGGATTGGCATTAAGGGAATTGGAAAGTAGGGAATGTCTTTATGAGGAGCATGAACATTGTTGGATGGTTTGAGCTCTGACTTTCTAATTCATTCTTTCTTGTCCGTCACTCAAAGTGCTGATCTCGGTCACAGCTTGGTTAACGCGGTCTCGATCGGAACACGACGCGTCGACATAGGCGATTTAAAAGGCCTGACTAACACATTAAGGGTGCGTGCTTGTCCGCTCTGCTTACTTCGCCGGGCCGTTCGCGCTGTGAACACTTCGTAGTAATGGAGAGGAAGGGCATACGGAGAGTAATTTATGTGCGCAGGAGCGGCCCGAGATGCGCCCTCCCTTTGGGGATTAATGGAAGTCTCTGTCTCTGTTCACGCGAAATATGAAAGGGTCTTTGTTGGTAAAGGGTACTCCACTGCCAGCAAATGGCGAGCCCCTGTCATATCCAAACAAAATCCCCTCCACAACCTCAGGATTCTTTCCCTCCATCGCCGCTCATCCTTCCCCACAGTACATTTCTTTTTCTTCCCTTCCTCAAGTTGCTCATTTGTGATGGTGCCGAACGGAGACACGGGGGGAGACGCACACCCACTCTCGCATTGTTTGTATTCACTGTCCCTCCCACGGTTATTGGTTGAGTGGCAGGATAGTGCTTCACAGGTGGTGATTCATACATTCACCAGGGTGTGAGCCATGTTCCCGCTCATGACTGTTTGTTCCCCCGTGTTGGTAATTACATTTAACATTTGAGCCGGGAGAAGAGCTTCACGTGTCGCTTAAAAAGGGCCTTCGAGAACAAACTGTCAATTACAAAACATTTTGGTTTTTAGTTTGTTCAACTTGTAAAAGATCCAGGAGCCCTTACTGTCACTTTTTGTTACTATGACTAATTACTTTTAGAGAAAACCACACATTAGCTTCATAAAGGTCATAATTAATCTTTTTTTAGACGTATTTTATTTTGTTGAATTTTACGTTGATATCTATTAGTGGAAGAAATTAAAGAAATTAAAGCATAAACATGGCTTCACAATCACTTTCAATAAGATCGCATACATTGCATACATTTTTCACCAAGCTCTTGTATTGATGATGGGAGAGTGTGACCACTGTGCAAAGCCTTCTCCAGCACACCCCAAAAGATTCTCAATGGGGTTAAGCTCTGGACTCTGTGGCGGCCACTCTATAGTGGGAGGAAAAAGTGAGTACACCGTTTGCAATTTCTTATTTCTCATTTCTGCCTAAATTGCTCATAAATGTGGTCATCCATGTGTGATTCATCCTGATTGTTGTGCACGTAATCTGCAACTACAGGACGCTTTTGGATGAAGTTATCTCTGCCAAACGAGATGCAACCAGCGATTTAATCTAAGGGTGTACTCACTTATTCCACACTGTCCTGTGAATGTTTACATGTTATGGCCAAGGAAAATATGATAGACTGTAAATGTAAATGTTTAAGTAGACACTGTTTACCCATTCTTGTGATTTTAATAAGGATCGGACCACATTTTATGACCAATTTAGGCAGAAATGCAATAAATTCCAAACGGTGTACTCACCTTTTCCTCCCACTGTATGCATGAAACAATGTCTCATGTTCCCGGAACCACTCTTTCACAACCTTAGCCTGATGAATTCTGGCATTGTCACCTTGGAATATGAAGCCATCAGGGCAAAAGAAATCCATTGATGGAATTACCTGGTCATTCAGGATGTTCGTGTCGTCAACCGGCCATATAGTGTTGCTGAACCTAGACCTGACATACTGCAGCAACCCCAGATCATAACTGTGTATATTGCAGTTTCTTGGTAGGTGAATTTATCAGACTAGATACAGGAAAACCTGCATTCACCTATGATGCTACGCTCTTGCTGTCTTGAAACAGTTTTCACCCCACGTGTTAACTCCATTATCATCTGACATAGGGGGAAAATCCTTGTTGTTGTGACCGTTGACCAAATATGCCCCTGGTTAGTTTTATTTTTAGCACCGGTGCCGGTGAGTGTTGGCGGGTACGGCGGCTAAAGCACATCTCCTCAGGCTCCTCTAAATAAAGAATGGCCTATCACCGCGGAGGAAATGACTGCTTTGGCACCGCAGCTTGGCTTTTCGTCAGGTCACACGTCGACTCTTCTCGCACCTGCGGCTCTAGACACGAGGTGAGTGCCCGATGGCAGGTGTTAATTGCTAAAAAAAAACGACCCTCAAATACAATGTCTCATGCCCTTGCTGTAACTGATATTTCAGTCATAAATTTCACACTTAAAATGGAATTTGTACTTGGCCGAATGAAGAAAGATTAACAAGATGATTCCGTCTGGCCCGTATTTAATTTGAAATCCCCCCAATATTAGAACCAGCTTTTCATTGAAATGCAAGCGACCTCAAATACCCCTTTTTTTTTTCTACTGAAGAGATGGTGCCCTTATTTTGAACCACTTTTAACTTTTTATGGCTGGTGAGTAAAATTGGTTCCAGAATGGAGCAACAACAGAGAACTGCTTGCGTCAGTGACTGGAGGCTAGGTGTTGGTAACTTTTCTTTCTTTCTTTTTTCTCAAACTTCAAAAGTCTAAAAGGTTGAAATGTTAAGACTAAATGAGATAACGATGAGCTAACACGACCATAACAGTACCGAGGCGATCATGAAATACTGTCAAGTTTGGACATTTGCTCTTTCATCACGTGGGGGGTTGAGGAGGTTTTTTTTCTTTTTCTTTTTTATGGCAGAGAATGAAGAAAATAATGATGCTGACTCGCTGTGTCTCTCCAACCAGGGCTTTGATGGTTTGCAAGTTGAGCCAACCACAACAACCTAACACAATGCACATGCCCCGATTGCATCATGCTGAAAAAGTGGTTATACCAACATTACCTTTCAGGATCTTGGATGGAAGTGTGCATTTCATTCATTGGTAGTGAGTTGGATATGAAGGCGGAAAAAAAAGCTTGCAGTTGTTTTCAAGCTGTCCATGATAGTTTGAGCTGTGTTGCCGTTCTTGCCTCTGGACTTCTACGGTGCAGGCAGAGAATCTATTGGCTCCATATTGACTTCCCCGGGCTGTCTCCAATGGATTTGACATGGATAAGGTGCTTGTGTTTGTAAGGAATGGGGGAAGGGACCGTATTAAAGCAGGAGCCCCCCGATCTGACAAAAAGGAGGGAGGTATTGAAACCAAGAGGAGGGAACTTCAATGAAGAGGGCTCAAGTTGGCAAAAGCGGCGGTTGTTAGGGGCAACTCAAATGGCGGCGTGTAACCCAGCTCACACCCTCCCCTCAGGAGAGCAGGCTACAGTACCAGTGAATATGAGCCTGACAATAATCTGCTGAAACAGAATACAGAGTGAGCACAGACTCTGCCATGGACATTAGGCAGACGTGGATGCTTATTCATTTCCCTGACTGTAGATGGAGCGTGGACTTAATGAGCTTCATGTTATTCTATGCTTTAATTGTAATACAGAGGGCGCCATTCATTTGTTTAATTTACTAGACTGGGAACTGATGGCTGGGCTGGCATAGTGGGAGGGAGTTTAATGGCCATCCTCAGGAAAGGATAAGGCTTATTAGGTCTGATGGGCCTCCTGTCTAATATAACCTAATGCGGCCATGATGGACTGAAGATTCTGGGTTCGGATGCACTGGATCCATAAATCCAAGCGTATTCCCAGGCCCAGGTCTTTGTAATTGGCCATTAAGAACATTGTTTGTAGATGGAGGGGCCAGATGTCCCTGAGGTGGCTGAGGGCCCAAAGTGAGAAAGCGGAACAGTTAAACTGAGGAGGAGCGTAGGCTGGTCACTGGCCCTCATTAAAATGACCCACTCTGCTAGAAGCCCCATAAAAGGCCTGCTTTAATGTTCTTACCAGAGACGCTCCACAATTTGCCCAAAAATGTGGCGGTGTAAAATAGGGAATTGAATACTATACAAATTCAGTGCTGTCATAGCTCACAGCACCAGCTGTCGGTCCGTGTTATATGTAACCCTTGGGTACCACTCCCTCTCACTTTGCTGTGTTCCACATGTTACATTGATCTTAAAAGCGTGCCTCCCACTGGTCTACTTGAACAATAGACCTAAGCCTGATTGAGGAGGACATATGCAAGGACAACATCAAACAGTCCGCTGTTTGGTGCGAGATCACATGACCCGCTGATGTTACCCTGATTGATTTGTGATTCAAATGGGGATTCTCATGTTACCAGTCGCCTCATATCCTTCTGACTTAATGAATATACATAAAAACTCACTCTGCTCCATGAATCTGTCCATCATGCCCATGTCCTCAGCCCCATCTTCAAAGATGAGTCCTTGGAATAAATGACCAAAGTATACAACATTGGCTCAGGCATATTACATCTCATGAGTGATTAATGGCTTTCGCAACCACAATGACATGCTTCCATTTGCAGAACATAAACACTGTTTACATAAAAGGCACCACACCCTCTGGAATCCTTCCATATTATCTCTCCGTTACGCCGTTGTGTACATGCACATTGCACTTAGATCTCATAAGTGTCCCCAATCCCTCATGTGTGTAAGTGCACACGCATGGCAGCACCTCATGTTTGTGTTTCCACTGTAAACCCGGGCCACAGCTGTTGCTGGGACACATTTGGGGGTCTCTGCCATGCCACTAAACCTCTTAATGTGGATTCCATTGAGGCAGAAAAGCAAATGTTAGTCCTTTCAGGTCGCCCCAGTGTCCTCGGCTGTCACAGCTGACATACTGACAAAATCCACACTTCCAAAACCACCATCTCAGGTATCTAAACTTGCCTGTTTGAAACTAAAGAGGGCTTTGCTGGAATAATATATCATTTATTTATTTAACACAGTTATGCAAACATCCCCCCTTAGTGATTTGTGAACTTTATTTGAACTACATATTCCGAGATAACGTCTTCTCTACTGAAATCTTGAGTAGGCAGTCTACACAGTGTCTGCATAGCTGCGTCTTGTTAGTGCGCAAAAATTCCCATCTCCCCATCGTGGCCTTGCCTTTTAATTTCATTGTGCTCCTCTCTGCGGAATGTTATAGCCTTGTTTGTGTGTTGGGTCATTATGAGGCGCCAATGAAAGCGTTATTTACACTAGCCGGGGTCTAGTAGCATTTGGCTGGCACAATGGAAAGTGTCCACTCTTTGCCAGTCTGCGGAGAATAAAATGAGCGAGGTTAGTGACGCATGGTGTACTTAACTTGACAACTCAAAAGATCCCTGCAGTTTCCGCCTTGGAT
This sequence comes from Neogobius melanostomus, assembly GCA_007210695.1. NCBI lineage: Eukaryota > Metazoa > Chordata > Actinopteri > Gobiiformes > Gobiidae > Neogobius > Neogobius melanostomus. Next base: position 15,446,841 of record VHKM01000009.1, on the reverse strand, counting down.
CCTAGTTGCCTTTTCGAATTCAAAAGGGCTACAAGAGAAAAGAGCTTTTTTACCCCCTGCGCTGTCTTTTGTTTTTCTTGTCTCCGCTCGTCGCTCCCTGGAATCAGCTTTCTCTCTCGGTTCGAAAACTGATATGCAATAAACCGCTTCAGGTTACAAGATTTTTTTTTTCCTCCCTTCCAAATGATAAAACTCTCTGTGTGTTGTAGTAAGAAGGTGTGGGCATATTGATGGATGAACATGGCACCAAGGGAGGAGCCGCTCTTTTCTTTTCGCCGCCGGGGCTAAAAGCATTCGAGCTCCTCCTGCCCATTGTGAGCTTTCACTCAAAGGGGATTGTGAAGGAGATGATCTTTGACCCTTTCTCTACGCCCACAACATGCAAATTAGTACACAGAAGACTAGGGCTATGTCCCTCGCACTATCCGGATGCTTGATATTTGACAGTCCGACGCAGTTAGCATGCATCACATTAGCTTTCAAATCAGTCTTTTTTTTCTTTTTTTACATTTTGTAAAGACTTCAAGCTAAACTTACAAGGAAACCCACACTTACTGATTCTTTGCTGGAATAAAATAGATCAAGTTTGTTTTGCAAATGCCAGGAATACAGATATTATATTCCAGAATTGCAAGTACTTTTGTATCCAAACCTGTTGCCTTGTAACTGAGCCTTCTCCATATGTTGTGTTGGTAAGGTAACACGATCCCGCTCCTCGTAGCAGGTCCTCCCCACCAGCACACATGCTGTTATTGTCCTGGCGCTCAAAAGATGAGATGGGAAAGGAGGCGCGAGGTGGGGGGTGTAACTTTAGATGGACAGCCAGCGAGGTCCAGGGACTACGCCCTTTCCCAGACTGTATCCATGTGTATCAACTGACCATTCCCGGATGGGCGAGTTTGACAACTTCGAATAATGACAAAACAATTAGCCATTGCCGTGGACAGCATGCAGACTGTGTAAAGCTATTTATATTCTAGCTTTGGCTACAAATGAAGTACCTTCTTGCATTTAAATGTTACCCCATAAAAAGTGTATTAACATTTTTAACTACACACCTCTATTTGCAAGTTGATACCCTATGCGGGGTTAATGAATATAACTGAATTACGCTTGACATTTCAGTAATGGGGGCCCTCGCTGTTGGATATAATGATTGCGAGTTCCCGGCTCACCCTTGATCCACATTCGAAGTAAAGCCTTGCGCTAGATCATTAGCACCCGCACAATGCAAGTCCCCTATAAATGGCGCCATTCCTCCAGCCTGTCTAAATCGACTGGGAGATCTGCATTTAGTTAAACCGCCGTAATCTTTTCAATGTCCCCCACCTGAATTGAATTTTACAAACGCCGTAAAATGTTCGTAGACATTTCGGCAGCGCCTGAATGCTACCATTTACATGCTCCGGAATGGGCTTGGCTGCTGAATGCCAGTTTTAAAACTTAACGCAAAACATTCGCCTTTACCTCCCGATTCCACTCAAAACAAGATGTCCGCGTTGGACATGTCAGCCCGCATATTACACAGCAGAAGTGTGTTTTAAATTAATCCAGAATTTGCAAATACACAAGCCCTTAGCTTGTTTTCAAAAGCCGGCACAAGTTAGATGTACTTGATTTGAACCATATGCTTATAAAATCAAACAAAAAAGTCTTGGAAACAGTTGGACAACAGACGCAGCTGGTCGCCACACTGTGATCTCGGGCCATGCTGGGTAGAGGCTGTTTTGTTCCACCTTTTTTAGTCTACGCCAAAGACCTACTTCTGGTAACTAATTATTTGCCCACCTCAAGCCAAATAACACGGCGATGAATAAGCGGCATTGTCATCGGGTTTCTTTAGAGAATCCAAACAAAAGGGCAGCTGATTCACAGGCCGTGCATAAAGTTTTACTGCTGACCTCATACAACTGGTCTGAACTCGTGCAAAGCTGCTCCCTATCCCCCAGACTTTACTGTAACAATATTCAACGGGGCAGTACATTCTCCGGTGCTGATGTGGAACGGGTCTCGACTGGTGGGTAAAGGGATCAAAAGTGAGTCACTGGTTGAATGGTTCTTATTTGATGATTGCAGAAGGTTTTAAAGCACTGAATGATAAAACTGTAGCACCGTCCTTAGTAAACATTTTTGAGAAATCGGTATAATTGACAGTATTTTCAGCATTTTTATAGTACTTTTAACAGGTATCCGATCTCTATGGTAATTCTCTGGTGTACATTATTAGATGCCACCTTGAATCCAGGCTCTACCGTTCAAGACTGTGCTGTTGATCAGAGTATGCTATATTACTACAGTCGGAAGGGCTTTGACAACATAAGGGTCGACTAAACCAGTAAACCAATAAAAGCTAATGTATATAGTGCTGCAGTATCTTTCCCAAGCTTCATCTCATTGACATTAGCCATTAGAATTGCAATGTGCACTCCTGCAGGTCAGGCAGCTCTGCACCAAATGAGTTGCCACCAAGTAACTAAAACCCTTATCATTACTACCTCGAACGTAGTGGGGATATTAAAGTTTGTTTTACCGCTTCTATCAAGTCTCATGCACCTCTATAGACACCTTTTATTGAATTCATATAATGTCAGTTATTAGACTGTTCATCTCGAGTGTCCGTGTGTATTGCCATTTGTGTCTGGGGAGGAAATGGAGCAGTGGAGGAAGAGATTGCAGACGATATGAACGAAAAAATAAAGGATTTATTATTGTTATCATTACCAAGCCAGGCAGTGTGTAGCTTCGTATCACCTATCCAAGCATACGTACATGGTTCAGAGAGTTTTCAGTGTAAAATTGCGATATTTGATAACAACTGGAGTAAAAGCGCAGGTATGGATACTAGAGGTCGACCGAGGTGAACTTTTCTAAGGCCCATTTTTGGGGATCTTTATTGGAGATGCCGATATGCACGGCCGGTATTTTTTACCAACATCTTTGGCTGATTTTTCCAAATGTCTGGTCTATATTCCTGTAAAAACAATATACTTGGCCACTCCAGCAGTGGCCAATTTTATTGTATTACTTTAGGTGATTCAATCATGCTGCTGTTAGCATTAGCATACTATAGCTAGCTGTAGCATTTTGCGTGGCGATCAAAAATACAGGAGGTCAACACTAACTCAACGATTGAATTCTCCAGGTTCTAAGCTTCAAAATAGCATGCCTATATTGACTGAGGTTTAACGAAACTTTAGCCAACTTGAGTCAAACTCGTAGCTAACCAATTTTCATAGCAAAGTTTCTCTGTTCCCCAGAGGCTTAAGAAGTTGTGGGATGACTTGTTTTAAAGCCCTGACTTTGCTCTTTCCAATGCGAAAAACAAGAAGTCTCTATTCCCAAATATCGAGGGATAGAGACTGATATATTGATCGACCTCTCAAGGATACTTCCTGACTCCACTGAACACACGGTGCCACCGACATAGCATGCCAAACAACATCCAATAATCCTGCCTTTTTACCACAGGGTTTAAGCAGCCATCAAAACTAATTTAATTTAAGTTTTATAAACATAATCTCGTGCCCACTCCACTGAATCAAAGGAATGCGGATAAGCGCTGAGAGCCGGTTAGTATTAGCGCAGTATGAGGCTAGCGGTGCAGGCAATAAAACTTAGCCGGTGCTGCCCCCGTCATTTCTACTATAAAGGAAAAAAAAAGATCAATTGCAGTTTGCGGGATTGCTATTCTTATACCTGGAGGGCTAGCAGAGGAGTTTTTATACAGTATAGGGAAGACTTTAATACTGTGCCAACAAATAATAAGTGGTGCTCTGCTTTTATGATGCATGCTAGCAGCTCTGTGCCAGATCCGGGTCTGTTAACATGATGGGAACGGTAGACCACGGTTTTCCTGCACAAAGTTCTTTTTGAGTGCAACAAAGGGGAATCTCGTGTTGGACAGGCTTCCAAACATGAGGTTTTTATTCACGGATTATTTTAGCTCTGCGCATATGCGAAGAAGAAAGGAGGAACAGACAGGCGTATCAGGAATTGTGTGATGGATTAAGGGGCAACACGGCGAGGTTTGATGTGTGATCGCTCCTCATGTGAGCGGTTTGCGCAAAGGGGATTTCGGAGTATACTGTATAGTAAGCGCTCATAGCAGTGGGGTGTCTTCCAGGAGAATCTAGCCTCTGTTGGCATAACATGTTTGGGGTAAAAAAATCATGTGATGGTGACGTCCAGAGCACTTTCACCTGTGCTCCTCTGTCTCTTTTGCTCCAAGCTCATGGGATGCTCACATTTCAGAAATCTCTGTAGAAATTGTCAGCTCAGGCTAAAGGTGTTCATGATCAGCATATTATTGTTTTAACGATTTTTTTCACAGCTTAAAATAAACATAACTTAAATGTGTGCTCACTTAAATATACATCTGCAAAAGTTCAGTTTAAGTCATGATTTGGTTCGGTTTGAAATTTGACAGAACGTGACGTGTTCGTTTAGTAAAATAACAATATTTCAATAATATAATGCATTGCAATATTCAAGACGATTTTGTAGTTGTTATTTCAGCTGCATTACTATTTGATATAGTACAGAGTAGTTAGCCTTACTTCTTATGCTTTACGCACAGACGCATCGTGTCATAGAAGGGGACGTGGCCTCGCCGAGGGGAAAGGAAGATGTTTTGGGAAACGCAGTTTTTCACTCTTTTTAGCCGTTTTCTAGGGGAATATAAACTTTATCACACACAAATAAAGTCTAGTCTAAATTGGGCCCATATGGATGTTTTTTTCACAGCATATTGTTCAGTATAAGCAAAAACAATGGAGTCGTAGCTAGCGTTAACATGTTATATAATTAACGGACAATGCTAGCTTGATGCTTCATGTTAGCATCATGCTAGCATTCTCCGTTATTTATATAATTATGCGCCGTTGAACTACTTTGCTCCTCTACATGTCTTTGTTTCTTTATTGGGTAGAAAACGATATTCATAATTCAGCATTTGTTGTAGTTTTGGAGTAATTATAGAAAGTTTTGATTTTCCTTCAAACATGACCAAAGCCTATATGGTCTGTGTCCATGTTTAGAATTTCTCAGAGTGAATTGAATAACAGAGCTCTGTTATTTATGTGACTAAGATGTTTTAAAGGAAAGGCATGGAGATTTTCTGTAACTTTTCTTAAACATATTATTCATCTGTGTTTCAGATGTGACGTAAACATGTTCAAATGTATTGGTTTTACCGATAACAATGTTGATTTATTCGCAAACTTTACATGATGTAAAGATTTTTTATTTTAAAGACAATATTATCCAATGAGTATGAATGAGTATGATCCAATGAGCCCCACACCTTTGGTTTCCGTATCCTATGGCTCAAACCAGTTTGGAAAATGAACACAAAGGGACTCTCTTCTACTTCCACAACAGGCTAAACACAACCATGCCTTTTAGATTAGAAAATGCAATTTCTCTACTTGCGTGCATCCACATTGACACTGTCAAACAAAGTGCATTTCATCTTCTCTCCCAGGACGTAGCGGAGGCAGCGGCGGTAGCAGAGTGTTTACGCCACCTGCTTGTTCCTGCCACCGCTGTCCAAGTCGCTGTGACCCTGACTAACACAGCCACCACGGCGAGGCGACACGCTACTCCCACGAGCCCTCGCCTTAAGAACCTGAGCTCTGGAAACATTTCCCTTTCCGAGCGCAGACGCATTTGTACACGGCCTGGCTCGCTCGCGGTCCTTGGTGTTATCTCCGCAGACAAACCCCGGGACAGATGTGCTTTTGCAGTTTCTCTTTCACCCTTCCCGCCATCTGATTCGTCATTGCCCTGCCATATTTTTTCCCCCTCTTTTTTTTTTTTTGAACTAATCTGGGACTCATTGTGTCTGTAATGAAACACAGCTGCACCAGATCCTGTCTCTTCAGCTGATTACATGGGAGCACACAGTCCAGTCACAAAGCCACGCTCCCGACAACGCTAATGCACCGTTAGTCCCCTAACGCAGATAGAGCGCGGGGCGGCGGGGGAGAGACGAGACCCCTTCCTGTCGCTGGACCGAAGCCAAGACTAATTGTTCACACCTGATGTTGCTTTTGGAGAGGCTTCCATTGCAGGCGGGGGGAGCTGCCATATCTATCTCCATTTGTGATGCGCAACAGCAGAGTAAATCATTCCCAGCCATTCCGCCTGTATGATTCTCATTTCGTCCACATGTGCAGAAATGCACGTGTGTAGAGGCAGTGACCGCTTTATAAAGACTTCCTTTACACGGAATTTTAATGTATTTTCCTAATTGGGTGCAAGCCTCGTTTACACCGTCATTCATTGTTTTTTGTTTTTTTATAGGTTCTAAATTCGTCAGTGGCCTGGAAGAGTGTTAACAAAACCAAAATGGGTCCATCATGCCATAAATTCCAACAATCTATGCGTGATATTCTTTGCTCATCGTTTTGTTTTCCAGGGCTGACTAATTCACATTGTAATACAACAGCAATCATTTGTTTTGCATATAGTCCGCTGCCATCCAGGATTAGCTGAGTGTCCTCCTAATTGCACAGTGAGGCAATTTATTCCGGATCAAGTCTGCGCATGGAACTTAAAAAGTCTTCAAAACGAATTGCCCCCCTTTTTCATTGGCTAAAAGTCACGCGTCCGATTGGCTAAATGTTTCCGAATCGTACGCGTCGTTTCAATCCATTATCAAACGGCCAAAGAGAATATGTTTGTGCTCATGCTTATCAGACCAAATCTAGTGGCATGTCACCCCTATTTCATGCATAATGCAGAAGGATAATTAAATGCTTGGGCCTAGTGTCCTTCTCGGCTGAAAAGCATGACGTCGGTTGCGTCGCGCTCAAACGGATTCCCCATTCACACTCGAGCTCACCAGCCGTCGGATTTAACGTTTGGCTAATGAAGGAGCGTTCCAATGCCAGGTCTCGGCGGTGCCAAAAAACGACTTCCCCACCCATTTGGCTCCGTGCATTACCTCGTATAGGGCGTATACGAAGGAGCAATTTTGACTTCACCTCAGTAGTTGCTATCAGTTCTGCTCACTCTGCACAATTTCTCTTCCAAAGTCGTCAATGGTGAGAAGGAAGTTATTCAAAACGGTGAAAAAAAACCCGGCTCAAAGACATAAGAAGATCTGTAGAGTTGATAGGATTTCTAAACCAAACCCTCTTCAAGAAATTTGCGACATTTGCTTTCAATTTGAGCAACTCCAAATTGCTCGAAACTCATTTTGTGGCAGCAATGCTATGTAGAGTTGCAGACGCTAATTGCCTTGCACAGTTGGATGTTCTCTGCACGCAGCCACCCTTCCAATAAACTCTCCTCCTATAGCGCCTCCCTTAGCTTCGGTTCCACTCAGATTAACCCCTTTCGCCACATCTTCTTCCTACAGGGTGGCGGGGGTGGGGAGGGTCATAAAAGGCCAAAACCGGGTTTACAGCTCCTGCATGCTCGTCCCCTTTTCTCATTTGTATCCCCGGCGTCGACACGGGGGGGATCAGGCCGGCTGACACGTTAAGGCGGCAATTTTGAGCCCGTACAAATGTTTGCTTCCCACTGCACGTAACAAGCTGTCATGAAAAATAAAATATGGAAAAGCGTTGTTGAAAAGCTTCTGAAGGGGAACACTGTAGCTCGGCTTTTATCTTTCTATGGTGTCTCTTTCTTTAAGCGCGGGCTAATTTGTGTTGCAGGCACGAATTTGACACGTACGCTAACGGCTAACACTATTGGCAGACATGGCAAGCCAATGCTTTGAAGATACATTTTTCTTCCCCCTCCATTGTTTCACATGATAGTCTTCACTTTTTTTGTGTGTGCTTAACTTCAGCTTTTTATGTCCAAGGAAGTGGGTAGGGAGCAGCCCGTCAACATGTGTGGCGCAGGGCAAGTGTCTAAAATTGCATATAATGGTGGGTAGCTGTTACTTAAACGGTCTGCCCACAGTGGTGACTCATTGACGTTGTTTAGCACAAGAAAAATCTCCGTCTACTCTTTTTTTTTTTTTTTTTTTTTTTTAGCTAAGCCTCAAAGGATTGTGTTAAAAAAGACACTGAAATTTGCATAGATTAAGCGGGTAAACAACAGTCCAAATCGCTGTTACATTGAAACGCACACTGGCAGCCCCATCTCAGAACATAATAGTCTTCTCCAGAGGCTGTCACTGCTTTCTGCCTTTGTCTGAAGCTTTGTTTTGGCAGCCAGGCGCATGCCTTTCTCCTCGTTTTCCCCCATGCACGGACCCTTCTAAAAGACAAGGGAGAGGAAAGATGGGAAACGGTATGAAATGTATTTAAACTTTAAAATCATGCAAAACATTATGACCAGCAGTGGTGGGCAAAGTACTTTTGTTTTGAGTAAAAGTACTATATACGCTAATAAAAGAAAAGGTCAGGAAAGTTGAGAGCGTCAAAGTACTATGATGTGAGCGTTCTGACTTATAAGTAATGGGTCATTTATTAGGCCTTTGGGACATATCAATAGCCTAAAAAGTGCAAATCAGTTGTAATTGTTGTGTTTTGCACGTCTTCAACATAGACTGTTAAAAAGAATAGACAACTCCTCCTCACTCCTCCCCGTTTACCACAATGACCATGTTCGAGGGGGAAATCATGGCAGATTACAGACTCCTCCTCCCCAGCTCTGACGAAGCATGTTCCTAAAAAGTGCATAAGGGCGGGATCTTCACTGTAGACTCGGCCCTTGCGTGACGTGTAGCTCGCGCAGCTCCAATGCTAACAGTCCGACCCTCATTAGTACGAGATTTAAAAAAAAAAAAAAAAAAATCGAAAACCAGCCGGTTTCTTTTTTTGTGACCAACCCAGCGTTATCTCAGGAGGAATATGTAGCCATAGAAAGTGTTTAAAAAATAGAAACCAGGCGTTAAAGTTGTTTTTAACGTGTCTAAAGTCCAATGCTTTTCAATGGGGGCCTAGCGGCTATATGGAGGTACTACAGCAATGGCGGCCTCCAGTGTTGCGGTCGTAAAGCAGAGCAGCCAGCGGCCATTGGTCTTCAAAAACGTAATTGTGCCTGAATTCGCCATCCGTACGGCAACACGACGAGGACAAACCTTGTCATCAGTGGCATTGGTAGCACATCTGCACAGCGCCCCCTACTGTCCTGGAGTGCCCATCATAAGGCTTTTAAATGGAACAAAATATGCTGCCCATTTGTAATATATACTTTAACGTTGGAGCTTTTATTACATGTGAAGTAGCAAGTATCACAATCTTTCTAATGTTGAAGCAAAAAACTGTAGTGTAAAAGTTCTCAACATAAAGATTACTTAAAGATCGACTTTTTTGTAGGTGCACATGGTGAATAAAAGATGAAAAAGGTAACAAAAATGTGACGACAATGTGACAAAAATGAAACAATCATAATTTTTTAAAAAGCCACGAAAAAAAACAACAACTTTTAGAGTTAGTTTTTTTTTTTTTTTTACCACATTACAATGTTATTTTCTCATCAAAACGTATCTGGGTCTGATTTTTTTTTTTTTTTCTGTTGATTGAAACAGCTGTGCAGCGAAGGGGAGTGAGAGGAAGGGAGCGGGAGGAGCATATGGTAGCTAGTAGTGGAGGATCAGGAAGTGAAACTTTTGAATATTTTGTTATAGCTGTTTTTAGATAAATTGCGTTTTCTAACCAAGAGTATACGATAGTCATGAAGATGTGTTTGGCGTTAATACCAACTACTTGCAAAAAGCACAATTACCCCTCTCTTTAAGTAAAGTAGAAGGACAGATCTTCAAAAAATGTTCTTCAACAAATGCACTCTGTTCCTGACCACCTCTGATGACTACCAGTGACAGGTGTAGCTATAAAAAACCTGTGCAAAAGGTTTAAGAAGCCTAGAATTGTCAAAGGAAGGAACAGTGTGAGTAATATGTAGATGGTGTTTTTAAGCTAATATTATGACACCCGAGAATAAGTTAGTGGTCAAGTTATGCTAATTCATTGGACATTATGCAAAGCACCCATTTCTCCTAGCTGGCGTTCGACTGTGTTGTGTAATCCTTTGAATGCGCTGAAAAATGCCCGTCTTTGTGATGTAAAGCAATTTAAAGTCAAAAAGCTGATCAGAACCGGTGTGTTTGTGCGAGCGGTTAAGTTAGTAATTGGACGCAGTGGACCGTGTCAGTCTACCTCCGCTCATTTGCATGGGTTTGATTGACAACACACAGCCATAAGCCTCTGCTGCAATAATTCCTTATGAAGCAATAAGGTATGCAGCAAACATCCCTTCATTAGCCACAGTTCTTTCGCCGTTAATTAGTCCAGAGTCATTATTTCTGAGAAAATGGGTTTTATTTGAATGGAGTTGAGTCGTTAGATGTGGGTTTTTTTTTTTTTTTTTTTTTTTTTTTTCGCGTGGGTTTCTTCTAACACAAGTTTCTTTATGGTCTTTGTCATCTGTCACCGTCTGGGTATCAAAACTTTTGCAGCGTAATTGTGGCAGATAAACCTTTAACATACAGACAAGATCTTGGTGAAACATGAATGCAACACTGGATCTTTTGACATGGCAGAAGCTTATTGAAACGATGCCATAGGGAATGCACATTGTAATCAAAGCTTAAATGCTTTGATTACAATGTGCATTCATATTAAAGTCGTACTAAAGCTTAATATGACAGGGCTTAATGCTTTTGAGAATATAACTTATTTTTCTGTAGATGGATAACATATGTTGTAAGAAATAATAATTATTTTATTTCAGTGAAGCAGCAATTTAATGAAGAAATGTTTTTTTTAGCTAATGACAGAAAGGACATAGATAGAGGTAAAGTTCCAAAACAGTTTGACTAATTTCTACTTTGATATAACATGGTTGGCACGGCAACAGTTTGAAATTGTTTGCCTCCATCTATGTCACTTCCTGTCAGTGTCCAATAAGGAAGTGAAACTATAAACCTCACAAAATGGTCAAACTATAGAAAGCTGGGTAAAAATGTTAGCAAAATCGTAAATGTAATTGTGTTAGTCTATTATAACTTTTTTTTTGTCCGTGTATGTTCATGTTCATTAAGATCGATCTTCATGCCGCAGTTTTTAAACATGCCCATGAACTGAACTGACGCAGGGTTAATACATAAGACGCAATGAATACAGGATATGTTGTGGTTTTCAAACATTGTACTTCCTGAATAACTGTTGCCATTGCGATGTGTTGAATGCAACCGTTTAACGTATTTCATACATTTAACCAGAGATTTATAACACCATCAATAAATAAATAACAATAGTAAGAAACCTGTTCGCTGAACTCGCTGGCCTCTTTGTAAATGAATTGAACCGCTCGTCAGTAGGTAATGACCCATTGAATCCTAAAGTCATTTTCTGGCGTGATCATTTAGCCAAATCGACGGTGCTCCTTGCCGGTCAATCCGCGGGGAAATGGAACATTAATTGGCACATGTGTACAGTGAAAATTTTAATCAATGTACTTTGATTGCTTTGGAACGGCCCGACTGCAGAATTCCCATTTACCTTGTCGTTTATTTATTTATTTTTTTGTTAAAATGGAATCATTATTTCTCACTCCATGGCCAGGTCCTCCCAGCGGACCGGCTTTGGAGGCTACTGTACTGGTGTGTGCACACTGTGATTAATAGTCACCTATTTTGTTTCCCTTACATCCTAGATAATAATTGCCCAAGCGGAACAATGGCCTGTAAACTTTGGTGCCCCCGAAAACATCATTTGCTTTTCTCCCAGCAACTGTTTACCAAAGAAAGACTTAATACAAAAGGGCCTCTCAAGACCTGGAGCCAGTAAAGGTTAACACGGCTCTGCTCATTCTCTCCCTTGTCTCTTTGATTTTTACAAACACATTTGACAGAGATGATCAAGGGCAGGGACTAAGCAGCTCTGAGTCGGTGCTTTTGAGATCAAACGAGCCCAATAATGTCATATTACAGGTTGAACTGAAGCGGTTTTAGTACCAAGCACAACATAATGTTTCACTTGGACGTCGTGTCTGCGGCGCGGCTGTGATGAATAGAAGGGACTTGAGAAGAGGCGGGCGCTCACATGTGGACTAACAATGAGGACTATAGGTGGGGAATCACGGACTACAATTCTCAATGCCTGACAATCCTGTACCCGACGGGCAATCTCACAGTTGGCGTTTCATGCCACAAAAGGCAGCGGACGTCGGTTCAAAAACAATTCTCAAGGCTGTGTAAACTAAACTAAAGGCAGCAAACATGTGTGTACTTTTTGGGCTGCAATATTACTCACAAATGAAATGACTTCTTATTGCCAGTGCTAATTGATTAAATAGTGTTATAAGATGAGAGATAAATAGGATGAAAAGATAGATGGGATGGTGTTCAGGTCATCTACATTGTCGTAAGGTGAATCATTATAGAGGCATTGGTGTTTTATTTTTGTTCGCATGTAGAAACAATGTCATCGAATTTGACCAATAGGTGATTATATTAATCTGTGAAATTAAGTTAAGACAACCTACCAGTAGGGCTTGGTACCGTTTTAAAGATTCCAGTATCGGTATTGAAAAAAATAACGTTATATCTTTAGATCCAAGTTTTGTCAATTTTTTGCCCATACACAACTTTTTCTTATTTCTGCCCATTTTTTTTATTTCTGTTTTGATTTTTTTAATATTACTTTTTCTTAATTTTTGCCACACTTTCTTCCACTTTCCCCCCCAAATTATTCCTACCCATTTCTCAACACTGGAGATGAACCCGATATTGTAAATTTGCATATCTCCCACACATGATTGTTCTGTTTTCTGGTTCTAGATGACAAATATTTTACTATCTGTATCGAAAACCAAGTATGTTAAAGTACTGGTATCGGAAAAAAGTGTAATGGACCCAGCCGACTACCAGCGCAGTACATTCTAGCAAATATTTGTCGCGACCACCTTTTCTACCGTAGCCTATACATAGAGTGCAATCACCGTAGAAGTGCTCCCAATCTGATTCCTATAGCTTTCGTCTTTTTTTTTTTTTTTTTTTTAACTCAGACTTTCATAGCTATATTGAGCATTACAGCAGTGGGGTTATGAAGCTGGGGGCAATTATAGCGGCATGACCTATATGAAATGACACAATAAGGTCAAAGGAAAGCTGTTGTGGACATAGTGTGCTCCATCTCGTTACCTGTAATTGCTTTGTGAACATCTGCCATTAGGGCCACGGAGGGGAGAGGGGCTTTCAGGCGCCATTCCCCCCCCCCCCCCCCCCCTCATAAAAGTGCTGTGGGCGGACTTCGAAAAAGATTTCTGCAGTCATAAACTATAAGGCGAAGCCAGAGAATGTTGCATACAGTAGCACTTTTCCCGGAGTGAGAATTCGAGTCGGGCAAGCTCCCATGGCGGCGCTAGAATGGCAGGAGAGTGAAAAGGTCAAAAAGTCACGCAACGTCAATTTCTGCTTGTATAGACCATGGATCTACTGGTATAGACGCAGAGTGAGGCATTGGTGGCAATCTGTATGCAGCGAGATATTTAATAAGGATGCTTTTGATTACATTTGAGCAGTGAATGGGCTACTTATTACTTAATTACTTTCTGGTTACTCATTTTACTGTACATGCGTTGTCTACTAATCAAACCTCCACAAAGGCGCGAAATATCGACTCGCAATGGTATAATTAATACATGAAGAATCAGGAGAAAACATAGATTTTTCGTGCAGGGTCAATACTCAGATTATTAGCAAGTTTGTTTTTCTCCATAAAGTCTTTGTTTTAATGTCAGAGTAAAAAGAAAAGACAAAGCTCGCCCTGTATCATGCTTATTTTATGAAGTTTTGTCTGCAAGCAAGCCGGAGATATCCTGGAAATAATGAAACCGCTGCGGCCCACGCTTATTCATTCGCAAATATTGACAAGTTTGGTATCCACGTGTTGCAAGAAAGGCGACAGAGATGACGCTGTAATCCAAATATGGTCATTTCCTTTCTGTGCTAAAGACGGGACAAACATACACATTGTGCAGACGTCGCAAAACTTTAGGGCCCCGTTTTCTTTTTGTTTTGTTTTTTATTTTATTTATTGGTTTATTTGGTCAGGACAGTGAATGTTAATGAACATACATGGGTCTCATACATGTAAACAAGCCACATCGGATTTTAGCTTTGGGCTAATTTGCATCCGTCGTCCCCTACGCGCGCACTCAAGCACACTCTCATTCATCCTGGCCTATTGTACATGTTTTTTATTGGTAGGGAAAACCACACTCAGTACCTCCACTTTAGCAGATCCTACAGACTCCAAGAAGTATTTTCAGAAGTATTTTTTAATATCTAATTCCTAGTCTGATTTATCGAGCATTGACTCGCAAAACCTTACCCGATTCTTTCAATTATAATCAAACATAAATATAGGCAATTTTGACCATTTTCATACAAAAACATAAAATGACAGAAAACTTGCAGTGAATTTTCGTCAAGTTTCAAATTGATACCTCCTAGATTATTATTATTTTTTTCCCATTCACTTGCAGTATCTCGCCTTGAGTTGCAAGCTCTTTCCATATTTATGTGACTGATAATAATAATCTGCAGCCTTGGATCTATACTAACTCCTTTTGACTTGATTTGGTATTCTCGCCCCTGTTTTGAAATGGTACAAAATAGACTCCCCACAAATAATCTTATTCGGCGGATTTGCTTTGGAATGATTCCTTTGTTGCTCCCATCTTGGATTATGACCCCCCCGTTACTCCGCCATTGACCTTTTACAGTGCCATTTATCATTCTGTTTACTTTCTCCCCGGGCTTGTGCTGGAAGGCATCATAAAGACTTACAAATGTTTGACATCCCTGGTAATGTGGTCAGTTTAATACCCCACTAAAGCCTGCTGTATCAAGCCGCTCGTCTCAATAACTCCCCCAACCAAATCCCGGTAGCTATGCACGCTGATAACTGCGCAAGGATGTAGCTTAGCCTTATCAGCCCTTGGCTCCAGTGACACAGTAATCCTCACAATGCTCGTCTGCCATTGTAGTGGAAAACACTGAATCATTTCATTTAGCCGACAAAAGGCTTGCCAGAACAATTTTCGCATCCCCTCTGTGTTTTCCATTTGCTAACTATGAAGATGAAATTTGGCCAACGTAAATCTAAAATAAAACCCTTCTTTCAGGGGAGACTTGGCATGAATGATGAATACCAAATAAAACCTCTTTACAGCAAGTAGGTTGGTTGGTTGTTTGAGCCATTTTACACAGTTTACAAACATGTAAGTACATGTAAAAAATGCTACTTGCGTAATTCCTATAATAACCTATCCAAACACACGCATGCAGGCACAAAACGAGCTCTAAAAACTTTCCTTCATTCACACAGACATAGTGCAAGACTTTAGCCTAGAGGTAATGGTTAGAGGTCGACTGATATTGGCCGATGCCGATATTTTCGACCGATATTTTTGGCAGAATTTCCCAAATGTCTGGTCTATGATCCTGTAAAAACATTTTTACTTTAGTTGATTCAATAGTTTGTCTGTTAGCATTAGCATACTGTTGCTAGCCGTGGCCTTTTACATGGCGATCCAAAATACAATTGCGGAGGTTAAAACTAAATTAGCGATTGAATTCTCCGGATTCTGTGCTTCAAAATGACATGCAGTATGTTCAATTTTTTTCACTGATGTTTAGTGAAATTAAAACTTGTAGCTAACCGATTTTCATCGTGCTGTTCCTCAGTTCCCCTGAGGTCTAGGAAGTTGTGGGAGGACTTGTTTTACAGCCCTGACTTGGCTCTTTCCAATGCAAAAGGAACGTCTTTGTCACTGTCTGTCCTGGAGATTTCTGCTTTTATCGGTGCTAGATCGACTCAAACAATCAGCCCGATATATCGTCCGGCCAAATTATCGGTCGGTCTCTAGTAACGGTTTTAAATTCAGATATGGTCTTAAGTTTAGTTGGTTATGAATTCCAACTCACCTCTTATTTTAAAAGGACGATTGACCAAACAAAGTTCTGCATGGAATCTTTCAGTTATGATTTACGGAACCACAGGCGATAGATTATTGGGTTGAGAAAACCTAAATTGCTAACGCTTTCAAAGCCAACTAGTCAGAGCAGGCCAACCACGCTGTCGACAGTGGTGTGTAGTGATTCCGCCGTGCCGTTAGCGGCCGTAAAGTGGCATACAGTAAACACTGCTTGTGTTCTGGCTTGTAGCTCACGGTGGTACTTGTGTTTACATCGTGTGTTGTCTTGTGCTTGTCCAACATGTCTTTCTTTGTGTCAGTCGCAAGCGAAACACTGTCCCCTTTATGGGAAGACCGGGTCTCGCGATCTGCTGGTAGAAAGATATAAAGCATAGACTATTATTATTATTATTATTATTCCTGTGATGGAACAACTCTACCACACAGCTCTTGAATTGTTCAGGAAAGATGCAATTCTGGGGTACACGCTTCATCTCTTCAGTCACTAAAAATAGCTTCACTTTGTGGTTAGTACATTTTGCTGGTCCAACCTTTATCCTTAACAACCAAACCAACCAAAACAAAGAAGAAAGGGTTACTGATTGTTGTGATGTTGGTAATAAGATCTTTGTGATTCTAGGGTGGCTTGCTTAGTCTCTTGCACGTTGTGTTCCCAGCAGGCAGCATCGCCTCGAAATGGAGTTGATTGGTAGACTCTGTCCCCCGTCAGCTAATTACTGACGGGACAAAAAAACCGAGAAGCTTCTTGTCTGTGAAGAAAATTGAGGTGACTGTTGCCTTGGTGGGGAGCCTGCTTATCTTGTAATTGTGCTTTCGATACCGAAGTTGACAAAAGACAGGCCAGCGACAACCTTTCGCTAATGTGAAAAGAAATCACTTGGAACGGCATCTAAATCCACGTTGCTTTTGTCTTCTCCACTCCAGCGGGGATGGGAGTATGGTAGGCGGGATCCATCGATGTTTTCCGAGGACCACTTCATAGTATCCTAATTGAGGCACAGTTTTTTTTTTTTTTTATGATGAGGCGAAAGAAAATCAACAATGTGAGACAAATGCACAGACCAAACACCGAGGGAACGGTCATTGCAATCGAGCTCGGCGGATGAGCCAGCTGCTTGTTAAAAGTCTGTGTGCTCTGATGCCATTCCCTCTTTAGTTTTCTTAATTGCCAGAGCCCAGTTAGGAGGACAGACGCAAGATTTTTTTATTTTATTTTATTTTTTTACTCCTCTATGCAAATCCTTTACATATTTTAGACCCGGGCGCAAAATGCACGGGGCGCTTAGTGCGTTTGAAGTGCGCTGCATTAGTGAAACGCCTTTAAGGGCTTAGTCTGGCAAAAGGCGGTATCGTCGTTCCCAGATCCAAGCCCCGGCAACAAACGGTTTATTTCTCTGAAGAATGGACTGTTTTTAGCTAAAAAGAAGGGGAAAAAACACCTAATGCTCATCTCTCTGTTGTTGTGTCCTCTTTAAATAAATGGTAGATTGGAAGTGGTTTACTTAAGAAAAGATATAATGGATAGGTTGCCCGTTTGGGTTAAGTAGTGGCTAAGTGGTGGAAGGACTCAAACTTAGCTCAGTAACTTCATACAATTAGCTCAATGTTGTCAGCTAAAACTTGTTTGAAGGACAACCAACTTTTTTTTTTGTAGTAAACAACAAACTCTTCATCTTTTTTTACTATTACTTCTACTAGTACCACAACAACCGTTTCCTACTCGATGCTAATAGCCAATTATAACTACTACTTCCTCTCTATCAATGTGGAATAATAAAAGTCCTTTTGCAAGATGAAAATAAACTCGCTCATGCATTGTGTCAAGGTTGAAAATGGATTGAGATGTTCTGTAGTAAGTGCTATTCAAAAGCACTTGAGTCTCAAATTAGGACCCGGTTTGAAGACTATCAATAAAAACATTTCTAATGACGCAGAATACTGGGTTGTAATATGTTGCACGCAGACGTTTTACTCACCAGCCTTGAAGCGGTGAAAATTAGCATTCATAATAGCAGTAATAGGGGGGATAACATATGCATGCGCAATTATAGCGCACAGCCATCTTATTAAAGAAACATTAGAGGCGACATTGTGCTTTTAGCCATTTGGGCAATAATTGCACAATTACAGAATATGCTGTGAAGAGGGTTTCTGTGGTTAGCCGCAGAATGTGTGCACTGTTGTAGAATGCTGACCCTAATTCAGCATGTCCCGTCCAATCTGGGCTGGGATTAGAACTCCATAGCCAGCACAACACAATCTACCCAATGCACTACATGCTGTTTGCAATGTGGCTGAGTGAAATATCAACATTTCTGAGAGGACCACTTGCTTGGAATGTTTTTTTGTTTTTTTCCTCCCACGTTTGATTATAGAGATCGGTAAAAATCTCTTTGCCCTCTGTGGTTTTGACAACGCTGCAATCATACAGCTCTATTACTATATTGTACAGTTCTGCGGATCGCACCATTAGTTGCAAACATGCACTGATGATACGCTTTACGTGCAGTGCATGTAAATGTACACACACAGGACTCATGCACGTAAACACACCGGATTGTAGCTATGTGCTGTAATAAAAAGGAGATGCCTGCACAGCTAAGTGGGCGACAGGACGATACTTCACTTGGAAAGAAAAGCTCCGCAACCGTCTCACTCTTTAGCCATTTATACAGAGCTACTGTATGTGCTATTGGGCATGTTTTTACCCAGAGACCCCTGACATAAAGATCCTGTATTGTTCATCGTATAATTGTCTGTAATTGTGAAATTCTATGGTGTTTTTTTGTTGTTTTTGTTTTCTTCTCAACTCACCACGTGGTTGTTTATGTGCTATCTATGAAACAAATGAGCACCTTGTTATAGAAACATCATGCACCTGCTTGGGAATACAGAATCTGGAAATAGCCTAAACTTTGAGACGAGTAGCAGTCTGGGTAGTGGCTCGCCCATTGGACAGCTAATGAGATGAAGCTTTTATACATTCAGCACCGGTCTCTGATTTACAACTCGGCACGGTCGCCAACAGGGGCTAATGCATTAAAACCCGGCCACGTTCACATGCGATCACCACCACAATGTGTCCAAGGTGCCATTAGCGTGGGTGCGGCCGCTCGGATCCGCCACTGGGGTCCTCTTTGCCGAGCGATGAGACGGCCATGATGAGTATTCCTCGGACGTGACTTCACTTTCCAGAAATCATGACGCCACGGTGTTATCTCACAGAGGTTTTTCACATTTATGGCACATTAGAGGGGGCTTTCCGCCTTGCCGGCTCCCAGTTTTTTGGCAGAGGAGTTAGAAAAGAAAAAAAGAAAAGACAAAATCGTGGAACATTTACTTTTCAGCTTCATTCCCCGTCCCCAATGAAATGTATCTCTTTTCCCTGCTGGAACTATTCGTGCCTGTCTGAGTCGGCTGTCACGTGATGCCAGCGCACAATGGAGAGGCTCTCTGGTTAGAGGTTAGCCGGTTTTTGTGTTGCTTGTCAGGAGAAAAACGGGGGGTGGCATCCCGGCTGTGAATAGGATCATTGAGTCGGAGGTAATTTTGGGCCCCGGTGCAGGGCATTAGTTGGACAGGCTATTCTGCTGACAACCCAGGTTTTTTTTCTCCTCTTCCCTGGTTTTTTTTTTTTTTTTCACTCTCCTAACCCCAACCCCCAACTCCCCTGCTGCATCGGCATTTCTGTCCAAAGCATAGACCTTTATCATTGTAGCCATGACGACACGTCTGATAGGGTGTGGCACATCTCTGTGCAGCCCTGAGTAGATTATCAAGAACTCAATTCAGAAATATGATTGGTAGATATGATGATACGAGATATTTTACTATGTTATGAAATGTATTTGTGTGTAAAACATCTCAAAAAGTCAAAACAATTGCTCAATTGACTTTGGATAAAATATATATATACATTTGCAATATTCCTGACAAGTATTACAGTTGCAATTAGGTTTGCAATTCATGCTTTGATCAAGGTTCTGTTCTGTTCAATACAAAAATCACATGCCTTTCTCTTTCTGCCAATCTTTGAGATTTTTGAGCAACCATTCAATCGCAATTGGATTATGCAGCTGCAGCCTATAAAATCCTGAGTGGAAACCTTTTTTATTGAGATTACAAACCAGTACTATGCATCAGACGCTAAATGAAATACTTAAAATAGTGAGGATTCGCTTTTGAGATTCAATGTTGTATAGTGCAGTTTCAGCAGCCAGGTTTGCCGGGCGTGTTTTGCGAAGACCCGGGAGTTCTGCCTGATAAGTGAATAGACACACGCTGGACATGCCCATTCATTATCATTGAGAACGGCCGTGCCTGCTGGGAGTTTGTGTAGCCATTGCTGTGGGGTCCGTGGAGCTGAAGAGGCTCTCGGAAGGCTGGTCCCGATGGCCGCATTTCAGACAATGTTAAAGAGTTGGAGCTTAACTTGACAACAGGGCCAGAGCTAGAATAAGTCACAGTGGGATAAAGGCTGTCAAAAGCATTGTTGCACAATCACACACACACACAAAATGGATGGAGGATGGCGCAAGTGGGGAATAAAATGGCAGGTTGGCAGTTTTGGCATTCACACAGGCAAAGTAGGTGCCTGCCTTTACCCTCTGAGACAAGTTTATGCCCAGGTAATTGGCGTTACATCATTCTCATCATAGAAATCACTGAAATGCCGTCAGCTATCTGAGCCTGATCTTCAAACACGTACTTCTGGACTGGTTTGATTTGAACGTTCTTTTCCCATATAAACGAATGGAGAAGTCAGTCCCTATATTAAAGTATGGTGAGATATGACATGTTTAATGGCATTTATATAATTTCTGTGGTTTCTCTTTCATTAACATATTGTAAGATGATGTAATGGCCATTGGACGTGTCTCTGACCTTGCAAAACGCAGAAACTTAACGGAATATGGTTTAGCATTTAGCTCTGAGGACACTCGCTAATGTACGCTTGTATGCTAATTCTTATATAAAGTAAATCTAAAAAGATCTGTACATTCATTAATGATTTCTAACTAGGCTTTGACACCACCTGAATGTGGGCTATGGGTTGACAACAGCTGAAAACATCCGGATTGTGGCTAAATGCTAACGGATATAGGAAAAATACATCGAGCAGCAGGCTAACGGACACTGAAAAGGTTTCCTGGAGTAGCCGGCTTGCTAACTCTCCCGCATCGAGCGCCACCTCTCCTTTTTATGTGCATGATTTCATCCTGAATGGCATTCTGCGTGTAAGATCAAATGATAACAATGCTACGTGAAACGGTTAAATGGTAATTGCATTCCACAAAATCCAAACGCCACTCCTAACAATGAGCTGTAGCGGTCCCAGGATTGCACCAGGTAGATAACTTGGATTGACTATGTTCTTGATCTCGATTAGATTACACTTTGATTTTTGGCACATCCCTAGGCAAAAATCCCAACCCAGCAATGGAACTTTCATCCCAACTAACATTTTCATCTTTGCAGATAACACTGCAACATGAAATACTGTAAGCTAAATCAGATGCGGCTTCTTTGTTTCCAAAAAACAGTCTTTCAAGGGTACTATGCATTCTTTTAAATGTAAAGCAAAATGGCTTCTGTAATACAATAGATAAGGACAAGGTCATCTGTCTCTACAGGAGGTTCAAAGATAAACTAATTGGGTAAGGGTAATTGAACAAGGAAGGTGATGGTCAATAAAGAGTGCATTCCAGCGCTGAGGAACTATCTTGTCATCTTCTATCTTCATTATTGGAGCTGCTGGCTGCCTTACAAGGTTACCCTACCGCATGTGCTGTTTAGCAATATTTAGATAAATGACTGTTCTTGAGATAAAAATCCAGTTTGCGGCGCTGCTTTCTGGTTTTTGTCAGCATTTAAGGCTTCTATGGACAAATGCATTTTTACGATAGCACTCAGTGTTATGGTTGGGCAGATTAAGTTATGTTGCAATTTTAACCGCAATTGAACGGAAACTGCACTGGTTGCTGTTACCAAATCGCAAAGGATGCAGTATTTAGGTTAATACAAAGCGTCCTTATGTGGTCCTTATAAAACCACCTGCTAATCTTGTAGTTTAGCCAGTATAAACGTATTCTGACGTGTACTGTATGTGATTATCTCATTAGTTTAGCAGTTTATAATGTTCCAAGTGTTAATACTCCTAGTTGTTTAAAGGGTGGGCTGAATCATCTCAGATATAATGGCATATCTACTTATTAAACAAAAAAAGAAACAAAGAAATGACAATAACACTTATTTTACCCCAAAAAACGTTCAGCCCTACATTTACTTATTAATGTTTTATAAAGATGAGATCATGCTGCGTTTTGGCACATTCAACTGCCAGTGTTTGGCGAAGGGCTGTACTATTAATTTACGCCCGAGGCAAAAACTTCAGACTTCCTGTACACTCTTGTTGTTGTGAATCCTCTTCTCCAAAACCCCAAGGACCCGAGAGCTCCCCAAGGTGCAGGCACAAAAGAAGATTAGGTACCCCCTTCGAGGCTTTTGTTAAGCAATCCCACTTCGGTCGTGAATAATTCAAGGCCTCAACACAAACTGGTAACATAGTGATGTTCTTGGCTGTGAGGATTTTTTTTTTTATCCCTTTAAACCTTTTGTGCTCTGGCAAAATAAGAAGAGGGTCTAAAGTGTGGGGGATTTGGGGGTCTTTTATTAGTGGTGGCATT
Organism: Neogobius melanostomus; assembly: GCA_007210695.1. NCBI lineage: Eukaryota > Metazoa > Chordata > Actinopteri > Gobiiformes > Gobiidae > Neogobius > Neogobius melanostomus. Next base: position 15,424,246 of record VHKM01000009.1, on the reverse strand, counting down.
TCGTGCCACCTGGAGTAATGTATGAAAAACTGTACTGTAGAGCTGAATAATTAAATCAAAATTGCAATTCGAAAGGTTGCAAGCAAATCGCGAGGACTGCAATTATTTATGACCCGCTTATAAAGTCTGCTTATCCATTGAGCGAGGAGTTTTTAGATGCGTACTACAGTTCACTTAGTTACTCGGTTGTTGTAGTACAGCCACTGAGAGCCACACCAATGGGACTCCAGCCCCCATGAGCCCCCCTGTGTCTGCTTGCCGGTTGCCTCGCGCGCATCCTGGACCCCCCCACACACACACACACACTTACTTTTTTTTTCTTTCTTTTCCTGGCTATAGCTCGCGTGCTGATGAAATAAACATCACACGCAGAAAGTCTGCGCGTCTCCGGAGAGCGCGCGGATCAGTAGTCATCCGCATGCATGTCATCTGGGACAAAGCTAGCATGAGATAGCCTCCCCTCGGCTGGCGATGAAAAAAAAAAGCCTCGCCGAAAAATAAATGGGAAAGAAGTCAAACAAAACGGCGCATTTAAACAAGTTTACACATCATGATTTGATTTATCGGTCGGCTTTTGAGGTGTTTTCCCTTAATAGCCCTGAAGCAGCCGCACTTTCCTGTTTTGATTTAGTTTTTTTTTTTTTTTTTTTTTTTTTTTTTTGCTCCCCCTCCGACTCGCTTCCACTGCACCTGTTTGGAGCAATACCTTAGGGGCGCAGCTTGAAGTGAATAATGTATGAGCGACTGTGAGGGAGAATCACTAAACCTTTGTGGACCCTCTGTCTCTGTGTCTGTCTACTTTCTGTCCATCCGCCTCCAATCCTTTGTCTCGACTGTTTATTTGGTTGTTGTTGTTTCTAACCAAAGTATTTCTCTTTCTTCTTCTGTCTTGCAGTGGATTTTGCCAACTGTGGAAGAGGCCAGCTGAAGTTCGAAAGTGGTAGCACATCGGATTTCCGGATAGACGCGAGCGGAGTGGTCTACGCCGCGAGGGATCTTGAGTTGACCGGGCCTGCGTCATTAACAGTACAGGTCAACGACATCGCCACGAAACGGCAATGGACCACACAAGTCAAAGTGTCTCCGCAGTCACGCCAGCAGGTAAACCCAACCTGCCAAAGCGGTGATTAAACTAAAGCTAAATAGTCAAGTAGTGTTTTTATGGAGCACCCACAAGGTAAATGTCAAATTGTGATAATAGATGGCTTTAAAGCAGGGGTGCCCAAAGTGGGGCCCGCGGGTCAAACGTGGCCCGCCGAAACAATTCTGTTGGCCCGCCAGAGAGTGACCTACTTTTGCGCTGTATGGTTAATATTAACTCTCTCCCATTCATTCTCAATGGTAAATATGGATGCAGTACACTTTTTGGCCACCAGTGTCAAATTGGGGGCGCGGTTTCACGCAAGTTAAGGAAACACTGTTGTGGTGTCTTGGTGTTTATCACAGAGCGTTGTATCATCAACTTTCCCAGTTTTCCAACTTTTATTGCAAAGGTTGTTGACATCAACAAAGGTACGTGTTAAAAATGGACTTATAAAGAATTGATGCTGAACTGACACTTTCAAAATGATCTAATATGGCATTTCCTTTGAGTTAACAAATGAATGAGGTAAAGTCACTGTAGTACATTTTGCACTATATTGCTGCAACTGTTGGTTTTGTTCTACTAAAACTAGGCTTTTGCCATAGTTAACATTTGTTTTATATAGCATGTTATTTGCATAGATATAATCAAATGCAAATGTATACCGAAAAATAAACTATTATTATTTGCAGTTATATGTGTTTCACCCTCGACATCGCCGTGTTTGGTCTGCGACCCACAGGCACATTTTCATTTTGGCCCTCGGAGACAAAAAGTTTGGGCACCCCTGCTTTAAAGTGTTACAAATGTGTTATGTGCATGGATTTACACTGTCCGACCAAAACAAACAAAACAAAGTGGCCACCTGGATTTGAGTAATTGTTATGATTAGAGGTTGACGATATATCGGGCCGATATTTGGGGATTTTACAATATCGGCCGATCTTGCGCCGATATCTCCGGGACCGAAAGTGAAAGAGAGTGCCGTTTATTTATTTTTTTGCACAGGAAAGAGCGAAGTCAGGGCTTTAAAACCTCCCACAACTCCCGCAGCCTCACGGGAGCTTAGAAACATCGCAATGAAAATTGGTTATTTTGTTAAATATAAGTTTCACTAAACCTCAGTCAATATGGACATGCTGTATGTCATTTTGAAGCACAGAACCTGCAGAATTCAATCCGCAATTGCTAATGCGAACGGTAACTAATCAAAGCTGGAACAGAAATTATGATTGAATCACCTAAAGTAATCTCGAGTGCTGGAGTGGCCAAGTATTTATTGTTTTACAGGATTCTAGACCAGACAAATATCGGTCAAAAATATTGGCCAAGCATATTGTCATCGGCATATAAAATCCCCCAAAATCAGCATCGGCCTTAGAAAAACCCATATCGGTTGAGCTCCAGTTATGATCTGGGGTTGCTGTAGGTCAAGCCTAGGTTCCGCTACACTAGGGTTATTCCGTTCAGGGAGCATGAGATCATTTTCACACATGGATTGCCCGCCACAGAGTCCAAATCTTGACCCCATTGAGAATCTTTGGGATGTGATGCAAAAGGCTTTACGCAGGGGTCACACTCTCCCATCATTGATACGAGATCTTAGTGAAAGAGAGGAGAGTTGAGACACTACCGTCGCACGGAGAGTTTCTTTCTTTTTTTAAATCACAAATTGCTACTTTTGCACAGGACACAGGACCTTTAAGTGCTAGATTGGACTTTTGTTTGTGAGATTCGCTGCTATATAAGAACTAGCTTTATTTGTATTTTTTGGTTTATTTCATAGGGACAGATACAAAAAAGCTAACGGTAGAAGCTAATTTCAGCACTTGTCCCTAGATGGCCTTTTATAAAACGGATCAAAGTACAAAACATTTCCATTCACAGTTTCATGCCATGTGTTGGAGTGGAAGCTAGTTTGCTAACATGCCAGGTGCTTGAATGGAGGCTAACCAACATGCCAGGTGGTAGACTGGAAGGAAGCTGACATAGCAGGTGCTTTAAAAGCAAACCGGTAGTACTGTAGCTGTTTCAATCAAAAATGACTTTGTAATCATTTCTGTTTTGATCGTGAAGTCAATACCCCATGCACATACGACACTGGTTTAGTGTGGTTAGTGTTTATACATTGTTTACCAAACTTAGTGGGGGGAAAAAAATCAGTATTGTCACATCCAATAACTTACGCTTATTAGGCCGCCGCACATTCACAGACGACTGGTCTCCTAAATTGTAGCAGGTGTTCGGTGAGACTCTCTAATTAAAACTTAATGTGTCAATTTACCAGGAGTGCAAACGTATACTCAACGCGGTCAGCGCATAGCAAGAGCAGATGCAGAATAGCGGCTCGTAAAAGTTGATTTGACTAGGCTCGCCTTTTCGATTGGGGGCGGAGGGGAAGATAGGTTATTGCCTCGTCATCCGAAAGGGGGGCGTGCGGCGATTGCTACAGGGAGGCATCTGTCGGGCCGATCCAGTGGATATGTTAGTCATCTGCAATTAGCTCCGATGACCGCGCGGCCGTGTGTCAACATGAGGCCTGGCGGAGGATCACAGGAGCAGGGGGGGAAAATGGCTCCGCACAATTGCTCCGCTGCCTTGTTACCGGGAAATGAAAAGAATCACTCTACGGGCTGATTTATTCTCTGGGTTTAAACTTCAGAGGACACTAGATTATGGGAGCTTTTCTCAATTAGATCATATCTGAAGCTTTTAACTCTGGAATAAAACATGCTTGTCTGCCGAGGAGATCTGCTCTGTGTTCTTTCTCACGCTGCTGGGTCAGACGAGGTCCAACATGTGCTCGGGACTAATGCACAGACTTGAAACGGGGATTTTCGAGTGAGCTGCTTCTAGGAGTCAATTTGTGCCTCATCATTATTGTTAACGGTTTTCTTACAGAGCCCAACAGCCCCGCCCTCTTCGAGACCCATTACGGGTCATATTAATTTTCCCCATAGACTTAGAGACAAGAAGTTTCAAATAATGATGGGAGTTTATTATTTGAGGTTTAAACTATTTCCCATACTTTTATTTAGGCTGGAAATAGAAGTTGACCGATATGGGTTTCTCTAAGGCTGATGCGATTTTGGGGGGATTTTTATTGGCTGATGCCGATATGCTCAACCGATATTTTTGGCCGATTTTTCCAAATGTTTGGTCTATAATTAGCCTGGCTATTGCCAGACAAAATATCACGATTATATATAAGCCATAGACCATCCATCCATCTTCTTCCACTTGTCCGTTGCGGTTGTGGGGGCAGCTGTTGAAGCTGCCCAAAACACATTGCACCAGCCCCCTATGGCTCCTCCTGCAGGTGGTGGGTCCACGGGAGGATGGCCTCACGATTCTAACGGGGCCTGTTGGTTTCTCAAAGGGGCTTCTGAAGCCATAGCCAATCGTATCAATTGTATCCGATGATGTACACGTACCTGCTGTTAACTTTCAAGCTAAACTATTTGGAACACGGTCTAAAGCGTGATCCAAAGATGGCGTGCGTCTGCTGCTGTCACGTTGGATCCGTAAAAAAATAAAATATTAAAAAAAAAACACATATATAATGTAATATAATTTTATCCGTAAACAAACTGCAAGCTTCCGTATGTCGAATAGTGCGTCATTGTCTTACCGTCCCTCATCGTTCTGTGATTGGTCCCCAAATCCATGCGAAGATTTCAGCCATGGCCCCAGGGTATTCCCAGGCTAGTCTATAATCCTGTAAAACATAAATAGTTGGCCACTCCAGCAGTGGCCAATTTGACTTTATTACTTTAAGTAATTCAATCTTAGTTTCTGTTCCAGCTTTGATTAGTTAGCATTTGCACACTGTTGCTAGCCTGGCATTTTGCGCAGCAATAAAAAATAAAAATGTGCTTCAAAATGACATGCAGCATGTCCATATTGACTGAGGCTTAGTGAAATGTATTTTTAACTAACTTGTAGCTAACCAGTTTTAATCATGATGTGTTGTGGAAGTTGTGGAAGGACTCATTTTAAAGCCACTGACATTGCTCTTTCCAATGCAAAAAAAAAAAACTCTTATCAATCTCCATCACTTTCGGTCCCGGAGATATCAGCTTTTTTCGGCGCAAGATTGTAATATATCGGGATAATATATATGCCGGCCAGTATATCGGTTGACTTCTTGGAACCTAATGCCGTCTCACAATAAAATGTTAGCTTTTGAGGTCTCCATGTGGAATTATTTAACTTCAGGAAAAAGTATAATCTCTAGCAATGTGTGCCAATTCAACAAGAAACCTGAGGCCACCAAGCATTTATCTGAGAGTCGCGTTTGCAAAAAAAGACACAACAGAGTCTCACTTTGGACATTTAGGTCATGAACCACCAACTGAGACAGATTAGTATGTTTCTTCCTTTTGCAGCACTTGTCCTTGTCCACCATGGACATACATTTATGGTGTATTCCATAGCCCTGGCATTAGATGGCAAACAATTCTACGATCTTCAAACTGACCATGAGCTTGGCAACGATCACATTTCTGGACTTTTAAAACTTATTCTTAGCTCAATTTCCTTCTTGGCACTCGGTTCGTCCCTGCCATGCTACTTTTCTCATTAGCCCTAATCAGCACTTTCCGATGCAATAATCCTGCTTAATTTACAAAGACCAGTCGACTCCTCGTTTTAATCCCTACATTGTACAAGCGTCCTTGAGTGTCTCTCAGTCCGCGCAGACGATCTCCCGGGCGCTGTGTTCTTCTATGCGCGCGCAGATTAGAAGTTTATACCGACAGTTATGCGCCATTAATGGCACAATGGCCGCGCTGGTCTGCTGGGCCAAAATTAAACTTGTACCTGGTTATTATTGCGCGGCGTTAGGATACACACTCGTTAGCCCTTGACAGTCATTAAAGCCGTCCTGCAGGTATGCGATTTTTTAATGACACTATTTGTCACTGTTATCGCTCGGTCATTGAGTGAGAAAACGGAATCCAAAGCGGAGATTTTCCCATCTTTTCATCTTCAGGTGTTAAAATGACCAGAATTCAAACCCCAATATCTTTGTTTGGTAATGAAATCGGCGATCACGTTTGCCCCTCCAAAAAAATCTGCCGGTTTATGAGGTCATACGCAAGTAATTTCCCCTCCAGGGCTATTACTGTCACAAATCGTTCCACATCTTTTAATCACATCAAGCTTTGAGAATTTTATTAGTGCCTGAACGCGCTAGCCTGAGGGGAAACAATTTAATCAATGACATCCACACAATATTGTCACAAGCATTAGCACGTCCCTGCCCGCTAGCATTGTTGCAACCTCAACAGCGGCCAGATTGCGAGGAGAAAACCATCTTTTCCGGGAAAAAAAAGACAAATCAAAACAAAAAAAAAGACAAAAGAGAGCGACACAAATGTAATTCCCGCACCTCCGAACAATCAGCCCATCCGTCACGGGCGGCACTTTTTTTTTCCCCGGTTCCCTCCCGTCACAAGATGGAAGACGTTCTCCGAAAAGTGCGGCCCTCCGAGCTCCTCTTCTTTCGCGCGCTCGCCTCGCGCCCCATTCATCATCGCGGGACGGGCGTCGCGAATAATTACCCGCTTTCGCCGACGTCCATTCTAATGGGGTAATAGATATTTCGAAGGCTGCCGCTATCTGTCTGCGCGCCGCTCTCCGCATCTCCAAGTAGCATAATCGGATTTCAAACATGATTAGTGAAAAGCTCCCTGACAGCTCCCCAGATGTTAGGAAGGGAGCGCGAGATATGGGTCACGTTCGAAGGTGGCAAAGCGGTAATTAATTTCTATGTTTTGTAATTCGTTTTTGTTTGGAATCCATCAAACCGCTGCGGCGTTTGAGCGATTACAAAGGCGTTCGGGGAGGTGTCATTTATTGTCATTGAACGATTTCTGTTTTTTTCCCCCTTTTCTTCTCCGCACATTGTTTACGTTTTCCTTGCTCGGCGCCTTGTTTTTTGTTTCAAGGTTATTGTAACTTTCTTTGGCACCACTTCAGTCTTCACCTCCAGTCTCTAGAGCGGGCATAGGCAATTGGAGCCATCTGTGTGTTTAGTATCTGGCTCGCAGGTAGCATCCTCCTTTGTTTCAGATCTCATTCATTACAGCCGAGGGAAGGATGGCAGATCTATTATGGACGAGGCCCCGTCTGCCGGTGTGTGGCCGCATTTTATCGGGATGTAAGGCGAAGGGGGTGCAATTTATAAGGGAAAGCGATGCCAGTAGTATGTGGTTGCCGCATATCACAGTGCACCAAGGTGTAGTTGGAGGTGTAAATTAGAGATAAGATTATACAATGCTAGTATGGAAGCCTTGCAGGGACAGACACTGTGTTAGGGTGCACAGTATTCTGGGACAAGCATTGCAATCACAGTTAGAATACTGAAATACACTGCCTGACCCCCCCCCAAAAAAAGTTGCCACCCAGATTTAACTAACTGTTATGATCTAGGGTTGCTGCAGTTGGTCAAGTCTAGGTTCAGGAACCCTATGTGCTCAAAGGAGGAGATCCGCTGATGACCTGAACATCCCGAATGACCAGGTTATTCGATCAATGGATTGCTGCTTCACTGAGGGCACAGGCGTATTCCAGATGACGATGCCAGGATTCACTAAGCTCACCGAGGGGTTCAGGGAGCATTGAGAAATTATTTTTACACATGGATCGGCCACCAAAGAGTCCAGATCTAAACCCCATTGAGGGTCTTTGGGATGTGCTGGAGAAGGCCTTGCCCATCACCAATGCAAGAACCTGGTGAAAAATGAACGCAACGCTAGATCTTTTGACATTGCAGAATCTTGTGAAACATTTCACAGCAAATGAGTGCGTAATCAAAACTAAAGACGGTCCAAACAAGTATTAGAGCATGTGGCCTTTATTATTTTGTTCTTTGGTTGGACAGTGTATGAAATGCCAAACTAATACAAAAACTACAGGGTTGGCAGATTTCATTAAAAAAAGACCACAAGGAGCCAGGATATTTTATTATTTGCAAAGATATTGTACTACACTACATGAATAACCAGTCTTTGTGATATGGTAATTGAAAGTTCAGTTTGATTGTGTTTGATTGTGCATCCCTACGTGAATGTACTTCAAGACCAGGGAAATGGACTGTTCAGTTGATTAACATTTGGGGTGATCTATAAACTTGATGTGAGATCATTCATTTAATCCATAGAGGGCATACTCAGAGTTTGACTCTAGAAAAGACAAATCCCCATTCATGTTCTTTAGCAGTTATGAATTGGTGTCTGATTTAATGTATTACTTTCAGGAAAATAAAATTGCCCTAATAGTTGGTTAAATATTATGTCAATTCACTGATTATTTATGTACTTTTTTTATTATGAGATTGTAACCCTAGATCTTGAACTTTTTGTGGACAGTCTAACCTCATATGAACCCATCTACAGTAAATACAGTGTACGTTGTCTTCTGCCCATTCTCTCCATACACCCTCGTCACTAACTCTTTTGTCATCCACTTTTCTGGTTCCAGACACAGGAAGTCCCTCCAGCCAAGTCGCAGGATCTGACGGAAATCATGTTCCCATCGAGAAACGCCGACAGCCAGCTGAAGCGCATGAAACGAGACTGGGTCATCCCCCCAATCAATGTGGCCGAGAACTCCCGAGGCCCGTTCCCCCAGGAGCTTGTTAGGGTAAGGCTGTTCACCTTATATCCTCACCTTATTCATTCGCACACTGTATACGCTATGCCGGCGTGAAATTGCAGACAGCACTTCCAATTTAGCATATTTGCACTTAGTAATTGTAGTCTTGCACTCTACAATATATGATAATTAGTAGTACAAGTCATTAAAAACTATTGTGCGATAATGCTATGTTCCATTATACAGAGAGTTTCACTCTTGAATCCTTAACAACACAAACATGTTCAAACATTTAATAGTTTTAGACCATCAGGGAGAAAGAAAATCATCATTGCATTTCACATAGAGGCTTTGTTGTTGTTTTTTTATCATGGTTCTCACTGTGCTGTGGTTTTGCTGGTTTCCCAGTTGTTTGGACAAGACTTGCACACTATTTTTTTCCTATTCCCTTTTCATAACTTGTATTTAAGATAAGATAAACTAAGATAATCCTTTATTGATCTCACAACGGAGAAATTCACTTGTTACATTTGGCATTCAGTAAGATCACTCGGGTGTGCAAAATAGACAGGAAATGTGCAGACAGTTAAATAGTAAAAATAGGTATCTTATGTACAATAAGTAAGCAAAGGGGTGGAGTTATAACAATTAGGAAATAAGCATGAATAGAATAAACGTTAGAACAGACTATAAAAAAACTAGAATATCTAGGTGCAAAGTTTCACAGTCCTAGTGCAGGGTGTCAATACGTGACGCTGGTACAGGGAATAAAGTGGCGCTGATATAGAGATTATTGCACGTAGCTTTGCAAAGGGGGGTTATTGCACATGTTACTTTACAGTCTTGTTGTACAGTCTGACAGCAGTGGGGATGAAGGACTTGTGGTAGCGCTCCTTCTTGCACTGGGGATGCCTCAGCCTGCCACTGAAAGAGCTGCTTAGTTCCTCTACAGTCCCGTGTAGTGGGTGGGAGGTGTTGTCCATGATGGAGGTGAGCTTGGCTAATACCCTCCTGTCCCTCACCACCTCCACAGAGTCCAGGGGGCAGCCCAGGACAGAGCTGGCCCTCCTGACCAGCTTGTTCAGTCTGTTCCTGTCCCGCTCTGTGCTGCCCGGGGCCCAGCACACGGCAGTGTAGTGGATAGCAGAGGCTACCACAGAGTCATAAAAAGTCCTGAGCAGAGGCCTGCTCACTCCGAAGGACCTCAGTCTCCTCAGAAGGTGGAGGCAACTTTGGCCCTTCTTGTTTACCAGGTTTCAAGTCCAATTCGATCGGCTCATGTAGCTTCGCACTACAGTATGTCTGGGCAGATTTGGATTTGTTTTCCCCCACGATAGACAACATGCTCAGCTTTCATTATGCAAAACTTAAGGAAATCCAACACATTGTTTCTGAACACTGGCCTAGACACAAGCCATACTCATTTTACATCAAAATCCTCCGCCTGATGTGACAGCCGTGCAGGTCCCTAGCTCCTATTCCGAGGGTCAGCGGCATCACGGCTCCTGCCTTCCCGCAAAACGCTTCATATTTACACTGCTTCTCCAAAGGTCAGGGCTGTATTATTTATCTAGCGTTTGAAGGGGAGGGTTAGCTGTTACCGGAGCTACCTGACATTATTTAGAAGCACAGAGAAATCTTAAGTGCCCACTAGTGCAATTGTTCTGGCCTCGGCGTGATATTCCTCACTCCTTTTATCTCAACTCAAGGGCAAACACACACGTATTTGTTTCTATCCGACATTTTACCCGACAGGGCCGGTGTGGGCGGTTGTTAAATGGTGGATGCACTTTTTTTCCTCTTTGGTATTAGGTTACCGACAATATGCGAGTAGTGTAATCCAGTTTTATTAGGAGGCATGTTTCAGGGGATGAGAGCAGAATGACACTCTGTTTGCTCAGCATGAATCAGGGTCGGAGGCACAAAGGGGGCTCGGATTACACAGAAAACAGGAAAGATAGCGCAGCCTGGCCACTGCTTGTGTACTGAATGGAGGGCACTGTTTTAACTATGCATTGAGCGATTGTTAGCATAGCGTCAGCCTTTTAAAGGCTTTTGTGTGCATTGGGATTTCAAAGTCTTTGCGTTATGGAAGTATTTGGATCATGCCCAATTTTAGCTTCGCTATTTCACACAGTGAAAAAGCAGCAATTTTCTGCCAGTGTTGGTTGTTTTGTGTGCTATATTAAGAGTCGATTCCATGTAAATTCCAGATACATTTCTAAAGGAGAGAAGCAAGTTAATAAATAGAGTAAGGGAAACGATAGATATTTCTTAAAAATGTTATTATGTAAAATGCTACGTGCCCACAACACAACAATGCATTTCAAGTTAATATTAGTTGTGTGCAAGTACTAGAAATGTTGGTCTTCAATCCATCAGAAAACTGTCAGATCTTAAAATTGTGTGATTGAGGATATTGAAGGAATTAGTAACTGGTTACAGACTGACTTTTTAACCTCTTAACCCCCGCCTTAACCTAGGCCATTTTCTCCAGTTCAGCTTTACCCAAATATACAAAACTCATCTAAACGGATACATTTCCTCAAATTGCTTCCACATTTTCATTGCGTTTTTGACACACTTTTTTGTCACTTTTTCATTGCCTTTTTGTCACGTTTTTGTTGCATTTTCACCATCATTTTCGTCTCATTTTTGTCACTATTTTGACGCTATTTCCGAGAAGCTTTTAGATTTGGGTAAAGCCAAACTAGAGAAAATGTGTTTGGTTCAGGTGGGCGAGGTTCTGAGCTTTCAGAAGAAAAAAAAAATCTGGTTAAAACTTATGCGTATGTCTCATTGCACCTTACGGCAACCAGAGTCCAGTTATTGTTGTATTCCTTTTTTAACCACTAGGGGCATGTCCTACAAACCTGAGCTTTCTAATTTCGATATTACAACTGCCCATCTGTTTGTTTCCCTCCGCAGATCCGCTCAGACCACGACAAGAACCGCTCCCTCCGCTACAGCGTGACCGGGCCAGGCGCCGACCAGCCCCCCACCGGCATCTTCATCATTGACCCCATCTCGGGAGAGCTCTCCGTCAACAAGCCCCTGGACCGAGAGCACATCCCCAACTTTCATGTGAGTCCCACGCCACCATCTCCATAAAAAGGCACTCATTACAAGCAATAAAAATGACACATAAATGCGAAGAACTGTAAATTTTCCTTCTACAAGCTGCAAATGATTTTTGCAGAACGGCTCTTAAAAACTCCGGACTATCCGTCTAGGAATTTAAAAGATTTGAAGTGACGCGACATAAAGCGATAACCCTTAGTCCAGTCTCGTTCTGTTTTATACATTACTGCCCTTCAGATTACATTCCAATGTTCTTTAGTACCATGAAATGTATTCACTTGACATTTTATGAGGAAAGGCATTAAATATAGATGGTCCTGATTGGCTTGTGGTTTGAAATGTGTGTGTAGTTGCTAATGTTAGTTTACTTCAGTACAGTTTCAGTCCGATAAGTTGGCCATAAGCTTTGTCCTTATCTTCCAATTCTTTAACAGGTGATCCCTTAGTTTTGTGGGTTTTTAACTCCTTCCATTTGGTTGGTGTCCGATCTTGTTGTTTCTTTGCATTATCTTTGTTTCAGATTATAATCCAAGTAAAAACAAAAGGAACAATTAGCAGTGATAATGAACAGTGTTGTGATGACTACCCACTGTTTTCAATTTCAAAATGCACTCACCAAATAACAGCTGCATTATGTGCACTTGTTTATTCAGATAATCACAGAGGAGCTGACATGTGCTTTTGCAATATGAGAATGACTCAGTGTGGGCCTGAAAATAAGGCTTTCTTATCTAAATAACATTTGCAAAATTACTCCTTGAATCCCTGTTTAAAAATGCCGGCAGTGCCGACTTTGTGACTCGGGTCTGAGTTAGTCTAAACATGTTTTTTTTGTTTTGTTGTTTTGTCTTTCCTCAATCATGAGAACAAGGTGTCCTTCGCAGCAGCAGTACACTTTCTTCATTCCCACCGTCATACGGAGGGTTATCTCTCCGAATGCACAGTTAGAAGGTTGTTCATTAAATGGGCCATACGTTACGTACAAATAGTTTTCAGATATGGAAGGATAAGGCCTGTACAACTCAAGGGGTAGGCCCATTAGTCCAATGTCTCATTATTCTGAAAATGTCCCATTGAGTAGCGGTTGAAAAATAAAATTAGGTTCAGACAAGAATCCATTGACCTTAAAGTTAGGGCCAATGGTTGTATATGGCTCTCTAATCCACAACACAACTGGGTTAGAGATGTCGGACTAATGGCACCTCTGCTCAATGGTAAATTTTCTGAATAATGAGATGTCAGACTAATGGGTTGTCGGACCAATGGCATGGCACCCAACTCTACGGGCGATTCACTGCTTTTGAAAGGTGTTTGTGTTGGCCCTCAGTTGTCCATGAAAGAGTTGGTATCTAGACCATGGGACAAAAGAGAACAGCGTGTATCATAATGTATGCGGACTGTTAGCAACTACTCCACTGTTTTTGTTTTATATAGCCGTTAGCATTTACCATCAAACATGGCAAATTATGAACTATCCAGATGTTTTAAGCTGTTGTCAGCCCATTTACTACATTAGTCGAGGTTAAAGCCGAATTAGAAATTATAAATTCCTAAAGACATTTATAGAATGGCCTCTGAGCTAAATGCTAACTCCTTTTCAGTCAAGTTTCTGCTTTTTTGTGTGGCCGATGTAGGCTAGCTAACGGCATTCCTGTGATTTCTTTGACCTAGACAGCATTGTTTAGAGTTTAGGATGTTTCGTCTGCCGCACACTGCTACAGTAGCTGAAATTTTGTTGAATATGGAATACAGTAAATCCACATGACCGTAATTATTTTGTGTAGGATTAGGCTGAAAAATACCACAGCTTTTTAGTACCACAGTCTCTTCTTCTCAAATATTAACCATTAGCCAAGTCAAATCATCTGTATGTTATTGTTGAGTGTTTGTACCATGCAATTACTGTGTGTCCTCTAACTCAATATCAAGCTATAGGGTCTCTATAATAAAAACACTTCTCTCTCCGCATACTAGGTTGTTCATTAAACATGCCCATTTAGTCGGCTTTATATAATTCGCATTCATAAACAACCTTGCGCGTGTGCCTCATTTGCTTCATCGAGCTTTGTGTCCAACTGTGATAATGTTTTTTCCTCATTATCATTTTTCCCCCTCTCCCTCCGACAGTTGAGAGCTCATGCAGTGGACCTGAACGGCAACCAAGTCGAAAACCCTATCGACATCATAATCAATGTGATCGACATGAACGACAACAGGCCCGAGTTCACTCATCAGATCTGGAATGGCAGCGTTCCAGAGGGGTCCAAGCCAGGTAATGGAGCAGACATCACAGCCAATGAGCAGCCGGTCAGGTGTGGGGGCTGTGGGCTGTGGGGCCGTGGGTACAGCGCATTTCAGAGGTGACTTGTAAAGTGCTCTCAATTGAAGGTGGCATTTTTGGAAAACATGCATTTGGGTTGATCAAATGTCTGGCTATCATGTGTCTGAAATATTACAAGCCTGTCAGTCATTTACTTTTTTTAAATTTTGTTTGCTACATGTAATGAATACATTAAAGGCATACTGCGTAACATTTTGGACCATACTGTTGCCATCGGTACAAAACATGCTCCTAATGACCAGCTCAACAAATAATATACTATTACTGCAGTGGGTAATCAAAGAATGGATTTGGATGAGAACCTAGCCTATAAAAATCTCAAATTCTGCTGACTTTAGTCGACATCTCCATGGAGACGAGCTAGAGACGTACCCACTCCTGTAAAGTTACGTTACAGTCATGCTTAGGAGAGCTGAGCCGCTCACAGCAAAGACACATGTTTGTTTGTACATTTATGAGGGATTTTTCAATGACGAAAATATCTGTCATAAAATAAATGCTTGTATTTCAATTTTATTTACTGGGTAAAATCCTACGCGGTGTGGCTTTAATGTCTCTGAAATTTGTTGATTTTCATTTTTTCCTCTTCCAATTCCTTGCATTGTCACTTTCTACATTTTAAAAGTGACACTATACAGGACTGAAAAACGTTTTTGACGGACAAAATATTGTTTTGCCATATATTATACTTTTTGCCATGATACCAAGTATCGATACTTCATTAAAGTACAATACTTTCAATACTTTAATGAATATGTTTAATGTGCATTATGGAACTTTTCAATGTGGAAAATAATCCTAGACTTTTGTGCGTAATTGACTTTTTTGTGATCCAATGGCTGTATTGTGGTTAGCATGGCACCTTTACTTTCGATCATGGCAGCCTCTACATAGGTTTTCACTGGCAGCAGTGAAAACCTACCAGAAACTCTAAAAGCAATCGATCCTGAAGCCACATGATGAAAAGTAACGGCACCAAGCTAACCGCTCATACAGACGCTGGTTAAGTCAAGAATAGCTGCAATAATGGAATTAGCCCAAGGCTACAATCCGGTGTGGCTTGTTTACATGCATGAGACCCATGTATGTACATTAACATGCACTGTCCCAACCAAATAAACCAATAAATAAATAAATAACAATAATAAAATATATAATTTTTTCACATAAAAAGTTCCATAACTCACCTTTAAGTTAAAATGATTAATTTAAGTTAACAGGATAAACTAATGATAATATTCCTAGTTAATATATTAAGCTGCAATTTTGAGATTTGAAAAATGTGAAATCTTTCCTATCTGCAATAGGCCTTGGTATATGTGCTGCTATGTGTTGCACTAATTTTTTTATTATGCAGTACTTGGTTACATTTGGTTGTGGATACTTTTGGACACATGACTGATTTCTACTTACACATTACTTACTGTAACGTGATATGTATCGGATTGTGATATAAGTGTATCTTCCCAGCCGTAGTCAATAAGATGCATATCATTTATGTATTGACTCAAATGTCACTGGAATGTATCTGAAAATGAAGTGTCATTTACCTAAACATTTCTCAATGGTTGAAGCAATTCTATGACCTTAACAATATCACTAAGTCTATTCAGTGCTAGACACATTTTGTGATAATGAAGTTGAACATACTCCCCACTCTAAAAAACCTCAAATAGTGTCGTACTTCTATAATATACAAGGCTCAATACCAGCAATACGTCCTGAAAACTGAAAAGTCCCCTAATGCGATCCGTTACTGTTTGTGCCGCAGGAACATTTGTAATGACCGTCACATCTGTCGACAAAGACGATCCCAAGACGTTCAACGGCATGCTCCGCTACAAGATCCTGTCCCAAAACCCCGAGAGCCCCAGCTCCAACATGTTCACCATCAACAACAAGACCGGAGGCATCATCACCGTGGCTGCCGGCCTGGATAGAGAGGTGCGTCAGACTGACTTTTAACTATTACCCATAGTTATTTAGTAGGTATAAATGGAGCAGCAGCCAAATTTTGATTGAAGTAATCCTAAAAAACAAGTAAAGAGGCCTTATTTGGAATCATTTTTCAGTTGTGACACACTTTTGTCTAAAACATTACCAAATGACGCTCTGTAGAAAAACTTAAAGTGCTACTATTGTCCGTACCATAGCGTCTATAGATTTAGGTAGATAAGCCATAATCTGCATACAAATAGGACTTTTACTATTACTGCTTCGTATAGGCTTAGTAGATACCATTTTGTTGTGTGAATGGGCTCATAGTACAATAATATAATTCCCTGGAGGCTGCATTTGTAGTTTTGTGCATCCAACCCACGGAGATCTTACCATTTTGTGTTCTTATTAGTTTGTAAATGAACGTCTAAGTGGGCATTTCACAGTTCTTTACTCTTACAAGGCGCATCGTCAAGCAGCTAAAAATTTCCTCTCCCGTGTTCTCTCCAATTCTGCAAAATCTACCCGTGTATTTTACTGGATGGCGCGACTTAGAAGTAAAAATAAATTGTATTAGAAACGACATTAAGCTCGAGCCAGTTGGTGCAATCCTAGCGAGGGCAATTCAGGTTGGTGGCTGCTCAATCACTCCTGCCCCGAGGCTGCCATTTTGTGTCCGCTAGTTGCCACCATGAAAGTAATTTGCCCAGTTCTCATTATCCCGTGACTGGGCCCGCTACCTGAGTGGCTTTTAATGTGAAAAGAGTCATTTGTTCGTGTCCTGATGGCGCAGAGGTGCAACTTTCACATATGCATACAAGCCAAGGGGAATATATAAGATTTGTATAAAAAGCCTCCATTAGTCATCATAATTAAGAAGCCAGGCCAGGTTGGTTTCAGTTCAGACGTTAATATTTATGTATGCTGCATTCCACGGCTTATTAGGGTCACCTGTTAAATCTGGCGCAATGCAAAACCGCATTTTGCTGACAGAAAGCAGCTGATTTACTTTATTTATTTTGGAAGTAGTTGTGATAAATGATATTGTCTGACGCTCATGGGTTTATAATGATGCACACATATTTATAGTGTTACTACAAACCAGGTCATATGCTTTACGGCGTAAGTAAGTTTTGTGTCTGCCTCCCCACAGAAAGTGTCTCAGTACACGCTGATCATCCAGGCCACTGACATGGAGGGTAATCCCATGTACGGTCTATCCAACACGGCCACGGCTGTCATCAAGGTCACAGACATCAATGACAACCCGCCCGAGTTCACCGCCGAGACGGTAAGGAACGCATACAATAATAGGGAATGAGCCAGTTCAGGTCAATAGGAGGTACGGGACCTGTATTTCACCCCAATATACAGTCGGCTGCTCTTGTGTTTATTCACTGGTTCTGCTTGGCCAGCATCTCTGAAGGCATCCCCCATACACAAGCGGCCAGCCGTGCGTAAAGTGCTATACCCCGTTTCCAAATGTTGACATATGCGACACTAGGGCTGTCTGCCCTGCTGAAAGAACCACTTACCGTACGGTGAATCACTGAAATTTGTAATGCCACAGTAGAGCTATCAGGGGAGGACAGGGAGCGAGATGGCCATGACGACATGATAAGTTACCTTGGATCTCTATTTACCCTAGATTGGTCCTGCTGCGCTGCATGGGGCTGGGGATTGCTAGTATTTTGTGCTGTCACGGCAGTATCACTAACAGCTTGCCTGCTCTGTACCATCATGGTTTATTCATGCAGTTCTTCGGCAGCGTGCCTGAAAACCGTGTGAATGTCATCGTGGCCAATCTGACGGTGACTGACAAGGACCAGCCCAACACGCTGGCCTGGAACGCAGTCTACAAAATCACCGGGGGCGACCCCACCGGCAGCTTCTCTGTGCCCACTGATCCAACCACTAACGAGGGCCTGGTAACCGTCGTCAAGGTAAGAGACTCCACCTTTTAATTCCCCCCGGGGTACGCTGAAAAACACATGACATCATGCAAGCCTACATTCAGGACTCTAGCTAAACATATTTTAGATTCATACCATAAATAGCTCATTATAATATTTTTACTTGTAAAACTCAAAATTCCAGTAATGTGTATTTCTCAAATGCATAAACAAACCAGTATCATGAATGTTTCAGCATGGGATTTCAGCTTATTTTGTGCTTTCTCTTGTTTGCAGCCCATTGACTATGAAACCAGTAGAACGTATGTGCTGACAGTTGAGGCCAGAAATGAGGTGCCTCTGGCCAGGGGCATCCACTCTCCTCGGCAGTCCACCGCCACCGTATCCATCCAGGTCATCGACGTCAACGAGAGCCCCTACTTCCAGCCCGACCCCAAGCTCATTAAACTGGAGGAGGGAATGCTGCCCGAGTCCACGCTCACCACCTTCACTGCCCAGGACCCCGATCGCTTCATGCAGCAGAGCATCAGGTAAGATTTACATGTCCGTGAACTGTTAGACATTAGCTCGTGCACCGCATTACAATATAACCACTGCCAGGATCAACAAATAACAACATTTTTTTAATAACAGCCATGTCATCCTCATGAGCCGAGTGGTCCACTAGACTAGAACCAGGTTACTGAAAGTCTTAATGATAGCGTGCCTTTGCAGATCCGATACTGGTTTCAGATGTCGGAGCCGATCTTTGAAAAGATATGTGATCAGGAATCAATTCCAAATCTAAAGAACAATACTGAACCGATACCTGTTTTGGCTCACAGTTCTAAAAAGACACATTTTTTCAACTTATATGTTTGAATATATAGACATGCTCATTCTGAAGCTCTTGACCTGGAGAATTAAAGGAATAGGCCACCAATTTTACATACTGAGATATGTTCTTGCCTTAGCTTAGACGAGTTGATGCATACCTGTCAGGTCTTTACGCGTGCACTCAGTCACGCAAAAAGACCAAAACTGTTGTGTTTGGAGCCATAGAGGAGAGGTCTCTCATTGTCTCCTCCGATGTAAAATCGGTGGTTGCTGAGTTAGTTTTACACTTCTTACGTATTTAAAAATAAGAAAAAATCCGTAGTAGTATGCTAATGCTAACAGCAGTATGCTAATGCTAGCATCAACCGGTCAATAAAGTATTAAAATAATATTGGCCACTGACTAGATCACTTTATGTCATATGACATAAAGAGGACCACTCGCTTTTTCACTCGCAACAAGCCACTTTTAAGGAAGTCTCGTGGTATCGGTCAATACTTAAACCCCACGTATCGGTATCGGGAAGTAACAAAGCTGGATCGATGCATCTCTACTTTGCAGTGTATTATTATTGTTTTTGCTGACTTACATCATTCTGCACAATAAAGAGTGCACGTGAAATAAGCTTGCTTTGTAATTCTGCGGTTTTGTCCTACAAATTAGTCTTACTCAGAACAACAAGTCTGCTCAGTCTCCCCTGTGAGGCTGTTTTCCAAAGTAGGAATAATTATGTAAAATGCATTAAATATTTATCTGTGTAAACAAAACTCTTCCAGGAGCGCAATATGGGCAGAACGACAGAAATCATTGTAACAAGTGCACAGGGTTGTCATTTTTATAGCATTATCTTGTCCGCGCAGGTACTCTAAGCTCGCTGATCCTGCCAACTGGCTGCGCATTGACCCCAACACTGGGCGCATTACAACGGTGGCCGTACTGGACCGCGAGTCTCCTTTTGTGAAGAACAGCTTGTACAACGCGACATTCATGGCATCGGACAATGGTATGTGCCCATTTTAGGGGATTTTTGAAGTCCCCTGAAAGAGTTGACCAGTTTTAAACTCTTTTTTTTTTTTTTTTATCTAGTGCCATTAGGGAAGAGTTGGTGCTTCCTTTTCAAGCATGTCTAATGTAGCTTCTCTCAGAAAGGTCACCACTCAACCTAGCATCACTTTTGAGTACCTTTTCCCGCGCTACCTGCGAAGCCAAGTGCTCAAAGTCTCTTTTTTTTCCCCCCTTCTTTTTAAACACTTCTCGGTAACAAAAAGCCAGCACTCGCACCTTGAAGGTCAAACCTCTAGCAGACACTTAGCTCGTCTTGAACAACTGACCACCTCGGCTTGAAGGTTAATGGAGCAGCGATCTCGCCTTATAACAAGACAACGGATGCACGGATGTATTCACCTTTTCTGTGTGCCGGACTGGATTTGCTTCTGTGCAGGTTTACCCTGTTCCGCGGAGCACAGCTTAGGCCAATAGGCTTAGAAAAAAAAAAACCTGCCCCCAATAAGAGTTTTCTCCACATTAATGGGTCAGGATTGGATGACTAGGTTCTTTGAGCGTGGCTTGAATGGTAAAAAAGCCTCTTAGCTGTGAATACATAGAGGGAGGCTGAGAAGGGGCCACAGTGGGCTCCGTTTTAGTATTCCGTCCGGCGTCCTTGGTCAGGAAGACACTCCTCAGACACTCACACACGCGGCCAAATGCTCTGATATCACTCTTCTGTCTCTTTTCTCGCTGGAGATTAGATTTTCAGATTAGTATGCCGTTTGGATGTGGCTTCTCTCGCTGGAGTAAATAGCATTTTGGCGAAGTCTTAATATCAAGAGTTATGAATGAAACTCAACGAAATACTTAAACTTTTGAATAGTCGGAGAGAGAATTAGGACGCTATTACATTATTGCTAAGCATCATTGGGTAAATGGCTAAAGTTGGTTATCATTTTGATATGAAATAGGAAAAGTGTGGTCAGCTAGTTTTGCAAGCAGCTTCATGTCAGTCATGGAACGGTTCGTACCGGACACCACACAATGCATTACATAGACATGTAGTAGTAGTAGTAGTTTATTTTTCTTCGGTCATTATGAACATTTAGATCTTAGGTCACCTGATTTTCAAATCTTATACATTATACAATAAGAAAAAAAGTTTACATTCAGAATTTAAGTGCTAGATGATGTAGGGTACATGTAGTGTATAATTGTGATTAGGGCTGGGTACTGTTAAATATTACCCGTATGGAGTAGGGGAAAAAAAAGGTTTAGTTACTACTGGCATTGAAAAAATAAAAGTATCGAAAGCAGGTACCAAAAAGAAATATAAAATCTTTATATTCAAGTTTTGATGTTGATGGTCATCAAAATTAAAAAAAAGTGAAACAAAAGTGGAAAAAATGGAGGAAATTGGGGGAAAAACAGGGCAAACTGTTGGGAAAATGTGGGGCAAAAAAATTAATAAACATGGGGAGAAACTTTATAATTAAACATTTTGGGGAAATTGGGGTAAAAATCGGGGGAAAGAGAGATAAGAGAAACTTGGAAAGTGTTTTTTCCGCCTTTTGCAGTTAAGACATTTCTTGGTTGTTTTACCTCAAACAAATGATACAAATGCAATTAAATTAAATGGATAGAAAAGGAATAAATTAACATTATTAATCAGTGTTATGGTTTGATATGACAAATCATTTAGTATAAGTATTGACAAAGGTATCGTTCAGGTATCGAAAACCAAGTATTGCTAAAGTACTGGTATTGAAAAAAATGTAAAGGTACCCAGTCCTAATTGTGATGAGGGCAGGGATCATGTTCAATAGAGTGATGGAGTCTGAATTAGGGCTGGGTGATATGAACCAAAAGTCATATCCCGATATATTTAGGTTGAATAACGATATACGATATATATCCCGATATTTTTTCCACAAAAATGAAATGTTAAGTCAAAGTCACTGCCAAATACGAGTGTTTTCATATTTAATATTGCGATTCAGATTTTAGTTTTTTTTACCCCATTTGCTGTTAATAACTTTATGTTGCATATAACTAAACTAAAGCCTAAACTGAGACAATGAAATATGACTTATGAAAGTATTACTTACTTTTTAGTCCTTAATAATCATGAAATATAATTCAAAATAGTCCACATGCTCATTTACATAATTTACAATAAGCTTATACTGATTTTTTATTTTTTTGCAAATAGTCCAAATAATGTCTTGATATTTGCTCTTGATTTAACTGTGTTGTAGTCAGTGGTTGTGAGATAAGTTATTATCTTTATCCAAAGCATTCCCAAACATAAGCCTCTTAAAATGAGCCACAAACGACTCTTTACTCTTTACAAGCACATGCTCACCTTCATCTTTGTAGAGGGAGGCACAGACGGAGTTGAGGGAGTTTATGATCAGAGCATCAGAGCGGGTATCGGCGAGGAAATGGAGTGATTAGTGTTGCGGCTAACGTAATGCTAACGAGGAAAAGGCAATAGTCCTTCGCGGTGGCAGCATTATAAACGCTGATATTTTCACAGTACATCCACGATCTACTGCAAACCTTAACTAGACTGAGAAGTAAACAAAAGCACATGGTGCAGCGCACGTCGCCACCATATCTCGCCGCTACATTCACTTCACCGTGGCCATCAGCCAAATGGGCCAAAATCGTGTGCCTCCCTACATATAACGTGGTTTTGTTGCTATCTGATTGCTCTGGTTTTTGTTTTACCAACTAAGGGGCTCTCCTCCGCACGCTTCACAGACGTTGTTGCTTTCTCCATGTTTGTTGAAGAGTGTCAGAGTGTCTGAGGAGGGGCGGGGCCGCGGCGCTGGGAGCAGTGCAGAGAGCTCCGCTCAGCAGCTTGCCCTGAAGCAAGTATTACAGCGCAAATTTGGACTATATCGATATATACGATATGGTCTAATTCCATATCTCCTTTTAAAAAATATCGATATATCTTAAATATCGATATCGCCCAGCCCTAGTCTGAATGGATAATGCAGCTTGTCTCTATATGAAAATATCACGTATGGAAATTGTACTTACTGAAAATACAGGCGTGTGCAAGTGCAGCGTCCTCACATTCTCCATTTTGAAAACAACGCCCACACCACCACAGCCCTCCCCCACTTCCTTTGTCTGTCCTGACCGTGTGATGTATATGCTCTGCTCTTCGCAGGCGAGCCCCCGGCCACTGGGACCGGCACTCTGCAGATCTACCTGCTGGATATAAATGACAATGCCCCCAAGGTGTTCCCCCAGGAGGCGGAGATCTGTGAAAAACCCGAGCCCAATGCCGTCAACATCACGGCCGTGGACGGGGACCTCAACCCCAACGCGGGGCCCTTCGCGTTCGAGCTGGCGCACAGGCCGACGGACGTGCGCAGGAACTGGACCATCACTAGGATCAGCGGTAAGCAATAAGGATCGGGTCAATCTCACCACGTGCACGTTTTGGTCAAGCTTTATTTTGGCATCTTTTCTAGAAGCTTCTTGACTGGAGCTTGCAGCCTATAGGCCAGGGTAATGCCTCATTTGAAAGCTAAGACCTACAAAACTGATACAAATGGATCTTTTTCCTTGCGTTGTCACTTTTTCAGTGCTTTTCTGTCACTCTCTTTGTTACGCCTTCGTCAGATTTCTGCTTCATTTTCATCGCTTTTTGTCGCGCTTTTGTTGCGTCTTTGTCACATTTTTGTCAATCTTGCATCGCTTTTGTTGTTACATGTATGTCGCTCTTTTGTTGCTTTTTCTCCGTTTTTTTTTTGTTTTTTTTACTTTTTTTTGTTTCATTTTTTCATTCTCGTTTTTGTCGCCATTTTGACGCTTCTTTTACATTTGGGTCAAACTGGAGAAAATGTGCTCGTTTCAGGCGGGCGTTAAGAGGTTTAAAGCGTTTCAATTTTGCTCAGATGAATCAAAAACTGAAAGCTCAAAATCTCAAGGCCCTAAACTTTTAAAGCAAAACTTGAGCAAAACAACAAACAGTACTGCTCAGGTGCAGCGAAAGCCCTACTTAAAATACGGTTTGATCTTACTTTAATCACATACCTTTTCCGAGATTTCTTTTGCATGGCCCGAATATATTACAGGAATACAAATAAATAAAAATGTTGTTAAGGTATGTTAATTTCCACTACAAAAACTGTTATATAATCCAAATTAAGCTGCTGCAAATTGTTTGTGCTAATTAGCTCATGAAATATTGTTCCTTAACCGAGCGATTGCTTGTTAGCAGTTGGATACTTACTCACACTGATGGAAACATAACTTAATAGGATCATGGCGTTCAGATTATCGCAACCCGGGTATTCCGCCTAAGCAGCATTATCGGAAGGTATTCAGTCGCTTTATAAGCCCTCAATCTAAATCCCGAGCATGTTTTGTGGATTAGATATGCAGATGTGTGTTTTCCCAGGTAGCTGCCTATTTCTCATAACAAGTGCGTAATCTCACTGCGAACAAGGTCTATTTAAACATCCATTCTACTTTTCTGCGTAATCCCTTTCTAAAAGACCGTCTGATGTGTCAATTTCATTTCGAATACACGCATTTCCTTAATCCCCCCCTCCACCTGCTGCTTGTATTGACTTTGCTGCTCGTCGTTCGCAGGTGACTACGCGCAGCTGAGGCTCAAGATCGGCTACCTCGAGAGCGGGATCTACGACCTGCCCATTATAATCACCGACTCGGGCAACCTCCCCATGTCCAACACCTCGTATCTGAGGATTAAAGTGTGCCAGTGCGACCCCCACGGCGACTGCACGGACCAGCAGCACATCATGGCGGCGGGACTGGGCACGGGGGCGATCATCTCTATCCTGCTCTGCATCATCATCCTCCTGAGTAAGTATCTCCATAGCGCGCGCTCTCTGTGTGGGGATTACAAAGACAGTTATCCGCGATGTCCACTAGATTACCGCGGGATTAGAGATGGGAGAAATATGGAGAATATCAGATTGTCGGATTGTATGAAAATATGGTGGGTATTATGATGCCAGTGCGGCAGGGAGGGAGGAAGCAATAATAAAAAAAGTGCATATAAAGAAGAAATGAAGCTTATTCACAAACAACCTGGAAGACCTACCAGCTGCTTTCATTCACCTCATCACCGGCAGCGCTCACCGATCATCCAATCACAGACCCCGCTCAAGCCGCACCTTCACGACAGCCAATCACCGCAGCTTCTCATCCCCGCTCATCACTCAAGCTCCATGGTCAATCACTCAGCCACTTGCCAGCCGTGCTACGACCCTCCTCCACCCCTTTCTCCACCTGGCCTCTGCTCGTCGTCGACTGGCCAACCTAGGATTTCTCCACGACCACCAGGGTCCAGGCTCGGGGGAAGATTCTGGCTATCATTCATCAATGCCGTGCATTTCACATCGTTCGTTCAATCTTCTGCCGGGATCTGAGCCCCAATAATATTCATGTTCATTAATTAAACACCATTCTGTCTGAGTCTTTTCAGGTTGAATCATTTATTTTGTCTAAATTTCAGGGTGAATTTTTTGAAGGTAAAAGGCTTTTCACATTTGATATTGTTTCATTTATTTACATAATCAGTGTAAGATAAGTCTTATGCTCAGTTACTCAGTATTGCTCAGTATTTTGAGTACTTTTTTTTTTTTTAGAGGTCAAACGATTTATTGGCTGGCCGATATATCGGGCCAATATTTGAGGATTTTGCAATATGAGCTATCTTTGCGATTGTTAAATACAAGTTTCACTAACCCTGTTAATATGGAAATGCTGCATGTCATTTTGAAGCACAGAACCTGAGGAATTCGATAACTGAGTTAGTTTTAACCTCCACAATTGTATTTTTGATCGCCACGCAAAATGTGGTGGCTAGCAACATTATGCTAATGCTAACAGCAGCTAATAAGTAGTAAGTGCTGCGACTGAGCACACTGCCACCCTGGGTCAACCTGACCAGCATGTTTTTGGAGGTAGTGGAAACCGTAGCACACGGAGCAAACCTGGCTGGCTGAGTGCTCCTCTGATCCTCTGAAACGGTGCAGCGCCTCCTGGGTTTGTCCCTGTTTCAGAGCGTGGTGTCCTGCACTGGTCAGCTCCACCTGCTGCGCAGCTCCCTCCGCTCAACAACAGTCTTTCACCATCTTCTGGGAAGAGTTTAGCAGTTAATCTGTTTTACTCTCCAATGAACACTAGAAGGCATGTGTGGCTTAGCTGTGAGTCTCGCCCAGATACCTCCTCATTTGTCCCTCTTGTGACGCCTCCACTGTGCTGCAAGTGTGGGGGGCTCTTGGTGCCTCTTCTGTAATCAAAGCTTGGGACAGAAACTATGATTGAATCACCTAAGTAATAAAGGTGATTCATAAGTGGCCAGTGCTGGATTTGCCAAGTATTTATGTTTACAGGATTATAGACCATGCATTTTGAAAAATCGGCCTTTGAAAAACTCATATAGGTCGACCTTTACTTCTTCTACTTCACTGAGCCTGATATTTTACTTCTACTTGAGAAAACATTTTCAAGCAACATCTATCTTGAGTAATTATTTTGGCCAACTCTGATTATGTGTTTATGTACGTTTGTATTTTGCACTGATTTACTAACTCATAAATTTGATCATTTTTAATCGGGCATTTATGTACACTATGAAGGAGCCAGAAAAACGTCTGGGATGTGATGAGGAATGGAAAGTTGTTACAATGTAGTCAATTGTCAGTTTCAAGACGCATAAAGCAAAAAAAAGAAAAAAAGGAAAGTCCTTTTGTTAATCATCTGCTTTTGTCTCGCTGCAGTTCTGGTGCTGATGTTCGTGGTGTGGATGAAGCGGCGGGATAAGGAGCGCCAGGCCAAACAGCTGCTCATCGACCCAGAGGATGACGTCAGAGACAACATCCTCAAGTACGACGAGGAGGGTGGCGGAGAGGAGGATCAGGTAAGACAAAATGAACGATATGAAAACGTCTTTGTCTCTCTTGGAAACTTTCATTATGAAAAACTTGCTCTTTATTTCCACTGACCTTAAAGTGCACTATGATTACAATATTCATAGTGTTGCCATATATTTACACTTTTTTTTTTCTTGGATACTACTACATACCTACAACCTTAAGCAATCAAGTATGAATATTTTGTAGTCTGTCTTTTTAATGTTTTTTGGACTTTTTGAGTAGCTCGATTCCAAGAAGATTGTGCTGTGTTTTTTCCCTCTTGATTTAATTTTGAGCAGGTGTTCATCAGATTTTGTTATTGACAGATGGGAGAAGGTGTTAAGCTGTAAAACCAAAACGAAACACTGAATAAAATGTATCCAAATTCCGGCATTCACTTGTTGGGAAGATTGCTTGCTTTGTTTGTGTTTGCTGTAGACATCAAAACACCGCCGTGCTTGCTTCTTTTCCATTGTGCTTTTTTTTTTTTAAGCTGAAAATGAAAAATCTAAATCGAAGTACCTTGCTTACAAAACCTAGAATCGATGCCGCAAACATGTTTGGATCCAATTGGCCATAGAGGCAGTGATCCTCTCACAAAGCCGGCCAGCAGACAATAGAGCTTCAGGCGCCATTTCCTATCTCAACCCCCACTGCTGATCAGGCTACAGGCACAAATTCAATTGTCCCGATGACCTCTTGTTAGCGGAATGGAATCATTTCATAAAAAAGGCGGTAATGTCGCAAATGGAGCTATTCCCCGCTGCCGGTCTGACGTGCTTGTACCGGCGGCGCCCCTTATAGAGTGGGCAGAATGAGCCGCGGACCCCGGGCTGACCCTGCCCGGTGCCAAATTAGCCCTGGAGACTTGTAATTGGTGAGCTGATGTCATTTAGACACAGACATCTGCTGTGCGGCTATAATGGAGGTCTGTCTAAGGTAACAATAAAGAGTAGGGAAGCCATTACACATCTGCCAGCGATTAGGAGGAAGGGGCTGCATTTACTCGCGCTGACCACTCTCATATGGAACGCAGCAGTCGGTCAATGTAAAATACAAGAGCAAACTGGCTGGACCTCGACCAAGGCATTGCAGTGTGGTTCTGCAATGTCGCTCCAAGTACAAAACTTCAAATGTCTATTCATTTGTCACTGAACTTGATGGGCTGACTAGTGAGGCGTGATTGGTCTTCTCTTGTAATTCTATAATGTACTGTTCTTTATTGTGACTTTGCTAGTGGAAATGGACTCCTAATGAAAGCTAATGCTAACTTCCTAGGGTAACGACTGTTTCCTGTCTGTGTTTTATTTCCATGAAGAGTTGGCCATGTCTTGTTGAAAAGAGGGCTGGGCAAAAAATCGATTTGAATTAAAAAATCGGTTAGTCAAATCGATTCATATTTTCAGAAAATCTAATTAAAGCAGTACTAAGTAACTTGTATACATGAATAAATCCTTTCCATAGTCCCTGTGGGGGTGATACAAGTGTTAATGGAATGATTGGGGAGGGTCTTTCATCTCCCCCGGTGTCTCTGGCCAGAAAACCACAATTGCAACTTGCCTGCCTCCAGACCGGAGCAACCAATACACACTAATAGAATCACGAAGGCGCTAACAGGCTAACGGGCAAAGCTAACTGCAGGCTAGCGCCACTTTAAACAGTATTTACAGCCAAGTTTGAATGAAAGAAATTATGTCCATTGTCTAATTGGATGTACAATATCCCTGTCTCCCTTCGCCTTTTCTGTCACCGTAGTATTTACTCTCACGGACAATTAATAAGTAAAATAACGCAACTTGCTACGACACCTGCAGTTGCGCTTATGGCCTCTAGGGGCAAGAGTTACTTGGTACTGCTTTAATAAACATGTGTATTGATAATTTCAAATAATTTATTTTATTTCATTTTTTGAAGATTTTTTTTTTTTTTTTGGGAGCAAAAATCAGCCAGCTCTAGTTGAAATCAATATATTTAAACAACAAAAAACATGCAGCTGTTGGATAGTCACGTCTAACATATTAAAAACTTTCTGCATGACACTTAAGTATTTTAGCCTTGAAGCTAAAGGCTAACGTTAAGTTGATGCTAACAAAAGGTAAAATAGCAACACAATCTGAAAATGGTTTTATGCAACCCACTCGGCTAAATGTTAATATAAGATTTCTTCTGTTTTTTTATTCTTATTATATTTTTAATTTCATTTAAATGTTGACAGGAAGTAGTCTTTACCCTACACTGGCCAACAGGAAGTTAGCCAGAAGAGCCTATTGCAGTAGTAGAAAGTAACGAGTAGCACATACGTTGTTGTTAGAGCAGCAGTGCAGAAGTAGTCATAGGAATTATATTTCAAGTACCCACTAAACTTATAATTTGTTCCTTGACCCATTCCTGACCTTTGCTGAACATTTCATCGTTCCCATACATTTTTAGGATACCTCGCAGACAAACGAGTTCTGAAAACATAACCTTTCTTGGCAGCAATGTAGGGGGATACAGTCGGGAAACAAAACAAGCTTTCATTTCAAGTGGCGTGGAGGAGGGCCAAAATATAGCAAATAGCGTAGATTTGTTGAACGTGTTGGCGCTATGTGGGGGGAAAAATGGACCCGAGTTCACGTTAGTCGTTGTAATAGGCACCTCTGTTCTCCATGTCTCCCGCTGCGGAGGAAATTGAAGTGTCAGGCTGTTGGATCCTCTGTGCTCTTTTTTTTATTTTTTTTTAGCGCTGGTTGTATTGGTTTTGCAAAGAACGTCTTCCATCAAGAACACACACAAAAACATTGTTGACGCAAATGTGGAACTGTGCTATTTTGCATGTGAAAAGGACATCAAAATGTAAAACAAAAGAGAGGTGTCGGTCTTTGCAAATTACCTGTTTGGTGGCGAGGGATACTTTTGATTTTCTTTGGTTGCATTCAGATGTGATAAATGTTGCTTATATTTCAATAACAAAACAAAAAAGTGTGTGAAGGATGAAAATTCAATCTCAAAGGCAGCTTTTCAACAAAGGCTACAATCTGTCACATAGTGGGGGGGGGGGGGGAGATGCAGGATCAGAGTCAGACAAGTTTGGGAAGAAGTTGTGAAAGAAGTTTCTTTCACTTTTTGTCAAAGCCTTACATGATTACGAATGAGAATGTATTGCACAATCTGACATGACACTAAATGACATAACCACTTTTAATTGTTTGACTTATTATTATTGCACACTTTTAGGTCCCAGGCTGCTAGTTGAGAAATTAAGTGATTTGGAGTGTAAATCTATGGCAACTTTTTACAAACCATAGGATTTTTCTACATTCGGTGGAACTTGCTGCAAAGTGAAAGCATCCAAGACCTAATCCTCTTTTCACGATAAACGGGTCTGACGAGGGTACATTCTACCCTCCGCTCCGCTTGGTTTTGCTGAGCTCAGAGCGGCCAGCGTCCATGTATTCAAATGTGGGTCACGGTGCCAGGGGCGACCACTGCGCTGCGTGTGGTGTTGAAGAGGCAATCCCCTCAAGGCAACGCCGGCGCACTCCCGTATCATTAGTGCTTCCTGGTTACTTCAGCGCTCCAGCCCTGCGCTACAACACTCTGCCCCTGCAGTACCTGACCCCCGCCAAGGTCAAATCTAAGTCGGACACCGACAGACCCGGGAAGATGGATGGCTATTCTGAGCGACACAAGATGACCACTCTCTCTAGCATCGCACGCAATGCCCTTGAGTGTAGACGTCTCATTCATCTCAAGTGAGGTGTTTGTTTTAGATCAGGGGGTGGAAAGATTATTTGTTTTTGTTTCAATTTGTCCACAGTATTTGTAAATCTTATAAAATGTAATCCTGAAAACGTTTTAAGTTAATATCCATCCATCCATTTTCATCCACTTGTCTGTTGCCGGGTCGTGGGGGCAGCTGTTGGAGCTGCTCAAATCACATTGCACCAGCCCCTATGGCTCCTCCTGCAGGTGATGGGTCCACAGAAGGGCGGCCTAAGGGTTCTAACCGGGCCTGTTGGTCTCTCTTAAGTTAATATCTGGTTTACATTTTTTGTTTTTTTGTTTTTTTACTTTAACCAGTTCCTCTGAGATTAAGAAACAGTTTTTAGTAGGGCGGCAACCATCGACCATTGATTATTTTGGTAATCGAATAAACTACAGATTATTTTTTACGGTTAATCCCTTAATGGCTTGAACATTTTATTTTTCCAAACTTTTTACCACTAAAAGCAAAAGTAACACCTCTTGAGCTTTTTTTGATGGAGTCAACTTAAAGTGAATGTCTGTATTTTCATGTCATATTTTGGTCTATTTGAGTCCGTGTTTACCAGAAACGATTATTCGATTCCTAAAATAGTTGTCAACTATTTCAATAATCAATTGTCGATTAATCGATTAGTTGTTTCAGCCTTAGGGATTACTGACATGTTTTAGTGGTAGGGAGAAGCATATGTTTCATCAAATATTATAATAGTATATATTTTCTTTCTTCATATAGCATTTAGTCGTCACTCCAAAAAAAGTACAACCCAATGAGATAATCTATATAAAACAACTAAAATAACTTTATTTCATCGAACAGTTGTTATTACAATAATCATAAACAAATAGTTCTGACACTTGGATATCCCTAGTTGATTACGCTTTTTTATGTTTTACAAGGACTGGAGTCTCAAGAGCCCCACTACACATGCAACTGAGCATAGACCATTTTTCTAACAGAGATGGATGGATTAGCGAAAATCTTTTAAAAGAGGGACAATCCATCATGCACGCTTATTAGGCACACAGCCCGCTTTTCAAATGGCATTTTCTTATCATATCTCGCTGTCACCACTTTCTCCACCAACCACCCACCCACCCCTCCCTCCCGCTCCCACCCGAGCACATGACTTTGCACAAAACTGCCATCCACTCAGGTTGTCTCTGTAATGTTAATAGGATTAGGAATGGGCTTATGCATACCCGCCGTCCCGTGTCTGGGCATTGATGAGAGGCAAACGGCAGGCGGAGTGCCACCCGAGTAACAGGCCCTCGACGCGGCGTGTGATGTGGTCGGCGCGGGCCCGGCCCCCCTCAGCGATTGCCGCCTTTAATGTGTCAAATTGTCCCCGGGCGGCTGCTTCACAGACGCGAAGATTAAAGTTTGTCTCGTGTTTCCTTCAACTGTCCTCGCCCGCATTCTTCCGAGCCGCCGCTTTTGGAGATGTTCCCCCACTCGTACTGAGATGAACTTGCTTTACAGCGGACGAAAGTGGCCTATTTACAATCGCTGAGCGATGGTGGTGGCTTATAATACTCGTGTTGTCGGGCAAATACTAACTTCTGTATGCTAATGCTGTTACTATTTCAATCTCTTCATGCCCCTGAATATTAATTTTGAAAAAAGCAATGTGAACTGAATCTTGAATTTGAAGTATTGATTGCAAATCTAATCGTAATACTTGTCAGAAGATGTTGTATTTTTCCCAACTGTTGCAGCCATTTTATAACTGGAATGTTACAAAATGAGATTATTTCTTACAAAGAAGAATTGTTAATTTTGTAGGTTATCCCATCCATGATGAACCCAAACATCCCAAATGAAGGGACAATAGCATGTAATAAACTGTCCAAATAGAAGCCTATTTCTTTATTGAACAAATCCCACACTTTTGGAGCTTTAAAAGTACAAGGAATTAAAAGTGGGCATAACTTGTATATAGCACCTTTCTACCTGCTTTAGGCACTCAAAGCGCTTTACATCAAGGAACCACTCACCCATTCACACCATCATTCATACATCAATGTACGCAGACACTGGAGGCAATCAGGGTGACGTGTCTTGCCCCAAGGACACGACGACAGCGTGCACCTGCGGGAGTCAAACCGGCGACCCTCTGGTCACAAGACGACCCGCTCTACTAAACTGTCGCTCCCAAACGTGACGTAGCGCTAAGTCTTACAAATATGTTATAAAAGTCTTACATCTGACTTCAGGATTTCTTCACATACCCTGTGTTATGATTTCATTCAATGCAACAAGACAACAGACATCTACTCATTATAAAAACATCAAGGGGCAGAGCTGACGGCTACCATTTTGATTTGGAAACGTAGACGGGAGCCGCGTCACAGATGCAAAGTCAAGAGAGGCTGCCGAGTGTTTCAATCAACATCCCGTATTAGCATCAACGAGCAGGATTGAAGTCATGTTTCTTTTTTTTTTTTTTTTTTTTTTTTTCTCTGCTCCAAACTCGGGCTCTGCAAGCAAACTCTGGAGAGCATCTTTTAGACCTCCTTGATATGATACGGGACTCTGTCTTTAATGGCGAGCGGAGAGAACCCAGAGGTGTGCGGTGTGAAGCACTTAACCACTTAAATGCATAAAGATTGCCGTTTGGATCAATAGTAAAAAGGTCATGTGGTCTGGTCAGGTTAGGATTTAAGTGATTGCCCTTCACGCCTCGTAACCACTTACTCGTATGGCATCAAAACAAGATCTCGGAAGAAAATGTGTGCACAGCATGCAAAAAAAGAAAGTAAAACGGCCTTCAGTATGAAGCACTAAGGGCTATGAAAATCCTACAAGCACGCCAAGTTGAACGTCGGCACTGCTGCTGTCGTTTCCTTTGGCAAGACACGTTGTCAACCTTGAATCTGTGACATGTGACCGTTATTTATTATTCTAACCTTAACCAAATCCCTTCTCGTAACCTTAACCATAATCCTGTACCTAACCCGTAATCCTAAACATTTTAAAACTAATATTAATAAAGCCAATTGGAAAAAGTTCCATTTGTCCATCCTTTGTTGGAAATCGAATTGATGTCATAATTTCAGATGAGAGGCAGGAGCCAATACAACTCTATGGGAAAGACGCTGTTTGAGAAATCTCTTCTTATTGTTTGATCGTTTTAACTAATCAATATTACGCCAATGTTTTAGGCATAATATTGCCAATATAGGCCAATATTGTCAGGTGTGGGGGGCTCTTGGTTCATCTTCAGTGTTTCAGAAGAAGAAATGTGTATGTCTCAAATGTCTTTAGCTCATACGCTAGCTAGCTGTTTGTTTACTCTTAACAAGCTGCTTTCTTGAGGACCATTATGGACTCTTTGCAGTAAAAAAAAAAAAACACAAAAACATGGCAGACGTACAAAAGCATTCAGTAAAACAATTTGGAGCACAGAAACCACAAATGCAGTTCGCAGAAAAAGGCAAAAAAAAGCAGCTGTACCAAGAGAGAGGGGAGGTTGCCACTTGTTTACGCGTCGCCATGACATACCCTTGTCACTTGAATGCTACATATATTGCTTTAAGCATACTGTTACTGCTTCCCTTCATTATACAGCTTTGTTTTTATTATGCCAGCTCAGAAACTGTGGTAAATTACTTTTTATTGTATTTTGTTACAACATGAATTACGCGTATGTTTCCAAACGCACTTCAGCAGCTCTGAATAAAGCATAACGTAGCGTAATGGGGCTCATAAAATCGCTAATTTGTGTGAATTTGTCTCTTTTTAGGATTACGACTTGAGCCAGTTGCAACAGCCCGACACGCTAGAGCACGACACCATCAAACCAGTGGGGATCCGGCGTATGGATGAGCGGCCCCTGCACCCAGAGCCCCAGTACCCCATGAGGTCGGCAGCGCCCCATCCCGGAGACATCGGAGACTTCATCAACGAGGTAAAAAAAAAAAAAAAAAAGCTGCTCATTCTGCTGTAAGATGAAACCAAATCCCAGGAAAACATGGCAATATGAGAGGGAAGGCTGCCGTCACGAAAGCTTGGGTTTCATTTTCGAGTTGGATGGCTTTCTTATAATAAACCAAATAAACAATTTAGCTCGTATGACCGTGTGTGTGTGTGAGCGGGGCGGGATTGCAAATCGGATCAAATTAATTATTGGTAGAATGGCTTTCATCTTCCTCTGGGAAAGGCTTGCATATGCTACAGAGGGATAAAATGACTGGAGATTTTGCCAATCTTTCTGCTAGCTTGGCCGTTTTCTGCGATGTTAGCCTTTTGCATTTGGGGAGAGAATAGGAAACTGATACATATACAGAGAATTGAAATGGCATTATGCGCAAATCCCGGTTTGGTCGAAACTTTCCTTTCGACGAAACAACTCCTTAACTTTTTTTTTTTTTTTTTTTTTACCCCTCCTGCCCACCCTCCTCCCAAAGCTAGACCTCTCGGCGTGTCATTGCCCAAATTGGAGATGAGAGCGGCGTTGCATTGGCTTTCTATGGCTGTGCCCAGCTTTTGCCTAGGGCCATCATTGACTCCGGCATGAAGGCAGAATGTAAAATGAAAAGAGCAGTCATGTATTTTTCACAAGCTCCAACAGACAAGAGTTTCAGCCGCATTACAAATGGACTTCTCTGCCAGTTTTTTTGGAAGGCGCCCATGTTTTTAGATGAGACACGTACTTTTTTTTTTTTTTTTTTTTCTCTCCCTTGCACTTCTTTCAAAATCATCTATCTGCGAGATGCCTATTCGGAGCTCTCCCGGGCTCAATACACATGTTAGGAGCGGCCGATATATTACTTTCGAACCAGACCCCCGTCTCTCCATTTAACATGCTGTATTAATATTCCCTGAGATGTTCTTTTTTTTTTTTAAGTGTCGTGACCGGGAAAAGCAGACCGGGTCTGCTGCTGTCCCCTCTATTAAACTCTGTACCTTTTGATAACATTTGTGATGACATTGGCAACTTTATTAGTCACTGGAAACTTTCTGCCCCCAAGACTAGCGTTTATTAAATTAATACCTGGGTGATGATACCTACCTGAACAATATTTTTCATATTTTCTACTGAATCAATCAGCGACTAAATCCTTAAAACAGATTACATTTGGTCAGAAAGTTTTTAAAGGAGCTGTTACTGTTGCTACTTTTTGTTTTCGCGATACCATTCAGAAGGATAAAAACTAGGGCTGTCAATTGATAAAAAAATGTCAATCGCGATTAATCACACTTGTGAAATTCGATTAATCTCGGTTAATTTTTCTCTAATAATGATATTAATTTTTAATACTTGTCCAACATTAAACACTTACATTTAAAGCATTTGATTACTGATTGCACATTTAATTAACCACATTTTCAGTTTCATAAGTATGGAAAAAACCCAACAGCTTATAACCGGGATCTCTTCAGCCCTTTCTTGGCCGCTCGCCCTAGGCTTGATAAGTCACGTTTTCAATACATTTTCTATGGTGCTCAACATTTTGGACAGAAGCTGCCAACTTTTAGGTTCATAAAGTAGAGTAATAAGGAGAACATTTAAATCATTTTAGTTGAAATAGGATAATGAGACGAGCCTTTTTGATACATAAGTAGCTCTTTGTCGCTTTTGTTTCATAAAAGTATCTCATCAACCCCTGGCTTACAATATGTAGTTAATACAAGTGCTTTGTCTTTCAGGTCATGTGTGTGCTCAGATACAGAAGTGTGTTTGGTTAAAACATATGATGCCAATTTATCGCGATTAATTATGTTTTTGATTAATGCGATTAATTGCGATTAATTTTGACAGTCCTAATAAAAACATTCCTCCTGGCTAATAAGCTCATCCAGTTCAGCGACAACTCTTTTATCATTACCAATGTGCATGGAGGGCATTGTAGATTTTTGTGGATGTAGCTAAAGCGCAGTCACTTCTACGGTTCTCCCCGAGAATCTGACCTCACAGATAAGGGCGAGTTGCCAGAGGAGAGTGGGGCAGAGATAGGCGGGGGGACAGAGGGGGTCTCATTTACATACAGAAATGGTGCAAAAACCCCTGGAGCAAGCGACTGTTAATTAAATTACAGGGGGAAAAAACACACACACTTCAGTAGAAGAGAGTTTAACCTCGCTATCAGACAAACAAGGGGTTCCGGGTCGAGTGTTAGCCTCGTTCCCAGAGAGAATGGGCGGACAGAGGGGCATTAGCAAAACGCTGGCATGACCTGGTGGCCAGAGGTGCACACAGGGGAACAGACAAAGCCAATTTGATTGCACGCTTTGTTGTGACTTGGTTCATTTGAATGCAAATGCCAATGATTTCCGTTGTCATGGATGAGTGGTAAACAGTTACAGCCCATTTCCTTGAGCAACAAGAGGGAAAGGCGAAAGACGAAACTGAAATGAAATTACTCGATTTTATTACAACAAAAGACACCAAGGAACGTTGCAATACTTTCAGCAAATTATTAGGTTGATTTTGTTCAATGTTTTGTGAAGTGCATGGTTATAATCTTGCCAAAATGTAGGGTGGTATGGGTAGGATGAATTTACTATCCCAACAAATTCATAAAATAAGTTAGATGTTACTTTGGATTAATCAAATCAAATCAAACTTTATTTATAAAGCGCTTTTCATACAAAGTGTAACACAAAGTGCTTTACAGGGCTTAAAAATCATTCAAATCGTCCCCACCAGCAAATATATGTAAATAACAACAAGCCCCACCTCCCCCCACCCCACCCACACACAGACACACAAACACATATACATACAGACAGCCCAGCAGTTAAAAGTCTTAAATAAAAATGGACATAAAGTTGGGTACACACCATCCAAGGAGCCGTCTCCACCAGGAGAAGCCCATCGGCCACAGCCACAGAGCGCCAACACAGGGCGCCCGGAGGAGGTGTAGGAGAGACGTCCAACCTCCATCCAAGCACCCACAGGAGAGCGCCCGCACGGCCACAGCCAACCAGCACTCCCGGGACAGAGGGCTCCTCAGAGGAACCACTGGGGAACATAAAAATAAAAGATAAATTAAAAACAGCTAAAACTCGGCTAAAAATGTGAAATGGCACAAGATAAAAGAGTGAAACTAAAGAAATAATTGTATAGAACTAAAATGGATAAATAAAGTTAATATAAATAAATATTAGTTAAAATCTAAACTAAAAAGGTGGGTCTTGAGCCTACTTTTAAAAACATGAACGTTTTCTGCGGTCCTGAGCCTCGCCGTGAGTCTTTCTGTTGACTTTCGGAATATCTAAGAGGAGCGCAGGGACCACGAAAGCTAATATGGTAAAAGCAATTCTGATCTTCGGATTAAATGAATTTAAGTTTTCAAGTAAGGGGGCTATAATTTGGGTTGGAAAGCTTTTAGCAAAACACTGTGCCACATTGCCAGTTCTGTATTAACTAACTTAGAATAGTAAAAATGGCTAACATGTAAAATGTGTATGGAATCAAAGAAACTTACTGGTATTCGTCTGAATCTACGCGTTTGTAAAAAGCCTCACGATTGGGGCTGGAACTCTATTTGCAAAAATGCAGTTCCCATTTGGTAATAGATGCTAATTTGTAAAATGTGTAAAAAGAAAAAAGCACAAAATGTCGATTTGAAACTTCCGGGTTTCAGTGGAGGGTGAAACTGTTTCCTGTCTGTGTTTTATTCCTGTGGCGAGTTAGCAGTGTCCCACTAAAATAGATAAATATTTAAACAGTACATGGCAGAAAACAAGCAGCTGTTGGATAATCACTTCCATCATGTTAAAAACTTTACTCTGGATGTAACTACTTCACTGGAGGAGTCTTCTGTGTTTATAACTATAAGTGTGTTAGCCTTGAAGCTAAAGGCCAACATTAATTTAACGCTAACACATCCGAACACATTTTTATGAAACCCATGCGGCGTGACATTCATTTAAATTTTCTTTAAGTTCAAATGTAAACAGGAAGTGGTCGTTCCTCTACACTGGTCAACAGGAAGTTAGCCAAAAACACATCGTGAACAGACGCTGTTGAATGCAGCTAATCGATATAACAAGGGCACTTTCTTCTTCAGCACTTTGGATAAAGTCTCGGCATCTATATTTAACTCGCCTCATGAGAGCTTCGACTGTAAAAACAAACAAAAGGGAGGCGCTATAACCTACACGGCAGATTATTGCCCTAACTGTAATAAACGATCCATCTGTCATATTTCCGATGAAAGCAATCAGCCCAGAGCCATCTCTAAACGAAAGCTAACAACTGGAAAATAATCGCTAAGTGGCGCAGCATTTTTTAATTCAATCCATTATTTTATTTGTGCGCGTTTCAGCGGCGCGGGGGAAGCGATAAATCTTTGACAACGTTCCCGGCGAGCAGAGGTCTAGTCAACACTGTTCTGCTCTTTTTAAGCCCATCTATTATTTGTGAGGTGTCTTCAGTTGTCGAAAAAACAAAAAGTCCAGGCTGGGTTCCAAAGTGGTTCCTTGGCCAAAACACATCTCAACTCCTAGATTAGCAATCCATCATCTCTCCAGAGTCTAGTTATGGAATGAGGCTGGGAATCGATGGCAATCCATAAGGAGCAACTTATCGACGTGCCGAGGCTTTCTGGGAATGTCGAGGCTGATTGTGAGGGTAGGGGTAGCGACCAGGAGCTGAAGATGCGTGTTCTCTTTTAGAAAGATGACCCAAGTGTTAAATTCACGGTACAATTATATTTGTAATAATAAAGTCATGCACTGTGCCAACTCCGCTTCACGGCTCTCAAAGTTCCTTTCACGATGGCGCATAATCATCTTTATTCAAACAGACGTTTTCATCATAGCTCGGTCTGTCCCAATTATTTTCCCGTTTGGAAATTGTTTTATGGTATTACCTTAACCGTGTGCATTCTTATCGCTGAGCTATCATTATGCCAAAGAATCACCTTAAGTTTAGCTAAAGGCATTATGAAGCACTCATGAGCGT
Organism: Neogobius melanostomus; assembly: GCA_007210695.1. Classification (NCBI taxonomy): domain Eukaryota; kingdom Metazoa; phylum Chordata; class Actinopteri; order Gobiiformes; family Gobiidae; genus Neogobius; species Neogobius melanostomus. Next base: position 15,384,917 of record VHKM01000009.1, on the reverse strand, counting down.
GAATAATGACTTGACCGAAGGTTTATAGAACACTTCAGCAATTGTTTTTGGCATTTAGAGAGGATGGACAAGAGATGAGACTGATGATTCACTGTGTGGCAATACTAAATGGGCACAAAAATGAGTCAAGATGTTCCAGTCTGACTTGCTAAACAAATGACAATCTTCCATTTAAAGTGACAGTCTGTAAGATTGCACAATGAGGAGAGAAAAGAGAAGCGGAATTTTAAAAAGTCAACACTTAAGTTTTACCCCTTCATTTCCTCCTGGACGTGAAGGCCAAATCTAATTTGCAAAATGAGGTGAAGTAAAAACAAAATTAAAAATTAAAAAAAGAAGTGAATGCGCTAGCTCCATCTCCTTCCCGATTGGACCTGACTGGTCTGTCCACCGGAAAAGCTCGTCTCATTGGTCAAAGTTATAGCACCAGGGATTCTGATTAGTTGCTGGGATCAGCAAATGGAGAGAATATAGTTAATATTTCTTGCGTTAAATCAATTTGCAGGCCCATGCGTTCAATTATACACAAATCTATTAAAGATGTGTATATATATTTAAACTTACAGACAATCACTTTAAAGGAGATGTTTAAAAATGGAAGCCAGCAAAGCGTTTTTCAAGATTCTGCAAACTGAATTACAAAATTAACCTCAAATATCTAACTCAAACCCATTCACACACACGTTAACATTAAACTAATATTGGGAATAACAATCAATCAATGCTTTACAAATAAGCCTGTCCGTTCAGATTCAGACATGACATACAATTTTAAATACCATGAAGTTTTTGTATACAAAGATTTATTCATGAATAGTTCATTGTTAGTCCATTAATACTTTATGATTAACTGCTGCTTTACGTAGTGTTGCAGAAAGGTCTACAAAGGTGATTGGCTGCTGCTTCATCTAAGTTTATCTCCGTAAAGACAGCACATTTCTCTCCAGGAATGAGTAGTGGACGTTCGGAGGGGTCATCGGGGAGGAGGGGCGGGGGAGTTTGAAGGATTTCTGTTGCGCGACTTCCCCGCCGACCGACGCTCAATCTCTGCTTTTAATCAAGGAGCGGATAATCCCACGTCCCAGAAATATCGGGAGCAATCTCGGGGACAAATTGACGTAAACACTCCATCCAGCTTAATCCAGGGGCGAGAAGCTGGAGATTAGCCCCCAGTGTTTTTTTTTCTTTCTTTTAGCCCCATTCATCACTGGACATTTGTAATCCCATATGTAACCGCGTTCTTCTCTTTCTCTTTCTGCTCCCCAGGGTCTCAAAGCGGCCGACAACGACCCGACGGCGCCCCCTTACGACTCGCTGCTCGTTTTCGACTACGAGGGCAGCGGCTCGACGGCCGGCTCGCTAAGCTCGCTCAACTCTTCGAGCAGCGGGGGAGACCAGGATTACGATTACCTCAACGACTGGGGGCCGCGATTCCGGAAACTGGCGGACATGTACGGAGGAAGTGACGACTAGACGGACACCTTTTTTTTTTTTTTTGAACGCGGGAAAACAAAAAGACGGAAGAATTTCAACAACAACAACAACAACCACAACAACGGTGGATTGATTTTTTTTGTTTTGTTTTTGTTCGTTCGTTTGTGAATGGACAGCTTCTGGTGAAAGCGAGTAATGGGAACTTTGGTAGGAAAAAAAAAAAAAAAAGAGAAAATTCTGAACTTTTTCGAAAACTAGGCTTATTGTTGTAGTCTGCGCATACATATGCTTGTCGAAAGCTTAGGCAAATAGATCAAGCCCCTTCGCTCCGGTCTCTAGGAGTTCTATTCTTTTTTTTTTTTTTTCCTTTTCCCGGGGGTTAACGAGAACGATGGTGGACTGTCGCCGTGACGATTGTTGAATGAATGGTACTGAATGCGCTCAGTTACACTTGAATTTCACAGTACAGAAGCACTGGGATATAATGTGCCTTTTTGTACATTTTTTTGGATCGAAAAATGGTTAGTTTTATGTTCAAGGCTTTAACGGTACTGACTTTTTTTTTTTTTTTGGAGTGATTTCGACTGTATGTTACACTTTACTGCTTAGAACTGCTTTGTTTTTTTGTTTTTTAATTTTTTCTAATTTCGGTGACACGATGCTCCGGTTTGGTGAGGATTATTTAAACCACATGAAGGATCTTTTAGCTCTGAAGGAATAAACAGCACTGTACAGTACGCTAGACTTGTAGGTTTTTTTTTGTTTTGTTTAGTTTTTTCACTAAAAAGATTCGAAATTATGCAGCTGGTTGCAAATAAAGGGAGTTTTGATTATACTTTTGTAGCATTTCTTTTTGAGGTGAAAATGTAGTATTTTACAAAATCTACAACAAAAAAATACAATTTCGGTCGACTGTACGTACACTTCATTTGCCTTAGTCATCCTCTGATACTTTTAATTCACTGTAAAAGTTGTGTGTACATAATGTTTTTTTTTTTTTTTTCTCTCTCTCTTTTTGATGTAGTATATGAAGAAGTGCGAAAAGTTCCAAAACTTGTACATGTCAAATTTGGACTGAAAAGACTTCAAAGTTTTTTGCATGTTTTTATCTTTTCATGACAACGAGTACGAACTGTTGTTTCCTGAAATTTATTTACTAAGCGGAAGAAGGAAAAAAAAGAAGAAAAAAAAAAATCTGGGTGACATTCATGTGTAGAAGTTAAAGAGTCTTTTGTATAAAACTATGAAAAAAAAGTACGAGTATAAAAAGTGAAAGTAGTGATCTTGTCAGCACAATTGTTGAGTTTGTACCAAAAAAGGTGAAGGACGTCAGCTTTAAGACTGGATTCAAGCCTTGTGGATGTGTACTGAAAAACTAATGCTACATCTCTGACCCAACCACCCCAATAAATGCTAATTTTGGAGCTAAAAAAAAATTCTGTCTGGGTTATTAATTTCTCTTACAAGTTGGTGTTGTTGCGTGGGCTTAATTTAATTACCTTCTCCGCCATCTATCTCCAAGAACAATAGTTGTAACAAAGAAAACGCTTTTACCGCGGGGGGGAAATAAATCATCAGGTGCCATACTTGTTTATTGTTTGTGCCCAAAGTGTGACCAGCATCTCTTGATAAGTGATGTGGCCAAGAGGTCACCATTTAAATAATGAACTTATTTCTTTCCCTTTGCAAAATGAAGAGCAACTGTATTAGTTGCAGAGATCAGCAAAGGGAGGGACTTTGGGAACGTATTTCATGTTACTTTGCATCATACGTTATATCCATTCCATTAACTTTGTAATCCACTTAGAATTACAGACTATCACTTTAAGTCTGCTCGGATGAGTGGAAAACTGGAAAACACCTAGGATAGGCATGAGAATCAAACGCACAACCTTTAGATTAGAGTTGACACAGGTTTCTTGCCCGTGGACCTAGAACCACCTCAAACTGGAACCTCTTTGTAATTAAGCTGAGGTTAATGAATTGTGAACAGCCGTAACTCATGACAATGAAAGCCAGTGTGCTGCTGTGGTTGAGTGGTTAAGTTGCAGAGCGCTAAAAGGGCTCTCTCCTGTCCTGAGATGATAGGTTGAAGTCATGTATGTGTCATTGTGCTGTTGGTTTGTTTTTGGACTGTGCCATTGTTCTGTGGGTTGTACTATCTGTGAAATTGGAATTTAAAGGTGCATTATGCAACTTTTTATGTGAAGTGTGTAGTGACCCAATCAATCAATCAATCAAAGGTATCACATGTGGCTGAGTGATCAGCATAGCATCTTTACTGTCCATCACAGTGGTCCCTAGGACACTCCAGGATCATTTGTTTAGAAGGTTTTCATTGCGGACGGACCCTCTCACCAGAAAACCTACAAACAATTGATGCTGGAGCGTTGTAGAGACCATCATGATCAAAAGTAAAGGCGCCATGCTGACCACTCATACAGCCGCTGGGTACAAGGTCATCTACGCACACATATCAACTTTTTGATCTCACCTTGAGATCTCCTACAAAGCACTCTACACCCTGATCTATTGCCACATCCTGGTCGGGCTCTTCAAATGTTATTAATTTGAGAAAAAATCCATTGTGCAAATCCATAAAGTAAAAAAAATAAAACTGAGGTTGTGGTTTCAAGTACCACCTATGTCACTCTGCGTGTGTGATCTGTATGTAACATTTATTTTTTTGGTCATTTAATTACCATGAAAAAATCTGAATAAAAATGAATATATTTGAACACACCTTCAACACAACCTTGAGTTGACAGTCAACACCACTCGTTCAACCAGATGCATCTATTCACTGAGATAAAGCCACCACACTCCTACTGTCTTTAAATGTAGTTGCAGAACATTAAGAGGTCTCTCTTCTTTCCCTCAGTGGGTTCTAGTGCCGCCTGTGCCATTGTTCTGGGGTTTAGACTTCTGCCTACGTGATTGTTCTGCAGCCTGCACTAACGTGAAATAGCAATTTAGTAATTAAATCATTTTATGTAGAACTTCTTCCAGAGTCTGCAGAGCATCCGGTGTGATGTACGAGGCAGATTTGAAATCCCACACTTTTGACCACAGGTGACACTGGTCTTCTTACCGAATGCTCTACTCACTGAGCTAATGCCACCTCCTAATAGGGCCATGACCAATACATTTGACCCTTCTAAAGAACCTCTGAGGCTTCAAATATTGACACTGTTCAGCCGCACTTGCCTTGTAGGTCGCTATAATCAACACACTTCTGCAGTATAAAGCAGTGTCTGTTCAATAGCCTCACATACTTTCAGTAGATGAAACTGTATTTGTGATCACGGTGGGAGAACAGGAATCTAACCCATAACCTTTGGTTTACAAATGGCACACTTAACAAAACGCTCTGCTGCAAAATGAATTGTGCACATAAAGTCACAGCAGCTCTGTGAATTGGTTCCATTTCAGGGCAACTCCAGCGGCATGGCTTATATGATTCTGTTGGACTTCTTCTCACAGCCAGGGGTCTCCAGCCAGTTCCCACGGCGCACCAACTGCTGCACAACTGTGCTCTCAATTGTTAAAGTAAAAAGTTCTAAACCGCATTTTCCTTCTGGTGCTACAGTGTTCTTTCTCGTTCTTGTTTTTCTAAGTTGCTGAGTAAACACAACTAGCATATTGCTGCCTCCTGCTGTGTGTTTGGCGGCACGATGGCGCAGCAGTAAGAGCTTGTTGCGGTCTTTCTGTGTGGAGTTTATGTGTGCCTGCGTACCACTAAAACATGTACAAAAGGCAAGATGGTGGCATTCTGTCAGTCTCCCCCAAATGAAATCCATGTCTTCTTACATAGCTTACCACCACAGTGTGTGGCGTGAGTGTAAATTGACCCATATAAAGCTCTTAGTGATCATGTCTGTGAAAGGCACGACCAAAGTAAATTCCTTTTTTCAAATATTTCTTATTTTATATTGTATAAGTCCAATGCTTCGTAGATATTTTTAAACTTTCTTTCTATTTTTCACCAACTGTTCGGATTGAGAAGATGAAAGATAATAACAGTCCAACAGGTTTGTGTCGAGCTGCTTCCTCTGGTGCAGGTGATTAATAGAATAAGATATGCACAGCTTGTATGTTCTCAATCAATCTTATATTGTTGCTCGCACCATACCAACAATAAAAGTGACGTTTCATGTCTGAGGGAGGGCTAATCTGATGCCCGAAACGTCACTTTAGTGGTGCGAGCAACAACAAAAGACTGATTGGGAGCATACAAGCCTTTTTTGTCCTACTGTTTTTCAGATCCTGCACGCTTTTCAGACTTCTGTGATGTGCCTGTCTGCTTAACTTGTACATAGAATAAGATACGCCTGCTTAATGTAAAGGGCCTGTCAGCCCCAGGTCCAAATCTGCATATTTGCCTTTTGTTCCCTCTCCTCTATTAAACATATTTGTTAACACTGTACGCTGTAGCTGATAGTCCCATTTGGGGCATGAGTCAGGAAGTCAAGTGGGCCATTGCACTTCATAATGAGTGGGATATTCTCATCAAAGTCATTAAGTAACAGTCAGCCGTCACCTGCTCTGACCTTTTTTCATTTTTACTGTGGGACTTGTAATTCAAAAAGCCACTGCTTGTGGCCCATTCAAATAGATATGGACATGCCTTGTCAATTCCAGCAAATTAGACGAGAGCGATGTTGCTTTTCCAGTCTTTGCACAAAATGAATAAAAGCCCATTAGAGACAGCAAAGCGTATACCTGACTTTTGTTTCGCCCATGTAGTGATTGTTGTAGCTGTGTTATGCTAATCAGTTCCACATGCCAGTGCCGGACATGAGAGGAATCTTATCGCCTGCATCTGTATGCACAGCACTGAGGTCTTAACAAAAAGTATTTTTTATCGGTTTAACTTTGAACTGAGGGAAAAATAGTAGTTGAAGCTTGTTGACAGAATCCTCCGCTCCACTTAGTCCACCCAAATGTTACGCAGCACGCCGCCTGACCTTAAGATGCCGTTTCTGTAGCAACTGCTTCACATTTGTTTTGCAAAAGTCACTTTTTTTTTTTGCAGGCACTTGTGAGGCTGTGGACACGCAGCTTGCCTTCATTGTATTTCCCTTTGTTCCAGAGCCCCAAATAAAGGTTAGACCTCAGTTAAACCCATGGCAGAATTCTTTCTCAGCCTTGATCTGCGGCGGGGACATATGCGCTCTGTGAGTCATTGTTTTTGAAAAAAGGTTTCATCGAATTCTTTTGAGTGGCCAGGATGTTGCGAGAGGTACCGTTTTGCGCGCCGAGACCGGTAGGATTGAAAGCTTTACAATGGTGTCTTAAAGGGCCGGTGCAGACTCTTGAAAGTATGTATTGATAGCTGTATTATTTTGTGCTCGCTGTCAGCGCTGTATTGTCGGCAGAAGGATCTACAAAAGGACGTGTAGCAGAACTAATCAATAGGCGATTGTGTGTGTGATTGTTGCATTTTTCTGGCTAGAACAGCAAATCTGTCTGCTGCCTAATCTCTGATAGGAATGTGCTTACTGAGCTTACAAAAGGCTGTTGTTTCCACACACACAAAAATGCCAATTTGCCCTACTAAATTTTAAAAAAGGAATGAGAGCTGGAGAACTACTGTAATACTGTCACATCTCAAAGTGGAGCATGTTCAGGCCTGGTTGAAGACAGTCTGAATATGAAACACAACTCCAAGTACAGTTTGTCACTTTATAACATGAAAGGGGTTAGCATTAACTCTTCACCAATAGCCAAACACTTATTTTAGCTCGAAACGCTTTACTTAGCCACTTTGACCAGTCAGGATATGAGTTTGCATCCTATAGGGCTCTTCTAGCATCTGGGTACTTTCAGTGAGCTGCAGATGTAAGAGGTGAAAACAATGGCGGTATTAAACAGCGTTTTTGCCTGTGAGTGACAGATTGTGTTTGATACATTTAGTTTTTCTCAGTAAATCCTGCCTAAACGCTGTTGTGCGGTCGGATGTTCCATTTTGTCGGAACTACAGCTTCGATCTTGTAAACTGTAAGTTTTATGATTAGAATCGACGTCTGCAGATCTAAACACATTGTGTGGATTATGTTTTAAAGTTTAACGTAACTGTGCCGGACACATCAGGCTCTAAATTCTACCATTTACTTTGCTTTAAACATAAAATAAATTGTTAAACAAATGTTTAATGTCATGACATGTGTTAGCTAAGTCATGCTTTAGCTAAATCTATAGTCGAATACACTAGTCAGAACGTCGTCTAAAAGCTTCTAAAACATTGTCTCGTCAGCATTACGTTTAACTTAGATCATGATTATTGTCCAAAAGGCGAAACATAAATGCGTGAAATTTAACCCAAAGTTACGATGGATTAGCGACGCGTACTAGGCGACCTCTTGGCAGTTTGTACAAACATTCATCGAGCCCAATTAAGTCAAATTTCTGTTTATATCAGACATTTGCCTCAATAGGCAGGTTATCATGGTAATCAAATGACATTTCATCACAATCCAACAATTATTCACCTTAATAAATCCTCTCAAACAACCACCAAACATCAGCGATCTCCCATTGTTTTCAATGAAGCAAGAGCGTTGTATTCACCTCCGCTTGATTTGTGACGTAAGACCGTAGAGCCCTATAGGAAAAGAACCTATGGTACACCTAAAAGTGCACAAGGTTTCACCATATGTCAGTGGTTCTCAAACTCTGTGTACCCCCTGAAGCTTCAGGTGGCCCGTCGCGTATCCCCTAAATGCAGGACATTACAACCTTTGCACATGCTGCCAGGCATCAACTTCTAAGTGTATTTGACAGATACAAAGCCACAGGTCGAGTGGCAGAGGAGGGGAATGACACCGCCGCAGACACTTCTCCTTCCCCTTGTTCCTCAGATTAGAATGAGGAGAAAACTCCTGTTGCAAATCAAGGTTTCAATTATTCGGACGGTGTGCACACTGGCTCCTCTCTTCTTCTTTTTTTTTGACAGATAAAGACAGTACACATTGATACATTTGCACTGTTCATGTTAAAGCCACAGCCTGTTTTTGCCGAGGGGCAAGGGCTGACGCACAGCCTCAGCTGATCTCCGTAGAGTTTTACCTACTTGTCCAGAACAAGCTCATCCACATCTGAATTAGAAGGCACTTCCACCTGTATAAGAGTGTTTTCCGGTTGCCGGTTTTAAAGCAGAACTAAGTAACTTTTTACCTTAATAAATCCTTTTCGTAGTCTCTCTGGGCGTAATACAAGTGTTAATGGGATGATTGGGGGGTCTTTCATCTCTCCCCGGTGTCCACACTTGCAACTTTCCCTGCTTCTGACCCGGCAGCCCCAATACACACTAATGGAAAACATCTCCCTCACTGCTCTCAGTTGCCTACAAAATAACTTTTGGCTCGCACTTCTGAGGTTTATGATATAGCAGACAGGTAAGTCCTGACTGTATTCTGCCTACAGCTTTTAGTTTGTTGATGAACATTTTGCAAAAGAAGAAGCTAACAGGCTAACGGGCAAAGCAAACTGTGGGCTAGTTTTGAGCAGGGAAAAAATATCTCCATTGTATAATTGGGTTGTGGGCGGCACAATGTGCAATTTCTCTCTCTCCCTTGTCTTTTCTCAGTATAGTATATACAGTATACTCTCACTGACAATTCATGAGATAAAAAAACCTGCAACATGCCACGACAGCTGCAGTGGTGCTTGTGGCCTCTAGGGGCAAAAGTTACTTAGTTCTGCTTTAACGGGTCGATGTCTATTAGATTGTGACTTTTTTTGTGTACCCCCGGGGTGTCCTGTGTACCCCCGGGGGTACACGTACCACAGTTTTAAAACCATTGCCATACGTCATACTAACAATAACTATTTGATATAATAAAACTAAAATGCAGCTATGGCAGAAACATTAATTTGCAACATCTGATAATGACTTACCAAAGTGGCTTGTGGGCAAAAAAAAGTTAATGTCAAGCCCTGATAACATGAAATAAGTAGATCTAATATAATATTGGATTTTTCTGTAATTCATAACTTACACATTATTGAATTTCTTCACACAAACATAAGAATGTCCAACTTTCCTCAGCATTCTGCTCGTCCTCTCGCTCACCTTTCCCCCTACGCTGTCGTCTTGATGCTCAGATTGATTCTATGGCCGCTTTCAAATCCTTCAAGGAGTCAAGTTCAGTTTCATTTTTTAACCCTCGGCAGGTGAAGGGCGAGAAGACGGGGGCAGGGGGGATGAAAAAAAATTTATATTCCAGGTCCGCACTTCAATTTCACAACACGGATTATCCCAGAGGAACGCAGGCAATCTGAGAGAGCAGAGGACAGAAAGAAAGTCTCTACAAAGCTTCTCCACTATCTACAGCTAAAGTGTAGCATTTACTTGTCCTTTCAGTTGACACTAAAGAATGCAAAATAATGTAAAAATAATCATAGAAATGCCCATTATGTGTATTGAGGGTATCGAGGGTATCGACAGTGCCTGCCTGAACAGTAATTGGGCCGTCTTATTGTGTCAGGGGCATACAGTATTTTCGTCATTTATTTGTGCCATATGGTTACCGCTTTAAATAACTGCTAAAAACGGCATATAATTTGCACATTTTAGCAAACACATTTAAAAAAAGTCAGCGCAAGCCTGGATTAAATATGCAGAAAATGATTTGCGACGCTAATTAGCTTGGACGGGAGAGGCACGGCTTGGACGTGCCAGTTGACATACAAAATGCACATGAATACGCATGCAGGAATACAATGCGTTAAATAAATAATGGGGCTCTGGCTAACTGTGTGGGAAATCGAGTGCATGTTCCAGTAAGTTTGTCCCATTAGGATAGAGCCGCAATGTGGTGCACATTTAGGGTTAGTCAATTGTTTCTTGACTAAATGTGTATCCAATTTTGAAAAGATGGAAGGCTACGGAATACTTAAGGTCCTACATTATTATTTGCTGAACTAAAAATCAACCAAGTAGCATTATCTTTTTTCTTCCTTTAAAACACAACTGGTCTGGTTTGTTTAATTGTATCTGTTCATGTTTAAATAATCCTTCATATTTTAGTCTTTATACAGCGGAAAATGCTTTATCCTACCTATTTCAGGTGGTATCTACAATATGTTCCAATGTGTTTTAAAGTGATAGTCTGTAAGTTTGCAAAGTGAGGAGAGATACTGTAGAGTGAGATTTGAAAGTAAGCACACAAATTCCTCCCCTCTTTAACCAGAAAAAAAAGGGCTTCTTACTGTAGTTTGCAAAATGAAGAGAGCGGGGACAGAAGTTTGAAAAGTAAACAATCAAGCTCCTCCCCTCCCTCCTGATTGGACCTGACAGGCTGGTTCACAGGAAAGTTTGTCTCATTGGTCAACACAGGAGGATACTATAGCGTACTATATACTATAGATCCAGGAAGGAGGGACTTTATAAAAAATAATATACATATACAGTATATTATGACTTACTTTACATCAAAATGCAAGACCAGGTGGTCGATTTTGCACATTTTATAAAAATTGTAATACATTTAGTCTTCCAGACTATCACTTTAAAGTACATATACTTGAATTTAGATTTTTAGAAATCAAAATTCCCACTACACATATGGCCAACTTTGCTGCAACTTTGCATTCATTTTATTTTAGCCTCATTTAAACTGCATAACTTCACAGTGAACTACAGCAGAAGCGAATGCATTTTTTCAATATTTTCATCATTAGTTCATTATCTTTAATCCCACAAGCAGAGCTGGTCAAAATACTTGACTTCATTACATGAGAAAAAGTAGATACTTCAGGTCAAATATTACTCAGATAAAAGTACTAGTTACTCAGTCAAATTTTACTTAAATTAAGGTATGGAAGGTACTAATTCTGATGAAGAAGACGAAACGCGTCAATAAAATTCATGCAAAATCAGAGTGACTCAGCTTTTTCTATACAGCCTTAAAGGAACAGGCCACCAATTTTATATACTGAGATAATGTTCCTACCTGAGACAAGTTGATACATAGCTGTCTGGTCTTTGTGCATGCGCTCAGTCATGCAAAACGATCAAAGATGTTGTTAGCATTTGGCCTCTCCCAGCATATTCCTATGGCTTTAAACGGGAGTGAAGTTAGAAGCGACCACGCTCTTCCACGGGCACGCACAAAGACCAGACAGGTACGTATCAGCTTGTCTAAGCTCAGGTAAGGACATATCTCAGTATGGAAAAATGGTGGCCTGTTCTTTTAACAGATTTATGCCCTCCAAGCCTGAAGAGCACCTATTTTTCGTAAGTTTTTTTCACAAGAAGATTTCTACTTTAGCCAACACCGCCTTGACATTTTTCATCCAGTGCAGCACTCTCTACCTCTTCTCAAGGTATGGAAGTATTTACTGTGGAAAATACTAATTAAAATACAAATAAGTGTTAGGAAAAATAACTCTGCAGCTGTACGGCAACGTGGCGAGCACAAACCGTCTTTCTCGTGTGTGAGTCTTAAGTGTGCATTTTTAAGGCTTTTACACATGGACAAGTGTATTTTTTTACTTTGGAGCCTCGAAATGTAGTTTTTGAGTAATCAGTAAAAACTTAGACGGCAGCCATTTTAGGTGTAGCTATGCCTCAGTCCTCCTAGGAACGCCCCCACCTCCTGGAGACGCCTCTGGACCTTTTGTCACCAGCCAAGCCACCAACCACTGCTCCTCAGCTCAGCAGAGCCCCCTCCCGCACAGTGTTGTTGTTTAGATGCCACAGCAGTGTGCTGAAGGGGGCGCGTCGGAAAGCTTCTTAAAGAGACAGAGGCCTATTTCAAGACGTTCAGTACAGCCATTTTGAGAGAGCAATTTTATTCAAGGCAGTTATTTTAATTTACTGCATATACAGACCAACAGAAGGTTACGTCATCATTGTAGTATGCTATAGACTGGTGCTATGTGATTGAAAAAAGCATAATACCCCCTCTTTAACAAAAATTACTACTCAAGTAAAGATCCTCAAAAACTCTACTTAAGTACAGCACTTACTGTAAGTAAATTGACCTGCCCATGAGTACAGAATTCTGGTAGAGAAGGGTTGTACGAGACTTTACACAAACATGGATTTGATATTGTTTAAAAGTAAAGAGGAGATTTATGAGAATTTTAAATGAATGCCTGTTTCTAGTATCCATTTTCTCCCCAAATCACCCCTTTATTACATTTTAAACTAGACAATGACGTTACACACATCTGTAAATAATTGCGTTCAGTTTTATTTGCATTTCAGACATTGCCCAAACTTTTTTCAGTACGTCTGCCTGTGCCGTTAGAGACCGAGGCAGCAATATGGAGCAGAATATTGTTTTTGTACGAAATAATAACGCTCCAAATGCGAGGAGGAACATAACTTATAACCCCGGTCGAACTCCCAAGTCGTCGTCGTTGGAAAATGGCTGCAGATTGCTGTTCTTACAAGCACCCTAGGGCTCCGTTTATTGACTGCGAAACAATGCTTTTCACCCACTCCCCCTCACTAGTGCAGATTTACAAGACAGCCAAGAGATTTATTTATTTTTTGCTTTTTCCATGTGTATGTGTGTAATATTGTGTGGATTTTAGTGTCACCAAGCTGGCCATTGTCAGTACCACAATTCCATGCAAAACCGGCATCTAAGTTATGCCGCTTTTGACCTTTGGGTGGGCTTTGGAAAGATGGATGCTCCCACTGCCTATCGATAGAAATTTCTCTGGCACCGGAGAGCCATCGAGCATATTTCTTCTGGTTTTCTCAGCCTTTCGAGCCTGTCCTTCGAATGAATAAGCAAGCAGGGGGATGACAGATACCCCGCGAATGGAGTGAGCGTAGAGGAGGCTCGGATATCGGCACTTCTGCAAAAATCAATCAAACAGTATTCGCCCTAAATCTAATACCATTGATCTGTCTGGGTCTGCAGTGGTCACATGTAATGTTTTTTTGAATACCGCAATGCATACCCTGTAATTAGTTTTAAAGGATAAGGCAAACACCGACCTTTCAAGAACGCATAAATCAGATGTGGGAGCTAATGACAAGGAATGGTTTTTTGGCAGTAGGGTAGAGAACTGTGTAATCCAAACCAATATTCTGCAATAACAGGTACTGTAGGCAATTCCTCAAGAGAAACACACACACGCAGTCAAAATGTTCTGTTGTTGTTGATATCACGAGGTGGTATGAGTTCTCTCTTACGAAATATGTTGAGTGGAGTTACTCAATCACCTGGTCATTAATTTTAATCACTTATTGGGTCATGCTGGACGGCCATACCATCTCTATAGTACATCCGTAACCTGGTTCCATAAGCTAATAATCACAATTCACTCGCTAATGCTTAACACGGCTAGTGCTAACGTCCACAGCAGCTTTTGCACTCACTAAGGAGGCTCTGCACCTGCCAAATTCTTAATTGTAGCAAGGAAAGAATTATGGCTGTAGTGCTTCCATATAGCCTTTAGAGTAGGTCGGTCGTTTTGTTTAAGCATTAAGTAGCCATGTGCTTTGGGTATGACTCAGGCTTTCAAAGTAATACACTGGTATTGAACTAATACAGCATGAGTCTGTCCCTGTGAGGGTTATAATACTACATCTGCGGAACAAAGGGTCTTAACATGCTAGGAAATACAGTTCCGGTTTCTCTCTCGTGTTTGCACATGCGCAACTCGACTCAGCATTTATCAAACACATATTTCGGAAGTGTAGAATTGGTGCATTCACGTGTCTTTTGGAGCACAGAAATAAGCCAAAATGACTTTTCGACTTTTTTGAAGCATTGTTTCAAGTTCAAAATCTATAATACCAAAGTAGCTGCTCCAAAGCACTTTTTTTTAATATATATATCACATTTCTGTTTTTGCCAACAGTGTAATGTAATGCCACCAAAGGACATTTCCCCCTCTCCACCAACCTTTTCTAAGTGTACTAGGAGATCAATTTGTTTGGATTGGAAGTGCGGGAGCCACACAGTGTAATGGAAAGGACCTGTTGTGTACCGGTGCCGCTTTGATCTACAGCCTCCCACGTTCACCCTGACTGTTCCCCCTGACTGCAGGCAGATATCCCTCGGAAGGCGCGCTCCTGTTCCACCAGATATTGTTCTGCCTCCGTTGGCCACACTGATTTATCTGAGCTCATTTATCAGGCCCCATACCACCATTACTCTCAGTCCATGCACCCAGGCAGGTCGGCCGGCAGGCAGGCAGGAGGCAGCCACACATGAGCCCCCTGCATGGGAGGAGGCGACTGTTTCTTCCACAAGATGACAAATACTTCCAGCTCATGAACTGATGTTTGGAAGAAGAAATACATTGAGTTCACATTATTTAAGTTCAAAATGTTATTAAAAACACACTCTTAGGTAAAAATATGTCTGCTATAACAGTCGGCTAAACAGTGCTAATGTCTGTTTATTGTAGGTCCCCAATTTTGGAAAATTCCATGATCCCATTCTGCTTTGGAACACAGCATAAATCCTTGTGGGCAAGTTTAACTTGTTTATAGATATATTTAGTTCAAGCTTGGACTTATTATCAAAATAAATACCCACCACGAAGTAGATTTATGCAATTTTTTTACTCCGCTGGCAATAGTAATAGGAAAATTGGAACCAATCTGAAATACACTGCCTGAACAAAACAAAAAACACTTAAAATAAAGGTCATACTCTCTGATATTTGGTTTTACCACCTTTAGCTTTGATTAGAGTGCACATTTGCTGTGGCATTGTTTCAATCATTCATGTTTCACCAAGATCTTGCATTGATGATGGGAGAGTGTGACCACTGTGCAAAGCCTTCTCCAGCACATCCCAAAGAGTCTTAATGGGGTTAAGTAAGTAAGTGCTTTATTTGTCATTGTACAAGCGTACAACGAAATAGTGTTCAGGTGTTAGTCCTGAGCCGCTGCCATTGTGGTCCGACCTGACCCGGAGGTAGGGGAAACCGTAGCACCCGGAGGAAACCTGGCTGGCTGCCTTCAGTCTCTGATCCTCTGAAACAGTGCAGCACCTCCTGGGTTTGTCCCTGTTTCAGAGCGTGGTGTCCTGCACTGGTTAGCTCCACCTCCTCCTTCCTCTTTCTCCTGCGCAGCTCCCTCCGCACCACAACAGTCTTTCACCATCTTCTGGGAAGAGCTTAGCAGTTAATCTGTTTTATTCTCCAGTGAACATCCATTAGCCAGAACAATAGAAGGCATGTATAGTTTAGCTGTGAGTCTTGCCCGGTTACCTCTTTGTTTGTCCCTTTTTTGTTTCCACTGTGCTGCAGGTGTAGGGGGCTCTTTGTGTCTCTTCAGTGTCTCAGAAGAAGACATTTGTAGGCATCAAATAGGTTTAGCTGATAAACTAGCTTATTGTTTACTTTTAAAAAGCTGCTTTCTTATAAGCAAAAGTAGTGCTTATAGTTAGCACTTCTAATGTGTATTATTTTTCCTGACATATTGTGCTCTTGTAATACAGAAGAGGCTGGATGTGCCTCTTGTGTTTTCAGACTATATTATGGTGAAGTTTCTGATCAGGGCAACTCCGCTGCAGCTTTAGATTCCCCGACTGAGGTCACAAACAGTTCACAGCAAAAATGAAAGTGTTTAAACTGCACTTCAAAATGCAGTGGAGTTGACTGTACAGATAGAGGAGTGCAGATTAGAAAGTACTCCAATACAAGTGTAAAAGTAAGGCGTCGGAGCATTAACTTTGTCATTCTTCTTCTTCTTTTTGCTCACAGAAGGTAGCGCTCATCTGTGTTCTGTGTCCTCGCTCGCATAAATGAATGGCTGATGTGCTCTACAAAGGACTTCACTGTGCATCTCACCAGACGGCCTCTTTCCACTTCTGTCTGTGTCTTCTGTTGCTTTTCTCAGACACCTGCACACTCACCGGATTTTACTGCTTACGGGAAGTGACTCAAAAGACAATTACGCCAAGTGCAGGAAAGAGTTGGCACGGTTGCGCTATGGAGATGAGCTAGTGGACTAAAATATGCCAGAGGAAAACAAAGCGGAGACCCAGAATCTCTTTGCACACAATTGTTGGATTGTGTCTCTGTAACTGAGCACATTTTTTGACTTGGTTAGCAAGTGTACTAAAAAGCGGCATACTTTTTAGCGAAATTAGAACGTTTTCCCACTGTATGCAAACAATGTCGCATCAAGAAACACGTCTGTCTTTCTCTGCTAACTAGTGCGTGTCAACAAATAAATGGAGATAGTCTTTTTTACCTGCACTAAAAGTACTTTTCTTTTCTTACCAACCTTCTGCATGTAGGACATAATGGTTATTGTGATTATAGCAAATTCCTCTTTCCACAAAGCATTATTTCAACAAACTGTATTTGCAGTTGTCTTGATAGCATTGTAAACAAAAGCTCTGTGTTTGTTTACGGCTGCTGTCTGTGTGACAAATGCCTTTACCGATGCCCTTTGGTTAAGCGTGTCCTAGATGTCCATATATTCCCTGTTGCAGTAATTATCTTTTTCAGGTAGCTTGACTTTTCACTCACTTGGGTTGATTGTGTTTTGGTTGATTTGCGGTGGATTTGTTTGTGGGCACGAGTAATGTATATTTTGATATTGGGCTGAAGTGGTCTGTGAAGAATTAGCTCATTTTGTTTTGAGTTATGCGTGGACACCTGACCCCTGGATAATAATCACCTTCCTTTCTCAAATCCAAATCAAATCCACTTTATTCAACATTTTGTAAACGTAGACAGTTAGTTCACATGTAGTTGATACACTGCCTGTCCCCCAAAAAGTGTCCTGCTAGATTTAACGAACTGTTATCGCTGCAGTCGGTCAGGTCTTGCTTCAGCAACACTATGTGGCCAAAAAAACGAGATAAGCCGACAACCTGATCACCCTGAATGACCAGGTTATTCCATCAATGGATTCATTCAGGCATATTCCAAGATGATAGCACCAGGATTCACATTCTGAAAGAGTGGTTCAGGGAGCGCGAAACATTCTTTTCACACACGGATTGGCCGCGACAGAGTCCAGATCTTAACCTCATTGAGAATCTTTCGGGATGTGCTGGAGAAGGCTTTGCGCAGTGGTCACACTCTCCCATCCCATCATCAAATACAAGGGGAAAAAATGAACGCAACACTGAACCGTTTGACATTGCAGAAGCTTATTGAAACAATGCCACAGTGAATGATCTTTAATCAAAGCTAAAAGTGGACCTACTAATTATTATAGCGTGTGACCTTTGTGTTTTGTCAGAGAGTGTATAAAACAACATTAAAACAAGGTCAAGTTTCTCACTCAGACACAACTACTGTATGTCACATCAGTAACTTTGGTTATGAGGGTGAAAATATCTGAACAACTGCCGCTACGTTATTCTCCAGCACACTTGACTTTAATAACAAGAAACGGCCTGAGAAACACTGCAAATTGCAATTTTATGCGGAATATTACTCTCTCTGAATTTGGAACTTTCCGCACTTACCTGGCTTATTACAATCTGAGAAAGACTCCAAAAAACAATTATGTTGCACAGCGGCAATATTGACAGGGGTGGACAAAAAAAAAGGTTGCTCTTTTTGTGAATTGGAATTTTGGCAAAAGGATAGTAGGAGGTGAATCTTAAATCTCTATATTTAAACACTTTCACATCTGCACACCTCTGTAGAGATGTTGTTTCACAGTTAAAGCCATTCCTTCACATTTTAAATGACACAATGTCACACTTGTGTTAAGAATGTTGCACCCGTACCTTCTGATCATTAAAAGGGTGTTCCATATTGCCTCCCAAAGTAGTTGTATGATGCAATGTTATTCTTTAACAGTCTAGATGGGGACTTTGCAGTGGCTGAATGAATGTGACGAGCCAGCCAAGAGATCAATGCCCTGCTCATCGTACAACTGGGCCGCTTTATTATTGTCCGCAGAGAAAGGAGGCCACTGGGGTAGCCTAGTCTTTCCCGTCTACTGACTCCATTGTGGCCTCCCATTCGTATGGATTGCCCAGGGCTATAGTGTAAAGGCAGCGATACAAAGCGGCACTAAGAAGCATCAGCTTTTATTCACGCATTTACAATGAATGGGCAACATGTCTTTACAACTACGGGGCTAAATAGGTCAATCGCCTTGGACAAAACATTACGTGAGCTTACATGCTGTGTGCCAATATGTAGGTCGCTGCACATAAGGGCGGCGAAAACATTTATATGGATCATTTATTTCATGTCAAATAAATATGTTTCATTATACAATTACAAAGCCCATACAAGCCAAGTATGCTGTTTATTTGTCATTATCAAGTGAGTCAAGTTTATTTATGAAGCGCTTTTCACAGACAAACATTTGGGTGAAATAAAACAACATAAGAACATCACAAATAAATAACAAACTGGGAAATCATCCACCGAAAGCTTACTAAATAGCCAAGTCTCCCATTTCTGATCTTCTGGAGACCCTGGCCTGATCAATGGGTGTGCCCTGAGGACATAGGGACAATAAGCCGAATGCCCATCTCGGGTCGCACGTTGCATTATGGGTAATGGAATTTCTTTTGGCTACCAAACAATATTGATAGGTAGCGTAAAGGAACGAAGAAAGCTATGATTTGGACCGTTTTAACCGCTGGACAGTTGATGATTTAATGCGTTTTTGCCATCGCCGTGGAGCTTGTTACAATATTAGCTTAAAGTCTATTTTTACAAACAGGGCTGCGTACACGACAGAAACTTCATACGAAGAGATGCTGTCAAACGTGACGACCAGTCCTTGTTCACATAGTTGGAATAACTATGTGAGAAAAACATTTCTGACCCTTGAAGGCGAGTGTTGGACAAAGCCCAGGGTCTGAAACTGTGGCCTCATGTTTTTTTTCAAGTAAATGATTTTTTTTTGTGTGTGACCAGAGACCACATACACATGTAGGCTATGCCATCTACATTTACTTTATTTGTATTTTTTTATGAGTGATCTGATGGTGTACAACATAGCTAATCGATTGCTAATTTGACAGATGGAAATTTACCCACTATATTTAACATCAACACCGTTTTGAAACCTTTCCCTGTGATTCCAAGACGAATTTAATGATTTAAAAAGGTGTCTGTGTCAGGCTGATCCCAGGTCCTGTTGTTCTTTCTACTATGGTCCGCTCCTGCCTACGGAGCCGCCGTCCTGACTATTCCCTCGCTTTCAAGATATTGACAACTTAAATATTTGTAAGAAATGTCACTTGAGACTTATAGTCTGTAAACCAATGCCCGTAAGCCTTACGGTTCACGGTTATGGCTCAATATACTTCAGTGTTCACGCTCCGCTACCTGAACTCGCTCACACATTTCAATGGCAGTGTGGTTTGTTTGGCCTGATTGACCCACACATGCACAGTCGAGATGGGCATTTGGCTTATATACTGAGGGGTCTGACTACACGCAACGCCCAAAAAGTCAGCACTAAAATGCTGAAGTCAATGTGAAATTTGACGGGAAGCTAATGAAGGAAAGGGGTAACGTGGGCTGTTCTGGTTGCACCTGTCAAAAGTCTGGCGGCAGCATTTTGTACAATCTGAAGTCTGTTCAGAGTCATCTTGTTAAAACAAGTGAAAACAGAATTATAATAATCAAGCGAGACAAGATGACAGCATGGATGATCATTTCGAGATCTGATTTCGACAACATTTCCCTCACTTTAGAGATATTTTTCAGGTGACAAACAGTTTTTGGTCAGCTGACGAGAGTGACCCACCAAAGACATAGCCTGATCAAACACAACCCAAGGTTTCTGAGGCTGGGTTTAACAGGCGAGCCCAGAGCACATCTTTATATCAGGAGCAATGATCAGAGTTTCTGTTTTGTTCAAATATATCTGAAGGTAATTTGAAGACAAAGATACACATTTCAACACAGATAACAAGTGAAACTCTATTGGAGGAGAAATACAACTGAATATTATCAATGTAGAAGGGATATGAAACCATTTCAAAGCCACGAATCAACAGGAGGCATCAGGTACATCAAAACAAAACAGGCCCCAGAACAAAGCCCTGTGTAACTCCACAGGACAGGTTGGACACATTGGACACATTGGACATTATTGATAGCAACAGTAAAAGTTCTTCCAACTGGAGAAAACCACTGGAGAACAGCCCCGATTCAACTTAGAAAGGCAATAAAGTAAACATGTTTACATGCCCTAGCGATAGACAGATCATTTCTTTAGACAAACCCGGCTTTCAACTGTGTAAACATAACAGCTCTATGGAAATCCTCTACATTCCTCTATTTAGATGTCTGTGGAGTAGCACTGTGCAATTGCAGTCCAAGGCATAAAGCTTGGCAATGAAAGTATAATAGGAAATTCAAAAGCGTATGTCGACATAATGAAAATCCGCATAACTTCTCATCGAGCACTTTGTTGCGCTTCTGTATATGTTTATTAAGAGCCTCTTTAGCATCAACAGCAGATACAGTATAACTGAGGTATAACGGCATGCTGTTGCCACTTAACCACTATCTCTGTATTTTCTCATCAACAGTTTGTCTTTTTGTAATCTCTCTGTCTCTTTTTAGATAATAGAATATATTAGCGTAGAATGCAATACAATTTGACTGGCCAAATGTCTGTTAAATTAAACTATTAGATGACTTCCACAGAACCTTTTTGCAGATACCCAAAAGAAACGCTTGAATGCTTGAATCATGGGGAAAACAATTTTGTCGCCATTGTTGGAATAATCCTTAAAATGACTTGTCACGATTGAGTTTGCACTTTTATCAGACAGCCACCAGATGGCACATGTCCATTCTGTTGGGAACCAATTAATATTCAGAGTTTCTGGTCGAAGAGTCCATCATGGCTGCCGCCGTTCTTTGACTGAATGGTGATTGTACATCAATTTAACTGTGTTTTAATCAGGCTTTTTCAAATTTGACATGCCCGTTATTACACAAATTATGGCCCATTATTGTCACACAGCAACAAATTAAGCTCATAACGTCACTGCTCAGCTTTGACACTTGCCATGCGCTCCCCCCCCTCTGATTGGTCAAACAGTGATAAACAAAGCCCACGCATAATCCTTTTTAAAACTTCAAATTCAATTGACCAAATTCCCTTGGCATAATAGATGGCTCCGACTGGTATTCGCGCTAATGTGACGTTGGCCCCTTTGACGCTCTCAGGAGGTATAAAACAGATTTGCACGCCGACTAAATGAGTTTCCACCCAGCGCTGACTAATCTCACCGCGGGCCATCCTTTTAGCAAAATGCCTTATTTTTTTCGGATTTGACCTGTTGCCCCCAATTCTAGGTGGAAGAAGTGCTCGGAAAGTGGCTTAAAATGGAATGTGTTCAGGGGAGGGGGGTAAAAAAGGGTCTTGCAGCTGTGTTTTTCAAAAGTCCAGAGTATTTAACCAGAAGGCTTCACAAGTGTCATGGAGATAACCAGCTGTGCTACACCAGTTTATTGGTCGGTGCAGTACTATAGGGCTGCACAATGATGGGGAAAAACATATCTAATTGCAATTTGTCTAATTAGGATTGTCATTATGCTTGATGGACTGGAGTTGATTGAGTTAAAGAAGTTTTGCTTCCTCTAATTCTGGTTTGATATTTTTTCTTGAATAAATTCCAATATTATGCATTTTTGCTTATGTTAAAATGCACTCTGATGATCAAATGATTATATTTACAAATGCATTTCACATTTGTTTTTACTACTTTAAATGTTTACAGTTTACTGCAATGAGTACTTTTGATTTAGTCAAAGAATACATTTTCAGACCTTTGACTTCTGTGGATGTTTTTTTTTCACCCGGACCTTTGGATTTTGCCACTGTTCATTTTACCAAAAATGGGCTCTGAAAACTATATTATATGAGATATAGAGATCCATCAAATCCACTATTTATCAAATGCAAGTCACAAAAATGTTATGATATAGCTGATTATAATATCGTTCAGGTTTTGTATTAAGCCAAGAAGAAAATGTTGCCAATAAACATCCAAGAAAGATAAAAAAGCAACAACAACAAAAAAAACAGGTTCAATTCCAAAGCATGAATATGATTGTTTTGTATTTTATATATATAATATAAAACACACACACAAAAACACATCTGTAAATAATAATAAAAAGACAACATGTAAAGTGATTGTGAAGTAACAAAAGGGGCAGATATTAAAAGATTGGATCTTCATTTCATTCAACTGTATTGGCTTGGCGGTTTGGTTGTGATTGTTTTGGATGTCACTTTTGAAATAAATAAATAAATAAATAAATGAAAAAGTTTGAGAACCTCTGTATGTAGACAAACAACAGGTAACACACAAGGGGATTTGAAAGAGAAACTAAACACCAAACTAACTTTGTTTTCAGCGCAGGGATGAGCCGCACGGAGGAGCCGATAGAGCCAATAATCACCTGCGTCTGCACAGTAAGGGAGAGGGAGAGGAAGGAGCAGCAATTCCACAACTTGGCCAATAGCCGTGACAAGTACTCATCCATAGTTGAGAGTGCTTTACACAGTGAGAGATGCAACTGGAAAAAAACAACAACAGGGGAAATGTACAAAATCAACAAAGGAAGCCTTGAACATATTTCAAGCTTCTGTATCATAGCAAATGAGTCTGTGTAATAAGTCTATCAATGAGAGGTCAAAGATGATTAACTTTAATTTGGCCTTACGCCCTGAATGGATACAGTAATTACTTGTATGTAGGTCTAGGCATTATGTTGTGAAAGGGGGCTAATGCTAGGCCTATTCTTTGTCATCTTTGTAATCATTACCTAAAATTGGACAAACAAAATGTACGTTTCTGACCAAACAACGTCAATGTCGGAACCGATTCAGGTCTAAATAAGATTTGGCTCAATTTTCTCTGTGTACGTACCTTGTCATACTGTGCACAAAGAGGACACTGAGCAGCCAAAGCCAGATTCTTTCCACTTGTTTACAGCATGATGGAACTACAGCAGGCACAGATGCTCTCACCCAATCCTGTTTAAGCAGTCGGCATGGAGCTTAAATTAGACCAAACCTTGAAAATCCACATCGCCCGACCTTTTTACATTCTTGTTTGTCCATTTTTCACGCACACACACACAGGCAACAGTTTCACCTACCCCGAGATGCTATTTCAGGCCTCTACAATCACACTGTCGGCCTTTGTAACACAATGTTTACAATGCTAGGTCCTCTGATAGCGCTTCCTTGGGAGAAAGAACACAGTAACCATAAGACAGATGAAGACAGCAGCGGCAATGCTTAGAGGCCCATAAAGTTGTCAGTTTATAAACAAGCTGAAATGAAATGCCTGCCAAGACAGATATATCACTGTTGTGGTTTAAAAGCTTCAAAACTCAGGGAGAGGAACAGCGCTTTTAATATAGTAGCATATACTAGATGGAACAGTTTTGGTCAGGCGCACAATTGAGAGCTGTCAGGACATGCCATAATTTAAGTCATTATAAGCAATGGTGTTGGAGAGGTTTAAGGGGAGGGAGGGGATATTTTTTGTTTGTTGTTGAGCTGCAGCCATAGACTGTTAAAGGCTGCAGCATTGGGTTATCAGGGACGGCTGGTATCAATGGGCTAGGTGGGCTAAGCCCTTCCTGTCATTTTTTGACGAGAGAAATCATTGTTGTTTTATACATCTGATCACGATTTTTACCACAAGAACAAAATAGGGCTAGTTCTGATTAGTCCCGAGAAAGCACATGAATATGACAGTGATCAATAGATGGCAGTGCTGCAGGTCCCGCCTCCAGCGCATACACACACATACACCTGGCTCTGGGACTGAGCTGGATTTAGCCCCGGACCCAATCACAGAGCACGCACACCACGCTGAAGACTCCTCATTGGTTACGTTCACTGGCATGGCACACGCGGTTTCTGTAAACACTATGAAGAACTAGCTAATACCGGTGGATTACTCGGATATGCTTCGGTTTTTGGATGACTCCTTGCAACGGGATTTTTCACTGGCGACACAAGATGAAGTGGGAAAGCTGCTGTGCGTTTATGTACGTAAGGAGAACGCGATGCTCCTCAACGCGGGTGAGTCCATGTTTACACCTCGGTTCACGTCTGTCGGGTTCAGCGCTGTTGTTAAAGGAATAGGCCACCGTTTTTACATACTGAGATATGTTCTTACCTTAGCTTAGACGAGTTCATTTGTACCTGTCTGGTCCCACGTGTGCCTTCCGTAACGTAACACAGCACAGATGGTGTTAGCATTTAGCCTCTCTCTTCTCCTCTATAGCTCCAAACGAGGTGAAGATAGAAGCTACCAAACTCTTCCACGTTTTCCCTATTTGAATATGGTTATGTGAAGTGTTACACTACAAGTATAATTACACAAATTAAACAATGTGGATTTCTAAGCGGATAAAAAGGGGAACTATATTGTAAGGTGTAATAATACCAGGAGTAATTCGGCATCCGCACAGTAAAGTGAAGATATCACTCAGTATGTAAAAACGGTGGCCTATTCCTTTAACTTTAGCAGGACATAAACGACTCCTTTATGCTCTCATATCATATCATTTGGGTGAATGCATTGTTAGGTAATCTGCTGTTTCGTGGTCTGCCGTTTAAATTATGTTTTGGAGCTGTCTGACGGCCGTCTAGTACACTCTGATGCTCTCCCAGAGCATCAGACATGGTCTGATGCTCTGGGAATAAGCGTTGTTTGTAATGCTTGTTCCGTGGGTATTTGCTGATATGTGGTTACATGCTTCTTTTTAGTCTGACAAGTGGTGGTTAATGCGTTTAGTAGATCTGATAGTAAAAATAAAAAAGCACGAACACCTTGTGCAACAACCCACCTAGAGTTTACATCACCAGCCGCCACTGGTGGTAATAGTACCAACAATATTAGACATAGTTTCAACGAACTAGTTGCAGCTGTAATACCAATTATTGTACATTTCGAAGGGGAGTAATAGTTGTTAGACGCCTAGTACAATTTGAAGGTAAGTTAAAGGGACACTGCGTAACATTTTGGACTATACTGTTGCCATCAGTACAAAACATGCTACCAATGGAAAACTCGACACAGAATATGCTATTACTGCAGGCTATCAAAGAATGGATTTGGTTGAAAACCTAACCTGTTTAAACCTCATATTCTGCTGCCTTTAGTCCACATCTCCATGGAGACGAGCTGGAGACGTACCCACTCCCGGTAAAGCTACAGTCATGTCTTAGGACAGATGAGCCGCTCACAGCAAAGGCACATGTGATATTGTGGTATTTTTCAATTATTTTCTTATTAAGCTTTTGGAAAGCTGTTCTCGGTATTTACTGAGTACTGTGAGTGTGAGCCATTAACATGAAACAATGTGAACATTGTATTATTTACTTTATTATTTTATAATGATTGTAAAATATAATAATAGTATAAAAAGTACTGAATGATAAAACTAAGAAATACAGTTACTTCAAAAATTTACTCAAGTATGTAGCATGTATTTGAGTAAATGCAGCAGAGAACACTGCAAAAAGTAATCTTAAAATAAGTGACATTTTCTTGAAATAAGTACATTTGTCCTTGATTTGAGAGTGCAAGAAATTTGTCCATGGGGGAAGATATTTACGCAAGATACATGATTTATAAAATTGCACTCAAAACTAGATAAAAAATAATAAAATAAATAAATAATAAAATAAATAAATAAATAAAAATACTTGAAACAATATACCTTGCCCCATGGACAGATTTCTTGAAATTAGATTCTCAAATCAAGGACAAATTTACAAGATAATTTCACTTATTTCTGTCACTATCTGATGGAGCCATGATAAAATAGTACGGCACTAGAAACAGTCATGATATATCACATACTTGTATTTCCCGACACAAAAACAAACAATAAGTACAAAGAACAAAACTCGTTTTAGTGATAGGTTTGGAGTTCTTCATTCGGCCCCAAAGACACAATGTACTTCGACTGCCTTTATAAATCAAAGAGCCAGTCAGGTGTCAAATGCCACATTAATAGTTAAAGCAGTTAAATGAACAAATAGACCTGCTCTGTCATCTATTATGAATCTTACTCTACCCTGGAGTTCATTAAATCTGTGATGTAATTTTGATGAAGTATTATGACCTCAAGAAATTCCTTCAAATTCCCCATTACAATCATGTGGCAATAACATATATAGATCCATTCTAACCAGGTGTAAAATATTGTACTAACCACATTAAACATTCAGTTCAGATGATAACAATTCCATCTCATTATCACCATGTATTGACTTCTTGATGCGAGCTCAGAGCTATGACAACATCTGAATCGTTGCTCGTATGAAACGTGGAATATATATTGCGTAGCATTTTAGGTCGAGGATTGCAGTGTGCTGCATCTGGCCGCAGACTAACTTCAGACGAGGACGTCGATAGGGAGGTATCCAAGGACAGAGGCATCAATCGCGTATGAGGCTGGGATCGATCATTGATTTAATAAGACTACGGCCCACGTGGAATCCAAAGCCTCTAATTCCTTGTCCGTTAGTCATTAAACTTTTATGCGAAAGAGGCTCGTAACCTTAATCTCATCGACGGGGCCGGCAGCATTTTACATTTTTGTCGCATTGTATTCCGATGTACATGACTTGGCATACTTACAAGAGACTGAATATCATTGTTTTCTTTGCAACATGCATCAATAGGGAGTCAGTCAAGCGCACAGCTGAAGCCAAATGTAGATCTCTACTTGCCACTATGGGGGTAATTTACTAAACGTTTTAGCGCATACAAACATGGTAGAGTGTACTAAAGTGGAGCAAACAGCAAGTGCAGGTGATTTTGCCTTTCTAAAAACGGCAAAGGCCGCAGCGCAAGCTTAGCGCATGGGTCCTCATGAGTATGCAAAAAGGCAATTTTGCCTTTGTTTGCATATTCATGTTGATGTTCATGTTGATACGTACCTGTCTGGTCTTTGTGTGTGCCTGAAGAGCATGGTCGCTTCCAACTTCACCCCCGTTTGGAGCCATAGGAATATGCTGAGAGAGGCCAAATGCTAACAACAGCTTTGCTCTTTTTGCGTGACTGAGGGCGCACCTTTTTTCCATACTGAAATATGTTCTTACCTGAGCTTAGACAAGTTGATATGTAAATGTCTGGTCTTTGTGTGTGCCCGTGGAAGAGTGTGGTTGCTTCCAACTTCACCCCGTTTGGAGCTATAGGAATATGCTGGGAGAGGCCAAATGCTAACAACAGCTTTGGTCTTTTTGCGTGACTGAGGGCGCACCTTTTTTCCATACTGAAATATGTTCTTACCTGAGCTTAGACAAGTTGATATGTAAATGTCTGGTCTTTGTGCGTGCCCGTGGAAGAGCGTGGTCGCTTCCAACTTCACCCCCGTTTGGAGCTATAGGAATATGCTGGGAGAGGCCAAATGCTAACAACAGCTTTGGTCTTTTTGCGTGACTGAGGGCGCACCTTTTTCCATACTAAAATATGTTCTTACCTGAGCTTAGACAAGTTGATATGTAAATGTCTGGTCTTTGTGCGTGCCCGTGGAAGAGTGTGGTCGCTTCCAACTTCACCCCCGTTTGGAAACTATAGGAATATGCTGGGATGCTAACATGTTGTTAGCCAAATGCTAACAATATCTTTGGTCTTTACGCATGATTGAGCGAACGCACAAAGACCAGACAGGTACGCATCAACTCGTCTAAGCTCAGGTAAGAACATATCTAAGTATGTAAAAACACTGGCCTGTTCCTTTAAGAGCAGTTGCATTTGCGCCGACTAAATCATTTGCATATCACATTTGCGACACAAAAATACGCAGTTTCTAATGGTTTATCAGGTGCAACACGCCCAAAAAATAGCAATTGCTCCTTTTTAGTAGGCTATTACCCGAAATTTAGCACCTAGCTAGGTAAATGACCCACTATGAGTTGAGCCTTGATAGTTTTGAAGTTTAACTTAAAACAATATAATGTATGTGTCAAGAAAATAATTTAAAGAACTGCCAGCAATAGCAACTGGTAAAAACCTGTGCGCGTGTAACCTGGTGGTTAAACTTTGTTGTTTTCGGGTCTTTTCACTGCTACGAGTTTCAAAGTTCCTACCCGCAGTGATTGCACCGTCACTCTCCGTCCGGACCACTCCCTCTGATTGAGCGATTACAAAAGGTGAGCACCTCAGTGAGTTGGTTAGTGTCAGGGCTGGTATGCGGTCGTGCGAGCGCCTACTCGTGAGTAATCTCTCCACTTTGTGTTCTTTTAAAATTATTGGTCTGTTGACATATTTGTTCAGTTTGAACTGTCTGGCTAGAGATTTGTGAGGAGTTTGCTGGGCTGTTGCTGCTCCTCAGAGGTGCCCTGAGCCCTGTTTGTGCTCCGTTCTGTCTGCTTAAGCTGAATATGTCCGTCATACAGCTGGGGTTCGACTAATTGACAGTGAACTGATGTTTGTTTTTTTGTACAGTATATCAGCTATTCCAAAATGCTCAATTAAGCACCTGTCCTGCCAGAGAAATAGCACTTTAACTCAAAGCACTTAAAGCACCACAGCATCTTAGCTAGTTTATGGGGGATATGTTTGCGGTTGTTTCTATTCAAGTTTTTCATTTCTTTGAGTTGATTTATTAACCTTTTAGTTTTGTGAATAAATCCTATTGGTTTAAATTCCCTCCTTTAGCTAAGTTTTAAGTGTTACTTTGTTTATGGAAGGGTAACGTTTTAAGCAACATTAATAAAATTGAACTACAATGTAAAATAAAAGAAATTTACATCTGCTTCGGTTCCTTTGTTACCAGACTTGCTTTGGTTTTGTTTAAAAAGGGGACCCCTAGCCTTGCCCTGTGGTTATACGGGGAAGAGAGTTTGGCCTCCGACAGAATCAGAACAAGTTTGCTGAAGGTGTTTGAAACTTCATAGAAATCTCTGTGTGACATTAACCGGAGTGTGGGCTGGCATGTTGAGTGAAACATGCGCACATGATGACCCCAAACACCACCCCAGGTTTTCATTTGTGGGTTTTTTCTCATATTCTGTATAGAATCTAAGTATATGTGTTTCCACTATTTTCTTTCACACCAAATTTCCTCCACACAGAGAGGGATAATATTTATTGTGTCTTATACATGGCAATGATGTTTTGGGGCTGTCTGCTTACCTAGAGTGGAACTGAACTCTCCACCTATTGTGCTTAAGATTCACAATATCTCTCAATTGAAAACCAATATTTTGGAAGAGCGTTGCCAGTCTTTAGCAAGGTAGAATCAGTCCCATTGTTTTAGTGAAACAACAAAACACTCAAATGCCAGTGCATCCTGCCAACAACGGCAAATGTAGTTTCGTGTACAGTAATATACATGCAATACCAGATCTGTTTTGCTTGATTTACCAATTTGTTTCCATAGTGCTATTTTCTAACATTAATATGTGAATGTTTAGTTCAACCTAGCTATATTAAAGGCCACAATGCAAATGGCCTTTTCATTTTCAACCGCATCTTTATAGTAAAAGTGTGTCTCTCTTCGGACCTGACTTATGATTTTGCTGGAGGGTTGACATTATAAGTGTAGCCTTGATTGTGAAGAATCATAAACTACATTGTGATGTAAAAGCTACTGCAGAATGATAATTGGGGTGAACAGAATTTCCTGGCTTGTTGGATTCTGCCGCCTTGTCATGAAGCAGTCCTGCACTGTAATGTGGTAGCCCGACCTTGTTATCCCGCTGTCTCCCAGAGAGCTCCCACACCATTAATCGCACAGTATGTGATCAGTCACACGCCGAAATAAGAAAAAGAGGTGAGGCTTGTTTCACTTTTTCACCCGCCTCCCCCCTGAACCCTTCGCAACTCTCCTAATCTCTTTGTGTGGATCAAGCCCTGATTCTACAGTCTCATTGTGCTGCTCTGGGTTGAAATGGGGGTAGACATGTTTTATTCCCTATTTCAGAGACAACCGCAGACATTGAGGTCATTCTGACACCCATAGGGAAAAAAAAAAAAATGCAGATTTTATGTAACTTCTGCTCCATGTGAGGTTGATCTTCCTCTACATCAGTAGTTTGAAAACTTTTCACACAAATATTCGACCTTTTAAAAGTAGTTTAGTGATGCAGTTCCATCAGATTAACACAGCAATGCTGTAGTGTCAGGCCCACTGTGAAAAATATGGACGTAACCTCGCTATTAGCTGCTGAAGCCTAACAGGAAATGGGGGCAGAACACAGGTTGTCATTGTTACCTCCACATGTTTGTCTTAACACGTACAACATCATTTCTATTTTTTTTTTCTTTCACAGTTTTTATTTTCGCCTATTTTAAAACCCCTGCAAAAAAAGCCAAACTGCTAGCATAAACGTACTTCAGTTAGCCTGCACTGAACGCTATAGAGAAGCCACCCTCACTTATTCCTGGAGATGGTAACTGGTAAATTTCCCACCTACCTCCCACTTGGAAAAATGCCTTTGAACTGGTAATTACAACTTGTAAACTCGAAGACCTCCAGGTTGCTACGAGTTTGAATGTGAGATGAAGACAGTAATGGCCGGCCCCAGCGTAATAGCACAGCTAATGATAAAACTGTAACAAAATCACTGCATCAGTGGCATGTTTTTAATTATATATGGTTTGGAAAAAGGTCATATAATGCCAACGGTTGTAGGCAAACTGTTTTGTTAACATACGAGTTAAATCACCTGGAAAGCACTGAGGTCGTAAGTTGTCATTTTCAAGTAGGAAAGATCCCAGTTACCAGCTGTCTGGAATTAACCATTAGTCCACTGCTACTGACTTTGTGCTAGTTCAGTTTTACAGTGGGTCATGGGCTTTGCCAAAACATTTTCCAGGCAAATTGGTTATGATAGCCGGCATCACCATCAATGCATGGATAAATTCAATTCTGTGTGGAAATACCGATAAAACATTCTTTTGAAAAATGCAAAAACATTGTTATATTTATGAATCTTGTTCTGCTCTGCATCTGTATTTCTGCCAAATAGTACAAAGGCATGTGAGAAACATGCAGTTTGCAGTGGATGGCCGTGCATGTTTGGCGAGCGGCTGAACAGCACCCTGGTGTATCACTGTCCATCTCTCATCACGGGCACAACCTTATCAAGGAGGACACTCATGTTTACACAGTGGAAATTACATTGAATGAATATCTGATAAAGGGCTCCCCAATGTATTCCTCTCTATGCTTCACTGATAATAAAGGGTTATGGCATCGGGGCAATCTTTCAACCTCATGCAACACAATGTTTAATTGACTCTTCGCAAAAAGCTAATGCTACTTTGGGGCGACGGTGGTGCAGAGAGTAGAGCGGGTCGTCTTGTGACCAGAGGGTCGGCGGTTCGAATCCTGCAGGTGCCCACTGTCGTTGTGTCCTTGGGCAAGACACTTCACCCACCCCGCCTCCAGTGTCTGCGTACACTGGTTTATGAATGAGCGTGTGAATGGGTGACTGGTTCCTTGATGTAAAGCGCTTTGAGTGCCTAAAGCAGGTAGAAAGGCGCTATATAAATGTGACCATTTACCATTTACCATTTACTTCTGCATACAACCCTCTAATAGTGTATGCCTTCAGATATGATGGCACTTAACATTGTATTTCAAAATCTATATACAGTCTTTCGAAGCAACTGGCTGACATGTTACATTTTTAACCAATCATTATAGAAGGCTGGATTCTGTCCAACATTATCTTGGTGCAGTGCAGACAGCCATTACTCCCGGACAGTTTAGCTTGTACCCGTCTGTTTTCAAAGTGGCAAGCAGTGGTCAACAGTTTTCCAAGAGCAGTGCAATGAATCATGCCTTCAAAGATGTGGCACCCTTGTCTTCATTGTTTATTTGGGGTTATGCTTTCGGCCTTTTAGGCTTTATTTGGTAGGACAGCAAAGTAGTGACAGGAAATCATTAGGAAGTGCAGGGGAGAGTCACCCGGCAAATCATCCCCTCGCAGCCAAAATGGGGAGGCGTGCTGGAAGGCTCCAAAAATGAAAGCACACGGCTAAAAACATAAAGATACATCCAAAATATACACAGCAGGGAATCTGTGGCTACATTTACACCACGTACTTGCTGTTCACTGTACTTTTGATGCAAAGTACTAGAGGTTTGATGGTTATGCAGTACTCTCCAATATTACAGAGGCTTCTTTATGCGTCCTGGTTGATTTAATTTGTAAAGACTGCTCTTATAAACAGATTAAAGTTTTTAGAGATATGTGTAATGAGGTTTTGACTCAAAGGTTTGACATTGCTGTCTATGTGTACTGTACCTCAAGTTCATTTTCAATGTGATGAATGAATAGAGATATGACAGCGCTGAAAAACGCTTTGTTCACATTGCAGGCATCTCTTTTCAAAGGAAATACCTGTCATTGAAATAAACGGCTAATCATACATCAAGGAGCCAATAGAATTGTAATTAAATGAATTCATTGATGTGTGTTGTTTTGAAACCCCATCACAAATCCATATTTACTCATGTGCATTCCAACAGTACCCCTGCTGTATTTGGCCAAACAATCCCATTGTTTTTTGTTTTTTTTGTTCAGCTCCTGACTGTTCCCTTCCTCTGAGATTTGATCATCCCCTTTTTGAAGTGATCGACTGCAGTGTCCTTTAACAGAAGTGCTCGCCAACCCCAGCACGGAGCCCGAGGAGGAAGGCAGCGAGGTAGACTTGTTTTTGTGTTTTCAGTCTCCGCATGGTGCCTGCCAATATGAGAGGGGACTTATTGGCTAAGAGACTGTGTGGGTCGACTCAGTAGGAAAAAGCAACCAAATCCAGGCTTTCTGGAGAGGACACCCACGGCACTGGTGTAGCACGCTGCCTACTGAGCTGGAGGTGGACAGGACATGGATGAAATAGCAAGAATGAGCCAAAGCACCGAGGTATCATTGAGAGGTGGTGGTGTGCTAAATTTATGCCTTGCTTAAAATGTGTGATGTTATGCAAAGCAGCGGAGGCAGCCATTCTGAGCCTTACCGACAAATCACTGATGTTGTTTTTACCTGTTGAGCGATGCTTCGACAGAGGATTGCTGCTTAGTATTCAGTTCCGGGAGATGGAGACATGCTAAATAAGCTGTCATACATTGTTTGGATAATCAGCTGGCACAGTTTCAGAGATTTCAGACGGAGTGAAGATAGACAGATCTACTCTGCATTTTGTTTTCTGAGCTATAGCGAATAAGAAACACAATTTTGTATCTACTGGTGGACCAAAATAAATGACAAAATATAACATGTTATTAGACAATGGGGCTTTTCCGTAAAGACCAGGGGTCTCATTTATAAAGCCCACGTACGGACAAAATGAGGCCAAAACCTTCCGTACGAACTGTTCTGCGCCAAAGGTGGTATTTAATCAAACTGAACGTGAAACATTACGCACCGCCACACTAGGTTTGTACCTGGCGTACGCAGTCCGCACTTTTCAGAAACGCTGCAAACACACGAGGAGAGGCGAGGGAAAGCATCAAGGGGAGGTCTGATTGAGGAAATGAAGTCTGGTGCACATTTTAAACTGCTCATTTCTTTATTTTCTACAGAAATGATTAAGATCATTAAAAATAAAATCTAGGAAATCAACCGTTGGCTTTGTGTAGTGTTTCAATCTTTCGTTTATATACTTAATACAAATATTGTAGTAATGTGTGACACTCAAAGACGTGCACACTCATGTACGCTCATGCACGGACACCGGAGCGCACTGCCGCCGGCTGCGAGCGAGAAGCAGGAAGGATCCGAGCCGCTCTGTGCTTTTAACCAAAGTCTGACCAACTCCTGTGGAGGCCGTGCGGATGGCTGGTCCAAGGCACAAGTCCATTCAGAGACGCTGCGTAATTACGCGCTGCAGCTCCACAACCTCTCTCTTTCTCATACCACCCGGACTCTGCTCCTCATTCATGCCCAAAGCGAACCGGTGCCTCATCCCCACTGCACGTACAGCGAGCTCAAAAAACAATAGACTATCTGAGTGATTCAAAGCCCACCGAGCTTATTCTGTAGTTTCAGGAAATGTGAGCTCCGTGAACAGCACTGGGAAATATCACAATCAGCGTCTAAAAGGCTCTTCTTTACGTTCTAAAAGTGTATTTCCAAAAGTGTTATTGATGAGACTCTGCACTCTGCCAGTAGGTTACTTGTGATCAGAGAAACAGCGGTAACATGTCAGTAAAGATCCACCTCGGCCTCTGCCGTCACTGCTGCGGCGTGTGGCCCCTCCCTCTCTGCTCCGGGGTCTCGGTAAAACCCTCTCATTATCGCCTCATGTTTAGGTAAATCTCATTCATAAGTTACTTTGCATATCCTTATATGGTGACATGGAGGCGTGCAGGGGGCGTGACGTGAGGAGGGGTCATGTGCGCACATTTCTGCTCCAGGTGGAATTTGTGAAGGGGAGTTTACGTGGTGCTGCGCGTACGGAGGGTTTCATAAGTCCCAATTTTTTTCTCCGTACGTGAAGTTTGGGTTTTGCTCGTACGGACTCTTATAGGCAGATTCTCACGGACAGTTTCATAAATGAGACCCCTGGACAAGATACCGCCCCTCTCTGGTACGTTGCCTATTAGGTTAGAGGCCGCTCTGTGGTACTGCAACAAATCCCAGAAATAATTCTCACAACTGAGCAAAACGGGAAACACACCCCTGACAAAGTGCTTCTATTCGGCTGACAGGGCCCCTACAACTTTCACCAAGGTCGGATGTTGTGCCAGATATAATCTATTTTCACAACATGGACTTTTTACATACCTTTCAAATCCATAAGTTGTCTAAACAGAATTCGTAAGATATAGCTTAGCTTAGCGCCGCTCTAGCCCTGTGCTAGCCAAACCAGCAC
The DNA here is from genome assembly GCA_007210695.1 of Neogobius melanostomus. NCBI lineage: Eukaryota > Metazoa > Chordata > Actinopteri > Gobiiformes > Gobiidae > Neogobius > Neogobius melanostomus. Next base: position 15,349,737 of record VHKM01000009.1, on the reverse strand, counting down.
ACACTAACAGGTCGAAACTGATGGTGTTGTACGTGAGCACAAGTGCTCACAGTCGAAACAGAAATGCAGTGCGAATGTTCCTTGGGATGCAAACTAACACACAAAAAAGAAAAAAAAAAAAGTACTCCATTGAGCAAGGGCTATTGAAAAACAGCCAAACTGCTAGCATGAACGTACTTTAGTTAGCCCGCACTCACTTAGTCCACTGCTACTGATTTTGCGATTTGAGTATGCATTTTTTTTTTTTTTTTAAATCTACTCAGTCTATTTGGCCTGGGAAAGATAATATTAGGAAATTTCAACTTACCTAAAGTAGTAATAGCACATTTTTGTAACTATAAAATACCTTGTAAATGTTCTACAGTGTACATGCGGTTACCAAATTACCGGCAAACTGATCCATTTTACAGCTGAATTTCAACAAACATGAATATTTCAGCTTTTTTTCTATACCCTCTTGGTGTGCGTGTTTTTCCACAGGTGAGCAGAAAGGTTAGAAGCCACGGACCCACTTCAGTAATGAGGAACAATGCAATCCATCTGCAAGCAAGACGGACAGGTCTCGGGCCATCCCTCATGAGCAGACTATATTTTATTCATATGGATATTAAGAGCGCGGCGCAGCAGACCGACTTGCAGACAATGACTAAATACCACCATCTTGACAAAGGCTTTCGGAAACGGAAGGAGCAGTTTGCGGAGAAATGCGTACAGCTTAGTGATTAGTTAAGGCTCATTGGTCACAAAGCTTTAAAAAAAGAAACAAACACATTGCGTTAGCCGCTCTCTACTTGCACATACCCGGACCATCCAGGATGATGGGGGGTGCCAGCGATTACACCCCCATTAGCGGAGCACAGGGGAGGTTCTGCTCTGGGCCCACTGCAGATTTATGATGGCGCTTGGGCTGGCCCACGCACCAGTGACCCTCTTCAAGCTAGGCCTTTGTAAGCTTTCACCATAGATACTGTTAATGGATACACACAATGTACCTCCTTGGCCCGTCGATGATGGATCTAGGCCACTCTGGGAAACTGTGGGACGTGTGCCAGTGGGGGTCCATGGGTCAGTCCATCTCAGTTCACCCGATGAGTTAAACCCCACCCTCTCCAATTTTTATGAAATTTGGTATATATGTAATTCATGGCCAGAAAAGCCAGAATTTCAAATTTCAAATTGATCAGACCAACGGTTTTCGAGATATCGCAATTTAATTTTTTCACTTTTTTGCGAAAAAGGGCATGGCCGCCTAATTTCAAATTCCTTTAACCTAGCAACCACTGGTCTGATTTTCAAAAAACAGGCATTTCTGTAAAGGGGAGACCACCAGGAATCTAAATATGACATTGTTTTGTGTATTTGGGCACTTTTTAGGTGGATGACCTTTGTACCTATATTTTGACCTTGATATTGACACTGTGGGACACGCCCAATTTCTCTGACGCCAATAGGAAAAATGTAGCTCTATGTGTCAACTACAACATATAAAAAAATTGGAGGGGTATTCTTTTTCATTTTCATGCAATACCAGGTAGAAGTTGACATACCCATTCCTCCAGACATCCATTCATAGTCCGTTCTGTACAATTCCATACATTTATACACACAGTGCCTCAGATTGATTTATTTCAAGATTTAATGTCAATCACAAACAACAAGTCAATGAACATTTCACAGTTGTCTCAGTCTCATGTTCACCTTTTCTGATTTCTACTCCTTTTCAACGGGCCAGTTCAAACGGTGGTTAGAAATTCTGGGCAGGTCATTATGAGAAATACTGTAGTTTCTAGTTGAAGACTATGAAAAATGGAGCCCTATCTGTCAACTACCATCCATCCATCCATCCATCCATTTTCTTCCGCTTTATCCGGGGCCGGGTCGCGGAGGCAGCAGTCTCAGCAGAGATGCCCAGACTTCCCGATCCACGCACACCTCCTCCAGCTGTTCTGGGGGACCCCGAGGCGACACCAGGCCAGCTCGGAGACATAGTCCCACCAGCGTGTCCTGGGCCTTCCACGAGGCCTCCTCCCAATAGGACATGCCTGGAACACCTCCCGAGGGAGGCGACCAGGAGGCATCCGGAACAGATGCCCTAGCCACCTCAGCTGGCTCCTTTCGACGTGGAGGAGCAGCGACTCTACCCGAGCTCCTCCCGGGTAACTGAGCTCCTCACCCGATCTCGGAGGGTGCGCCCAGCCACCCTGCGAAGGAAACTCATTTCGGCCGCTTGTATCCGCGATCTTGTCCTTTCGGTCATTACCCAGATCTCATGACCATAGGTGAGGGAGGGAACGTAGATCGATCGGTAAATCGAGAGCTTTGCCCCCTGACTCAGCTCTCTCTTCACCACAACAGTCCGATACAGCGACCGCATCACTGCTGACGCTGCACTGATCCGTCTATCGATCTCACGCTCCATCCGTCCCTCACTCGTGAACAAGACCCCGAGATACTTGAACTCCTCCACTTGAGGTAAGGACTCCCCACCGACCTGAAGCGGGAAGCCACCTTTTTCCGGTGGAGAACCATGGTCTCAGATTTGGAGGTGCTGATCCTCATCCCGGCCGCTTCACACTCGGCTGCAAACCGCCCCAGTGCGCGCTGGAGGTCCAACATCATCTGCAAACAGCAGAGATGAGATCCTGAGGTTCCCAAACGGACACCCTCCGGCCCCTGGCTGCGCCTAGAAATTCTGTCCATAAAGGTAATGAACAGAACCGGTGACATAGGGCAGCCCTGGCGGAGACCAACACGCACCGGAAACAAGTCTGACTTACTGCCGGCAATGCGAACCAAGCTCCTGCTGCGGTCATACAGGGAACGGACAGCCCTTAGCAGAGGGCCCCGGACCCCATACTCCCGGAGCACCCCCCACAGGGCACCACGAGGGACACGGTCGAACGCTTTCTCCAAATCCACAAAGCACATGTGGACTGGTTGGGCGAACTCCCACGAACCCTCGAGCACCCGATGTAGGGTATAGAGCTGGTCCAGTGTGCCACGACCGGGACGAAAACCGCATTGTTCCTCCTGAATCCGAGGTTCGACTATCGGCCGGATCCTCCTCTCCAGCACCCTGGAGTAGACCTTACCCGGGAGGCTGAGAAGTGTGATCCCTCTATAATTGGAGCACACCCTCCGATCCCCCTTCTTAAAGAGAGGGACCACCACCCCGGTCTGCCAATCCAGAGGCACTGTCCCCGACCGCCACGCGATGTTGCAGAGACGTGTCAGCCAAGACAGCCCCACAACATCCAGAGACTTAAGGTACTCGGGACGAATCTCATCCACCCCCGGGGCCCTGCCACCGAGGAGCTTTCGAACCACCTCGGTGACTTCAGCCTGGGTGATGGACGAACCCCCCTCCGAGTCCCCAGCCTCTGCCTCCTCATCGGAAGACGGCTGCGCACGCGGACCAGGTCGTCTAGGCACCCGCCTTTGACTGCCACCTAGTCCTCTCTGCACCCGACCCCTACGGATCCCTCTGCGGGTGGTGGGTCCACAGGAGGGCGGGCCCACGTCGTCCCTTCGGGCTGTGCCCGGCCGGGCCCCGTGGGCAGAGGCCCGACCACCAGACGCTCGCATTCGAGCCCCACCCCAGGCCTGGCTCCAGGGTGGGGCCCCGGCTGCGCCATACCGGGCGACGTCACGGTCCTTGATATAGTATTGTCTGTCAACTACAACATATAAAAATGGCCTTGGATTTGAGATTTTGTCATTCGAAAGTAATTTTGATTAAAAAAAATAAGATAGAAATTGAAAAGCAGACATTTTTTTTCACCCGCGGAATGGAACAGTGAAAAGGCTTGTCAACAAGAAAAGCTTACAGTGCTTGACCGATGCCATGTTTGACTACTGTGTAAAGAATATCACAGGCATCCATTTCTTCCATGTGCCAGTGGATGAGGTGGTTAGTTGTGAAACTGAACTCAAGCCTAGATTCAACCAGGCTAAGACCATCAAAGGAACATTGCAGTTCCATAGTTTCGTCCCTGTTTCAATGACAGAGATGCATGTCTACAAACTTGGTGAACAGGTGAGCCCGCCAGATTTGGTAGCAGTTCAGGAACACCCGAGTAATGAATATGACGGCAGTGCTGATATACCTCTAGTTATTAGACCTCAGAACTTTGTGTGCTGCAGCTACGATAACGCCCCATGGATTGGTTTGGTGGAGGAGGTCTCAGAAGAGTTCGGTGACTACAAGTTAAAGTTTATGCATCCAAAGGGACCTGCTAAAACTTTCTACTGGCCGTCAAGAGATGATCATTGCTGGATTCCTGAATCGAATGTACATTGTGTTATAAGTGTTCCACTCTTGAAATCTTCTTCGACTAGAAACTACAGTATTTCTCATAATGACCTGCCCAGAATTTCTAACCACTGTTTGAACTGGCCTGTTGAAAAGGAGTAGAAATCAGAAAAAGTGAACATGAGACTGTGGCAGATGTGAAATTTTCATTGACTTTGTTGTTTGAGATTAACATATCTTGGAATAATACAGCAGGACATTCTTCAAAGAGGGGGGCAGAGAGCAAAAAAAATAACAAAAAATAAATAAATAAAAACCTTAACAAATAAAATAAAAATTCTAGAAAAAATATCTAAAAATGAATCGATTTGACTTACCAACTCTATTTTAAAATCGAATCGATTTTTTCCCAGCCTTAATCTGAGGCAATGTGTATATAAATGTATGGAATTGTACAGAACAGACAGTGATTGGATATCTGGATGAATAGGTATGTCAACTTCTACCTGGTATTGCATGAAAATGAAAAAGAATACCCCTCCAATTTTTTTATATGTTGTAGTTGACACATAGAGCTACATTTTTCCTATTGGCGTCAGAGAAATTGGGCGTGTCCCACAGTGTCAATTTCAAGGTCAAATATAGGTACAAAGGTCATCCACCTAAAAAGTACCCAAATACACAAAATGATGTCATATTTAGATTCCTGGTGGTCTCCCCTTTACAGAAATGCCTGTTTTTTGAAAGTCAGACCAGTGGTTGCTGAGTTAAAGGAATTTGAAATTAGGCGGCCACGCCCTTTTTAGCGAAAAAGTGAAAAAAGAGACTGTGATATCTCTCAAACGGTTGATCCGATCAATTTGAAATTTGAAATTCTGGCTTTTCTGGCCATGAATTACCTTTACACCAAATTTTATTAAAATTGAAGGGGGTGAGGTTTAAAAATGCATTTTTTTTGGGTGATCTGAGATGGACTGACCCTAAGTAGTAATGGAAGGAAGTCTTGATAAATTGTACTTTTAATATGTTTCCTTGATGTAAGGCGACCTTGAGTGCTTAAAAAGGTGCCAAACAAATAAAATGTATTCTTATTCTTATTATTTTATTCTTATTATTAAATTGCTTTAAGGCGAGACACAGCAGGGGAAAGTATTGAATTTTCACACCGTGGTCGAAGTGGAGATTATTAGCTCTTTCCCCCCTTAACATTTTAGTTTTCATGTCAGAGTATGAAATGACAACACTTACCCCATATGATGCTTATTTGAATGACGTTTTGTCCACGAGCGAGGCAGAGATGACCCGGAAGTATAGCAACTAAGTCGCTTCGCAAAGCCGTCTTTCCCTTGGGCATTCATTCACAAATATTGACAGATTTTACATCCACGTGTCCTGCGAAGGGTGTCCGCGATGACACTATAATCCAAATCTGGTATTTTTCCTTCTGAGAGACGACCAGTACGGAAGAGCGTAGAAATGTGTCGCGCGTGCGCACTACAAAAAGTTATAAAACTTTAGGGCTGGTTTTCTCTAAATTAGGTTTTTACTCCACTCATGCAACGACATATGCACTTTAATAGCTCCTACGGACTCCAAACTTTCCAGTCTTGGACTTAACAAAAAGATTTTTTTCAGAGGGATTTTTTTATATCTAATTCCCAGCCTGATTTATTCCAAAATTTGAGTTTTTACAGATTTTTTACTTATGATTAGCTTATTCAAAAACTAAACAAGATCCAAAATGTGTTACTAATATGTAAAATATGTAAAACTATATTAAACTAATTTAAATCTGGTTCTATCCATTATGCACACAATGCCCTATTTTTTTTAATATGAAAACATCAAATGACAACTTGCAATACATTTGTTTTCCCTTATATTTATATAAGTAATGTTTAGCAAAAGTTTCAAATTGATATCTCAAAAAAAGAAAAAAATTCCCTCTTCACCTGCAGCATCTCGCCTTAAACCTATAGGATCCACTTTTTATCATGTTTGCACTGAGACTACCATGGTTGGACTTTTAAAGTTTAGTCCTTGCTTAGATCGACTTTAATCGTATGTGCTGTCCCTTCAAAGTGGTGCTTTTGCCTTTAAACCCTTTTACGTAGTTCAGCCCCTTGTGTTTGCAGCTAATTAGGCTAATTTCCATGCCGTAAAGATGTTACCTGGAAAGCCAGCTGTTCTTTAAGGCGGTACTTGGTGTTAGTCGGTCTAGACGAATCCATTACCCTGACACGCAACTGCTGCTGAATTGTTCCTGGAACATTTGGAGAACTATAATTGGGACACTGCGGTTGTTTTAATTGTACGGTACTGGGAGAAACAAACAGATTGGATTAGTATCTAGTGACTGACCCAGAAGTATCTGCTGCATAAACATGTTCGCATGCATGTAGGGGGAAATTACACACACATTTACATTTAAATGAAAATATTATGTGGCACATTATCCATAACAAACCTGCAACAGATCTGACAGTCCTCAGACAACGCTGGGAACGGCACTGACAGTTCGAATAGAGCACAGTGTTGTTTATGTTTATGCATGTATTTAGTTTGAATTTGCATATGAAAACATGCTGGGGAAAGAGTTTTGTATCATGTAAACCACAAATGCTGCAGGAGTAATCTACAGTATAGCAGTGTTAGCATCAACATAATAGGGATAACAAAAATTACAGAAGAGCTGACAAAAAAATACAAAAAAATAATGGAAATTCATTCTTAAGTGTGGATTTTTTGGTAAGCAATGTGTTTCTTACATTTGCTGTGGTTTTATTCCATCAGCCATTGTCAAGGTCTGAAGGTGATTCACTGATACTGGCATGCACAGACATTTATATTCAGTGTATAGTCAAACACGATGAAGTATTTGGAAAAATACCCCAAAAGAAATCAGAATAGGCCCGAAATTGAAGCCTCAGCCGTGGAGTGTAGTTCCCGAAAATAAAAGTAATCCTACGGAAACCATGTTTTACAAATCCAGTAAATCTGAATTTGACATGGGCACTTAGCTTTGTTTTCTTTCGCATGAACATATTGAAACGTATGTATGTCTTCATGTCTTCAACAAAGAATGGCGCAATTACTGTGGTTAGATGTTGCTACAAAACGGACCACAAATCCCTTTCAGCATATTGGAGTTCATTTTCTGGTTAGAGGCAACCAATAATAAGAGAGGGGAAAACAATGAAAGCAGTTTGTAATGTATTTTGGTCAGCCGCGGTCGAATCAGATGTATAAATCAAATGGTTTAGCTTTTGTCTGAGGCAATCCCCTTAACGAAAGAGGATATTATATTTGAGTCCAAACCACGCAATTTCACATGGAATTGCCATTACCAGCCGAACAACTTTCTCATTGTAGGTCAGGTCGTTTCTTCTGATGCTTTCCTCTTGTTTTGCACAACAAACCTTTGATTTGAATGAATATTTGTACCGTTTTATTTGCAAGATTGCACAGCTATAATTTGTGTTGATGCACCGAGTTCTAAATTGCAAATGACCCTTGTTGGCTCTACTCATGCACTGAAGCTCAAGCTGACATGACAACAAATATACTACACAAACCTGCAGCTATTGGGAGAGGGAACCCTATTCCTACATACAAGTGAGCTAAGAATAATTTACAACTTCTCACACTTCCCTATGCAGCTCTGGATGTCCACAAGTTTAACAGCGCCAATTTAAATCCACCTCATCATTACTAACCAGCAGAGTTTCGCGGTATCCCAATCATCTCCTTCTCCCAGTGTGCGACCATTAGGCCTAATCCGAGAGTCATCTCCTGAACTTTGCTTCCACTCCACTCTTAATGACACTCGGCGGTGCACGTGGGTGTCGCCGCTCCCCTCTCTGGTGGGATGTAGCCGCGGAGTCAGCAGCGACGCTCACTGCAGGGAAGAATTGCAATAATTATGTACAAGTATAGGCAGGCTGCGAGAATGGGGGGTTGCTAGCTTGTCAGTGTGATAGCGATGTACAACGACGGTTGGCCCCAGTTAAGGTAATGAGGCGATGGAATCCGACGGCACAGGGGAAAGGTGTTTGTAATGCTTGTCTCGTAAACTGTAGTTGTAAGTAGTTAGCGTGGTATGTCGAAGAGGTGACTGCAAGCGGTGTCACGTTGGAAATATGCCCAAATATAAATATAGATTTAGAAGAAGCACGCTTAGCCTCAAATGATGGTGTGGGCGAAAGGCACTGGATGCTCATCTTATGATGTGCTAAGTGAAAAAAAACATATGGAGTATTGAAACCATAATGACCTTTATTTTTTTTACAGTCTGTTCTTCCTCATCAATGACTGCTAATACGGAGTCCTGACACACTCTAATATGATGTTATTCCCACCTTAAGCTTTCCAGTACACCTTCGCTGTGACATTGTTTCAATAAGCTTCTGCAATGTCAAAGATCCAGTGTTGCATTCACTTTTCACCAAGAAATTGTATCGATGATGGGAAAAATGTGGCCACTGCGCAAAGCCTTCTGCAGCACATTCCAAATATTTTCAATGGGGTAAAGATCCGGACTCTGTGGTAGCCAATCCATGTGTGAAAATGATGTGATGTAATCCTGGCATTGTCGTCCTGGAATATGTCCGTGCCATCAGGTCGAGGTCGTCAGCCGATCTCATTCGTTGGGCACATAGTGTTGATGAACCAACCTGATCAACTGCAGCGACCCAAGATTTTACCAGTTTGTTAAATCCAGGTAGTGACTTTGGTAGTGACTTTGGATACTTTCAGTATCTGTTGTACTGAAAGTGTCAATCCTATTTCATTGGATTTTTATCAGGTTTAAACTGGACGAAATCCAACTAAAAAATGATGATAATTAAGATTATAAAAGGGATTTACAATTGAGACTACCACTAACCAGCATGCATGACGCCCCTAACAGCCTACATTTTATCCTTCAACAAAGACAGCAAATATTGACACTTGAATCATCAAGGAACACGCTCTGCCCGACATCTCTGGCACGCCACAGAGCTCACGACCCCTCACGACTGGCATCTCAATCACACCCTGACAGAGAACTAGCAGCAGTCATGTGCAAATTACTTACCACTGCGCAGCGCAAGTTTAGAACCTCCAAACCGTCACTTCCATCACAAATGCTCTTGTGTGTTGCTACTTCCTGTTGAGCGAACACCCCGTGATTACCAGGCCGTTGGCTGACATCACTACGACTAATGATTAATGGAGTTTGCGCCGCGGTGAACTGCAGTGTCGAGAGAAAGTTTGTGTTGAGGTTACCCCCTCCTACCCCACATGCTCCTCTCGCAATCACTGTACGCACTGTTCTCTCCCACTCAGCGGCTTTTGATCACTCCGCGATTGTGCGCTCATGCCTGTCACTTCTCCTTTTGGTGCTTTCACTCCTTGCCAACGCTGCTGTCCTCGACTCGTGACGTGGAGAGAAAAGGGGGGTGGGAAATCAACAATAAGCCTCATTTTGCCAGACAAGCGATGATGCCGAAATGTGGCACAGAGAAGCTGCTAATGACGTGCAGTGAGGGGTAATTAAAGTGGCATTTAGACACGGGGAAATCTTTGCAAACATTTGGTGAAGACGGTCTGGTGTTGTGAATATGTTTTGGCACGGCGTTATGATGCCTGTCAAGGAATATTTGTCTTGTTGCCAACACTGAGTATGAGGAAATGATGCCAGTTTGTGAAATCGGATCAACCGAGGGCTTCCAGGAATATCACCTCAACATTGCAGCGGAAGCTTAGAAACTTGCGGCTTACACAACGATGCGGCTAATTTATCGATCAATCGATAACAATGCAACCTGGTTCCAAAAACCTTCGGCTATTCTAATGAAAGAACTCCAACACGAGACAAACGCAACAACAGCTCCTAATCCAAACATACTGTTGTGCGTGTGGATTTTATGTAGAGCTCACGCAGTTCCTTTCGGACGTACTCCACTCATCTGCACTACACAGTAACTCGGACGGGTGGCAAACCCTACCGCTGTCTTCCTCTACCTCTGTGCGCATGTAACGTGGTTTGGGTGCAGAGTAAATGCAATTAACTTGCTCACCACTGAAATATTCTAGAGGGACAAGGCGAAGGAGGGCGGATCTTTTCCCCACATTCATTATTAAAAATGAAGAAAGCCTTGACGTCACATAGACAGTCGAGCAGGGGTGGCTGTTATTAGAGATTGGCATGCAATCGTCAGCATAAAAATGGTCGGACATGCCATTTCCAAGTGGAAGGAGGTACAGGGCAAAAGGATGGGTGCCAGGATAGATCCCTGGGGACACCACAATGAAGCGGGGCAGAAGAAGAGGTGGGCTCAGCCTGACAGAGAAGGACAGTCTCTCAGGCTGTCTTAAAGAATTGTGTGGTCGACTATGTCAAAAGCAGACGTCAGGTCAAAAAGCACTAAATGGCAGAGCTACCAGAACCGTCTTTAAGAGCTTTTAAATGTGCAGACTCAGTACTGTGAAATGCTTTGTCCCAGACTGAAACCGATCTTGAGTGCCATTTTCATCTAAGGCTCCAACTGTGCAATATTACATTTCTCTACAGTTTTTGACACAAGGTAATTTGGGAATGGGCCGATCATTTGACAAAACTGTTGGACCCGGTTATTTGATCAAAGGCTCAACAACGCAATTTTTGGGAGAGCACAATTCCAGAAGTTAAGCTGCTGTTGATTATCTTCAGACCGAAGAGCCGATAGTGTCCCAAACGTCTTTAAAAAAGTGGGTATGAGGGCTTTAGTTTATTAGTTGGTTAAGCACATCCAATGATGCGGGCTCAAACAGATAAAAGCAGCTGAGCACTGAGTGGCAACTGTAATAGACAATGAAATGGGGGATACAGTATATGTATTGGCCCTAATGGCAGCAACCTTATTCTTAAAAAAGTAGATAGAGGTAGGTAGATACAGTATGAGAGCATGTGGAATTACGTAAAAGAAGTGAGTTGACAGTCCTTGTGAGAGATGTTAAAATCACCATAAAATAAACAAAACTAAGCAGAGACAAGCGGCGAACCAGACACACCAACGCCATCTTGGAATGCAGACGGATCCCAGGCTCCATCTCCAAGCTACTGGGAAACAAACGTCTCCAAACACAACAACAAAAAACTGACCCTGCACACTGACCCTGTGCACTGTGTCAGCCCCTGTTTATTTCAGGGGCTGACGTTAGTGGAGGATGTATGACGGAAAAAATATGAACTTCTGGGCAGCATAAAGACACCTGTCATTATGCTCCACTCTTCAAAAGCCTGTGTTCGGCTATAACCTCCGATATCTCTCCCACTGGGTGAACTCTTCCATTAGCCCTGTAATTCCAGCTCTTAATGAATCTATCATGCTTGACAGTGACAAGGAGGTCCCTCATTAAACTTCATACACAAGTGATACTGAGCTCTTCCAGTGATTTCCTCGATGTCCTTTCACTCATTTTTATTACACCGACAAAATGATACCGGGTGGCCAATGCGTTACAAGCCCCCGGTCAGACACGAGGAAAAGTGTGTCTCATGAATAATTCGTCTCATGTATTTGGCCTAAAGGAGGAAAAATGTTCCATTTAACAAGGAGTATATTGTGTTCTTATCATATAGGCCAAAGGAGTGGAAAATGAGATATGGAAATATGCCATAATGTCTTAGGGAAAACATAAACCGGATCTTTCTGTTATGTTGATAATAGATGACTAGAAATTTGCATTTTTGTGTAGTAATTTTGAGTAGCTTTTTAATGTGCTGTTAAAAGCTAGATGTGTGTTAACAGAAGCCAATACATTTAACCAAAATCAATACAACGAGGTAAGTTTTTGATTTAAAAAAAACATTTATAACATTTTCATCAACATGGCAAAAAGGTTGTTTGACCTCTTAACTCCCACCTGAACTGAGCACATTAAGTTTGGATTCTTCTTAAAGCTTTTTGAAAATAACCAAAATAGAGATGAAAACGAGACGTACAGTAAACAGGGATGAAAATGCAAAAAAAAAGCAACAAACAAGCGACAAAAACGCAACATAAACGTGACAATAAAGCGATTAAAAGATCACAAAAAGTGACGAAGCGGTAACGACGCAGTCTTGACGCTTTCAAATGAGGTGTATAGGCCCATAGGCTGTGAACTCTCAGGTCAAGAAGCTTTTAGATTTGGGTAAAGTCGAACTGGAGAAAATGTGCTCGGTTTAAGGCAGGGAGTAGAAGGTCAAATTGTCAACTGTACTGGGTTGTAGATGGTTCACCTTTCACCACGAAGGCTTTGTCAATGGCAGAAATGTTTGACAGAGCCTTTGTGGAGAAAGGCCCACTTCCTCTATGATGGAAAAGTCCTGTACGAATGAGAGCCCACAGAAGCTTTTTCAACAACATTACATAACAAGGTAATCCAATTATTTGAATAAGAATTATGTATATAGACCTGTAGCTTATGCCAAGGAGTCATTCATTTAATTATCTGGACTGGAAGTTACAGTGTACAGTACCTACAAAGCCAAGTTGCAGCACGAACTTACAACTAACAACTCGCGATTTAGCACTACCCCCACTTATTTCAGGTTATTTATGCAAAAAAAAAAAAGGTGTCCATCTTATAAATGGCAGAGTGCATTAGGGGGGAAAAAAGACTTTTATTCTGCTAAAGTGAACAACACTTTACTGCTGTGCATATTTGTTCCCGTTCATGTAATGTGTCTATGTTACTGCCTTCATTCAAATGTTAAGAATCTTGTACATCCATTTCTTATTTGCATATGAAAAGCGGCGTAGTCGGAGACAAACTACTTTCAGCGTGGGTATGACAGTGTGTTGGCGCTTGGAACAGTAGACGCGCACACAAAAAGAAAAAAGGAAAAACAAGCAATCAATCATATTTCCCCTAAATAAAAGTGTTTCTGTGAGTGGCTGCGGCGTAGTGTTTGTGTAACAGAAGAATCTGGCATCCAGCATATGGCTGCTCTGCCAGTCCTACTTTCACTGTGTGCAAGGTGCCAGAGCAGTCAAACTGATTTCTAACATGCCAGTGCTCCAATTGTTCTCAATTTGCAACTACAGAAGCACAATGAGGAGAGAGAAAATGTGTGGACCCTGCATTATCCTGCTGGTCTATCAGCAGTCAATGCCATTTGTGTAGCTAAGCAGCTTAAATTGCAGGTAAAAGGGCAGAGAGTGCTATGAGTTGATTTGTAAGTGAGGTGTTCTGACAATCCATCTATCTCTGTCTCCGGCTGCTACATTGTGCTGACCCGAAGCTTGTGTCTGCCGCATAGAGGCCCTGTCGAGATAAACACTCTTCCAGTTGAGTGGGCCCACATCTAAATTAAACAGCTAATGTATAAAAGAGCTGGCTGGAGTTTGGGCCCTGAGGGGATTGAGATAAACTCTCTCGTCAAACTTCACTTCAGTCAGGGCTATGGTTTCTCACTTTTTCACTCTTTTTAAAGGAACGGATATTGATTTCTAAGCTGTACCCGACAGCCACACTGCCACAGCTTTGGTATTTCTCCCCTAAGACCTGCACTTTTACACCATGTGGACAGCAGGGGTATGTGTCCTTATTTAAAATGTCACAGGTGATTTCAGTCTAAAGGGGAAAAAAAAGACAGACCGGGAATTGAAAGGTGCGAAATTCTTTTTGTGTTCTACAGACTGACACAACATGACATTTGTCCTGTTTGTGCACCGAGCTATGAAGTATGACTGGGCAATATGGTAATAATTAATTGATTAACACTCACAAATCTTCTAGTGTACACCTCCAAACCCATCCAGATGCTATTACTGCTGCAGAAATCTCATGGCGACACTCTATGTTGACCAAAATGGAAATTTCCATATTGTAGAGTGGACAAGGGTTGATGGAGTTGAGAACGTTTCGCTACTACTGTATCTTTAGAAAATTCTTCTCTCTCTTTAGTCCGCATGTAAAACTAGTAAACACAAGCTAGAGGTCTAATTAACTTCACATATTTTTACTTCTGAAGCTTCTGAAGATAGAGGCGAAACATTCTCAACTCAATCAACCAAGTCGATGATATTTGGACATTTCTACTAATCACTGCATCTGTCCCCTGTCACGTCCAATGGCCGCTGGCTGCTCTGCTTTGCGACGACGACACTGGAGGCCGCCATTGCTGTAGTACCGCCATATAGCCGCTAGTCCCCCATTGGAATCCATTGCACTTTAGACACATTAAAAACAACTTTACTGCCCGGTGCCTAATTTTTTGGAACTGTCTAGAGCTAGATATTCCTCCTGTGATTCCGCTGGGTTAGACACAATCAGAGGCACCGGGGTGGTTATGGTAGGATTAATTTTAGAAATCTCGTACTTAATGAGGGTCAGACTGTTAGCATTGGAGCTGCGCGAGCTACACGTCACGCAAGGGCCGAGTCTACAGTGAAGATCCCGCCCTTATGCCCTTATTAGGAACATGCTTCGTCAGAGCTGGGGAGGAGGAGCCTGTAAATCCACCATGAATTCCCCCTCGAACGTGGTCATTATGGTAAACGGGGAGGAATGAGGTCTATTAATAATATGTCTATGGTCACGTCTGACACTACTTTAAGTTAAGCTTTGAAATATGTGAATGTTTTAGCTTGAATTAAGGGCAGACCCTTTATTTATGTATTTATTTATTTATTTCCATTTTCAGGTTGTGGGCCAGTTTGTTCTCTTAACGTATAGACTTTCACCTTGAAACAAATAAAATACCCAATCTTCACAATAACATGTTTCTCCATAGGTTTATATGGACATTTGTAATTTAAAGAGCCATTTTCTCAAAATGTCTTTTTCTCACATTGTGTATTTCCACAGCTCCTACAGGGCCAGATCTTGTGTTTCTAAACGCAAGCTGTAGAGCAGACGATTGCACAGACGGGTGGTGCTCTTCGCAATCTTCAGCGTCATATCTGGCGCAGAAAGTGGGCAGGACATGCACAAGGCAGCGTGCGATGTTTATTAAAGCCATGCCTTCGCTCAGCTGTGGCAGTGGGAGGAGCAGACAAGCGCCACTCTGCGTCTTTAATTAAACACAGTCCCTTATCTGTCAAATAAAATCCTATTGCCAAATTAGGGTCAGTTTAGTAGAGAAATGAGACCCGGGCAGAGTGTAAGGACTGGAGGCCACTCTCTGCAAAGTCAGACTCGAGATGAGCGTGAGGCGGACGGGAAAAGAGAGGCAGCTGCCCTCGCTGAGACCTCACTTCAGGCTGAACCAGTGGACAGTAAGACACCACTCGAAAACATAAATTTACCAAATAAAAACGATTTCATTGATTGGAAACTGTCACATTAGCTTCGGAGAAGTTGCAGAGTTCTGCAGTAGTTCCAAGGAAATTGTAGCTTATTGGAAGCTGGGCACGGGCACGGTTCAGATGGATAAGTGTGAGTGCGCCTTAAAGGAGATCGAGCCAAGGGAATGCAGGAAGCGCTTGTTGAAGTCAGCACTGTTGGTAGTAAACGACTCCACTGACCCACTTTTTTCGCTAAGCAGCACCTTCGGGCTGCCGGCAAAAGCACTAGCGCAAAGTGGTATTTGTGCAAGATTGAAACCTCGCCTCGACCAAGACTGTCCTTGCGCCAGGCGAAAGATCGGGGCCAAAGACTTCAAACTTTCCAGTCTTGGACTTATACTTTCAAGTTTTTTTTTTTTAAATCTAATTCTTACCCTGAATTATTGACAAGGTGAAATTTCATTTGTACAGATTTTTCCACAAAAAACATCTTAACTAAACAAGACAAAATCCCCTCTGAAAAAGGTTTTGTAAGTAGCCTGGCTAACGCCAGACTGCTGTGTGCGCTCTAATCTTTTTGAACTTCACAACAGTCTGGGGACCATGGCCGAAATTTTCTCAAGGATTTTGGGACCAATAACAGAACGGAGAGGGACGGCAAGACTATGACACACTATGTGACATACGGAAGCTTGTAGTTTGTTTAGGGCTAAAAAAAAAGAAAGAAAATTTACGGATCCAACATGACAGCAGCAGATGCCATCTTTCGATCAAGCTTTAGACCGTGTTCTAAATAGTTTAGCTCAAAAGTTTACAGCAGGTACGTCATACGTCATCTGATACGATGATACGATTGGCTATGGCTACATGCAGACGCATGAGAGACATTCAGCCCAATAAATGGCTATGGACAATCGTAAACCACACCTCTCCTACCAGAAAAGGAATTGGTGGTTCCCAGACTAAATATCATGTGTGATTTTAGTCTGGCGTTAGCCAGGCTACTTTGTAACAAATATGTCAACAAAACAACCCATACATTTAAACCAGGCTCCATCCATTATTCAGCTTTCGTCGCCAAAAATATGTGTAATTTTGGGCATTTTTAGGCATAAAAGGTCTTATTTTTATATGAAAACCTAAAATGACCCAAAACTTGCAATACATTTATGTTTCATATTTACAGTATGTCATGTACAACAAAAGTTTCAAATCAATATCTAAATTTAAAAAAATCTCTATCACCTTTACAAACCTTGTCTCGCCTTAACAAAGCAAACATACAAAGTTTCAATTCATGTCGAAAAAGCCCAGTTCCAACTGTATTCCTACAGACCTTATTGACAATCTAGGAGTGGTACTGCAGGTTGTGGTCCCTCTTTTGTTTTCATACATAATCTTTTTATATCATAGAGATGCAGTCAAAGAATGTATTGTGTTGGGAGGTTTTAGACTCTACTCCAGTGAGTGGGTGTTGAAGTCTGACACTGTCCAGAAAACATCACAAATTGTACATTCCTGCAGTATATGGAGAGAATAACAACAGCAGAAGGGCATTCGAGACAGTCGTTGTGCGTGAGTGGGATATTGTTCAAGTCCTGCAAACCAGCCAACCATGACTGAACGCTGCCACTCTTAAAAGCAGTTGTGCTTGTGGTAAAATAAATGCGTTACAGCGAAGTAAATTGGGGTCGTGAAGGCAGCGTGGCCGAATGCGCATAGGGCTGCGAGTGTGTCTATACTGTATAATGTTGCATTCGCTGACAGCGCGGTGTACGATCGGCCAAGTGTCGTGAGGGAAATAAACGGGCGCCGCTCGGCAGGATGGGCCTAATTAAACACAGTGCACCCAGCAGGCAACCCCGCGGTCTGGACTGGGCTGGACATGACCGGACTCGGTGTTGCCATGATCACCGCCTGCTCCGGAGAGAGTCGATGCCGAAGCGGACAAACAAGAGAGGAGCAAGACAACAGGCAGCACAGTGATCGACAAAGAATTAAAGCTTCCATTGTTGCCCTAACTTTGTGCTTTTCGCTAAGGCCAGTGTGTTTAGGTTTAGATATCCATTTTGGCGAGCACTATCCATTTTTCTAAATAAGGTATCATGATGTGTGGTAAGATTAACAGCTATACAGTTCCTTTAAAGCATGTTTGTGAAGTCTTGTGGTGAGGCTGATACCTTATGGTCAGTATAGTGGTCAGTACAGCTGTCTTAAAGTTTCATGTGTTGACACTTGAAACCAGGAAGTACTAGTACTCAACGGTTTGGTGCAAGTTAAATATAAATAATACGTTGTTGGTTTTGAAATAAAATTGCCTAAATATTAATTATTAGGCAATATTTATAATTTCGTAATAAAACTGGCAATGTGTTTTTAGCCTTCATTTATCGATCATTGTTTCCGGTATGGAGGATCGATTTTAAAGTTCTTTTAATGCTTTTTAAATGTCTTAATGGTCTTGGTCCTTCTTATCTTTCAGAACTGCTTTTACCATATGAGCCTTCGCGGTCTCTGCGCTCCCCCGGTAGGCGTCTCTTAGTTATTCCGAAAGTCAACAGAAAGACTCACGGCGAGGCGTCTTTCCAGTATTACGGCCCTCGTCTCTGGAACGGCCTGCCGGAGGAGCTCAGGGCTCCATTTGCTCCATTTCACAAACTAAGTCACCTAAAATGCTAGCTCACTCAAACAGCCCAATAGCAGTAACTGTACAATCGTAGCACAATTTATTTGCTTCTGAGCTTTATTTTATATGTGGACAAATGACAGCTAAAGGCAACAATAATTAGTATTATAAAAGCTTAGCTTCGTTCGCTATACGTATGTAAATAGTTTTTTGTTTTTTCAACAAAAAGAGGGTTACCCCCGGCTCACATTAACTACGGTCCGGGTTCGGTCCGGGTTTGCCCCAAACTACCACTCACAGTGAGTCCGGCTGACACTGTGGCCAGCTCCGGCGCCAGATGCTGCGCCAGGCACAGAAACGGCCCTCGCGAGAACAGAAGTGCACGTGAGTTTCGCTCTTGGTGCAAGTTCACGTCATAGGTAGTTTTTGTAAACAAAAGCCGTATTTGCCAGTACAACGACTCTCCCCAGTGAAGTGGATGCTTTAAACACACTAGTGCCCCTGCGTCACTGGTAATGGAGAAATGTTTACATTTCCGACGTTACACGCGTGTACCGGCGGTAAACGAGACCAAATAAGTAGTAAGCGGACAGATTTTATTTTGAAATACACCGGATCTTCTTTTCTCACGAGACCTGACTTCCTGTTTGGCTCGTGTTTTCCGTCAGCTTGCTCCGTTGGGGCTCCGGTCTCAGGCAAAAATAACTTCTTGCGGATTCTTCCCGTTGCCGCCGGATGGCCTCGGTAGCCGGACCCGGACTTCGCGGAGCAGTGTGAGTGTGCAACATTGGTTTTAATGACTTTTGTAAGTTTGCGGACGCCGTACCGGACCTTAACCGGATTTAATGTGAGCCGGGGGTTACCTTCATCGTGGTTTTCCTCTTTAGCTTCGCCACCGTATTGTACTTTTCGCCAGTAAGTTCAAAATGTTGTGAGTAACTTTGCCAAGTTGCCGAGTTGATGAAAGTGTTGGAGCAGTCTGCGCACTAGCTTGTTGCGCTCTCAGTCTGAGCAGCCACAGAAGGAATGAGACGAGGGAGAGACCAGGACTAAACTAACACGTTACTGATTTGGAAAAAAGAAACTAGTACTTTATTACCTGCAAATGCAAAACTAACGCGTTACTTTACTCGTTACTCAGCAAATGTAATCTGAGTACTCTAATGTGTTACTAAGTAGCACGTTACCCCTAACACTGGTCAAGAGCGGCACATTTGGTTTGAGGCTCATGTTTGGGCTGTCCCTGGGTAACATTATGCTTGTACTTTTTTGGAAACAAACCTTTTCAAGTCCGGGTGATGACCATGATTGAATCTCACTCATTTGTCTCTGATAATGCGCAGTCTGCTCTGTGATTCACCGCAGCCTTGAGTGTCTGCAGCCTTCAGTTTGGGTACACGCGCCACAGAGCTTATAAATGATCAAATATAGGCTGAAACTGGTCACTAACTTTATTTATTTTTATTTTTTCTTACACTGGCCAACAGGAAGCCAAAAACATTCCATATACAGAGCCAGTGAGAGGATGATCTCATTCAAGTATTCCCTCACATTTACCATACAGTCAGCATTAAAAACTTTTGACTAAAACACATTTTTTTAGAAGTGAAAGTACCATTGAAAAGTTTTTTGTTTTTTCTTTGAACGAGAAAAAAAACGAGTTAAAACGAAACATGTCAGGAGAATTGAAAGAGTGGAAACATGTCTTTGGATGTAGAGTAACTTTTTAAGAGAATGTATTTTTCTTATTTCCACATACTTTACAATTTAATAGTTAATATATCTGGCCAATAACGTTAGACAGGCCCCGGTCCCAGGCGCAGCACAGTTCTGCGTTCGGGTAATACGTCAAGAAACTGTTCTCTCGCAGACTACTTTTCCCACTGGTGGACCGGCAAAGAAACGCTCAGCAAAAATGAAATATCATCTTCCCTTGTGTGGTTTACAATCGGTACCTGCCATGAAAAATGTTCTTGAATGCATTTCCCCCCTTCCAGGTCCCAAAGGTAATTACGCCAGGCTTTTTGGCCTGAATTGGATGGTTTGTGTCGAAGCCTTGTGCTCATCTTAAACCCGACCACAGTATGTTGATGCAGCAGCAGTGACTTACCCTTCACATTTGCCTGTTTTAAGGCTTGTTTTCGCTCGACCTAATGCTTGCTGACAGCCTACATGTTTGGAGTGACAGAACATTGAAGGGTACGGAATTTAAATTGGAATCAAACTGACAACATATGGGCCGCTTGTAACTCACTCAGCGGCTTTTTATGTTTCATTTGACCTTTTGACTCCGGCAGTGTCAGTTAAAATAAGCAGTTTCATCTCCAAGCGCTATTCTTAACCTTATTCAACCGCGGAGCGAGGAGGGATGAAGGGAGCGTTTCCCAGTGCGATGTTTATCTGACATTCTCCCCAGACTCAGTGGGCAGTGATTGCAGATCACATCGGGCTGGCAAGGGGCTCCCCCTCAGTGCCGAGCGATGGGGCTCCACTGTGGCCGGCACACCAATCGCACGTGGCTGGGTGGGTACCAGAGCAAAGGACTCAAGTGAAACGTTTACAATGAAGAACTTGTCATTCCCAATCACCTACAAAAACAGCTCTACAGGTCTCTCAAAGTTATGAATTCATCAAGGCAATCCCCCACACACACACACATTTTAAAGGTTATTTAGACATTGCTCTGCTAAATTTAATTGCAGGGAAATAGCAAGAGAAAGACACATATTTAGCGATATTTGAATGTCTTAACATTTAAACCCCGACCTTCACCAAGCACATTTTCTCCAGTTTTACCGAAAAATAAATATCTAAAAGCTCCTCAAAACGACTATAGGCAGTGTAACGCCTCATTCGACACCTGAGGCCTAAGCTCTTTCCTCATTTTTGTTGTCATGTTTCTGTCGCCCCCTCCTGGATTTGAGCTCCCAAATGATTCTGGGAGCTCTGTTGTCGGGGCTTCGTGCCTCTGGTAGGGTCTCCCATGGCAAACAGGTCCTAGGTGACGGGTCAGACAAAGAGCGGTTCAGAAGCCCCTTATGAGAGACCAACAGGCCCGGTTAGAACCATGAGGCCGTCCTTCTGTGGACCCACCACCTGCAGGAGGAGCCATAGGGGCTAGTGCAATGTGATTTGGGAAGCTCCAACGGCTGCCCCCACGACCCGGCAACGGACCAGTGGAAGAAAATGGATGGATGGATGGATGGATGGATGGATGGATGTTTCCGTCGCATTTTCGTCATGTTTTCATCATGTTTTTGTAACGTTTTGTCACGTTTTTGTCACATTTTCATCACATTGTTGTTGCGTTGTCGTCACATTGCTGTGGCTTCATCACAAAACGTAGCATAACAATGAAAACGTGGCAAAAATGTGGCAAGAACCCTACATAATGACTAAAGCTTGACAACAAACACACGAAAGAAGCTTAGATGTAGGCCTCAGCTTTCAAATGAGGCGTTGCCCCCTGGCCTACAGGCTGTAAGCTTTCAGGTCGTGAAGCTTTTAGATTTGGGCAATGCTGAACTGAAGTAAATGAGCTCGGTTATGGTGGGGGTTAAGGGGTTAAAAGTGTGTTTGTCATTTGGAAATAAGGCCTTATGTGTAAAACACTGACCAAACGCACCCATATTATCAGCAAGGAAATGTGAATAAGAAACGGCCCTTTCGAGTTACAATTTGACAAACAAATCTTTGGAAGAACTTTGATTAAGTGACACAATACAACAACTCATTTAGCTCCAGGAGCAAACTGGCCAAAAATCTCCAAATTGGGGGGAAAAAGGTAAGACTGTGCAGCATCTCCCCGTATTAATTCTCCATAAAGCATTTTTTTATTTTATTTTTTGCAATGATACTGTATGTTTTGCTTTTCATTCCAGTCCTTCTGATCCTCTCACCGGTTGCCGTTTAATCATGTGCATCGCGAAGTGGTGCGGTTCCCAGGAGGGGATTCTTAGTAATCAAATAAAAAGCATAAAAATCTGTCTTTCATGTTCAGTTGAAGCTTTTTTTTTTCCCTCTTCTTGAGATAAAACGCTGCAGGAGCTCATCTACTGTTGAAAGGGAGGACATTCTGGTTTTTTTTTTTACTTGCACTGTCGGCTCTCTAATTAAGGTATTGTCCACATATTGCTCTGAGGCATGATAGAGTTCGTATGTAATGTAATACAGTGCTGGACTCGACTCCGACCTCAGCGGTGAAATAAAGCTATAGTGTAAGACGCATTGAGACATCAGACAGAGTTGAATGTTCATTCTGTGTGACTCATTTTGCAGCTCTTTCACCTGCCAAACGGTTTACTTTGTTCTTTGTGAAACATAGCATTTAATGATTCCAGATGCTACAGCATAATTGAATGCAGTTTGCGATACTTTGATTACTACGTCGAGGATTTGGGGAGAGACACATTTTGGATCACCTAAGTCCTTGGTTCTCAAATTTTTTGACGTGTAGCCTAAGACCCAATAAAAGAAATGGCCCTCCAGTTCGATCACATCTAAACCATGTCCATAACAAAACTATGACGCTTGTTCAAATTTGTGCAGCACAATCGAATCCAAATTGAATGGTTGCAATAGGGAAATCACAAAGGCGACAACTACATTGGCCCTATACCTGATTTTGTATATATATTTTTTGGTTTACAAAATCAAATGGGGACAGGAAGTTTAACCTCTTGACCCCGCCTGAACTGAGCATATTTTCTCCAGTTTGGCTTTACCCAAATCTAAAAGCTTCTTGAAAAAAGTGTCAAAATAGCACCAAAAGATGAAATCGAGGATGAAAATGCAACAAAGAGCGACACAAAAGTAAAAAAATAATAATAATCAATGAAAATGTGACGACAACGCGGCGAAAATGATTCATTTTGATGGGTTTTGTTGGTCTTAGCTTTCAAATGAGGCATGACACTGGCCTATAGGCTGTGAGCTCTGTTCGAGACGAACTGGAGAAAATTCACCTGGTTAAGGCGGGGGGGTAAGAGGTTAAATTGTTGGGGTCCAATGTATTCTTCCGAGGGATGGGGTCAGCCCTATGTTCCCCGGTAGCTATGTTCCCACACTTCTATTGATTAAGATTAGGCACCAGCCCACTATCCTTAAGTTAGTGGCTAGGGCAGGGTCAGGGTTAAGCTGCTTTTGATATATGTATGACATTTCACTCTCATGACTTGTGATTGGTTGAAGTACCAAGGGGAACATAGGACCCGGGGAACATAGGTATCCACCCCCGAGGGATGACTTTAGAAGCAAAACTTTCAAGGTCACAGTCACAGTAAACGCTGACGAAAACTAGCCTGCAAGCTAACAATCAATATTACCCAAACAGTGTTTGTGTATAATTACACAAACAGTCTTTTTTTTTTTCACAAACCACTGGATATTCAATGAACTGAAGGTAAACAAAACTATTTTACTTTCACTACTAGTAAAGGAAAATTAAAACAAAAATGGGTACAGGATCTAATTACGTATTTGTAAACTTGCTAACACTGTTGATAGGACCTCTACAAAAGTGTCTCTCATGTTCCCAAATCCTCTCTGAAATGTTAATGCTTCTGAATTTGTTTAAAACAGGCCCAGTGAATTTGTGGTCTGTAATTTGATACACGGATCAAAATCTAATTACAGTCAAAACACTTGTTGGAAATGTTTGCAATTAGTTAGCAATAGTTTTTCAAAACTGAGCAGCCCTAGTTTAAAGCAGAGTACAAAGTTATCACTAAACAAAACAAAAGCGTGAATAAAATTGCCTGAAGACTAGACCTGGCGAGTGCCTAAAGAGTTTTAGTAAAAAACACTGACCTAGCGGTTTGTTCGTAAATCACCGTGAGGGTGAAGCTGTTAAAAAGTTTGGGTTACAGAACCGCAAGGCTTCCTCTAATCAAATCCACATGCGTGCACCCAGAGGGCAAAGTCTGGTCACTAAAACCGTGGTGTTAAAACCAAAAGCATTAGCCTTGACACCCTTCCCATTAGTTTGATCCTATTGCATTTGTCTGCTTTCACAGGAATGTTTACACGTCGTTTTTCATGGCGGCAAGGAGCGGACAGTTCTGCGCCCTCAGTCATTCCTGCGGCCTACCCTGCGCCGGCATGAAATTACCCCCAACCACATCCTGCCTGGAGTTTTCCTGCGTTGTACAATGGGACTTTACATATGGGGCAGTTTAAAATGTACACAGAACTAAGTAGAAGTACAAATTCCCTGTCGTTAATAAATCCGCACTTAATCCTTCAACCGTTTTCGTGACCGCCGCTGTTAGATGTGGAATGAAATGACAGATTTGAGCCAATAGAACTGACTGAAAAATGAGCGTAATAATAGTTTTTTCTATTACTCTCTATGTCACTATGTCTAGGGATTTTGTGCTTTAGAAGTAATGAGATAAGCGTGGCAAGACTATTCACTCCAGTCCCGAAACTTTATAAAACATTGGCGGATTCAAACTTTCTACGAGGAAATTTGCTAAAACAAATCACGTACATTCAATGGTGATACTTTGAAACACATCTTGATCTATATCTTTCGTTGTCCTGGTAAGAAACATTGCTACTGTATGTTGATCTAAAATGACTCAATCGAAGTTTCACACGTCCTTGCATGCGGCACCTGTTTCAAATGACTTCTGTCCATTTAAGACTCTCAATCCGCATCAAAACAAAGCAAATGGATAAATAACTTAATAATCTCCTCTCCCGGCCGGCGCATGGTCGTATTTTACTCTCTGGCACATTGATTGGCAGATTGGCACTAGTATCGAAAGGGGCAGCTGCATGTTGTTTTGTAAGCTCCGGTGGATGTGTTTTCCTGCTCTGCGAAGAAAAATAGGATTATTCTAGGAAGCGGGAGCATGGATGCCTGCGGAGATTGGCGGAGAGTTCCTGGTTTACGTAGAGGCCGTGGGAGGAAATAGTGAAGGGATTTACGGCTCTGTACTGGGAGCAGAGTCTTTGGATCAGTTCATTTCAAAGAGCTGTTCTAAAGATTGGCTCTTTTTAATGTAAAGCCAGATAAATCGATCGAACTTTTTTTAGTTTAAATGATTTAAAATTACAATGGGACTGATATTTACTCTTTGAAAAACATGTTTGTGATAAAAAATCTTGCGCCACAACTAATATAAAGAGGCTGCAACTGTCTGACAAATCCTTTTTAGTGCATTTAGCTTTCGTTTTAGTGCAGAAAGCTTTCACTTGTTGGTCTGATTCTCTTGTTCGTTCGGGGGAGTTTTGGGTAAAATGGACTGTAAAAAAGTGTCGAACTGATACCCATAAAGAGCCGTTCAAAGATCCAGCCGGTCATGGTCGTCACATCACTAGAGGAAAGGGAAATCGTCGAGCAATGTTCAACAAAACAAGCCCTAAATGTTTGACGGCGCTGTACAATGCCATTCGATCACATTGGCCTCAGTGTGGAGCCCCTATGAGACTCGATGCCCGACGCACATGAGCATTTTCCACGGCACTCGAGATTATCTCAAAGCCGCATTTGTTAGGCACGAGGGATCACCAATTACTTGCCGGTAAAGTTGGGGATACTTGACGTAAACGCTTGAGAACCTACTGCAATCGGTACACTTCGAAACATTTTACAATATAATCCACTCGACAGAAACAAACCCCTTTTGTTTAGCCGCTGTGTCCAAAAGTGATTTGGTGAGCAGAAATCCCGGGTCACAAGAGAGTATTTCTGCTCGACATGAACAAATGAGGTCCAGAGAGAATCGACTCTTCCAACTCGTCAGTCCAGTCCACTCTGGAGACTCCGGAGTCCAGGACTAATGCCTCTAAGTTTGTTTGCGGGTCTCTGTCAGCTATCTGAGCCACGCTGCATAACGCAACCAACCATGACTGAACTATTTTTCCTTCAAAACACTGTGACTATTAATAACAAGAAAATTACTTTTAACCAAGCAATAATTACATGTCATCCAGTATACTGCATTATAAAGTCACATATAAATAATTAAGCTGGTGTCATTAAGTTGATAAATATAGCTTGTTGTTGCCCATAGTTGCAAAACAAGAAAAGCAAGTTTCAGAAAGCGTCTGTTACAGTGAAAGCAGAGCCACAAAAAAAAGGCATTTACAAACTAAATTTTTGTTTCTCTTCACCACGACTGGGTTTGTTGAACATTTGAAACAATTATATTTTGCATCAGAGATTGAAAGAAGAAGAAGAAAAATAAATTGGCTTACCATTGTGTGCTGCAATATTATCTTTTCCCGGCCAATGCTGTATTTTGTGTGTGTGCCAGCAACTGTCACGCTCGGCTAGGTGCAGGGACTAACCGAGAACATATCACCCTGGACTTCGTTTCATTTCGAGTAAATTCATCTAGATGTTTTTTTTTTTTTTTCTTTTTTTTTGCTGGAATATAACTTCTCCAGTGGTGTAATTTACCGCGACCCCATTGGCCATTCCCCTCAGCAAAGTCGAGAGTCCATTTCGGTGACGAGTGGGTTCATCTCGAGAGATTGTTGTCCTCGCTTTCTCCATCTAAACCATGCACCGCAGAATTTTCTTGTTTCGCCGTTATTGGCTTATTTATTTTGGAAAGCTGGTGGCAACTGAAATTATCAGACATGATCAAAAAGAAAGGGGGGAAAAAAGCGCGAGGGAGGCTCGGGTTCGCTGTGGCATTAATCACCGCGGTGAGGGAGGCCATTTTGGGTCGGTTTTGTCCTTGGCTGTGCTGTAATCAAAGGGTCATGGCACGATGTTTGCGGCTGAGACACAACATTTAATGAGGATGTTGTGTCCCGGATCCCCCCTCTCACCTGTGTGCCGCACAGTGCACCGAATTACCTGTATCGTCTGTTCACGAGCACCACAAAGCTAAGGAGGCTGTTTAACTCTTCTACTTTCTGGTTAAGAACATAGGATATTTACGCACACTCTACTAACAGTAAAAAAGTTATTTCTCTAGCCATTAATAGTACATGACATTTCCAAATAAAAATAACTTTCTTAATTGTGTAACCCAAGAGGAGTGTTCAACGGAGAATCTGATAAACAGTATCATAGACATAATAGCCCGTCATTCCTTATTCATCCTATTTGCATTAATAATACAATTCGAGAAAGAATGTTCCTAAAAAGGGCAAAAAGTAACTCCTCACTTGGTAGAGCAGCAACAAGCCTCAACAGTGCTCCAGGACCTGAACAAAACCAGCGTGGTTAAAAACTATGACACTCCCCTCAGTGGTGTCACGGGAGGAAACTATTCTTAGAAACAGAAGTATTTGGAGCCAGACCTAAAGTTGGTTTTGACATAATTAAATGTAGGATTACTTACACTCTCAAACACACTTTCACTCAACCTGGTCACTTGTACATGTTTTTAGTGGTGGGGGAAACCGGAGCACCTGGAGTAAATCTACTCATACATTGGGAGAACATGCAAACTCAACACATCGCTGAGCTGTAATGGCAGTCACAGGCAAACACTGCCTTATTCCTGACTGAATCAAACAAACTTGAGTCTGGACATTGTGATGTTAACTCTACCTGGATGATTGAGAATTCCTGTGTCACCCAAAAGTGCTTTACACAAAGTAAGGTGATTTTTTGTCTACTTTTGTACTTCAACCCATATGCTCTTGGGACAAGACTGACAGAAGCGCGGCTGTACACAATATACGGCAACCTCCTACAACCACCACTGACCACTCACTGGTTTATTCACATAAGGGGACATTTACCAAGTGTTTGCTCATGTGCAAAGTGAGTAGCACGTGCAAAAGTGGATCAGCTGCAGAGTAATTTATGCATTTTCTACTCGTGCAGCATTGTCTTATATACATATCACATGTGGGGTCCTAATTATGTAATACAGGCAACATCAAATGGCAAATTAAGTGCAATGTGGCAGGAAAATAGCATATTTTATTTTTCAGCTTGCAAAAGCAATTTACAGTAGCACCTGTCTTGATAAATGACCCCCTTAGTTGCAAACCAGAATAATAAGACCTTTATCTCAATGACATGACTGCGATGCATGTTTCACATAATTTCTGATCCTAGCAATATACTGTACCAGTCATGCAACAACTCTGCTTTGGTTTAGCTCCACAACGGTGACATTTTGGGACTTACAGTTGTGAACTAGATCAGTGATTCTCAACTGAGAAGCACCTTCAACTGATGACGAGCTGTGACCCAAACAATATATGATTTTTTTTTAACTTTAACTACTACTAACTTAAAACTACCATATGTATATGGCAAAATCTACTGCAAATGGTTCTTTTACCCACTTTGGAGTCCTGACCCTCCAGTTGAGAACTTCTGGTCTACATTAATTAACACTGTGTAACTGAATTAATTTGAATGATTTCATCTACCGCAGAGAACACAATGCATTCCTCTTTCAATGTTCAGGGCTGCAGATAAGATTTTCAAATCAAAAAATGAAGCCGTGATGAGTTTTTCGTGCTGCAGTAGTTTTCAGAGAGGAGAGAGGAAAGGCTGTGCTGCGCTTTGCTGAGGCACAATAGAATTTGCACCTCAAGTTCTGCCTGTTCATTGTTCCACGACTGGATTTGCTGATTGTTCTTTATATCATTCCAGCTAAAAAGAAATCCTTCCAGATGGCTCTCTCTCCCTCCCTTCCTCCTCTCTCATTTCCCCTCTCTCTTTCTCACTTTCTTCCCTTGGTTCCTGTTTGCGCTAACATCCATGAGTCACTCTGTTTACTGTCCTAGCCGCCTCGTATGCTCATACGCGCTAGTCTGTTCACAGCCCGATGCAATTTTTCTACTTTTATGTGACCACCTGTGTGTACTTGCCACCACTCCTAGCTTTAAACAGGCTCCGAGTGGTGTATTGCACTCTCTTCTTTACACGTGTGCCTGTGAAAAAATTATTTAGCTTCTGCAAATAGCATCTCAGCCAGTGTCGGCGCAAAAGGTCATGGAAATTAACACAACGATAATGCGCTAACACACAGTACTGAGTCAGTTGCATTTAAAAGCTACAAATGTCAATGAGAGAGTGGTGGCCTCTCTACAGGAGCATTGGCAAGTTAAGATGATTGCTCATTGTATCAGTCCCAGGAGCAATCAATATGATGATTTGTCAGTTTGCTATTATACATTTTACAGCCACAACAGAGCAGAAACAGTCTTCAATGAAGGTTCTTGAGTCATCTTCTGTACTCTGTGGTTGAAGTGACGAACGTTTCGCCTCTCACCCTCTCATCGACACTTCAACGTTTGACACTCCAACTACAGAGTACAGAAGATGACTCAAGAACCTTCACTGAAGACGGACAACTCCTGTACGACTGAGAGCCTACACAGACACAGAGCAGAAACGGATCAATGTTCTGGAGGTCACAAAGGAGAAGGCTACAGGCTTAAAGCGACATGGGAGGGTGTTATGGAAAGGATCATCACATGGGCTTTAACCGTGGAAGCTGCCCCTAGCAAGGGCCACATACAGCACTCTCCCAAGCCCGCAAAATCGGCATCTGTGGTATGGCATGGAAGAGCCTCGCCAACTCTGTGGTCACCAAAACCCAGCCCTTGATGCATCCTACGTATCTGGATGAAAAACCGCCTTGACACAGGGTTGTTATGGGTGGCGTCACAACAGAGTCCTGTGAAAATTGGCCAAAGTGATTGTGGTGCACAGGCTCCAAGTGAACAAGGTCAATCCGACATCATCGTCATGCCAGCCCATCCAGTTCATAAGGCAAGGTGGAGAAGCACTCAGCAGCTCGGTTCGTGACAGGTCTGGGAGCTAAGAGCAGATCTCGGTCGGCAACTGAAGTTCCCCAAGTAGATTGCCATAACAACTCTTCGTCCAGAGATAGTACTACAGTTGAACTCCACTACGTACAGTAAGTGTGTCATCATGGGAGAACTGACCATACCATGGGAAGACGGGATCGAGGCAACGTTTGAGAGGAAAAAGGAAAAGTATGCTGAGCTTGCCTCTTCGTGTCGGCAGGCAGGTTGGAAGGCATACATCTTTCCAGTAGAGGGTCGCTGCAGAGGCTTCACTGGATGTTCCACTTAACGGTTCCTCAAGACACTAAGGATCAGAGGACCCAGCTCGCAAAAGGGAATAAAAGACCTGGCAGGAGTTTTTGACTCTGGCTATACAAGAAAGATAAGATGTGGAGGAAAGAGGGGTCCTAAGGCAGCTGCAGGGGACAGCGAAACATCTATGAAGGGCGGCTCCCAGTCGATGACCCTGCAGCTGTCTAAAAGGCACTGGCGTAAGTGTGTCAAGCAGAAAGAAGAAAATTAATATGCTACATTTGTGCTTGTATTGTATTGTTTATTTGTATTTTTGAATACAGTATCTATATTTCACCAACTGACTTAAAGGAATAGGCCACCGTTTTTACATACTGAGATATGTTCTTACCTTAGCTTAGACGAGTTGATGCATAACTGTCTGGTCTGTCTGCTCAGTCACGCAAATGTTGTTAGCGTTTAGCCTCTCCCAGCAAAGGTATAGCGCCAAACTGGGGTGAAGTTAGAAGCTACCAAGCTGTTCCACATTATCCCTATTTACAGTAAATACAGTTTTGACAAAAATTACACAATCTAAGTCTAGTTACACAAACTTAAACATGTGGATTTTCTAAGCGGATAAAAAGGGGTACTATATTGTAAATAACATAGGAGCACTTCGACATCCGCACAGTAATGTCTCACTTTACTGCGCGGACGTCGAAGTGCTCTTAAGGTATTGTTACGCCTTACATATAGTTTGGCTATATGTATACCCCAGTTTGGGGCTATACCTATGCTGGGAGAGGCTAAATGCTAACAACATTTACGTGACTGAGCGCACGCACAAACACCAAATAGGTACGCATCAACTTGTCTAAGCTAAGGTAAGAACATATCTCAGTATGTAAAAACGGTGGCCTATTCCTTTAAAGGGTCTATACAGAGTTTAAAAATTCTAAAATTAAGTATTTTACTCCCCCTACATGTTCCAACAATGTCCTTATGTGTAGAATGAACCCACACCTATACAACTGCCTCTAAAATCCAAAAAGGTGTTCATTCGGTCCAAATTACCGTCATGCACGAGCTTAATATAGAAGCTGCAGTTACTGTACATGTTAGACCTGAGGTGGTAGTAGTGAGTATGAAAATGACCAAGTTGCATAGTCCCTTTAAGCACTGAAATAGTTCAGAATTAATCTGATTGGTTTGTCACTATGAATTTAAATGGGGTATTATGCTAAATCTACCTTTTAGAGCTTTTTACTATGTTACAATGTTGTTCTCTCATAAAAAATTAAAAACAAAAAAACATTCCTGAAGTTGTGTTTCGACCAACACACCCCTGTTTGAGTAATCAATGAATCATCTCCAGTGGCTATTCTTAGCACTGCGGCTATTTTGTTTAACCCCTCCCCCACTTTAAATGGACCATCATGTCATTCGTATGCAAGATCACATCTAGTCATGTACTGTAAAACAAATAATAGATAAGTGAAATAAGTGTGTGGAGAACAAAATCCATCATCTACAAACCCTAACAACAAGGTCAGTTTATGCCGAAGGAGACATCCAAGAAACAGGTGTCGGCATTATGATTCAAAAGATGTAATGTTAAAAGCAAAACACAATTTATTTAAAAAGAAAACCTATTTCAAGCATCGTCCTGATAAACAGCATAGCCGGTAAGAACCTTGACTTCCTTGTTTTTGCTTTACTCTGCGACGTTCAGAACAAATACTTAATGATTGCGCCATCTCCTCTTTGTTTAAACGGGCCAAACATTAAAACTCGAGCCGCGGTGGATTCAGCTGTAAAAAGGAGTGCCGCTGACCTTGCAAAGCTAACAATAAAAACTGCTCCTAAAAAGCCTGAAACAAAACAAAATCCATTACTGTTATATTTCAGAGTCAAAATATGCTTTATTAGAAACTTTATTCATAGTTAAAAAAAAGGGAGTGAAAATAAGTTTGTGATTCAATTTAAGTAATGTCTCAAGGCTGAAACGTGGAGGTGCTGCGTTTTCAGAGCACAACGCATTTCACATTGCATGCTGAAAAGGAATATAAACAACATGAATGGAGAAATAGACATCAGGGAGTTGCATCGTAAAAAGAAAATTGTTTGGTAGATCTACACTGCGCATTACATCAGAGAGCTAACAGAGCAGTATCGAAAGCCTACCTTATATAGAGTTGTAAATATTTGAGCAAATGTTCTGACTTTGATTTTATGTGGAATGTTTCTGTACCCTATTGAGCCAACCATTCCTCTTTTATCTTTAAAAGCAGCGGCATCTGGGACCGTGCCCCCACAGCAAATCATATCTTCCATAAGTTTGATATGGAACAGTTGCAGTAATGTTTCTCCGTCAATTCCTCTCAACTATCTTCATATTTTAGCAACTCAACAACAGTGGGGTGCGAAAGTTTAGGCACCCATGGGTGAAAATTTCTATTAACGTAAGCAAGAGGACGACAAAACGATCTCCAAAAGGCAAGAAGTTACAGGTGAGACATTCCCATAACACTGTCCTTCTCAAATAGTGGGTGCCAAAATAAATTAAGGCGTCACTTCAAAACGTGCTGAATATCGGCGACAATCATCCCGCTTTTACGTGGAAGTGAAAGTGCGCACCGACGTCAGTGCCAGCTGCAGGCCGCGCACCTCAAAGTAGAGGGGATCCCCAGTGATTTAGGGGGAATAATGCACATTAACTGTCTGCACTTAACTGTTGAGAGATCCCACCATGCTGCGCTCCGGCTCCCGTGCCCTAAACTGGGGTTTATTTGGTGAAGATTAGTCAAATACTATGGTCATTAAACGGCGATCACAGTGCAGGCAGGATCAATACTTAACCCCTTAACTCCCACCTGAGCTGAGCATCCAGTTTGGCATTACCCAAATCTAAAAGCTTCTTGAACAAAGTGTCAAAAAAGCAACAAAAGAGTGACAAAGACATGATTAAAAAGTGACAAAAACGAGAAAACATGACAAAAAAGCGATGAAGAAAGCAACAAAACATGGCTAAAACAAGATTAAAAAAACTTCGAAAACCATTCAACACAGAGACAAAAACACATCAAATAAGCTTCAAAAATGTGACATTTATAAACGCGGCGACAATGCAACAAAAAAGTCACGTTCTGGACTATAGTCTGTAAACTCCAGTCGAGAAGCTTTTAGATTTAGGTAAAGCCGAACTTAACATTATCACTACTATCCAGGATATAACTTCTACAAATTTGATTGGCCTTCTGTTTTTTTGTTTTTTTTTGTGAGTGCCACTATATCTAATGCTCCATCCGAAACCAATAAAATGGTAAGACCAGATGTGCGTCAACGTCCGCCATGATAAGAAGCGTCCGAATTGGGTTGTCGGTTAGGAAGGAGTTAAGTATCCTGCCCGTTCGTCTCATACTCGTTCTCCCGGACAGCGGAAGACACAAAGCTAAACTTTGACGGCAAACTGCGGCTGTTTAATGACTGTGCGCATCGGGAGCAACACGAAAGAAGGGCTACAGCAGAGAGGGGTGCCGCAACTGAAAATTATTGCCATAACATGAAAAAAATAAAATATATAACTTATTTCCATGTTTATATTTTCAAAATAGTATACAAGGAAAATAGGCCAGAGCAAAGGTTTGGGCACCTGTGGAGTTAATACCTTGTAGCCCCCCCAAGTATCACATATTGGCATAATTGTGATACTTGGCATATTGGGTATCACAATATGCCAATATTGGATACTCAATATGGGTATTGGGTATCCCTTAAACGCTTTTCTCCGAGCCAAGAGTCTTTCAATTCTAGTTTGAGAGATTTTTACCCTTTCTTCCTTACAAAACTCTACTAAGAGATTTCTGGGTTGTCTTGGTCTTGCTCTTTGGAGGTTCATCCACAGATTGTCAATGATGTTTAGGTCAGGAAACGGTGAAGGCCTCAGCGAGTCTTATGCATTTAAGTAGTTTTATTGACTAACATTCCTGTCGATGCATTCTGCTCAGTGTTTTTTTTTCTACGAGTCTAAAGTTGATGTTTATGTTTTCACTCTTTCACCAGATCATTAAATGCACCATATGTTTGCCGAGTCCCACTGGAAGCTGATGGATCTCACTAATGTTGCATATTACTCCAGACAGGCGGTGGTAGCAGATATTGGACTAATGAGTATAATTACGCTCATAATAGCCTTACCATTGTAAAGTGTTATTAAGGGTGCAGTCTTCGATTAATTCTGACCTCTAGCGCTCTCCCTCCCTTCCACACTGCTCCTCTCCCTGTTCCTTATGGTGCACACGCTTACACACACCAACATGTTTGAGTAATGGACTTGTGCATATGTACGAGTGGGCGGCTGGTGGGCGGATATGTAATCATTCCCAAGTTTTACCCCCGATGACCCGTTTTACTAATATGGCCATTACGGGAGGCTATTGTGGCCGCATGGCTTTGCAATGGGCTGAATACAAATAAGATGGAATATGCATACTCGGCATTGCTTTTAAAAGCCAGATGGATGCAACAGTTTCAACCATTTTTTTTCAATAAACAATTAAAAACAACAACAGCACAATGCAGTTCACAATGATGCTGACCATAACGTTTTTGAGCGGTTCAAGTTTTCTCTCTCACGTTCCGCCTTATGTGTTTGTTTTGTTTTTTCTCACGGGAAGAGTAAAATAGACAAAACAGATGCCACACTGATTATCAGCAAAGGTTTTCAAAAAGCAGACTGCAATGAACTGGGTCTATGATTTTGAAAGGCTAAGTGACATAAGGTATGGATATTGTCACTTCCTACAGTGCAGTACAAAGTTTTGTTTAATGTGTCATGGTGGGTGGGAAAGTCAGCAAGGCATAAATGTGCAAAGTGCTGAAGGGAATTTAAAGGCACAACCATTTTCACAGGCAGTCATTCAGCGTTTTTTGAATATGTTTTGCCTCTCATCCAATAAACTTTGTCAATAGTTTTAGTTTTGCCTGTAGGCTTTATTTGATAGGACAGCACAGTGTGAGAAGGGGTGAACAGTAAGAAGAGAAATGGTCAGAACCAGGACTCAAACCCACAACGCTAAGAACTGAACTTATCAGCTACACAACTTTGTCAATTCTGAAGTTGAACAAGTCACTGCCATTTAGCCCATGGCAAGTGTTATCTCCTTACTAAATTTTTACCATTTTATTTTTGTGAAATTAGACCTATGTAATGCTCCTCGAGGCTCCACTGCTATTATTCCTTCAAAACGCACTATCAGTCTTTATCCTGATACTGAAAGATGGGCCACATGAAGAGCCTTGACCGCAGTGAATGCTTTGCTTAGGGTGAATGTGCCTACATTACACACTTTGTGAAGACTTTAAAGTGCAACTAAACCCCAAATTCACTTTTTTTTTACTGATAAGCTGCCTAAATGGGTGTCAAATAGAGTTGTCTACATGTCCCAGTCAATATTTTGACATTTTGTGCAAATTAGTTCAAAATCCCTCTTTTGGGTCCAAAACTGAGCGGTTACTGCCCTCTTCAGGTTAAAAACATTCAACCAAAGTGGAATTATGTGATTGGCCAATGACCTTACCCATGCAACGTCACGGTACCAGAGAACGTCATCACTGCAGCCGTATATAAGCCCCACTCCCTCCCGCATACGCCTCCGTAGCGAGTTGGAGTTGGATTCATAGCGAGCGAGCGAGTTGTGCAGCTACAAGCGATCGCTTGCAAGCAGGCCGCTGTCACTGACAGCCCCAGACATCGCCCCCCCAACCCCCACCCGTCTCTCCCAAGGCCTCCCGGCACGCCTCTTTCGCGGAGTTTTTTGAATTTTGGGAGTGGGTGGAGTTAAGCCTCTGTCTTGCCCTTTAGTTCCCCTTTAATGAAAGACCAAAAGTAAAAACAAGTGTGTCTTCACTGGCAACAAAAGTTTCTCTAACTCTTTGTACCATCTGCTGCTGAACACCTCTCTGACCTTAAATACAACCAGCCACATAGATTGAGTTTTATAATAA
This sequence comes from Neogobius melanostomus, assembly GCA_007210695.1. Lineage (NCBI taxonomy): Eukaryota > Metazoa > Chordata > Actinopteri > Gobiiformes > Gobiidae > Neogobius > Neogobius melanostomus. Next base: position 15,313,637 of record VHKM01000009.1, on the reverse strand, counting down.
CGACAAAACACTTTCAAGTGAAGGGAAAAGGTTTGAGAAATTTGAGAAACTTCTCGCCACTTTGGCCTTTACCATCTGGACCTTCATCTGCCTCCTGGTCAACACGGATCTTTTGTGATATCTCGTATATAAAGAATGAACTGGCTTGTGACAGTTGGTCACACACAATGTACGAGGAAGCATGTAAATGATACATTATTAACTTTTTAACTAACTTTCGTAACGCATTTATAACGTCACAATTAATTTGTTTTTAAGAATAACTAGCCTGCTGGTTCATGCACAGCGCACACATAGTCTACTTTTACAATAAAGTGAAGAACAACCAAGTATATGGCATTTAATAACCTAACACTGAATCCAGTTCCATTGATTCCAATTTTTGCCTCAAAATTGCATATTGCAACTGGTTAAAATAAATAAAATATTCGATTGACATTACATATTGCAGAACGAGCAACAACACATTATGGTGAAAGTACAACCTGAATTCATGCAATGCAAAACCCGCGCTTAAAAACAACTTCGAACTCCCTGGCACTTTTCTCATTTGCATGTGAAAAAGCCAAACAAATCCAGGTATCTTTCCCCAGAGTTCGCTGACCAGGCTCCGGATGAAATTGGGCTTACATCTGACAGTTTGTGGAGAGAGAGAAAGAGGGGAGGCGCCGGTACGGGCACATTTGCGCCGGCTGTGATGTGAAAGTCGACAATTTACCGCTAATGCTTTTTGCCTAGGGGGCCCGTGGTATCCCAGGCCTGTGTTGTTGTTGTTTGTTGGTGAGGAGCCTTTCTTCCTCTGGAGTGGTAAACACTTAATGCAGCTTTAAGAAACATTCATTAGTGTATGACAGCACATGACAGACTTCTCCTGCGGGATTTTTGTATTTGTACTCTTAAATTTCATGTTTAATTCATCATTACACTGGAGGCATTTCTGTTATAGTAACACTGTCAACAGAATATAGTTACCATAAACGGAGAACCCTTGATCAAGTTAAGCTGACTTAAAAGAGGAAGAAGAAGAAGAAGAAGAAGAAGAAGAAGAAGAAGAGCATATTGGAAATTGAAAACCCAGCAAACGCGGAAAAAAAAATAACTTCACGTGTCAGAAGACTTATGATTTATGAAGCCGTCATCCTATTGGTCCACTATAGTTCATGACAGCCAGCAGTGCCATTAATCATGTGATGTGTATCTTGCACTTCCCACGGGGACAATCCACTGCCATTGATCATTCCGGTGTCAGTGGCTTAAGGCCACGAAAACGCAGCTTGGAGATATTAAGCGTTAAATAAAGATGATGGCTAACACGGCTTAAGTCCAACACAGTCCATTATGACCTGTAGCTAAAGGGAGTTGACGACAAGACCGGACACTTGCAGCCACCAGTTAATCCACCCCCGCTGGATTAGCCTCGATGTGCAGCCAAGTAGTAAGCACACGCGGGCATCACTTACCGTAATTACAGATGGGGAGATTAGATTGAGGTGACTCTTGGGGACGGCGACAAAAGTTTTGCCTTAATTCTGTTGTTTGAAAGTTCTCCAGGTAAGCTTAGCATCGGGAATCGTTTGTGTGCCTTTAAATGAGAGTTCACACAGAAAAGCTCCACTATGTCTGAGAATCCAGAGCCTTCTTCTCTTCAAGGCCAGTACGCTAACTGTTGTGCCAATTATACTAGCTTTGTCAGCCGGCCTGCTTTGTGTTGAAAAGCAGGAGTGTCTGGAACCCGCCTCGCAGTAAAAAACATAGGCTTCGACCAGTTTGATTCAACCACAGATGCAAATGTGTACGGTATCACTCGAATATGGAAGAAGACTCTCTCAACATTCAGAACACGGACAGAGCACGTGTTTCTCTGATCGGTCAATCACATCCATCGGAATTCACTTAGATAATGTCCGGTCCAGGACATGTTTTAGGACAAAACAGGGAAATAATACACTGCCTGACCTCCAAAAAGTTGTCCCCTGGATTTAACTGTTAAGATCTGGGGTTGCTTCAGTTGGTCAGGTCTAGGTTCAGCAACACTACGTGCCCAAAGAATGAGATCAGCTGACTACCCGAACATCCTGAATGACCAGGTTATTACATCAATGGATTTCTTCTTTCCTGATGGCACGGGCATATTCCAATACGACAATGGCCGAATTCATCAGGCTCAAATTGAGTGGTTCAGTATGAGGCGTCATTCTCCCGCATGGATCGGCCGCCAGTCCAGATCTTAACCCATTAGGAATTTTGGGATGTGCTGGAGAAGGATCTGGGTGTAAAATCAATGCAATACTGGATCTTTTGACATTGCAGAAGTGTATTGAAACAATGCCAATCAAAGCTAAAGGCATTCCAACCAAGTGCTAAGAGTCTGTGTGACCATCCATCCATCCATTTTCTTCCACTTTTCCGTTGCCAGGTCGTGGGGCTCCTCCTGCAGGTGGTGGGTCCACAGAAGGACCGCCTCATGGTTCTAACCGGGCCTGTTTGTCTCTCATAAGGGGCTTCTGAACCGCTCTTTGTCTGACCCGTCACCTAGGACCTGTTTGCCATGGGAGACCCTACCAGGGGCACGAAGCCCCCGGCAACAGAGCTCCCAGGATCATTCAGGTGCTCAAACCCCTCAACCACGTTAAGGTGGTGGTTCCAGGAGGCGTGTCTGTGTGACCTATTGTGACAAAAGTACAGTCGCTGGACAAGTTTGGAAATTGTATATCAGCTTTATACAAGAATAATTGTTTGACTTTTGTTTTGGTGTCCTTGGCCCCTTTAAGATCCCAATTCACAATCTTACTTAGGAGTACCTAGCTGCAGGACTATTATGGACCACCAGTTTCAGGTCAGAAGGTTAAAAAGTGTTGCATTTGTTCTTCATCAATACTTCCAGCTGTTTTCTGTGCACCATTTGCCCAAATGGCTTTAGGTAATTTAAACCAACTCCAAGCTAATGCCGTAATGCGGTCAGCAAGTCATGCAAAGCTTACTGTAAGGTGACTCAGTGCAAGTCATACGTCAGACGCGGGTCACTTGAATTGGCTGAGTTGGGCACTGAAGATTAATTACCCCCAGATACACTGAGCCTTTTCTATTTGCTACCGCGCAGTCATCCATACTGCCAGCCGCACTGTATTGTACACTTTATTTTCTAGCAGGCACCACCCCTTCAAGTCGCATTAAAACCCGACAGTGATTGAGCGGAACATTTAAAGGTGCACAGGCTGTCGGCCGCCGTCCCATTCAAGTTGGAAGAATATCAATAACTCGCGACAAACACGGTGATCAGCTTTAGAACTGTACTCGTCATAAACCGTTGGCAATTTTTTCGGGGGAAAAATACCCGCGTTGCTTGGAAGGCGATAGTATTTTAATCACTCTGTCACGGACTCGAGGGCAGCCTTTAAGAGCGCACCAACATGATGAATGATGGGCCGACCCGGACGGCGGGATTGCTATGATGCGGCGATGGGGAAGGCTGATTGGTGGCATCTGGGGGAATGATTAATTGATGCAAACACATTTCAATTTAACGGCTCTTTGATCAATTATTAATGAACACATCCCTCCACCTCGCTCCCCCTTCTTTTATTATGTACAACTTCAATTAACAGGCTCTCAGGCTCTGACCTATCACTGCCCTCCGTGAATTCAGAAACAGTCAAGATGGAAAGCTGGTGTGCGTTTACCTGGCAATTTATCACGGGATGTTTTCTGGCGCATCCTGGCAGCTTCCGTTTACTCATGAAAATCTGCATGGGGCAACGTCCAACTCATTTTGGATCAGACCCTTGGTGCATTTTCCCATCAATTATGAGGGTCCACGCCAATGTATTTGTGTGTGGTAAAAGAGAGAATTGAGAGATGAAAACTTTTGCTAAAGTGGCTTAGAGAAAACCAAGCCATTGACTCTTCTTGTTTCATGCCTAGTGTTCTCTTTAAATGAATGAAATGTAACAGGAACTTGATTCTTCACTCCGGGACAGTCACTTCTCACATTCTTGCAAAGGCTGTAAATTGGAACAGTGATTTCTCTGCAAATTTTCAGGGTGAGAAAGAGAGAGAGGGAGAGAGAGCACATGAATCCGGCGCTGGCGTAAGTTGGAAATTGTTCCCCTCTAGGCACTGCTGCTTTTATTCTTGTAATCGAGCCGACCACATTGAGAAAACCTCCCTTTTCTCTCTCTCTCTCTCTGTAGGGCCCTTCTGATAAAATGTTTCCCATACGCTGAGGTGGCGTTTCTGATTGCCCTGTAGTGCAATTGTGGACACTCGACTCAATCTCATTGCGATGGGGAGTCGGATGCGAGTCCGCCGCGAAGGTCGTAGCTGTTTGAAAAATAGAACATTTTAGAGGATTTAATCAATACAACTTTATGCAGCAAGCCGGATTAGTATGATCAATTATTTTTGCATCACAAATTAATTAAAATTGAGCTTTTATCCAAGGACTTTGCTGTGTGTTTTTCCCCTCCACTGCAGTGCTTTCGCAGCATACACAAGTGCACTTAAATTATACACAGAAATCCATTTTGCAACGCTGTCCATATGTTCTGACCACATTTATCTGTCTTTTTTTTTAGTGGTACAGTATGTTTACTCTAAGGGGCGAAAGCTCTCCACTACACCCTTAACCCAACAACCCAACCCCGGGTATAAATAATTTATCAAGCAGCCGGGGATAACAAGGGCATAAAGGAAGAATATATGTTTTGCTGGTGATCTGGGAAGGGAGCCAAAGAATATGTCAGACACAATTACGGGGAGACGGTGGGGGAATGGTTTCTCTGATGTACCGCAGCGTTCCCGTGGCGGTGCGCTGTATAGATTGGTGCATTAAGGCTGTACGCGCTGGGTGGACTGATAGGGGTTGAAAGTGACCCGCCGCTCTCCGCTCCAGACTATAAGCCACTCTGACCGGGACTCTCTGGTGCTAATTGTGAGCTTGAACCTGCCCGTCGCATCGCGCTGCCTGACTTAGCGCTCCCCCGAGAGTGTATTACCAGCGCTCCGTCCGGCTAATCGCCTCCTTTGTCCCTTGTCATCCCCGAGCACTATGTCCATACAGTGCGACATCAGGCCGGGACTCCCAAGAATAGTAGCAGCAGAGATCATCACTTTCCAAGCCGCCCCGAGGTCACAAACGGCAATATTATTTTGGACCTAATAGTTGGATGAACGAACAACCAACGAAAAACATATTGCATGTACCCAAGTGCATCTGTTAGGTTCATTTGCATTACTTTATTTTTTCATTCACTATGTAAAAACTCATATCTCAAAGACACAGAAGTAAATTTATAAACAGTCAAGGATCTCCTCCAGTGCTAAAATTGATAGCTTTAAGACTAAAATAGAAACTTGTAAAAGGGTCATTAACATGTCACAAGTCTATGGGCTCGTTTCAAGATTTTTTTTTTACTTTGTGCAGTGGATCAGTCAATCTTCAATCTTTGCCTGCTTAGTCAAATACAATTATTTCTCCTTTCAGTGAACTGACAGGTTGCACACTGCCTTTCTAACACAATACAGGACCTCAAATAAAAGAGCAAGTAAGCGTTGTCAAAATTAGTGCTAAAAATGTTCAGTTTAATCAAAGCTTGATAGAACTTCAATGGCCTGATAACGGAACCTTGTGGAACCCCGTTGTGTTTTTGTTATTTTACATTTACTTGTTCCTGTTGGTGAGTTTCATCTATCTTTGTCTAGATGACCTCAGTGGTTTTGTCTGGAGCGTCTGGCCTTTTGCATGAGTTATGAATCAGTATTTGGGACATGACCTTTAAAACAATGAGATATTTACCCAAAGGAAGGTGATGGCATATTTGAGGTGAAGCGGCAAAAATATCTTACTGTATGTTTAAAGCCGGAAGGAGAACAAGGCACAAGTTAAAAGTAGATTCCTCCAGATGCAGGTGGTACCGATGTTCCACAGGATTATTACATATTACTATTACATTATGGTTTACTGTTAGGGTCAAGGTTAGCCCTGTATTAGGGTAAGGCTCGGGATCAAATTCTTGAACTCAGAGCCTTCAGTGGAGACAAAAAACAAAGCTAAAACTTTACTTGGGGACCATAACCAAGCTGCTTCCGTCCAACTTCCGTCTTTATTTCCGTGCTATTGGGCCCAAAGAATGGGGCACAGTTGACCCTAGTGTGAGAGCTGAAGCATGTGTGTCACCACTCGTATCACGTGATCGAATCTGACCAACCAGCCGGGGGCAAAGCTGAGCTACGCTAGGCCTTAACAATACGAAGAAAGACAGTTCGTGATGTTAAAATGGATCATGATTGCCACAAAATCTGACCTTTGTGAAAGCTGTAGGTGCCCTGTCAGCCGAACACGAGCAGTTTGTGTTTACACTTTATGAGAAAAATCCTTCATGGGCCGGTGTCGGCCCATTGGTCCGACAAACCATTAGTCTGACATCTCATTATTCGAAAAATGTCCGATTGAGTAGAGGTTCCATCCATCCATCCATTTTCTTCCGCTTTATCCGGGCCGGGTCGCGGAGGCAGCAGTCTCAGCAGAGATGCCCAGACTTCCCGATCCACGCACACCTCCTCCAGCTGTTCTGGGGGACCCCAAGGCGACACCAGGCCAGCTCGGAGACATAGTCCCACCAGCGTGTCCTGGGCCTTCCACGAGGCCTCCTCCCAATAGGACATGCCTGGAACACCTCCCGAGGGAGGCGACCAGGAGGCATCCGGAACAGATGCCCTAGCCACCTCAGCTGGCTCCTTTCGACGTGAAGGAGCAGCGACTCTACCCCGAGCTCCTCCCGGGTAACTGAGCTCCTCACCCGATCTCGGAGGGTGCGCCCAGCCACCCTGCGAAGGAAACTCATTTCGGCCGCTTGTATCCGCGATCTTGTCCTTTCGGTCATTACCCAGATCTCATGACCATAGGTGAGGGTGGGAACGTAGATCGATCGGTAAATCGAGAGCTTTGCCCCCTGACTCAGCTCCCTCTTCACCACAACAGTCCGATACAGCGACCGCATCACTGCTGACGCTGCACCGATCCGTCTATCGATCTCACGCTCCATCCGTCCCTCACTCGTGAACAAGACCCCGAGATACTTGAACTCCTCCACTTGAGGTAGAGGTTGAAAAATAAAATTAGGTTCAGGCAAGAGTCCTTAAGGTTAGGGCTAATGGTTGTATATGGCTCTCTAATCCACAACTGGGTTAGAGATGTCAGACTAATGACACCTCTGCTCAATGGTACATTTTCGGAATAATGAGACATCGGACAAAGGGGTTGTTGGACCAATGACATGGCACCCATGGGCCGAGGGAAATTTTCTACAGCAGTACAATGGAGTGGCCACTGAGCGGACTGAGTGTGAGGGGGCGGTACCCTAGCCAGATAATACAATACATCCATGAGCATATACTTCACATGTGGAGGTACCCATGTTCGCCCCCGGGAAATTGGGGAACACACTCAGTACCTCTGTAGTGGTGTTGGTATACATTTTGCAAAATGCAACCTACAGGTATAATAGTAACTGCTGTAACTAATGACTAGGGCTCTATCCACACAAAAACAAAACGGGTGAAGTTTCAAAAACATTCTCCATAAACACGGAGCCAGCTCAGTAAAATGTGTGTGTCCACATGAAGCCAGTCAAGTCTGTAAAACCACTGCAATTCTACAACCAGGCCTGTGTGAGATGCTTTGACGCTGCCACAGATAGAACAAGATGTACAGTAGATAGCGCATGCGCTGTAAACCTTTATGGAACGTAAACAGTGAAAATGGATTCATTGATTTACGATGGGCAGAAGAGAGAAGGCGGCGAATTTATTCTTCAAACGTAACGGGAGTAAAGCAGAAAAACCGTCAGTGACCGGATTTTTATGGTCAGTCCATAAACTGAATGGAGGCCAACTCTGCTGTTTCTACTTGTCACCAGTGGCTCGTGGACTGTGGTGGCATAGAGGAGCGGAGTAAAACTCATTAATGTCAGTAGATTATATATAACACACAACAGTGGCGCTGTGATGTCATCGCTTTAGTAAAAGTTGTGGGGGTGCCGTGACAACGGAGCCACGTATACGCGTTTTCAGGTTATACCCCGCCATTCCGACACCACACCCCCACCCCGACATTGAGGTCTAATTGTCGGAGTGGAGGTGTTTCTATTATTTATCAAATGTCCCGGCACTCCGCCCTTTCCCCCCCCCCCCCTTTGTCGTAGTGGTGACACTTTTATCTTTTGTACAACGTCCCGCCATTACGACACACAAGATAATTATTAAAAATACATGGGCCTACTAGAACTAACCCTAACCTTACCTTAGCCCTAACCTTAAGGATAGTGGAGTTCACAAACTGAACAGGCTACGCTCAAAACTTGTCGGAATAGTGGTATCAAAAAGTGTCGGATTGGCGGGATGTCGCACTGGAGGGGTGTCGGAATAACGGTGTTTTGGATTGGCGGGGTGTTTTCAGATCTTTTCACACCGGGACCTGGTTTGGAAAATGTTTGTTTACAGACCTCCAAAACGCTGGTTTCGTATGGATTGATCAACTATCTTTGATTTTAGTCCTGAGCTTGTCTTTGTGTGGACAGGGCCTTAAAAACCCATGAAAAGCTTTTGCGTGCATTTTAGTTTGCAACACACAACACCCAAGCATAAAGCAAGTAGACTTTCTCTTCATGTATTTTCTGGCCATGTGTCCTCATATCACTCAGAAACAACTCTCCTGCAATGTCAATAGGCGAATGGGACAATACTGGCTAAATTGCTTCTAGCTTCAACACTCAATGAAATAACCCACTTTTTTTTCCCCTCCGTCTCCCCTTCTGTTTTCTTTGTAGCGCTAAATGCTATGTTGATAATGTCTGCCCATTTGAAGTGCTCTTTTGTGCTTGAAATACAGGCTAATATCTGCAGAGTTAATTGAGACCTTTTTCGCTAACACTTGGATATTAGGGATTTCTCCTTCCTTTTCTGTCTGTGCTTTCATTTAATCGCAGCCTCTGTATCCTCTCCATTACTACGTGTAATTTCCTCCCCGGGCTGGCTTCAAAGAGGTGCCTAACCTGAATTGACTGCACGTGTTAATCACCATCTCCCGCAAATTAAATGATCTCTAAGCATTCTGACAACGTGCAAAGCGGATGAGCTCTCGGTGTGTGTGTAAACGCTGGCCAGCTAGCGTTGGAACATTTAAGTGGGAGGTTCAGGAGGAGCGGCGCTTGCGAGATCAAAGCCGCGCGCAGTCCAGGGATTTTAACATACGTACATTTCATATGCGGCGCAGACGAGTCGGTTTGGCAAGTGTTGAAATGACGCTTCGACAACATAGATATGCACATAGTTTTCTCTGCATAATTGGCACACGTTGTGAATTTATGATGGTGAGGCGGTAAGGCAAGGCGGAAGCGCAGATGTCGAGACTGTTCTATTTAATGTGCAGCCAGTTGCTCATAATGCCAGTTTTTTTAGTACAGTTTCATCTTAGGAATGGTTTTATACAAAGTAATAAACTGAGGTTATATAGACGGGTGATGTTGAAGTTATAGTAGACCCTCACCACTGTGGCTGAACAATGCAATGTAAAGAGCTGAAAACAAACAGCAACTTCCCTGTCTCTTGGTACAGTGGTGTTTTTTTGTTTGTTTGTTTTTTTTGCCTTTTCTGCAAACTGCATTTGTAGTTTCTGTGTTCCACATTGTTTCACTGGATGCTTTTGTACATCTCTGCTTTGTTTTTGTGAGGTTTCACAATGGACAATCAAGGAGGTATCCGGGCAAGACTCAGCTAGTCTAAGCCACAAAAATCTCCTCTCCCTATTGTTCTGGCTAATGTTCGTTCACTGGAGAATAAAACAGAATATATTTGTCTGCAACGCTCTTCAGAAGATGGTGGAAGACTGTTGTGGAGCGGAGGGCGAGAAAGGAGGAGGTGACCAGTGTGGGACACCACGCTCTGAAATGGGGTGCATACATATGTTCCCCGGGTCCTATGTTCCCCAGGTGCGATTTTTTTTTTTTCCGTAGGTGAGTTGGTACTTCAACCAATCACAAATCATAAGAGTGAAATGATACATATATCAAGCAGCTTAACCCTGACCCTGCTCTAGCCACTAACCTTAAGGATAGTGGGCTCGTGCCTAATCTTAATCAATAGAAGTGGGGAACATAGGTACTGGGGAACATAGGTACCGGGGAACATAGGGCTGACCCCTGAAATGGGGACAAACCAAGGAGGCGATGCACCGTTTCAGAGAAACACTGATGGTTTCCTTCGGGTGCTTTCCCTTACCGTTAAAAGCATGCTGATCAGGTTGGTCCATAATAGCAGCGTGCTCAGTCCCAGTGGCTCAGGACTAACCCAGCACCTATATTTTGTTGTACAATTGTGCAATTACAAATAAAGTACATACTTACTTACTTAGTCCTGCATTCGTTTCAAGTATACTATTTTTGCATTCTACAGTGACATGCAGGTGACGTGTGCCTAATGATAGCATTCCATATGAAAAAGTAGTTTGGACTGGTGTAATTGCACTCGCCATTCTGTAATCCTTTAACCAGAAGAAGTGAGTATGAAATTCATTCCATTGTGCTTCTTCTGATTACTGTATAAAAGGCTTGATGATTTCGGATGATGATGAGGGCAGCACATTGGGTCAGTGGTTAGCACTATATGACAGCTATATCACAACACTGCCGTGCCTTGTTCCTAGTGATATCAGGAGTTATTGTATGTTAGCAGACTGGGCCAGACTGACATCAGATTGAGATTTTATGGCTGCGGGTGAAGTGGTATAATGTTGGCAAATCAAGAGATATTTGTTGGAGGGAATGTTTTGTTTTTTGTTTTTCAAAGAGTGCATCGGCATCAAGAGAGCTTAAGTAAGTGCTGTTAACGCAATCAGCCAACACTTCACAACTCATAAGTGGAGGCAGCGCGGTTGTTTTTCAAGAACGAAATCCGAGAAGGCATTAGGAGTTTTGCTGACTGATCGGAGACTGTTACAAACATGCTGTAAGAGGCTGCACTTAAAACGGATTATTACCATAATATGGTCTTCATGCATTTGAGACCGGTTTACATATACATTACATATATTTGTACAGGGGTTATGTTCATTTTGTGATGCACTGTAATGATTCAAAAAGCCACGTACACATCCACAATATTCTACAATCTACAAATGTGTTAACTTTTCTTGTTATGAAGCCAATCCTAGTAATTTGGGCATACGGCAGATTATGCACTTGACCTGAGCATACATCACCAGTCTGATCGTTCTCATTTTCTTTAACTTAAGGAAGCCACATCAAATCTGGAAACCAAAAGATGACAGACTCTGCAAGTGCTCGAGGAGAGCACTAACCACACTGCCCTGTGTACTATTCTGATTCAAACTTCTTATTTTTTGTGTGACCTGTGTAACTGTGTAGCTATGTCCAAGACCTGATTATCGCCCAAAACAGTGAGGTTTGATCTTTCTTTCCCTATTGCAACGTCAGGCCTGGGTGCAAAATCTGGCCCTCCAGCATGGAACCACTGGCCCCCATGATCATTTTGAGAAATATTATTACACAAATCAGGCCCTAAAAATGCTGAACATACTGTCAATTACTTCTACATTTCTTAATTTCTTAGAGGACACCCCCAGCCTCAATATAAACAGATATGATGACACTGTGTTTTTGGAGGAATGGGGCTTCACTTTGGGCCAAGATTGGGAGGTTCAGCCCTTGAAGGAAAATCGTCCACCACTAAGCAAACTTGCCTACCCCTGCTCTATTGCATCTCTATTGAAATGTGTCTGCGTGCTGTCACTGGCTTTTACTAATGTTAACTTGAATTGATGTGGATTGTGGAATGCACTGCTGCATTTCATATTCAGAAAAATGACAAGCCAGCCTTTATTTTAGAGCAAACAAAGAAGCGCTGGCACACATTTGACTTCCGAAAAGCATGACAGTTTAATGCACTCGTTAGGTCCAAATAAATCAACTTTCTCAGTTATTGACTCCGCCATTATTCTGAAGTGCGACTGACTTTTTTAACCCGGTCCGTGACGCATGTGGGGGGAGGGGGGGCCAAAGCTGTGCAACATTAGGATGAATAATGGGCGACCGAAGCTCACATGGTATCAGTTTCCTCTGGTCTGTTTATTTCCCAGAGTGCACTTTGTAAAGGAAATTGGTTTATACTTATGAGGCATTGATCCGCTGAGGACGCCACCGTTTGTCATTCACTGGGGCCCTCGGACACGGCGATGGAGCGATGGCGAGGAGTCCAGGGAGGGACGCATCGCAGATAAGTGACTTCCGTTTGCGGCTATCAGCGTAGGAGGACATTCTGCTGCAGAGGATATGAATGCATCACAGCTAAAGAGGTTTACACGCACACGCACGCACACACACACACACAACACTGAGCCCGCCCGTTTGAAAGAGCAAGGTCAAAATGCTAAAGTTCTGCTGTGAAAATGCTGGAAGAGTTTTTAGGCCGTGTTTATATTTTGAGGGCAATCTAATATGCATGCTGATAGCGGTTTGGAAACAGAATAGCCATGATGTAAGCTGAGTGAAAACTTTGCTCAGCTTATGCAGATTAAGTTGCAAAATTTTTTTTTTTTTTTTTTGTTCTCTTCATGCTGAACTTTTTCACAGTCCATTTATAAACTAAGAAACAAACCTACATTAACAATGCAACAGTCATATTATACCTCTGATACCCCCACCTTCTCCTGTTCGGCAAAAGCTTCTTGACTGGAGAGCCTACCCCCTATAGGCCAGTGTAATGCCTAGTTTGAAAGCTAAGGCCTATAGAAGAAAAAGATTAAAGCTCTTTCCTTGTTCTTGTTGTCACATTGTTGTTGTCATGTATTTGTTGCGTTTTGGTCACATGTTTGTGCCTTCATCACAGTTGCATTGCGCTAAGAAAGGAAATGCGGCCAAAATGGAACAAAAAAAAGCAATGAAAGGGCGAGTGACCATGCTGAAAGTAACCATTTTTCAGCGCAAGAAACAGACGACAATATTCTATCTTTCGAATGGTCAGAATTCCTCAAAATGGTGTCCAGAAGCCACACAAAACTCGCTTTCCATTGTATCTGTTTATCGAACCTCGTCGATCTAATAGCTGCGACAGAGTGTCGTGTGCTGATTACTCTGACAGGAAGTTACATTGATTATGTATACAAATACTTGCATCTGACTGAAACAGGCCTGAAAATGAGTCCAAGACAAACTTCTCTTGTGATTTTTTTGCCAACACACACTACTGGAAGCCAAGAAATGGAACAAACAATGGAATTAATTTCTCGACATCATTTCACCACGTTACTACATGACTACTACTACTACTACTGACTGTCTTGTGAACTTTTATCAAACTATAAACATAAAGTCCTGTTTTGGAACCTTGAATTTTCAGGGATGAGGGGGCAGTCCCAAATGTGAAAAGACTTTGAAAGACAAGCAGAAGTAATTCCACATTCAGTGAACGAAACGGGGAGAAACACATGCTCTGCACTGAAAAATAGTGTATCAGATATGACTTTTGCCTTCACAGACAGTCAGTGTGTCTCTTTAATGCAAATGTATTCTATTTTATTGTTTTCAGGGTTTTCTTCCAGTGTTTTGTGTACAAATTAATTAACACCAAGGCCTTTGACACAATCCGTGTGCTGCCAAAGCCAGAATAGCAACCCACAATTTTACTCCTCGCTCACCACTATTGCAAATGCGTGTGTTTGTCGACCGACCAATGGGAATGCTTCGTCCGAGACCAGACATTAGCCAGCTTTCCATTATGCCTCTACTCCGACACTAAGGGCTCACAATAGCGGCTGTGAGCTAAATGCAAATGCACATTTCATTGGAGAAACATTTCTGTGCGCTTCCTGTGTGACCGGACACTTTAAACACGTTGGCTTGCATGTGACGTCTACCTGAGTGTGGGATGGCGTTTCGAGAGCGGAACTGAATATACCCTTTAAAATCATCATGAAGGGTAAGAGTGCTGTAAGATGAAGAATCATTATCGTTGTTATTAGTATCTCTAAGCTTTATGGGTAGTCTAACCCCGCTTCATCTTCGATATCAAACCACCTGTGTCCCGAAACGCATCAGCACTTCTATGTACAGGTGAAACTCGGAAAATTAGAATATCGTGAAAAAGTTCATTTATTTCTGTAATTCAATTTAAAATGTTAAACTAATATATGATATAGACTTATGGCATGCAACGTGACATAATGTTAAGCCTTTGTTTGTTTTAATGTTGATGATTTTGGCTCACAGCTTGTAAAAACCCCCAAATCAAAATGTCTGAAAATTAGAATATTTTAAAAAGGGACTATATTGTTGGCTCAAAGTGTCACCCTGTTGTTAGCTAATGCTTCCAAAACACCTGCAAAGGGTCGCTGAGACTTGAAATGGTCTCTCAGTGGTTCAGTAGAATTCATCACCATGGGGAAGACTGCTGACCTGACAGTTGTGCAGAAAACCATCATTGACACCCTCCATAAGGAGGGAAAGGCTCAAAAGGTCATAGGAAAAGAAGTTTGATGTTCTCAAAGTGCTGTATCAAAGCTCATTAATATAAAGTTAAGTGGAAGAAAAAGGTGCACAAGCCACAGGGATGACCACAGTCTGGAGCGGATTGTCAGGAAAAGGCCATTCAAAAGTGTGGAGGACCTTCACAAGGAGTGGACTAAGGCTGGAGTCAGTGCATCAAGAGCCACCACACACAGACAGATCCTGGACATGGGCTTCAAATGTCATATTCCTCTGGTTAAGCCGCTCCTGAACTACTAGCAACGCCAAAAGCGTCTTGTGTGGGCTAAAGAATGAAAGAACTGGTCTGTTGCTCAGTGGTCCAAAGTTCTCTTTTCTGATGAGAGCAAATTTTGCATCTCATTTGGAAACCAAGGTGCCAGAGTCTGGAGGACGAAAGGAGAAGCACACAATCCAAGATGCTTGAAGGCCAGTGTGACGTTTCCACAGTCTGTGATGATTTGGGGAGCCATGTCTTCTGCTGGTGTTTGTCCACTGTGCTTTATTAAGTACAGAGTCAACGCAACCATTTTAGAGCACTTCATGCTTCCTTCAGCAGACAAGCTTTATGAAGACGCTGACTTCATTTTCCAGCAGGACTTGGCACCTGCCCACACTGCCTAAAGTACCAAAACCTGCTTAAATGACTATCAGATTACGGTGCTTGATTGGCCAGCAAACTCACCTGACCTGAACCTCATAGAGAATCTATGGGGCATTGCCAAAAGAAAGATGAGAGACATGAGACCGAACAATATAGAGGAGCTTAAGGAGCTATTGAAGCATCCTGGTCTGCCATAACACCTCAGCAGTGCCACAGGCTGAGAGCATCTATGCCACGCAACCGCAATAATTAATAATAAGGCAATAATTCAAGCAAAAGGCCCAAACTAAGTACTAAGTACATATGCATCATTATAGTTTTCAGAGGACCCACATTTCTCTGTTTAAAATCTTTTTTTATTTTATTTCATGTAATATTCAATTTTCTGAAATTTTTATTTTGGGGTTTTTACAAGCTGTAAGCCATACTTTTCAAAATTAAAACAAATAAAGGCTTGACATATGTCACTTTGCATGCCATGAGTCTACATCATATATTAGTTTCACATTTGAAGTTGTATTACAGAAATAAATGAACTTTTTCACGATACTGTATTCTAATTTTCCGAGTTTCACCTGTATTAGCTCCCATACATAACAAATATCGGAGTAAAGGGTTATTTGAAGCCTGACAGGGCTAGATTTTAAAAGCATTACTTGTGCTCCTGACGCTCCACTATCTGCCTTCCACTGTGTCATTACACTCTCGAGCATCAGAAGAGCAACTTGTGTTAATGGAAGTAATTACAGGGAAATTATAACCTGTCTGAGTGAAAGAGTACAAACGAGCACGCGTGAGACGGAAATAGTACTCGTCACACAATCAGCATATCAATACTTCAACACAGCAGGCGGACGAAAAGAAGGGAGTAACATTTTAAAAATCCTGAACTCACAGGTTGACCTTGTCTTTTGTGTCTTGACGGGGATTGGAATCAATCAATCTTTATTTATTATTTATTAAGAGACAGACAGGCAGGCGAAACAAAGTGTATATGCTACATCATGCATAACTTTATTTCTCAAAATAAATATGTAAGAGCAAGTAAGTTAAGAGAGAGACACAGGTGAGGCGTGGTAAAGATGTTAAGTCATTTTAAGCTAACAGCATATTAGCAACTCCATAGCGCAACGATGAACACTCTTTGGTCTGGTGATGAATTAAGGACTTTAGAAACGAGACACAACGTTTTCTGTTCCATCTTTGATACGATATTATCCAGAAAGTACAGACTGGAGGGCTTAGTATACGAAGAAAGGACCAATGTGAACAGGATCCCTTAAAGCGATATGAAAGAAGTGCAATACCATTCTCAGAGCCTTTTAGAAGCATGCACATTCAGACGGCTTCCATGGCTGCGAGAAGAGAAGAGAAGAGAAGAGAAGAGCTGCTTTTTCATCCACACAGTCCCGTCGGCTTTTCCCACCCAGAGGAAACGTGAGTAAAATGTAATAATTGACCAATGAGACGAGCTTTCCTGTGATCCGGCCCTGTCATGTCCAATCAGGAGGGGAGGAGGAGGGAGCTTGATCAGTTACTCTTGAAATTTGCATCTGTCTCTCTCCTCATTTTGCAAACTCAGTGCCTTTCAGGTCCAATCAGGAGGGGACTTGTTTACTTTTTGAAACCTGTCTCTATATATTTCTCCTATCACTTTAAAGATTGGTATCGATCCCCCATCACTTCATTTTGGCAAGAATTCAGCCACATGCTACATACATCTAAGATTCATCGTGCCAGTCCAAAACCCGAATGAATGAGTAGTGCTACTGAAGAACGACATATGAAGCTTCAGCGCAAATTCAACCATGAGCATTCATTCATCGCCTCATCACCGGCAGCTCTTCACCAATCATCCAGTCACAGTCCCATCTCAAGCCGCACCTTTCGCGACAGCCAATCACCGCAGCTGCTCATTCCTGTTTCAGTCATTCATCGCCCAGGATCCCCTTCCTAAGCTCCCTTGTCCGTCACTCTGCTGTTTCCCAGCTGTGCTGCACCCCTCCTCCGCCCTCCTCTGCCCGGCCTCTCCTCGGCTCTGCTCGTCAATGGCCGCCCCAGGTCTCATCCTCTACTACCTACCACCAGTGTCCAGACTCCAGGGGAAGACTCTGTCTATCATTCATCATCCCTGTGTATTTCATGTCCAATATAACTTTCCTAACACCACTCTGTTTCTGTGAGTCTTTTCAGGTTGAAGTGGCTTTTGTGTAGCAAACTGTCAACACATTTCTGCTCAGACTGCTGCCTCCGCGACCCGGCCCTGGATAAAGCGGAAGAAAATGGATGGATGGCAAATTGTCAAACACTTTCTTTGTGTGCCACTGCCCGCTTATTCGTAAAAAAGATACAAATGAAGGGTTCTACTAGTCGACGGTAATTGAACCGCCTTGTGGCAACACGTACACTGTAGCTTGTCACCACAGAGTACAGAGTGAAGGAATAAATGGTCTCTTTTGTGAAGTGCTTTGTGTGTGTGAAAGTGTGAAACAAATAAATTGCAATTAAGTCCCGAGCATGCTTAAATATGCTTTATTTCTAAATTGGATGGTGTTTGTCAAGTGCCCAAATCACGTCCCCAAATCATATTCTAATCCCCGCTGGCTTGGAGACCATTTATATGCTGTAGAGACAGGTATTTCTCACACAGTCCTCAAAATTCAGACAGGCGCCAGAAAGAGACTGACATTTCAATAATCCTACATGAACACCGGGTTTGACCTTGTGTTACTTAATACCCAGCACTGCTCAACACTTGAAAGAACTCTTATCTCCATTTTGATGAAGTTCACTAGGGGGTGGAAGTGGATTTATCCCCATCTCCCCGCGTAAATCCCAAAGGTTAAAACCTACTCACTTAATATTTTATGTATGATTGTGAATTTTGATGTCAGTTTGATATCTATTTGTGGTATTACTTTGGTCGGTTCATGGAGCGTCAAATGCGGGGATTTTTTTTCCTCCCCCCCCCTTCCTTTTTTCTTCTCATCACCTGTGCTGCACTGATCCTTCAAAGAGAGTGCGCGCTGATGGAAGATGAGGGAAAAAGGGCTCAGCTAAAAATGCATAGAGTTATGTTTTGAATCCATAGCGTAATTGTGGTGGTTTATGTACAGTAATCACGCTTTGGTGTGTTGGGAATGCGAGCAGGCGAACAAATCAATAAATGCTGTTTCTTTCACCAGAAATCAGACAGAATAGGGAAAAATAATAACATAACAGGTACGCGCAAATGAAACAATATGACACAACAAATATTAAACAGCCTATTGGTACACTTTACCAATAGTATAAGCTATCCTTAGTACGTACCAGGCTCATTATTGACATCTGTACGTTTACCTACTCTGCCTCGGGCTAAACATGGCTTCCAACAACAACATGTGTAGAGGCATCAGGAGAATATTCACTGGTTAGAGACCGAATAGATTGCCCACTGTTCAGTAGATTGATATACCGTACTCAACACTAATTGTACACGTGTATTTGAATGGAGACTAATATATTGATAAGAGATTTTGTTTTAAATTGCTACACACCTACAGTACATTCTGTCTAATTGCGTGTTAAGACAAATAAAACACTTTCCTTTTTTCCGTACTTTCAAAAGCAATTAAAGCAATATGTAAATGTAATTCACCATAGACGTTTATATGGATGTAATGAAAAGGAGACTAATGAGAGGTGTCCTGCCAACGGGGCACAGAGGAAGCACCGCTGGCAGCAGGGATCGAAGCAACAATCTTTCAGTAATGTCCAGAAAACTGAAGTAGCGCAGGTTTAATTAAAAGTGCGGCAATGGGCTGTTCTGAGTCAGCGGCCCGAAGAGGGAGCAGTGGTGAACCATGATAGGTGATTCACAAACGGTCAAAAGTTGAATGTTTCCTACATACAGTAGTACTGCTGCTTCTTAACTATCGTATTAAAAATAAGGCTTGTCCTCCTCTCCGAAGACCCGATTAGAACTTTACTGGGGAGGCGGGGACATCTCCTCCTGCTCGTTTCCATGGAGATGCTGATTACAGGCAGCCAAATACGAGATTTAAGGTCACCTCATCCAAAATCCATTCTTTGATCGCTCACTGGGGCGACAGTGGCGCGGATGGTAGAGCGGGTCGTCTCATGATCGGAAGGTTGGGGGTCCGAATCCCGCCTCCTGAAGGTGCACACTGTCGTTGTGTCTTTGGGCAAGACACTTCACCCACTTGCTTCCGGTGTCTGCGTACACTGGTGTATGAATGAGAGAGTGAATGGGTGAGTGGATCCTTGCTGTGAAGCGCTTGGAGTGCCTAATGTAGGTGGAAAAGCGCTGTATAAGTTGAGACCATTTACCATACAAAATTAGCATTTCCTGGTCATTAGCATGTTTGTGACGACAGTACACTCCATAATGTTACACAGTGTGCCTTTAACCTCTTATCTGACATGATAATGCTTTGATCCACATGTGAGGAAATCTGGACACTTGTTTTCTATTCACCAATGCCTAGGAATGGCTATCCGTCTTGGAACTTCCCCTCACTGTAACACGCAGTTCCTTATTGCTTAAATAAGACAAAGTTACCATCTTTCCACTTACACTGTACTGCATAACCTTTTTCCCTCCCCTTCCCTTAGCTGTTTCAGTTCGTGCGCTAGTTTGATATTTCTAATGAGCTCAAAGCTGCTGGACTCGCTTGGGTTTATCTAGCCATGGCTCTCATTATTATAGGAGAGATGATTTAGTACAATCTATATGTCACAGTTAATTAGTGCGGCGGCTACCTCTGCTGTCAGTGCTTTGGAGCGGTGACCCTGGCATTTTCCAGGGGGGGGGGGACCGCGGAGCAGACCAGGCGCCCTGGACCTCTTCACCGGGTTAGACTGGCTTATAAAAATGCTTCATAATGAGAGGATAGCTTTTAAAACGGGGGGTCCCCGCAGTAACCCCGCCAACCCGCACTGATATAACACTTCAATTATTCATTTGAAGTAATAGTCACAGTGTTGAAATATTCATGGTGCTGTAATGAGGGATGTATTGATTTAAATAGCAGCGCTTTGGTGGAAGACTCATGCCTCCGCCGGCACAAAACGGGCCCAAAGAATGGAAGGTACAGTCGGCAGATCATCTTATTGTGTTTTTTATCAGCGCCCCGCTCTAATTAATCATCAGAGTCGCTTGTACGGAAAGTGTTTAGGGACAATGGAAGAACATCTATGAAGACGTACAAACGCGCGACTGAGCCATTACTCAGGATTTCATCATTTTACAGTCAACTGAGCTCAGAGCCAAAAGTGTGAACATTATTAATGAATGCAAAATCGTTACTACACTGGTAAACTATAGATGAAACATGGCTCCATTCATGTTCTAGGATAATTGAATAAGTCATGATGATGAGTACCGTGCATGTCTACGTTGAAATAAACATACATTTTTATTTGAGCATTTTTAACCCTGTAGTACTGCTCAGAGGTGGTCAGTAAAGTAAATGGACTTAAATACTATAAGTCCAATCGAGTAGTTTTTGGTTGAGAACTTGAGTTACTTTTACTCAACTACAAAGATCAACATAATACGTTCCACTTCACAAAATGTCAATAAAGGCCCAAAGTAAAACGAAAGCAATGCCATGTTTTGTCATTGAACCAGTTTAGCTTTACCCAAATCTAAAACCGGCTTTAAAAACAGCGTCAAAATAGAGTCAAAAAAGAGGATGAAAACACAACAGCAAAGCAACAATAACAGAGTAAAAGAAGCGACAAAAGCATGACTAAAAAGTGATGAAAAAGCAACAACAAAAGCCACAAAGACGCTACAAAAGAGTGACAAAAACGTGAGGAAAATACGTCATAAAAGCAACAAAATATAGCGCTAAAAATAGAGATGAAATCGCAACGAACAGCTTAAAAAGTGTGACAAAATCGTGGCAACAATGCGACAAAATTCATACGATCAGTTTTGTAGGTCTTAGCTTTCAAATGAGGCGTAACACTGGCCCATAGGCTGTGAGCTCTCCAGTCGAGAAGCTTTTAGATTTGGGTAATGTCGAACTGGAGAAATTGTACTCTGTTAAAGTGGGGGTTAAGAGGTTAAAAGTCTTATGATGAACACTCCAGAACAGTAGGTGGCAGTGTGCAGATGTAGTAGGCCACCTCAGGACGAAGGTTTGTTCCTGCCTGTTGCCGCACAGTTGGTGAATTTGGGGGCACAGTTATTTCATTTCATTATTTTATTTATTTGTTTATTTGGTTGGGACAGTGCATGTTAATGAACATACATGGGACTCATGTGTGTAAACATGCCACACCGGATTGTAGCCCTGGGCTAATTTCCATCCGTTGTCCCACGCGCACTCTCAAACACACTCTCGTTCATCCTGGCCTATTGTACATGTTTTAGTGGTAGGGGAAACCGGAGTAGCCGGAGGAAACCTACGCAGACACGTGGAGGACATGCAAACTCCACACAGAAAGGCTCTGTCCAGGGCCACATTTGTATAGTCTGATGTGGTCATATTGTAATGGGACCACATTATGTTTTTGTCATGTTGTTTACAAATTTTCAATCTACATAGAATGGAATGGAAGCATCTCACAGGGCTTCACTCAGGTTAGGGATTTGTTTTATTTCTTTCACTTCACAAAGCCGTGGAAACATATTTTAGTTTAGGGGGTGCTGAGAGACAAGATTGCTCCCAAAAATGCCCTTTCTGTGCTTATTTCCTATTTATTAATTTGGCCTGCAATGCACAAACCAACCAACACCCTCAGCACCCTGGGTTCCCACATCCTTGAGTGTGTGCACGTTCCTACGCTATATCCAGACTGGGTTTTGCCATTTTAACACTCAAATTGCCTTTACTTGTCATGGTGCTACTGTAAAGGCGACATTGTTTTTTCTTTCGCATTTTTGTCACTTTGTTGTCACTTTGTATTTTCATCCTTGTTATTTTGACGCTTTTAGATTTGTGTAAAGCCAAACTAGAGAAAATGTCCCTGGTTCAGGTGTAAGGCCTTATCTAAAGAGCTCCTCTCTCTTCAATGCTTCAGCAGACAGCAAATGCCACCTACAGGCAACAGTGTGTTTGGTCTTCTCAAAATTACAACTTTTAATTAAAAATTTTTGGTCAAAATCAAAATAAATAATGCATAATGTAGCACGTTTTAAACTAGTGGCTGCCTATGAAATGCAATACCAACAAGCAGCAATCACCGGTTTTATAAAAATCAATTTCAGACAGACAATATCAGTAAATGGTTTAGCTTGGAAATTAAAAAGAAGTGTCTGGCCCAGCACAAGAGTTTAGTGCATCACACATGCTAACATGCCAAGTGTGAACGGCAACGCGCCCTCACACTTCTATCGAGCTGCGAGAAAAGACTAAAGAAGTCTTCAACTATAGAGGCTATGTACAGGGCTACAGCTGCTTCTGTGATATATATTTTTTTTGTTATGTGCAAATCACAAACAAAACACATTTCTTCCCTCCGAGAAACAAATTTTAATTTCGGACTTGTTCTTTGCCAGATATAGAGCGCAATACACTTGTCTTACACGTCTTTGCATCTTCAAATATGTGCTTTTTTGCAAACTGATTGTGTTGTGGCTAACTGAAATTAAAAAGCTCTATCTACACACAACGATGCGGGGAAGCAAAGGGGCACAAGGATAAATATAGTTGAGAATCGGGTACACAAAACTGGTTCCAAGAGAATTGCAGAGTGCCAATATTGTAGCTTAATTTGCCGACTTCATATAAAAGTTTACAATTTGAATTTTAACGAGACACTTGCCATGTATACACGGTTTATTCTCCAAACGGCGCTTAACGTGGAGACACAAAAAGAAAGGAGTTTCTGTTGACTTGCATAATGATACAGAACAGGAAAATATATAATAAATATAAAATATCAGTCTGAGGACAAAAGAAGTCTGATAGAGAGAGTACATTTTGGATTCACTGTCACACTATCAGCGTGTTGCTTACTCATCAAACTAGCATCGTGTTGTTACTGTTTTTACAGTGCCTTGCGAAAGTACTGATACACCTTGAACTTTTGCACATTTTGTCATGTTTACAACCCTAAACATAAAGATTTTATTTTGAATTTTTACTGAAAGTTCACACACAAGTAACAGACAACTGTGAAGTGTAAGCAAAATGATACATGATTCTGTTATTTTTAGGTACCAAGCTCCGTACCTCTTTGAATTAGCTTATGATCAGGTCAGTTACAGTAGGTAAAGCTCTAACCCACAGCCTGAAGTAAAGCTGCCTTAGAAAGCCACTGCTGTGGGAAGTACGGTACACTGAGCACTATCCTCCTCTTCTTCTTACTGCAAACTTTGTCTTAATATGATACAATATTTATTTTATCTGTAGTCTGTTCATTACTATTCACATGGTGTCTCCTGTCCCACTCCCCCTCGGGAGTGCCTGACTAGATCGAACGGAGGAACCAGGCTGAACGGAGGAACCCTGCCTACTGGATTGTCAACAAGGACCGGACGGTCTGCGATCTTGGCCCGTCTGCTGAGGGACTCCCATCGGCCCTGGGTCTCTATAGCCTGTCCGTCCATGGGAGTGGATCTCTCCTTCTGTGGTTCTCCCCAAGGTTTCTCTTTTTCTCCCGCTGGGTTTTTGATTTTTCCTTGCCGTGCTGGAGAGTCTAAGGACAGGGGACACCCGCGCCGCTTGTCGCAACCCACTGCTGACGCTTATTTGGACATTATGTTTGCCTGGATACTTGATTCGTCTGAACTTTACATTGTCTTATTTACTGCTCTGTTTTATTGCCTTAATGTTCGGTGCAGCCCTATGAGGCAACTCCTGTTGTGATATTGGGCTATACAAAACCATTGATTGATTGATTTATTATTTTTCAAAAATAGAAAACCGAAAAGCCGGGCATGCATAAGTATTCATACAGCATGAATTAATACTTTGTGGAACCCCCTTTTGCTGCAATAACAGCAGCAAGTCTTCTGGGGTGACTCTACAAGATTTGCACATCTAGAGACTGACATTTTAGCCCATTCCTCTTTACAAAACAACTCAAGCTCTGTCAAATTAGAAGGAGAGCGTTTGTGTTAGTTTTCAGGTCTTTCCACGGATTTTCAGTAGGATTTAGGTCAGGACTTTGACTGGGCCATTCTAACACATTAATATGTTTGTTTTTAAACCATTCCATTGTAGATTTAGCTTTGTGTTTAGGGTCATTGTCCTGCTGGAACGTGAATCTCCGCTCCAGCCTCAATTCTCTTGCTGACTCCAGCAGATTTTCCTCCAAAATGTCCCTGTATTGGGCTCCATCCATCTTCCCAACTATTCTTACGATCTTCCCAGTCCCCGCTGAGGAAAAGCAGCCCCATAGCATGATGCTCCACCCACCATATTTGACACTGGAGATGGTGCACTCAGGACGAAGAGAAGTGCTCCATACATAACGTTTTGCATTTGGCCAAAAAGTAAAATTTTTGTCTCATCTGACCAAAGGACCTTCTTCCACATGGTAGCTGTGTAGAGTATGACTTATAGTTGTCCCATGTACAGATTCCCCCAGCTCAGCGGCCGTACGTCGCAGCTCCTCCAGAGTTATCTTGGGGCACTTGGTTACATTTCTTACCCGTGCTTAGTGGTTAGCTTAGAGGTTAGCTTCGAGCCTGATCCGACATTCGGGCCGGGCCGGGCCGAGATTTCACGCATGACAGTCGGGTTTGGGTCGGGTTGAGTTTTTTTTATTTTATATATATATATATATATATATATATATAATATATATATATATATATTTTTTTTTTTATTTTTTTTTTTTTTTTTTTTTATGTCATTATAATATCTAATAAAAATCTATATTGTAGGCTTAGTCTATTGGATACAAAATGTGGATATACTCAGGGAGGTGGTGCGGGGGGCGGGCGCACGTGCTTGGCTGTGTTGTCACGTCTAAGCAGCATGGTCAGGCTTTGATACCGGCGCCACGCAGTGAACATCCCTATTCACTATCTCTCAGGACAGCGTTTCATTTACAGTGGATAAATCAGCAGTTTGGTTCCTGTTACTGCGTAAAAAGTAGATTTTGTAAATGCAGCGCGTTGTTTATGAACAACGAGGCGGAGGAGGAGAGAGACACATTGAGCTGCGGCCGGGCACGTAACCTGCCCCCACGGCGGCACATCTCTCGGCCTGCCCAGGACCCAGGTATGTGCTTTGCGTGCACGTGGGCCGTGCGCGTAGCCGTGTACCTCTCACACATGGTGCTGCTGCTGAAAGCACTGCGCAGATGCTCCTATCCGAGCCGTAAATAAATAATTTACGTCGGGTTTGTTTCGGGCTCGGGCCGACAATTCAAGTTAATTGCTCGGGCTCGGGCTGGGTCGGGCTTTAGGCCGCGGGCTCGGGTCGGGTCGGGCTTGATTTTTTGGGCCCAAGCGAACCTCTACCAGTGCTCTCCTTGTTCGGTCTGTTGGTTTACGTGAGCGGCCGTGTCTTGGTAAGTTCGCAGTGGTGCCAGAGCCGGTGCTGGCCCTTCTGGGGCCCTAAGCAAAAATCCACACGGGGCCCTACAGTATGCAGTACGGTTATTCGACAAAGAGCGAACCCATTTACTGTCAAAACAGTTCCACTGTGCAGCAGGGCAGAAGTGGAACATAATGACCTCAATTCAGGCCCTGCCCCATTGGGTGAGAACCACTAAGCCACTGTGAGACTGGGATTCAGGACTACTACTAGTCTATTTCCCACACTTTTTAAAATAGCAAATGGTCACATTCTCTCACCTCTGGTTCCTGACCCACAGTTTGGGAACCGCTGATTTAAAACTAACTGAAACCTGCACCTGACGGTTATTTCTGTCTTACCACTGAGAATTAGCCCGTGAGTAGTCCAATTAGTTTAGACTGTGCACATTCAGAGAACCAGAGTTACTGTAAGTAACTGTGCCCATGAGAGCGTGTGGATTCAACTCCCTTTGATACAAAAAGGCCACGGAGAACGGCTTTACTCTTGTCTATTCGCCAAACTACTGTCCTGATCCTCCGCTAGAGACAATAAGAAGAGATTTTAAATGAGTGTGTGGCAATGCAGCCCCGAGTCCGAGCTGAGAAAACATGAGAGCAGCGCCCGGGACACGGGTGACATGCAGCCGCCCAGGAGCCGCTCATGAGGGGAACATGAGGCGTGCACCGGGAGACAGACAGCCAAGCGGGGACGCGAAGGGGAGAAGCACTCGTGCCTTGGAAGTGACAGGGGGAAGGCGGTAGGTCTCTCCTGCTCATCCACTTCAGCAGACTGCTGCGTTTTAGTGTTATATGAGGCAAAGTAGGCAGAGAGTTAGTGAGCACAGTCAGAGAGCCTGTCCCCGTAACAACGCGTTGATTAATCAGTGAAATAACACCGTAGTTTGACTGAGATGCGGGGCCCTTGCGGTGCGGGGGCCCTACGCACCTTGCGTAGTTTGCGTATAGGAAAAAACGGCTCTGAGTGGTGCTATACTCTTTCCATTTCCGAGTGATGGATTGAACAGATGTTCAAATCTTGAGAAATCTTTGTATAACTTAACGCTGCTTTAAACTTCTCTACAGCTTTATCTCTGACCTCTCTGGTGTGCTCCTTGGCCTTCATGATGTTGTTTAGTGACCAAGACACTCCGACCATAGCTCTGAGGCCCTCACAGAACAGCTGGAATTATACTGAGAGTAGATTACACACAGGGGGCCTCTATTTAATGGTTAGGGCAAGGTGTGAACATTCTGCAGTCATTAGGAATGTTATAAAGGCAATTTAATGCACTCCGAAAATGCTGTATGAATACTTATGCACACCCCACCTTTTACTTTTCTATTTTTTGAAAAATTACAGAATCTTGTATCATTTTACTTTCACTTCACACTGTCACAGTTGTCTGTTACTTGTGTGTGAACTTTCAGTAAAAAAAATCTAAATACAATCTTTATGTTTAGGGTTGTAAACATGACAAAATGTGCAAAAGTTCAAAGTGTATTATTACTTTCGCAAGGCACTGTACATAAGACGCTTAAGGGATATTAAACCTAATACATCCTGTCTTATGTTGACACAGCTTAAGGCGGAATTTGTGCTGAGTTGAGTTTACATTTGTGCAGAAAAACACCTGTATTTTCCAGCTGACTGTGAGGGACAGTAATAAGCCATCCCATTGACGCAACAAACATGAAAAAGCCGTATTTCCCTTCCTTTTTTGTGTGGGTGTTCGCGCGCTAAGAGCATATAACAATGTTAGCGGGTGGACTGAAGCCTGATGGGCGCTTTGATCTCACCGCACAATGGCTGTCATTGTACCCAAGTCCTGTCAAGAAGCCGCCATTTCTCTGAGCCATGATATCGGACAGATTGCAGCGCGTTTTACAGCAGGCTTCAAACGCCGCCGCCGCCGAGCTTTGTTTATGGTCTCCCCCGTGTGCCAAATTTAACAAGTTGCGAATAGAAAAGGGTTGCCATTTGTCTTAAAGAAGCAGATACCATATGTCACAGTGCTGATTAAACCAGATACAAAGAAGGGAAAAGCACAAGTCCCGAGAAATGATGGGGGTAATTTTGAAACCCGGTGTGAGGGAAAAGTGGGCCTGCTGCCGTCTGCTGTTAGGATCAATTAAAGACCAACATTGCTGCCTGTCTGCAAGTGACTAACATGTTTACACTGAGCTCAACATGGTCCGATGAGAGCAGCAGACTACATTGGAATGGCAAGAAGGCCTTTGTTACATTCTTACACTCTCCAATACTTTACTAAAGAAGTTAAAACGTTCAATGAAAGCAACAATGCGAAAATGTCCATGTTTTATATTGCTATGTCACACAAATGCAGAAAAAAGGCATAACAACATGCTTCGAATGGTTAGCTACACACTGAGAATGTTGTTTTTCGCCATCGGTAAAGAAAGAACACAAAACTGTAGTGAACTGGTGTCAAGGATTTTGGAAAATGTTTGTTTAGCTGCGAATATTTCATATTTCCTACATGCCAGAACATTGAGTTGTTCGCCCAGTAGATGCACCAGGACATTTAGGAAATTTAGAAATGTAAAAGCATTG
The DNA here is from genome assembly GCA_007210695.1 of Neogobius melanostomus. NCBI lineage: Eukaryota > Metazoa > Chordata > Actinopteri > Gobiiformes > Gobiidae > Neogobius > Neogobius melanostomus. Next base: position 15,285,441 of record VHKM01000009.1, on the reverse strand, counting down.
TAACTTAAATGTCCATCCATCCATCCATCCATCTTCTTCCACTTGTCCGTTGCCGGGTCGTGGGGGCAGCCGTCCAAGCTGCCCAAATCACATAGCACCAGCCTCTTATGGCTCCTCCTGCAGGTGGTGGGTCCACAGAAGGACGGCCTCACGATTTACCGGGCCTGTTGGTCTCTCATAAGGGGCTTCTGAACTTAAATGTCAATACAATAATATTGATCATCTACGCAGCTCTATACTCATATAAGAAGGATCTGACAGGTGGTGACTGACTGGTGCGGACGAATTGACCTCACTGGTTGGTGAATAGAGCTAGTGTTTTTTCCTGAAAAGAAAGACTTCCAACACTCGGTAAAAGCATGATATTTAGACTGTAACCTTAGCCATTAGCGGCTTGTCTCGAACTTTGAGTCCAAGGCCAGTGGGGGCATTATCATTTGTTTTGTCTGGCCGCGCCGCTGAAAACTGCAGACACCTCCCTTTGTGCTCGCAGGTAGTCTCTTTGTTAATCTGGATGACATTTTGAGCAGAGGTTCATGGGTGACTCGGGGACAATTTAGTGCATTGGAGAAAAAAAAGAAAACGGTTAATTGCCTCAGCTAGTGAAGGCTGAGGTGAAGTAACAAAACACATTCTGCTTTACTTTTGATTGATAATCTCTACAGCAAAGGCCATGACTTTTGCTACGAGACAAAACTGAGTAAACATAATAAGTTGCCCTGAGATATATGAGCAGGTGTTCAGGCAAAAGTTGAGGAAGGATGACAAAAAGTTTGCCAACTTTGCGGCGGCGGAAAACAACCAAAGTTGTCCTTCAACAAAAGTGATGTAGACGACGCACGTTAATTGGATGCAAGAGAAGCATTCGTTTCTATTTAGATTCGTGACGAAGAAATATACTGACACTTTGTACTGTAATGTTCTTTCATTAAAAACATACCTGGAATTGAGTTTTCTTTACATCATGTATTGTTACAGAGGCTTTGTCTTATCTCCCACTCCAAAAAAAACACTGACCAATTACCAAGCTTTCTAAGGTATCATAGAGTGACAAAACAATGGACATTTTACTCACTGAACTGCTGGTAAACCTCTGTGCACAGAATACTTAATTATGAATGGCTTGGCTTCACATAATACTAATAATTGCAATCCTGATCAATGCATCCAGTCTGTTCGGTTTAATAATAATGAGCTGGTATTTTACAATAGTGCTGATTTGATCCAAAGCCCAACAGGACTGTAGCCTGATAAAGAATAACGGCTCACACTTGTATTGCGCTTTACCAGCCTGTGTCACAAGTTTCTCAAAGTGCTATATTTATTGTAGTCATGACCATTCACCACGTGGCTATAATGTGTTGTTTATATCCTGATCTCTTATCATGTTAGTGCCCTCTGCTGGACACATGTGGATTTGCTTTGATATTATATTTTGGCTGCCCCCTAGAGGCAGGAGTGAGCATTCTGGTTATTTCTTTACAAAATGCACAACTCCGCACAGGAATGGACTCGAGACACTTAATGAATTTAGAATTTATGCTCTACAAGTGGAGGGTCGGACTAAAATCATCTCTCGTGTTTAGCCTTGTATTTGACACATTTGTGTTAGTTTGACGAGTAATCAAAGACATTACTTACTAGATCAAACAAAGTAAATATTTCCACAGACCTTTTATTTCATTGAAGTCATACATTTATGTAAAAGTAGCCTATTAGGTGTAAAAAATAATAACATGCATTAGCCCAGATATTTGATATTTGTTTTTCACTTCAAATCAAAACAGATTATTTATTTTTTTCTTTCCTCAATCCCCAGGGGGATTTGTATTCCAAAATCTCCCAATCATTGCAAGGATCATGTTAAAAATCCTTGTGCAAAACACCATCTTTGTGCTTTTATCTGAGGCTAATGAAAATGAGAAACACGACTCCCCCTGCAGAATGCCAGGAGAACGTCATGAACAGCCCCCCGCCTTTCCGTCTCTCTCATAATGAATTTAACCGCCCTCCGTAACCAGCCTATTATGGACCGCCGCCTCCTCCAACCACCAGGGGGAAGAGATAAGAGGGCACCTGGACACTTCAGCAGTCATCAAAACACACGCCAATCACATTAGAGCCGGTCTGTGGCGCTGGCTTAGGTTTTTTCCCCCCCGCACACCAATCGTCCCCAGAAGGTTTTTCAACATTTCCTGCTGATTTACTGCTTTCATTTGTCTTTCGACTTGGAAACAATAGCTAGAGAAATTACGTTGTAAAATATAATCAAATAACAATTTTGTTTCAACAGTGACAAAGATTTTATTTTTGAAGTCAGGGGTACTGTTCAATGGATGATGTGTGAAAATGGGCTGTATGTGTCTTTGCTGGGTTTTTCCCCAACAAATTTGGAAATTATATCAACAGCTAGTTAATTTTCTCCTATTAATTTTCCATGTATCCTTCATCCAACCCTTGCTTTAGTTATCCAGTCAAATTTCTATGAGCAAGACTATAAGCTTTGGCACACCCCACTTCCCAGCCGTCCTCTCTCCCATCATCCTTGGTATCAGGTCCAGGGCCAAACATATGACGCAAAACATACCTAGTGTATGATTAGACTTTACAAACAATTGCAGAATTCTTTCCAGCACACATACGGACATGGACAAAAGCTTTTCACCCAATGGCATTCCTTTTAATGTGGTATTTTTTCATTTTTTTTTTTGGAAATACTTGAACTTGAGAAAGTCATTGAAAATGTGCAGCTTTTATTGTGGCGGTACTCTGTGTCACTGAGCCCAGCTATATTTTAATCAAATTCAATAACAAGTAAACATGCCAAGACAGATCCTGTGCAGAGGCGCAGAATTCAGTGCAACCATTTCAAGCTGTTTTCCTAATAGAACTAAAATGAAACATGAAAATAGTCCCCTGCTTCTGATTAAATGACTCTGTGTTCCCTACCTCAGGAGCAGGCACTTTTAATGAGGTGAAGCATGGGAGAGGATACAAATGAGAAGTTTCTTTTATTATTTTTATGTTCAAACTCACAGCTCTCTGATATTGAGAAAGAAGTAAGTGGCCTGCCAGATGAAATACATGTTTAAACTTTATAACATTGTACAGTCATCGATGCAAAAGCTCAAATATGGAGAGTTTGAAGACAATGGATGCAAACGATTGGTGCGTTTTTGGTAATGTCAATTAAAGTTTTGTGGAGTCAACGGAACCAACACATTTGTAACATAATCCTTTTCTAGTTCTCTGGCCTTTTTGTGAGGCAATGGCAGTGACGTCAGGGTACAGAAAAAAGATGAGTGGCTTTACAAAAACAGATTTGATTCAGTACAAGTGTATTTTACTTGAGCAGAATTTATGTTGAGAATGAATACATTTACTTCACTACATGTCTAAAAATGTTCCAAAGTGAAAAGTTAATGTATCCATGTGTTTTGTTCATTTTAAAAGCATTAAAATGTGAAATGTCACTGACTCGCCACAAGGAAGAGTTTTTGTCCCCATCTTGGTGCCGTACACGAGGTTGCATGAATTTAGAATTTATGCTCTACCAGTGGAGGGCTGGACTAAATCATCTCTTATGTTTATTTGACACATTTGCGTTAGTTTGACGGATAGTCAAAGACATTATTTACTAGATTAAACAAAGTAAATATTTCCATAGACGTTTTATTTCATTGAAGTCATACATTTATGTAAAAGTAGCCAATTGGGTGTAAAAAATAATAACATGCATTAGCCCAGAATAAGAATTTGAACATGTTTCGCTAATGTTGATATTTGTTTTTCATTTCAAATCAAAAAAACATTTTCTTTCCTCAATCCTCAGCATATACATTTACTTCACTCCATGTCTAAAAAGGCTCCAAAGTGAAAAGTAAATGTGTCCATGTGTTTTGTTCATTTTAAAAGCCTTAAATGTGAAATGTCACTGACTTGCCACAAGGAAGAGTTTTTGTCCCCGTCTTCTTGCTGTACAGGAGGTTGAATTTGGGTGCTATTTTTTGTGTTTTTGAAGCTGCAAAATTAACACTTTTTAATGCACTTTCTACTTTTTTGCATTGGCAAAAATTACATAAATAATGGACTAATAGGACATCTGCGGTCTGGACACATTTGATTTGGCAGGCAGTTATCATTCATAAAATGACACTCAATCTTAGCCTTCAATTTAAACACTTTAATGAAGATGTACTCTGAACCTGTAATTATCAACAGCTCCTGTACCTGTGTCAAGGTCTTTTGAATGAGGCAAACTTGCAATATCAAGGCCACAGAAAAATACATCTTCTCCCTATGTCAGCTTCAGACACCTCGTATTACGAATCGCACCCTGTAATTAACAAAGAGGAAAATGCCACTCGCACTCACATTTCCTTGACATTCATACTGTATTTCCAAGATGCATGCAACTGGCTTAAATGCCCATGTTTTTGAGTCTCTGATATTGATTGCAAATCTATTTTCTTAGCTTCTTTACCACTTGTCTTTGTGGCCTCTGTATCCACCGCCCGGCGCGTTATAAGATTCTCCAGCTTCTTTTCACTCGTCTCTTGTATGTGTACATTTATTTAATTCCTGCAATGCTCTTAAACCTGCTGCTGTAGCCTGGCAACTCAGGGGCACAAGCAAAGGTACAGTACCTAAGACTTTCTTGAAAGATGTGTTGCACACTAAAGGCCCTTTTTTTCTTTATCATAAGATCAAATCATATTCAAAGATGGAACACATTGAGAGTAATTAGGAGTTTAATAGAGAGTAATTAGAAGTGTGATAGTTAAGGCTGCTCAGGCCTCATTAAAAGTTACAGTGAATGAAGAGGTGGAGTTCGAAATAATTAGGGATACAGAATGGCTGAGTGACAATATAATGTGTTTGGCAAAAGGACTTCTCAATAGGTTGCCGCTATTGTTAGCGAAACAGACTTTGTAGCAGGTGTCCAAAGGCATCCAGAACGCACTTTTCACCACGTTGAATTTATAACTGAGCAAGAAATAGAGCAGGTTTTTCAGAGTTTACAGAAAAAACAGCATTAACCTCTAACCCCCGCCTTAACATAGCGCAATTTCTCCAGTTCAGTTTGACCCAAATCTAAAAGCTTCTCGACTGGAGCTCATAGCCTATATAGGCCAAAGTAACGCCTCATTTGAAAGCTAAGAACGACAAGACTGATCACAACTTTTTTGTTGCGTTGTCGCTGCGTTTTTGTCACATTTTTTGTGTGTTTTTGTCTCTTTTTTGTCTGATTTTCATAGTTTTTTGTCTTGTTTTTTGTTGCTTCCCTCATCGCTTTTTTCCCTGTGTTTTTGTCGCTTTTCAATTGTGTAATTGTTGCTTTTCCAGCACATTTTTGTTGTTCTTTTGTTTCTTAATGGGTTTTTTGTGGCTCTTTTTTTGCCTCTTTGTCACTTTTTAATTGTGTTTTTGTTGCTCTTTTGTTTGTATTGGCATCATTGTTTTTGTCTCTGTTTTGACACTTTGCTCAACAAGCTTTTAGATTTGGGTAATGCCAAACTGGAGAAAACGTGCTTGGTTCAGGTGGGGGTTCAGAGGTTAACAGCGATTAATCGCTTTTGTTCATGATGTCACAAAAGAATGTAGGATGCAGATGACGTTCAAATCACATGAATTGTAGCTTCTGCTGCTAGCTATGGCTTATGTTTGTGTAAGCTCTCAGCTGTACAGGAGTGTTCAGAGAAGAGTAATCCAGGTCATCTGTACTTGTTGTTGTAGAGAAGAAAGCGCTCAGTGGAGGATCCTTGATGACGAGGCCACACTGACCTTGTTCACCCAAACTAGAACATGTCCATTTATCTTGAGTGGCAACATGTCGTCCATACTGAGGAGGCCGGCATGCAGAAAATAACAAAGCAGAGTGCAGGCATTGAGAGTATTACCGGTTTGAATCCTGGCTCAAACTAAACAGATTTATAGTGAGACAAAAGTACACTTCGGGAAAATAAACATTGCCATATATTGTATCTTTCTTTGGAATGAATGCAAAATAATCTCATAATGGAAACTATTTCATTTTATTACACAATCTGCTTCAACTCCAAGATAAAAACAAACAGCTTAAATTTCATTCAATGAGCACCGGCAGCTGTAATTTCCACATTTATTCAGAAGTTTTTGTAAGTTGGAAAAGGTCCTCCGAGCCTGGAGGAGTGTTCAGAACAATTAGTTGCTAGCGTTGTTTGTCTCAGTGTGGCGTGTGTTACCGAGTAGCCGGGCTGTTTCTCAGAGGACGCCACTGTTTGATGAAAGAAATGACAACTTTGATAAGGCAGGGCCAGAGAACTCCGCTAACATTGTCTCCAAAGATTTCCTTTCCTAAAAATTGAAATCTCCAGTGGCGGTTTTTGAAAGAATCATGCAAGACACACAAGCGTGCGGATGTTGAAAGATGACTTTGCCAGTTGTTTGTGTAAAAATGAAGAAGATACTGTACAGGAAAAAAAATAGAATTTGCAGAGGAGAAAAAGGACGTTTTAAATATATAAACAGACCGTGGGTTTAAGGTTGTTTTTTGTTTTGTTTTCACACAAAAAGGAGTGTGGAGTGGGGCTGTTTTAACGCCGCGGTCGGACTTGAATTTTGCAAAACATGTCAGCCCTGCCTTCCAGTTTGATCACACCAGGATCTCTTGGCGCAGTGTCAGAAGATTGTGCTTGGTTTGCATGCAACTTGACGCTTCAAGAGTTCTACCAAAACATCAGCACATTTAAACTTTGCTCCATCATTAATATATATATTTTTTTACAACAAAAACAACATACTGTTAAGATTTTTTCCTGTGATTTTGGTGCATTTGTTCCATGTGTGGTGCCTTTGGAAACTGCACACTGCAGCTTCAAATACATCTGTCAGAGTCTATGGCCCACATTCTGTTTACACAACGGCAGAGGAATCTAAAGTTCAACCCAGAGCCCTCACGGCATAAAAAGTGATCTTATGGAACCCTCAGGCCGGTGGTTGAAGTATGTTTTCTGAATGGAAGAGAAGAAGCAGATTTTAAACCTTTTTGCTAGAATTTGACTTCAGGATTATTCATTTTGGCCTTGGATGGAAACTTGACTCAGGCCGATCGTCAAAAACATGCACTTTATTTTCTTTACAGGCTGAATGATGGAATTTAATTTTATGGCGACTGAGAAAATCTCTTGAATGTGTCCACACGTCCGTTCAGCCTTAACAGCCTGACCCTTTTGTAGTTCGGATTTAAGTGGGCCAGCCAAAGCTCATTCTGCCTCTTTCAGTCATTTTCATGTTTGCTTTCACAGATCGAGCGTACCGGTGCAAACGTTTTGACTTTTATTGGAGATAAGAATTCCTGACATGTAAAAAAGTTAGTCGTTTGAGAGCGTTTTTTGCGAAAAACACAAGTTGCCCGCTCGTTTGGTACGTGCTTCTCTTGTCTAACAACTTGAATACGAATCATGTCAGCATAGTTTTTAGTAATTACTCCCAAAGTAGTCATTGAGCACCCTTTGCATGTTGCCGTGAATACATTCCCCACAACAATTTCTGTCTTTATGCTTCTGTGTGGTTTCTCTTTGCACCCAGAGCAGTGTCAAAGGCCATTTGAAAAAAAGTTACATTTATTTTTTAGCCTAGATAGAGTGTTTCCAGCACAAATCGCTCAAAATGTGAAAACTTGAAGCATCGACACCAAAACAAGGATAGAGAATAGAAGTTTGAGTTTCCACTTGGCAACACTGGCTACAATGGCCTTCGGATAAAAAATTACAATATGCCACGCAGTTTCATTTCAATTTCATACACTTAATATAGTATCCGTTCTCATGTTTGAATAAGACCCATAAAACCAAAAAACACATGTCGTGGAATTTCTCACCACTATAAAGAAAAAGCTTGAAAGTATTTGTCTTATCAAAAGTGTAATTTATTTTAACACACGTGTGGAGAGCCGACACACAGAACAATCCATCGTGAACTCTGCCGGGGCAGAGCCTCTGATCAAGTTAATATAGAAGACAGTCACAGCACAGCAGGACACAGAAATAGTGACCCTTCATCTGCATAGTGATGCAGATGAAGGGCAGACGTCTGCAGTGCTAGGACAATCGAGAAGCACTTTGTTTCCAGGGCCGGTCTTTGGCCTATTATCTTTAGGTGCAATCAGCAGCGGTCTTTGTGCCCATTGTGATGCAGAAAGCCGGCACTCCCCAGCAGCCCGACCAAACGGCCCAGCATGGCAGCTAGACGGTCCATCACAGTGTGTATTTACTTGTGACTAGTTTTAGTTAGATAACTATAAAAACTGTCACAACACACAAGCCTACAAAACAATGCAAAAAAAAAAAAAACAAGTGCGGTTTCGACATTCAAGATAATCAGCCTAAACAGGCAACTTTCATTCCAATTTGCAAGAGACAAGGGAGGAGACGGCATGTGGCGATTCATTACGGTCATGCCCTGAACAGTACGTTCAAGAGACCTCTCCCATGTGAGTGGATCCATGGGGATTTGTAACAATGTAGTCAGCAAACGCAGAACTGTATATCTGCGTCTTGATAGCATGCAGTGACGGCAACTGCATTACGAACAGACTTCTGGCATGAATCATCTGTTGTAACCTTCACTCTGTAATTCTGTCTGATTGCCTTTGCTATTTCACGGCAGGGGAAAAAAAACCTATAATTGTGCACATTCAAAACGTGCGCTAATGTCGGCTTATGATGACAAAAAAGGAGATGGCGCGGAGTTTGCAGCGACGAAGAGGAGCTGATTGAGGCTTTGATTATTAGGCCTAATTGGGTGATCTCATTTGCATGTCTCGCAGAGAGAAAAGATGGATGGTTCCGCGCCGCTACGATTGCAAACACTTTCATATTGTATCGTCAACTTTCCCCGATGGCTCCCGGGGGTCACCGAATGCGAGTTTTGGAGAGACAATTCAACCTAAAGAAAGAAAGAAAACACAGTGGAGAGAAAGATAGATGTCTCATAATGCACTTGCACAAAATAAAACGACAAAAACCAAACCAAAACCGATCATTCCAACACTCTCTTCTTAAATACTCCCCTCTCTGTCCCCACACCTTTCCCAGAGCAGTCAGTCACCCACTTGTCCACGTGTCCTTTCCGATTTGCTGTGACGCTGGGGCCGCGTTGGTCGCGCAGTGGTGGTTGACAGCTGTTTGTTGATGCCATGCCACGGCTTATTTCCTCCGTCTCGTCTGTTTGGGTGTCAAGCGCTGAGTGGGAGCAGCACTGTGACGGTGTTCACGGCCCGAGTGTGACAATACAAAACACACGCACACACCAGGCTGGTCTTTTCTCTGCAGGTGTGAGCTGTGCGAGTGAGAGGACCAGAAGAGTTGCCTAGTGTGATCAGTAAGGTCACTAAGGAACCTTTGGATAAGTAAAGATTCCTATGTTTGTTTGTTTTTGTGGTTATGTTTCTTGACAATTTGTGTGATTCAACTTGAAGCATGCGTATGTAGCAGAGCGAGATTCTTAACCTTAGCTTTAAGACACACAGGTAAGTTCCATTGACGAAGGGCACAGTGTTCCATTGGTTAAACAGAATTTATTTGTTACAAAATGTTTTTTTCATTTCATTTCATAAGTATGCTTAATTTAAAACCATTAGCGCAGATGTACGTTTAGTCCATGAGATACATATTTCATATTTTAGGCAAGAGTCTTCCAACAAGTCCCCGCCAACCGCTGGACAGACCCAAGTCACGGCCACATGAAGACAGGACAAGACAAGACAGCGAAGGGCAGCGCTGGTGCTACTGCCGTAGAGCCTATAAAATAAATACAGTTACAGTAACACATATATGTTTAAGTGACCTAAGCTACCTGCCGTCACAGCTGGAAAACGTACCGGTAAGAGCCACTATACGTGTGCTGTATTAAGGGGACGACGCTCATCACAGGACCATGGGGGAACCGCAAATCCAATCCACTGCGAAGCTACAGCGTGGCGCCATGACGCGCTCCGTGAAGGGACCCACAGCAACACTAGTACGGATATACGTTCCAATTAAGGCGGACATAAAGGATGAATTTAAAACAAACGTTACAAAGATATCTACCTGTCGGACAGAGCACCCCAGCGCCAGCACCGGGTACAACAGGCATCAGGAGATACACAAGGTCAGAGGGCAAACAACACTAAACCGAGGCCTTTTATAGTGCGCCCCCAGCGGCCGCATGGGAACAACACTACCCCAAATTACTCGCCTCATCACACGTAGAAAAGTCTTCATTTGGAGAGCTTGTTTCCTTTCAGTAGGAATACTTGGATTACGATTCAACATGCAAAATATGTCTGTGTTCGGTTCAGTTAGGGACACAATTACCTCATCGATATTCCAGCATAGCTAGTACATGGATTGTCGTGCTCTCACTTCATCGAGTACCTCTCCTGGTTTCTACAAGCAGTTGGCCTCTGCAGCCGCCGATTCAGGAGATGCACAGGGTTAAGACACACAATATACAGTATATACACTCCTAGTATTCTGTAAAGTCAAGTTCAGAACTTTTTTGAACCTGAGTTTTGACCTGATCTGAGGAAATGGCAGTAACACACAGACACTTCACTTTGACATATTATGTGGACTCGAGGAACACTTATAAATGCAACAGCATACAGTCTCTTGTGAGGTAAGGAATGCAAAATGTCTGGAACCGGGTTTGGAGGATGCTCTTTTCAGCCACTCCCCTGCAGTGCTCCAAACAAGGTTCTGCTAAATATATGATTCCGACTAACATCACCAAAACTGCTTGAACTAATATCACAAGGTCCGTTAGGAGGCCAGATTGTATCTAATTGTGAGAGTCAATTGTATAGACTACAAAATGCTATATGCTGGATGTAATGTCCATAAAGTTGGGTTAAAGACTCGGGAACAAATTAACAAATGTTGTTGTCAAAATGTCCTCAATGTAGCAAAGTCCTGTATCCTGTAGTTGTGTATGCTCCACTTCAGAAATATAGCTTGTAAATAATACATAAAAAAATTTAGTTTGTGCAGAATCATTTTGCGTGCACAAACACAGTTTTGTTGATTCTCCAAAGTGTGGCGGCTAACCTCTTCCAAAACATATCACACCAAAACAACGTTGGCAGCACAAAGCCTACATCTCAATCCAGTATTTGGCAAAAGATTCTGTACAAATCTTCTGACAAGAGATCCTATCCATTTTGCAAACATTTGTTTTGTAAATGCATTTCTCTTTGCAGCGTGCTCTGGTAAATAGCTTTGTGCTTCGTGTTTTAGAACTTGTCCCCCGTCGAAATAGCACTTCAAAATTGTTGTATTTTTTTGCACAATACAATGACATTACAGTTCCCATCTGTGCAGTTATTAAGCAATCAGCAGCTGCTTGTCCTCCCCACAGAGTTTTGTTTTCTCCCTTGAATGCGCTAAAGAACTATGAAACCGTCGGAAAGAGGTTGCAAAGAGTAGTTCTTTTGTGTGTGTGTGCAACTACTTAATGATTAACAGTCTGGGATTTGTTTTTCCCATTTCGAAGAATTTTGGGGTTTCATAGAGTTTTCCTAATTGTTGATAATACATTAAGAATTTGCGTAGTAAAAAAAAAATCACATTTCTTTCACAACAGAAATGATCAGTTCATGCCGTTTAGTTTCTCTGGATGTAAAAGACTGACTGCTCACACTTTGTAACGTGCTTTTCACAGTTCTCCAACAGCCTCGTCATATTGTGGCGAGAAAGATGAGGACACATGTGAGCTGCAAGTGAGTCAACTTTATTTATCTCGAGCCGCAGGATTAATGGCCGGAGAAAAAGACGAACACACAGGAAGGACTGGACACGCCCCCAAACCCCATAACCTGCTGGGTGAGAGGCACCCCTCTAACATGTACACCACAGTATCACTTATGGTTTTGACACATCTACACTCAGTAGACAGAATATATATCTTCATTACTTTCTCCTGTCATCAATTTAGTCATGAATATCTGTGTGTTTTGTTGACAGGGAGGCAAGAGTAATTTGAATCGTACATTGAGGTGGGAAAAAAATGATTCTAAATTCTGTTGTTGTAGTTGGGGGGGGGGTTGAAAAAGGCAGAGAGAATGAGCACAAACGTGACTTGTCTTCCTCAATAAGAGTACCCAGTCATCTTCGCACTGCTGTGAGGTGTAGGGCTTGTGACTGTATGCACAAATGATGGACCGTGATGGATGTCCATGGCCTTTAAAGCTAACCACCAGATCTTTTTTTTTTTCCTTGGATAGTATTAAACAATCTGTATTCGTTTGATTGCTTGAAACAACGAGGATCTACGCCCTGTAGCACAGAGCAGGACAAGAACAGACTGAACAAGCTGGTCAGGAGGCCCAGCTCCATCCTGGGCTGCCCCCTGGACTCTGTGGAGGAGGTGAGGGACAGGAGGGTATTAGCCAAGCTCATCTCCATCATCGACAACACCTCCCACCCACTACACGGGACTGTAGAGGAGCTGAGCAGCTCTTTCAGTGGAAGACTGAGGCACCCTCAGTGCAAGAAGGGGCGCTACTGCAAGGCCTTCATCCCCACTGCTGTCAGACTGTATACAATACTGTAAAGTAACATGTGCAATAACCTCTTTGCAGAATACATGCAATAATCCCTGTTCACATCACTTACAAGCGTCACTTTATCAACCACTTGCACTATGATGTAAACCTGCACTGCTAACACTGACAATACCGTTTTTTGTTATAGTCTGTTTACTTTATTACTATTTACTTTTTACACTTTTTGTCCCCACGAAGTCCTTGGTGGTCATTGTATATTATTTCTAAGATCTTATCTCTTATCTTACACAGACACTGGGAGGGAAGGCGGGGGGAAGTGTCTTGCCCAAGGATAAATCAACAGTCTGGAACTGGATTTGAAGCGCCAACCTTTGGGATCCGCACACACATGCTCCAACCACTGAGCCAATGCCGCTCCCTCTATTCCCAGGCAGTCGCCCGTACCGATTCCAAAATCAGACAAGATTAGACAATTGTTGCTACCTAATTAAAACCTGCTTTAATTAGTGTATTAATGTAGCCTTGCAAGACCATGTGAAACAACTCTCCAGATCAGTTGAGTCCATTGTGACCCCTACCTTTAACTGTGCAAAAGGGGGTGGGAGCACCATAGATGCCTTATTGTCATCAGGATTTCTCCCCATGTGTGATAGTCAAAGTCGCTGGAAGAATCTCGGCCATATAAACTGTGCTGACTGGGGAGTTTGCGTTTGAGAGACGTGGCACAGTGTGCTTCCAGCTTTATTGCAAGTACATATATTAGCATGCAACATGTTCGAAATGGTGTTTACGGAGAAGAGAGTGGGTTGTATTTCAAGGTAATCTAATGTATGTTTTGCTCTGATAATGCGCTGTGTGCTTCCTCTTCTTTTTTTTTTATTCTGTTAGTGGAAAGTGTTGGTGCAAGTGTTTTGATCTAAAGCTTTGTATCAATCCTTATAAATTCAGCACATGCTTTAGTAAAAGAAAAAGAGAAAGGAGCAGAATTTGATTTGCAAGCCTGACGGATTCTGTGACCCCTGGCGGTTTTGCTCCGAGAACAGCCTCTTACTTCGTACAGTAGATTTTCCATCTCACTTGACTTGATATTCTATTTGTCGGTCAATTGCAGATTTGTGTTTTGGCAAAAAAAACTGAGCAGCAAACTTACCTGACAATTTAGTGAGCTACTATATCCAATCTGGAGAGGACAAGGAAGCCAGGTGAAAAGTGCCAACTGACTTTGTAGAAATCAGCTTCAAACTTTCTTGAGCGTATACGGGGAACATGTACAGCTTATTTCAGTGTGTTATTTCCAACGGTGAACTTCTGTGTTATTCGAGCGGGGAAATTCGATATTGAGTTTTAATGCTCATTCATGTTTTAGTAAAGAAAGTGAAAGGCAACTGAATATACGACACCAAGTATGGAAGATAATGCACTTTGATGGAGCAGCGTCTTGAAAATTTTAGCATGTTGTTTCTCCTGCGCTAACCTGATTATTTATATATATTCTGTATGTTGGGAGAGACAGCAGCAATAGTAGAAAGGATAAGCGCCGCTGACAGTGTGAGCAAGAGTTCTTCGTAGCATTGAAATGAAAACGTATCACCTGCATTTCTTTAAAGTGAAGTTGTTTCAGTTGGATCAGAAGTTAAAGTATAACGTGTACAATTGGCAAACTGTTACTCGTGACCAAGACTTTGGCTTAAGGTGTCAAAATTACAAAGTTGCACAAGTGTATTCAAAGCATAAGTAGCTCTCTGCCAGTTTTCGACGTAAAGCTTTCAGTGTGTATAAAAAAAAAGGTTTGAAGACTCATGGTATACAGTTGTTTTTTTTGTTTTTGTTTTATTTACCTCAACGTTACCTTTAAATCTTGCATGTTATGAATTTTCAAAAGCGCACCGTGATATTATATTCTAACACAAACTGTAAAAGTGTGTGTGTGTGTGTGTGTGTGTGTGTGAGACCTTTCTCTGCTGAAGTGCACTTGGTCTGGAGGGATCGAGACCCAGACTCTGCCACTCGGCTGACTTCTCCACTTCTACAAGCTGCCCATCATAAGTAGGCTCTCCGGAGAACCAGGCTCTGCGCATCTCTTTTCTGCTGCTTTAGTATTGATAAGTTTAGCCCAAGGATTCCGCGACAGATGGCGGCTACACCCGGGGGCCACGGGCAGTTTAAAAAGGCAGGCCTGAGACAAGTGGAGAGCGGAGAGGGCTACTGTGAATATTAACCGGATTCTGCGCTCAGGTCAGTTTGAGAGCAGATTTTCAACTTCAGGCCCCAGTGTGGCGCTTGAAAATCTGATGAAATGTGTCTTCAGACTGGTGAAAAACTTCACTTCAGAATGGACCAGAATAGTAACAACGTATCACGATGTATTAGCTGGAGCTGCGCAGTTTACTGTGCACATAGCGCCGCACATGCACAGCGCTGTGGAGCTCGGGGCATAAAGGTTTCACATGGACCTTCCCAACACGCACACACAGTATTCCACATCAATTTACACAGGGCATATGAGGGCAGCTAGTGTGGGATTATGAAGGAAGTTATTCATGCAAGACATGTTTGTTTTATACTGTATATATGAAGAAGTAAGCATATACAGTGATAATGTAAACACAACATAAAGATAGGAATATATTTCATCTGTTATTGTGCATCATTTGCAATTCTAATTGATTCATCTTTTCCTCAGGCACAAAACGTATCCCCATATTACTGTGTATATGCAGCATTTCCTTCATCGCAGATAACTTTATGAATCCTAATATGCTAAGTACAATTTGTTGCCAGTGGCCTTTGTTGTTTTGTGAGGAATAAAGAGCGCTATGATACACTATTGATTTAGCAGTGAAGTACACACAGAAGGGCTTTTTGGCAAAAGGTCAGGAGAAATGAGAAAGGCCTCCGTTATTATAATACTGACATTACCCATTACGTTCAGTGGTCGTGAAGTGAGTCTTCGCACGGGCTAACGCGACACTGCAAGACCACGTTCCAGAATTTCTACAGCTCAAGTACACTACACAGATGTAGTTGGAAACAGAGGGGGTTTATTGTCAGAGCCGATGGAGCCGGCGTTTACTTGTCCGAGAGAGTGTAGGGTCTTAGCTTTCAAAAATACACACGCAGTTCCCTTTTGAAATAACTCAATGGGCCTGATCTAAACCCAGACTATACTGTAACTGCACTCTGTAAAATGTTCAGCTTCATAACTGGTGCATGTGATGGAAAACAAATGCTGTGCTAACCAACAATACTGTGTCCCTAAAAGGTCAAATATTCACTAATATCAAAGTTTTTATTACACTAAAAATACAACCATCGATTCTGTTTCAGGCGTTTTGATGTCTAGCAGGACATTAGGAACATGTGTGTTATTGTGCTTATCTGTTTCAGTTTTACAACAGTGTAGTTGCTCATGTGACGTATCGCCTAAAGCTTGGAATGTTCCGCGGTGTGGCTTTTGACATCAGATACATTTTGTGAATTAAACTCACTCTGGACATTGCCTCTTCCGCAGTAGGAGAGAGTGACATGAAGATCGGGCTGCTTAGCTAACCTAAATGAATAGCCACAAGGCGCGAGATCCGGATGTGCCGAGAGCTCTCCGATAGTTTACCCCTGAAGAGACAGCCTCCATTATGCGCCATGGCAACGTGTCTGTTTGCTTCAGCCACAATTCTTTTACCGCCTGTCTTCCCTGCTCTGGAGCACTCTCTCAAATAATGTTAAATTACCTTACGGGGGAAAAAAAAAGAGTGGGTTTAGGGTTGGAGATGTGAGCACTGTATATAGAAGGAGAACAAATAATCTTCTTTACAATCTTCCACGTCTCACGGGCTCATGCATCTGCCGGAAAATGTTTATTTGGAATTCTGGCGATGCCATTTGTGCATCAAAAGACATTATCTGTCGCATGTACTGTATAAGGGGATCAAGTGTCATGTCCCTGTTGATAAAACTGTATGATGCTTTGCTTTCAACATACTGTCGATAGAACATACAGAGCTCTCATCATTCATGACCTAATTAATAACAACCTTATGGATATTCTTTTAATTACAGTCACAGGGCATTTGTTGCTTTATGCCAACAGACAGCGGGATGAGGTTAATGAAGGGTATTTTACACTTGGTATCATTATTAAAGGCATTGCTAATGAGCTTCAAGGATGCATTTTGACAGTGGTGCTTGCAGAGGGTCAAGAGTTCACTCAATATGTAGATAGACTCAGATTCAAGCCTTCAAGAGGTGGATACTGTTATGAAAGAATAAAAACACTGCACCGCTATTGCGCTCCCAAGGAATTTATTTTAGGCACCACAAAGTAACGTTTCGTCAGACAAAGGGCTAAGCGACGCCCGAAACGTTACTTTGTGGTGCCTAAAATAAATTCCTTGGAAGCGCAATAGCGGTGCAGAGTTTTTATTCTTTGATTTCACGTACTTTCAACTCCTGCACGCTACTTAACTGACCTGGGATGTGCGTGTCTGTCTAAACCCTCTTCAACTGTGGATACTGTTATGGCCACGGCTACAATACAGCGCTCGCATCCCCCCCCCAAAAAAACAAAAACCAATGTGTCTCTAACTCATTGTCGCAATTCTTGACAAAAAAGGGAGCAGGTCAAAAGTGACTGGAAACCAATATTGCATTATGGATCAAAGCAGAGGTTGTTTATAATCCAAGATGGGAATAAGAGTATTCCCATTGATTAGTCAGTAACTAAGTAGTATTGTACAACAAAATTGCGTTCAGGTGTTGGGTTAGTCCTGAGGAGCATGTTTTTGGAGGTAGAGGAAACCGGTGCACCCAGAGGAACCATAGCTGGCTGCCTTCAGCACTCCTCTGAAACGATGCACTGCCTCCTGGGTTTGTCCCCGTTTCAGAGCATGGTGTCCCGCACTGATCAGCTCCTCCACCTCGTCCTTTGTCTTCCTCCTGTGCAGCTCGCTCCCAGTCTTTCACCATCGTCTGGGAGGAGTGTAGCAGACAAATATAATCTTTCTTATTCTTGAGTGAACTAACATTAGCCAGAACAATGGTAGTGATTGAAGGCTTGCGTGGCTTAGCTGTGAGTCTTGCCCGGATACCTCCTCGTTTGTCCCTTTGTTTCCTGTAGCGCCTCTTGTGACGCCTCCACTGTGCTGCAGGTGTAGGGGGGCTCTTGGTGCCACTTCGGTGTTTCAGAAGCAGAAATGTCTCAAATGTCTTTAGCTCATAAGCTAGCTAGATTACAATCTTTTTGTATTTTATTTGAAAAGTTCTACATTTGGTTTGGTCATGTCCCTGCTGCTTTTTGTTCTCCTGCTGCCTTGTTTTTGTTTAGTGTCCGTTCTGTATGGACGTTTATGTTGTGAAAACCAAATGTTAAACTATGAACTATGGACTGAACGACTTCCGTGATCTTAAAATAATGGAAATGTGAACAAAAGATTTTAAATGGACGCAAATATGATAAAAGAAATAATATAATATTGGAACATCTTGCCCTCTTTCTATGAGCCTTTTAGAGGTCCGGAGCCTTCTCTCCGGTGGAGATCTATTATCTATTTTATTTAAATCCTGCTAAATTTTACCATCACCACTCGTCTTGCTACAGTAAGGTGCTACATTTTTGGTCCTTTGTTTCTTCTTACAAATTTGAAACTGAAATTGTTTCAGCTCTGTTCCAGTTCTGTTGCATTTCTGAAAATGTGGTCCACAGTTGTCAGTACTTTCAAGGATAAGTCTTCTTCTTGCTGGCATCTTTGTTCCCTAATGAGTAAAGATTGTAAACAAAATCTCTGGTTCAAGCTCAGGTTTATATTGAAAATCCAAGCTCAATGCCTTGATGATTGAGTATTTATACGTTTGTTTTCATGTAAAATATGCAAAGACTGCGTGAAAACAGCCTCTTTTATCTGTTGATCTACAGTATAGCTTTGCCATTATACTTCTCACATCTGCTGATCTTGCTGCAGACGTTCTTTGAACCACACCAGTGCATGTTTCAGTATTTCATCCGGCCCTTTGTTATGTGCACAACTGAGCCTCATCCGTGTTGAGAAGCTGCTATGTATAGAATGGACAGCGCGTTGCCATAATGTGGTGGAGAGTTAGGGAGCCACGTTGAGCCGAAGCGGTCAAAGTCAACCCGCTGTGCCCGCCCTTCATGGACACTAGAGGTACATTTTCAGCCAGTGACTTTTCGCAAACAACTGTTCTGAGGATGTTCTATACGCGAGAGACATCTATCACGAAATGAACTTTACGGATTTGCGGCGCTGAGAAATGAATTTGCACCTGTGTGTATATAATCTATTCTCGTAAGCCCAAACATATGGTCAGGCAAAGTTTTTTTTATTTTTATCCCTGTACAATTTTGACTTAACATTCCTGCCAGTGTCCTCACCTATATTTCGCCATTCAAAGCAGTAAAGGTGACACCACTTTTATGGGTTAAGGATTTGTCAGGGGGACTGGAAGGTTGCGGATTCAAATCATCCCAAGCATATGGTGTTGGTGTATCCGAATTGCTTACAGCTGAAAGATTCAAAATAACAAGCTCTTTCCTTCATTTTACTTTAAATCTTAGTAACTGTGTTTTTTTTTTCTCTCTCTCTCTCTTCCCCATAAATTTGCCTACATGTACTGTGGCCGGTGCTCGTGGTGCATGAAGAGGAGGCTTTAACTCCTTCGGGGACTGGCCTTTGGCAAGCTCACTAATGGGATATGCTCCACAGCTCCACCTGTTCCAGTGAATTTCTCTCCTTTTATCAGCGGCTTGGAGAGGCAATGGAGAGGTAATGGGACGCCAGTCATTTAGGAGGCATCGGCCATCATTGGTGATTTCATGGATGTCATCGGAGTAGGAAATCAAACGTTGCTGCTTTATTTGTTTTGTTTGTTTGTTTTCCACCCACATGTGAACAATGGTAGAGTGACCAAGTAGTGTGCAAGGAAGGATGCAATGACTTTCTAATACACATGATATAATAACAAAAGAAAGTAGTAAAGTGACCCACCAGAGATCTTTCATAAAACTCTAGATAGGTAAATAAATAAATAAATAAATAAAGATAGGACATGACGCTCGATGACGTGGCAAAGCTGACGGCCATCTTGTGATTGGCCGGTGAAGCTAATGCTAATCGCAAGTCATATAAAAATGGGAACACTATTCTTTGTTGATAAAACGTCAGAATTTGAGATGGTTGTTTTTGATTTGTTGTAGGCTATTGCAGTTAAATCTAGGCATCTCAGGTAAGACAATTTTATTCTGGGGGGGAAAAAACAGTTTTTTGTCAATCTTTAAAGGACTGTTGTTTCGTAGGCTTAGCACCTTTTTGCACCTTTCATTCACTGTCTTAAAAGGAACAGGCCACCGTTTTTCCATACTGAGATATGTTCTTACCAGAGCTTAGACGAGCTGATACGTACCTGTCTGGTCTTTGTGCGTGCCCTCAGTCACGCAAAACGACCAAAGATGTTGATGGCATTTGGCCTCTCCCAGCATATTCCTATGGCTCCAAACGGGGGTGAAGTTAGAAGCGACCAAGCTCTTCCACGGGCACGCACAAAGACCAGACGGGTACGTATCAACTCGTTTAAGCACAGGTAAGAACATATCAGTATGGAAAAATGGTGGCCTGTTCCTTTAAGTTAACTAGCTAGATAATGGTCAAATTCTTGTCTTTCACGACTGTGGTCATACAAACTAAATGATTGTTTGGGAAGGAGCAATGTCCATCTACCATTTTCTTTCCTTCTGTGGCTTTAGAATATATATACACTTTGCTTAATATTATATAATAAAATGCAGTACAATAAAAGTTTGCATATGATGTAAATATATACCTCAAATGCAGTGTTAAATGTTATGAAACAAATTTAATACACGTACCGTAATTTTCGGACTATAAGCTGCTACTTTTTTCACACGCCCAGAACCATGCGGCCAATACAACGATGCGGATAAAGATGTTTACGCGCTAACTGCATAGAGTTTAGGTCATATGCACGAGCCCGTCCAGAAGGTCACATAATATGAAGGAGTTGTCCCGTAGTTCAGCCCTTTTTATTGGTCACGTTTCTAAAGCATGGAGAGGCCAGTGCTTTAAATACCGGCGCTACACCGAGACCATCGCATTATGCTTTTTCTGTCAGAACAGTTTGAACTCTAAATAGGTTAAATAAGTAGTTTGGTGTCCATTTGGTGTGTAAAAGAATAGAAAATGCAGTGCGATGTTTGTGAAAAACGAGCGGGGACGAGAAGAGAATGACCCTGTTGCAGTGTGTGTGCGGCCTCTTTTTCTTTTTCTTTGGCAGTGTCTATAGAACCGTCCGACGGCTACAAACTCTTTTTGCTATTTTGCCGTCTCCTTATGACACCCCGCCATTCCGACGCGGAGTTCACAAGCTAACCTTACCTTAGCCCTAACCTTAAGGATAGTGGAGTTTACAAACTAACCTTACCTTAGCCTAGGGTGACCAGATTTTCAGACTAAAAAACTGGGACACTATTTCGGATTTAGTTGCACGGTAAACCAGGGAGCCATTATTGACTGTTTTTCCTAAGCTAAATGGTAAATCTGCTTGTTACTATCTTACACCATGCACCAATCAGCATTAACATGATAGACTTGATATTTTGTATTGGTTTCTACTTGGTAATGGACATTTGCATGGCCCAAAGACATGAATTTTCAAGCAAAGTTTGTTACTTTGTCGATCATATTGGCCAAAAACTGGGACACTTGGGACAGATCCTGTGTAAAACTGGGACAAATTAATGGTTTTGGAGGAATGTGTGGGGACATGGGACAGAGGACTCAAAACTGGGACTGTCCCGGGTAAACTGGGACGTCTGGTCACCCTACCTTAGCCCTAATCTTAAAGGGATACTTCGGGATTTTTGACATAGGGCCTCATTTCCTAGTTATCCAGAGTGTTGTTGATGTCTGGAGATATTTTTTTCTTAAATTCATGCAGTTCTTATATTTGAAGAGTCTAGTTGCGCTAGGCTAGAGCAAGGCTAAAGCATTTCTATGGTAACCACTAGCCTGCATTAAAAAACAGTCAGGCGCACTCCACAGTGCACCTGAGGTAAATCATATATAACGCCAGACTAACAATATAAATGTCTGTGTCGATAGAATAATTTTAACCATTTTGCATTTAAAATAACTTAAATTTGAGCAGCATAGCTTCGTGGCTGTAAGCTAACACATCGGCGGAGTGATCTGCGAGAAAATAGTCCCTCAAAATGCGGTAATTCATGTGATACAAGGTCAGTTATATTTCAAAAAATATTCTATTAACACAGACATTTATATCGTTAGTCTGGCGTTGTAAGTGATTTACCTCAGGTGCACTGTGGAGTGGGTCAGACTGTTTTTTAATGCAGGCTAGTGGTTACCATAGAAATGCTTTAGCCTTGCTCTAGCCTAGCGCAACTAGACTCTTCAAATATAAGAACTGCATGAATTTAAGAAAAAAATATCTCCAGACATCAACAACACTCTGGATAACCAGGAAATGAGGCCCTATGTCAAAAATCCCGAAGTATCCCTTTAAGGATAGTGGAGTTTACAAACTAACCTTACCTTAGCCCTAACCTTAAGGATAGTGGAGTTTATAATCACAGGTATCAAATAGTATCGGATTGGCGCCTTAGATATGTCCATATCAAACATATGTGACGGCAAAATAGCCGGGGAGTTGCGGGAACCGTCCGATGGCATCGTAGACACTTGGTGCGGCTTACATTCAGGTGCACTCAATAGTCCGGAATTTACGGTATATGCATTTGAATAAGAGGAAAATATATAAAACGTAGCTAATAATAATGACAAAAAGTCTTTGTTTAATGAAAAATTATAATAAATGCAAAACTTACTTTTCTTGCTACAGTAGACATAAGCTCAGTCAGTATTTGAAAAATAATAATGTCATGAAATTAGCTGATTTTTTTTAAAGGCTACAAAAATGAGTGGTGTTTCCAGTTGGTTTACATTGCACTCGGTTCGAAAGGCCATTATGGCCGCAAGAATTGCCAACTATGATGATGTCCTATCTTGAGTTTTACTAAAGATCTTTGCGCCGAGTGTCTAAATGCAAATATGGCGGCGTAATCATCATAAATCAGTTCCACCTGGTGCTGGCGCCGCAGGTGGAACTGATTAACAGCTACAGCAATTATATACTATGGTCTCTGGCTCCCTCGCCTGGACACACACCGTAATTGCAATGTTCTAACTCGCAGGAAAAGGGAGCAGGTTGTGAGTCTAGCGCCACATGGTTAAATGTGATAGAGCGTGGATCCAAGTAATGTTGGATTTGAGAGTGTTGAGTGGCCACGTAAGTCGATGATAGTGACTTGATAGCACCAGGCTTGGGAGTAGACTCTGATCTATTCTTCTTAAACCTTCAGAAAGCTGCGTCATGGTGGTACCTGACATTTGCTTGTCCGAAAGATTGGCAGTGTATACACTCCCAAGGCTTCATACTGGCTGCTCAGTCAAAAGTGGAATCTTCTCATCATCCATAGAGTTAGTAATGTATTTTAACCTGAAATGATAGCTTTCCAAAAGAAAAACAAAAAGGCGTGTTGTGGTTATTTTTGCCGTTTACGAGAGAATGACAGCGTGGCGAATTCCTCCAGGAAGCTCCATTCCTCAGGGCTATCTCCGCACATTAAGTAACTTGCATTATGTATAAACACTTTCTGACAGGTAATTATTCCGCACCCAAAATGAAAAGTTGTAGCGTTAAGCTGTTAAGGCCCATTCTCCCTCTAGTGTGTCATCTCCGGTCCCGAATATACATCATTTTTACTCCCGCGTCTCGCTGCTCTTATCACTTCAAATACCTGTGCATTTGCCGCGGGTTTACGGTGTAATCCATCTTGATAATTGTCATATGCCGAGCGAGGTGTGGACGGACACGCATGGCCTCACGTATATTACCAATAAAAAAACCTATGATGGCATTTATCACTGTAAAGCAATAAGCCTGTTGGTGAAAGATATGGTAGACTGTAGCGGATATCATCCTTAGATTCAAACGTACATGTACTGTATGTGAGATATCCTCACAATGAGTTAATGTTATTGATAGAGATGTAAACATGTCGGTTAAAAGTTTGTGATGTCACATTCGGGGAGTGGCGACGCCATTCTGGATGATCGAAATGCTGGTAAAATATAATATCACAAGTCGAACTTTATAATAGAAACAATGGCCAAAGGATTTGGATGAACCTTGAAGCGTCAGCCGCCTAAATCAAGACATGTACCAGCTGTAGAGATTGATCAGACTATCTGTCTATCTGGATGTCTAAGGACAATAAATGCAGAATTCTACATTGTTTTTAGAATTTAGGCTTTAAGATACTGTACCACATGCCTCTCCACAATCTCACAGTGAATACTTTACCATCAGATCACACACATGGTCATGTCACAAACTCTTTACCTAAACATTTGGCTGACTGGTATGTGATTTGGCGTGTTTGTCTGCGTTACCCTCTGTGGCTTGTTGGCTAATAGAGTTTTTCAGTCCCACATCGGCACAGTGACAACTCGGCCCGCCCGCCCGGTCCGCAGAGTGTGCTCAGAGCAAGTGCTCTCCTGGGTGAGGCCTGTCACATTCACTTACACCGGGGAACCGTTCCTGTGTCCCCTGCACAGTTACCACCTCCAATTCTATCCAAAACCACATCTTAGTCATTCAGATTCAACTCTGCTTTTGTCACAGTGTACATGTACAATATCTACGCTTTACCATAAGGTGTTTGAATTGTGCGTTTGCCTCTGGAATGTGATGGATGGTCTGCACTCGCACAGCTGCAGCAACAGTCACCAGTTCGTCTCTTCACTTTTTCTTTTTTTCTTATTCAAAGACAGGTAACAATAATATTATGACTGCAGCTATGATGGATGGATATATGTGTTTTGTGGCATTTGCTAGAGATTTTTACACTTTTCACTGAAACAAAAACGGGCACATGCCAGACTATTGAGAGTGAGGAGTTGTCCCCCCCCCCTCTCCGCCATGATGGTATAACTCCGGCGGCAAAACAGATTGTTTACGTGTGTTGTTAACGTGGTAGTAGCGGAGGTTCTTACTATTCCGCACTGTTTTACCGCCTGGAAGTCACTGCTGTGCTAAAAAACTGCTCCAATACCTCACACGATAGACATGGAAAACGTAGGAACAATGGGACACAGTTTTTTAGGTTACAGAAATGGACACAGCATCAAGGAGCGCAAGTCTCACTCTGACCTGTTAAAACATGTTGGAAACATTTGTGTATATTGAACATCTCGTAACCATGTAGTGTTTACGAATCACACAGTTAATTATTTTGACATTTTGGTCAAGAAGTGTCCGCTAAATGCAATGTAATTACAACACACTAAAACGCACGTGAAGAAAGTTACTTTTGCCAGTACAACGCTGTTTTCACCAGCTTGTAGAGCCAAGTCCTGCACCCAGCCACTGCAGAAAGTCTCGTAACTTTCCAAAGACTTGTGGCTTTTAAACTCCTGCATCGTGTAGTAACTTACACCAAATACAAGGTAGTTTACTATGTCCATGTATGTGCATGGAGGTAAATGGTCCAGGTCAGAAAGCTTGTATGGGTTGATGTTTTGGATGTCCACAAGCTTCTCCAAATACCGCTGTTTTGCTCTTGGTATGAGCTTGTCCCTGTAAGGTCCCTTTTCTTTCGCCTTATCGTTTTGCATTGCTTTACTTTCTTCCTTTTCTTTGTCGTATTCGTAGATCCGTGTCTGTCCCACGGAAAAAATAAATGCGCAAAAATTAAAGTGCTCTGGAATTGTGAGGAATGCATGAAATTCTGGGGGCGTGCCCCTGGTGTACAACCATCATGGCCGACCGACTCATAACCCCGCCCAACCCAACCCAACTCGGCACGTGACTCTTCACTCTCAGTAATGTCTCGTTTTTGTGTCTTTAGAGCTAAGGTTGTGTATGTGCTGTTTCTTGCTTCATGAAAACAAAAACATTCTTTACTAACATAGCCAGTGCTAACCTTACCTTTCTGATCAGTTAAGTAATATTGTTAGAATTAACAGTTTAGCAAGTGTAATCCTGTTACAGAGAGACTCATGAAAATGCAGGATTATTAAACATACGAATGAACAAGGCGTCATGTTTGTTTGCTAAGAAGTAGCCTAAATGCATGATAACATAAAGCTAAAACGGGGAAAAAGCTTGATTTAGCTGACAGGTCCCGACATTATTCACATTTTACGCGTATGGGAAACATCTCAATTGTGCCACACATCCTTCAATCTGCCTGAGCTCACTTGACGGAGCGCAACATCTGGCCACTGTGCTCCATTTATTCTGTTAAACGCAGCATCACGGTATACATCACCCCAGTCTCAACAGTGCTTTAGACATGACATCAGACGAGGAACAAATGAATCACCTTCTGTCCGTCAGGCCTCCGAAAATCCCCGCGGTTCACAATCAGCGGCTTCTACCCTCTGCTCATATTTTCATTAATCGTCGTGTCTTTAATGCGGCGCTGATGCCCCGCAGTTGTGAATTCAGAATGTCTCTTCTCCCCTTTACGCCTGAGTTCAAACTGCATAATTGGTCGCCTACAGTGTGCGTTTTATGGCGACATGTGCTTGACGCAGAACAGAAATGACACCACATCCCCTCATGGAGCAGTTGTCAAGATAAAAAAAATATATATATATAGTTTTTTTTTTTTTTTTGTCGTGCTGAGAAGGCTCTGGAAATGTGCTCTAAAAGAAGTCAAAATACAGGTAGTGCTTTTGGGATTGAGATTATAACGCCAAGCCATGTGTTCAAGTGTAAATCTGATCAGTCCATGGGTTTCCATAACTAGAAAAGGTCACGTGACTGAAACCCACACGAAGAATAGTGGCATAGACTGTGCACAAAGTAAAACATTTTCTGCAAAGAGTGGCAAAACATTCAGCAAGACTGAGATTGACTGTATTTAAAAGCTTTGAAATGTTCCCCCAACTGTGACTGCACTTTACTTTATCGTGTGGTGACGATCTATTTTGCTGCCGTGGGGGAAGGAGGAGACGACAATATCTTTTTTTTTTCAGGTAGAGCTTGACACGTTAATAATTATTGGGCGAGTTGCCATTATTACTGAGACTAAATGACTGTGGGAAGAATAAAAAAATAAAAAATAAAAACACCACCAACTGTTCAGTGTTTTCAGTAGCGTCGTATTTCTCTCCCGCCTCTGGAAGAGTGAGCTGAAGGATTTCTCGCTTTGTGGTTGCCTTTGTGTCCCTTCTACACGCTCGCATAATCAATTCAAACACATCTGTTTTCAGGCCAGTGAATAGAAACACCGGAGGAAAGTGCTTAAACACCGCATTGCTTTTGTCGCGGGAAAACAAACACACAGAAATGGTTAATATTTGCCCAATACCATTCACTCCACAAAGACAACAGCTAAGGTACTAACTTTCAACTTAAATCTAACTAAATCCCCCGCGAGCCCCAGCAGGATAAAGAAAAAGGTGATGTTTTTTTTTTGTCTGACACACACAGTCCTGATGGTATTTAAAAGGACTGTGGATGTGAGAATGGCTTCAGAAAGCAGTAAGCTCCTGCAGCTCATCCACCATTTAACCTAATATTATATAATGCCTCTATGGGTTGTCAGTCAGGATGAAGCCGTGTGGGGTCCGGGAGAGGATGGAAGCCGGGTTGTTCCGAAGCACACTGGTGCCATCCTGAGGCGACACGCGGTAACTGCAGCAAAAAAAACTCGGGAGTGAAACGATCCTGCGAGAGTGCATATTAACCTCTTAACCCCCGCCTGAACCGAGCACATTTTTTTTCCCCCGCCAGTTTGGCTTTACCCAAATCTAAACGCTTCTCGACTGGAGAGCAATAGTGTCACGCCTTACTCGAAAACTAAGACGTACAAAACTGAGCTTTTTTGTCATGTTGTCGATGCGTTTTGTTGTTGTTGTTGTTTTTCTTTGTCACGTTTGTGTTGCTTTTTCATTACTTGTTGCTTTATGGTGTGTTTTCATCACATTTGTGTCACTTTTTGTGGCTTTTTCATGACTTTTTTTTTTGCGTTGTCATGTTTTCGTCATTTTTTGTCCCTTTTTTGTTGTGTTTTTGTCGCTTTTCCCTCGCTTTTTTCCCATTGCTTTGTTATTTTGTCTCTTTTTCTTGCATGTTCGTTGCTTTTCCAACACATTTTTTGTTCCGTTTTCATCCTCGTTTTCGTCGCTATTTTTACACTTTTTTTTCCCAAGAAGCTTTTAGTGTTGGGTAAAGCCAAACAGGAGAAAATGTGTCTTCGGTGCAGGTGAGGGTTAAGAGGTTAAAGAATCTGATGATGACATTCGGTCTCATTTTACATGCCAAAGATGAAGATGAATTCATGCGGTTATAGAAGAGTCAGTGGGATAACGGTAACGGTAGTAATGCAGGCCCCTGTCATATGGAATAAATTATTTTTCTGAACTCTACTTTAGTCAAGAAAAAACAGACCTATCCAAAGTCTTACTAATTCCCCCACTGACCAGCAGAGGGCTCTACTTCCTAGCAGACGGGTGGAACTGGAAATGATAAGCGTTAGATGTCTTATGAGCTTTTGGGGGCTCATCTCCAAAACTCTTGTCTATTTTAGGAGCGAGTACAGACCAGAAGACTGATCAAGACTCGTCACCAAAGAGAAATGCTTCAATATGTGAGATAACCCCCCCTTGCAATGTTTGATATCGATCCATCCTTAATCCTATGAACAGTTCGTATGTTGTATATGGCCCTTTTCGCTGCTTCTTCTTGGCTCGGATAAAATCAAAGTCCCTGTAACTGTAGCTGAAGTGTGACATTTCACACTGCAATCGAGTCAGGAGCTAAGAAGTGCCGCACTGCCAGCAGCAGCAGGTTAAATAAGGGTTTGTTCTTGGCAGTGAAGGGTGACTGTAGTAGTTACTTGTAGTGTTATTCTTGTTTAGCAGTTTTCTTCTTTAAACTCACCCTAAAGATGCTAACAATTTTTGACATTTAATATTTCATTTCAGCCCAAATCAATGCAAAACTTATTCTTAAAGCAAAGTTACCTTGAACATTTTTGTCATAGCTCACTGTTAATGTTTGCCATCAGGGCCTAATATTATTGTGATTAACAGAGAGTATGGCCTGTCTGTGGTAATGATTGTTCTGTTTATTGATTGTAGCCCATTGATCTTTAAGTCAGTGCAGCACACTTGTACTTCCACGGATTTGTACAAGGATTTGTTCGGAGCTCAGGAGCAGAGGTATAAGGAAGTGAGAGATTAAATAAAAAGAAAAATGCTACTGTTTATAGTATATTTTCGAGTGTAAAACAGCATATAATTAGTAGAATCCATTCAAATTAACTGTTTAAATACATATTCACTTGATTTTCCTTGATGTTTTCTGCCCTAAAGTAGCATAAGAGGCAATAACTTGGGGGTCCTGCATTGTTTACGTGTCAATTTTTGGGGTCCCAGACATAAAAGTTTGGGAACCCCTGGTGTAAGGTATCTGTGAAGGTACTTCCTAAAACTGCACTGATTTTAAACAGCGTTCATTTTCTGTGTTGTCCCGTCCAAAAAGCTTCATCGGCGGCACTAACGGTCTTTGTTTTGGTCAGGAGGTGAATAAATAAATGAAAATGAATCATATTCAACATATCAATTCAATTAAATAGTTTACAACAATGCCATTTGTTCAAATAACTGAATTCACACTTACAGTATTTACAAGAGGGTACATGTGGGTTAAGATCAGTTGATTTTCATTATTGAAGATAGTACTTTACACAGTTTAACACTCCTGCATAAGAAGGCTGAGGTTCTACTATTGAAGAGGATCAGGAGCTAGATTATTGATACATTTGAATATTAGAACACAAACAAAGCTGAAGATTTCCTAACTTAATTAAAGGGGTATTCATACACTGACAGTGGAGGTCAGTAAAGTGTCTTGTTCAAGGACACATCCTCTTTTGTAATGACTGAAGCGGGAATTGATAACCCTAATTCTTTGATCAGCAGACGTCAGTGTCTCAAAGTGCAGCGCTGTCGTCATTCATTTACTCCACACTTGGTGACGGTAAGCTACTATTGTAGCCACAGCTGCCTTGGGGTAGACTGACTGAATCAAGGCCTCCAGCCACCACCAACATGTATGTACATACCGGTCAAATGTTTGGAGATGCTTTCTATGTATTGGATTTTCTTTATTTCCAACACTATTTGTGATTCTCATTGGAGACATTAAACTATAAATAAACACATGAGATTATGTGGGAAACAAAAAAGGGTGAAATAACTCAAAATATGTTTTATATTTTAAATTCTTGGCATTCTCTCAATGAGCTTCATAATGAGGTCGTCACCTGAAATAGTTTAACTATCTGTGAAGTGAAAAACATTTCTGTGATGACATCGTGAAGCCCATTGAGAAAAAAACAAAAATGCAAAGAAGCAAACAAAGCAAAAGGCGGCTATTTTGAAGAATCTATTTCAACTTTTTTTTTGTTTAAAACATAATTCCATATGTGTTCATTCATAAATTAATGCCTTCAGTGAGAATCTAGAGGGCAAATGGTTTTGAGTACACTACACTGACAGGGTGGAGTGTCTTGCCCAAGGACACAACAACAGTCTGTGAGGGACAGGTTTCAAACCGACAACTTTCCAGTTATAAGACGACCTGCGCAATCGTCTGAGCCATATTATTCAACAGCAAGCACATAGTGTCACTAATATACATTATGGACCTTGAGTTTGTTGGTAATTGTGTTTCATGAGCTGACTCAAGCACAAGGATAATAAAAAGAAGAAAAGAAAAAAAACATGTGTCACTTCACTTTTGGAGTAAAAAAGAAGGATTGCTGGCATTAAGTTTGAAAGTGATGCTAAGGGGAAGAAAACCGCAGTGTACACACGCGCTGGGTACAAGTGTCCATGTGTCATTGCGAGACAGTGCCGACAGAACCAACACAGCGGCTCTCATTACCCGGCCGTCATGGAGACAAGCTGTCAGGACCAAACACTCAGGAGCCCAGAGCCTACGATCAGCCTCCCCCCGACATGTCTGCTAGCATCAGCGCAACACCAAAAGGAAAATATTTACAAGCAAGGCACTCAAACGGAATTTTAGATCAAAACCTCCTCGCGAGGTGATGGTCCAACAATGGAGCTCGGCCTGTGCGTGTGTCTGACAGTCTGAGCTGGTTTAGTGGTGTTGGTGTGGGCTTTCAGTCAGAGTCAGACATCCAATTTAAAGTAAATACAGCTCACCATTAGTGGCATAATGTTTCCATTAGATATAAAACTAATACATAGTAACACATGGACGCAAATGCCATTGATTTAAGGCCTGCACTTTTAAGCCACTGTAAACAACAATATATTGATTTTTAAAATGAGCTGATATGTACATTTAACCTCTTAGTCCTCGCCTGAAACCGAGCACATTTTCTCTAGTTCAGCTTTACCCAAACCTAAAAACGTGTCTTGTTCCTCGCATTGTTGCCGTCACGTTTTTTTTACTTTTTTCAGCATCACATCATCATTTGTCATGTTTTTGTTGGTCTTTTGTTGACTTTTTTTGTCACTTTATTGTTGCTTTTTTTGACACTTTCTTGTCGCTTTTTTGATACTTTTGTGATACTTTTTTGTCACTTTATTGTTGCTTTTTTAATACTTTTGTGATACTTTTTTGTCACGTTATCATAGCTTTTTCATTGCTTTTTTGTCACTTAATTGTTGCTTTTTTGATACTTTTTTGATACTTTGTCACTTTTTCATAGCTTCTCTGTCATTCGTTTTTTTTTTTCAAAGGTTCTTTGTCACTCGTTTTTTTCCAAAGCTTCTTTGCTTTTTTGACACTTTTTTGTAACTTTTTCATAGCTTTTTTTGTCACTTTCTTGTCGCTTTTTTGATACTTTTGTGATACTTTTTTGTCACTTTATTGTTGCTTTTTTGATACTTTTGTGATACTTTTTTGTCACTTTATTGTCGCTTTTATGACACTTTTTGTCACTTTAATGTCACTTTTTCACAGCTTTTTTTGTCACGTTATCATAGTTTTTTCATTGCTTTTATTGTCGCTTTGTTGATACTTTTTTGTCACTTTTTCATAGCTTTTCATAGCTTTTTTGTCACTTTTTTGACACTTTTCATCACTTTTTGTCACTTTTTCATCGCTTTTTTTGGTTTTGTGTTTTTGTCATTTGTCATTTCCAAGAAGCTTTTCGATTTGGGTAATGCCAAACTGGAGAAAATGTGGTCGGTTAAGAGGCTAAAGGAGCAATATGAAACTTTTTATGTGGAAAAAAAAAACCTTGATATTATTGCATAACTGGCCTTTTAGCAATAATAATAATAATTTTTTTTTGGACACTCAAAGATACTTTACATTATTCATTCACTCCATACTTGGTGGTAGTAAGCTACTGTTGTAGCCACAGCTGCCCTGGGGTAGACTGACGGAAGCGAGGCAACCAGTCTGCGCCATCGGCCCCTCTGACCACCACCAACCACTCACACACTCACTACATTCGAACGGCTGTTTGAGAGCATGGTGCTTATCTTATCTTAACCAATTGTTTTTAGGGTTTCTGGTGTTGGTTTTCTTGATGCAATGTTGGCGTAACCACGGCGATGGTTCTATCAGCAGCAAATCTACGAGAAACCATTGATCCAGGAGCATTATAGAGGCCACTGTGATGGAAGTCACTAAAAGGTCAAATAATTAATGAATTTATTGTTATTATACAATTGTACAGTGAATGTACTAATGCTACTGCTGTAACAAGATAAGTTCTCTGATTTGATCAAAGTTTTATTCCCCTTTACTGACCCCTTGTAATTTGACACATTTCTTTAGTCCTGTTCTGAATAAATAAATCCATTATCGCTGAAGGCTGTTTGAGTCACATAAAAACTCAGAGTCAAAGGGCGTTTCTCATGTGTTTTTAATTTAATAAAATGAAATCGTTTGCTTGAAGAAGGTTAGACTGTTTGATAACGTGACACTGTAACACAAGAGCTGATGTTTGTCATAAACATATCAGTATCATGTGAAAGTCAAGCTCATGTTACTAAAGGAGATGGAATTCTGCCACGGAAACAGCGTGCATTAGCCCAGCGCCGAACTCTGTCTGCAAGTCACAGAGGTAAATCATCACCTCCGCGACACTCTGCTATTTATAATCAAGACAAATAGGACGATGTTAGTTGCCGCGAAGGCTGGATATTTATGATGTTTGCTGAGTAGACGGAGAGCTTTTTCCAAGAAGAGCGGGGTGCGTGTCCTCCAGTGGGTCAAAGGGACCATCGTTTAGGTCAACATGGGTTCAAAAGCAAAACTAAATCACATCCCACTGACTCTCATCAAGCCTGTTTATCACTCTGTGCACACTATTATGCAACCCAAAAAACAGGAGAGAAGCCCAGGGACACATTTTCCAACCCAACGACCAACATGAATTGTCGCTCTGTTCGGGCTGTCCTCATGAAAACCCTCGATCCCCTGATGGTTTGTGATGTTGTAGCCCATTTGACGACATAGGTTTTCTTTACACTGGCCCCTCACTGAGCAAGCTGCCGCTCTGCTTTGAAGTAAAATAAAGTCAAAGTGACATGGAAAAAAAAGGCTCTGAAATCCCCAGCAGGTGATGAGGACTTGGCCTGCCCTGAAGATGATGTGATTTTCTCTGAGCAGGAGGTCATATGACCTGGTGGTAATATTGTTGAGCAGATGACAGTCCTCTTTCATGTATAAGGGTTTTAAATGATCAATGATAATACAGTAGGGCATTTATACGTAGCACTATCTTGACACTCAAACAATGTGTTAATGGTATTATGTTAAAGTACTTCAGTCGCCATAACTGCCCTATAGAGAGGATCGCTGTTATTGTTTATTTCCGCAATTTTCACAGGATGTTTTGGTGAATGGTGGGCAAACAGCAGATTTTTCCAGGCGTGAAGGGCTCCATCCATCCATTCATCCATCCATCCATTTTCTTCCGCTTTATCCGGGGCCGGGTCGCGGGGGCAGCAGTCTCAGCAGAGATGCCCAGACTTACTGATCCGCGCACACCTCCTCCAGCTGTTCTGGGGGGACCCCGATGCGACACCAGGCCAGCTCGGAGACATAGTCCCACCAGCATGTCCTGGGCCTTCCATGAGGCCTCCTCCCAATAGGACATGCCTGGAGCACCTCCCGAGGGAGGCGGCCAGGAGGCATCCGGAACAGATGCCCTAGCCACCTCAGCTGGCTCCTTTCGACGTGAAGGAGCAGCGACTCTACTCCGAGCTCCTCCCGGGTAACTGAGCTCCTCACCCGATCTCGAAGGGTGCGCCCAGCCACCCTGCGAAGGAAACTCATTTCGGCCGCTTGTATTCGCGATCTTGTCCTTTCGGTCATTACCCAAATCTCATGACCATAGGTGAGGGTGGGAACGTAGATCGATCGGTAAATCGAGAGCTTTGCCCCCTGACTCAGCTCCCTCTTCACCACAACAGTCCGATACAGCGACCGCATCACTGCTGACGCCGCACCGATCCCTCTATCGATCTCACGCTCCATCCGTCCCTCACTCGTGAACAAGACCCCGAGATACTTGAACTCCTCCACTTGAGGCAAGGACTCCCCACCGACCTGAAGCGTGGAAGCCACCTTTTTCCGGTGGAGAAAGGTGCCGTGAAGGGCTGTTTATTTAAATCACAGATCTTGTACAGCGCAGATCTCTTTACAGAAGCAATGCTCCGTTTGTGAACATTGTTTTGACCCACCATAGAACTATTATTATCTATGGAATACATTTGCGTTGTCTACCAGAGCCTCGGACGTGACGACACGCCGATCCCCCTCATGGGCAGCGTTGCCAAGTTTGCAGCATTGGCCGACTTTTTAAGCCTTGCCACAGGTGAAAAAAAGAATCGGAAAAAATCACTATTTTGAATAAAAAATCTCAAATCCTGGGCTCCAAGAGCTTCTTTATCAGAGAGAGAGGCAGAAAGGAGCGGTTCCTCATCAGCGCCGGAGCACATGGGCTCTGTAAACTAGTAAAACACTGAAATTCCAGCCATGCTGTTTGTCTGTGGATTTGGGTGGGTTTGCTGCCGAGCTCTGGCAACCCTGGCCCTAGGGTTTGACTAATAGAGACGCAGCTGTCAGTCTGCTCCAAAAAGATAAATAAATAAAAGCAAGACGTCAGTGTGCATATTGTGTTTGCTGATATTTATGGGGGAAAGCCATGTATTATGAGCGATCGTAGACCTGTAAGTAGAACTGATACTAAAATCATTTAGCCTCCACCCTGAGCCAAGTGGGAAAGAATGAGCAACAACACCACACTCAAAGACCTGAGGGCTATTTCATAAAGCTGGCTTACTCTCTAAGCCAGGCTTAGTCTGGCTTATTGTTTGTCTTTTCGGTTTCATAAACCAGGCTCACTCTGAGTCTGGCTCAGTTACTATGGAAATATAGTCAGAGAACTTAGCCTGGTCCAGACCAGGCTAAAAGCAGACTGAGCATGAGCTATGTTTCTTCTTTGTGGAATCCAACACCAATGGGCAATGTAAATGACACAAGCAGGGTATTAGCGCCATCATCTGGCCAAAATGTATGTTGGCCTCAAAAATGTGAAAAAGAAAACAGGACATCACAAAATCAATTACTTTATGCAATAAATTATAAATATACACCAGCATTGTCTTTGTCGCTCTTGTGTGACATATTAATGACATTATGTGTCATCAAAAAGCTTGTCCAATAAAATGAACCTTAACCCACAGGACCAGTGCTTAATTTGTAAATTAGTACTTTCAGGAACACTTTTGGTTGGATGTGATGGATTCAGGGAACAGGCCAAAACATTTGCCGGAACACACTCATTAAACACCATTATATCAGGTCAAATCTTTGCCGGATCCTTTACCCTGAAACACTGAAAATTGGGAGAATGCGTTCCAGCAAATGGGGGATCAAATTAAGCACTGCACAGGACCCGCCCTCATGACCTGTGTCCTGTGTCAACAGTGTTTTCTTATTTTTTTATCATGTGTTTAAATTCCTGGGAAACAAAGAAAAGTGTTTAAAGAGTACCTAAACGGGCGTGCCGAAGCCTTTCCCCACCTACAAACAAAGTCAAAAATTGCTGTGAAAGAGGCGGTCTCTGAAGTTTGGGGGTGACATGCGGGGGGTGAGTGTGTGGGCCTTTGCATTGCACAATCGCAACAGACAGATTACGTGGGAGGGACTTGGTTATATACCACAGGTACAGGGGCAGGACAATTGGCAGCACCTGATGACGATGGCTGTTTCCCAATTGCGAGGATCCGTCCTCCGTTTGTCCACTTCGTTGACGTCCTCGGTGGTGGGCTCCTCCCAAACGGAGGCGAGTGTCCTCGTACCGCCGCATTTGAGCTCAATTGGAACGGCCTCCGGAGCGAGCGGCTGCGTCATGTCACGTGTCAAATCATATAATAAAATGTAAATCCATGCTTACAAAAACGACTGTTTTATGAATAAAAGCTGTTTATAAACTGGTTTTGGTTGGATGTCTTACTGTTTGAACATTTTGGCCTGAATAAAATAACAAAACTTCTGCAAGGATTTGTAAGAAATTCAATTAAAATATCAAATATATTTAGCAGGTCCAGTTTATCACTAATCGCCTTCAATTGCACAACAACCATAGGCCTGATTTATCAATAAATAGGCCTATTTATTAGGCTTTTCATTAACTTTATATAAACCTCTTTTTTTACATCTTTACTTGCTTACAACACGTCTACTAATGATTTTATTATTACAATTATTTTTTTGCACAAATGTGGAACAAAACTTCAAACTAATAAAGTTTTGGGGAAAAAACAGTGTTGCAGTGCATCATGGGAAATTTCAGCTCTCCAAGGCTGCGGAGGATCCACCGGTGCATCCTTCGTAAATGAGCCAAACGGAGGAGTCGAACTGCGAGGAGGCGAGTGGTCTGGGTGAATTGGAACACCACTTGGCGGCTCTGTGATGACGTGAATTACGTCTGAAGTGGTCGAGACGCCGAGGATCCTCGCAATTGGGAAACAGCCGATGTGTGGAGCTGGTGCGGCTTATGACGTTCTGTGGAGGCGTGGACACTCTCCAGCCAATCAGGAAATTCTAATTTAGTAGCAGAGTTAACCCTGAAGGGGGCGCAACCCATTCGTTTTCAGGCCAAAGTTAGGATTTGACACATGTTTGCGCTATAATGTCAGAATAATGTCAGGGACCAGTGGACAACACTATGAGACACCCATGGAGACATTTTATCAGTAAAAAAAACTTGATTTGGTGTTTAGTTGCTCTTTAAATTCAATAGCGCCAATTTATGTTCTTCCCAGTGGGTGCCCAGTCCAAAAAAAAAAAGTCAAGGCTGGAAACGATCTCGCAGTCTTGTGGATGGGAACCCCGCGCTCTACCTATGGAGCTAACGTAGCAGCACAAAGCTGGCGGCCTGTGAAGTATGCTGCGCGTTCACGCTTGGCCATGATTTCTCAGTGAACTCTGTGATCGTCAGTGTGGTCTGCTTATGTACGTGGCAAGTGCTGATTAGTTGAACCTGTCTTGAATTAGTGAGATTAGCCAAGCTCGGTGTCCCTTTGGTGAAACCCAGTAATCGCAGCTTGAATTGTTGTGCCTAACATAAGCCAGGATTTGGAGCCTAAGCCTAGCTTTACTGAGCGAGTTTTATGAAATAGCCCTCTGCTGATGCATTCTGACAAAGAGCAGTGTGTCTTATGTAACAGCAGCTTCTAAAAGCTCACTCAGTCAAGTCAAATCAAGACATTCAGTCTGCTCAGAATATTTCTGTGTAGCCCAATATTACAAAGGCAGAGCAGCAGTGCCCTCACCGGGCTTCACAGAAATTGTTGAAACATTGAAACATGCATGTGTAAAGACTTCTCTTATACTCTACTCTAATAATCAAAAACCTAAATCAAAAGCAAATAATGTCCATTATATTGTCCATAGAAAGAAGAATTTATGGGATCTTTAATCGACAAATAATAAAAAAAATCTAACCACAAATGATGGTCGTTTACAGATTATATAGGATGCACAACTAACGCAGTGTTTCTCACCATAAAGGACCACTTTATCTTCCCTTTTTTTTTCTGAGGACCACCTAACAGAGTCCCACTCCAACACGCCCCAAAAAAACAACAAAATAGGAAAGATAAGCTAAATTTATGTTTAAAATGCAACTGTTTCAAGTCAAAAACGAATTATTCAAACACAAATGCAATTATATGATCAGAAATTCTTATATGAATTTCATTTCATTTGAAAAAGTAAATGTGAAATGAGCTGCAACGTAATATGAACAACAAACATGTGGGAAAAAAAACAAAAACTTCTGTAACAACCTACAATCTTTTCCCTACATGTACGTCTGGGATTGATCTCAGTGGCTGCGTTTCATTGGTTGAATTTCAACCTACCATTCAGCGAGCGGGAGAGGCGGGTGTTATAGATGACGTCAAGCATTTGCGCCGCATTTGCTGGTTGTAGTTCGGCAATGGCGGCGGATACGAACGTAAAGGAAGCTCTTCAATGCGTTCTGGCTCGGCTCCCAAATATCCAGAAATTATAACTGAAGCCTTCGAATGTGCAAGGAATGCTCCAAGAGTTATGATAGCTGCTTCACTCAACACGGGTGCATTACATACGTCACGACCAAACGCTAGCGAAAATCAGATCCAATCATTTCAAAGGAGTTCACCCCTCCCACCTGTTAACAAAGCTCAATTGTGAAAATCTAGACCCTTGTAGGAAACGAAATGAGTACGATGGTATGGTAAAACCAGGCTAGTAACAACGTATAGGTCCCACTTAATGTCATTCTAAAGAGCCAATAGTTTAAAACTGAGGTTGTGGATATAGGAAGTCTAAATAATGCTGGGGAAAAATGTTCACCTTAATGTCCACTATCACTGAAACTACTGGGATTTTACACATGAAACAAAAACTATACATTACAAAAACTCAACGTGAATGTTGAGACGAGTGGTGCTGCTTATCACACATCAGTTTCTGAATGTCTGGCTCTAAACAGGAGAGTTTCAGTCTCACACTGGAAACCCAACGTCACAGTTATACAGTATTGGGAAGGGCATGAGCACTTGTATTGATTTTGGGGGAGGGCGCTTATAAGCTCTTGCTTCGGCCCACTCCTTTTGAGTAGAGTGTTTGCTGCTCAAATAAACAAATAAACTAAACTAAACTAAACTTGCAATTCCACTTTTTTCTCATATTGATATCAGTATCGTTCGGCAAAAGTTTCAATTTGATGTCTCTACATTTCCCTCTTCTCCTGTAGCATCTCGCCTTAACCCTTTGCACATGTTTGAGTCTTCATTGAATCTTCTGTGGCGCCTGCTTATAAAACACTCCTCACTGCACTAACTGGCTCGGCTCCCAAATATCCAGAAATTATAACTGAAGCCTTCGAATGTGCGAGGAATGCTCCCAAGAGTTATGATATCTGCTTCACTCAACACGGGTGCATTGTTGAGTGGATTTTGTTTAGAGTGTGGCGTGTGTACCTTCCTGAGCAGCACCACCCCGTCCTGCCCGTTGGAGACCATCTGGAACATGTTTCCCTCCTCTCCCGGGACGATGGCATACTCCACCACGGCGTTGTCCCCCATGTCAGTGTCGTGAGCGCGGATCCTGCCCACCGACGGACCCACACGGGCCGTCTCTGGCACCGCAGGTGGAAGATACCTTTATTTATAAAGCGCTTACCTGCGGCGGACAAGAGCGATCCACGAATCAGACTGACGCTCGCTGGACTTGAGCATTGCTGTTAGGGGCGTAACGGTAACACTAAAATTTAGGGATGCACCAATCTGATTCTGGTAAAGGATATTGGAGCCGATACTGGGAAAAATACGATATCCGGTATTGGCTACAAATATCCGATACTGAACCGATACTGAATATGGACCTGCTGTATGTCATTTTGATGCCAAGAACCAGGAGAAATCGATTATTGAGTTAGATTTCACCTCCACAAACGTATTTTTATCGCCGCGCAGAATGCTGCGGCTAGCAACAGCATGCTAAAGCTAGCGGGAGCATGGTAATGCTAGTGGCAACTATTTAAGGCTGGGTCAGAAACTATGAATGACATATCTAAAGTAGCTTAATAAAATATAATCGGCCTCAGCTGGAGCGGCCACGTGTTTGTATTTGAGTTTATGAAATGCTGTTAAAGAATAACTGATATGAGATATTTGTAATGCATATTGTAATGATCAGATCACTGAAAAGAGAGAAAAGAGGACCATTCATTTTTATACTCAGAGAAGCCACTTTTAAGAAAGTGTCTTGGTATCGGTTAATATCGGATATCGGCCGTTACTCAAATCCCCAGTATTGGTATCGGTATCGGAAACAAAAAAGCTGGATTGGTGCATCTTTACTAGAATGACATTTCGGTTCAGTTCAACTAGTCGGAGGGCCTGGTTCAGGGCAGACTCTGCAAGCTTTGGATGTTAGGTAAAGCAAACTCGTGCACAGACACACATGCCGTGGAAAATATAAGACATTTGGCTCCACAAAAGGGTTCTCTGGATCACAAGCAACAAAACGCTGCTTATTCTATGAAAATCCGCCGCATATTGACGTCAAACACCTGCAGTAAAGATGGTACAATGGCCGTGCGCATCCATGTGCATCCATAACACTTCCAGCTCTGTCCCTCAAAAAGGAAAGACTCCCTGGTCACACTATGCTGGTTACTCTTAAAGTTTAATCAAGTGATAAGAGTTGGCCAATTCAGCCCAGGGAGTTCCCAGTGCAACGTGCGCTGTGGAGGGGTCGGGGGGTAAAAGGGGTTCGCGGACCACTAGGGGGCGATGGCGGACCATTAGTGGTCCGAGGAACACACTTTAAGAATTACTAAACTAACGTATTTAAAAATGTTCATTCTAGCAAGGTCCATTAACTTGCTACACGTATCATGACCGTCAGTTTATTAGACATTCAGTGTTAGAAAGTCAACTGAAACCCAGCAAACTTTGGTTGAGAATCTATAAATCATGACAAATCCAATTTACATTTTACAATCAACATGAAAAGTCCATACAGTAAAACAGAAGTGCCAGTCTTCAACCTAATGCATGTGAACATGTACAGTTTTGTGCATGATTGCCTGATTACCACATCCTATAGTCTGACAGCACGATTCTGTCCCCGTGCCAAGGGTCAAACCAGCTCTTCACGCACACATCATTTCCATTCGCCTCATTTATGTCAATAAGAATCTGGCCCTTTGCAGGAGCACCATCGTTCAAAAGGAGGCCACTGCTTTGGCCCCTGTCAGGCCTATAACTCGTATAATAGAACCACTGCGGCATTCAGGGGAAAACTTGGCACGGAGCTGCACTAACAAGGGCACTGGCCTGTGTCTAACGAAGCATGGCAGCAATACTGGGCAGTGCAAAACATGTTTGTTAGCGGAGAGCGTCATGCTACATATCAGAACACTTGTGGTGACAGGGAGATTATAGTTCCATTGTGGACACGCAGGTGAATACAAGTTTAAGACGAGAAGAATTACTCTCAAAAACATATGTCTAAAAAAGTGTATTAGTCAACAGTGCAACCATTTTTTAATATGTTTGCATCTAGCATGTCATCATTACTCTTTCACTTCCCATGCTTGGTTGTGGTTAAGCTACATACTATACTGTATACAGTATATAACTATTTACTTTCATTTTATATTTCATTACTTTAGCAGAAAAATAAAAAAAAGTAAATGAGGATACTCTCTGTTCACCGCACAGCATGTAAATAAATAAACACCTCTTCTATATGCATTCGGAATAGATATAGATATTTAGATGTAACGTTTTGACCACTTGGAGAATGAAATGGAAATGAATGCAATGTTTTGCTTTAAAAAATGACGGTGAGAGAGACAGACCCTTGTCATTCTACGAGGACAAAAAGTCTCTGTGCACAGAATGTTTTGGCTGACTTCCTGTAGGTCAGAAGAGGGGAAAGACTTCTTCCCTTCTTCAATCAAGTAGAGAAAGATGTCGAGGTTGTCACAGAAATCCTACAAATTGTACTGTTATAAAATAGGTTTATATTCACATTTGTAAACTGCTAAAAATGAAGTTACGATATTAGACTCCCTTTTTCAGGTATTCTCATGGGATCTTTTGGGGTATTTAGTCAGGTGCCCTTTCCGAACACAACACTCTCCGTTTGCCTGTGATAAGTGTGTCGCCTGTCTCCAAGTGAATGGTGTTTTCCTGGGCATTTTTGGAATGACGTAGTGCTCTTCCAGTTGTTTGCAGTATGCCCGCTGCCTGGCGTCTCACCTCTGCTGCCTGTAACACAAGACATTTGGGTCTGTCACCTTCAGCCAAAGTCTCCACAAGTATCCAGGCCAAAGGTGAGCAGCGGCCCGACTACATTTTCCTCACCGAGGGACGAATTACTGTAGTCACATATTCAAGACGTAAGGATGTTTGATAGCTGGAATGGCTTTTCTGCGGACTGGTCAAGGAAAGGACACAGGGGTCAATGAGTTGTACATCTGTCAACAGGTAAATGTTTTGAGGCAGTGTTTAGGCTTGTGTCGATTGTGGGTTTATTATTACTTGAGAAGTTCACATTTCAAACTATTGTTACTCTTGCATACGTGTAACAGGTAAAAAAAAATATTTAGGCCTAAAAAACAGTGAATGTTAGTATTAAAACAATAAAACGAAGGAATCATGGGGCTGTTGCGGATCTACGCGGATCTCCTCCTTGTACGGGACAGGGACGTGGCTGACTGCCGGAGGACGCTCTCGCTGGTCCGGGGCTTCTCGGGTCCGCGCCTCGGATCACCTGCACAAAACAGCACACGAGGGGCCAGCTGAGAAGGCAGCACACCAGAGACCTTAAAGAGGGGGTATTATGCTTTTTTCAATCACATAGCACCAGTCTATAGCATACTACAATGATGACGTAACCTTCTGTTGGTCTGTATATGCAGTAAATTAAAATAACTGCCTTGAATAAAATTGCTCTCTCAAAATGGCTGTACTGAACGTCTTGAAATAGGCCTCTGTCTCTTTAAGAAGCTTTCCGACACGCCCCCTTCAGCACACTGCTGTGGCATCTAAACAACAACACTGTGCGGGGAGGGGGCTCTGCTGAGCTGAGGAGCAGTGGTTGGTGGCCTGGCTGGTGACAAAAGGTCCAGAGGCGTCTCCAGGAGGTGGGGGCGTTCCTAGGAGGACTGAGGCATAGCTACACCTAAAATGGCTGCCGTCTAAGTTTTTACTGATTACTCAAAAATATGTGAATGAGCCAAAGCAACACTCCAGGCATGTGTTTAATGAGGGAATGACATAAAAACATGATATAAAGCTTGAAAAAGTCGATTTTACATAATACCCCCCTTTTAAGACCATAGGCCATAGTCCATGAGCACCACTACTCCAAGTACATATTACTTACACCGCAGGGGGAGCTTCCCACTCCCCCGCTGCTGGTGTTCCGCTTCGTGGTGCTCTTCCCAGGTCTCTGCGCCTTTCCGTCTGTGGCCACGCATCAGCATAGCTGGCGCCCGGTACCCCGTCCCACGTCCGCGTCGGTTCGCCCGGCCCTCACTCCACGCCCTTGCGCACATAAAATAAAACCACCAACTTGTGCCCCATCACATACGCACATATTTGTTAAACTCACAATGCATTTTTAAGATGTATTTCCCCCCCCCCCGTCATATTTTGCTACCGAACCCTTTCTGTTAATTATTACTGTTACTTAAACCAGCACAGTAGCCTTCAGTAAATGTTGATGTTCTGTCAGAGCAAGGTCAACTCCAAATGCCCTGCTCAACGAGAAAGAAAACAAAGATAGACAACCAATCAAAACTTCTTGTCCTATGGTGTACAGACACAATCATCTCTATGTGGTATTTTGAAAATATGATATGTAAAGGTGATATTTGTACTA
Organism: Neogobius melanostomus; assembly: GCA_007210695.1. Lineage (NCBI taxonomy): Eukaryota > Metazoa > Chordata > Actinopteri > Gobiiformes > Gobiidae > Neogobius > Neogobius melanostomus. The sequence continues at coordinate 15,241,901 of VHKM01000009.1, read as the reverse complement.
AAACATAATTGTCATTTGTCAGAGAGGTATTTATTGATCTAGCATGTTATTGAGCAACGAGCTTTTACAATGTTTGTCTTTCTGTTAAAATAAATGGGTGTTTATCAAGATTACCTTTGCCATTGTTTGCAGCATTATCTCACAATCGCGCCAAAAGATAACGTCTAAGATTTACAAAGCCTGACCAATATAAAAAGGTCATATGCTCTACTATTTGGTTGGACCGTCTTTGTCAGCACGCATTCACTCTGGCATTGTTTCAGTGTTAGAGAAATAACAATGGTGCTCAAGAGGATTGATGAAGAACAGGCAGCAGTCAGGATGTCTTATGCAGGAGAAGTTTATTTACCATCGTTACGGGACCCGGAGGCATGAACTCGAGACATTGCGCTAGTCCTACCATTCAAGTCTATGCTTCCACAGAAGAGGGATAAATACCGTCTAAGAGCGTCATACTAATACGCAAGCAAAACATTCAGTGGCTGAGAGTGGGCGCCTGAGCACCACAGTCAAGGCTATGACAGAGATAGTACGACTGTACAGCTTGACCCAGTATGATAAATAGCGATTTAATGTTATTCTTTAACATTCAGTAAGCTTCTGCAATGTCAAAAGATCCAGTGTCATGTTGCGTTCATTTTTCACCAAGATCCTGTATTTGTGATGGGAGAGTGTGGCCACTGTGTAAAGCCTTCTTCAGCACATCCCAAAGATTCTCAATGAGGTTAAAATCTGGATTCTGCGGCGGCCAATCCATGGGTGAAAATGATGTCTCATGCTCCCTGTGCCTGAGCCTGATGAATCCTGGCATTGTCATCTTGGAATATGCCCATGTCATCAGGGAAGAAGAAATCTATTCAAGGAATAACCTGGTTATTCAGGATATTCAGGTCGTCAACTGAGCTGCTGCAACTCCAGAACACTTAGTTAAATTCAGATGGTGACTTCTTTTTTGGTCAAGCACTTTTTTGTGCCGCACAGTGGCACAGCAGTTAGCACTAGTGCTTCACAGCTAGAAGGTCCCAGGTTTGATCCCCGGACGGGGCCTTTCTGTGTGGAGTTGCATCTGCGTAGGTTTCCTGCTGGTACACCGATTTCCCCTACCACTAAAAACATGCACAATAGGTTAATCCTCCAGCTAGGCACTGAAGGATGGGTCAAATGCAGAGAACAAATTTACCGACGGGGATCCATAAAGTATAACTTACACTTGAACTTTATTGACTTACAACGATAAATTGTGGCATAGAACAGTTCTTTTAAAATAATGTTTTACAGGCATGTCCTATCCGTTTGAATTTGACAGTGTGGCTAATTTTACATACTCATCTCTGCATTAATAAACATACAAAACCATGGCCGAGAGCCGATTAGAAATGCTTTATATCTGAGCATGGGGAGAACGAAAACCCAGTGGACTCATTATAATGCAACCTCCTCTGAGAAACCATTTAAATGTGCCAAGCAATAGGAAGAACAGACAGTTGAAATAGCACAAGGGCAAAGGAAAGGAAATGAAACCAAACTCCTCCAGGAACAATATACAGTATGTAAATGTGGCTGCAGTTGGAAGGGCATATGTTCTTTGTCAAAAAGGTATTGGCGTTTCTAGCACTGCATGCTATGCTTACTTGCACGAATCCTGTTATTGTGCTGCCATGTGAGCCCAAGATGCTGAGTTCCACTGACTCAGAGAGAAGAAGCCCCTCCCCTCTCCTCCCCGGTACCCGCCCCCTGCGCTGCCTCTTTTAATTCCCAGGAGGTGATGCCCTCCTTAGTAACTCAATAAAGCTGCGCCGGCGCGGCCATCACAGAGGGAAAGTGCGGATCATGTTCTGGTGAGGGACACTGTGCTGCAGTTTGACTCCTGCTCTCAGACCTGTGGTGTTAAGTAAAACCAGGTCAGGACTTTTTCGGACCGCAGAAGGAGAGAGGAGAGATGAGATGAGACTCCTGCCTGCTGAGGTGGATCACTAATGAACGCAAATACAGAGAGGGGACAAAGAGCGAGAAGGTGCTGTAGGTAAGTGATAGTGCCATTAATGTACAGAATGTTTGCTTATCTGTGTCCATAACAAAAAATATACACTGTGCAATGCATTCTGGGTGTATCACTATGGCATATATAACATATAAACATAACAACAACATATATAATATATAAAATATGAGTGTAAATTCAGCTTCCAAAATCGCAATGTCAACAAAGAAAATAAATTACATTTGAGCGTGATGCAAGGGTACGATCATATCCATGAATATCAGTTATAAAATTAGTTCTTGAAATTGAACCCAATGAGAAAGTTTTAGAAAAATGCTTTAAAAAAGTAATAATAATGTAATGTGCGACACGGCATGCCCTTTTTTTGTTTCCCTATAACATTCACATGTTACATAATCTAGAATCAGCCAAATGTTCTATAAGTAAAATTAGTTTAAAATCTATATATTATATTCACAACTATATATATCAGATCAAAATGAGAAATATTATACATTGTTGAGATCAAAGACTCAGGAGTTCACTATTAATATTGTTTTTGTTATTATTTCATTCACTATTCAAAATCCCAGCATCTACCTTTGTTCTAATTCCAGCCACAAGATGTCAGTAAAGGAATGGTTATAGTTTTGGTAAATATTTTGATTTAGAAATGTTTGTAGTGATCCCTCTCAAAGTTGTTGCGACTAATGACTCCAATGCCTTGTCTTTGGTCTCCAGTTTACTCTAATAGCACCACATTCAGTTGAGTCAGACCGTTGTCAGCTTTTACCTCCAAATGGATTCAATAACTATGAGCAGATATTAGAGAGATAGATAGATATTAGTGAGGTATTTTCTAAGATTGTGCAGTCATCCCTTATTTGCACAGTATAGATGTGGAATTTGAGCGATACAAAGAAATGTAAAGCTCTCGGTGGCAAAGTTTGACGTGCACTACCCAGATGGCATATCTTCATCTTTTTTCTTTCACTCTGAACACTCTTTGTCCCCTTTGACCAGGAGCTTCTTGTCCTGGTGCAACGGCGGGAGCGTGATGGTGGCGTTCAAAGGCGTGTGGACTAAGGACTTCTGGAGGGCCGTGACCGCCGAATACCTGGCCACCCTCATCTTCGTCTTCCTGGGCGTGGGCTCGACCATCAACTGGCACGCGGGCACGGACAACCCCCCTCCGGCTGACCTGGTCCTCATCTCCCTGTGCTTCGGCCTCAGCATAGCCACCATGGTGCAGTGCTTCGGCCACATCAGCGGAGGGCACATTAACCCGGCTGTTACCGCGGCGATGGTGGTGACCAGGAAGCTGAGCCTGGCCAAAGGCATGTTTTACGTGGTGGCGCAGTGCCTGGGAGCCATCACCGGGGCGGGGATACTCTACATGGTCACGCCCGCCGCAGTGAGGGGAGGCTTCGGAGTCAATGATGTAAGGGTTAAGTGTCTTTTATAGCTTTGATGGGTTTCTTTCCTGCAATAGTGCCACTACAGTTATGTACAATAATTTGGACTACATTGCTTTTAAACTTTGAAGGATTATGTTTTGCTTGTAGAAACAGAACAACATATTGCAAAGGAACGTCTTTATTTCCGAGACATGGCTTAAAGTGATAGCCTGTAAGTTTAAATATTTTACCGATTGAATAGATTGCGTGTAATTGTCCTGCAATTTGATGCGACTCAAGTAATATTAAATAGATTTTTTTTTTAAAGCACCTTAACCTTAATAATAGGTTTTCTTAAATCCCTCCCATTGCTGATCTCAGAAACTAATCAGAATCCCTAGTGCCATAACTTTGACCAATGGGACAAGCTTTCCTGTGAACAGGCCTGTCATGTCCAATCAGAAGGCAAGGGGACCAGACAAGCCGGCCCTAGGACCTCATTTACTTTTGATCAAGTTTTTTTTCTCCCCTCATTGTGCAAAGATGGAGTGGCTTACCTATACCAGGAAGAAAAGAGGGGAGGCTTGATAGTTTACTTTCGAAATGTCTCCCTCTCACTCATTTTAAAATCTTAAGAGACATCACTTTAAGTAAATTCAAGATTGGTTGGTTGGTAGCTATTCCAGATGTATCATTAAAAAAATAATTACTCTGTAGCTTGAAAGCTCTGTTTATCAAATGAATAAAGCCCAGCACATGATGTACTCGCAAGAATAACACTCTTTCTTTTAGGTCAGCTCAAGCGTCTCATTGGGACACGGCCTCGTGGTGGAGATCATCATAACATTCGAACTGGTCTTTACCGTCTTTGCCACGTGCGACCCCAAACGCACGGATCTCGGTGGGTCAGCTGCACTGGCTATTGGTGTAGCCGTAGCCATTGGTCACCTTTTTGGAGTAAGTGTTTGAAACATTGTCTATTCATTCTAATCTATCTATCTATCTACATACATCTATGACGTATTTTAGCCCTTGATCGCAGTTTGTTGTGCCATCCGTTTTGTGGAACCTTATGACAAAAATGTTCAAATACTGTATACACCAAACGTGCAGCTGCTCCCATTTCTTGGCATTAAAAAACAGGGCTGTCTCCCTTTCCCCATGTGTGATATTGCACGCCTCTCACTGATTCACACCCACGTGCACAACTTTATTAGAGGCATGGCAACCGCTCTCCAAGGGCCAGAGACCCACAGAGCAAACGACTGCACTGGGAAATAAGCGCTACCTGCTCGCCTCACACAACTCCCTCCAATAGCTCGATAACTACCTACTAAGTGCATTGTCGACCAAAGGTTGGGCATTGAAACTTGTCTTTATTTTTTTGTAGATTCCATACACAGGAGCGAGCATGAACCCAGCGCGTTCCTTTGGGCCTGCATTCGTCACTCTCACGTTTAAAACCATTGGGTAAGAAATTCTCATGAAGGTTGAATTAGTGGGTTTTGACCATTCGCCAATCTATGTTGTACCAGTAGGTGCCAATGGCAAATAAATAGGACAATAGGTCAAATATGGTCCTATATATAAACTCATTGTAAAGACATTTGTTTGTATTGCTCAATATTTCAGCATACTGTAAGGTCAGTATCATTGCTCCTCTCTGCTCTCTCAAACTAAAGTGCTGCCTACTGTCCCTTTAATATCCTGGAGATGGCACACACTATTACAGTCGGCTTGTGTGACATTTTGAATGAAACTGAGTAAGGTCACAGGTGGCAGTGGTCCTAATGACTAAACCATAAAGACACTTCTTAACCTCGGCGACAACTTAGAAAGAGCAATTTGAAACTTATTGGAAATAATACATGCAAGTCATCATTCATGCATGCAGTGATTTGTCTGGACAATTCCAAGTGAGGCCTTGTTTTGTTCCTATACCCTTTATCAATCCATTGGGGTTTCACTACTTAATTGTCCGGATAATATTTTCTCTTCTGCCCCGACAAAGCTCTGGGGACATCATGCAATCTCTAAGCCCGGCGTCCCCAGAAACAAACAGGCCCTATACCTGAGTGGAGTGCATACATATTAATTCTCAACTTTCCTAATGTATTTCTCACATCACAATTCCTCACAGGGAGCGGTTTATAAGCCTGTTTCATACTGTATCTTTCAGGGGGCAATGCAGTCACTGTAATGCTAACAACAACAACAACAACAACAACAACTAGCATGCTATAGCTCACTACCGATAATGTGTTATAATTAGATGCACAGCGTACAAATGTCTATTTTTCTTTCATGTAAATGATCTGCTTTTACAAGACAATGAAGGACAAACAAGAGTCTCTCTACGTTTTACTTCTGAGATATTTAGGTTTCAAGTTTCTAGCCACTCATAGAACAAACATTTTATATAGTGTACAGAATGGGTCCGTGAACAATACATTTTAACAGAATTTTGACAATAAGTAAGGGATAATGTATAGAACGCTGGTCATTATTGGGAAAATAAGTACCGACAGGGCGAACGGAACCCCGACAGGGCGAACGGGACCCCGACGCGACAGAGATAGTGTCCTCTACTACTACTACTACTTGCGGAGTGATAGGCAAGACCCGTATTACAAGCACAAACTCCGTTGCCATTGGTAGCGGTCATTATTTTTTCAGAGGTCCTCTATCAGAAAATAATAACCGGTAGAACGTTGGAAAATCCCATTCAAGTCAATGGAGTGTTCTACTTGCATTGTGAAGAGCCGTATAATAAAACCTTATAATACTAAGCGGTTAACTACTAGAGGGAAAAGAAACTGGCACATGGCCTTTAAATTTGTACTCAATATACAACAAGTATCAGTGTTGGGGGTAACGTATTACAAAAGTAATGAGTTACAAAAATATATTACTTGTTTTAGTCATTACATTTCAAGTAACTTGAATTACAAGAGCATTTAAATGTATGAATGAAAAAATGCCAAACCAAATCAAATGTAGCACCAAATCAAGTCGGAGGTTGGTGTATAAGATATGCAGTCTGTAGTTAATGTCGTCAAAACAAAACAAGCAAAAGCGAAAGGAAAAAGAAATCTCTGACTGCCCTTTTGCTCGGTGGCATTATTCCTATTTTCAGTTAATATTTTTTGCGAAAAGTAACTCAAAAGTACTCAGAGTAGTGTAACTCAGCTACGTTTGAAACAGTAATATGTAATACAAACATATTACATTTTTTAAAGCTGTAATCACTAATATAGAATATGTTACCATGTTTAAGTAACTTGCCCAACACTGACTATTGTAGTAAAGATGAATAATCTGAATTCAAGCAGCTTTATCCAATGTTGGCATTCTTTTTGGCTTTCATTCATCGTCTACCATCACTTGACAGGATGCTACGGTGTGTGCTACTATAACAATAACATCTATACATTTTAGCATATGTAATTGGCTTGAAGGCATTACACATGTAAATCACCACCAGCTGTGGATAAATAATTGGGTTGAAATAACAAGGTGTAAATAGCATTAGCTCTAAACACATGCATTGGGGGGATTCCGATTTGCAGATTAAACGGTACCATGGTGCGTGTGTAATTAATTGCTCTGTAGTTGATACCAAAACAATACTTACCATCGGGCTAATTGTGCTTTTACGTACATATGCTGACAGATCTACTGGCTGGGTCCCATATTGGGGGGCCTTCTCGCCGCCGGTCTGTACGAGTACCTCTACTGTCCCGACCCGGACCTGAAGAAGCGCCTCAAGCAGGTCTTCCAGAAGGACCAGTCGGGCAGGTACAAGGAAGTGGACGCGGGAGACATCACGATAAAACCAGGAAGCATTGACGCGGAGAAGGCGGAGAAGAAAGACTCGTACAACGACATGGGAGACGTGCTGTCGTCCGAATGACTATCGCACGCACTGCAAATAGAGACCAATCTGTAGCACGAACAGACAACATAGAATTGTCCCATCCAAAAGACTGTGTACATATCCTCATGCGGTCTACCTGAAATGATACTAGCTCATGCTCACTAAAGAAAAAACATGGAATATGGGAGATTAGATTCCCTGAGCTGTGGACAGTTACAGGAACTCTCTTATTGTTGTTCTTGGATCACACAAAGGAATCAGTCATCAGTCAGAGAGCGGTGACTGTTTCTTTGTTGTAGTGAGCCTACTACTGTAACAACTCTAATAACGTCCCTGAACCTCTATCAACCCAGGAATGACCTTCATATCTTCTTCATGCCCTTTGTCTCCCATTACACACAATACTAACGGCCCTCTATGCTTCTGCCGTGTACTTTGACCGAAAAGGCATTGCATTGGTGGAAAATGCGTGGGGGTCAACCAATTAGTCGAGGCGAGCGCAGTGAACGGGGAGTGCGGAGGAGGGAAAACGGGGCCTTGTTATCTGTGGATTAGCGTCACATCGGCTCCATGCAGAGGTTCACCCGGCGACCGGCTGAACGCATCAGGACAGGAAAGCTTCACTTTGCTGTCGTACTACAGTGTTCTCTATTTACAGTGCACTCACGGAAACCAGTCGTACAGACTAACATGCCCCCACCCCCACAGTGTCCTAACGATTTTATTTTTCATATTGAGAAACGCCAAGTTGTTTATTTGTGTTTGTACGTGTCATATATCAAGTTACGTTTTGTACATTTCAATGGCAATAATGATGATTCTGATATTAAATTCTGTTTAGTAACAACTGTTGTTGTTTTCTTAATCTTATTTCACGAGGAATGACCTGTACATTTAAAGGGAATAGATCTGCGGTTTCCAATTGGACGTAGATTACCAAATGGTTAACCTCTTACCCTCCCGCCTTAACAGAGTGAATTTTCTCCAGTTCGGCTTTACCCTAAAAGCTTCTCGACCGGCGCTTACAGCCTATAGGCCAGTGTAACGCCTCATTTGAAAGCTAAGACCTACGAAAACTGATCGGAGGACCTTTTGTCGCCACATTTTTATCGTGTTTTGTCACTTTTTGTTGTGTTTTTGTCGCTCTTTAACTGTGCCGTTGCTTTTCCTGCACGTTTTTGTTGCTCTCATGTCGCTCTTTTGTGGCTCTTTTTTTTTACTTTTTAATATTTTTATTGTCGCTCTTTTGTTTGCGCTTTTTATCACTTTTTTTTTTTATCGTATTTTCATCCTCGTTTTTGTCGCTATTTTTTGACGCTTTGTTCAACGAAGCTTTGAGATTTTCGGTAAATGTGGGAGAAAATGTGCTCTGTTCTGGTGGGGGGTTAAGAGGTTAAATATAGCACAGCGATTGTTCATAGCACGTGTCAGAAAGCAGTGTTTTTCATAAAATATTTAACCTTCCATGCAAACTACTTCTGCAGTAAATGGCACAGCATGTTGTTCACAGGGATTGCAGCTTGCGTTGCATATGACACCTTACTGAGAGTTTGCCACTCATAGCCAAGTCCAAGCATGCAGTACAATGTAGCAAGTAACAGGAGTACACATTGTGACTGGGGGTTAGGCTACAGCCAACAAAGTCTTTCCAAATTGCGATCCATCATTCTAAAAATATTGCCTTGATGGAAAATACGCACACCATTGTTGTCAAATATCACTAGATAATGTCTCCTTATGGCCACACGAATGTCCACCAGTGTACGTGAGTCAAAGACACTGTGTAATCCCATTCCCCAGGCAGAGAGCACAGCAAATGAGCCCACTTTGTGATACGGCGTACAGCGCATCTGTTATGTCTACACTTTGCAGAGAAACAGGTGCAATTCGATCTTCTCTCTGTCTGCACTGCACAGGGAACCATCAGCTCCACAGTATTGCTTAGACGAGAGGGAAGAAAACCGTGAAGATTAAAAAGAAAGTACTACCGTTTTTTTTATCACGTTAGACAACAGCATCACCTACTGGACACCGCAGGCATTGCTATTTGTGAGATCATGTCAGGGATTTCTCCAGGGGAGGGCACCAATGAGCTGCGATGCACAAGACCTGCCAGTTGCAAACTTTTTACTCAGCCAGGACCGCCTCATAAAACATGTGACCTTCCAAATACCACCGAGCCTAGATCATAAATAAAGGCCTGAAATGGAACTAAATGGTCTAATGTAGAACTACATCTGACATCTAAACTGGATGTAAAACCACATCAAGTATTAGAATTATTCCAGTACTGTTCTCGTAATATATGCACTTATATATAATGTACAGTGTTATGTTTGTCTCCTCATTGGGGTGGAATTACTTCAGTTCAAAATAATTTTAGAAAGCCAAAACGTTCAGACACTATTCAAGGGAAAACATCTATCAGTTTTGTATGAAGTATGAATTTGATTTTACATTTGAATCATTAGTGACAGACAAGTGCAGTTGATGTTTTAAATGTTAAGATTCCTCTCTTCCCTTGAACTGACAGGTTAATAGGCCGAGTTGGCCTTGTTAAAAATGTATGCCAACAATTAAAATGTGATATGTAAATCATTTATTTCTATGATGTATTTTTTTTCTCAATCCAATCCACTTTGTTTATAAAGCACACTTTATAAACAAACTCAGTTCCAAAGTTCTGCACAATGTAATGTAATAAAAACAGGTGTCTCTGTTTGGCTCCACCAACTCTCCATGATGAAAAACAAGTGAAACAATTAAGAATACCAACATGAACCAATAAATAGTATCTCAAAATAAATTTAAAAATACCAAAATAAAAGATGAAGCAATAAAGCAAATAAGATGAAATAAATAAAATACACAAAAGATCACGCAACTCAAATCATGTTTAGATCGAGAAGCTTTGTAACAGAAAAGTAGCCCACATGGGGGGAAAAAAAATAAAAATGTTGGAGACCCCTGTGCTAGTAAGTTGCTTTCACCGGTTCTCAAACGTTTCTTCATGCACAGAGTACATCCCTGACATGTTAGTGCCATAGTATGAACTATCTAGGAGTGGTGGTCTGCTGGTTTCCAGTCAGGACAAAACATGGTGAGGCTGAACACACTTCCTGAAAGCCTCAACTCATACAATGCTCAAATCCAGGCTGAAAACATAATATGACAACTGCAATATATTTTTAATGAAACTTTTAATGATTGTTATTTTGTGTATGAATTATGCCAATAAAAGCAAATAAAATACGCCACAAACCAAGTGTCATTAGTGTGCATAATATCATTGATGATGTTTACTTAAAGGGGGGTATTATGTAAAATCGACTTTTTCAAGCTTTATATCATGTTATTATGTCATTCCCTCATTAAACACATGCCTGGAGTGTTGCCTTGGCTCACTCACATATTTTTGAGTAATCAGTAAAAACTTAGACGGCAGCCATTTTAGGTGTAGCTATGCCTCAGTCCTCCTAGGAACGCCCCACCTCCTGGAGACGCCTCTGGACCTTTCGTCACCAGCCAAGCCACCAACCACTGCTCCTCAGCTCAGCAGAGCCCCCTCCCCGCACAGTGTTGTTGTTTAAATGCCACAGCAGTGTGCTGAAGGGGGCGTGTCGGAAAGCTTCTTAAGAGACAGAAGCCTATTTCAAGACGTTCAGTACAGCCATTTTGAGAGAGCAATTTTATTCAAGGCAGTCATTTTAATTTACTGCATATACAGACCAACAGAAGGTTACGTCATCATTGTAGTATGCTATAGACTGGTGCTATGTGATTGAAAAAGCATAATACCCCCACTTTAAGCATTACGAGCACATTTGGGAAAGCTGGCCTTTTGTTACAGTTTTTCATAAGTTTAGTTGTTGTGACACAGTTAAACACATGGGACATTCTGCAGTGAAGCTCCTATACCTAAAAGCTGCCCTTCTCATTGTGACTCTGCCTCTTTCCCCTCGGGCCCTTGTGGCTCGGGGCCAGCGCCATTTCAATTCCCCTTAATCATCCATACCGCCTGCATAAACTGCTGCTTTTATTCACCCGGCTCTTCCTCCTGGGGACCAAAATATGTAAAACAGACTCATTCTAATGTGATTTATGCACCTCCGCTTGTGTGACAACTCGACGGGCCAGGACAGGTGACAGCGCTGCCATACTGTTGCTCTCAAAACACGGTGTTAGGGATTTGTTAACTGTGATACGGAGGCTGCTGAAAGGTGCTTTTTGGGGCAATTACAAAAGTGCAATGGCGTCAGACTCCGGCGGATGCACAAACTCCTCCCTGCGTGGTTTGTGATGAAAACACTCGGAATAAAGTTAACTCCAAGCAACAGCGGATGTTGTAGTAGCTTTGTGCATAATTTCTGAGCAATTCAATCTGCCGCAGGTGCTAAAGTTGGGAAGAACATGTGTTTCTGTAACTTTACCCCCATCATTACGATATTGCTCTGCTCAACTTAAGGTAATGCTTGTTGGATGCGTTTTTTGATGGTTTAAAAAAAAAAGTGCAGGAATTGTGCTGATTTTGAGTGCACTTGGATTATTACCATTGGAGCAACCCATTCTCTTGCCTTTTTCGTCTCATTGTAAGTGTTTTATCCTATTCTAAGGTGTAAAAGTTAATGTCCCTTATTTCAATCAAATGAAGACTTGATCCATTGGTAATCTTATTTCAAGAGATAGTCCAAACCCTGTCAAAATCAGCAAAAGTTGAGAAAATTGTCTTCATTCATTTTTCCCATCTAGTCTCTGGCAATCCAAAGTGGAGCTCGAGAACCAAGACAAAAACAAAATGGAATCATAAACAACTTTCACATCATGTATAATGTATACATAAGTATTTACAAATAAATCTTATTCACCTTAGAGGACTTACTGCAAGAAGAAAGAATTATTGCCAAGCCAACCTCAGCATATTGGCTGTACCTAATTTTGAACTACTGCATTAGTTTTTAGGAATGCGATCCAATACGATCCAATGCGATCCAATGGTATCGGAAATCGGAGCCAATATGGGAAAAAAATACGATATCGGCCTACAAATATTCGATACTGAACTGATACCAGTTTTGGCTTTCACCACCTTGAAAACACAACTTTCACCAACTAAATCTAAGTGAATATGGGCATGTTGTATGACATTTTGAAGCTAAGAACCTGGTGATTAGTTTCAACCTCCGCCAATGTATTTTTGATGGCCGTGCAAATTGCTGTGGCTAGCAACAGCATGCTAAAGCTAGCGGTAGAATGCTAAAGCTAGCGGCAACTAATCAAGGCTGGGTCAGAAACTATGATAGAATACCTAAAGTAGCCTAATAAAATTAATTGGGTCACTGCTTGAGCGGCCAAGTGTTTGTATTTTAGTTTACGAAATGCTGTTAAAGGAACAGGCCATCGTTTTTCCATAGTAAGATATGTTCTTACCTGAGCGCAGTAAAGTGAAGGTATTACTGCACGGACACCGAACTGCCTTGATGTTATTACGCCTCACAATATAGTACCCCTTTTTATCCACTTAGAAAATCGATGTGTACCTATTCTTGGATCGTATGACTTCTCATGTAACCGTATTTAAATAGGGAAAAGGTGGAAGAGCTTGGCTGTTTCTAACTTCACCCCCGTTTGGGTCCATAGAGGAGAGGAGGAGAGGCTAAATGCTAACAACATCTTTGGGCTTTTGTGTGACTGAGCGCGCGCGCAAAGACCAGACAGGTACGCATTAACTCATCTAAGCTCATGTAAGAACATTATCTCACTTTGGGAAAACAGTGGCCCTTTCCTTCAAAGAATAACTGAAGATAGTTGTAATGATCAGATCGCTTTATGTGAGCTGTATATATTAATATAAAATAGCCTGTCCCAAGGGATAGTGTAGAAAATCCAGTGATCCTCGTTAAATGTTTTCTCATTAGTTTATTAATAGATATAATTGGTAATAACAGCATGATCAAAAGATACAATTGTGTTGATCTCACAATGGAGATAAGAGGACCATTCCCTTTTACTCAGGGGTAACCACTTTAAGAAAGTCTCTTGGTATCGGTTAATAGCAGCAGATACTCAAACTCCCAGTATCGGTATCAGTATCGGAAGCAAAAAAAGCTATATCGATGCACCTCTATTTATTTTTATTTGATACATTTCATTGATTAAGAGTCCAGTCAGGCCTGGCCTAACTTCCAAGTACTTACATTGTACCTGGAAAGCACTATGTAAGTATAGAGTGATATTTTTTTCAGGAATAAATGACAGGGAAATGTAGTGATGTTAGCCTGAATTTGTTTTGTTTTTTTGTCATCCATACCATAAAGAACATCACGGGCTTATCTAAACAAGAACAGACAGTTTTCTCTTTGAGCCAAAACTTTCAATTCCCCGAACAGAACGGCGCAAATGATAAAAACACACACCTTAAAGATCATTAGCAATTAATACTGGGGGATTCATGGAGGCAAAACAGCGTTAAACACTTGTTTAATAATTCATACTATAAACAAGAAAGTCTCCCACTTCCTTAATAATTTAGACGTAAGCTAATGTTGATTTATTCAGGAAGGTCTGTGCCACCAGCGGCGCCCGGAGTGCCCAAATTTGAATTAAAGTAGGACAGTAGCAGGCGAGTCTGTAATAACATTTGTATAATTTTATTATTGCTCTGGGCTCAGTTCATTTCCTCCTCCAGTAGCTGCGTGAAATTGTTTGATTCTGGAAAGTGCCTTGAGTGTGCGGCTGTGGGGAGGCAGGCTGCAGGAAGGAGGAAGACACACTCACACACACACACAGTCGCATATTCACATTGCACACTACGCACAGGGAGATAAATAACTTGTTATTCTGGGGTTTTGTAATACTGTTACATTGGCGCACTTAATAAGTCGGGCTGTCTCCGCGCCGTGATGGATATTCTCACTCACCTTGTCACTTATGATGAATATTTGACGCCGCCTGTGAGAGATACGGGGCAGAGGAAGGAGTCGTTCATTACATTAGCAAATCACATAAATATGAAAGTTGGTGTTTATGTTATTCCGCAGCCGACAGTGACATTTTTAGTTTGCATTACTCAAAGTGACGCCCTCTGATTCCAAGTTTCGAGTAAAAGAATTGTTCATTTTGTGGGAAAATGGTTACATTATTATTATTATTATTATTATTATTATTATTATTCGGGAAATGATACCAACTCCAGCCACAAGGGGTCAGTAAAGAAACTAGTACTAAAGAAATGACGGACCAAATGACCATGAACTTGTTATGAATAAAGCAATGTTAATACTTTGCAGTCTCTGCTTTGCATAAAACAAGTTTATTTAAAGGATAGAAGCCACACAGAAGGTCCCAGGTTCACTCCCGGGTCAGTAGGGCCTTTCTGCACTGAATAGAGAAAGTGTTTGCGTACTAATTTTTTAAAATGCATGCGACAGGTTTGAATGCTTTTGAAATATGACTTACTTAGAAGGATAACATCAGTTCCAAGTTCATCAAATGTATTTTTATTTGAATTTTTTAAGCTGCTTACAGGAAGTGACATAGATAAAGGTTTTGACTAATTTCCCATTGACTTGACATGGTTGTACGTACGGCAACAGTTTAAAATTGTTTGCCTTCATCTGCGTCACTTCCTGTCAGTGTCCAATAGGGAAGTGAAACTAGAAACATCACAAAATGGTCAAACTAAAGAAAACTGGGTAAAATGTTTTAGCAAAATCTTAATTAAAATTGCGTTAAATATGTTTTGGCTAAAATGATGTCTAAGTGTCACTTTAAGGCAAATGTGTAGGGCATGAGGAGGCAACCCAATGTTCATCACCAGTGAGAGAAATTCCCGCGCCTGCCTAACTTGCAAAAGTAACTGTTAGGACATGAAGAAACGCATGTTCTCTCCATGCTTGAGTCTCCTTCGAATCTCCATCGTTAATAACTGTTGAATCAAAAATATTTAGTATTCGTATCTTTGTGCTTTTTTTTAATCACTAATAGTCTGCTTTCTTGTATTCAATTTGTCCAAACATGTACAGATCTACTCATCTAAAACATTTTTCGGCATGTAGTTTAGTTTTTCATTACTTTCATTATCCTATCATGTGATTGTGTTGTCATTTCTTTGTCCCTCTTATTTCATTTCAATATTATTCTATTATGCCATTATGCCCCGACTTTTCCTTTTTTTATTTTTATTTTTTTTTAAACAGTTTGCAAACTCCCTCACTGCTATTGCACTTTTGTTTACCAATGACAGCGCCGTGATTTCCAAAACGATAATTCACCAAAGTCTGATTAGTGCGGCACACAAACAATCAGGTTTGGGGAGGTATTAGCACCTGAGCCCCCGGTAGCAGACACAGGAAGGGCGGGCGGGGGGTATGAAGGGGGTACGGGTGGGAGGAGAACTTCTGATTGGTTTCCTGGGGGCTTGTGCTTTTCCAAAACTTCACCATGCACATTCCCTCACTCTCTCTCCTCTCTCTCTCTCTCTCCCTTCTTTCTTTCTCTCTCCTCCTCCGTTTTTTTTTTCACTTTGATGAAACGCATTTGTTTGACTTAACTCTTGCCTGGCCATCGCGGGCTGAATCTGGCGGGCCCGTCGGTGTAATGTGGCCCAAAAGCGATGGTGGTTAATGAGAGGATATATGTACAAGTGCGGGACTTCACCTCGGGAGCTGTTTTCCATTTGGGTTGGGTCTGCTGCGCGCGTTATTAGGGAAACCTTTATTATTGTTGCCCTCTAGTGGGAGCGTATAATAGGATTACATTTTATTAGAGCCTCGCAGCGTCACCCGGGCCGCCCCGCCTCTTGTCTCTGCTCCCTCATGCTGCATGGCGTCACTGTCCCTGTCCACTGATGGAGACCTCAGCTATATTTTAAGTATCTGATGGTGCCCGGTCTCTGGTGATAACGTTCTCAGAGCACTTCATGTCCAGGAATCACTCATTCACACATTCATAGCCACATAATGAAGGCATGGTTTGAGGAGATAAGTGTCTTGCCCCAGAACACACCAGCCTATGTGTTTGTAGGGAATTGAACTATCTATTTGGATCAGTGGGAGAACATCTCAACCAACTTAGCTACTTAAGGGCTCAAGGGACAGGAGATTGTTGTAAGCATATGCGGAGACAACAAACGATGACCACACTTAAATATGATCCAAGGCCCACCCAAGTCAAGTTATATGGTGAAGACAGGAAGGGCAGGTGTAAAGTATGTTTTATATATATATGTTCATATATTGTCTTACACTTGCCATATACAGTTGTGCTCAAAGTTTACATACCCTGGCAGAATTTTATTTTTTTTTTTGGGACTATTTTACAAAGAATATGAATGACACAAAAAGTGTTTGTTTTTTTCCACTCATGTTAGTGGTTTTGTGAAGCCATTTATGGTCAAACAACTGAGTTTGACCATCAAGTGGAAAATGCGTGATTCTGTTGAAACCAAACCACAGTCAGGTAGACCAACAAAAATTTCAGCAACAACTGGCGGGTAAATTGTGGATGCAAAGACACACCAAGAGACACAACGACAACCACACAACCATAAACGTTACATTTGGAGGAGTCAACGAGGCCTGTGGTAAACGGTGCACCATTCCTCCAGTGAAGCAGGGAGGTGGATCACTGATGTTCACGGGACGTGTGAGCTACAACACTTTAGGGAACTTGGTGAAAATGTATTCCAGGATGAATGCAGCATGTTATTAAAGAATACTGGAGGAAAAGACACTTGGACGTTCCAACATGACAACGATCCAAAGCACAAGGCCAAGTCGACCTCTCATTGGCTAAAACAGAATAAAGTGAAGGTTCTGGAGTGGCTATATCAGTCTCCTGACCTCAATATCATTGAGCCACTCTGGGGAGATCTCAAACATGCAGTTCATGCAAGACAGCCCAGGAGTGTTCAGGCTTTTTGCCAAAAAGAATGGTCAGCTTTACTATCTGAGGAAATAAAGAGGTCATCCACAACTACCACACAATAATCCAAGCTGTCATAGATGTTAAAGGGGGCAATACACAGTATTAAAAACTGGGGTATGTAAACTTTTGATCAGGGTCATTTTGGTTGTTTCTTTTGTTATTATGATTAAAAAAGAGCAAAGTCAGTTGTTTGACCATAAATAGCTTCACACAACCACTAACGGAGTGAAAACATATTTTTTGTTATCATTCATATTCTCTGAAAAATGGCAAAATAAAAAAACATTTTGCCAAGGTATGTAGACTTTTGAGCACAACTGTAAGCTACTTTTGAATCTACAGCTAATCTGGGACTGACTGACAGAAACGTGGCTGCCAAGCTGTGCCTAAGGCCGGTAGTACAGTGGTTAGCACTCGCGCTTCACAGCTAGAAGGTCCTGGGTTCTATTCCCACCTGGACGAGGCATTCTTGTGAGTTTGTGTGTTCTCCCTGTGTCTGCGTAGGTTTACTCTAAGCACTCTGTTTTCCCCTACCACTAAAAACATGTACAATAGACCAGGATGTTTGAGTGTGCATGGGGGACGACGGATGGAAATTAGCCCAAGGCTACAATCTGGTGTGGCTTGTTCATTAACATGCACTGTCCTACCAAATAAACCAATAACATAACATAAAGGCTTCTCTGATCAAAGTCAATCACTCAGACACTTGATCCATACACATCAGGAAGGTGGGTGAAGTCTCTTACCTAAGTACACTACAATAGAATGCACAACAGTTGGAGTAGCGGTGAGTCACTGTTCCTTCAAATGGATTTATGCCATTGTCTCTAGCCCTGTGATCATTCTACCTCAAATCACATAACACTCAGGCGCTGCATGGGCTCATGTTTTTGACTCATATTGTGGGCATTACTGAACTAACAAATATGTAAGTTTTTGCAGTTTTATTTATTTATTTATTTTTTCCTATTTTCTATAATGAATGGATTGGCACATCCAACCGAACCTTTACAGTCTAAAGATGACATGTTCTCCTTGTGTCTGGTAGGTTTCCTCTGACTGAATATGCACAATATGCCAGCTCTATTGTCATCCACAGCTCCCCTGCATTGAGGGATTTGGTCAAATGTGGAGCTGCTGCTGATGAGAATGACTGATAACTCTCTTGAAACTTGCATTAACAAATTACTGCAGTATTCCTACACAAAACCATTTCAGTACGGCTGGTTCAATAAAATGTAAACAAAAATGTATTACATTTTTGTCAGTTGTGAAAACCCAAAAAGCTACAAAATAAACCAAATATGTATACATTTAATTAAATTACAAATCACTTGACTGAACTAGATCCGTATGCATCTCGTATGCATCTCGTATGCATCTCGTATGCATTAATACCTAATATTGTGAGTAAATCAATCAAAAGGGTGATATACTGTGTATTCAAAATGCAGAGGGTACAATTCCCTCATGGATGATAAACTATGCCTAATATGTGCAAGGTCTATAGTTCTAACATCTTCATGTAGTCTAATAAGAGACAAGTTGTATCAGCTGCAGTAAAATAAGCCATTGTTTCAATTGTGAGCGTTTCAGTTGCAACATTTTCCTCCCAGCAAATCAAGAAATAGTTTTTATTATTTTTATTATCTTTATTTGTATTTACCACATGAACAAAATGACACTGCTTTTGCCTGTTACATTCCTCTCACTGTACCTCTCTCTCAACAAAAAGCCTTTTCTATCGGATCATATAATCACCATTGTTGCTATTTCTGCACTCGGGGCTGTACTCATGGCATGACTTGGACCGCACAAAGCGCCTATGCAAACACTCCTCTCCTAAAGGTGAATTCCGACGTGCCAGAGATAATATTTGACGAACAGTACTGGCCTGAAACTGTGCTCCCCCGCGGGCCACGGTTGAGTCAGGCTGTGTGCGGAGCGGCCTCAGCGTTTTCCCTTCATCCAACGCACTCGCTTACATAACCAGGGGCCATGCAATGCAGGGGTGTGGTCTATGCAGAAGCTAATATCATGCTCCCGGCGCCTGAGCTACTGTTATAATAGTCGACAAACACAGGCCGAAGATGTGGGAGCTGAGGTTAGGGGAAATAAGTGCATCCATAGTGGTTTTAGAACAGGGTGATAACTATAATGAGTATAGGTGACTGCCAATGCAAAAAATGCTGGGATTGTTTAATGTATTATTATGTATGTTTAACGTTTTACATTTTTATTTATTCAGACACTTAATTTAATCATAAAGACACTTAAAGTAATACAGGTCATATCATAAGGTGGATTAGGTGCAACATGGTCACAAATATGCATATGCTATGTTCCAATTTGCACTCGATCTTGATAAAAGAACCCTTAAGGGGCTCATTTATCAGGCAGGTGCAAAATAGCGGGCTAAAAAATGTAATCTGCTTTCTGTGGGTATGTTGCACTTAATTTACCACTTGATATTCCTGTATTACGGTATCAGGCCCCCAAATCTGATATGTTAATAAGACAATGCTGTGTGAGTAAAAAAATGCATAAATGAGTCTGCAGCTCATCCACTTTAGTGCTACTCGCTTTGCACATGAGTAAACGCTTGGTAAATGATCCTCTAAGAGTATAAATGGGGAAGCACAGAAGGCCTATACCATCCATTTCATACTATGTCATATTTGTTATATTTAGATTTATTCCGTCAACTCTTGTCATACTTCACTGTAAAATGTAAAATTTGTTTCAACTCAAAAAACTAATTCCAAGGGCTGCCAAGAAATTTTATGTGTAACCAATAACCATTTTACAATCTAGTCGATTTGAAATTTGAGATTCACCTCTTTCGTTCAATTGTATTCTTAGGTTGCATAACTGTTTCCAGTTGTCTGAAGTGAAAAACGTCAGTTACAAATTAAATCAGTTGTGTCAACCTAAGTTTTTCACTTCAGACAACTGGACACAGTTATGTCAACCTAAGAATACAATTGAACGAAAGAGGTGAATCTCAAATTTCAAATCGACTAGATTGTAAAATGGTTATTGGTTACACATAAAATTTCTTGGCAGCCCTTGGAATGAGTTTTTTGAGTTTAAACAAATTTTACATTTTACAGTGTTGCCTCACTTAAATCCAATTCAAACCAGTTAAATTTAGAATGCACTTTAAAAACAACGCAGTTGACCAAAGTGCCGTGCACATCATAAACAGTGCATTGATTTTGCAATTTCCCCCATACTCTTCTTGTGTAGTGACGATAAACCACTTTACCAAATGTAACGGAGGGAACGCTAGGGGTCCCCTTCTAACCTGACTGAATGACACCAAGGCAGAGGTAGATAAAATATATTTATTTATTTATGCTTTTACAGGTATAAAATAGAGCTTTTGATTAAAACGTTCAGTTAAGAGCTGCACTGTTAGGATACATAACCATTTTACGTGTACATAACCCAAAATATGGGGAAACAACCCGGAAAATGATGAGATGAGATGGGAGACCTACGCCACAATGAATACTGAATAAACAGGGCCTACAGGTGAGTTCAGAGCATAAAAGTGAGCATAAGGAGCAACAGGGGCTTACTGTTGGATAAATAAAAACAACATGGCAGTCAGAGCACAGAGCGAAAATACATGACAGAGACAAGCCCCCATAAACAGGTTAAGTTACCTTAGCTTTGTGAATACATAGCTCCAGACCTCGGCTCGGAGCACATATATGAGGGGAACACAAACAGCTACACCCCCAACACCACCTTGGCCGAGAACAATACAACTCTGTAAGTTCACAAAGATATGTAAACACACAAGAGAACAAGTAACTGATCTGCTCACTAGCACCGATCACCTGAACAGCCACGAGCCCCGAGAAAGCAAACACTCACATGCATACCTTTATTAAATCACCTGGAACTGACGGTAACCAATGGCCGCTGGCTGCTCTGCTTTGCGACGACGACACTGGAGGCCGCCGTTGCTGTAGTACCGCCATATAGCCGCTAGTCCCCATTGGAATCCATTGCACTTTAGACACGTTAAAAACAACTTTAATGCCCAGTGCCTAATGTTTTGGAACTTTCTACAGCTAGATATTCCTCCTGTGATTACGCTGGGTTAGACAGAATCAGAAGCACCGGGGTGGTTATCGTAGGATACATTTTAGAAATCTCCTACTTAATGAGGGTCGGACTGTTAGCATTGGAGCTGCGCGAGCTACCGCACTTATACCCTTATTAGAAACATGCTTCGTCAGAGCTGGGGAGGAGGAGTCTGTAAATCCGCCATGATTTCCCCCTCGAATGTGGTCATTATGGTAAACGGGGAGGAGTGAGGATGTCTATTATTTGTACAGTCTATGACGGTAATCAAGGGGCGTTCACGAACACAGCGGTGGTAGGAATTTGCAATACTAATAACCACTCGGTTACATTAATTTATTAGCATGACTAAAAGTTTAAAGTTAAGTGCACCATATTTCAAAACACTAGTGCAGGAGTCCGTTCCATTAACATTAGCACAAATATTAATCTGGGATTGCTTTGAGGATGTGCAGCATTTGCTGCTTGGATCAAATGCACCTCAAGTCTCAAGTCTCAAACAACAAACCACAAATCTATCAAATACTTTGTTTTGAAAAATGTCATGTGTGTTGGTAATTATGTAGCAGTCTACCTCTCTTTTCCCCCGTCATCGCTGCGTTGTTAATTAGCATCAGTAAAACGGCGTGGTGTCACCTGCCCACTTGCAAAATACTGCCAGGTGATTGGCCCACACCACCGTTGGTTTGGTATTCAGACAATCGATGTAGAGAGTTTTGCCATAGCAGCTCCGAGACTGGAACAGCCTTCCGCTGAATGTCAAAATGGCCCAGTCCATTCATGTTTTTAAGTCATTGTTGAAACCCATCTTTTTGCTTTGGCCTTCAACACAAGCTGAGCAGGTCCATGTATTTTATTATTATTGTTTCATGTTGTATATTTTGTGACTGTTTTACTCTTCAATTGTACTTTATAATGTTTGTTGTACAGCACTTTGGGCAGTTGTAGCTGTTTTAAATGTGCTATATAAATAAAGTTGAGATTGACATTGACATTTTAAAAGTATTGATGCTTCATGTTTCACCCTCATGATAAAGGCGGTCAGTTCGTGTGGGTTCACTGGCCTGCACACTGAAGAACTCCTCCAGTGCGGTAGGATTTGCCTTGCATTAGTACCATCTTGTTGAAACCCTAAATACGGAAGGCCATAGACAGACGGCAGATTACCCTCAATCTACAGAAACTCCTCTTGGCCCAAATCAAAACAACAGCACCATGGGCATAATAATGCTGACACTGAACCCATCCCGAATAATAACCAGTTACAAAACAAGTTGGGACTGGGTTGGTTGAGTTGAGAAGCTCCTTCTACTTCTTCTCTGGCTACAAGAGCGAGAGGAAACTTGTGAAGACAGAAACTTCAGTAATATCGTCAACCCAGTCCGTCGACAATATTTGAACATCTGTACAACAATGATATTAATAAGGTTTTCTCCACAGGATGAGTACTTCGCAAGACATCTCCTATTCTAAACAACTGAGTACACACATGACCACTTGGAAACCATCATGATACAACAAAATAAGTTAGTCAGTCAAAGGAAAAAATATCAAGGACATCTGGCACACAAACCTTACATTATGACGCATTCTGAAAAGCAAGACTTTTAGTGGTCACCCTGGGGTGGAAATCCAGAAGGAAAAAATGTACTGATGCACTATTGAAATGCCCCAAACAACACAAAAACCACAACAGTAATACACTCACTTCAACGTAACATTTACATTTTGTTCATTTAGTGGGGACAGCAAACCCTGAGCTTTCCTTTTTGCAACTGTCAAACAGCAACAAAACCACAACTTGAATCAACTCTTATGGTTATTTTTTTTTTCCTCGGGATGAACGTGCCCCGCTAAGCATCCCTATTATTCTATCAGCTTGACAAACTACAGTCAACAACACAGACCCCCCGGGGGCTTAAATCACCCAAATGTTATCTACTGTATTTTCCAGCCTAATGGGACCTATTCTAACAGGACCATCCCATGACCTCATCGCATCAGATGTTCTAAGACCTAACAAGTGAAGACCTAGGTCACAAAAGGCCAAAAACTTTCGCTCCAATCCTTTATATGCGAATAGCAGTATTTTCCTTGGATGTAGATAGTAGTAGCAACAAGCCTTGGCTACAATGGTGGGCAAATTATCCCCGATGGGTTGCAGATGTGGGCCCAATGACATCACATAGAGGAGAAGAGAGGGGGTCCAGTGGAAAATGAAGCATGCACAGTGGGTTTCTGGGAAAGCGATCAGAGCAAACGTGTAGAAAGCGGCCACAGTGGAACATCAACTTTGTATTTGTCATTATATTTGTCGACTTTAATGTCTGTAGAGTTTCATTTCCTCGAACCCTTGAGCAGGACCTTAGCTGATATTACCAAAAGCATGTTTTTTGTTTTGTTTTGTTTTTTCCAAATGAGGGCTCAGTTAATGGAGCATGTGACGCATACAGGTGTTTAGGGTTTGACAAAGGCTGAATCAATGTTGCTGAAACTATGATTAACACAAATTATTCACCTTAACCTCTTAACCGCGCTTTAATTGCATACATTTTCTCCAGTTTGACTTACTCATATCCAAAAGGCCAGTGTAGCGCCTCATTTGAAAGCTAAGACCTACAAAACTCATCTAAACTGATCTTTTTCCTTGTAGCTGTGTTGTCACTTTTTCACATTCTTTTCATCACATTTTTGTTGCTCTTTTGTGGCCTTTCTGACCCCTTTTTCTGCATTTTCGTCTTTTTTTGGTCACCTTTTGTTGCGCTTTCGTCAAATTTTTGTGGCTCTTTTTTTGTGTCACTTTTTGATGCTTTCTTCTATCGTTTCCATCCTCGTTTTCTTCGCTGTTTTGACGCTTTTTTCAAGAAGCTTTAGACTGGGGAAAATGTGCTCGGTTCACATGGGGGTTAAGAGGTTAAAGGGACTAGATAGAAGTTGTGTTAAGTTAAGTTATATTGTGCATTAGCCTGGCTAACGCCAGACTGCTGTGTGCGCTCTAATCTTTTCGAACTTCACAACAGTCTGGGGACCATGGCCGAAATCTTCGCATGGATTTGGGGACCAATCACAGAACGAGGAGGGACATATTCCTATTCGACATACGGAAGCTTGTAGTTTGTTTACGGATTAAAAAAAAAAACGTGTATTTACAACATGACAGCAGCAGACCGTGTTCTAAATAGTTTAGCTCGAAAGTTTACTGCTGGTACATCATACGTCATCTGATACGATGATACGATTGGCTATGGCTACGTGCAGACACATGATAGACATTTGTAGCGCCCAATAAACGGCTATGGACAATCGTGAACCACACCTCTCCTTCGGGAAAATGAATTGGTGATCCCCAGACTAAATATCATTTGTGATTTTAGTCTGGCGTTAGCCAGGCTACTTGTGCATGACGATGGAGATACCAACTTCCCTCTGGGGGTAATGTGTTAATGGGATGATTGGGGGGTCTTTCATCTCCTCCTGGTGTCTCTGGCCAGAAAACCACCCTTGCAACTTTCCTACCACAGGGTCGGAGGCATAATACACACTGATGGAATCACGAAGAAGGAGCTAACAGGTTAAGTGGCAAAGCTAACTGCAGGCTAGCCCCACTTAAACAGTGTTTACAGCCAAGTTTGAGTGAAAAAAATGATCTCCATTGTGTACTTGGATGTACAATATCCCTCTCTCCCTTAGTCTTTTCTGTCAGCGTAGTATTTACTCTCACGGACAATAATGAGTAAAAAAACGCAACATGTTACGACACCTGCAGTGGCGCTTATGGCCTCTAGGGGCATGAGTTACTTAGTTCTGCTTTAACCCATACCATAAATGCCCCTTTGAAAATTAATGGAAGGAAAAAATATGCTTTTATGGGTTCCAGTTATGATAACCAATGAGGCTACTTACAGTATAACCTTTAACGCCTACTGTAATTTCAACATACATTTTTGTGGGTGGGCGTTTATAAGCCTTTTGCTTCGGCCCACTCCTTTTGAGCAGACTAACTGCTCAAATAAACAAATAAACTAAACTAAACTAAAGCTTTGTGTCTAATAAAGTTAAATTACATTTAGTCCTAGTAATGTTGCAATAGTGGGTCATGTCAGCCCAATCCCTTCCATCATTTCTGCTTCTGTTACAATAAACATGGCTGCATTGATTTCTTGTCTCGCTCTAACAAATGGACGCTGTCAACGGTAGGGGGCGAGTATGAGCCCTCAGTCTGCCTCACTTAGTTTTGTCACGCTCAACCCCAGAGAGACGCCGCCACCAAAAAACTCCCAAATGTAAATACATGTACCGTGTTCTTATACATTGAGAGGACGCGTGTTACTTCTGATGCGCGCGCGCGGGAGGAGCGTTGGAAAGAAGGCGCTTTAGAAGTGCCTCAATCTCGCTGAAATCATGCATGGTTGAACATTTGAAATGAGCTCGCGCACCAGCCGGGGCGCTGATTCCGACTTGATTGGGGCAAGGCGAGCTGCAAGTGCTTATTTATACAACGACGTCATTTGGAGGTTGTCCAAAGGGAGCTGAACAGATTACAAAGCGGACTTGGAAGGGGGTTGGGGGGGAGGGGGGAAAACGAAGTGGGCGCTTAATAGAGATTCATTAACAACATTCCGTTGATCGTTTTTTCATTTTGTCTGAGAAATCAACAAGTACCTTTTTTACGCACGTGTGTTCTGGGGGATTTGGGAACAAATAAAACGCACCATGAAAAAAATAAATGAAAAAAATACACAAAAACACATATCAAAGCAGACCCAAGCAACAATCTATATAATTATCATCATCTGCTGCCTTTCGTCTCTGGCAAAGAAACGCTCCATCCATTTGTAGCAGTGCCCCGGGGGAATGTTACATCAAAACTAATCATAACGATTAAAATCTGCTCGCGAGGGGAGGCAAGTTAGAGGCAGAGGGGAAAGAGGAGAAAATCCAAGGTTTCTTCCAGTTTTTATTTGAAAAAAAAGTATAAATTGTTACACCAGGCGCTGCTGTATAGTGCCTGATGTCTCGTGTATAGCTTGGGAGTTTTTTTTTTCTCTCTCTTTCTTTTCTTTTTTTTATACTCCACTTTGGTTTGGAGCAGGGAGGCATGAGCTAATTGTATCCTGATCTTTGCCTTGAGGGGTTTTCGAGAGCCCCGGAGCTAGTATTCTCTGTATTTTTGTTCTGTCTACCTAAGCCAAGCGATTGCGTTTCTCTTGCGCTGTAAGGAAGACCGAGGAAGAAACTGCTCGTGGGGGAAAACGTGAAACGAAAAGGTGGTCCACGAAGAAAGAAAGAAAGAAAAAAAAGACCGACTTTATGCCGTATGTATGTTTCAGGTAAGTGCGAGGATTTGTTTCGCTTTGCTCGTGTATCCTCCCCACAGCAGCAGCACCAGCAGTGGAGGTAGTAGTTATACTTGGAGCAGCCAGCTACACGGACCGGGACATTCGAGGGCGCTGCAGCTTTTACGCATGTGCCAAAAAAAAAAAAAAAAACGCGATTCGAACAGTACAGTTCTTTTTTACCCAAAATGTTTAACCACTTCCTGGCTATTGTCGCTGTAACTGCGATTGAGTGAGAGTTTTTTTTCTGACGCTGCTGCTGCTGCTGGATCGGGAAGTGGCTCGCGTGTGTGTGTGTGTGTAGGGAGGAAACCAGGAGACACTGTACTTGTTTCAACCCACTGTAAAATTCGCTTCTGGCGTGGTTTGCCTCGTACCGGCTCAATCTCTGCAACGCAGAGGCTCTGTAACTTACACCCAAACTTAAAAGATAAATTGTCTATTTTGTTCGCTTCTCTTCCCACACAATACTAAGTTGGTGTAGTACTCAAACAGTTCGCCTTTTTTTTTACTGGCTGCCCCAGATCCTCTAATGAAAGACGCCATTGTGGAGTAATTTCGCCCCAGGCAATTTGGCTTTTTCCTCTCCAAACAGGCTGTACCTTCGCCTTTACGCACGCAATATATGAATCACCGCAACTTGCGAACTTAACCCTATGTCTAAATGTTATTCATATGCCCTGTACAAATGCGCTATTGAGTACACGGAGATGGTCATTTGTGACAGGACCGTGCGTCAACTCCTGAGATGTGACGCAAACATGTATTCAGATGGGAAGTATCGTGTTAAGTGCTAAGTTCAACGCGTTTATTATTATTATTATTTTTACTTTGATTGTTGTGTGCAGTTGTCATGGACGTCAATCCATATTCATGTTATGGCTAATAGGCTCGTGCAATTACAAGGAAGAAGTTCATTTTAGACCAAAATGTGTGCGCAAAGTTAAATGTACCACCCATGGCATCCTTCAAAGCAAACAGCGCATACTCGAGTATAGTTTTTATTTTAGTTTGTATTTCTATTGCCTCTCGTGGTCACTTGATGGCGCTGGAGTCCCAACTCTTCTTTCCCAGGGTTGCTGTGTTGAACTTGAGCAGAAGTTCAGCGAGTTTTTATTTATTTATTTATTTTTAGCCTGCACGTTTAAGACTTTCAGCGCGAGTACAGTGGGGCTCGCTATTGTACACGTTATGGGAATCAGAACTGTATTGTGTGTTTTCATGAGGATCTGCCCCTCCCGCGCCCTGGGACACGGCGCTGCGCTCGGAGTGATCATGCGCCGCTGTTACCAAGCGCCTGCGGCTATACACGGGATAGGCGCACTTTCTGCTCCGTGATCTTTCAGACAGAAGTGAGGGCTGTATAGGAGGCCTGTATATTGAGGGGCTGAGTCTTTGTCCCTATACAACGCAATACATCATGAAACTACTGGTGACAGAAAGTTCTGACACAAGGTAAAGTTAAATGCAACTCAAAAGCAAGAAGTGTTCAAGAGATGGGGGATTGTTCTGAGTGATTTCATATGGAAGTAGTTGTATCCATAAATAAACTATAAACATTTAAGATAAGGGACAGAATTAGCTCAAATTGATCTATTTTTTCTTTGAATTTCTAAAGAAAGCTGCAGGTAGGTCGCATTCCCTTTGCATGTGAGACTAGTCTTGCACAAACCACATCCAAATATGGACACCGTTTCTGTTCTATCTAGTTGGGCTTAACAATTGTACTCTATTTCACTGCAACACACTGTAGCTTTATCTGTCCAAGCGTGTAGCCGCCTGCTGATTAATTTTTTGACAAACCCTTTACTAACAAGCACCTTCATCCCTACACACACCTGTCTATTCTGCCCAAGCCTGTTGTACCTGCACGTGTTGCTTTTCCCCCCACCAGCCCAGACAGTGTATTTAGCCACAGTGCGCTCCTGTCTGTGTGTGGACATTTGAAACAAATGGCTGGAGGCGAGAAAGCAGAGACAACCCATCCAGATTATGTAAATACCAGTCTGCCTGCCTCCGACCGAATCTTAATGCTCTGATCTGAAATGCTAATTGCGTCTTTCTGCAATATGTGGAAATTCACCCGAGCTGCATTCAAGAAGTAAACAGTCACCAAGTGTTGCTACTCCATGAAATACTTTTGACAAATCTCATTGATGCACAGGGAAAATAGGTTGCAGTCATGTGACGTCATATCATTCTAAAAAGCCCATAGGTTAATATTTCAGTGTGTAATTTGCTTTATGTTATAATGCCCTTAGGGTTATGGCTCTGTTATTACTGGGCCTATTGTCGATATGAAAGAAAAGCTACCACAAAGTGATAGAAGTTACCATAGAAAACAGCCATTTTAAGCGGGGCTAGCAAAGTGTGTCTATAGACTAACATTAGCTACAAACAATACTAAAAAAAAAAGCAAATAAAACGGCCACGGAACATCTTCATTAGCTGTCCAGTAAATAAATACAACACACTGTAGTGTCCAAATGCGTCCATAATCACTTCAATGCTTTACAGTTTGTTATCGTAGAATGCTCCAGGAATCTGAGAAAGCTCAGCGGTTTTGATGACACAATCTTGAGCAATACTATGTAGGCCCTCTCCCTCTCAATCTGAAAATATGAACGGCATGACCGAATAAAAAGTCGCTGCAAAAAAAAAAAGGGTCACGCGCTCTCATTTATTTCATTTAACTTATATGCCCTCGCCATCAGGGAAGAAAAACATTGATGGAATAACCTGGTTATTCAGGATGTTAGCTGATCTCTTTCTTTGGCACATAGTGTTGCTGAACTTAAACCTGACCAACTGTCACGGTCAGTCTAACATCATAATATGTAAAAATGTTGTAAACACAACTATAACTTAGTCGCAGAATACTGAATTAGATGCAACAGTTCTTCTGTTGAGAGTGCGCTATAATGTAAGTGTATACATTTATATCTGCTTCCTGAACTGTGGTATAGACTGACAATCACAGGTCTCTTATGATTTAAAGTTTTGATTTTCTTCACTTACAGTCAGTTTCTCTCTCGTCCACTGGTGTATGAATGAGAGTGTGATGGGTGAGTGGTTTCCCTGCCTAATGCCGGTGGAAAAGCGCTATATAAGTTGAGACCATTTACCATTCATTTACCATTTACCAATTTTGCCTGTACTACATCGTGGTTCAGTCCTGATTATGCGTTGTCTGGACATAGAGCATCACGAGGGCCCACAAATGTCAACTTTCTCCATACACCGTTTGAAGTATTGTGCCAAATTGTTCCTGATGCAGTGAGTCTGTTTTGGATTTGTTTGTGCATACTGTGGCGCAGCGAAATTATACAACTTGAGTAGATGAGGAGAAATATTCCCAAATGAAGCACGCTCGGATTTCACCAAATATGAAAAGCTAAACACTCGCAGGCCACAGAGGTTGCAAACAGAAGGGGGGACGTTCGGTACTTTCCACAGGGCTGCAGTTGAATTAAAGATGACAATGTGGTATTTTGGCTTGTGTTTGAAATGTGATTGGCAAAACAAATTAATTTCTTTTTTTTTCTTTTTTTTTTGTCAATTGAAGCTTTCTAGCCGACCATCATTTTAGCTATACACTTCTAAGATGTACGTTTGTCCCTCCAACTACCACCAAACAGCCCAATTGGTACCACTTTATCTGCTTTAGTTGAGGTGGTCACCGCAGTTATGTTAGTGTTAATAGGTTGCGTTCATGTTGTAGAATTGTATTTTAGTTGGAGGGCAGGTGCCAATACAGCTCTATGGGAGAGAAACACTTTTGGGCAGAAATTTCCAAAAAGAAAATGTTTTCCCTGATCATTATTTGATAGTGATTGGATTCACAAACCAGCTATGTCCTTCTAATGGCCAACATCGCACACGTGTTTTTACATATTGTCACCACTTTTGGACGTCTTTATGAGGAAATCATTAGACCATAGTTCATGTGTGCTGGAAGAGAGGACTTTGAACTTTGATACAGTATTTGTGTCATGTGAATCGGTCCATGAATTCGAGAGAAATTAGCAATAAAATAAGACCAGAAATCTGCATTTTGACAGTGATCATAAAGTTACCAGCAAGGAATTCTCAGCTTCTCTCCACCTCAGAATGTCGTGATGTCACGTGAACGCAAGCCTATGGTAGATTAGTGTTAGACGCAGTAGTAGAGTAGGATGGCAGTAGTGCTGTATATCGTGAAGTAAGTAAGGTGCATAGGAACTGGAAAGTTGCAGGTTTTAATCCCCTTCGAATATTATAGTACTTGATAGACAAATGTGGTCACCCAGTTGTAGTGGTAGTAGTACATGGACTTATTTTAACAGTATAATCTTAAAATCTGTGTTGAAAATGTCCAAATATATATTCTTTGGATACTTTTGAGATGGTAAATTATACAGGAATTGATTGTATTTACAATTGTAAATGTAAGTTAATCTGGATCTACTTTTTTACGCCGTGGTATTGACATCTGTATCGAGTGTTGCTTTAGTATCAAAATCGGGTTTGAAATGTTAGTATAGTGACTGGGGCTGGGTTTAGGTTCTACTAGTATAGAAAAAATTCATGTATCGAAAGCAGGACAATGACTGCCCCATTTCCTCAAATTTTTCTCCTTATTTTTGCTACAATTTCTCCCCATTTTTACCCAATTTATTCCCAAATTTGTCCTTATTTTTGCCACAATTTCTCCCAATTTCCCCCCATTTTCCCCCCAAATGAATCCCCATTTTTCACACATTTCTTGACATTGGAGATTGAACCCGATATTGTAACTTTGCAGATCTTCTACACTGGTTCTTTATGTCAAATATTTTAGTGTAGGTATTGGAAAAAGTATCGTAAGGTATCGGTATTGAAAACTAAGTATCGTGACAACACTATTAGGAGCAATTGTGCCGATAGTTGTATCTGTTTTGAGTAGCTTACTTTTACTTCTACTTTATATCTCGCCCAGTGGCCCTGTATTTCCTCTGGCCTGCAATGAGGCCACAATCATCGGGAAAGACGATACACTGACGCGATTCCAACAAAAATTAACATCTCTGAAAGCTTTTTTTTTTTCCCGAACTCGTCCCTCGGAGCCGTCGCCCTGCTCACGATTCCCACCCACCTGACTGCCTGTTCCTCTTTCTCCCCTCTGCACTTCTCCATAATGCCTTACAGATTTTTACACTCCATCCACCTTTGCGATGACAAGGCTTTGAGGAAATCCAATTCCAGGCCGAGCTGTTTTTCAGAACTTGCTCCTCTCCGCAGGGGCACACACACACACTCACACACACACACACACACACACATATAACACCATCTCGGCAAATTAGTCAGGGAACAAATTACCTGCATTGCGAGTGTGATCCCACGCACTTTGCCTGGTTTGCCGAACACAGGTCGCCTTTTGAAGAGCAGCCATGTGATTTTCTCCCTCAGTTTTCGCCCTCTAGGCGCTCCTTTGCCTTCTGCGGAGAGGGATTGAGGAGTTGAATTTTAAAAACTATGTATATGCCTTGGCTTATCGGCGCGCGCACAAATGGCATGCAAATCAGAGCGGGATCACACGCCGCAGCATTGGAGGCCCCTGCACTCAAAGGCAAGCTTAATTGCTAATTGGGTATCTAGGTGTGAAACGTGTTACTTGCCAATGAAGAAGCAGGGAAGTGTGTGCATGTTTTAAGGCCAGCGGTTGAACTAATTAATTTTAATCTAAATGTTATTAAAATTTGTGTGGATTCCTAGCGCCGCTCTCTTTTTTTTTTTTTTCTGAGGGGAGAAAACAGCCCGCAGAGGCCTGTAACAGTACTTTCAAGTGTGCTTGTAATGCATACGTCATTAGTGGTCTGGCATTGTTGATGGAGCGGTCATACAAATGTGGACAGAAAAGCGGACTGGGGCCTGGGGAGCTGGTAAGTTTGTGGTTGTGAGTTATAGAAGTTGTAACTGGTGACTTTATTTGGTAGACGACGTTAGCGCACAAACCAATAAGGCAAAGCGTTTATGTCATTTTTTGGCAAGAGACTTCGCCCACCTTGCCTGTACGAACGTGTCAATGCGCATCGTCATGGGATTGGTGATGGTATGGGAGGGAATAGGCGAACAATGCCGGTCATCTCTTTTGTCAAGCTGTCCTGGCAGGGCATCTGTGGCAATAGAAGTGGCAAAAGAGTGTTTGCTTTTGGGAGTACAGTTGAGAAAATAGTGTTCAACTTCTGGGACTTTCATGACCGATTGATCATTTGCTACGACGTTGTCCGCTCATGAATACACTTTTTTTCATTCATGCAGTTCTGAGTAATCACATTCACTTGGTTATTTCTTCAGCTGCTGAAGCACTCCGATCTGAATTTTTGATCTGAATTCAAAGGAATTCAAAGCCCGTAATCCATCAATCCACCCGCTATAGAAACAATTATAATCAAGATTATTTTAGTAATAATTGAAATTCAAACGATTATTTGTTGCCTATGAAAAATAAATCTGTATTATTTATTTATTAATGAAAAACTGTGTTTCTTTGAACAATTAAAATAGTCCAAATTATATTAAATATGGTCAGATTTCTAAACCTATCCTCAGTAGAGCTCCACAATCCCACCCATTCCCAGTCACGTGTCTGGATCGTCGACATAAAATATCCCATTTATTTTCAGCATACTTTTTTCTAAAAAATAAAATATTACGCATTTAACAGCACAACGCCGGCTAATCAGCTATGTGTCAACTCATGGACATAAAACATCCATCCATGCATACATTTTCTTCCGCTTTATCCCGGGCCGGGTCGCGGGGGCAGCAGTCTCAGCAGAGATGCCCAGACTTCCCGATCCATGCGCACACCTCCTCCAGCTGTTCTGGGGGAACCCCGAGGCGACACCAGGCCAGCTCGGAGATAGTCCCTCCAGTGTGTCCTGGGTCTTCCACGAGGCTTCCTCCCAATAAAACACACAAGGTTAAATTGAAGATTTGTCTAAAACGTTATAACCTGAAAAGTTATAAAATATGTTTGTCGTATTTTCAAGTATTGAGTGTTTTCTTTCTTGTAAAAGACCGCGCAATGGTCGGTAGTTAGCACATAGCTGATTAGCCGGCATTGTGTTTTTAAATTAATAGGGCCAGATCTTGTGCTGGAGCACGGAGGGGCGCAGGCTCCTGGGCGAATTATTTTCCGAGTGGCGGAGCAATGTGCTTTGCGCCTTCGCCACTTGTGAGATGGCGTCACATGAGGAGGTGACTGCTCTGATGGGAGCACCACTGGCATTCATTTCCTCGTTTACATTGCGCTACCTTGTGTTCTTCCTAAAGCAGTACTAAGTAACTCTTGCCCCTAGAGGCCATAAGCGCAACTGCAGGTGTCATAGCAAGTTGTGATTTTTAACTTATTAATTGTCCGTGAGAGTAAATACTACGCAGACAGAAAACCGAAGGGAGAGAGGGATATTGTACATCCAATTACACAATGGAAATAATTTTTTTCACTCAAACTTGGCTGTAAATACTGTTTAAAGTGGCGCTAGCCCGCAGTTAGCTTTGCCCGTTAGCCTATTAGCGTCTTCTTCGTGATTCCATTAGTGTGTATTGGTTCCTCTGGTGCGGTGGAGCCAAGTTGCAAATGTGGTTTTCTGGCCAGAGACACCAGGGGGAGATGAAAGACCCCCCAATGAACCCATTAACACTTGTATTACCCCAGAGGGACTACGAAAAGGATTTATTAAGGTAAACAAGTTACTTAGTACTGCTTTAACCATGATATGTTCTCACATGTCAAACTAAAAACTGTATTAACCCCATTGTGAGCAAAACGTGGCGAAATCGTCCAGCTTGGCGTGAACGCGAAACAAAACAAATGCACATGTCATCCCCCACAACCCCTCTCCCGGCCGCAGAGTCGATCTGGTTGGAGGAAAAGTGTGTGTCCACCCCAGTACTTCCCACTTAAATGTGCTAAGTCTGGAGTGGCAAGATCACAAAGTGCGCTCCTACTAAGTGTAAAATGTTACGCTATAGTCTGCGTTTTGAGACACAAGATTGGGCCCTTAATATTTTAATAAATAAAAAATCTATGCTAAAATAAATGGGCTATTTTACGTCGGATGACCCAGGA
The DNA here is from genome assembly GCA_007210695.1 of Neogobius melanostomus. Classification (NCBI taxonomy): domain Eukaryota; kingdom Metazoa; phylum Chordata; class Actinopteri; order Gobiiformes; family Gobiidae; genus Neogobius; species Neogobius melanostomus. The sequence continues at coordinate 15,207,187 of VHKM01000009.1, read as the reverse complement.
GTGGGTGGGACTGTTGCGCTCTATTAAGGCTCTTTTCCACATGCAGGCGCGTGTCAGCCAAATGGCTCTTTCACCCGCTTTTGTCGAGCTTTTCCATAACAAAGGCCAGTGCCAAACTGGTCTGACCAGGTATAGGTTTTGGGCCCGACCTCTGGCCGTGGCCAAAGCGGGCTACCCGTGTCTGATGTGACGTGAACAGACTGCTGGCCTCTGATTGGCAACGAGAGAGGGGACAGCTCTCACTATTGACACGCTGGTCACGCAGGATTTAATATTTCACAGCATCATACTGCTGTGCTAAAAGGGTAATTTAATTTAATAGCATTTAGCCGCTGTTAGCGCAGCTTTAGCTGGTGTTAGCATAACATTTACCTGTAGCTTACCTTCATAGTTCGTAGTTTAGCAGTTTATTTTCTGTTTTAATACAGCTTGGCTCCTCTGAATGATTCCCTAACTCCCACCAGAAGGCAGCATTTGTCCACATTTGTTCTCATCGCGGCTCTAAAAACAACAACAAATGCATGTGTGTGTGTGTGGTGGAAACAGAAGGTTGCGGGCTAGTGTCGATACGTGCACGTAGATCGTGGCGTGCGCGGCCGGTTCGCGCTATGTGGAACGACGCCTTTAGAGAGCTCTGTCACACCTGCCCCTGCTGGCCAGCCCTGACACTGCCAAGCAAACCGAGCCGCGGCCTGATGACATCATCACACAGCGCCGTGGGTTTATGTCGGACCAAAGCATTTGCCAGTAACACGTGAAATGCAAAGGGAACAAAAACAATCATCCCAACTTCATGAAACAATGCGACTTTGCTTCGAGCTCCATTTGTGAGACCTGCTCCACTGAAGATTTCAGACTTTGCTACAGACAACCAGCGCCTGGCCAAAGGATATGAGAGGCTTCTAAACAGCTTTTCCAATCAATTTTCAGTGATAAATATAACCATTCTATCATGCTGCGCAAATAAACCATGCAGACTTTAGATGCTTCAGATGGACAAGCGGGAGGGCGTCCTTAATAATCTTTGTTTTTTCTTGATTATGCTATTTTTGTAATCGTTTAGTGTAATAATCAAAATCGTAATTGAATTTCGATTAATTGCACAGCCCTAGTCAGTGTGTTCATCACAGTGCCATGATTTACTAGCATGGGTTAGACGTTAATGTAGCTATAAGTTCCTGTACTACCTGCAGAGGGCGCTCCAGGTCAATTTCAAATCCTAATCAGCCTAATCTCTAACTCCGTACTGTCTTTACTTTTCATAGACATTATTTCAAATTGCGGTATCCACAATGTTTGATTACTCTTTCGGCAGTTTCATAATCTACTTTTATACAGTATTGAGCATTTTTGATTGGCCTTAATATGGATCGCCAGTAGTTGGTTTTGATCATGGGTGTCAGTTTCCTTGTCATATCACTGTCAGTGTTAAAAGCAGCTAATCCATGTGGCTAAACTGGAGTGACATATACGTTTGTGGGTGGAGATAATAATGAGGGGCATTGTAGTCCAGGTGCTTGGTCACAGTTAACAACGTGACTTGGCTTGATTTGCTCAACATAATCAGAACCAGAGAAGAAGAGATGTCAGCGCGAGAAGAAGAAGTAGAAGGGTGTCCGCGCATAATGACTTTTCTATCTCAAACTAAAAAAAAAGTGGGGGCAAAGGGCAACTGGCAGCGGTGACAGGACAGGACAGTATTCTGTGACATTTGTATTAGGCGGAAAAAAAAGTAAAAGTCTTCGGTTTCGACTCTGTTCCTGTGAAAATGCGACACACATACCTGCCACAGACACAGCGACAGCCCAGAAAAGCCTCGGGCGCTACAATGCTAATGTTGTCGGGGGCTTTGACTTCTCCCAGCCATTGCAACGAGGAGCTACTCCGTGTGACAGCCACGCACGACTCCGCTGCTGATCTCTGCTCTTCTCCTCCTCCTCCGGTCTTTTCCCCCCCTGACCTCAGCATACATTTTTTTTTTTGACACTGGGGGTTAAAGGAAAGAAGAACAAGAAGGGGAAAAAACGATAGAAAGAAAGAAACACCACCCCTGTGCGCTCTCGAAAGTCACCGGTGTAAATGGACGAAACGGATATCATGGACTTAACGCATCAGAAGGCGAGGAAGCGCGCGCGTCCAATCACTTCCGCGGACGAGGCGGTGCACGCCACGCTCAAGCGGCTGCCGATGCGAGCGGCCGAGAGCAGGGAGATGTACGCCGCGGTGAGGGGAGAGCCGATGCCCGCCGCGTCGCTCAAGCAGAATGACCACTCGCTGAATTCCTCGCCCAACACCGTGATGCCGGTTCAGGTAAAGCGCTGCGCGTAAAAGGAAAAAAAAAAAAAAAAAGTCCGGAGACGCGGCTTTGGACACTTTTGGCATGTCTTATGAGAGATAGTATATGGTTTTCATTTGAGTTGTTCAGGTTTTGCTTTAGTTTGGTGATTGTTTAATGCCGGTAATAGCTTTTCGTAAAGAGAGTGCGTTTTTTTGTTGTTGTCCCAGTTGCTGATGGTCTGTCCTTGGGTTGCCGGACCTCCGAGGCGCACCGCAAACCATTTGCATTTGACTTGTGTGGTACTGGCATTTTCTCCCCTTGAAAAACTTACTTTTCCTCAACACACACTGTAAAATTGGCTTTCAATTGGACTTGGAGACGTCTCCTTACGTTGTGCTCTAAATAAGCCCCCACCCCCCTCCCCCTTTCTCCAGAATAACAAACAATACTTAATATAATAATTATCTAGGCTACATTTGTAATGTTATGGCTACACTATCACGAGTAAGCTGCCTCATACTTCATCTCTATGCATGTGGATGATACAATACACAACTATAGCCATGGCAAATGCAGGAGTGAAGCCCATCGAATGTAAACTTTTTTTCTCTCTCTTTTCTCCCTGGCCTCATCATCGGCGCTGAAATTCACCCCCCTTGGCTACACAATGTTTGTAGGTTACCAGTGCATAGAGACATTTCCCCCCAAAATCCTATTAGCACATTGGAATGAAGGCGGCTCATTATTGCTCATTTCTAACACGCTGAAATTGATGCTCCAAATTAATTCCGTTTTGGAGATTATGGCCCACAGGAAAACATGCGTGGCACCATCTTGGGTCAAGGTCAGGCCGAGTTATAAGTTGAACTGAGATGGATGTCTTTAACCCAGGCACAACATTGTAATAGCACCACTGAGACATACTTTGAGCATGAATTTATCGAAGCAAATTTGGGCTCACGCAACAAATGCAAAGGCTTTGCTTTGTCCACGAGGCTGAAGTCAGGTTATTTTCTGTTCTCTAAAAAGTGTAACCAAGACAACACCTTACATGTCACTCCTTTTACCATAGTGCGACATAAAACAGTCGGACAGTATTATTGCAAATGTAACAACTTCTATATTGCTGGACTTGCTTGCATCTATAGCCAGCCCCATATGTTCTATCCTTTGCTTTCTACAAATAACCCTGTTTTGTTTTGCCAGGATAATCGCTCCAGCATGTCTCGGCCCATGATCACGCGGTCACCAGTGTCCCCCCTGAGTAACCAGGGCATCCCCACACCCGCACAGCTCACCAAGTCCAACGCCCCGGTGCACATCGACGTGGGTGGGCACATGTACACCAGCAGCCTGGCTACATTAACCAAATTCCCCGAGTCCCGGTAAGACGTCATTACTATTATGATTAATTTGTACAGTATACTGAGTTGTGTGCTTCTGGGGTGACTTGCCGGGCTTGTTGCAACAGCAGGGTAAAAAAAAAAAAAAAAAAAAGCAGTTTGAACTACATAGACCATGATCCTTTGCTTGAAGAAATGACCACAAACGCACTTTTTGTTGTAGCTAGTTTGTTTTGTTTACCATGTTTAGTTAACAATTATATGTGTGTATCTACTAAATAACATTGGCTTTTGAAGACTGGTACAAAAGAGAAATTAGATTTAGTACAATATTTTCTGAATATATTATCCGAAATGATGCTATCATACAGTTAGGTTAATAGCGTGATAACACTGCACCATGAGATTTGGATTCTGTTTCATCCCCAATTTCGGAAAAGTAAAGCTGAGGCATTAGATGAGCAGGAGAAGTGCTGCATGCAGACAATAGCGACTTGGTTCTTCTGACAGATGTCGCAGCAGCAGTGAAGGGCCGAAGGGTGAGGGGCCAGCTGGAGGCTGCGGGGCTGCACTGTCGCTCGGGGGCCGGGGCCTTAGGGCGACTGGCACCCGCCTCAAGCGCCCAAAGCCCGGCTGACTCTGACCCTCTCTGTCAGCATGTCACATTTAGATTGTTGATTTTTTTTTTAGATTTCTACTTCTGATCTCATTATTCTTTTTGCTTTATTTGTGTTTGTAAGTTTAGATAACAGTAACTGTCCATAATTGCTTAGAACATATAGGATGAGTTGCTCTGTCAGGAAGGGCATCTGAAACAAACCCCTGCAGGATTTAACTCACAAATCAATATCATACGTACCTAGGTGTATACTTGCATTATTCGCAATTTACGCTGAAGGTACTTGAACTGTATTTTTCAATGATCCAATGCTTAGCAGACCAATTGTTGCATAAACATTCTGTATACAGACGCAGCTGTACACTGTAACATTGGAGGACGTTGTGCCAGCCCAAAGCTTGGGTAAACGGAGACGTGTAGCTTCTCACTTTAAACCTAGCTCTGGAAATGTCTGCTCGAAATCAGACAGAGCATTTGCCATTAATTAGATGAGATCACATGGGAAAGGCCAAAACAGTTGCCGCGTCACAGGGAGTGCTGGCTGAACATTCTGATCCCTCATTGTCATGATCATTACAGTGTTATCAAGCCACAAGGAACTCAACTCAAGCCAATATCGTCCTTATTATTGACTGCCTCAGGACAAACAAAGAGCGAGCTGCATCGGGAGGGGCATACAGGTACATGCCAAATCAATATGACGGTAATGGCTGTGTGAAAGAATAAAGTGGGTTGTGAGCCTATACCAACATTGTTCCATAAACATAGGGATGTAGCAAAGTGTAAAATATGGTCTGGCCTTTTCAAAAGACTAACAGTCGGTTCTTGATGTTGACAAGGAGCAAAGAATCATGGTCAATGTAGTTCCCTCTGCTTTTTAAAAATTACATTTCAACATGTTGTAAATACCCACTATATTTGCTATTTTTTCTTTTTACAAATTACCAATGTTTTTAGAGAGAACTAACCTAACCGAAATGTTCTGTACATTATATTCAATGGTTAGACAAGTTAAGTTTTGAGTTACAATACTATGGATAAAGGGGGTAAAAAGTCTGAATCGAAAACTGGTACATTTTTAATTCTAATGTTTGATACCTGAGGCAATTCTCGAAGAAGTTACCTGACAGTCCCAGTGCTAATCGATAATAAAGCTAATGGTTTTACTACATACATAAGGACTTTTCTTTTTTGTTTTCTTTGTCTGATCAGTACATGTCTGATAAGTGCATGGAAAACCTATCAAAAAGGCACTGGTATTTTTGAGCAACCAGAAAGTAGCCTCAAAGAAATATGAGGAAGTAAAGTAACCCAAAACGTCTTGAACTGGTGCAATGCAAACATGGGGACAAATTGCCTAACCCCGGTCTCCTCCTCCCCTCTCTGCCGGCTAGAATCGGTCGCCTCTTTGATGGCACAGAGCCCATAGTCCTGGACAGCCTGAAGCAGCACTACTTCATTGACAGGGATGGACACATGTTCCGCTACATCCTCAACTTCCTCAGGACGTCCAAGCTGCTCATCCCCGACGACTTCAAAGTGAGTGTCCAGAAAACTGTACAAAGTCCCATCAGCCATCAGTCAGCAGTCCTTCAAGTTAACACACACACAATGAATGTTAAGGCATTGGCTGTGTCCACACTAGAGGGGGAGCAGTAGTAGCTGGTGCAGGCATGGTTTAGTATAGTAAAGTGAAGAGACTTGGCCTTCAAAAGAAAGCATCAACGTACACAAAACTAACTGCACATTGTACTACATCCGGTCATCTCGCTCTCGTGCCAAGTCCATACGCAAAGCATATCAGTCATATTATTCTCTGCGCAATGCATTAAGATTTGTTTTAGTTTTATTGCCGGTTGCCATTTTGTACATAATTGCTGGATTTGCCCCAGGGGGGGAAACAAATAAGCGCATTATCTGATGGACTGTCTGCAGGGCGACTCAATCACTGTAAAGTATGTCAGCTAATATAAGCAAAGACAAAAAGCAGGCGCAAGTTCACTCTGAGGCCACGTTCACTTTGGGAAAGATTTTTTGGAAAATACGCATTTGATAAGTCAGTTTTTCATTGAGGCAACGCAATCAGCTGCTTAAACGGTGCAACAAAACATTTTAGGCCACAGAGCATTATAAATGTTCCCAATAATATTTACAGACTAGATATCGGTTCATTAAATCGGATAATGGGTAAGGCCAATCAATTAATCTATTAAAATACTACCGGTATTTACATCTCATTATGATTTACTTAAGTTCATACAGAGCTGTCGCAAACAATTCTCAACTGTGGTCAGTTTAATGTGGAAGGACAGTCACTGAGACTGGATATTGACAGATCGTTGCATCCCTTATAATGTTGTAATACAATATGGTCCATAAATTCTTGTAAATTCCAACACCATATTAGTGTTTTGAACATGAGATTTGAATCTAATGTTACACTAAAAGCAATTTACATTTCAGCACAGTAACAGCATGATGCAATTATCATGGCACCCAGAATTGTAATAACATGGTTATGATTCTGTTAAAGACACACTGTGTAGCATTTCACCCAATAAATGATTTATATTATTACATTATTATATAGTATAATTACTGTAGGCGCATTGAGTTACCTTGTGTACGAAATGCGTGGACGTCTCCAGCTCGTCTCCATTGAAATGTTGACAGCCAAATGTAGATTCAAATAGCTTAGGTCCTCATCCAATCCATTCTTTGATTATTAACTGTAACTTTGGCCTTTTCTGTGACTAACTGATCATTAGGAGCATATTTTGTTTTGCAGGAAACAGTATAATCCAAATGTTACGCAGTGTCCCTTTAAGTAAATGGTAATTATTTATAAAAACAAGACACACTGTCATTCTTCAGTCTTTATTTTATGGTAATGTGATTGATGAAACAGTATAATGACTTTACATGACCGGTGTTAGCATTTTCTTGGTAATAATATGGAAACAGAGCTACAAATTAGCATTAGCTTTTTCCATCATATTACCATGTTGTTACGGAGCGGTAAAGTAAAGTGCCTCCATAGTAACTACTCTGTAGTAAAGTACAGCCTGTTTTCTTCACAACTTCAACCTCTGCTAACCTTCCTTTCCTCGGTTGCGTTGTCCAGGACTACAGTCTGCTTTACGAGGAGGCGCGCTACTTCCAGCTGCACCCCATGCTGTCCGAGCTGGAGCGCTGGCGTCAGGACCAGGAGCTGGGGCGGGTGTCCCGTCCCTGCGAGTGCGTGGTCGTGCGCGTGGCTCCGGACCTGGGCGAGAGGATCACCCTGAGCGGGGACAAGGCCCTCATCGAGGACGTGTTCCCTGAGATCGGAGACGTTATGTGCAACTCGGTCAACGCGGGCTGGAACCACGACTCCACCCACGTCATCCGCTTCCCCCTCAACGGGTACTGCCACCTCAACTCTGTCCAGGTAACCACAGCCGTGACCGTGCTCGAGCAATATTTACACCTCAAAACATGCATTCACTTCTCGGACTGCAATTCAGATACAGAAATGTCACAGTCCTTTCAAATAATGTTATGTTGTTAGTCCACCTTCTATCCTCTAATTGTTTTGCCCTGCCTGGATATATAGAGAGGGCTTTCCCATTAAAAGTCTATACTGCTATTAAAAGGCAGTGTAGCATTAGTCTGATAAACCACACCCACTTCTTTTCTGTGCGAAAGAAGGTGGGTCTGGACACACACGCTAAACAAGTTACTGATTGGCGGCTAAGGCCTAGCCGAACCAATCACGACTGTCACAGAGAATTGACAAGGTTACGTCACTCGCTGCACCGCTATGTTACTAGTGCAATTAACATTAACATTAGCCAAAACTAATCATGGATGAAGTAGTCGAGGATTTTGCCTCCGCATGCTCGTGAGTTTATATTCAGTTCATATTTTGTGAGTTGGACTACAGCTATCGTCACGTCCGCTAATTGCTAATCGGTTTATTTCACTGACAATCTGTGCGCGTTAGGCCCGCCCGTTCAAACTGCTCCAATTGCTCCGTTACCAGACTTACTTCCCTGCGTGGAATGGACAGGGAATAGTATGGCAGAGCCAGGCATTGTTGTAAGTTGCTTTAGAATGAGCAAAACTGTTTGTTATAATGAATAGCCTCAGACCCATTGAAAATGATTAAAAACTTGATTCCAAAATCTCTTAATTGATCTAAATCCTACACAAATAGCCTTGAAAACAAATTATTTCATCATCAGTTTTGCTCGGCATAACTGCATGATAGCCATGACCTCAACATTGACTTCAGAATCCACTCTGGCCCAGCTTCTTTATCCAGACATTGTACAAACTTGTTTATTCTTACGACTTATCCCCACGAGGAAAACAGATGGCGCTTGAGTGCGATTTTAAACTCCTATAGTTGGCGCTGACGGGCGTTGCCACTATAGACTATCTCAAAGGGCGATAATTGTGCACTTCACGAATGGAGCCATCCTCCATCAAGGTGGATCGTCACATGAATGTGCGGACCGAGGGGGAAGAGGCTGACAGCATGAGGAAGTGAGCAATTTGGGATGCAATAGACACACAATGGTACCCCGAGTGTTTAGCGCGCCTCAAATCAATGCTCCATTTTAGAATCAAACTCCTGCTTTTGATTGACAACTCCAGCAACCAAAACATCTCATTTTCTTGTTTTGGTTGATTTTTCCGCTTCCGATGTGTCAATATTGCATATATACCTGATTACATATTGAAATCCTACTTACTTATTGATGACACAAACCTCACGCTAGCATGAATAAATGAAAGCAAATGGGCATGGACTGGATTTAGCAGCAATTTGGCCTATGTCTCCATCTGAGAAAGTCAAAATCTCAATGCCTAAAAACACACACACACAGAGAGAAACAACATGTTTCTAAAGTGTGTGCGCACGCAAGTCGTGGAGCGCAAGCAAGAGACTGAGCACGCTCCCTGGCAGGTTGTCCCCAGGCAGGCCCATAATCCTGTTTGGATATTAAAGCTCGCCGCCGGTGCATGCTGTATCTGCGGCTAATGGAGGCAAGGCGGGGTTTTTTTTTTTTTTTGAGAAGGAAGGGGGAGAGCTGCCAGCAGTAGAGGGACCTTTGTAGTTTTGGCGGAGGCTCTGGCCTGAGGGATCTGAGAGGGGTGGTGAGAGAGAAAGAGAGAGGGAGAAAGAAGGAGAGAGGGGAGTAATGGCGGGGTTCTGCTGGGCGGCCTAGACCAAGCCAAGTGGCGGGGAGAAAGGCCTGGCTACTCCCTGGAGGCTCTTTGATGGAATGTGATCCTGCAGCCCCCTCCCGGATACGTCTGTGGATGTCTGGAAGGCTCCAACACAACACAGCCTCGCAATATGCGCAGCAAGAAAAAAACAATGAAAATGAAGCAAAGAGTTGAAGCAAACAACAAAACAAAAAAAAGTCTTGGAAAAAGTCTGATCCAAATACTCATCACAGACCGTATGCTGTACCACTCCCAAAGCTATTTGCAAATGCTAGACTCCAAGTCGGCAGCACACAGCTAACGAGACAACTGTCAAATCCCGCACTCGCCAGCCTCCTGGTGGTGGACAAAAGGTTAGAGGCTGACGTTAATGTTTAAACATCGCATTACATGGCGCCCGCAGATGCCAATAGATTATGCAGCATCTGGATGGAGAGAAAAATGAATCAGCGGGCCGTAATCTGGATGTCTCTTTACGAAAAGTGTCAAAATGATGGCAGAGATCGACGCGCAGAAGCCTGACACCTGTTCTCATTACGGGACTTTTATTGTAATAATTGACAAGTGGCGTCCTATAACAGTAGGGTAAGAAATCCCATACAAATGGTATAATCGGCCTTCTCAGCAGACATGAATCTAGAGGTATGTTGACCAATATCTAAAGTTGACATTAACTGATGCAGCAGTTGAGTCAAAGCTTCATCGTTTCAGATTAAAACGAAACAATTCACTCGTGTCTATAATCGGACCACTCTGATCATCCCTCATTCACAAATAGTACTTATGAGTTTGGATGCGTTCCTGGAAAGTAACACCCACGCAATACTATAGAAACGATTCCCCGGGAGGAAATACCTGGGCACTGTTATTCATCAATAAAACGCAAGGTGAGCATTCCTTGAGATATATTGACTCATGAAAAATAACGTGATTTGCCACAGAAATAAAAGGGAGAAGCGGCAGGAGAAGAGCTTGTGTTAAACTGGGGACAAATCAATGGTTTTGGAAAATCCACCTGGGACGTGGGGAACAGGAGGGCACAAACTGGACTGTGCCAAAGTAAACATGGGACATCTGTCACCCTGCGTTGGATCCTATTTGGACAGTGGCAAGGCAGCTAGTCCAGGAAACGTCTCAGCGTTCGTTAGCCTTCTCGATGTATTTTTCTTATAATATATATAAATAAAGTTCTTCTTCTTCCTATAGCCGTGAGAATTTAGTCACCAAATTACCCCAAATTATGAATGATCCAAATCTTTTCAGCTGGTGTCAACCCATGGACCTCATCGAAGGTGATATCTAAGCAGACTTAGAAATCATGAATGAATTGTAAAGATTTCACTTTACATTACAAAAAAATAGCATATAAAAGCGAGCTAAATGCTAAATACATTTCTGTAAATTCAGTTACATTTCTGCTTTTGTGGGGTCGGCTACATATCCAATTAACCCAATTAATCCAGTTAACCTCTTAACCCCCACCTGAACCGAGCACATTTTCTCCAGTTTGGCTTTATCCAAGTCTAAAAGCTTCTTGAAAAGTGACAAAAACGAGGCTGAAAACGCACCCAAACATGTGGGGAAAAAAAGACAAAAACAACAACAAAGCAGCAACAAAAGAGCGACAAAACTATGCCAGAAAAGCAACATTAACACAACAAAAGAGTGACAAATGAATGACAAAAAAACAACTACAAAAACACAACAAAAAGAGACAACAACGCAACAATCAGTTTTCTTTCACTGTTGCTCTCCAGTCAAGAAGCTTTTAGATTTGGATAAAGCCGAACTGTAGAAAATGCTCTCGGTTAAGGAATAAGAGATTAAACATAATCATAAAATATGATACATTAAAACACAGACATTATGTAAGAATCATGAAACGGACATGCGCAATCCATACCTCACCATACTTAAGTATAGGGACTGGCTTCACCATTCATTTGTATGGGATAGAACGCTCAATTTGAGGCAAGGTAAGGAAGGAAGCCGTTGGCAAACAGATACATATTTGAATGGACAGGCTCAGAGAGCTAACGGCGTTTCTGTGCTTCCTATGTTCGTAGATACATTCATTTACCAAATCAAAAAATAGTGGGACAAGTGACTTCACCCACCGTGCCTGTCTGAGTGTTGTTAGTGGATGTTTGGGAGGTTGTTGGTGCAGAAAGGCAGTGAGGAGCTTACCCCTTACCTTCTGAGCCAACATTATTTGCATCTAGCCTTAAAGGAATAGGCCACAGTTTTTACATACTGAGGTATGTTCTTACCTTTGCTTAGACGAGTTGATGTGCACCTGTCTGGTCTTTGTGCGTGCGCTCAGTCACGCAAATGTTGTTAGCATTTAGCCTCTCCCAGCAAAGGTCTAGCTCCAAACTGGGGTGAAGTTAGAAGCTACCAAGCTGTTCCACGTTTTCCCTATTTAAATACAGTTACGTGAAAAGTTACACGATCCAAGTCTTGTTACACAAAATTAAACATGTCAATTTTCTAAGCGGATAAAAGGGTACTATATTGTGAGTATTGTGAGCGTGATAACACCTGGAGTACTTGTCGTCCACGCAGTAATATCGTCTGAGTACTCCAGACTCACAATACAGTACCCCTTTTTATCCGCTTAGAAAATCGACATGTTTAATTATGTGTGATTATACTTGGATACGTGTAAAGGCTCACGTAACTGTATTTAAATAGGGAAAACGTGGAACAGCTTGGTAGCTTCTAACTTCATCCCAGTTTGGAGCTATACCTTTGCTGGGAGAGGCTAAATGCTAACAACATTTGCGTGATGAGCGCACGCACAAAGTCCATACAGGTGCACATCAACTCGTCTAAGCTAAAGTAAGAACATATCTCAATATGTAAAATGGTGGCCTATTCCTTTTGCTGTACCTGTACTTTCCAACCCATAGCATTGAAAGGTCACTTTGCTTCATGCTTTAACACATTTTTTCTTCCGCAGGTGCTGGAGCGTCTGCAGCAGCGCGGCTTCGAGATCACCGGTTCTTGTGGCGGAGGCGTAGACTCCTCCCAGTTCAGCGAGTACGTCCTGAGAAGGAACTGCGGAGGATAAGTCAACGAGGTGCCCTCAATTCAAACAGATAAAGCAGGAGCAGCTGGACTAGAAGCCTCCTAACATTAGGAGGCGCAAGACTTTTTACCCGTAGTAGCCGAACGGCACTACAGAGCTCTGTGGACTTTTAAATTTTCCGTTATCTCCCGTTTTTTTTTTTTTTTTGGCCATAAGAAGACACAAGACTTCTGTTTGCAAGGACATTTGTGATTGTCTATTCCCCTCTAAGCATTCGATTAAGACTCTCACTTAACGCTGAATCCCAAATAAAGATTGTCCAAGACTACATTAGGTTAAATATGATTTTTCTAAGCTATCACGTTAAATAAAATTTAAAAAAAAGGCATAGAATAATATTGTAGTTTGTTGCTTAGTTTGACACCATTAGATTCAATTACTCGCACTGGCCAATCATTTCACTCCCATTGTAAAAAGGTCTAATGTGTTGCTTACAGAATGTCACATTTATGTCACAAGCAATTCATTTCAAAATAACCTTTTTTTTGTTTCCACATAATGTAAAAATATTGTGCTACCAAGGAAGTGTTTGGATAGAATATTTGATCTTACCTTTATCACTAATAATTTAACTTTCTTGCTGCACTGGGGATTGGCCCCGAAAGCCCTTGTATGGTAGTTAATTGGCCAGCACTGCTGTAAATGTTTCCACCTCTGTACATGTGTTAGTGTTTTTTACATGAAACATTTTTATTAAGGAGAACTTGTTGCCTCAGACATGACTGAAAGATTAAAATATTATTGTAATACCCACTTTAACGTCACTTTTACTTGTAGCACACACATATGAAGATGCACTCGAAGTATCTCTAAAAATGACTGACCCGCTCGTGCTCCCGAAATTTTAGTGAAGAGGAATGTAGCAAACAAACAAAAAAGCCACATGAATATTATTTGACGTTGTCATGGAGTCAGAACTATATCCCGGCTTGATCAAGTCAAGGATTTTCAACAAAACATTATCTGACGTTGACGCTTTTTGATTTTTTGTGTAGTGGTTTTTGAAAAGTAACTTTTGACTTGACTTTGTAAAGTTCACAATTATATTGCACTTGTCACATAATATTACCAAGCAGCATCAAATAAATGCATTTTTCAGGAAAAAAAATCATTGCTTATTAGTATTTTGTGGATCACATTTAGAAAGAATAGTACTGGACATAGTGGTAAAAGGTATTATTTATTGATCTTGTCCGTTTGTGTTCCTTGGAAACCTTAAAAAGATTCTGCCATTACCATGGTCAGGAATAGCCTCCTCACTTCATCAGCAAGTAGCTCTGGGTATTTTTCGTATCAGTGTAATTTGTAAGTGTGTGGTGAGCACTCAACAGATGAACTGAACCAACCTGTCGAGTAACAGACATGGCCTTCACAAAGTGACTCAAAATGCAGGGTTAAAGCGATTAATCCTGTTCTATAGTTACATCATGAGTTAAACTGTTGAGAGCAAAATTAATTACTTCTATATGCGCTGCGACCCACCTCCACCCCATCTCCGCCTCTTCCGTCCACGGCTTCTACCCGCTGCATCTTCACGGGTCTTCCATATACCACCAGTGTCCAGGCTCCGGGAAAGTCATCCCTAACTCGAAGCTGTTCACCTACACTGAATTTACATCGATGTCTACCGCCGGGGTCTGATCGCCAAAACTAACACTCATGTCAATGAATCTTCCAATCGCTGCTTTCGTCTGTTGAGTCTATCCAGGTTGAATTTACCTTTCCGTCAAACGTGACACTACAATATAAAATGCAAAGTTACTGCAGTTTGAAGGAAAAAGAGCAAGAGACAAGCAATCTTGAAACAGTTGTGGTCAAAGTAATAGCAGTGTGTTTAAAAACGTTAGTTAAGCACAAAATCTTCATAATAGATTTATTTCGATGCATTGGAAGCATTTCCCATGTTTTTCTAAATCAAAACATGAAGAGAAATGTATATTTTCTTCAAGTACTTTGTAGAACATTTTAAAAAATGAACATTGGGCTGTTAAAAAAATAGTGTCTGCATTTGTCTTTACAAGCTCAATATGTACTACATAAAAAAGAAATTCCCCATAGGATTTAGCTTTCCTGTGAATCAATAAACTAATATTTAGTTGTATGACCACAGTTTATTAGAACTGCTTCACATCAGTGTTGCATAGAGTCAACCAACTTCTGGCACCTGTCAACAGGTATTCCAGCCCAAGATGCTTTGACAACATTCCACAATTCCTTGGTTTTGTATCAGAAACTGCATTTTTGATGTCACCCCACAAGTTTTCTATGGGATTAAGGTCCAGGAATTGGGCAGGCCACTCCATAAAATTAATTTTCTTGGTCTGGAACAAAGATTTAGCTTGCTTACTGGTGTTTTTGGGGTCATTGTCTTGTTGAAACACCCATTTCAAGGGCATTTTCTATATCCAAACTAACCCATGATCCCTGGTATTTGATAAATAGGCCCCACACCATAGTTAGAGAAACATGACCATATCATGATGCTTGCCTCACTGTCTTCAGAGTGGACTATGGCTTGAATTCAGAGTTTTGGGGTCGTCTGACAAACTGTCTGCAGCCCTTGGACCCAAAAAGAGCAATCTTACTTTCATCAGTCCACAAAATGTAACAGTGGACTTTGCGGGGGCTTCTTGCAAGTAGAATAGCTTCACACAGGCGTCTTCTAACTGTCACAGTACTCACAGGTAACTTCAGACTGTCTTTGATCATCCTGGAGCTGATCATTGGCTGAGCCTTTGGAGTTCTGTCTATTGTCCAATCCATTCGAATGGTAGTCTTCCATTTTTCTTCTGCATCTCTGTGTTTTTGCTTTCCATTTTAACGCGTTGGAGATCTTTTTAGCAGTTTTGATCCCTCCAATCAACCTTTTAACAAAAGAACACAGTACTTCTGAACAATGTCTTGAACGACGAATGTTTCTTCAGGATTTTAAAGTGAAATGCATGTATAACATGTGCTGACTTCCTAAAATAAGGGCCACCTGATTCAAACCTGCACAGAATGATTGACCTCACCAATTGACCTTTCGCCAAGCCCCGCCCCCCTAGTTACTGTTGCTACGCCCGACAAAAAATGGTAAAACACGACCAGCGAAACAGATTGCCATGCATGTCGGTGACCTTTTTGGAGCAATACCGCCGCAATATCCTCCAGATCGAGGCAAAAGGGTCACAGTATGCAGTGGAGGGATATATTCAAGATATTAAACTATCCAACGAAGGATAAAGGACAACTATTGGTACTAAAGCTACAGACAAGTCTCCAGAAATATCAGAGAAACCTTCTGATCTCTTACAAGCACCCTTTTATTTATTTTTTATTTCTAAAAATAGGAACATTTCTCCGTGCATTTCTCCGGTGCGCTAAAGTTAGCTAACGCTAGCTAAACCTACAGGTGCCACAATGACAATCAGCTACAACCAGTTATAAGGGCCATGAAAAAAATACACAGTACTTTTATCAAAAGGGAGGCAAAAAAACGTGAGACTGTAGCGTTGTAAAAGTTCACCGCTTACAGCTCCAGTGCCAGTTTGTGTAACATTATGTGACTGTCAGTAGCTACGATGTTAGCATGCTAAGGTGTTAGCCTAGCTATAGGCCCTTGCCTTACCTTAGAGCAGACGTTTGCTTGTTTATTTTGGAGACATTTAGCTGGGCGTAGACCATTCACATTGTTTGATCCATTATAGGCAGTGCTCAGGTTGTGTTTTTGCTTTGGGAAGGGAAATAACTGGACTCCTCCAGACATACTCTTGTGGTCCCTAGTGTCCGATTTACATCCTCCATAGGCAGATCGCTTCACCATTTTGCTTCTTCTTCTTTGTCTGGTGTGTTTTTGGTGGTTAGCAGTAAAAAAAAAAAAGTGCATCTGTTCAGTGCTCATTGCTGGTATGTCCATTGTTTTGCATTGGAGATCTGCGGCATAACAGACCTAGCTTCATAGTAACGGTTGCTAGGATGTCTGATTGGACAATTACCGTTTTGGGGCGTGGTTTGCGAAAGGGCAATTGAACCCCACTGCTATTATTTTGAACACACCCCTTTCAATTGAATATTCAACTACACAGAACTAAGAGCATGCATACCATGAATGCTGGGTCTGTTTGTGTTTCTAAGAATCTACTGCACCACTGGTAAATTGTTGTCCATGTAGTTCTATGATTTATACCAAAAACTGTGAATAATCTGGTTAGTCATGTTGGACTGCTATTATTTTGAACACTATTGTATGTGCCCCTTTGTCAACTTTACAGTCAGTTTACATCAGTATGTTATTTTGTCTTTTTTTTTCTTTTTTTTTGCCATAATATAATATAGTGCATTCTGCAATGGGAGAACTTGAGCAGAATTAAGTTCAAGTTATTGTTCTCTGACTTAGTGCAGGTAACTTATCTGGCCCCTGGGATAGACTGTGCTAACCCTCACAGAAAGATCCCACGTGGCCTGAAAATTGCCTTTCGCCTTCTTGTCACAGTAGCTCCTGTTCTGCAATACAAGGGTAGAGAGTTTGAGTAGGTATAGGCAATATAATAGAAATGCAGATCAGCCTCAATTCTGCACCAAAATGTAGCTCTAACTTTGAGAGGTTTACTAAAACAACATACCTTGAAGGATTCATGCTGCATCACTGACTACATGGGGTTTCTTTGCTTAGTTATTTGAATAGACTTGACTCCTCCACGCACGTCCTGTCAGTTGTGCTTCCACATTTCCCTGCAGGCCTAAAATCCAAAGTGAAATCCCACACAGAGCCCTGTCGTCTTGCCTCCATCGCTTTTGGCACAATCTCTACTTTCTTTGGCTATCTACAGTTTGTGCTATATGTCTTCCTTTCAGGCCTCTTTGCCCTAGATTCCCTTTTAACTGACTGTTAGTCTCAGAGGCCAGAGGTGCAACTCTGAGTGCAGCGCTTCACAAATGCATACCTTTCAATCATGCAATCGAATAAGAAAAAGTTTATACAACAAAGTTAACAGTGGTTAACACCAGTGGTTTTGATAGAAAAAATAGTAGTAGTAGTAGTAAAGTAGTCCTGTTTAATGCATTTTCTAGTGAGGCTTCCGTCAAATAAATGAACAAAACGTTTCTGATTAGCAGAAATACTTTAATTCTCATTTCAAAGAAGGAATGAGCTATGATATTTAAATACTGTAGGTCAAATGTCTTTATTTGCGGTTGTCAATTACAAATAATAATGAATGGGCATTGTGAAGTATTTGCTGGTATATATTTGCATGGATGATACTAACCATGCATTTGTTTGACCACAAAAAAATAATTTGAAAAGATCCTCTCCTGGAACCGCCACCTTAATGTGGTGGAGGGGTTTGATCACCCAAATGATCCTGGGAGCTCTGTTGTGTGGGGCTTCTTGCCCCTGGTAGGGTCTCCCATGGTAAACAGGTCCTAGGTGACGGGTCAGACAAAGAGCGGTTCAGAAGCCCCTTATGAGAGACCAACAGGCCCGGTTAATTGTGAGGCCGTCCTTCTGTGGACCCACCACCTACAGGAGGAGCCATAGGGGCTGATGCAATGTTCCCCACGACCCGGCAACGGACAAGTGGAAGAAAATGGATGGATGAATTAACCTGAGGGGGTGTGATAACTTTAAGGTAGTGTCTTCCACTAGGAAAAGTATGTGTGCGTCTGTATGTGGAGTTAAACTCTGGAACAAATTGGGGGCAGAATTTAAACAATGTCCAAATATTCATCATTTCAAATCAAGATATAAAAAATGGTATGGTCAAAGTACCAGAAGGAGGAAATGGGTATTTGATTGCTAATGGGTGTACAAAGTGCTGTGTACTTTAAAGGTCAGATCTAATTAATAATGAAGTATATTGTGGTTGTTACTATTATACTATTGCAGTTGTTATTGCCATTGTTATTGTTATTGCTATTGCTGTTGTGTTGTTATCATCACTATTTTAACTTTAAACTTTAAATGTAACAGTCTAGGATCAATACCTAACAATCTGTGGATTATTCTTAGAATCAAACTTAATCGATTCAGACAGCGTATTGCTATTGATGCTGATGGTAATATAAAGGAATTAAATTCTTAGAAGTAAAACATGCACATATCTATGTACTCCGCATTCACATAACCCGTAGTATAGGGAAGACATGTGGGGGCCGGCAGCTCGAGGAAAGCCTCTTCTGGCAGCAGACTCCTAAAATTTGTCTCTTTTAATGCATAGTATAGGACACTTAACAAATGATGGTCCGGTTGCTCGGGGGCTGCTCCCCTCTGGCAGCAGGTCCAGTCACAGAAAAAAAAAAAAAAAGAAAAGCCCCGAATCCCTTTTAACACACATCATTAAGATTATTCTTGTTATCATGAGCATCAATCAGTCTGCGATTACTGTACCTTTCATGAATAAAGTGGAGTATTTTATGTATCATTCAAACACTTGATACAGAGTAATGCTATATGGGTTGTAATGGTGATGATGAATAACGGTAATGCCAACATGGTAATGAATTCGGTATGGGAAACAGAAATAATACACTGGTTGTAACGTGTGAGATACTGTGAATGTTGACCTGGTATAATGCAGTGTTGCATTTGTTAATTATGTAACCAACTCGGTTGATAGTTGTTTTGTAAGATGGTAAGAAATATGCATGTTGTTATTTATTGTTATTTATTTAAGTTTATGAACAGGGGTGGGAGTCAATAAGCTTGTCTTCTTCCCACTCCTTTTCGAGCTTGAATGTAATTATTTATTTATTTTTCTTTTTCTTTTATTATGTGTATATATTTTCTGTTTTCTTTTCTTGGCTTTTGTGCCTTGTTGTAGCTCGAAATAAAAACTCAAACAAACAAATTTAAAACATAATGTAAGGCAGTCCAAACAGCAGCATTAACATCAATCTTTTTTCTGTTTGGATAAAGTGTAGCAGCAGACAGTACTCTGACGTTTTGTTTGCAATGCTGGGTTTTTAAATTTAGATTAAAATATAAAATACACCGCCTGACTAAAAAAAACAAAAACGTTGCCACAAAGTAAAAGATCACGCGGTCTAATATTGTTGTTGAACTGCCTTTAGCTTTGATTTCAGAAGCATTCGCTGTGGCATTGTTTAGTTTATTTGTTTATTTGAGCAGTAAACATTCTGTTCAAAAGGAGTGGGTGAAGCAAAGAGCTTATAAGCGATAAGCTTCTGCAAAGTCAAAAGATCCAGTGTTGCATTCATTTTTCATAAAGATCTTCTATTGATGATGGGAAAGTGTGACTACTGCACAAAGCTTTATCCAGCACATCACAAAGATTCTCAAAGGACTTTGTGGCAAATCCATGTGGGAGAATGATGTCTCATGCTCCCTGAATCACTCTTTCACATTGTGAGCCTGATAAGGGGATCAGGATCAGGGAAGAAGAAATCCACTTGATGGAATAACCTGGTCACTCAGGATGTTCAGGGCTGATCTCATTCTTCGGGCATATTTTTTGGACGTCGCCAACGGGGCTGGGGATTCCAGACTGATCCCCTCTGTATAAAAAGATATAGAGGGGAATCATTCTGGTCCACCAGGCAAGGTGGCAAAAGCATTAGCTTGTTGCAAAATAGGTTATTGCCTGAAACATAGCATGCTTGCTATGCCAAAAAAAAAAAAAAAGATCTTTAAAATGATGTCTTGTTCATCATAGCTGCAGCATTTGAGGAAAAACATTTTTAGTTGAATTAGGACATACATTAATACTTCATCCCTTGACCCTGCCTCAGGAAAAGAGGCAAGATCAGTGACAGGTTCATATGACTGAAGGACAGCTTCATCCATTTGTTAGGAAGCTGAACTCTCTCCTTTCCTCCCTCTGCTGCCCCTAATATTGCTTTGTATATATTGTAGTGTCAACAATTGTATTTTTCTAGTAGCACAATTTAAATTCTTTGCATGTGCAAAAATATGCAGTACAATTGCAAATTGTAACAGCAAATTGAATTGAATCAAATAAAGGTATACAGCCTCACGCAAAATAAAAAAGTAAAAATTACTTTGCGAACTAGTTACTTATTGTTTTAGAGACTTATTGTTTGTAAGCATTATGAACCATGCATTTCTTAAAGAAATGGGTAAGCAATAACCCAGAGGTGTTTGTCAGAGAGTTGTGAAAGCAAAAGAGCAAGCTTGAATTTCTGACATACTCTTTTGTGCAACCTACGTGATTTGTAAGTTATTTGACCTGTGGGGCAGGCCTGACTATAATGAGCTCCTATCCAGCCCTATCTCTTTGCACTTCCTGAATTGAGCTCAACTTAAAAAGGAATTAGAAATATCCTGCTCTGAGGACACAGCCTTTCGGAGAAAAAAGATGAATGGCATTAAGAAACTTGACTTGCAGTGCTTTTTTTGCAGGGGGAATAGAGCAATTTGCAGCGCTGCTCTCGCCTCTTGTGTAGCCGCTCTGTGATCATGTCTCTCCACTGTCTTTCTCCAGTGATTATTTCGACTCATCAGAAGTCAAGAGAGCAGCCAGGGGATAGCGGACATCTTTTCTCTCCCTCCGCGGGCCCTGCTTACTCACCACTACAGTGAAGGTCAGTGGATGGACTTGTTCACCTCCTCCTCAAATCACCAACTCGCTCTACTGTTCAACTAATGAGTGCCTGAGCTAAACACACTTATGATTACAGTGCACTGACTTTGTACTGCGGACATTATTCTCGGCTGCAGTCTGCCTTGTTGATCTGTAGGTAATACTCTCCACTCGAGGTGCCTCCTACCTTTATTGAAAAAGCCCGGTGGCCATTTTATGCCAGCTAGATAATTATAAACGTAACCCGTGGCAAAAAGCAAAACACAACTCCCACATCCCTCTCTTTCTCTCAGCCTCCCTCGCTCCTCTCCTCCCTCAGCCTCAGGAGCTGATTTCAAATTTTCAAAGATATCTCATAGTGAGGCCGGGCGAGATTGAAGGCTCATAAATATCTTTATTATAATATAATGGCCACATATTTCTATCCATTATTTCTACTGGAAAAATTAGTTCATCCATGTGATGAATGCTTCTGCACTATGCAGGGCTGTAAATGTTCCTGGATGGACAATCACTATAGGATAATATCTCAAAAAGGACACTGGCTCTAAAATAATGTGCCAGTGTCTATGGGAGCGCAGGAGAAATTACTGTGCAGTGTAATGGAATAGGCTACTTGTGATAAATGATGGCAGTATTACAACAATTCAACTTTTTTAAGTTTGAAACTTCCAAAAACGTGATTCTATCTATTTTAAGTCATAAAGTGCAGCAGTGTGTGGCCTACAGCTTGTAAGCATTGAAAACACACATTATTCTTGTGTCAGTCTACTGCATTGTTATGGCTAGACCTGTCATCAGTTCTCATCAACAGATATTCCTGTCCTCTATCTTGAGTCTAGCCATTGCTTGTCCAGCTAGACTTCTTTCCTATTCTAAAAATTGAAGAAGTTTGCTTTCTCTTTGCACTGAAAGATATAAGAGGCGACAGACGCAGTGGTGCAGAGTGTTTATCCATGGATCCAAAGGTCAGTGTTCAATACCAGCTCCATCCAGTGTCTTTGGGCACGACCAGGGCTGGGTACCATTAACGGTACCAGTGTGGTATTGATAAAAAGATTAGGTACTACTGGTATAAAATAAATAAATAAATAAAAATAGTCTTTGAATACCAAGTTTTGAGGCCTGTTGGATCCAGGGACAGCGCAAATGGTACAGACTGGTAATCTTGCTTCCGTCAGTCTATCCCAAGGGCAGCTGTGGCTACAATAGTAGCTTACCATCACCGGGTATGGAGTGAATTAAGAAGTGTAGCTTTTGAGAAACTTGGCAATACAGTTTTATAAAGTGCAAGGGTAAACCAGTGGTCACTACAGTGGACCGCTATTCAACTGTAGTTTTCTCCTATATGAATGAGTCTTAAAGTCACAGGTGCGCATCAGTCACTACAGTGGACACTAGTGTGTTGTACCAAACACTGCCACTCACTGGTCAGCTTTTGCAAGTGCTTTTTTACCCCCTCAAAAACAAGATGACCGACAGAAAACCAAGTGTGCCTCACAGGGGAGGAATTTCCATCTAGCCCTTCTTTTCTAGGAGACCCTTGCAGGTAAAAAACAATATGGGGACATCAAGCATCACCTAAGGAGTAATATAATTGTTAAAATACCCAAGTATTGATTTTGTGATTTGAGGAAAGAAAAGAGTAATTAAAACACTTGAGGAGAAAATCCTGAAGCAGCCTATCATAAATTTGTGCATGAAAAGGCTAGAGAGGGAGATTGTACATCCAATTACACAATGGAGATAATTCGTTTCACTCAAACAGGGCTGTAAATACTGTTTAAGTGGCGTTAGCCCGTAGCTTTGCCCGTTAGCCTGTTAGCTTCTTCGTCGTGATTCCATTAGTGTGTATTGGTGGCTCCGACCCAGAGGCAAGAAAGTTGCAATTGTGATTTTCTGGCCAGAGACACCAGGGGGAGATGAAAGACCCCCCAATCATCCCATTAACACTTGTATTACCCCCAGAGGGACTACGAAAAGGATTTATTAAGGTAAACAAGTTCCTTAGTACTGCTTTAAGTGACTGATAGATGATGGTGTAACGTGAGTGCAGATTAGAATGTTTCCTTCTGTCAGCCCCAGGGCAGCTGTGGCCACATACAGTAAGTAGCTAAGTTGGAAATGAAAGTGGTCCACTGCAATGCTTTGAGAAGCAGAAGACAAACCCAAGCATTATTATTATAATTAGCTTCATTTTGATTAGCAAAAGATTAGCAACAATTTCCCCTAACAAACATGCTGGTATAGTTGACAACTTCCCATAAAACAAAATATTTTATTTTTCACTAGCATGTCTAACAGCTGTCACTGCCAACTGTACAAAGCCGAGACAGTAGAATAGTGGACAGAGTGAGGGTGGCTTCCCCATTCAGCGTGGGCTAATAGCTTGTTCATGCTAGCAGTTTGGCTGGATTTTTGGAGCGATAGAGAATAGAGAATGGGGGAAAAAATGTAGTTGTCATTCTTACCGCCTGTTTGTCTTAAAATGCGCAACATTGTCCTGAGTTCGATAATGACTTAACGTTGCCTAAGCAATGTCTTTTTGAATTTTTTCCTCAGTTGGTGGAGTAGTGAACCCTGCTCTGCTCCACCACTACCCCCCTCCCCTTACCTGGCTTTACCCCGTCACCCACGCTCCTTGCTCCCCTCCACACAATAGGTCTGGAAAGCGGAAGTGCGAGAATTTGCAAGATTTCCGTCCACAGATACAAACAAACAACACGCGCTGGTTGTCCTGTACTGATATCGCGGACTTCATACGCTCTGATGTCTTTTTCTGTGTTATTTTGGACACATTTGTCACTGGAACGAAAAACTTTGTATACAGGACGGCCATGCTAGTCCCTGAGTGGATCAGCAAATGCCCTGCTCAGGTTTGTGGCATGGTCCCATTTAGTGATAATATTCGAGTAAGCTATACTCGTAGTGACATGCGCCTTTTTATATCTGTAGACGCCTTGGTCAAGGAGGGTCGACACGCCCGCCTGCCTTTTTCTCTGCCTTTGATTCGCTTTTTGTTGTTGTTATTCCCCTGTCACTGGACATGTGGAGCTCCGTGTGTGAGAGCAACTCTACTGACGAACTGTGGTCATTTATGGTGACTGAAGCCACTTTTGCTTTTATCAACAACGGACCATACGTGCCTTAATGTGCTGGTGTTGGTCGTCTCCAGCTGGCGTTGATTGGCATTTTGTGTTTAACTGCTAAGGCGAACCGCTCGCTATGTCATGAAAACATTTTGCACTATTCAATTCAGCCGCCTCCTCGAACAGCTGGTTGTTTGCATAGACATATTATTAATAGACATATCATTACTCACTCCTCCCCGTTTACCATAATGGCCACGTTCAAGGGGGAATTCATGGCGGATTTACAGGCTCCTCCTCCCCAGCTCTGACGAAGCATGTTCCTAATAAGGGCATAAGGGCGGGATCTTCACTGTAGACTCGGCCCTTGCGTGACGTGTAGCTCGCGCAGCTCCAATGCTAACAGTCAGACCCTCATTAAGTACGAGATTTCTAAAATTTATCCTACGATAACCAGCCCGGTGCCTCTGATTGTCAGCATAATCACAGGAGGAATATCTAGCTGTAGACAGTTCCAAAAAATTAGGCACCGGGCATTAAAGTTGTTTTTAATGTGTCTAAAGTGCAATAGTTTCCAATGGGAGACTAGTGGCTATATGGCGGTACTACAGCAATGGTGGCCTCCAGTGTCGTCGTCATAAAGCAGAGCACCCAGCGGCCATTGGTTGTTTGTTGGTATCCGAGCGGATAGTGCTTCTGGTATGAGACTTTCCAGCCCTATAGACCACACGCTGCTCTGATTGCATTCAATGAGATATGAAAATCTCAATAATCTTGTGTGAAACACACATTCATCAGCATAAATAAGATATGTAGCAAAGTAAACATTTTGAGACTTACATTTATTTGCTAAACTGCAACTTTAATGCAGGTCTCTCTTTTTTGGCATTTAGAACATAATACTTCCATTTAGAACTAAGTTTACAGTGCAGAACTTTTCCCCCCCGCAACCCTTGAACGCCTCACACTCACAGCCTCTTGGTGCTGCTGTAATCTTGAGGAGGAAAAAGAGCTGATGGCTCCTGTAGATATTGGATTATTATTACAAACGGACATTCCATGAGGATTTGAGCTGCTTCAGAGCAGGTCGGTCAGATGTTTGTCAGTTCACGATCTTTTTGGAAACTTCTGTCATAATGCTAAACTGTTAGCCGCTATCTGTTCCTGTGTCTGCTACTTCAAACATTTGCGATCTCTTGTTCACGTGTTTGTGTTTACATGGTGCGGGCCGGGGGGCATGTGGGGGTGAGGGATGTGTTGAGGGGGTGTGCTGCGAGGTGGGGGAGGTGCGGCACCGGTCTCCTTCTGTGGCACAAAGTCCGCTGCTGTTTGCGAGTGTGGCGCATCTAGCGATGCTTGATGAGAATGCAACGTTGCCGGACCGGCAAAACGGGGTTGCTTTTTGCCTCTTTAGATTTAAAGAGGCAAAAAGTTTTAATTTTAAGTCCATTACAGCAAGGAACGTTTTTTACAGTCTCTGTTACAAAGACTTCTCTTGGTATGGCATCCCACATGGTTTTAGAAATGGAAGGAACTTTGATGAAATAAAGAGGTGATGAAGAGAAGCACTAAGGGTGTATTCAGACCTGCACTGTTTGGTCCACTTTAAACGGACCAGGGTTCGTTTCAAACGCTGGTCCGGACTTTTTATGCAGGTGTGAAAACAACAAACGAATCCTGGTGCGGATCAAAGAACCGGACCGAGACACACTTTTTCAGGTGGTCTCGGTCCGCTTCCAAACGGACTCTGGTGCAGTTCGCTTCAGGTGTGAATATAAACCACTGTTGATCCGAAACAACTCCAGGATACATGTGCCTTTTTGGGCTTAACAAGCCACCGTAGCAAGGCACCGTGGGGAAAAAGTAGCCCTGCGCGGCCGCTAACGCTAATACTGGATGGATGCTACAAACAATGAGCCGTGGACAGACCTGGGGCAACGAGGAGACTGCGCCTCCTGGATATTTGGGCAGATGTGCACTTAACCCAACTGCTAAAAAGGACTCACAAAAATGCGTTCGTGTTCAGCATGTTTAGCAAGAAAATGAAGGAGAGGGGCTTCGAGCGGTCTCCTGAACAGCCGCGGCGTCAAAGTGGAAAAAACTTCGCCAAACTTACGAGACGCATTAAAGAAGAGTGGAGGAACAAGACCAACAGTTTGTCCCGTGGACATAATAGAAACAAACAGCTCAGCAGACGACCATTCACCCGCACAAAACACCTCTTACACCAGCTACTCCGGTGAAGCTGAGGTTAATGGTAAGTGGTTTAGTCTCTTACGTTTCTTTTATTATCATAGTAAGCGTCAAATATTCATTTTTATTTCATTTGTTGTGGTCATTGCTGTCCAATGGGAGCATCGATCGTCACACACGTGTATGTGTTTACACAATATAGTTCACTTGCAAAAAGTACAGTCTGAATGCAAACTGCACCAAACGAAAAAAAAAGTCCACTTTTGATCCGGAACAAACAAGCGGAACAAAGGACTTTTCTGGTCTGAATACACTCTAAAAACACTCAAGAAAAAGCTCTGTATTAATGTTATGTATTACATTGACATCCTCCAAAAACATTTATCCCCTCATCATAAAGACAACATTTTAAAATGAACCAAACATTTCTGCAAACTGAGTCCAATATTTGCGAAGAGCTCCAAGTGGTGAATTTGAGGTACTGCGGCATGAAAAATAAAAATAAAAACTGCTGTGCGTTTCATTGTTTATTTATCAGGCAGGCCTTGAGTTATGGTGCGCTAGCAGTGAAGAATTTTAGACCGGACTACGGTGGCTGCGGGCCCCTTTGGCATACACTGTACACTGAGAGGGAATCATTTATATTCTACTCCAGAGGTAACAGAAGAACATGAGATTGGGAAACTGCTCAAACACCACTCTGCCTTGTGAAGCTTAAGGCACCAAAAAGTCAAGTTTTTTTTTTCTTACAGTTTTTTTTGGCGCATAGTTGAACAAGTTTGTGTTCTCTTTTTCCACTAGTTTCACCAATTTTACATGCATTAGGTATTATATAACATTTATGGATGCTGCATGGCTCAGTGGAGGTCTGATGGAATGTTTAGCGTGAATTTCCACGGCAGGGGAAAAAAAAAAAATCTGGCTATTGAAAGTCAGCTGTAAATGCTATAGGTGCCGCATTGTAACCTGCATCGGGAAAGGCCGCTGGGCATTTTAAGCCACCGAGATAATTGCGAATGTATCCCTTGGCGATTGGCAACCCTACCCCTGCGTATAGCTTCAATAGTTTCTTTCCCCTCCCTTCCGCCCACCCGTTTTTGTCACCCGGTTGAGAATTAATAAAGGCTAGGGAGCTATGATTAAAAGGTCTCAACTGCGCAGTATTGCTTACCGGTATAGCAGTGGTCTTCACATGGGTAGACCTGCATGTCCCCGCTAATGATTCGAGGAGCTTGCCATTGGAAGGGCCACCCATCCATCATAGCGGTAAAGGCCAGCGGCTTTATTATAATACAGAGGACAGACATGCTCCGAGGCGATGTGGGACACAATAGAGGTCTTTCAACAGACCTATAAATACATGATCTGTCAGAGAGTGGCTGTCCTGGGGGCTCTCTCAGTTCTATGCAAGCCCCGCGGTCGGCCATCACTTATGCTAAGATATGCACCGGCCCCGAGGCTAAAGGCTAAGGCTCAGTTCATTCCAGCCCCTCATCAACCACCACCGTTCGACCTTCCAGCTATGGAGAATAAATAAGAACGCGATCGGGGCGGCAGTGAAGGCAAAAAAAAAAGTGATTCATTATGATGGAGAAGCTTAGCAAAAACAAACAAATGGAAAGGAGTGCAAACAAAGTGCGGAAGGGTGCGCTGGCCGAAACAGGTTCAGGCATTTTTCATTTCTGCTGGACAATTTATACCATGGTTGGCTGTGGAGAGAAGTCAAATTGCAGTAATTGTGAATAGAAAGATGATTAAGTACGTCACTCTTTAGACGGCTATATGGAGGTCACGGGGGTGGCGTACCAGTACCTATGTTCGCTAATTTGTATGGACATTTGTATATTTGTATGGGGAACTTAGGTACTAGGGAACAGTGGGGTGTGAAAGTTTAGGCACCCCATTCAAAATTTCTAATAATGTGAATAATGAAGCAAGGGGAAGATGAAATGATCTTCAAAAGGAACAAGGATGCAGATGAGAAATAACATAACATTTCTGATAAATAAATCAGGCTTTATTTATGTACAGAATTTCCATTAAAGGTGCATTATGGAACTTTTTTATGCAAAAAACAAAAAACAAACTGGATATTTGTGCATACACCTGTAATTTACCTTTTTGGGTGGTTAGAATGGCACCTTTACTTTCGACCACGGTGGCCTCTACAACGCACCAGGATCAATTGTTATGTAGGTTTTCTGGTGAGAGGGTCCATCAGCAGTGAAAACCTACCTGAAACTCTACAACACAATTGATCCATGGGCACCCTTCAAAATTAATGCCTATGGGGATGACGGATTTTAGCCCTTTCTTTCTTACTAAAGTCTTCCTTCCAGAGCAGAGAGATTTCTGGGCAGTCTGTCACACTCGCTCTTTGGATGTTAATACACAGATTTTCAATTATGTTTATTTCTGTATAGACTGTGAAGTCCATGGCAAAACCTTCAGACTGCATCTCTTGATGTCGTCCACTGTGGATTTTGAGCTGTGTTTAGTATGTTTTTGCCTCCATTGACAGCTCTGACACAAAGCTTTCAATCCAAAACCCAGCCTTGACCCCTCACTTTATTCTCAGTCATATCCCTGGGAAACATAGGTACCTTCAGCATCAATGGGGTACCAATGTCCCCCACTGAGGAACAAATTGAGGAACAAAGGTCAGGGTATATGTCTCAAGTCAGATATCAGTTAAGGAGTTTTTATGTTTAACCAATGCCAAAACAATATGCAATTCATGGTAAGAGGATGATAACTCTGAAACAGAAATACCAAAGGAGGAAGTCCAGCTAAGACAAAAAACAAATTAATGTGTAAATGCTGAAAATGAGAGACATTAGTAGCACTAATGCTAATTTGCAAACAAGGTAGAACACAGTCAATACTTCTTGTTGGTGTACACTGCATTATTGCTTTATGGACACTAATTGTCATCAACTCTACCAGTGTGTGCAAGGTGATCAGCCATTGCAGTTCACCCGATTCTCCAAAACCATTGATTTCTGATTGTTATACAAGCGCCGACCCAGGTGCCAACGTGATGCCCAGAGCACAACACAATGTCTTTGAGCCATGTCACGGATATTTGACATTCACAAACATTTTCACAGTTCAACATGGGAAATGAGAGTGAAGATTTGGTTCCATACAGCAAATTCCCATTGTGTTCCAGCTTGTTTCTATCAACATACTGTATAATGTATGAAAGGCCCACCACCGTAAATCCTGTTTAACTTTAAAGCAACATGCATTTTGCTTCCCTCTCCGCCGCCATCTCCTCTACTCCTCTCAGCATATCTCAGGTGAGAATCTCCTTCCTACGTTGCCTCGGAGCCAAGATCAGCAATCTGAGACTCGGGTGTGTACTTTTTGGAGATTAGTGCGGATGGGGAGGCTGTTGCATGCTGGAATAATAAACAGGTGAACACTTAACTCGGCATAATGTCATATCTGTAATGTATTAAAATGATATTCTTCCTCCGGGGTGAGAACCAGCAGCGGATTATGTCCAAGGCACGCCGAGTGGAAGCCCAATGACAAATCCCACCACGACAATGATCACCTGTGCGGCTGTGGCTGAACACATGCCTGTTCGAGAGTGCTGTTTCATCCTCACTGATGTGCTAATTTGGCATTGGAACATTCTTTGGACGAGAAGTCAACCAAAACGCAAGTCACAATCCAATATCATCTTTCACAAAAGCTAAAAGTGAATGTGTTGATCTAACAACAAAGCATCTTGCTTTTGTGGTTATTGCATTCGTGTTTAGAGTTTCCTTCTTTGAAAAGGACAACCTTGATCAAATCTATGGAGATGTTGGTAGTTAAAGAGCCAAGAGACTGTGGGTCACTGGAACCATCCTCCTGACAATAGATCAAGTCTCGAGACAAGATCAACCAGGGACACATTTCCTAAGGAGGAAAATTCGTGTACTGTACCTGTACCTGTAGCTGGTTGAGTTCAGATTGAAAACAATATTAGCAAATAGGAGCTTTGTTTGCTCACATTTGCCAAGGGTGCCAACTGTAGGTTGTTCAAGTGACATGGTAAACCTTTTTTTTTTTTGCTTTTTGTCAACATGTTCACCTCAAGTTTTCTCCAGAAAGCACTTGCATTTTCCAAACTCACGGCGAGCCAGGTGGCGAGGCAGATCCAACCTCTAGGATGGAGCAGCGGGTTCGTGACCTAGTGGGTTGAGAGGACAAGCGACTGACACTTTAGAATCCATGCACAAACAACAACTGCCCCTACACCAGTCAGCATCCACCCCGCCAGCTCTGCCACCCCTCCCTTCCAGACTTCCCGTACACTTTCTCAATCCACCACCCCCTCCCGTCAAGATGTCTCCTTGCCACAGCTGCTGCCTGCTAGCACAGCCCACAGCTTTCAGGAGGCTTCCCAAGTTCCTTACTCCTCTCAGCCCCGGAGCCAAGAAGGAAAAGCAGCGCGAACGGAGGGAAAATAAAACTTCAGGCGCACCACGCAAGGCCATCTGGGTAATCTTGTTCAAAAGGCTTGAGGTGATAGCTGCAATTTACACACGCAAAAAAAAAAGACCTCATTTCCATACCTACCAGCCTCAAGGAGATGAAATTGAATAAACTAAGAATTAGAAAAAGAATTACAGTAAAACCAATATGGAATGTTCAACATGAGTTTGCCCTTGAATATCTCTGCGCACTTATCTTTTATTTTTTTTCCATTTACTTTTGAAAGACAACTGGTGACACAGGCATGCGACGCCACACAGCATAAAGCCGCGGGGGGAAGCAATACTTGCGATGAAAGCAAATCAAACTGAGATCCAACGTGTTCGAGTCAAGTTGATTAGTGTGGAAAAAAAAAAAAACATCTTTGGACTGGCATGTCCCACAGTCATATGTTAATTTGCCACTTAATGGCCCTGAGCGTCGCTTATATAAACCTTGAAAACATGCTGGATTTTTTTTCTTCTTCTCCCTTTTCAAATGTGCTTTAATGAAGTAAACACCACCACCACCACAAGAAAAAAGAAACAATAAATGCCCCAATTAAAAAACAGGCATGAAGTTAAAGTGTCTATTTCCTGTTCGCTTTAGCCCTGGGGACATATGTACCCGAGCGTGTCCTCCAATGCACAACTGCTAGCATACGCAGCTCTCATAAGCATCATTCAACATTAGCATATGCGGCTTTAAGATGTCTGGTGGGAGATACCGACTTCACCGCTTGCGCGAGTGTAGATAATAACTGAGGAGTAATGCATTCGTAATCGTAACATATTGCACATCAATGTTAAGATGGTCTATTCTTTGCCTTCCTTCCTGCCTTCCGCCTGCCTGTGGTTTGTGTGTCATCTGGACCTCTCACGCCTCCAGGGCCTTTCCCATCAGGCTGGCTGTGCTCCGATGTGTCCCGACAGACCTGATCTGATCTGAGTGGCTGACGGGTTTGTCCCTGCTGCCCGCTGTCTTTTCTTCTCTTCCCCCCCTCGCGCTCCGGAGGAAACACGTTCACATACTTGCATGCGCACAAACCTGATGCGGGATGACTGGAGTTAGCACCTCCTGAAGAGCTCCACTTAGGGTTCATTTGGACAGAAGACGTCCTCATTATTGGAGTATGGAGGCTCACAACCACATATTTGGGTTTTTACACAAGGCAATGTCTTTTTTGTTGTTGTCCCTATCTACCATGAGGCTATAACTCCATCAAAAAATATATATGTATCATATTACGGTTAATGTATGTCAGACTTTTTCTAACTGTTTCATAAACAAGGCCATCTGTGTTCCCCCGATGTTACGTTTTTCAATTTAAAACTTTTACTGTTTACCGTATTACCAGACAAAAAGCTGAAACTTAGCGGAATATGATTTAGCATTTAGCTCAGAGGGCACTTTTATATGCTAACTCTTATCTAAAGTAAAATCTGAAAAGGTCTGTGCATTCATTACTGATTTCTAACTAGGCTTTGACCTCACTTACAGTGAGGAAAATAAGTATTTGAACACCTGCTATTTTGCAAGTTCTCCCACTTAGAAATCATGGAGGGGTCTGAAATTGTCATCGTAGGTGCATGTCCACTGTGAGAGACATAATCTAAAAAAAAAATCCAGAAATCACAATGTATGATTTTTAACTATTTATTTGTATGATACAGCTGCAAATAAGTATTTGAACACCTGAGAAATCAATGTTAATATTTGGTACAGTAGCCTTTGTTTGCAATTACAGAGGTCAAACGTTTCCTGTAGTTTTTCACCAGGTTTGCACACACTGCAGGAGGGATTTGGCCCACTCCTCCACACAGATATTCTCTAGATCAGTCAGGTTTCTGGGCTGTCGCTGAGAAACACGGAGTTTGAGCTCCCTCCAAAGATTCTCTATTGGGTTTAGGTCTGGAGACTGGCTAGGCCACGCCAGAACCTTGATATGCTTCTTACAGAGCCACTCCTTGGTTATCCTGGCTGTGTGCTTCGTGTCATTGTCATGTTGGAAGACCCAGCCTCGACCCATCTTCAATGCTCTAACTGAGGAAGGAGGTTGTTCCCCAAAATCTCGCAATACATGGCCCCGGTCATCCTCTCCTTAATACAGTGCAGTCGCCCTGTCCCATGTGCAGAAAAACACCCCCAAAGCATGATGCTACCACCCCATGCTTCACAGTAGGGATGGTGTTCTTGGGATGGTACTCATCATTCTTCTTCCTCCAAACACGTTTAGTGGAATTATGACCAAAACGTTCCATTTTGGTCTCATCTGACCACATGACTTTCTCCCATGACTCCTCTGGATCATCCAAATGGTCATTGGCAAACTTAAGACGGGCCTTGACATGTGCTGGTTTAAGCAGGGGAACCTTCCGTGCCATGCATGATTTCAAACCATGACGTCTTAGTGTATTACCAACAGTAACCTTGGAAACGGTGGTCCCAGCTCTTTTCAGGTCATTGACCAGCTCCCCCCGTGTAGTTCTGGGCTGATTTCTCACCTTTCTTAGGATCATTGAGACCCCACGAGGTGAGATCTTGCATGGAGCCCCAGTCCGAGGGAGATTGACAGTCATGTTTAGCTTCTTCCATTTTCTAATGATTGCTCCAACAGTGGACCTTTTTTCACCAAGCTGCTTGGCAATTTCCCCGTAGCCCTTTCCAACCTTGTGGAGGTGTACAATTTTGTCTCTAGTGTCTTTGGACAGCTCTTTGGTCTTGGCCATGTTAGTAGTTGGATTCTTACTGATTGTATGGGGTGGACAGGTGTCTTTATGCAGCTAAAGACCTCAAACAGGTGCATCTAAATGTAGGATAATAAATGGAGTGGAGGTGACATTTAAAGGCAGACTAACAGGTCTTTGAGGGTCAGAATTCTAGCTGATAGACAGGTGTTCAAATACTTATTTGCAGCTGTATCATAC
This sequence comes from Neogobius melanostomus, assembly GCA_007210695.1. NCBI lineage: Eukaryota > Metazoa > Chordata > Actinopteri > Gobiiformes > Gobiidae > Neogobius > Neogobius melanostomus. The sequence goes on along the minus strand of VHKM01000009.1, from coordinate 15,173,417 downwards.
AATAATAGTTAAAAATCATACATTGTGATTTCTGGATTTTTTTTTTAGATTATGTCTCTCACAGTGGACATGCACCTACGATGACAATTTCAGACCCTCCATGATTTCTAAGTGGAGAACTTGCAAAATAGCAGGGTGTTCAAATACTTATTTTCCTCACTTACATGTGCTTGATGGGTTGACAACAGCTGAAAACATATGGATTGTTTACACTTTGCAGTGTTTGAGGGCTATGCTAACGACAAATACACTGAACAGGCTAGCGAACTCTGCAAACTTTCCCGCCCTGTAGCTGGCTTGCTACAGGGCGGGGTAGTGAGTGCTCACTCACTCACTAGCGAATGTAGTGAGTGAGTGAGTGGTTGGTGGTGGTCGGAGGGGCCGATGGCGCAAACTGGTAGCCTCGCTTCTGTCAGTCTACCCCAGGGCAGCTGTGGCTACAATAGTAGCTTACCACCATCAAGTATGGAGTGAATGAATAGTGCAATGTAAAGCGTCTTTGAGTGTCCAGAAAAGCGCTATATAAAACCGATGCATTATTATTATTATTATTATTATTAACTGCCCACATACAGTATGTTAGCCGTAACATTGGGATTTTATTTCTATGGTTTTGGTTCTCAAGCTAAAAGTAGTTGTGGAATGAGTGCTACGCTCCGGTTGCTAACTAGAACAATTACCTTATTACAAAGAATAAAAACAAGGATCCAAATGATAGCTGAAAGATAGAGCAGTGGTCCCCAACCTTTCCATCATTTCAACTCAAAGTACCCCTTAACTTCTAAGGTTCAGCCAATTATTTAGAAGCCCATCTGATAAACCAACTTTATTGGTATTTAGTTGTGTATTGTGTTATAAAAAAATAAAGCAAAAACTCTAAAAATATTAAAACCTTTTACTGCAAATTATGATTAAAAAGGAGTTGTCTTTCAGAATAATTTTGAAATACTGTTCCATTTAGAATAGACTTTTTCGATCTGAAGTATTTCCAAGTGCTAAGTGCTCACGTACTCCCTTGGGTCCCCGTAACCTTTTTGGCTGGAACTCCAAAAATTGTCAACAACTTGGGATACCCATCACATAAAGTTATTCCCTCTTATGATATACTTTATGGCAGAAAAAAAAAACATTTTAAAATCAAGTCAATATGTATTTAAACAGTTTATTTTGGATATTTGAAAGGGTTTCATATGCTGTTTTACACTACTGAAAACAGTAACATTTTTATTTTTATTTCATCTTGATATGATCTGGGGACCCCCATCCAAGGCCCCTCGACCCCCCGAGAGGTCCCGACCCCCACTTTGGGAACCACTGAAATGGAGGATAGGTGGAGGCATATAAAGCCAGACCAGAATTGTTCAAAAGTTCAAGATACAAGGAACTTAATAGTTCATATGCATTTAAGTCTCTCTGAAGGGTTACAATTTGATATCAAAGAGGAGTTAATACTTTATTTTGTGAACAAACAAGTAAATAAGTGCTTAAACATGAATGTTCAATTATAAAGCACCGCTGGAGAGAAACAATGGCCTCTTGCTTCAGTAGCCATCTTGCACACATACACATCCATGGCGGCGGTGGCCCGGGGCGATGCAGAGAGAGGGAGAGAGTGGGGGGTGGAAACCATAAGATTGGGGCATCAAACTGGGGCTTAGAGACAGAGATATACCAACTGGAACCGCATACCTACGGGCTGTGAGGGTGTGTGTGTGTGCGTGTCTGCCCGCATGTTAACACAAACTAACACATATGTAGGCAGCAAGTGTCAAACTCAGGCAGAAAAAGAGGCGTCTTCTACATAGGGGACGCACTAAGAGGAGCTTTGTGTGTGTGTTTGGATATAATCTAATTGCTTACTCGTGGAGGACAAAATTGTTTGGCCTGCAGGTACGACGAGGGTGCTGCTGATGAGAACTGGTTTGATATCTCAATCCGCCAATCAGAGACGCAGGGCCACCCCGCAGCCTTTGTCTTAAAAACTCTTTGTGTACTCATACTGCCTATGCGCCTCGGCATCCAGGTTATTTCGCGATAATGATTCTAATAAAAATGGACATTAAAGTATTCAGCAGCAGGCTTTAATTAAAGGAGGATTGGGTGGCTTTATTGATGTATCTCAGGCTGGCGGCGTTTTAATGTCACGTTTATGATCAATGATTAACTATCATATTTGACATCTGGAATAAGCGCAGCACTTTGCCAGTTTTTTTTCTTATGGCTGAAGTAAGAAAATGGCTTGAGGAGAACTGTAATGAAGCAATGCTAATATTATGTGTGCAAATTTTAGTTTGAAGATTGTGGATACATTTGAAAGAAACATGTGAACTTCTTCAGGTGTGTCACCAGAGAAAGCTAGACTGCTGCAATGCTAGAAGTGTTTTCTAACTTGCATCAGAGCTGTTTTGATAGCTGAGTGTTCTCCACACGTGAGCGTCCTGAGAGCAGCTGTACTGCTTTAAGATGACACACAGTGTTGGCCGTCGCTGACATGATGTTTTGACACTGTCAGCTCGGAAAAGTCTCCTCCACAGGCCCAAGGACATCAGCGCCATTTTAAGGGGGTACGTGCGACCCTTGCCCGGGTGTGATGGTTCCGAGCGGCTCGCCAACAGAAGAGGGGGAGGGGGGTACACCACAGGATCAGGGGTCACTCAAGCCATGCCCTGAGGCGTTGTCAGGAGTGACAGGGAGACCAAGCACAGCAGTGTACTGTAGCTCCAGCCCAGAGGTAAAAGAAGGTCAGTGGCCACAGGAAGCAGAGCAGTAGTGCCCCGGGCCAGTGCCTTTAATGAGAGCTCATCCCCTGGGGTGCATATCCCAGCAGCCTCAGTGCCACATGAAAAACTCCAATCTATATTGAGTGCTGCAGGCCAATGAGAGCAGCCATTTTCATGGTCCATTCCTTAAGCCAGGAGCCATCTTGTGAGGTAAACAAACCACAAATACAGAGAAGGTCCCTGTAACAGTGCTGGTGTAGTGCCATCCAAGCAACCTTCACTGTCTCACTCTGAGCCCTTGAAGCTTCTCGAAAGCGTTGTACATGGATTTATTAATAAAGTTTTTAAGCTAGAGAGAAACGCAGGCTAATAAAACAGCAGCCCTATAGGCTGAGTGGGAGAAATACGTTTTGAAAATAAACTTTGAGTAACTCATTAGATTAAGAAAATTATAAGAATAATATCCCTGAGCAGTGCCTGGAGAGGGAAATCTCATTAACAGGTTTTTCGATTCCACCGTTCACTACATTTGTTAAAAAAGAGTGTTCAATTCTCACCCGCCCTCTCACCTCTGAGACATGGGGTGACAAGAAACCCCAGAGAAGGCTCCGGGGCGAGGGAGGGGCACACACCAACATGCACACATGCACACACTCTCACTTCATCTCCCCTTGAGTAATGGACTTTGTGGCCATTTGTTTAATACTGTCAACAAACAAGACGGGAGCTGGAGGGCTACTCAGCCTGTGCTGGCCACTCTGAATGACTGAAAGCATATCATTTATAACGCCCATGTACAGAGAGCTGGGTCAGCTCTTACCTGTATCCTGCCTTAACAAACATAATAATATGTTCAAACGAGAGTGAGTCAAAGCAGCTGGCTTTTATAAGAGAGCCCCACCTAAATTCCTTTCTTTCATCTGCTTCCAATCTTCTAGTTAGCCTCCGGGATACATCCTTGCGGCAGGGCATTTGGAAAGCTATATTTGCTCTGGAACCATTTACAGCGCCCTCCTCCTGCTTTTCGAGACACTGGCACAGTGCCTGAGGGGGTACAAGTCGGCCCACCTGGAGCGGCGCGCTACATCCAACCCCCATGGTCCGAATCACCAGCACTGTTTGCCCCAGAGGCCTTCTGCCATAGAAACATCTCAGAACCCTGCTATGAAATAGATGTGAGGCTTAAACCCCGGCATATGCATTTTGACGATTTTGTCACTAGAGCCTGTTTTAGCTAACTCTGTTTGTACAAATCATTCTCTATCAGCATCATAAGTATTGAGATCTAAAAATTCCCCGAAATCGCATTGTTTTCATTAAATCTTAACTTTTTGGCTCCAACTTTCAAGTGGGTGTTTTGAGAATGCCCTTCAGTGTTTGCTTGTTTACAATCGGGAATGCACACAAAGTAAACAGCCTACATAGCCTAAGTATCATATATGTTGCAGCTATACAGTATGGTGCATTCCAATTCTTTTATGTATGTAATTTTTATCTAAATGGTAAAATGGTCTCAACTTGTGTAGCGCTTTTCTACCTCCAGGCCCAAAGCCCTTCACAGCTAAGAACCAGTCACCCATTACTCTCTCAATCATACACCAATGTATGCAGACACTGGAGGCAAGGTGTGGAAGTATCTTCCCCAAAGCACAGTGAGCACCTGCAGCAGCTGGGATTCGAACCCCTGACTTTCCGATAATGAGACGACCCTAACAGTTCCAGTGTTGGCGTCTGCTAAGCTTGCACAGCATTCAATGAGAAATGGAAGCTCTTACAAAAGTTCATGCATTGTGTTTATTTTAGTTTTTTTTTAAACTACTTTAAAGCCCATTTTTTGTTATAAAAAAATACCCCAGTGTCAACATTAGTATGAAAGTCGTGCAGAGAAAGGCAAACATGCTAATCTGCGCAGGGGAGAGAGTTTGGCCTCGGACAAGATCCAATCTCGTTTGATGGTGGTGTCTAGACTCTGAAATCCATGAGATCCTGCTCTGATGTGTGACGTATCAGAGTGTGAGCTGGCGTTTTGAGTGAGGAAGAGGGAAACGGACTGAATAAGAATGAAACAAAACATCATGGTATGCTTCTGAAGATATAACATGGCATGGTTAAAAGCTCAAAAAGAGTCAATATTGTAGAAGAGTGACAGACACACCACCAACAAACCTGAAGCAACCAGGGGGGGAGAAATGTATGCCTCCTCGATAACCAATACAAACTGTACAAACTACCATGCAGGTCAGGCTTCAATATGCCATTTGTCTCTTTTCTCATAAAAAAAACATGTAGTATTATGTATACTGTGGTGACTGTGTAGTGCATCTTTTCTTTGGCAAATATAACTGGGCCACTATATAGCATTAAAGGATCTAAACAAACCTAAAATGTTGTTGGTTGAGGTTTCGCCAGCAAAGTTTTACTTGCTCAAATTAGTCACTGCAGGGAAAAAAACAAAAAAAACATAGATCTATTTTCAGGTTTATTCCTGGTGCAAATTGGCTATCAGTTTGCCTCAGCACAGCAACACCTGAAGGTACAACACTTAATGCGAGGTGATATTGCTTTAAATAACCTTCATGCAAACAGGATGTCAAATGGACCTGCGATGACTAAGAGAGCTAAGTGGATTTCTAATTTAACCTGTGCCATATGTGACTCCAGAACATTTTCTCAGGCAACAGACTATTTTTGCAACAACAACACAAATAGTTATTTTATACCTAATACTTTTCAACAAGTACTTGCTAATTTAAGCTAGAGTAATTTACTTTTGGCCCTGACCTTTGCCCAACCAAACCGCCCACACAAGCAGCTCCAAGACATTGGCTTATGGTTTATGTGGAATTAAAAAAAAAAATAAAAAAATAAATAACAGCCGATTTTTGGCTCTCAGAATGAAATCTTAAGCATGCTGCGGACAGATGCACCGTTGCTTTGAGTCATTATTGCGTGAAGGTGAGATGATTTGCAGATAGGTAAAATATACAGTATAAACAACTGCCATGGCTGCTGGCGAGAGAGAGCAGCCATTCCAGTCTTGTGCCCCCCAGCGGAAAACCTGGCTTCATTTATTTTCATTTTACCGTCACCTACTGTGGTATATGTGAGTGTTAAAACTGTGCGCAACACGGGCCGGCCCGTTTTACACCCACTGCAATGAAATATGATGTGACAGAGGAGGGAGGAGGAAGGACAGAAACAATCCATCAACGCTTTATCACCGAGATTTAATACTGTTTTGAAGTTATATAGTTAAAAACATACACTTCACAGGAGTAACTGTAGTTGAAATAATTGACCAAAATACAATTTAAGTTTTATGTCTAAATTAGAGGTTGACCGATATATCGTCAAGCCGATATATATCAGGCCGATATTTGGGGATTTTACAATATCGACTATCGGCCAATCTGGCACCGATAAAAGCCAATATCTCCAGGACCGAAAGTGATAGAGACTCTTTTTTCTTGCATTGGAAAGAGCGAAATGAGGGCTTTAAAACGAATCCTCCACCAACTTCCTAAAGGGAACAGAGAAACATTGCAATGAAAACTGGTTAGCTACAAGTTTGTTAAACACAAGTTTCACCAACTAAACCTTAGTCAATATGGACATGCTACATGTCATTTTGAAGCACCTGGAGAATTTAATCACTGAGTTAGTTTTAACTTCCGCAATTGTATTTGCAGCTAGCAACAGCATGCTAATGCTAACGGCAACTAATCAAGGCTGGGACAGAAATTATGACTGAATCACCTAAAGTTGTAAAATAGAATCGGTCCCTGATGGAGTGGCCAAGTATGTTTTTTACAGGATTATAGACCAGACATTTGGGGAATAATAATAATATCGGTCGTGCATATCGGCATCGGCCAATAAAAATCCAAAATAATCGGCATCGGCCTCAGAAAAACCCATATCGGTCAACCTCTAGTCTATATTTAACACATGCATGTGCTTGACAAATGGACCAATATTTGAAAATGCTCTGTCATCAAACAAATTCAAAATGACGGAGCAAGTGGCTACAAGCTACTGTATTCAGCACCCAGACACTTTGCTTGTTGAGTGTAACTGAAAAGAAAGCAAAAAAGTACCTGGCTCTAATTTCAAAATCCCAAACAGTTGCTTCCCATTCATGCTGGTAATCTACAGCAAAGTGAGGACAAATTGAGCGCCGAGAGTTTGGACTTTTGGACTTGATGCACTATAGTGGGAAAGAGTGTTTTGCACGCATTCAGTATTTGAGTATAGGCCTATTATGCTGGTACACATCACTGCTTGCTGTCTGTAATTTAAGCAGCCAATTCTGCAACCGATTCTAAATGTGTGTGTGTCTAAGCTGGTCATTCAGGTGTTCACCCCAGATCAGAATAGTTACTCAGATCCAGGTGGCAACGTTTTTCAAGCAGTGTATTATTTTCTATTTTGTACAAATTCAAGCACTGTCAGGTACATAAAAAAACAACATATTTCTGTAATCAGCACACTTCTCACTTTTCCTTGATGTTCTCTAGAGCATGAACACTCCTCTAACCAAAAAAGGAAAGAAGTAGTGCATCTTCAACGGAAAAATAGAGCAGAATATGCACACACTTCAGCAGCCTCCACACACAGTCAAACTTTTAGTGCTTTAGTTTGGATTCAGCTCTTCATTAGCCACAGGGCCCAACTCCGGTTAGCTCTAGTATTAGGCTCAATTAGAACAAGATCCAATTAGAGGACTGCTCTCCCCTGGGGCAAGGAGAGGCAGGAAATGGAGACTGAGAAATGTATAAGTCGACAACATGCGGACACGGCCAACATAAACAAACTTACTCTGTTGATCTCCGCTGTTGCCACGCAGGAGTCCTTGGGGAGTTTAAAGCCCTGCTAGTCTAAGCTATGAGATAAAACAAAATAAAAAAGAAGGGAGAAAAAAAGAAAAGAAAAAAAAAGCCCAGCGGCGAAACATGAACTCTGTGAACACAAGGGCTCCGACACCATGAAGGGAACGTCTGGGCCCAGAAAATGAAAAGCCCACGGGCGATTTCCATTTACAGCTAAAAATCCAGCACTCGCTCCTAGCCAGGGTTAGTATCAGACTCTCGAAATGAACACTTACACTACGAGGGAAGAACAAATGAGAAGCTTTTCTATCGCTGCTCGATTAAATTTAGCAAGTTATTAGAACATATACCTTACTACGGACAGAAATCATAAAGCGGGGGCGGAGAGGCGGGGGGGGAGAGATAAAATCCAACCATGTGTGTGTCTATAGTCGTCTTTCTGGGGTTGTGGAACGGCGGCCATTTTGTGTGGGGGAGCTGCCTGCTTGCCCTTAGCCTGCGGGCCGCCAGTGTTCCTCCCCCGGGCGGCAGTGCGGGGAAAATGGTGTGTGGGGTAAACCTTGACTGAGTTCGCACGGCGATAAATGAGCACAACAGAGTTGGAGGGGATGGAGGAGAACGGGGGTGGGAGATGGGGCTTAGGTCGCGGTTGTTTTTCTGCGACTTCTGGTACACCTTTTTCTATTGTTCGTGTGATCTTTCTCCAGGTGGCGGTGCGTGGTGGAACACCGATGTTGGGGCGATGGGGAGTCGTGTTCTGGAGAGGCAGTGAGCCAAATGTCGGTGGAATCTGTGTGCTCAGAGAAAAGGTCATTGTTGATAGTTAATCGGGCTGGGACAACACAGTTGTGTGATCCATATTGCAATTTCGGTAATTTATTTGGTATTATGAAGTTAGCCAGAATAAGCAGTCGAGTTTCCAAAAGTTATGAACCAGTTCTGAAAATGGGTGGATAGCTCTTGGTAGAATATACTACTACATTATCATATCAACAGTGTATCACAATATGCCACAATATGTTTGAGCATAAATAATGCAAACAGAACATACTATAGTATCTGGTTTATACTTTATGTACCCCACCATGATACTATAAGTCTGATATGATATTAGATGATAATGTATACCTCAATTAGTGTCAAAAGTTCTTAATTTCTTCGGTACTGTCTGTTTGCTTTTGAGTAATGGTGTGTCCCTACTGGGCTATCATAGTCGATGTGTTGAGGTAAGAGCCATAGATTTAAAATGTATTCACATGACAATTCCTATTTAAAAATCATTACCAATGTGGTAAATAGGCTACTTAAAGAACACGCTTTGTTTAGTCTAAGATGAGTTTTGTTTGTTTTCATCAAAGGTGATCATGTTGTAGTAATAAAGCCAGAATGGAGAAGTGGTGCACCTACAGCATTGGACCTGTATTGCCACACTGCACACCTTTCCCTCCGCCGCCTGATGTAACTCCGAGTGGCAGGGCGCGGATTGAATGTGGACGGGGGGCGAGAGCATCATGTTGACAAACAGCAGAGAGCTCAAGAGCTCAGGTGTTGTGGGTGGAAGCTGCTACAGATGTAATGTGAAGTGTTTTGCCATTTGCCTTCATGCGCTGCCAAGTATACTGGTTCAAGGCGAAGATGGAAATCCCATTATGTCACATGCCTAAACTCACAAACTCCTAAAGTCATTTGTCAAAAAAAAAAAAAAATGGGTACAAGTTGCAAAGTGGTTTGGAGCAGTGTGCAATGAGGCAATATTTGTTCTTGCGTTAATACACAAGTCTCGGTTTAAGTTGACTTTAGCAATTTTCATATTTGCCTATGGCTAACATACATTATCATAATTAGTAACATTCTGTCAGTAGCCCTTGTGGTGTTTGAGGAGTTTGGTTGGTCCTGGTTTGGGAGAGAAAGAAGCTGGAAGGAGGAAATCTGTTAAGGTATACCTCTGCAACAAACTATGTGGATTTATGTTTGTACTATTTTTTGCTTTAAAGGGATATTTCAGGATTTGTGACATTGGGCCTCATTTCCTAGTTATCCAGAGTGTTGTTGATGTCTGGAGATATTTTTTTCTTAAATTCATGCAGTTCTTATATTTGAAGAGCTTAGTGGCGCTAGGCTAATGCTAGGCTAACGCATTTCTATGGTATCAGCAACCCTGCATTAAAAACAGTCTGACCCACTCCACAGTGCACCTGAGGTAAATCACTTATAACGCACACTAACGATATAAATGTCTGTGTCGATAGAAAAATTATAACCATTTTGCATTTAAAATAACTTATATTTGAGCAGCATCAGCTTCGTGGCTGTAAGCTAACGCAGCGGCGGAGTGATCTGCGAGAAAATAGTCCCTCAAAATGCGGTAATTCATGTGATACAAGGGCAGTTATATTTCAAAAAATATTCTATTAACACAGACATTTATATGGGCCATTTTTAAAGAAGGGTAGTTGATACCACAGAAATGGGTTAGCCTAGCATTAGCCTAGCGCCACTAAGCTCTTCAAATATAAGAACTGCATGAATTTAAGAACAAAATATCTCCAGACATCACTCTGGATAACTAGGAAATGAGGCCCTGTGTCAAAAATCCTGAGTTTTGTTTGTTTTCATCAAAGGTGATCATGTTGTAGTAATAATGCCAGAATGGAGAAGTGGTGCACCTACAGCATTTAACCTTTAATAGCTTAAAACAGCGATTTGATTGTGAACCGTTGCAAGATAAACACAATGCATGAATCCAAACAGAATTGGTAGAAAATCAAGTCTGGTGTGTAACAAGCATGACAAAATCGATGGCAGCTTTGAGTCCTCACAGCAACCAAACTTCTGACCTTACTTAATCTGACATACAGTATACGCTCCATTGGGCTAAAAGTATAACACTACATCGGATAAGGCCGTTACAAACCTTATACAGCATTATGAAATGGCTGCAGGCTGCCTTCGGGTCCTCTATAAAAGCTTCCATTGATTTGTTCATCTTATCCATTGGGTTGTCTCCCAGAGGTATAATCAGCGGCAGGCAGTGTGTTGACAGTGTGTGCATCGAATCACTCCCGCTTAGCGCTTTACCTGTGAAAAAGGCCCACTGAAATCCATTACATACTTTGGAGACGACTCATGAATGGAATAATTAGCGCAGCATGCTTTCCGCCCGGCTGGAAGTCTCTCTCGATAATGAACAAAGGGAAGGAAATTAGCTTTTGTCTCATAAAGTCACAACTTCAAAAAGATCCCTGCCATTGCATTAATACAGCCATAGCCCGCGGCGCCCGTGGAGGAGAATAAAATAAGCGCTCTCACTCAGGCCCCCCATTCCTATCAAGGTCTTTCTCAGGACAAATGCTTGGGCTTTTTTGGTGGACCACACGCACAATGGGTCCAAATGCTGGGACGCATAGGAGAGGAGACACTGTGCAAATCGACAAAAATAAAGTTCTATAATGGGTGTTTTTAACAAATGAGCTCACAAAAAAAACGCTGTGCAGGTTGTGATTGTGAAAGCACAATGGAAGAACAAGAGGAAATTTCATCAGCAAACTTTTCATAAGAGCAAAGAAAATGCACTAGAATATATTTCCCAGAAGTGGAGCATTGTTTTTTCCCCCTAGCATTCCTACAGGTGTAAACGCCCTGCATGTATTGTGCACAAGCAACACATTTGTTAAATGTAAAACCAGTATTTGATTTGAGTATGTTAACCTCATATTTTGATGCACAAATAAGGCCATACTTAATCAAATTAGGCCTACTCCTGGTGGTTCCCATCTGTGGTCTGGCGAATTGCTGTGTACTCCACCGCCCCCGGGAGTGTAAGAGCTCCCCTGATCCACTGCCGGGTCATCCCGCCTGACACTGCTACATTACAGCATATTAAAAAGGCCCAAACATGCTTTAGCTTCTGCTCTGTCTGCCATGACCGGAGACGACCGACACAGTTTAGCCCACAGAGGGAGTAACATGTATAGGCAACGTTATACTGGAAACCAACATATGCATTTGTACATTTACAATATGGTTGACCGAACACAAAAGCATGGTTATAGTGTTCACGGCTATCAGCAGACCGGAACTGTGACAGAAACCTGGGGCTAAGTCCATTCTAATGCATTTTTCATTTAGAACAATATCGTTAAAACAATTTCAAGCCATACACATTACCATCACATTATATAACTGCTCAGTATTTTTAAAGATTATGTGCAATATTTTATGAAGTTGGAAAAATGGCTTTGTATTGCTCCCACCACCTGCAGGAGACACTGGACTGGAGGTCACAGTTCTCCAAGCCCAAAACCAGGGTTTAATAACAGACGTTTACAAGCCTTTGTCTCCCAGCAGGACCACACAGCTGTCCTCCTGAAGCAGAAGATGGACAGTCAGACGGAGAATTTTAAGATGTTGACTGATGCACTAAAGTCTATGTTCAACTCAAAATGGCAAACAGGAACCCTCTGAAAAGGGTTAAAGAGCTGTAGGGACAGATGGACCACGCGCATATCCTCAATCCACAAATGACGCAGAACTCTGAGACACTTCTTTAACAGCTCGAGCACAAAACACAAGAGCTGAACAAGGAACGCCAACCGTCTATGTCCATGAATGTGGTCTCTGACACGGCTGCAGAAGAGGTTGAAAAGATTACGGAGACGTTAAGGAAAGAGACAAAACTCCTTCATGAAGATCTGGAGAAGCAACACAGCAGGGAGGAGGGAAAGATCAGCGGAGCACTGTGGGCGGCTCAGGTCGAACAATGAGATGATCCCTAAGTGGAGTACAGCAAGAAAAAAGTGGTCTATGACTGAGAACAGAATGAAGAAGCTTAAGATTCAAGCTCAGAAGAAGTATGATGTCTGCAGACCATCTCAGCATTTGTGAGGTCTGACGGGGAGAGTTTTATCTTCTTTGACCTCTGTCGTCTGCAGACCATCTCGCTGACAGAGCTGGTAGACTTCATTGTCCTCAATCAAGGCTGAACATGAAGCACTCAGTGGTAGGCACTCGCACCTAACCACTTACGAACATCAGAATTTCCTTACAGGCTTTGGCGACACTTTTGCTTCACAGCATGAAGATCCCGGGTTTGATCCACAGATCGTGCGGGCATTTCTGTGTTTCTGCATGTTTTCACTTTTGGTCACTGATAAAAGCAGATCTAAAATCCAAAATGAGGTGCAATATTATATCTTCATGATAATATGCAAATGGAATATAACATTGGCTTGTAATATACATCGTATGTATCTGCATCACTTTTATTTGACAGGGGAGAGATGGAAACAGGGGATTGCCCAAAACAATACGCTAAATGAGTATGATAAACATGTAAATACAAAGACCTCACTGCATCTGATCTAAACAATTCTGATGACAGTAAGTGCAAAATCTGTTTCGAACAAGCACTGTGACAGTATCTGTTGTTATTGTCATTGTTCTAAGTTCCGCGTTCTTTTGATTTAAATTATTTTCAATTCTTTTGTTTTAGCTCAGATCTTAAAGCAGTGTACCCGTTTTTCTGCCCATTATCAAACCATATTTGGAGGTAGTGTAGGTTAAACAGTAAATGTTTATGTTAATTACAGTGGGGGAAAAAAGTATTTAGACAGCCAACAATTGTGCAAGTTCTCCCACTTAAAAAGATGAGAGAGGCCTGTAATTCATCACAGGTATACCTCAACTATGAGAGACAAAATGAGAAAAAAAAGAAGTTTTTTTAATGAATTTATTTGCAAATTATGGTAGAAAATAAGTATTTGGTCAATAACAAAAGTTCATCTCAGTACTTTGTTATATACCCTTTGTTGGCAATGACAGAGGTCAAACGTTTCCTGTAAGTCTTCACAAGGTTTTCACACACTGTTGCTGGTATTTTGGCCCATTCCTCCATGCAGATGTCCTCTAGAGCAGTGATGTTTTGGGGCAGGCGCTGGGCAACACAGACTTTCATCTCCCTCCAAAGATTTTTTATGGGGTTGAGATCTGGAGACTGGCTAGGCCACTCCAGGAGCTTGAAATGCTTCTTACGAAGCCACTCCTTCGTTGCCCGGGCGGTGTGTTTGGGATCATTGTCATGCTGAAAGACCCAGCCACGTTTAAGTTTCAATGCCCTTGCTGATGGAAGGAGTTTTTCACTCAAAATCTCACGATACATGGCCCCATTCATTCTTTCCTTTACACGGATCAGTCGTCCTGGTCCCTTTGCAGAAAAACAGCCCCAAAGCCTGATGTTTCCACCCCCATGCTTCACAGTAGGTATGGTGTTCTTTGGATGCAACTCAGCATTCTTTCTCCTCCAAACACAACGAGTTGAGTTTTTACCAAAAAGTTCCATTTTGGTTTGATCTGACCATATGACATTCTCCCAGTCCTCTTCTGGATCATCCAGATGCTCTCTAGCAAACTTCAGACGGGCCCGGACATGTACTGGCTTAAGCAGGGGGACACGTCTGGCACTGCAGGAATTGAGTCCCTGGCGGCGTAGTGTGTTACTGACGGTAGCCTTTGTTACTTTGGTCCCAGCTCTCTGCAGGTCATTCACTAGGTCCCCCCGTGTGGTTCTGGATTTTTGCTCACCGTTCTTGTGATCATTTTGACTCCACATGGTGAGATCTTGCGTGGAGCCCCAGATCGAGGGAGATTATCAGTGGTCTTGTATGTCTTCCATTTTCTAATAATTGCTTCCACTTGCTTCACACCAAGCTGCTTACCAATTGCAGATTCAGTCCTCCCAGCCTGGTGCAGGTCTACAATTTTGTTTCTGGTGTCTTTCGACAGCTCTTTGGTCTTGACCATAGTGGAGTTTGGAGTGTGACTGTGGACAGGTGTCTTTTATACTGATAACAAGTTCAAACAGGGGCCATTAATGCAGGTAACGAGTGGAGGAAATTTAAATTTGTGATCTGACTTATTTTTGTTTCACTAAAAGTAACAACACAAAACAAACTGTTAACTTGTATAACATTTGAATAAAACAATTCCTCTTCGATAGACGCTAACTTAATATCCTGTATACCTTTTCGCCCCCCCACCCCCCTTCTCCTGTAGCTACAGTAGGCACTTATCTGGGAGCAAGAGGAAGCAGGAGTGAACGCCGGGGCAAAGCGCGCGTCGGCCAAGGCACTCTCCCTGGGCGTATCTTGCCTCTTTATCTGCCAGGATCAGTTGTTAGTGCTGGCAGTCTTCCTCCCCTTGTCCTCTGGAGAGATGGTGGCTCTCAGCTGGAGAGAGACGCCACGGGCCATGATGCACTGTCTCCATTGTGTGCGTGGAGGGACTCGCGAAGACTTGAGAGACCGGTGCAGGTGCAAGAAAGGAAGAGCACACCTGAGGGGGCATGGGGGCTGTTTTACTCTTTCTTTCTTTCAGTCCTTCTTTTTTTTCAAAAATCAGAGTTGTTGTCTTTTTTAGTGTAGGGACATTTGTGCAGAGGGAGGACAGATGTAATGGTGGTGTGCCGCACTAGAGGGAGAGAAAGTGCCCTGAGAACAGAAGACTTCCCGCCATTGATGTTAGGCTACAGTTGCGCGCCAGAGCTAATAAAAATGCTATTATGACAAGACGCAGGGATGTTATTTAAGTGCCAATGGAAACGAAAGTGTGTTTTGTGGAATCTGCTTAGAATTAGTGCAATGTGACATTAACGAAACGCTATATTAAAGGAACAGGATATGTTCTCACCTGAGCTTAGAGGAGTTGATGCGTACCTGTCTGGTCTTTGTGCGTGCAGTAAAGTGACCATATTACTGTGCGGACGTCGAAGTGCTCCTAAGGTGTTATTACGCCTTACAATATAGTGCCCTTTTTTTATACGCTTAGAAAATCGACATGTTTAATTTTGTGTACCTAGACTTGGATCGTGTAAGTACTCACATAGCCGTATTTAAATAGGGGAAACATGGAAGAGCTTTGTGGCTTATAACTTCACTCCCGTTTGTGTTCATAGAGGAGAGGCTAAATGCTAACAACATCTTTTGCGTGACTGAGCGCACGCACAAAGTCCAGACAGGTACGCATCAACTCGTCCAAGCTCAAGTAAGAACATATCTCAGTATAGAAAAACGGTGGCCTGTTTCTTTGTTGTTGTTTTTTTAAATCTAACCATGTCATGTGGTTCGATCCCAGGTTCGATTCCCGGCTGGACGGGGCCTTTCTGTGCATGTTCTCCTCGTGTCTGCGCAGGTTTCCTCTGGATACTCTGGTTTCCCCACCACTAAAAACATGTACAATAGGCCAGAATGAGAGCATGTGTGTCAGTGGTTGGTGGTGGTCCGAGGGTATAGCAGCTTATCACCACCAAGTATGGTGAGATGGAATAATGACTACAGTGTGGTGCTTTGAGAAACTAGGCTATTGTTATTATTCATATGATAGATGAGAAGACAATGTTTTGGATTTGTATGTTTTACTACGGGGAGGTCAGTGATGGCCCCTAATAAAATATGATGCTAAATTGTTATTTGGAATATAATGTAACATTTGGAACATATAAAGGGATAACAAGGTGTTTTTGACAAATCCCAGTGCAATGGATATTAGTCCAGAGGTCTTGGTTGGATGTAACACCAACTATTGAATCAGAATGATGGTGAGGAGTACCCACCGGACGATTTTGCTTATTGCATGTTTTAAGGTTATTATTTGGCCAAGAAAACTCAAATTTCAAAGATGAATTAAGAAATCCTTTCCGTAGATTCAGCTTGCACAATGTTGACCCTGTTTTTAGACTCGACGTGGCTTTGATAAACATTCTTTTTTAACCGACAACACACACAGAGACACAGAGGCCAGACACAGTTGCAATTCCACCCCACACTTGCACTTGTTGTGAAAGCGATCCCTGCGCTAACTGTTTGTTTAAAAGCTGACAGGCTACAAGAGTCTCAGTGACACCCTCTATTCATCTTTGAGTGTCAGCCAAGGCAAAAAAAAAAGGCCTGCCCATGGAGATGGAGGAGCAAGGAGCTTCTGGTTGAAGAGAAATGTTCAGAGAAAAACCATACCAGGGAGATTGCTTTTACAGTAATCTGGCAACCTTTACATCTTTGAGAAACCCATCTGTAGAGTGAGTGAATGATGTTTTCACCGCTTTGCTTTTAATTATACGTCTCACTCAGCACACTCTTGCTCCTACTCTGCTAATTTAGATTGAGATCCTCGCAGGCTTTACCCTATCTTTCATTTCACTCCCCTCCCTCTCTCCTCTGCATCCCATCAGCCTCTTTGTAGAAAAAAACCTTCATGTCTGTGACTTTCTTGCCCTGCAGCGTATGAAGCCCTCTTTTATTTTGATCATCGCAGCACAATGGATTCATGCCATTCTGGCAACTTTATTCAGTATCAGCCCAAATTTACATACTGCTTAACAAGTTTGTGCGTGACTGTTGATGCCTCTGATCAAAGTGCTTTTGGAAATCTTTCTCATCTGATTTTTCCTTCACCCCCCCCGTCCTTCATTTCCAATGCATGCTACAGACAGGCATCTTTAACTCTGGGGCAATGAAAGGTAACCTTAGTGCTGCACAAGCCCAAATGTCATCCAACAAGGAGGGCTCATGTCCCGGGGATAAAGATAATGTAATCTAAGCAGTATACAGTGTGCGACGGTGTGTGTCTTCCCGTGTGTATCCATACTGGGGCTGTTGTGTGTTAGCAGCTAAAGTCTGGAGGCGGAGGGAGATGGCGATGACAAAAGTCAAAGCAGTCATGTGTCATTTTTGGTGCTGAAGGGCTGGGACCTGCCTTTGGGGCTGTCCTCTCTGTCAGACACGCTCACATATCCACGCTGAACTCTCTCTCGCCCGCCTCCCGTTTGCCCGTTTCTCTCTCAAACAGCATATTGCAAGGTAGCGCTAATGTGCATGCTAACATCTGCTTAAACACGCCATTCCGCATTCCCTGCATCTTGACACCATCTGCTGCCAGAGCCATTCGAGCAGGGACATAATTTGTACCATAACCAGAGATAGGAGTTAGAATATGTGGGAGGGGGGGGCACGCTATAGGAACCAGTCTGGAAAATCTCCTCAGGGCTAAGGGATGCTGCTCCAACCCACTGCAAGACACACACAGTCACTTTAAAAACAACCAAACACGGCTACCAAAGCAAACAACCCAATTGAAAACAGTAAATAATGGCGAAATGAAAAATTGCTTTCAAAAATACAATGAAAACAGGGCGTGGGTGGAAAGAGAGGAATCGTGGGAATGCAAGATTGCACTTCCCCCCGGGCTATCGAATCATCCTATGGGCCGATGGTTCCTCCTTATGCGTTGGCTGACATTTTCTTGTAACCCCATCCAGAGTAATGCTATGTGATGTGTGTGACTGGCTTCTGCCACCGCCCTCAGAGGCCCCGATGCCCAGGGACAATCGCCCCAAGCCAGGAATGTTTATTCCAGCTCCATCCGACTGCTTATTTTTTTGCCCCTTTAGTCCTGAGTCATACGGTGTGTCCACGTTTCATGATCTTGTGAGAAGTCAAGCATCGGCAGGTGACTCTGACCGCGACAAACCACGGCGCGCACAGTCAGGGAGGTAAAGTAATAACCGATGCTGATGGAAACTCCTGTTACGAATGAAAAAAAGTTACACAAAAGTTTGGGCGTGGTAGATTTTTTTTGTGTAACGTGACAATCTCAACAGTGATTTTAGGTACAGAACATAAAATTGCCTGTTGGTTCTATAACCAGTAGGATTTTGCCCAGAAATCAGCTCACTTTCTCTATCATCCCTTCTTTGTGTGCAAGCTTTGCATCCTGCAGCTCTTCCTTATGCTCTCTAAACATGATTGATCTCTACAGCTGCCTCTTCCTTACACATCTAAAATTCTCCTTACTCTCCTATAGTCGCAGTATATATGCATTCATTACTATTCATTAATTTTTCAATATTAAAGAGGCAGTCCGTGAGATTGCAAAGTGAAAGAGCGTGTGTGAAGCTAAGTTAGCGTGTGAAAGTAAACAGTCAAGTCCTCCACCCCCTGACTGGACGAGAAAGCCACTCCTAGTTTGCAAAATGAGGGGAGCGGGACCAAAATTTCAAAAGCAAACGATCAAGCTCACCCCACCACCACCCCCGTCCCTCCTGATTGGACCAGACAGGCCGCTTCACGGGAGCGCTCGTCTCATTGGTCAAAGTGATAGCCCGGGGACATCTGATTGGTTGTTGAGCAAAGGGAGGGACTTAAAAAAAAAGAACACACACACACACACACAACCCCTTACATTATGAATTGCAGTCCCAGGGTGGTCAATTACATGCAATTTGTTAAATTTGCAAAACATTTAGACTCACAGACTATCACTTTAAATCAGGGAATTTTGTTGATTATTTTGTTGTTGTTCTGTTAAATACGAATATACCATTAAGTGTGTTGCCTCTATTGTTTGCGCAGCAATCTGAGGATAGATTGACTACAATCAATATTACCTGCACCCTTTTTGCCTCTAACTCAACTCATTTGAGATATGTTGCAGTTACCAATAGTCTATTGTTTCGATGGTTGCTTTCTGTTCTGTTTTTTTTATTTTTTATTTGCCCATATTGGTAGCATGGCATAAGACGAGTTCATATAGTTTGTTCAGAAAGTAGACATTTTTGAAGTGTGTGGAAGAAGGAGCGAATGGGAGAAGGAAAAAAAAGATTTAGGGATGGAGGAGATGAGATGTGCGATACAAGATAATAGAATGATATTCAGAATGTCTCCCTGCAGCTATGAGTTAAAAGAGAACATTAAAAGGAACCATATTTTGATCGCTTATGGATATGTAAGCCAAGAAAACCCAAACTTTACTTTACACTTGCGACACACGCCCCGGAGGCATGATAAGAGGAGGCGGGCCCAATCGTCTATACCAAAATAGTGTGTGGGTATTGCAGACGTGTGACGAGCTGAAACAGGACAGTGTTGAGAGCCTAGCCTTTTATGACCCAACACACTCTGACAGCTTGGCCATGGCTTTAGGGCACCACCAAAGTTGCATTTTTCATCTGACAATTTTGAAACAACAACACTACCCATTGAAGTATTAACAGAAGGCTTTTGTGGCAGCCGTATACAAAAACATGCCAAAGGATTGTGCTTACTGTTGCCTAAAGAGGAGCACATACTGTCAATCTGTGCAAGGATGCAGGGTGAGATGAAAGCCTAAGTGATATGATGTGAGGGGCTGAATGCATCGAGGCAACACTGCCCTCTGGTGGGAGGAGATGAACACCAGGAGGAGAATGGCAGAGTGCTCATCATCACTGGACTAATGTAGGCTCAAGTCTCCCGGGATGAAGTGGCTGTGTGCGTCTACCCTTGGAGCGGTAGCTTTATTTGGACCTAAGGACATTCGGAGCTGACGGATTTGAAATATCTCAAGAGGGACTTGCTTTTGGGGGAACAGAATGCTGGGGGGAAGCAAATTAGAATGACAAAAATGTGGATGCCTTAAAAATAGCTCAGAAGCAGAACTCTTTTAAACAGAATTTGAATATAAGTGAAAGATGGTACTGGACAAAAGTCCATGTGACATTGTTTCAAATGCTGGCAACATAAAAATGCTACATAAAGTGATTAAATGAACATCCAGAGCGCTAGGACCTTTGCCATTGCATTATACCATAACAAAAAGATTTGGGAAAGATACTATTTATAATAAGCCCAATGCTTTCATTAAAAAAACAAAACAAAAGCACAAAAACAGTAAAGACCACCAAGGACATGTTCTCATCTCACAGTGGCATAAAGTGAAATTCTATCTCAAGGATAATTCTCTTCTCACATTACAAACAAAACCAAAGGTTTATCTATTGTATATGATCAAATAAAGGTCCATAAGCATTTGCTTATCATGTTCATCTTTATATCTCATAAAAGAAAACATATCTTTGTTCTGTTTGGTCCGATTTAGCTATATTGATGCGTGTTTCGTAACCATATGTGACAGAATGAACAGATGCCTTTGCAAGAGTCTGTTGTGCGCTCACATAATGCAGTCTCCAATCCATCGACTGTGTTTGTGCTATGGGCCTGGAAGCTCTCGGCCTATGCATACAAACAGAGTGGACCGCCGACAGCACTGTGCACAATTCCAATCCCGGGGCCGCGCTCCTCCGTCGATGACCTCTGGTGAAGCCATTATTTTCTGCATTGATGATGAGCTGCAGCCAGTGATGAGAGAGATGTGCTTCAGCCCGAGGCTCTGCAACAAATATATAAATAAAGCTAAGAAAGAAGGCAGGAAAAAATCTTCCCACAAGCAGTTTCAAAAAGACTGGGAGCCCTAACAGCAGCAGAGTATAAGCCGTATTGAGCTACAAAAGATGGATCTGGTCATCTTTCTTGCTAGAGGTTTAGCCCGAGTACAGTTTACACCTTTTTCTTGGTATTTGTTGGAAGAGTTGCTTTTTAAGCAATATCTAGTGGAAAGGACTAGTGCCAAAATGTCAATAAATCTTAAGCAGTGGCTATATTATCTTTGCTCTATCACCTTGACAAAACATAATTAAACACAACATTCTGTCCTTGTTATCCACTTTTGCCCTGGTAATGATCTGACCATCTTTTATTATGGCCCAATTGATCAGTGCTACTTTATTCTAAAAGATAGGCTATAAGCGGATAGAATGTGTTTTGGTCTTAAAAAGACTCTTATCTTTCTTCATCAGAGTTAAAGGCACCCTGTGTAACATTTTGGACTATACTGATGCCATCAGTACAAAACATGTTCACAATGACCAGCTCTACACAGAAAAGGATTACTACTGTAGCGGGTAATCAAAGAATGGATTTGGATGAGGATCTAACCTGTTTAAATCTCAAATTCTGCTGACTAGTCACATCTCCATGGAGACGAGCTGGAGACGTACCCACTCCCGGTAAAGTTACAGTCATATCGTAGGAGAGCTGAGCTGCTCACAGCAAAAGCATATGTTTGTTTGTGCATTTATGTGGTATTTTCCAATGCTGTCATAAATTAAAGCTTGGATTTCAATTTAATTTTTGGGCATAACTCTACAGGGTGTGGCTTTAACATATACACTAGGCACATGTACAGTAGACATGCTATGCAATTATTTTTGCTGCAAAGTGTGATAACGCAATTAAATCTAGCTGCCTTTATTACATAGATCCTAGTTGCATTTGGGAAATACTGAAAGTGAATAACATTAGGAAAAAGGTCCATTTTACCTATCCTATTGAAACGAATGAATCTTTTTTTTTTTTTTTTTGCGTGTTCTTTGACAACCTTTACGCCCCTGACATCTGACACGCCACGCTACACACCTTCGTTAAGACCCCAAACAAGACAAATTGCAGAGAAACTGCCATTGCTCTCGTCAAGACAGCCAGGGCACCCACTCAGGAAAGGAAATCCTGGCTCGGGGAGATGACTCTAAATGAAGGACTTTACCATTCACCATTATGTCTTTGGTGAGAGTCAGAGGGAACCCCCGGGGCTCTTCAGCACAGCACGGCACAACTTTTCAAAGGGCTCCCAGATTAAAGTCACTAAAAGTTCCCACTGGGGTCTGAGGCCAGGATCCCATTAAGCAGCAGCCCCACCACACCGCCGGCCATAATTGTGTCGTTGAGAATTCAGAGCAGCAGTTGCTTGATAAGCGAATTTAGGGTGAAATAAAAAAGGAAAGTGGCAAAAGAGGGTCTCGTCGGGCCACCATTAGACACTGCGCTCACTCATCGCTAATTTGTTTTAAATGAGTGGGAGAGGTGAGCACTTTATGAGGCAATATTCTTTTCTGACATCAGGTTTGTGAGCATTAAAGACAGAAGCCTGCCCCCACATTGTGTTTTAACCAATATCACTTACTACTGGGATTCTGCAGTACAGTAAAATGTATGTGATTTATGTATATATTTGTTTTTTACATTAAAATTACCTTATCCAGGCAAATGCAAAATAATAGCGTGAAGAGCTTTTGTTTAAGACAAGTGACTATTTTCGGAAATTTCCGCACACTTTACATAATATGGCCTCCATGCTGCACATCAGTAAGGAAAAGCATGTAGTCCTCACTCAGCCACTCAGAAGAGATCACCCTACATCACAGATCCCACTACTGTGGCATTTGACCAATCAGCAGAGACTGGTCTCGCTCTCAACTTCCTGTTTTCTCTGAAGTGTGAAAAAGACCCAAGTCTGGCTAAATTCATGGTACATTTCTTTACATAACTTGACAACCAACCATGGTAAGTTAATGAAACTCACACATTTTGTGAATAATTGTGCTAAGTGATGATATATGTGTTGGTTTGGAGGACATAGTGAAATAAAAAGGCAGACACCATATTTGATCATACGCCCTATTCACTAAAACCTAAAGTTAATTAGTTTTGTCCAAATTTGGACATGCCTGCTGCACCTACCCCAAACATCAATATCACAAAACACAACGTCTCCTGATATGAATACCAACACCCCTCGAGACCTGAAAGTACTTTTTGTATATTTTATATATAAACCTTTTTTTTTTTTTTACCCCTTAAAGCACAATGAATTAAATATGGTAACTTTGTTTACAGTATCTTTATTTTTTACTAGTTTAGGGCAAGGAACCAAATAGTGTAACTTCGCTCACATTGATTTTCTGCATGATAATGAAAAGTTTTGAATAATGTTACAACAGAAATAAACTTGTGTTATGTCCCCTAATAACACTCTTAAGTTGAAATTATTTATTTCAATGAGTGCCATATAAAGGGTTAAGTCCTTGTTTGTTACACACATTATTTTTGTGGGAAGGTTGGGGGCTCGAACCCTGGCTCCTGCAGGGCCTTATACACCAGTATCAGCACTCTGCACACACTGAATGAGAGTGAATGGATGAGTGATTCCTCAATGTAAAGCGCTTTGAGTGCCTTATGTAGTTGGAAAAGCGCTATATAAATTGAGACAATTTACAATTGTTTGGGGTTTTTAATTTGAAAAGTCCCAGATTTTGATTTCAGAATCTTTTTAAGGGAAGTTCTGGCCCAGGATGGCACTTTATTGTACATGTTTTAGTTACTGGGG
The DNA here is from genome assembly GCA_007210695.1 of Neogobius melanostomus. Classification (NCBI taxonomy): domain Eukaryota; kingdom Metazoa; phylum Chordata; class Actinopteri; order Gobiiformes; family Gobiidae; genus Neogobius; species Neogobius melanostomus. The sequence continues at coordinate 15,149,842 of VHKM01000009.1, read as the reverse complement.
TAAACAGAACAGGCTACCAGAGATACTTGCATAGTTTTCAGCCCAGCTTTGTAGAACATGATGCCTTCCTCATATGTAAAGTTGTGCTATTTACCTATATGAGCATGGGCACAGAGTGACTGAAACATTTTTCCCTCCCTACAACAGTAAACTTAGAAACTGTGCACTATACTGCCCCCTACTGACTGTTTGTGGGAAACAGTGCTAGAGAATTGAGTTACATTCATTATAACAAAACGCATCTCCTTGAATATACAAAGATCACAACACGATTTAAACAAACTTATTTATTGTTAATTTGATTATAATCCTGGATGTGTACAAATTGTTCAGACATTTGACAAAAGCATCAATGGTCTGACAGAGAATAATACAAAAACATACCAGTGGAGTTCAGGGTTGAAACCATGACTTGAGATGGATGTGAAAAAGAGGCTGTTTTTGTACTCAAGTTATAATTGACAACTCAAGTATGAAACAGATGTCATCAACCTGTTGATGCCAACTGCTGCAACTGAAATAGAAATTTGTGGTCTCTAAGTGCAATAAAAAGCATCAAATTAATGGCTTCAAGAGGATTTCTTCTGCTTTTTCTTCTCTGCTTCTTCCTCCTTTTCCTTTTCAATTTCAGCAACCAGTGTCTCAATTTCCTTGGATTCCAGAATCTGCATAAAACCAACTAACATTTAGTAAAACTCCATAATGTCTAATATTACATTTATCAAAACACTAAAAGCCCACATTACCTTAAGTGGCTGATTCCGTCTGATAACTGCAAGTTCAATGTTTTTGCCTCCTGACTGCACCACCTGCAACACAGACCAGAACAATAAGTGTCTTGTTTAACGTATGGCATTTTAAAATAGTGCACGCTTGAAGAGTACTACATTGCATTACTAAACCTTTGCATAAATACGATGTACACAAAACAATTTTACCTCGAGCAAGGCTTTAATGGCCAACTTAATTGCTTCATTGTCCCCTGCAATCGCTTCATCTGTGTAGTTTTTCTCAAGGAACTCCCTGACAGTTTTTGCACTTCGGCCAATAGCATTTGCCTAATATTGGGAAACAAATGTGTTCAATTGTTAAGTTATGCATACAAGTCATGAAAATATGGCTAGAAGAAACAAAACCTCTCCCAACCTTCCATGCATGGTAAGTTCCAGAGGGGTCTGTCTGATACAGCCTGGGAGTTCCATCGTCGTCAAAGCCAACAATTAAAGCTGAAATTCCGAATGGCCTTCGTCCATTGCTTTGAGTATAGCGCTAATATACAAATAATGCATTACTTAGACACAATAATTACAACAGAACAACTTGTAAGAATAATACTCAACAGACCTGTTTGAGTGTAGCGATGTAGCGTGTGATGTACTCCACAGTAACAGGGTCCTCAACCGTTAGCCTATGGCTTTGGCATTCAACACGAGCTCTGTTTATCACAATGCGGGCATCTGCTGTGAGTCCTAAACAAAGTAGATTAATAACATATTTAGACAAATCAAAAATATGCCAGTAATTTGGGTTTACTTAATTACATCACTTGATTAAAATGACTAAACCCATTTCAAATGTATACCTGCAAATGCCATGCAGACGTGCTCATCCAGTGCACAGATCTTCCGCACAGTCCTTTCTTCTTGCAACTTTGCCACAGATTTTTTCTCCACACCAAGAACAACAATGTCTTTACCTCTGATCCCCACCTATAAAGGAAATAATGAGAAGATGATGATGAGCAAACACAATTGAAAACAGACGGAAGAGGTTATTAATGATTTATTACTGTCAGAATACAAATTACAAAGTTGCACAGTGCACACAAAACTTTGAGGTGAGTAGCAGAAGCAGTTACACTGTTTATAGAAAAGTAGTGGTAGCAACAATACATAGATTTAAATATAACCACATAACTTAAGACTCTGTAAACAATAACACAATGTAAATGTGCACAGTTACGGTTTGTGGTATTCAGCAACATTGATGTTTAGTATTCCCAAATGAATCTGGGTAATCTTAACGAAACTGAAACTATGGCCAGAGTGACACAGCGTCAGGATGCAAATTCTCTTTTAGCAATATAATGAACTATAAACTGATGTACACATCATAGAGTAACGTTTTGACAGCATTAATTGAACACCGAGTTGCATAGTATCATAATAAATACGATATATTTGAAATAAATGGGAAAAAAGCATGTTAGCTTGGTAGCTTTAGTAGCTAGCTAGCTAGCTGCTAAATATTTTCAAAAACTTACGGCTGTGGAGCCTTTCTTTACAGCTTCTTGCGCATATTCCACTTGGAAGAGATGACCATCAGGAGAGAAGACAGTGATTGCTCTATCATATCTCGCCGCCATTGCTATGCAGCAGATGTACAATGGCAAAAAAGTGGGACTTTAAGTAAATGATTCAGCTGAATGGATAGCACAGACCTAGCGCCTCACTGTCTATGGACTCACTACTGCGCCTGCGCATGAACTGTGACCCGGACCAAACCAACACAGACAAGAAGCGAAAAAACAAAATCGAAATTAATTTACAATGGTTTAAAGTCATATGGTCAAATGTAATCCTCATCAACATCTAACCATGCATTTGTGAAGTAAAAATATCAAAAATAATTTATATTATGTACATAATGGCTTTGTTATTGCTCTAATCAAGATTTAGACACAAGTTGCATTATGCATGGTGTTATACACAGCATAAATTCAAGTCAACATAAATAAATATATAAATACAATTTATAAACTTTTTTACCGGTCTCTTTTGTTTGACTGATTTATTTCCCGTGGCCTTGCGGACTGAGTGGACTGTACCATAATGGCATAAATAGGTAGAACCATTTTCATAGAAACGTTGAATGCTTAGCTTGTATGTTATTTATAAGCTCAGATGAGTGTTTGTCTTTAAGTATGGTATATTATTCTAAAACTGAAGTGCCTGCTTTTAAATAAATAATAATACCAAATAGACAAACCTAAACACCACGAATTGCACCCCTGTAACGGGCGACTGCATTACAAAATTGAATCCACTGTTTCCGAACAGTTTGATCTGAGTTGTACGGATCTGTGTGAAGTGTGTTAGCCTGCCTTGACTTTTATGACATAGCCTACGTTTTATTTACACAGTGTTACCATGTCGGTGGCGTTCGCACCTCACAGGCAGCGTGGAAAGGGTGACATAACACCCGCCGGAATACAAAAGGTAATTCATCTCCTCTCGCCTGTCGCAGAATGGAGGCTGGCGCTGTTAGCCGTAGAGCTAATGAATGTAGCAGAGCGCATCCAAGTCTTTACTGTGAATACATCGGGCACAGAGCCGCAGGGTCAAAGCGCGCTGAATATGAACCTCTGCGGAGCCAGCGCGCCATGTGTCGACTTGGACTCTTTAGTTACTTGGCTTTTCAAACACATATTTTTATTAATAAATGAATGAAGGCCCCGCTGTTTGTTAGCTCAACGCTACTAGCTGTCGAGACTCGTCTTTTGTTTCCCACAATGAAAGACACGATCACAATTCATTAAAATACATCGCACACATTTTGTATGGTTCTGTGAAAATACAGTGACATTGTACATCACAATCCACTATACAACCTTAATCTAATCAGTAAACACAGCGGTTAGTATCATTGGTAGCGTTAAATAAATCTCTGCCTTTTCTCTTTCAGTTGTTAGACGAAAACAACCAGCTCATACAGTGTATCATGGACTTTCAGAGTAAAGGAAAGACGGCAGAATGTTCACAGTAAGAAAAATGTCGATGTTCTATGATTCTACATATACGACAGAGAGATGTATCTGAGTAAACTGTGTTTTGTGCTGCCCTACTTTCAGGTACCAACAGATGTTGCACAGAAATCTCGTGTACCTGGCTACGATAGCAGACTCAAATCAGAACATGCAGTCTTTACTTCCAGCTGTGAGTATGGATGGTTAGTTAGAAAGTAGGGGTGAAAACAAACACATCGATTTCAGTACTAAGTGCTAAGTTTAAATTGTTTTATTAAAATCTTTATCAAAATATTAATATAAATTCTGATGTTTATAAATGAAGTATGCTGTCATTATGATTTTTGTAACTTGAAAAGAAGAATTCCTTCCCCAATGAAGGATCTTGCTTATTCATTTAATGTATTGAAAAAGTCTTCATCAGGTTTTGATGTTGCGTCTGCATTGCATGTTTGCAGCCACCCACTCAGAATATGCCAATGGGCCCTGGTGGGATGAACCAGAGTGGCCCCCCTCCTCAGCCTCCTCATGGTCACAACATGCCGGCCGAGGGGATGGTTAGCGGCGCCCCCCCTGCTCCGCACATGCAGAACCAGATGAACGGGCAGATGCCTGGTGAGTGTCCCCCATGTGTTTCTCTCCCTTGCTTTTCTTCATCCCCTTTCTCCTTCACTCATGCTTGGGTTGCCTAGCAACACCACATAGCTGTGAGGGAGGTCGGTCTCCGGAAAGATGATGTCACCCCTTTCCAGCTATGTGGTCTTGGACATTTACATAATTAAATGATCTTTGCGTTCCTGTTCACCTCATAATAACTGTACTTCTTGTGCTTTATCCATTTGGAAAAGCATTTGAAGTGTAAGGGGAAAATATGCAGTGATTTTTCTGTTCTGAGATGGGCATACATTTTGTGTTTGTGTAATCTTCAGTCATACAATTTCCATCGTAGAAAAGGAGCGGTATTTGATTGAATACCCTTAATGGCATTAATTGGTGGATGCATTAAAGGCAATAGCATTAGAATAATCTAGGGTGCTGAATTTAGTTGAGCAGACTGAAAATGTTGGTGGGCATTTTGGGTAGGCTTTAGTAGCCTCTAGCTCAGAGGTGTCCAAAGTGGGGTCCAGGGACCAAATGTGGCCCGCAGACCAATTTTTGTTGGCCCCCAGGCTTCTTGCCTAGTTGGCACACACTACCAAAGATGGTACTTTTACTGGGAGTTTGATGTTTCTACACAAATATAACTTGAAAAAGTAACATTTTATTGTGAGACAGAACTGGTGTTGAAGTTTCAAGCCTAAACAATTTGTAATGTTTAGGTTTACAAATTGTAAACCTAAACAAATTGTAAACCTAAACAACCATTTGGTTGAGGCTTTAACCATTTGGCACGGTTAAAGCCTCTGCCAAATGCACCCTTTAGAACGTTTCACTGAATTGACCTGTCTGTGGCCATCCACGCCACTATTATATGTGACTCTCCATTAAAAGTTTGGACACCCCTGCTCAAGCTAGAGCTGGACTTCATTAGAATGAATGATAAAAAACCTGCACAAACAAGACACAACTGCAGTTGTAATGGCACTGTGGTGATTGAGTTTTTATTGTTCACTGTGCAGAGATAAATATAAAAAGCTGTTTTTGTTTATGACTGCTGTAACTCTCATTTCTGTTTTGAAATCATGTCCTCGATTCTGACTCTTGATTCTTGCATTGTTTCACAGGTCCGAATCACATGCCCATGCAAGGCCCTGGTCCCGGGCCTAACCAGCCCCCCAACATGCAGAGCGGCGCCATGAACATACCCCGAGTAGCCACGGCTCTATGGGCGGCTACAACCAAGCTGTCCCCTCCGCCCAGGGTGTTCCCGCACAGACCCAAATGAACATGACGCAGGACAAGCCATGGGCAACTATGGACCTCGACCCAACATGAACATGCAGCCAAATCAAGGTAAATTTGTCTTCGGCTGATTCTTTCAGTGCTCAAATTCTCTCAATCTGTAAGGGTCAGGCTTCAACGTTTCTCCAGTGATGCCACAAGAAGACTGCAGGCATCCAGTCGAAGTTCTCCTGTAATGTTTGTCTTATTACTTGACGTCTTGACTCCTTCAGGTCCCATGATGCACCAGCAGCCTCCTGCCCAGCAGTACAACATGCCCCCAGGTGGTGGCGGCGGGCAGCATTACCAAGGACAGCAGAACCCCATGGGCATGATGGGGCAGGTCAACCAGGGCAACCATGTCATGGGCCAGAGACCAATGCCACCTTACAGACCCCCACAGCAAGGTACACCGTGCAAATACTGCGCAGTGTGAGAGCTAGAAATGTTTAGACTTTTTGTTTTTTCCCCCCTTCCTAATCAACACATTTTTTAACATTTCTTTTCAACCTTTCTATCTGATTCCCCCTTTCTTGAACTTTCTGAGGACTCTGTTCAAATTCGATGGATTTCAGATAAGAATCTACAGGCCTTTATTTGACAGAGAATGGGGGCGACAGAGGCACATTGATACATAAAAAAAAAAAGAGAAAAGAAATTGCACCAAAATTGGCAAGAAATCGGCCCCCGATCCACCCCCACCCACCTGACACAAGCTACATCTACCTTGTGTGTATGTCGTGTGTGTGTATAGGACCCCTCAGCAGTATCCGGGGCAGGAAGACTACTATGGGGACCAGTACAGTCATGCAGGACAGGGAGCGTCAGAAGGTAGGAGAACAAAAAAGGAAAAAAAAGAATACCTAGAGGATGACAAAGAAACGACACCGCATCAACACCTTTTTTAGAAGTGCAAAAGCGTTCCCCAGTTGTGCCAGGAGCTCCACCTGTTGGTGTGAAGGAGAAGTCAAGGGCACGCCACATAATTAAGCAAACCCACACCGGCAATTTACTAGCTAATACAAACGGGTAGTATTAGGTTTTGTTGCTGGTGAAATTGCGAAAATAAAAAGGCAGCTGTTTGAGGTGTAGGGCTTGCATTAAACAAAACAAACACAGCACTTGTGTTGACTTTCTGCTTTTTTCTTCACATCTTTATCTTTACTAATTTTCATGCCATGTTAGTTGTCGATGGGCAGAAATAGTATCTTTAACAAGTGTAATAATCTGATTCAGATTGTTTTCACTCAGAAGTCTCCTACTAACACGTTATATAGCAACCTGCTTGCAATAACACACCTGAGGTCCTACTCTGTGCTTCATTTGGCTAAACTAACCTGTGTGTGCTTGTGCGCGTATGACTGTGTTGTAATTGCCAGTATGGTCTCACATTGTGTTGTGCTGCTCGATGAAGGTAACGCGCAGTACGGCCAGCAGCAGGAAGCCTACCAGCAAGGCCCTCCGCAGCAGCAGGGCTACCCTCCCCAGCAGCTGTACCCAGGACAGCAGGGCTATCCACCGCAGCAGCAGGCCTACGGTAAAGTTCCTCAGACGTTTTTTTTTGTGAATGACACGGTTTTGCGAGCGTAACCCCTCAGCTGTTTGCTTTACAATCTTGTAATGTGGTTGAGTGTCTGGGAATGTACTTTAGCAAATCAAATGTATTTTTGAAGCAGAACTAAGTAACTCGTGCCCCTAGAGGCCATAAGCGCCACTGCAGGTGTCGTACCATGTTGCGTTTTTTTACTCATTATTTGTCCGTGAGAGTAAATTCTACCCTGACAGAACGGACAGAGGGAGAGAGGGATATTGTACATCCAATTAATTACACAATGGAGATAATTTTTTTCCACTAAACTTGGCTGTAAACACTGCTAAACTGGCGCTAGCCCGCAGTTAGCGTTGCACGTTAGCCTGTTGGCTCCTTCTTCGTGATTCCATTAGTGTGTATTGGTGGCGCCGACTCGGAAGCGGGGGAGTTGCAAGTGTGTTTTTCTGGCCAGAGACACCAGGGGTAGATGAAAGACCCCCCAATCATCCCATTAACACTTGTATTACCCCCAGAGGGAATACAAAAAGGATTTATTAAGGTAAATGCGTTATTTGGGGCTGCTTTATCTCGGAAAAACAATGTTGAGAATCCCATTTTCATTAACTAGAAATGTATCATCAAATCTGAATCTATGTGCAACATTTTTTCTTTTCCTCTTTAATACATGTTTGCTCCCACCCTCAAAACTATTAAAGGATCTGTATCATGCTATTTTAGCCATTCCAAAGTAAAGTTTGTTTGTTTGAGTTTTTATTTCGAGCTAAGGCACAAAATCCAAGAAAAAAACAGAAAAATATATATACACAATAAAAGAAAAAGAAAAAAAGAAAAATAATAATATACATTCTAACTCGAAAAGGAGTGGGAAGAAGACAAGCTTATTGACTCCCACCCCTGTTCATAAACTTAAATAACAATAACTAACAACACTGCATATTTCTTACCATCTTACAAGACAACTATCAACCGAGTTGGTTACATTTCAACAGATGCCATACTGCATTATACCAGGTCAACACTCACAGTATCTCACACTCTACAACCATTGTATTATTTCTGTTTCCCATACCGAATTCATTACCGTGTTGGCATTATCGTTATTCATCATCACCATTACAACCCATATAACATTACTCTGTATCAAAATGTTTGATACATAACATACTCCACATTTATTCATGAAAGGTACATTAATCGCAGACCGATTGATGCTCATAATAACAAGAATGATCTTAATGATGTGTGTTACAAGGGATTCGTTTTTGTTTTTTTGTTTTTTTGTTTGTTTGTTTGTTTTTCTCTGTGACTGGACCAGCTGCCAGAGGGAGCAGCCCCCGAGTAACCGGACCATCCTTTGTTGAGTGTCCTATACTATGCATTAAAAGAGACAAATGTTTAGGAGTCTGCTGCCAGAAGAGGGTTTCCTCGAGCTGCCGACCCCCACCTGTCTGCCCTGTACTACGGGTTATGTTGAATGCGGAGTACATAGATATGTGCATGATTTACTTCTAAGAATTTAATTCCTTTATATTACCATCAGCATCAATAGCCGTACTGCTGTCTGAATCGATTAAGTTTGATTCTAAGAATAATCTACAGATTATTAGGTAATAATCCTAGACTGTTACATTTAAAGTTTAAAGTTAAAATAGTGATGATAACAACACAACAGCAACAACAATAACAATGGCAATAACAACTGCAATAGTATATTAGTAACAACCACAATATACTTCATTATTAGTTAGATCTGACCTTTAAAGTATACAGCACTTTGTGACACCCATTAGTAAATCAAGTACCCATTTCCTCCTTCTGGTACAATGACCATACCATTTTTTTATATCTTGATTTGAAATGATGAATATTAGGACATTGTTTAAATTCTGCCCCCAATTTGTTCCAGAGTTTAACTCCACATACAGACACACACATACTTTTCCTAGTGGAAGACACTGCTTGAACCTTAAAGTTGTCACACCCCCTCAGGTTATATCTCCCTTCTGTGCGTGCAAAAAGCATTTGTATCCTTGCAGGTAGCGCATTTTTGTTGGCTTTAAACAGCAGTTGGGCAGTAGATAAATCAACTAAATCATGCATTTTTAACAGTTTAGACTGCAGAAATAATATATTAGTGTGATCATAATATCCTACTTTGTGTATAATTCTTACCGCACGTTTTTGGAGTATAACAAGGGGGTGTAATGAGCTTTTATAGTTATTGCCCCAAACTTCTACACAGTAATTTAGATATGGCAAAACTAATGAACTATATAACAAAATAATGCATTGTAATTTAAGAAAAACTTTGCTTTATTAATGATTGAGATACTTTTGGAGACTTTACCTTGTATGTGTCTTATGTGTGGTTTCCAGCTTAATTTACTGTCAATGGTGACTCCTAAGAATTTAATTTCTGAGACTGTATCTAAAACTACACCGTCTATAATTACTGGGTCTGGTTTTCCATTATAATTACCGAAAAACATTACTTTTGTTTTATTTAGGTTGAGAGACAATTTGTTAATGTTCATCCATGTTTTTAATTTCCTTAATTCACAGTTTACGTTAGTTACTAAAGTACTATAATTGTCATTGGAATAGAAGACGTTTGTGTCATCTGCGAAAATCACTAATTTTAATAGTATATAGACACGTTAAAAATGTCATTAATATATAAATTGAACAGCTTTGGGCCTAAGACAGATCCCTGTGGGACCCCACAACCAATGTCCAAATATCCAGATGTAAACTCCCCCATCTTCACATACTGTTGTCTCCCAGTTAAATAGCTTTGAATCCAGTTCAAAGCCACTCCCCTTATGCCATATCTGTCTAATTTTTTTAATAATATAGAATGATTTAGTGTATCAAATGCTTTTTTCAAGTCAATGAATATTCCAGCTGCATGTTTCTTTCCCTCTAAGCTATTAGTAATCTCTTCTATTGCATCAATGATGGCCATTGAAGTTGACCTTGCTGCTCGAAACCCGTATTGACCTTCATTGATTAGTTTATGCTTATCTATGAAATTATCCATTCTACTGTTATAAAGTTTCTCTAAGATTTTGGAAAATTGGGGGAGCAGAGTATAGGCATATATATGATATATTGTACCTCTATCACTATGGAGTACTCATTTTTGAGAGAAATATAAGTATTTTGGGGGTATTTTCCCTACCCGGAAGATAAGACGCTTCGATTCAGTTAACTCCGCCCCTCTCTCTGCTCATTCCACATTTGCAGTATTATAAATATAAATATCGCTGCAAAAAGTGAAGTTACTTCACATAATGCAGTTATAAGGAGTTGACATGTGCAAAGCAGTTTCATAAATGGCTAACACATGCTAACACACACGCTAACATGCGTTTTGATTGACTCACCGCTCAGTTTGGACTCCCATGAGATCGCGTTGGTTATAAAAGTTATAAAAGTGAATCCACTTTGATTCTGGCCAAGGTTCACCAAGCATCCATCAGGTTGGTTGATATAGTAGCTAGCTTAATCCCGGAAAGAAATTCCAACTTCTGGCGAGTGCACTCTTCTTTAGGAAGGTTGAATAGTCCTGTTCCTCTCGTAGCCAAACGCGCATCCGTGGCATTATCGGTAAGAAAAAGAGCAGGCGGTGTCCAGAGTAGGTTAGAAAGAGCTCAGTCTTCAAAAACAACACTTATGCTCGGATCCATGGCTCCTCCAGCCGTGGGTGCGCTTGATTAGCGTCGTGGGACAGCACAGACGCTTCGGAGGGTTGCTGTTTTTTGTTTGTTTTTTTTTCAAAAAAAAAAAAAAAGCTGTTCTATAAATAAAAATCAGGCCGTAAGGCATTACATTACAGACGTAGAGCACTTCCGTTCCGCTGTGACGACACAACTGAACAGCTCAGTCGTTTAACAGGAGAGGGTGGAGCAGCTGCTCAGAGAGTAGGATTCAGGAGGATTACTTAGAACTGCGTGAATGAAGCCAAAAACCGCTCTGGGGGTGTTTTTGATAAGGAAATAGCATAACAACATGGCTAAAAGCTCCAAAAATTCGATTTTGCATGATATAGGACCTTTAACCAAATATTCAAATACAACTATTTGCGTCACATTTTCAAAGTTTTGACGTTTGTATCCATTGCTCCCTTGGTGAGTTGGTTGTTACTGCCCAAAGGAGTATAACATTTCCCAAAAGACACCTTTAGTTTGAGTTGAGGCTGTACCTTTTTAATGAATTGGTTCGAGGAATGAGATTTGGTAAAAGAGGAGTAAGTCTCAAGCAGTTTGTACAACTATATTAGCATTTCTCCTAGTTTCAATTGACACACAGGTGTAGCAAAGTTAAGTGGAATGTGGGGTTTGCTAACGGGCAAAAAAACGCAGAAACTGAAGCCAGACAGCCAAAACTATTGAGGCATTTTCTTTTAATTACATTACTACATTTTCAACGTGTACTGACACTCTTGTTTGAATACAAATTATTAGTGGCTAGCAATTCTAGCACTTTGATCAAGGACTTGTAATATTTGCTTCACAACAAAACTAACTGAAAGTTTCCAACATAAAGCGTAAAGTTAATTGTTCTTGCACGGTGCTTTTCATCTGAAATTCCCTTTAAATCTGAAGGACCTTGCAAAACTATCGCCCCAACTTCTTTTCACGCACAGTTTTTCTTTTCAAGTTTATCCCTTAGAGCAAAGTTGCATCATTAGTATGTGTTTTCTTAGCCTCTCGTTTTTACAGGATTCTGTTTAAATTTGTTCTGAACAGCCGAGACGCCCCGAGGACAATTTGCATGATACATTTGCGCAAGTAGGTGTTGGTGAAATGAAAAGTGCTAAACATGACTAATATATTTGCTGCATGAGTGATCAAATAACTGCCACTGAAATATTGAGTGTCACATCTGGAGGTAGCTCTAACTGTCTTTCATCAGGTTGTTTTAGATTTAGATATGAAGAAATGCTATCCAAAAAAGAAATGCAGTTTTGTGCTGCATTAGTGCACCAGCTCACTGTTCATGGTACAAGCATGATAGATTGCATTTATCTCTATTTAACCAGGCTTGAGGCTTTCACAATGTCATGTCGAATACATTTCCTTTGCAAAGGCTAACAAAGGTTGTGCTCTCAGGCCAAGCTGGTCCTGGGTTTGATTCCGGAAGCCTGTTGTGGCCCACAGTCATTGTATTATGACTGCAGCTTCTGACAGGTTACGCCAGCAGCAGCAAGTCTGGGTCAAAAAGTTTGACAAAGAAATGGTTGTACTGTAACAATGTCAAATGTATTCATTATTTGACCAGCCCCTCTTACTTGCTTGCTTTGTTAGACATCCCTTCTATGATTAAAAACCGGTGCAACAAGTTTTTAGCTGCATATTTAAAGCTCCGCATCTGGCCCTTCCATTCCTTCACATGCCTCAGCGTTCAGCAGGTTGGGCACGCAGCATTGGCGTCTTCTTCCCGCGTCTATTTCCTCCTCCATCCATTTTTTTTTCTTCCAGCCGAGCCTCTCATCCGTCAGGCCGCGTCTTCGCCAGGGCTTGTGTTGGTAATGAGCTTGAGCAAAGGCTGCGAGGTGAGCTCCATCTGGCACCAGCGCCGCTCTCCGCGGCCCCCACAAGGTCACGCTCAACAGCAGAAGGCATTAGCAGCGCCTAACGATGCTGCGTGGGCCACTCCTGACTCAAGACCCTCTCCCCTGCCCACTCTTCTCCAGCCCCCTGCATCCGATGTTGCTCCGAAGACGGGCTGAAGAAGTGATTAAAATGAACTTGATGTCTTGATGCATTACGAAAGCCCAAACTTTTATTATTACAGAGTTTGCCACACATCATCTGCCCATTAGTAAAATGGCAGAGATAGCCCAGAGTTTGCAATTAACAAGTGGTGGGTCGGCCAAAAGCGGGTGTGCAGGCGGTGACCGTGTTAGCTCAATTGTAAAAGCGCAACATTACACTTTAAGGTTGGAATTTGACGGTAATTAGAAAAAATTGCAGCTGTCGAGCAGGAAATAAATGACTAGAGTCAGTGCGTTTGATCATAGAAGAATTCTTTACTTTTTAGAGATGGACTGCGATTGATTCTAGTGCCTAACTCAAGTTCATAAAATGCCCTGAAGGTTGTTGTTGACGACGAGCGGGCAAAAAATACTCCCACAGAACAGTTTTGAACACGTGTCGTCCTTCTGTTATGTCACAGGTCCCTCCCAAAGTGCTCCAGGCCAGTACCCCAACTATCCTCAAGGGCAGGGGCAGCAGTACGGGGGCTATCGGCCTCCACAGCCCGGCCCTCCGCAGGGGCAACAGCAGCGCCCATACGGCTACGACCAGGTGAGTATGTTGGCCACAAATAACGCTGATTTAGCTCACTGTTGATTTACACTACCCTGCTAATAAGAATTCTGTGATTAATGCTTGGGTAAATTATAAATGATCAGCTTGAACCTAAACTTGATAATATTGTTGGGTAAGTGTGTGGCCTGTACTGCTGTGGTCTCTTGTGGGGCCACCGCTGCACTTTGATGTCTTTATCTTTGAACATTCAGGCGCACATGAGGAAATAGACACCAGAGATTTGAACCCCCTGACTAGCTCTGTTAACAAGCAAAGGTAATGGTTGCTGTGAAGACCCTAGACTGTTTTATTTATTTTGTCCAGCGGCCTTAAGCTGCTCATGATATGCCATTTTCTCACTTTTCCTTTTATCTGCTCCTTTCATTCTTATGGTTTTTTTTTTATTAGTTTGTATCAATCGGGGGTTAAATGTGTGTCACTAAGTCCCAAAATTAGCATGCCTACCAAACCGCAACAATTTGAATTGGCCATAAAGTCAAAAAGCTATCCAGTGAGGTATGTTGTAAGGGAAAATATACGGATCAGTTGTGATGTCATGCTGCCACCTGCTGGTCGTCACCTGAAATCGCAGCTGTAAAGTATATTTGGACACTCCACTTTCCTCTTTTGACTGAACATTTTTTTCAATTTCTTTTCGCAGGGCCAGTATGGAAACTACCAGCAATGAAAGGTCTCCCTCGATTTTTATTTCAAGGGACTTCCTGGTAAAATAAAGGTTAAACAAAAGATTGTTTCAGCAACCTTTTAAACCGTGGTTTATTGACAAACCTGATTTCAACAGTTACACTCTCTCTGTATGGGAATCATGCCTGTCAAAATTCACTCGATTATGTAATGTAAAGTCCATGAGATACATTCTCTGTCTCCTAAGAAGCAGCAATGCCTTACAAATGGAACTGCCTTATTCTTGAGCATTGCAGATTGTGAAATGGACTAAGCTAAATTTTTGGATATCATGGTGAACATGTACATTCATTTGTCAAACCTTGTCGATATGAAGCAATAACGCCAGCAGTTGATCTGTCTTTGGCTTAGAGACTTCCTGCTCGGCCATGGTACACGTCTTGATGTAATGTGATTATGTACAAATATATTTTAAGCTTTTTAGATTGAGCTGACTTTGTATAAGATGGAACTAGTGCTAAAGATCAGTCGTTCATTTCATAAAGGCGTACGTGTCAATGTTTTGTTTTTCTGTTTTGTTTGTTTTTTATATTGACCCATCCAGCACATTGTTTTTATATGGCTTTTGTTAACTTTTTTTTCAACTGTATCTAATCATTGATGACATGGACACTGTAAGAGTCGTTTGAAATGCAATGAATGCCCCAATGAATAATGATGAGTTTGAAACAACAGCCATGGGTAAAGCATGTTACTGTTGCTATATCCTGTGTCTGTCTGTGTTAGTGAGAATAGATACATTTGGGAGTATGGTAAGATTATAATTTTTTACATTATATCAACCATGAAAATGCCCAACACAGTGATATGTAGCCACTTTATTTGAGCAAGCACCTGTCTTGTCCATTGACTGCAAAACGGTGAGTGAGGAGGGGACCCTTCTAAGTAAATATCTGTAATGCTGAGAACCAGTTTCAATTAAAAAAAAAAAACTTCTCGGTTGACGTCATTCAAGTAGTGTTGTATGTTGATATAAAGATGGTTGCTTTCTAATCTGTAACAATGTGAAAATGATGTTCTCCAATGGGTTTGTTAATTTGACAGTGGTGCAGTTTTATATCACTGGCTTGATATCTGTTTAATGGTGCATACATTATTGATCCCATATGTAAAGCAGCTGAAGGGGAGGGACTCATCCTGTTTATATGGCTGTTTTAATATTTTGCATCTGCACCCCACTGAAGTGGTCTCACTTGGTGTTTGACATTGTAAAACTGTACATTATAATAAAATGGAAAGAATCTTTAATACACTTTTCCTTGCATTATTTACATAAGTATTGATCCTAAAACAGGATGTGCACTCTTGGTATAGCATAGCAGTTTGTCCTAATTGTTGTGTCTTCATTAGCCTGTCCTCAGTCTGTTTCTAATGACCGCGCCCCGCTGCCGCCTGTCTGCTCTGTCCAGATGCATCCGGAGAGGTCCAGAGCACATTTACACCCAAAATTACCTCCATGTCCCGCTCTCCTGCCCCTCCAGAGAGGCACAGGCTCTACCTGTCACAGGGGGAAGTGCACAGATGGCACAGCAGATGTGTGGCCGGAGCAGTGCCGGGGAGCGGTGCTGGTGTTAAGAGGGCCACAGACTGCTGCATCGTCCTGAGCAGGTGATGAGTGTCCGTGTGAGGAGCGAGCAGATGTGTCGCAGGAAAGTGTGCACCTTTACAGCACGATTATGTTACGTGTACTCCGTGTTCTTAGTGCAGGTCTAAAAACAGTCTGTCTCCTCGGCTTTAGTGGCATCTCTCCACCCCCTGCATCCTGCTGCTCCACAGCTGGCCGCACCGCCCCTCCCAGCTGCTCGGGGGCGCCCTGGCCCTCACTCCTGGCTCAGCTGCGTTTGGGTGCTCCCCCACCAGCTGCGCTCCCACATACCCACTAGGGTCGCACAAAGTCACTCCTCCAGTGACTGTGTCTGGAGCCTTTGGGGGATGAGAGGGAGCGGGAAGGAGAGGTGAGCTCTCACCACGATCTGTTAAAAAAAAAAAGAAGAAGTATGGATGTGACTCTGTGTTGGCATCAGAGTGTGGGCGTTATAGTCCGGGTTATGTCTGAGTTAAGTGTTGGCCACTGAGGCCGAGTGCTTTTGTAGGACGAACCATCTTTCAAACTAAGGACATTGTGTGGATTTGGAAGATGCAACGCAAAGTGCCTGATAACATGAAGAAAGTCTGAAGAGATTATTTTTATTTTTTATGGTCTAGCCCCAGAAAGGTGTGAATAACATTGATGTAAACACATGCATATGCCATATCACTTTTAGTTTAGCTCAAAAATCTCTTTTTAAAATCTTTTTTTCCCATTGTTCTCAAGTAGGTTACATTCCACACTGAAAACAATTGATCCAGGAGCATCATGGAGGCCACTGTGATGGAAAACAAAGGAGCACCATGCTAACCGCTCAAACAGCAGCTGGGTCAAATGCACAATAAGATCAACTTTTTTTCTTAAAAAAAAAAAATCTTTAAAGGTGCATTATGCAACTTTTTATGTGAAAAAAGTTGATATTTGTGCGTATTTGACCTTGTAGTGACCCAGCGCTGTATAAGTGGTCAGTGGCGCCTTTACTTTCCATCATGGTGGTCTCTACAACTCTACAGGATCAATTGTTTAGTATTTAGGTTTTCTAGTAAGGATCCGTGAGCAGTGAAAACCTTCCAAACAATTGATCCTGGAGAATCCTAGAGACCACCGTGATCGAAAGTAACGACGCCATGCTGACCACTCATACAGCGCTGGGTCACTACAAGGTCAAATACGCACAAATATCAACTTTTTTTCCCCACATGAAAAGTTGCCCAATCCACCTTTAAATTCCAATAGAACCTTATTAATAGGAATAGTATGTTCACTATTCCTATTAATAAGGCAATTGCAATTGCAATTGCAATTGCCAACAAATACATAGACAACTGCTTGGTGTCTAGTCATATTCAGTGACGGTAACTGCGATGGTGAGGCGACTGCGCCATTTAAGGGGATGATTATCTTGTTCAATATTTTGATAATTATAATTCAGGCCACCTTTCCGAGGAGGCTCCTCTCCACTGAGGGGAAAATGACATTGTGATCATAGCTGGCAGGCACTATGTGATTCCTCTCTCTCCCCCTCTCAATGGGCACTAACTCTGCCTTTCACTCTCTCATCCACAGCCTCGGTGTGACAGAAAGTCTATGGGGAGGTATAAGAGGTAGTTATGGGGGGAATGCAGCAGCCTCCACAGTTTAATTGGAGATGTGTCACACTAAATAAATGGTGCAAAAACAAGCGCTGACTGGAGGCTTGAGGGAGGGGCCCTGGGGAGGCAGCCTGTTTTATTGGGCAGGAGCTCTGCACCACTCCAGGGTGAAACGGGGCTATGCACTGCTGAGATAGCCTCCAACTAGCAAAGCACCAGGCCTCCCCTAGACTTTACCGTGAAGACAAAGGTTTCACCGCACTGCAATAACACAACATGGAATCAATGTTAGAAAAACCTTGTGACCCCGCTGTCTCCTCCAAGATAAGATCATTCTGCTTAGCCAATAAAGCAATGAGCAAATGCAGTGAATATAAGTCAAATAGGTAGTAGAACAGTAGCATGTGTTGTATTGCATATGGTTTATTAGTAGCTAACTAGAATGTCAGTAGGGATTGTAATGGGTTATGTGTTTGACAGCTAGTAGTGATTATTTCCCAATTATAAAATCTCCCAGTTGTACACCATGGTGTTGTGTTATCAGAAATGTTTATGGTTGTAGCGTGCAATTTTATTTATTTATTACCAATTTAGAACACCATCATCCCATCCCACACCGCTGTCTATTCTTATGCATTTCCCATTATTCTCCGCATGTTGACAGGGGTGTTGTCTGCTTGTCTGCGGCTTGTGCAGAGGTTCACGGCACCAGTTTTGATTTACCTCTATGTGCGGCGCAGTAATTGGACCTGACACCATTCCCCCCCCCCCTGCTCTCCCCAGGGACCGAGGCAGGAATCTGACTATTATGGCCCCGGTCATGAATATGTCAGGACAGGCTGCAAACAAAAGGCGGCAATTTGGGTACGTCTCTGGCTCGAGGTCGCGCGGTGGTGTCTTGATGTATGGGATGAACATGGAAAGGGTAAAGGGGTTTCTTGTGAGGCAAATCGGTGCATTTACTGGGGGATTAATTGCTTTTGTGGTGCCAAAGTGTGAATAAATGTTAAGAAGTAAATCATGTATACTTGACTTTTTATAGTTCATGTGTGTAAATGGATTAGGGTTAGATACTTTAACTAGTTTGAAGATACAGTACTTTATAATTATGATCTAATTTTGAAAAACGCTTACAATGTCAACTAAAGGTTTACAGATTACATTTTGTACGACTTACTGTTTTTATAATTTTCTTAGCTTGCAAACCTTTATTTATAATTTTAACTTTGAGCAAATACATTAAACCTTTATTTAGTTTTGTATTAGTTAAGTTAAACTTGTGTAACTGCTTTATACGTAGTAGCAGTTATCTTAGTTGTTGGAGTAGTAGTGAGTTATGACATTATGGAGTTGTGTTTGTGCTAAGCAGTACAGTATAGGATTTGTAATAGTAGTATAAGTTATGATAGAGACATAACCATATTTCTGAGTGGTAGTGGTAATAATTGTAAGATCGGTTGGATTATAGATAAAGGTTTACAAGCCATCATCTTCACTGGTTTGTTGCAAAGTTGAGGACGTTTCAGCGTTCACCTCAAGGGGCTGTCTTCGTCAGCAACTAATAACCTCTAGAGCAGACTGGACGCTTTTGCCCGAAATGGTTCTAGAAGTTGCTTGTCGACTTGTTCAGTGGCCTATATATTATTAGAGTGAGTAGTACTGGTTTCTGTTGGTTAACTGTCTGTTCGATCCTGGCCGCAGTAGACAGATGACCAGACGGCCCCTGGCTGGTCCACTGTGGCCTCTTCTCCTGATCGGTGTCCTCAAAGCTATTGCAAGAAGGACCAGTTGGAGGAGACACATTTCCCTACATTGGTCAAGTAAGTAGCCCACACTTAAACGTGGAATCGCCAGGATTCTTAATTCTTCTATATAAATAAAGATAAATAAAGATCTTCTTCTTCTTCTTCTCCTCTCGATATAGATAGGCTCGATATAGATAGGCTCCATGGTGTAGTCTAATCTACCGTAGTCATAACTGTGTCTGTGGAAAGACCGTGTTCTGCATGTACTTGACACGTAGGGCTTTGTTCAAATCCTGTTGTTTGTTTGTTGAGACCATCACATCAGACTGCTGTTTTCTATGTCGCCTGCTTCGTTAAAAAGTCTATTGGCTGGGTTGGGCTTGCAGGTAACGCTCCGATATCAGTATTCCCTCAGCCTGCATAATTGCTGTAATTTGCTTTCCCTTTGGGTAATCTGTAAACATGACTGTTTTGATGTTTTTGGCATCCTCCATTGGCTGAGCGCTCTCCTCCTCCTCCAGTGAAGCCCCCCTCGTCCCCATCCGCGGCCCAGGATGACACAAATAGATCCTTCCCCAGAAGACGGCACGTAGTTCCACGCATGGCACGGGTCGATACAGGCCCTGGTTTCATCGCTTTTGGAACTGTGGTGGTATTAAAAGCTCCCCGTGCCGTTGGTGTCTCACCACGGTGGCGTTTTAGGGAAATAAAGCTATTGATCCTTCAGGGGGCACACTGACATCAACCTGGGCTTGCACAAATTAGAACAAGCTCATCCAGACACATCTGCCCTGTGTGCAATGTTCCCAAAAAGCCCACATCTGAGGGAGGTGACTGGAGGGGTGTGCAGAGAGAGCGGATGGTGGGGCGTAAGGCATGCTGCTTTTCAATGATGAGTGAAGCGCGACTTGACGCCACTGTCGGAGCGGGGGAGACGTCTGCATGCCCGGGACTTCCATTAGAGGCGCGGGATGGGACAATGGGTCGATGGGCTAAGGTTTGGTCGGGGGTACTCCATCTCCGAGCAGTGTGGTTCCTTCCCCATGAAGTGGAGAGGAGGAGAAGGGGCTGACCCACGGTAACCTGGCATCCAGAAGCATGGGGGAAGGAGAGGCAGAGGGCAGATTTACTTTTGTGTTTGCCAAAAAGCAATCGCTTTTGTTTTGGTGCATTATTTCTTACAGTTAAAAGTTGGCAAAAGTGGATATTGTTCCAGATTGGCACAACATATTTTGATTCTTGCTGCAGGATATTTCTATGTGGCCCTTTCTTTTAATTTCAACTATACAAGCGGAATTTGCACTATATACATACACTGTACACCGTACATACAACCTAAAAAGTAAAGCGACTGACTTCAAAGCATTTTTGAGTTGATTCAATTAGTCAAATCAAGTTGTTTGTTTTCACAACCATAGTTGGCTCACAGAGCTTCCCAAAAATGGCACAGTTAGGAAATAAAAAATAAGGTATAGTTTACAGTGGAGGAGACAAAACAAGTAATGTCCAAATGAACAGTTAGCAGCTGACGAATAGTTAATAATATGGATTTTTACCCTGGGCATCACCCAAACCTACTTCTCAGTGGGGGAAAAGAGAAACCTCAAGGAAACCTTTAGACTCAACAAAAACCTTTTAAGTCAAATTAGACTCAACTTTTAATCTTTTTACAGTGAGACCAGTATCAATTCTCCATCCATCCATTTTCTTTCACTT
Source organism: Neogobius melanostomus (assembly GCA_007210695.1). Lineage (NCBI taxonomy): Eukaryota > Metazoa > Chordata > Actinopteri > Gobiiformes > Gobiidae > Neogobius > Neogobius melanostomus. The sequence continues at coordinate 15,129,004 of VHKM01000009.1, read as the reverse complement.
TTCTGTTGCCGGGTCGTGGGGCCAGCTGTTGGAGCTGCCCAAATCACATTGCACCAGCCCCTATGGCTCCTCCTGCAGGTGGTGGGTCCACAGAAGGACGGCCTCATGGTTCTAACCGGGCCTGTTGGTCTCTCATAAGGGGCTTCTGAACCGCTCTTTGTCTGACCCGTCACCTACTCAAACTTCAGATTTGACTTTAAATTCCTGTTTTGCGAATTACATGTTCGAGCTAGGTTTAGTAGTCAAATCGCGCATACACACACCCGAGAGAGGGCGGATGGTAGGATGAAAACATGGCAGAGATCAGATAAAAGTTTATAGTGTCACTCGACCTGACACTATAAACTATAAAGTTTATACTAAACTACCTGTATAAGCCACTGTCACCAGTGTTTGTTTTGTCACTATCACGTAGAACAAACTTAAATAAGACATGCAGTTCTATTGACTCTGTGGTTTAAGAAAGTTAAAGGTGAATCACCCTGGGAGGAGCGCAATGTAGCTGAATGCAAACAAAATCATGTCCCACCTTGCGGGTTATCCATCCATCCATTTTCTTCCGCTTTATCCGGGGCCGGGTCGCGGAGGCAGCAGTCTCAGCAGAGATGCCCAGACTTCCCGATCCATGCACAGTCGCACACCTCCTCCAGCTGTTCTGGGGGGACCCCGAGGCGACACCAGACCAGCTCGGAGACGTAGTCCCACCAGCGTGTCCTGGGCCTTCCACGAGGCCTCCTCCCAATAGGACATGCCTGGAGCACCTCCCGAGGGAGGCGACCAGGAGACATCCGAAACAGATGCCCTAGCCCCTCAGCTGGCTCCTTTCGGCGTGAAGGAGCAGCGACTCTACTCCGAGGTAACTGAGCTCCTCACCCGATCTCGAAGGGTGCGCCCAGCCACCCTGTGAAGAAAGCTAATTTCGGCCGCTTGTATCCGCGATCTTGTCAAGGACAAGACCATGAGGGTTAGAATTCGCCAAATTGCACATTCGCAAATTAGTAAAATACGCAAGCGGGGGCAATTCAGAAAAGGCTAATTAGTTACTACTACAACTACATTACTTCTGATTCCATGACTTCAGCTGCTAATTGTTACTTTCTTAACTAAAGCTGGGCTACTACTAAATCTCAGTCATTCTCATTTGCCCATATGCCACTCACCTAATTCTCACAGGGCCTACTCCCCAAATTACATTAGGAGTTATTTTGCATCCTGTACATTATGCATACCAGCTGTCATAGTGGACCGATTTATCTCAAAACACTTTAATTCACAGTATATCTCCATAACTCTTCTACTGTGGCCTTGTTGCCAGTTTTAATTTTTCATGTTTCAAAACAGGTGCTGCCAAATCAGGTGAGTGTGGCTTTTGGACAGTGGTTCAAAGCTTCAACCTCGCACCGCAGCCATGGCAACAGTGACGGGACCAGTAAAACAAGTCCCCTCTCAACATGCTGTGTAGTCACAAATAGTGGCTTTTACAGGCTCGTTGCGTAGTGCCTTTTATTCATGTCCTTGGTGATCAGTAGAAGTATTGTGATTATTTTGCTCAATATGTAATAACATGCAGGAAGAAATAAACGCATTGGCTGTTGGAAAGATAATTTTGAATAGCGTTTGGTAAATTTAGCTACAAAAACTCAAAACTACAAAAAGTTAAAGTTTCCAAATATGGTTTTCTACATCGTCCAACAGTATATCTTGGTTCCAATGTTGATAGAGAGTGCTGTAGAGTTTGGGATCTCTATCATCTAAAGTTTTTGTAATTTATTTGGTTGTTAAAGCTTGATTTACGCCCCTCTGTGAATGCCATAAGGCTACATAATCTTTGATTCCAGGATGAAACCTCCCGGGTTTCATAGAACCCTGTAAAAATATTTGAAGGAAGACTTAGCATATGCAAACATTTGGATATGAATGCAAATCAAATTCTGCATTTGAGAAAAGGCCCAGCTCCACTATGTGTGGACAATTTATATGGTCAAACCCCAAAATAAAGTGGGCATCAGAAAGTAGTAGTGAAGAATTCTACTCTGCCTATGCCAATGGTTTTCTTTCCATTTTCCCCGTCAACAAACGTGAACATGATCTAATGCAGTGGTTCCCAAAGTGGGGTCCAGGGCCCCCTGGGGAGCACGGTAGTACAGCGGTTAGCGCTTGTGCTTCACAGCTAGAAGGTCTGGGTTCGATTCCCGGGGCCTTTCTGTGTGGAGTTTGCATGTTCTCCCCGTGTCTGCATAGGTTTCCTCCGGGTACTCCGGTTTCCCCTACCACAAAAAAACATGTACAATAGGCCAGGATGAATGAGTGTGTTTGAGAGTGCGGATGGGGGACGACGGATGGAAATTAGCCCAAGGCTACAATCCGGTGTGGCTTGTTCATTAACTTGCACTGTCCCTACCAAATAAACCAATGCTGATGTAATATGGCCCTTGGAGACCCTACAGGGGGCCCCCAAGCTTGTCTAGAAAACAAGTACATTAAAAAATATATATTTTAAAAGAAAAATACATTATTCGCTAAAATGTATTGCCTAGTCATTGCTAGATGTTGCTTTTTATGTAATTTTAGCTGTAAAACAATAAGAATAAGGTTTATTGACATGTATATTTTTGGTGATCAAACCCTGGCATCAGATATATGAATTAGATTTAGTATGGATGGGCAGGTTAGAGTTGGACATGTTGTCCGCGGAGCCTGGACACTGTTGATGGTATGGGAGTCCTGAGAAGGATGCAGCGGGGAGAGCCGTAGATGGAAGAGGCAGAGACGGGGTGGAGGTGGATCGCAGCTCAGCTGGGAAGTGCCGGAGGCTGAAAAGCAGAACCGAGGTGATGATTAGCTGCTACGAAGGTGTGGCTCTGTGCTGATTGGCTGAGGTGGATTGTGTTAGCCGACTCAACATGACCATTGGCTGTAGGTAGGTGATACTGAAATTGGTCTCCCAGGTTTAATTTACGCCTAGGCTTCATTACATCCGTTGACCATATGGCTATATTTTTATTGTGCCACAAGGGATCAGGGCAAAGGGCTTCACAGCTAGAAGGTCCCGGGTTCGATTCCCACCTGGACGGCGCCTTTCTGTGTGGAGATTGCATGTTCTCTCCGCAGTTTCCCCTACCACTAAAAACATGTATGTTGGGTGCATGTAAGATTCTGTGTTGGAGGGCGGTAGAGTCATTTGCACACTATCTGGAAGGTTAACGATTTGATCCATGCAAGACGCAAAAATCACTCAGTCCCTGGTGGTGCATAAGCTCTATCACTTGTTTCTCTTTGTGCAAAACCATACTTTTACCATTGAGGGATTGTGCGTCAAGTACCTCACCACCAGAACAACAAATGGCCACCACCATGTTTGCGACAGACACCTAGATGCGGTTAAAACTCTTCTCTTTTTTTTTTCTCACCCCCTCTCCTCGTGCCCTAACAGTGGGAAGCTTTCGGAAGTTCTCTGCCCCAGTTCTCCATGTCCTTGAGAGTTGTGCCTTCAGGGGTGGGGTGGCGGGGTCCCGCGGTGCCGCAATGTGTGCCTCTCGCACGGGCTCCCGCTGTAGCCCCGCCCCCTTCTCTGGAGACCTGCCAAGCTCCGAGGGGTTGGCTTGCCCGTGTGTGCCACAGAAAAAAAGAAAAAACTAACCACTACTGCCACATCTCGCTCTTGCACTCTGCTCTCCCCATGACAATTGACCAGATATAAATCACTTTGGATGGGTGTGCTGCCCACGACGGCGGCGGGATGCTGGTGGAAGATGTTATGAATAATCAGACTAATTGCGATAAACAGTGTGTGGTGATGTGAGAGTGACTGAGGAGATGGCTAAACCATTCTCAAAGGTTGTTGGACCATTGGTATAGGCCCGTCATTAGTTTGTGTTCACGTGACTTCGCATTCAAAAGAGCCACGGTGGAGGGGACGGGTCAGAATTGTCAATTCTACTGTCAAAGTTCTGATGTTTTGACCCGGTTTTTAGATAATATGTGTCTAATCATTAGGCTCATCCTCAACCACCATAAAACTGCCAAAAAGCGGAACGTCTTATCAGCACAAGAGCTAAGCTGAAATGAGTGAATCATCAAGCGATCAAGAAAAGAAAATTGCAGTATTAATCAGATTCATACTTGTTGCCAGATGAAAGGACTTTATAAGCAATAATTAATATAGCAAGTTTTTGAGCCATTTTTGATTTAATTTCACCATTCAAAGGATTAAAAAACAATATTTAGATTCCTATTCAACAGTCTAATTTGACTTCGCTTCAAACACGTTCATTGTTGTGTCGACAATCTGACATTGACATTTTTTGTTGAAATGAACATGTGGAGAGAGAGAGTTATAGGTGGAAAAACGTCACCGCGACCAGGATCATACAGTAAAGAAAGTGATCATTTCGAGAATGCGACTGACACCCGTTCCTCAAATGTACTGAAAATCCAACTGAAATCCAACTTCTGCTGTTAGAGACTTAAAACAGTTTTTAAGATTCACACCAGCTGTCATCAAATTGTGTGTGCCTAAACTAATACATACAACGCCTGCCATGTTTATAAATATTTGCTCCGTATTTTGTTGCCACATGTTTCAAATGTGGTTTTCCTCCATTATAAAAAAGGCTTTTGCAGTAGTTGAAGTAGACAGGGCTAGTTAATTGACATACTAACAACTCATTGCCTATGGTACAAATAGCCTAATGGTTTAAGGTAGTAGTTGTAGCAGTAATAGTGGCGTAATAATTTTGCAGTAGTAAATCTTTGTAGGCTAATAATAATGTTTGCTATGCACAAGCTAATGTTTTTTCTCCTTTTTTGTAATTAATATGGATATTGGCCAAGAGCAAAGATAAAGATCCATTTTCTAATATTCTGTCCTTGAATTGTGCACCCAGGGAATTCTCTCCCTCCTCTTTTTTTCCCTGTTTCTTTTCCCTGGCCAAAGCGTTGGGAATTGGCGCGGATTTGAGGCTATTCCCTAAATAGCCGATGGCAAGAGGTATCCTGATTAGCATGCTAGCCTTGCTCTCTGGCCACCAGCGCTATCACTTACACACTGTTTGTATTTGTACTTGATAGTGTGTGCCGTTATAATTGGAATGAGCTCAGGAACCTTTTTTTTTTTTTTTGTGCTTTTGATCTGTTGCCAGCCACTCCGGAGTGCTACCGGTGCCACATAGCTCTCACCTCGGTTCTCCCAGTGGATTGTGGGAAAAAACTGCAACGCTTATGTTCTAAAAAGCGCCTGACAGCATCTCACTCAAGGTCGAACAATACAATGGTTTGGAGTGGGGCTAAAAAAAAAGATGGAGGGGAAAAGTTGAAGTGATATTTGATGTAGCGCAAGGGGGATTCGGGCGGAAGCTAGAGGGAAATGGTATTTTAGACTAATGGGTTGGGAAGGGTAGTTACAAGGATATGTGAATGATGACACTTAATAGGACGTGTATTATAGTCTACTATATGATTATAATGAAAAACATATGATTGACCAGGGACAGGTGACCTCTGTCCAAGTGCCACCCGAGGGCAGTGGTGACTGAAGGACCACTTTTGTTGTGGGCCTTAAGCATATGTAAAGTGTGTCTGTTATTGCATGTGTCAAACATAAGGCGCCCCGCAAGATGATTTAATCTGGCCAGCGACTTGTAGAGCATAAATTCCTGAGTATGTAAAAAAAAAAAGTCTAGAAAGCCCATTTCTGTGCGGAGTTAGGATCTTTTAAAATAAATAACCAGAATGCTCACTCCAGCTGACCAAGGAAAGAATTCCACATGTGTCCAGTGGAGGACACTGACGTAATAAGAGATCAGGATATAAACAACACATTATAGACACATGGTAAAAGGCCAGTCTGCACCAGGGCAGCTGTGGCCACAATAGTAGCTTACCAACACCAAGTGTGGAGGAATGAATAATGACTACAGTGTAGCAGGAACTGGTGACACAGGCTTGAAAAACACAACACAAGTGTAACCATTATTATTATTATTATTATTATTATTATTAGCACTATTTTAAAATCACAGTGCTCATTATTATTCATTTATGAAAAATATGTTGCTTAATAGTATTTCCCTGTGTTCCTGAATTTCGGCCCATGACCCAAAATGAGTTTGACACCCCTGTGTTATTGTTTACTTTTTAATGGGAACAAAATGTTCTCGGGAATTGCAAAATTGGGAAATAGTTTCAGCTTGTATTAACATTATAAGCTGTGATTGGAGTATTTGGTTGAATAACAATAACATGACCAAGAAGTTGACTTAATTTGTGAGGATTTAACAAAGCACCAATAATTGGATATTATAAATACCAGAATTGGAAATGTATAACAATTTAAACACACCATCGGTCATCTGCCTTTTAATGATTATAATGTCAACTAAGATAAGATAGAACTCCTCAACCTCGTTGTGATGGGACCGTTTGTGAAGAGTTAGTTTTGTTTACGGCTGGATTCTGTGATTTATCTAAAAAAGATGGGTCCACACACCACAGCACCACATTCACCCACCTGTTGGCTGAGCATGGTGGCCCTGAGGTAAATGCTCACGCCAGGAAGGCTTCCAAGAATGTCTCTTACCACATATTTATAGAGTAGTAATTAAACCTTCACTTAATCAACCATGTAGTATAGTGAGACTTTTCTTGCTATGCTCCTGAACCACTTTGGACTCAGAGCTGTCGCCATTGCTGTTTTCCTCTTGTGGTTCCTGTTCGATCTCTAATGTCGGATGTGAGCAAGTCTCTCTAATGATGTATACTTGCGCCACATTACTTTTCACTCCATGACATTTCACTCTTTGATCGGCTGGCTCAGCACTTTCACCGAGAGTTGGATGCTCCTTCCGTGCCAAATGCCAGCAGGCCAATGAGAACAAGATGTGGAACTAGTCCTTAGCTCAATATTTAATCAAGCGCACGGGTTACATTTGCAGTTTGATGAGGTGAGAAAATCTCACCTCACGCCTCGGGTCTGGGATTGCTTTGAAAATATTTGTCTAGGAAAAAATGAATTCTTATCTGTGAACTGTTAATAGGAGTGTCACACTTCAAGTTCACATATTTTTTTCTGACAGGCATTGACTTGGAAATTATAAGTAAGTCTTTTTACTTTTTAAAATACATTCCTCAAAAAAGGTGTCAGTCCTTATGCTGTACAATTGATTTGTTTCTGCAATGGCTGTCTGGATGTGTGAAAGCATAACCCTATGCTATGGTTTTGGGTGAAATTAGCAGTAGCCCATTGAAGTCTTTCAAGTTTTATTTTGTAAGTGGAGGTTACATCATGCAAAATAAAATAGCTTTTAGCTTTAGCGCAAATCAAAACATACCTGGAGTATATTGCTTACTTCACACAAGTTATAGTAATCCTGTCTTGTTTACTTTGGTACCTGCTTCCTCTTCTTCAGCTACTGATGAACTTAATTTACATTTCTAGGATTTTGACCATCACCTGACTCACTCTGATCAGTTCTGCACTCATACTGAGGTAATACGAGAAACAAACCAACACTGTCGTTGTTGGTGAAGTGATTTTAACATTTTTATTGTGTTGTTGCCGCTCCTTGTGATTCTTTCTTCTTATTTGTGTCCTTAAGTAGGTCTGCTGAGTCCTATAGTATTCCCACACAGGACGTCCCGAAGCCACCTGAGGATACTCCTGATGAGCCCGCTCGGCGAGGGCATTACCACTGCTTAAGCGCAGGCACCTGCTCAAATATTGCCAATTAGGACATAATGAGCTGCTAATGTATTTCTAATCCGGAGCGGGGCCATAGATTTGTCTTTTTTGTTGCGTCGACTCCCTTTTTTAATGTTGCCGTTGTTATTGTTTTCCTCAGGTATTTGTATCCCTGGAACGCCGGCTAAGTGGCCTAGTTCATCATATGCAAATGGCTTATTAATTACACATGCATTATGCCTGGTATTCGGGAGACATCAAAGGGGCTTCAGATGGTCCCCCCACAGTAACCACGCGCAGGTTACAAATGGCTGCGTGTGCACTTTCCGACGTGTCTTTTCGGGCAGAATAACATAACATCCTCAATTAAAAATGTTCACAGGGAAAAAAAAGAAAAAAGAGCCAACTAATATTTGAGTTGCACCTCCGGAGGTCTGGGCTGGCTTGTTTTGGTATAACAGAAAATTGCGAATAAAGGGGAAGCCTAGAATACTTTGTTAGAAAGCGGTAAAACTGGGGAAAATTGAAAACTTGTGCAGTAGTAGTATTGTTTTTTGAAATGGGTAACATGGACTGTCACCCAGGGCCGCACTGTCCAAGGGTTATCAGAAGGAGAGGAAAAGTGCGTGACATCATTTTAACTAGTCTAGTGTGGAGCAGGATAACAAGCACTTAGAACGCATTTGAAGCTTTCTAACAACGTGTGTGTTGGTGTTGGCTCCCAGTCGCCTACGATTCTGCCGCACAATTTCCTTCAGGGTCAGTAAAGTATTTAGATTTCTATCTAAATCTTCTGTTGTACAGACTTCCAAACATTATCAACTAGCCAGAGTTAATTAAGTTGAAGATGTTCATTGTCCATCTTCGGAAGCTTCTTCTGGCTCTAAGAGTCCAACACACAAGTTAGGTCTATTTAAACTCTGCCCACTCCCGAGAACTGTGAAAGCCACACCTGTTTCTTGTTTATCCTAAAACAGTATCACTATTAACACCATGGAGCCAAAAGCCATGATCTAAGGAGTACATTGCATTGTAGTGAGAACTTTGCGCTGTTCAGGCTCGGATTTGTGCTTTTTAACACCTCACTCCTCTCTCAAACCATCTTTGTTGTCATTTTTTAAAACTTTTTTTATATATACAGCTGACTGTGGGCCACTGCTACACTCCCACCGGTGCGATAATACACCCCCAGACTGTGAACCGGGACGAGGGGAGGCACCAACTTTCTCACACCTGTCCTGAGGAAGTCGGACTGCAGATGGCGCCTGCTACTACAAACAGGAAGACGGAGCCAAAAAAACGTTTTAATTCAGCCAGACCAGACGCCTCACAGTAACATCAAGTGACAGGTGAAACTGTCAGGTATGAAATAACACACAGGTCTGGCTACAAGAACTGATACATTCTTTTGTGCAGAGGTTGTTTAGTTTTCCCTATATACAAAATGTATCTTATGTATTAGTTTGCAGTTGTGGGACCCGAAACATGTGCCTAAACAAACTGCTAGGACTGGGTACCATTAAACGATACAGTCTGTTATCTAAAAAATTGGTAAAAAAAAGTGGGGGGAAAACATAGTAAAATGTGTGGCAAAAAAGAAAAATTAAATAAATAACATTTGGGAAAAAATGGGGGGGGAATAAAAAAACTTGAACGTGTTTTTTCCGCCCTTTTGAAGTTAAAGTTTCTTGGTTGTTTCACCTCTAACAAATGATACAAATGCAAAGAATGAAATGGAAGGAAAAGTAATACATTAAGATTATTAATGTGTTATGGTTCTATATGACAAATAATTTATTATCGAAAAAAAGTATTGTTCCGGTTAAAGTACTGGTATAGAAAAATATTTAATGGTACCGAGCCCTAGTACAAACTGCCCTGGTTAATTAGAAGTGACATCCTATTTATTTGTGCGCTAACTTTCTGTAGCACACCAAGTAGGCTTTATAGTAAAGAAAAACGTTAGCCTTCTGAAGCTTATCAAGTCGTCTCAAAGTCCTCATTGATCTATCGGCCGTTTACGCCTGTGATCACTAGTGTTTGGGTGTTGGTCCAGTTCTTGGCTCGTGGACATTTTACTCGAGTGCGTTGCGCTTGCACGTTTGTTCCGTCTATCCATCCCTGGTGACTCCCCGGCTAACGACCGATGCCGCAGGTGTCAGCCCGTGATTTATACGCCCTATAATGCCCCACATTGATTAGCAATAGCGCTCTAATGGGATGCCCAGCCGGCTCTCTCTCTCCCCCCCAAAAAAAAAAAAAAAAACACCCACAAAAGAAAGCTCTGTACCTGCCACACCCTTTTAATATTATGCGGCATTTTGGGAGTTTGGATGAATATGGAGGGAGACAGTGTGTGTGCAATCACCATAACCCTGGGCAGTCCTCTGTTATCAGTCCCCGGTGGGCCGCTCTGACTGGGTGCTGCTAGCGTAATTAGCAGAGCGCGGTCTTTGATGATAAAATTGGTAATAGCGCGTTCCTTCCCCCCCCCTCTTGCTACCTGCCTGATTTTAGCACCGTTTATTGATCTAATTAAAACCGTTCAGCATTTTAATGGTGTTGTTTTGGAGCTTTATGGAAAGTGAGTTTTGATTAAAGTGTTAGTACTTGATTGCGTTTTGTCCGGCCAAGTTTTAAATATTCATACTTAACAATATTCACATACCCTTGTAAGTGTACAGTACTTGTACAGTTCCGAGATCAGGTGGAAATAAACTTCATCAAAATAGGCCACATTTTAGGTACATTTAACTTTTTGATATTGATATTGCTTTATCTGATATTTTATGGGAAGCTTATTTTGCTTTTCTATACACTCTTCATTAGGAACCTAGTAACCTCAAGTAGTTTACGCCTCTACTACATATTGTTCTAAAAGCCATGTGAATCTTGTATTAGTTCAAGTGTGTGGAAAATGTGCACAGTGAACTGAATCTTAAAGGTGCACTATGCAACTTTTTAAGTGGAAAAAAAAATCTTAATATTTGTGAATTTTTGACCTTTTAGTGACTAGAGCCTGGCACCTTTGCTTTCCCTCACAGTGGCCTTTATAACGGTCCAAGATCAATTGTTTTTAGGGGTTTGTACCAGGAAGTGGCCAGAAACCCTTAAAACAATTGATCCTGGAGCATCATAGAGGCCGCTGTGAAGCAAAGGGGCCAGGCTGCACCCATAAAGCAACTGAGTCACTAAAAGGTCAAAAATGCACAAATATTAAGATTAATCTTTTCCATAAAAAGTTACATAGTGCACCTTTAAGTTGAAATTATGAAATGCGAGTCTAATCAAAATTGCAGTACTTGCCACATATATTAGTATTAATTCCCCCCACACACATACTCATCAACACCAGTCAAGTGGTTATTCCTTTGATCAGTGGTTCTCAGACTTTTTATACGCCAAGTACCACTTCATAATTTTTTTTTTTTACTCTAAGTAGCACCAGATCCAGATCAATCAGGACTTAAGTGGGTCTATAATGATGCTGAATTGTACTAAACTATATCCTAACAGGTTATAAGAAATTGTCTAAACCAGAAAAACACTTGACTTAAAACGCATTACTGCAGGCATACATGAAATTATGAGCAAAGTCGTAAACCTAAAGAACTGTTCTGTACGGGCATGTTTAAAAACACTGCTTTAGATGTTTTTTATTTACATTTTTACTACACATTAACATGTTAAGCAAAGTAACATTTTCTCAAATCCATGAAAAGACATTCTTTCTAGCGTGACATGCCTCATTTTTTCTTCATCAGTTCATGTTGTACTTCAAAGCCACCAGGTGGGGCTGCTTCTTACTGAAAGCCATCTCCTTTTTTCCGTATGAACATCACAGTGTAATCCTATATGGCACTTTTGTATGGCGCCTTCCACACTATAATTTCTCATTAGGAGACCAAAGCGCTGGTGGATGTGTCCTCATTACTAAAAAGGTAGAGAGCTCTTTCCCCAAAGGTAACTTCATCAACAGCCGAGACAAATCTATCTTAGGTGCACTATTTATATTTCTGACTCCGCCGCAAAGATTTATTCCACACTGCTGTCAATCCATCTCTCTAATGGCCAATGGCATCCTTTTTAGTTTGGACAGCTACTGGGTTTTGTGTGTCTCTCCGTGTGTGTTTATTGGTGCGACTAGGATTTTTTTGTCTTTCTTTTTTGAAACGCAAATACCTCGAAGACAGCGACTGTCTCGTCTCCAAAGAGCGCCGCGAAGCCCTCAGATGTGATGTAATTAAGGAGATAAAATAGAAGGCCATTTGCACTTGCATGGGTTATTAATGTGGCCTAATGATGCTCAGATCAGCTGTAGATGGCTGCTAGTTATGGGGTTAATCTCCCCGTTCTCGCAAAAGCCACACAGATAAATATCTTGTGCGCCGAAATTGGCTGTGGGAAGGTCTCGGGGGAGCAAGATCAACTTCACAGGGAAAAAAAAGTTTCAAGGACCAAGAATAAAACGAATGTGCCTCAGCAAGGCCATTTACTAATCCAAGTGAATCATGATCACATTATCAAAGCAATCTGTCACGCAGCGGTCACATCTTAGTTCTTGACTCTTATGTGCGAACATATATGTAAAATACCCTCATTGATTGGATTTATTATTGACATATACGACACTAGCTTAAAATGATGCACAGAAATGGGATTTAACAGTGTCTTATCCACACACACACAAAAAATATGGCTTTGAATTTGTCATAAAAGGAGCTTATTTTTTAACATTTAACATTTTTTTCTAACAAAATTAGCAGATAAGGCAAGTTTATTTGTAGAGCACAATTCATACACAAGGCAATTCAAAGTGCTTCACAGTTGCATAAAATTACAAGAAAACAGATCAAATCAATCAATAAAACATCAACATAACGTTAATCAATTACAGTAAAAGGCAAGAGTGCAGATAAAATACTTTCAGTTTTCATATGCACGGGTAAAAAGTATATCATTGAATTAACACATAAAAAGAACACTTTTTTTATGTTTTTGGATGGACTTAAACATGGCTGATTTTACTCTGGATTTGAACACATTTATATTCAGCTGTTCTATTTTGGAGCTTTTGATTTTGCTGTATCATAATATTGCTACATTATTTCAACATAAATACACTATCCTCCAAAAATCATTCAACCGTCTTCCCCCGTATTGGATGATGACCGAAACGTCTCTGGAAAGTTAAAGCCATGCCGCGTAATATTTCATGCAATAAACAGAATAATATACAAGCATTTATTTTTTACAAATACATTTTTATTGTTGAAAACACTAAAAATGACCAAACACAAACGTGTGCTTCTTAGGCCTGACTAACTTTACTGCAAGCGGGACGTCTCCAGCTCGTTTCCATCGAGATGTTGACTAAATGCAGCCAAATTGGTCATCATAGCTGGACATCAGGAGCAGGTTTTCTTTTGCTGGCAACTGTATGATCCAAAATATTACACAGTGTGCCTTTAGAATAGGCTGTTTCTTAAAGGCCTGTGCACGATTTTTTTTTTTTTTTTTTTTTTTTAACTAACTGTGAAGTAAAATTAGTTTAGTCCTTCAGTTTGTTATAAAAGCGAACATTTGTGTGGGGAACAAAGACAATTGAGCGCTGTTCATCAACTTACAAGGATCTTTATTAACCAGTTAGTTGTTATTTGTATTACCCTGAAAATATTGCTCCCTGAAAGCTGTAAAAAGATGTGCTTAAAGGCTATTTCTTTGAAGAATTAGAATGATAGACATGTTTTGGAAAAAGAATTAGTTAAGCTAACAATTTATAATGTACGCACTTCCATTTTCATGGCTTGTAAACAAGCAAACACAAAAAGTAGCTAAAAGGATCTTGGATGTCGACTCACTATGAATTTATAAGTGCAAAATTAGAAATACTTGCCCAACAGGCACACCAAAACAACAGTCCAGCCAATTCTCATCACTGTATGGCCTTGCTAAGTTTTCACCCGTATCATCAAACAGCCATAAGTTACTGCCCTGCTGGGCTTATTGAATCACCCTCTCCTCTGTTATACATTAATGACAGCTGACCTGTGGTTCACCTGGGTACCTGGGAGGTACGGCGCCCCCTGGTATGTGGGATTGTGTACATGTCAGGGCGGCCGATGATGACTCTATCCGATCATTACGTTGTCATTAGTTTAGCGGACGCCGATGCAGCTCGTTAAAAGGCACAAACAACAATGGCCAGATAATGTGGCGTGGTGTTGCCTGTTTAATGAGGGTCTGCATTTGCATACTGGCCTCCACCCCGCCTCTCCCATCGCCACCGCGCGCTCATTTATAAAATAAATCACATTAGTACATCAGCGGCTAATAAAGTCGACCCGCGCATGGCAAAGTCTCAACGCGGGGAAATAACACAAGGAAGTCTCGGAGGATTTGACAAAAACCTATTACGGAAAACATTCTTGCATAGCAGCAAAAAAGAGAGAGAAAAAAAAGATCACATTATCAGTGCAAGTAAATGATGCCAGGTATATCAAATAATCTATCAAAAATAAAGCGTTCAAAGTCAGGCCTCAGACTTAATATGGCCACTTAGCCAAGTCAGAATTAATTACATATTCCATCACTGAAGAGAAAAAAAAATAGCTTTGCGTTTGATTTTGAAGTAGTTTGTAATCTTGATTGCACATAATTGTACAGGATACCACCTGAGGAGAGCCATTTCACTGCCTTTTTTAAAGCGTTGATTTGCAAAAGAATAGATTGTGCTTTGATTAAGAAACGTTGTAATTAAAACAAGCACTAGAAAGTTGCAGGTAAGGCTTGACGTGACGCGGTTCAGGGTGCATTTACATACAATGTGTGATTGAAATTTAATGCGGCGATACCTTGACTAGATTGCAAGGTGCTTGCTTTTTTCACAGCTACTGTTCTGCTCCAGTAGTCTCCCATCTGAAGTGTATTGCCTGAGGACAGATCGGAAGTGCGTTTTTTGAGTCATGGGGATTGTACTACTATATATACAGTGAGAGGAAAAGTATGTGAACACTTTGGAATTTCTCACATTTCTGCCTAAATTGGTCATAAAATGTGGTTTGAGCTTCATTAAAATCATAAGAATGGGTAAACGGTGTCTGCTTTAACTAATACCACCCAAACATTTACATTTTATCACATTTTTATGGATATAACATGTAAACATTCACAGGACGGTGTGAATAAAGTAAGTGAACCCTGGAATCTCGCTGAACTGCAACAGTTTTGTAAAGAGGAATGGTCCAAGTTTCATCTTGATCGTTGTAAGCGTCTAATCTGCAACTACAGAAAAGCAGTTACTGCTGCAAAAGAAGGGTCAGCCAGCTAAGTTGAATAGTTTGGGAGGAACACCCAACGTCATGTGTGGAGAAAAATGGAACCGCACACCAACATCAAAATCCTATCCCAGAAAGTTTATCATGATATTATGCAGAAAAACCTGAGACATTCACAACAGTGTGGAATAAGTAAGTGAATCCTTGTACCGTATTTTCCGGACTATACGTCGCTCCTGAGTATAGGACGCACCAGCCAAAAAATGCGTAATGAAGAAGAAAAAACATAGATAAGTCGCTCTGAGGTATAAGACGCGCTAGTCAAACTAGTGCCTAATGAAAAAAACAACCGGCTGAATAGGCGTACGCGGTATGCTAATGTAACACATTGATGGTTAGCTACATGAAGCATAAACTAAATAGGTGTCTGGTATGTTAACGTCACATGAACAGATCAGATAGCTATAGCATAAAGAACATACCAAACTCTCGATCTCACTCCAAATCACTAAATCCATTGAAATCTTCATCCTCTGTGTCCTTCTGAACAATCGCCTGGACACGGAGGCGTAACTGCACCGTTGACAAGCCTCTCCCAACAGCACGTTGTCTAAGCACCCATTTGTAAACTCGTTCCTCTAGCTGTGGCTCTAGCTTTTAGCCCGTGATTAGCTTTTTTTGTTTACTTCATTGTAGTAACCTCCGCTTCTCACTCACTCCAAACTTTCTTTCTGCGGCTCGATTAGCCTGCAGTGCCCTCTTGTGGCATGTGAAATTATGTATTTGGATGAAATTTTTTTTTTTTAAATAACACATATTACTCGCTCCGGAGTATAAGACCTCATTTTATGACCAATTTAGGCAGAAATGTGAGAAATTCCAAAGCGTTTACATAAATTTTCCTCCCACTGTAGGTAGGGTAGGTTTACTTTCATATACCTGTAAAAAAAAAAAAAAAAAATATTCAGGTTACTGCCCACACGCAGAGAGAACATGTAAACTCCAATCAAACCCAGGACCTTTCTAGCTTTGATCCAAGAGCTCTAGTCGCTAAGCCACTGTTATGCCTTTTGGGGTTAATAAGTAAAGGTGTATAGTATTAGAGCTTCCTCTGCCCATTCACAAAAACTGAAAGGAAAGAGTGAAGATCAAAGTGAAGTCCAAACTACAAACTTGTCGATGTTCTGTGTGTTAACCATGTGCGCCCCTTGTCTCTTGATGCCGAACACTAGTGTCAGCCCCACTCACCGGCCCCTACTTTACTCACTCACCCACTCCATCCTCCCTTCATGCTCAAATTGACACTTGGTGCAGAGGCGAGGCAGACGGGGGGGCCCTCTCCTCCGAGCCCCTCCAGAGATGTGGCCCAGCTGTCAGCCGTCTAATCCAGTCCAACCTCCCCCCGAGTGGGGCAGAGGCTCCGCTCACCCCCCCCCCCTCCTCTTTCCTGTCTCCTCCTCAGTCAGGCCGGGTCCACAGTGAACGCCACGGCGAGCCACAGGGGGAGCAGTGCTTTGCGAGTCAAATCCATATCCGCTGCTCTCCATAAATCAACGACAACCATGTGATGCGCGGCGCAGACGGCTGGAGGGCTGAAAACAACAGGTTATTGACAATAATCTGGCGTCTCACCTGTTCGGCATGTAAGAAGGTAATGTGTCTGGGCACTGAAACCTTTGGGCAGATTCATGCTTTTGCAGTGTCCATTTTAAATTGTTGTCTAGATTGTGCATTGTCGTGCCAAAATATACACTTTATCTATGTCTATGTATGGGAAAGGCATGCATTTGACCCTTCCCTCATAGGAGTTAGTAGGATTGGCATAATACATTGGAAACTGTGGGACACTCACCCAAAAACAAGGGAGAACATACAAACTATGAATGGAATTGAACCTTGGAACTTCTTGTGGCGAGACTAGAGTGCTATACCCACTGTGCTGAGACTGTTGGTCCACATATCTCTACTACTACCCTCAGTGTGATTAGAAGTCTCCCTGGACATGATGTTTGCATAGGCTCCCATTCGTCAAGGAATTTTCCATTGTAGGCAAGATTTAGATATTGTCAACTGGACTGGGTTGATTGGGTTCCGAAGCTTCTTCTCACTCTCGCTGTCAAATGGCAGTTCCGGTTCAACATACAAGCTGGAGGCCTTTATTAAACTCTGCCAGGGAGAGGGTTCAGGGCTGAAATTGTTGCCATTTTGGTCATATTTTCTATAACAAAGTACTGCTCTTCCAGTGATCTAATGCGCTCAAGGTCCTACAGTTCAGGGTGGGTTTGTCAAACAATCTTTTCTCTCTAGCCTATAGCTGGTGTGCTCTGCCAGTCTGGGGTTTGACTACAAGCGCAAAAAGAAACTTCTGAAGAGAGAGTGTCCTCCCCTCAAAAGCCCAGTCCAGTCAAAGATTTGCATGTACTTTCTATGCTTCCCAAATGATCTGTGTGTAAAATTCGACAATAGAAGGATTTTGGAGTTGGCGACCCCAGTCATGGACACGCTGTATGTGCATGTTCGTTTCCCCTACCTTCATCTCCCTCATATCAGTATTCCTGTAGGTGCGCTCGATGCATTTGAAGCCACAACACCGCATACTTCCCAGGAACATGACAGTCAACACAGCAGAGGTTCTCTCCCCAGTGGAGCGGTGAAGCGTACATACCCCCAACCCGACGGGGCGCATCTTCCCTCGGGACGCTCCTCCTGACTACCGGGCACCTCTCTGGATCAAAATTCCACCCCATGTCTTGGAAAAAACAAAAAGCGCAAAACAAAAAGGAACGGACTGCCAAACATGGACTCATGACAAGTTGTGAACTCACTTAACTGGTTATCCGACCTCATGTCACGAATATATCCCGTTCTTTCTTTTTTGTCATACCAGGGAAAAATCACTAGTGTATGTTTCTCACTCGCATCCCCGGGGAAATTAAGACGCACATATGTATCTCCAGAGAATTCTCCTTCCCAAGAATGAGAGCACAGCAAGCCGCATGAAAGAGAAAGAGTAGTGCTGGCGTGAGAGAGTTATTGGTCTGGCAGAAAAAGGGGGATTGCCAACACATCAAAATATAGCACGGGTGTTGAACAAGACAGAAACTTGCACCATTTACACCTGCCAGAGAGGGAGGGAGACAGAGGGAGTAGAAGGTGGGGGTAGAGAGATTTCCATAAACACTGCATGATGCGAAGTGCAAGAGTCTTAGCTTCCTGTCACAGCCAATCCGAAGAAGTGTCACCCGCAACACGTTGGCGCCACGGAAGGGTGTTAGATGTTGGATTTTAGGTTACACAGACAGCCATTTGTAAACCGGGAGCAGATGATACAGTGGAGCAGTGGCAAAGCTTTGAATCGCTGCTTTAGGAGAGCAAGAGGTGCGATACTCTATATTGTCTTTCTTGTCTGTGAGGCAAAAGTCAAAGATAAAGAAAAAGAGCCCAAAAAGACCTCTTGGAAAGTGTAATGAGTCATTTGCATTGCACTTGACAAGGTCTTTAAACTCCTGCTTTGGTCTGTTATTGTTAGGGGTGTGCTGTTGCCATTGGAGCTGGCTCACAGAAATGTGGCTGGGGCAGCACAAAATATTGCAACTAAATCAAAATTCCAATTCAAACGGTCCAATCATTAAATCGCAAAGATCAATATTTAGTAAATACAATGTTCTTTGCAAACAACAAATGTCGATTCTCCATGCAGTTGTTTATAAAACATGCTAACCAGAGTTTACAACATATTCTGAAATGCCTTTAATTCTTTTTTCTTTTCCTTTATTTTTTTTTCAACATAAATGTACTTGTCAGTCTCGTGAAAGCAAGAACACATACACCTCATTCTTTTGTTTCCTGCTGAATTTTAAAAGTTGGCCGTCAACATTTATATATGATAAATCTTTTGTCTTGCTACATTTAAAGGTGAAAGAACAACAAAGAAACTTTTATCGTCTACAAACAGTGAAACGGAGAGCTGTCGGTTGTGGTCCCAACTCAGCATTGCTTTAAAATTAGATAGACAGCCCACACATTTTTTTTTTTTTAAATATATATATATATATATCACAAATGCCTGCTTTCACAAGATACGAAGGAGTAAACAAATTTGATGCCACTATACTAGAAAACCAAATGTGGTATGGGACCTTGTGTCCAGTCTTAAATCTGTCCGTCGAATTACTGTAGATAAGAAACCATCTGTAATACCACTGATCTTGACCCAGTACTGAAGAAGTCATCCAAAAATATATGGGCCAGAATGAGCTAAGCCAAATGACCCCCGCTGCCATTTATTACCAGTTTTCTGGCCCATATTATGTGAGAAGGCAGTTGTGTTTGTGCACAAGTTTGGGAGGGGTCAGCACATGGGTAGGTCAGCTACAGAGCACAGTAGATATAGAAACTAACTGAAATTTGGCTTTGTATAATCTGACTATGAAACTTTGTGTTTCAAATTGTATTAGATTGGTTTATTTTGTGAATTAGTACATTTGATCTGGCCTATGTTATTCTGCATGATGCTCCTGCAGCATTGAGAGGTCACCCGGCTGGTGACCGGCTGCCACAACCTTTCAGAAACATTGACCATCAAACCTCCGTAGGAAGAACCCTGGATCTCCAAGGCTGTAATTTTATCATTGGGGTACAAAACACCGGACGTCAACGGTATTCCTCACATATGAGGGTCGGTGCGATAAAACAGACCTGAAAGAACCCAAGTGTAGAGGGGAGTGCATGGCTGGAGAAGGGCAGTCCATTGAGGTCAGGATGACAGAACAGAACAGATGAGATGGGGCGGCTGAGGAGTGTTTTGTAGGTGGGATGTTGTGGGGGGAGAGGTATGCGCGTGTGTGTGTGCACGTGTGTATGTGTGTGTGAGGGGGTGGGGCGAGGGGGGCACAGGAGGCGAGAAACTAGGCCAATGTCCAGACCCAGAGCACCAAAGGCCCCATGTCCCAGGATGATGGTGTCAACCGGCTGACAGCGGAGAAGGGACTGTAACACAGAGTTTTTCAGCCGCAGCCTGTCTCCTCTGAAGAACAGAACACCCCCCTCTCCCCTCGCTCACTCCCCCGGATGCTCCACCAGTCACACTCTGAGCGCACAAATGCACTCGTTACAATAAGGAGGGCACATGGCATGGGACCTCCAGCTTTTTGACTGCGGCCCGCTCTCTGCGGAGTCGGTGATCTTTCTCGAAAACAAAAAATAAGACGGGCGCTCCAAAATCCTATACTTCGGATGGTTGACTTTCATCGGCCTTCATCGAAACTCAGAAATTATACTTGCATGAAGCCGGAGATAGTGACCAGAGAAAGCACATTGTAAGCCAGAGAAGACATTGGAACTTCAAGCGGGTAAAACACTAACAACGAGCCCTCGCTGCATGACTGTACAGCATTAACAACAATAGAATTACCTGTAGACTGTGTTGTCAGGCCTAATTAGATGCCTTGTTGCCTCAGCTATAAAGCCTTGTTTGAGATACAAACCCGAGTAAAATGAAGAGCACATTTGGAAATCCAACACACAGGTCCTCCGGGAGCGCTTCTCTGAGGAGAACACAGGTTTAATTATCTGAGCTGGTCTGGGGAGAAGCGACGGAAACGCGTAACTCCCTCATGTTTGTCTGCAAGGCTCCGGAGTATTTATTAGAATTCATTTGACTGGCAGTTATTGTTTTTGCGGAGTTTGATTGTCACCTCTTTGAGCAGACCTGGAAAGGGAATTCAGCCAAGATTGTTTTTTTTAATCAATATCAACGCTGAAGTATAAAAGTAGATGGTTGTATCTTAAAAATGTCAATCTTTCATCTCTAAATTTACAAGACACTACATTAAGGGGACCCAAATAGCGATACTAAACACTTGCATATACACAACACACCAGCAGCAACACTGTCAAACCTCAGCTTTTTTTCAAGAAGGAATATAGAAAGAGACTACACTTGATGTCAATTTTCTCAAAGATCTTGATTCTTTCTCTCCACAGTCAAAAGTGGTGAGCGATCACTGACGCCACAACTGCCCTGAAGCAGGTTGACAATGTTCTGATTCTTGCCCAAGTTCACCAGACAAACACATTTGTACAAACAAGGTTGCTGAAGAATGTTGCCCAAAGAAGCAGAAGAACAAAGGCGATGCTTTATGGGGAAATCTGTGGGCAATAGTTGTGCTAAACTTTTGCTGAACATTTGGCCACATTTCGGAATATTAAACAGATTTTCTGCTCTTCATTTGCTTAAATGAATTTATCTTAAATATTGCCTCAAAGCATAATCCATTTATCACTTATTCCCCGCTGATCCACAACACCTATTTCAATGTTGGCTCTCTTAAAGTAGGCCAACTCTTCTCCCAAATGGGCATGTCTTTTTTGGAAAATAATGCTACATTTGGGCAACGTGACGCCACAATTTATCATTATTTAGAGATCTCCCGCAGACAGTGTATCACACATGGAGCCACCAGCTGCGCCCCATCAACGCGCCCTGTCCCTGGACCTTTTGAACCCCTCTCCTCTGGATGTAGTTTTTCCTCTCCTGCTCCTGCACATCTTCAGCTCGTGTCTGCTTCTCCTTACCTGCGTGACATCCTCCTGTAAATGGGGCCTGGCACCCGTCCCGCTCTCTAACGAAGTGAGTGTAGCGGCGTGGGCGGTGTTTAGGGAGGCGAGCGCTTTCTCTCCGGGACACACTAATCAGCTCCAAAGCCGGGGGGGTCCAGGCGGGGCAGCTGTGGACAGGTAAAGGGGAACCAAACCAGCTACTGCAACCCCTCCTTAGCGCCGGGTCAAAAACAGCGCAATCCGTTATGTTCCCCCTCCCTCATTCCACTGTCCCGCATGTCCCACAGTGGAATACCTCCGGGGGGGGGGCCCACAGCACGAGCAGATGCCGTACCAAAGGAGAACCCCCCAAACGCGCCTGCTGCCCGCCTCTCGTGTGCTAACCTTTCCTTTTAATTACCTCTACCCCAACTCCCGCCACCGCAGTCCAGAGAGGGCCTTACACAACTGTCACGGAGCTCTGCAAAAAACAATATATCTAGGTTGGCTGAAATTACTTGTAAACAGGTTTTTTTCCCCCAGAAATACTGTTTTAAGTCATTCAAGTGTAGAGTATTTTTTCTTCGTTTCCTCCATGGCACAGATTTCTGACTCTGCCTGTGGCGTAAGAAAGTTGGATATGAAATCATTATTTGTTTTATAAGGCTTGCTTCTTTTTCTTTCTTTTTTGTGTTTTTTTTTCCTTCTTTTTTCTTTTTTTGTGGTGCAGTTTCCTCCACATTGATTTATATTTGTATTTGCAGACTTTATTGTCCCCGTAGGGAAATTTGTCCTTTGCATTTTATCCATCCTCCAACGCCTCAGGGCAGCCTGTCAGGAGCAGTGGGTGACCGTAGTGCAATGCCCTGGGACCCATCACCGACCAGATCCTCAGCCAGGATCTCAGTCGGGAGTACCTAGAGGAGCTTATTTTGCCTACTCTGCATGTTTTGGATTGATGGGGGAAACCGGGGACAACACACAATCCTCCACACATAAAGGCAATCGAACCTGGGACCTTCTCGCTGTGTGGCAATAGCTCTAACCAATGGATATTTAGGCTGGAGGCTCTTCATGATTCAGATAGTTTATACCCATTGTTAAATATGTCAATCAAACTGCATCAATCATCAGTATGTAGTGAAATGAATTGTGCAAGTTTGAGTGTGAATCATAAAGTGAAGATAAGAACGTAACACAAACATTATGCTGTACTTTCAATTTGAATAGTGCTATGTTTTGCCGCCAGTGGCTTGCACATCATACATTTTTAAATCTACATAGGCCGTCTATGTTACACTTTGTTCAATGTATAATGAAACAAGCGTTGAACTTCGTCCCAATCCATCACATTATAGCGGTGAGCACTGAGCGTCTTGTCCGGGAAGGTGATTATGCAGAATGCTCTCGTATCAGGCAAGCCTTAACTTGAACCAGATCGGAACTTGCACTTGAAATAATATGCCAGTTTACTCTGAAATCTCTGAAATACTTAATATCAGCTACTAAAATCAATGTCAATCAGTTTTTACAGTGAGCTTATCAGGTAGCGTTTGGAGGGTGGACCCAAAGAACCTACATGGTCGTCCTGATAGCGCTGGTGGGCGGGGTGAAGCGATGAAGGTGAAGGGTAGGAAGAGGAGGCGGATGAATAATGCGTCCATGACCTGGGAGTTCGAGCTTCTCCTAATCCTTGATTACTCAAAGCCTTAGCATCCGAGACATGCCTCCACGCAGATAGGGTTCCACCAGCTGCCTGTTTCCAAGGGACGCACCGGAGAAGTCAATTACACATGCTGATGAGAAGATGGCCGCTCCTGATTTGGACCCGGGCTCATTAGTGTCAGAGCAGCTCACAGCGAGGAAGATCCATCGCTGCTACCGTCTCAGAGAGCACAATGGGATGCGTTCACAAAGTTTGTAGAATGTTATGCCACATTTTCAGATAGTGTTCAGCGAGTGAAATAACTTTGTGCAATTGGAGAATCCACGTACGCTGAACCTGATATTTGTAGTTACTTATTGTGAAGGATTTGTGTCCATCAATTTGCTATATTAATCTCATGCATCCAGTTCAATTTTTTTATACTAATTTATACAAATACATTTCCATTTAGTTCATAAGAAGACACCACTTTATGCCTGTTTTTGTTTCTGGATAGGCCCATCATAACAACAGTTAATTAGTGTGTATTTTGACTATAGGCTCTGAACAGGAATGTTTTAGCTAACTTCCTGTTGGCCAGTGTAGGGTAAAGACTACTTCCTGTCCACATTTTAACGTAAATGAAAATAAAGTACGATTTTAAAAAACGGAAGAAAACTTAAATAAATGTCAAGCCAAGTGTGTTTCAAAGAATTTCTTCAGATTGTTGAGCTATGTTACCAGTTATTAGCATCAAATGAACGTTAGCCTTTAGCCTCAAGGCAAAAAAGGTGTGTTTCGAGCAATGGCCGCTAGCTGCTCTGTTTTATGACCGCAACACTGGAGGCCGCCATTGCTGTAGTACCTCCATATCATCGCTAGGCCCCCATTGAAAAGCATTGGACTTTAGACACGTTAAAAACAACTTTAATGCCTGGTTTCAATTTTTTTAACACTTTCTATGGCTACATATTCCTCCTGACATAACGCTGGGTTAGTCACCAAAAAGAAACCAGGCTGGTTTTTGAAAAAAATTTTTTTTAATCTCCTACTTAACGGAGGTCGGACTGTTGGCATTGGAGCTGCGCGAGCTACACGTCACGCAAGGGCCGAGTCTACAGTGAAGATCCCGCCCTTATGCCCTTATTAGGAACATGCTTCGTCAGAGCTAGGAAGGAGGAGTCTGTAAATCCGCCATGATTTCCCCCTTGAACATGGCCATTATGGTAAACGGGGAGGAGTGAGGAGGAGTTGTCTATTCTTTTTAACGGTCTATAGTTTCGAGCCGCTGGCACAGCTTTGAGTAATCTTTGAATCTTCAATAGTGGCTGCTCTCGGCACCGCGGCGGCAGCTTATGTTCACTCACTTGTAGGATCAGGAAGTGAAACAAATGGATATTTTACCTAACCCTAACACTTATCCGCACTTTGGGAGGTTATGTTAACACATATTGCAGAAATAGGGTCTAAGAACAGTAGAATATGCTTGAATATCTTTAACAAAGACCATATTATAATAGAAATAAACGTTTTTTTGTTTGTTTCCTTTTTCAGATAGGAGGTTTTGCATTCTGGTCATCGATAACACACTTTAGGCGGCTCCCAGTAGAAATAATGGCTTGATCTACTATTAATGCTGTTCCATGCATACCTTGGTTATTAAAATCATTATTTCTAGGGAGTGCCCAGATAAAACAATGATATTCATAATCTAAGGAACGTGTCAAAAGTGGGCTATATTAGAGTATATGTGATTTAAATAATTGAATTCAACTGGCTCTATCATTAGCTCTCGGTGATAAGATCAGGGCTAGTTACATGTAGCACGGTGACATGAGGTGGGCTGTGGATCTCAAAGTGGGAGATGGTCTAATGAGAGACTTGTAATGAAGTAGAGAAAAACCCAAAGAAAGAAAAAACAAGTTGAATCGTTTACAGTCTTACCCTTTCATCTGGAGCGCCCGTGCCAAGTGGAAAGTGTCCATCTTTGGTAGATTTTTATGTCCGCCTTGGCTCTGGTGTAATGCTCCCGGGGGATTGGGCTTCTTGGCATGTTCATAGTGGTCACCATTTGCCGGAGACAGGCTGTGGAGGTCAAAGCCATTTGAGAAGGACATAAAACCCCTATGATTTTTGATCGCGCCATGAACCCTCCCATTGTGGTGAAACGGCTTTGCTCATGCCAGTAAGTGATTCGGGTGAGGCTGAGGCTTTAAAGTTCGGGGGATAAATTAGCTGCTCAGAGGTGGATTTTGTGTTCCAATACTTTTAGACTGTTCCAAAGGCTAGATATATCGATTAATGTAGTCTTATTTTTTTACTTTGTTTATTTTTTGCCTTTAGTGCAAGATGAAATAAATGTTTTATTTCTGTCGGAAGCGCACAGCTCTTTTCTCTGCTTTTTGCATGACAAGATTTTGTGAACTTACTATTAGTATTTGGGAAACGTGGCAGACTTTTGCCAAAACACAAAATTACCATTACCACAATTACCAGACTATTTTCTAAACTCTGTATATTTCACTTTCTTTTGAATATTCAGATGCTGTATACACAGAAAGAAGTTTGTATGGCTGGCCAGGCAAGTAAAATTATTCTTCCAAGAGTAGTAAAGTGTCATTCTGATATAAAAGAAAATGTAGTTTTCTCTTGAACATCATGCATTTTTGATGGGGCATTAATTTGAAAAAAATAAATTCAATTTTATATTTGAAGGTGCATCACTAAAACAGCCTTTCATGACTTCACAGTTATTTGTCATCTTTTCACCAAACACTTTTAAATTACACATCTAATTATTTCTGTTACTTTTACTTCTATTTGTGTGTATAACCTTTTTTGAGTAGATACTTGGGCTACTCTTTCCACCTCTGCCCAAACTGTTCCTTATCCCTACACAGCAAGAGTACATAGTGTGGTGTTGCTGTCTGTCTGTTCTGGCCATCATTTTTGTACGGACAGGATAAACTCAAGAGTGACAGAAATCCGCTTGGCTATTACCAAACCACTTACACTTCTAAATCCGGAGGCGCAGGTGTCTTCCACATCTCTGACAAAAATCTCTCTCCTTGGCCCCTCTGATGGAGGAAGTTAGTAAGGGGAAAAACCGCCAGGACCTTCTCTCCTCCTGAAGACCCAGAGCAAGGGCACGCTCTCCCCAGCCCCATAGATCAGCCAGGCCTGTGGATGTCAGAGGAGAGCCAGCAGTCCCCCTCTCTCTCTCTCCTTTCTCCTCTCTGGCCCACGATCTGCTGTCTGGTGACACCGCGGCGCTAATGACCCGGTTGGGGAGTTGCTCCGTGGGGCTTCTTGGCTTGGGATAGATGGAAGTTGTGGATATCCAGCTGGAAGGTCACGGTTTTAGGAGGGGGGGACCACTCACTCACTTTAACAGTATAGAAGTAGTATAGAAGTATGGACAATAGTGTGAGTATGTGATGTCCCAAATTACAATAATGTTTGCTCTGGTTTTTCAAACTTCATCTCAAAACAATAATGTAAAAACATACTTATAGTATTGTGTGTTGATATTTTCAAGATGTTATGGCTTTTATAGTTTTTGAGGCAGAAAAGCAGGCCGGTAATTGAGCAAGAACACACGTCTCATTTGTTGAAGCTGTGAGTTGAATCTGCAACATTTGCTTGGCAAACTACCCTTCACATGCACCCTGACTAATGGCCGAGGAAAGCTCTTTCCTATGGTCCTCCTGGCAGGGAGCTGACATTGCTTTAATACCACCCCTGGTGGCAACTCCAAAAGACACTTGGTAAACAGCATTCCTATGTAGCTTTGGACTTCGTTTGCACTGCTTAAAAGCCTGGCTGCAGTTTTTCTTTTTCTAAAAATTGCTATGGCTCATGTGACAACGCTGGGGTAGGTGTTATATTAACCGCGCTGGTTTTTGTACATCAGCAATAAAAAGCTGGATTCAAGTCTATGATTAACAGGCTCTACAGCACTGTTTAGGCTTGTAGCTGGTCTGCCCGCCCCGCAAGCGGCCTTTTTAAGGAACAGGCGTCGTAGGAGGAGACTAAGCAACCATGTTAATTTCACAGACCACTCAGGATCATTACTATGAATGGGGCTGAATGGAACACCGGTTATCTCTTCTATCTTATATCTATGACCCAACCACTACACCACAGCACATCAGAGCTGTCACAATGTGGAAAGCAAAACCGGCATGTGGAGAGGGCCTCAAGCTGAAGAGGCCCCCCACATTTGGCTGTCTCAACCACCAGGCTGTATGAACATAGTAAGCACCTGATTTTTTTCATTACAACAATAAACAGAATGAAAATGACCCAGACACTCTGCTCACAGCCAACCCAAAACTGCTAACATTTTCACAGATACAAATTTGTATCAAACCTCAAATCATTCACTTAAAACTTTATATTCCTTCTTGCACCTGTAATCAAAAGAGTTTAGTTTGCCTCTTGAATAGGCAAAATATGGCGCTGTTTCTCAGATGTGTGGGATTTTGAGCGGTCATTTTTCCAAGTTTATTGCACTCCGGTTAGCCGCCATGTTGGTAGGGCATGTGTTTCTCTGATTGGTTTATCCGCCTGTCACTCACACGTATCAAATCGGTCCTCGACAATATCTATTTGTAAAAAATGAGGATTGTTGGCCAGGCAACAATCAGTGTGACGTAACCTGCCTTGTTACCATTTCTGGTTTCCAAAAGAACTGACAGAGCATCCCGAATGACAAGAAACAACACGCAGGTTCAGAAGACTTTGTTACATCAAATATATCTCGTCTCTACACACCCAACGCCCTCCCTCCCTCAATAACATCCCATGCAGCAGATGTGGCTATTTACTCCCTATACCACATAAACAGTCATTGGAAGTTTTGTCGGTAGAATCTGTATTCACGACAGGCGCATGTTTATATGGACCTCATACATACGATCATCCCAGTTCCAGTGTGTAATTGCTCGACAAATTGGATAAGAGTGAAGTTGGAACGCGACCCTGTTGCTTCGCCTGCCAACTCGGAGCGCTTCTGATTGTTAGCTCGCCATGTTGTGTCTCTTTTTTTTCTAATCAGTTTGTAGCGAGAGCCGGCCTCCCCCCCCCCTTTTTCACAGTCACTTTGTTTCCATTTTTTCTTCTGTTTTTTTTGTATTATTATTTTTTTGCCCTCAGGACTTTGGCTTGTCGGAGCGCAGTGTTAAAGCCTCCTCCGGGGAGTCCTCCTCTCCTGACGGGGCGCCGACTCGACCTCACTCATGGTCTTAGTGTGGGTGGCATCCGACCGCGGAGAATTGCTTCGCAAGACGTTGGAAGATGGTGATGCTTCTGGTTGGCTCTCTGCGGATTCCGCCTTTTTTCTCAGGGTCAAGCATTCGAGCAATCTCTCTAATTATGAGCCCAAAAAAAAAGAGAAAAAGTTGATTTCTTTCCCCCCCCCCCTGTCTTGCACAAAATGAACGCTCCTCATGGGAGAAGTTCACATCTTAAAGTATCTGGTAGCGGGATTGGTTTTAATGAGGCAAGTCAAGAGTGTACGTTGGTGTGTTCCTAGCCCCTTCTAACTAGTGTAATTGACCGACTGTGCTTTCGACACTTCTTTTTTCTTTTTTTTTTTAACGGAAAACTGAAAAGTAAACCGCCTTCAGTGATTATTATTTCGACGAGAGAGAAAGAGAGGCGCTCATTGGGAATAAAAACTTTTGGGCGAAAAAAGTTGGGAGTTGTTATTTTAGATGATATGGACACAGGGGTGAGGCGGTGGGGTCAGAGGCAGCGGAGTACCCCAGGGCTGAGGCAGTCCGCTGGGGGAAACATTTGGCCGCGGTGAGGGGCAGAGTGGAGGCTTGGATGCACAGGCACGCTCTCTCGGCGCGGAGTCGAACGGGTCTAAGTAAAAGCGACAGGGGGTGAACTGAATCATGGCCACTGCTCAGTTTAGCTACAGAGGCGAGGCGGGAAGACGGTTAGGTGATCTGAAAAGTTGGGCAGGATTTCTGTGGTGGAAAGGTGCTCTTCATTTCTTCTAACACAAATGCCAACTACAGTATATCCATATTGATTGATCGCTTTTGAGTTGATGGAACAAAAGTCCAGCGTGTGTTTACGGGGTTGTAACACTAGATTCACACAAGGGTTTAAAGGTAGTCATTGGAACCGGGTTCTTTAGTTGAAGATATTTCATTTCTTAAAGGAAACGTTATTAGCTCCTGAATGATGAGACATCTCATAAATAACCTATCCTTTCCTTTTGAAGTCTACCCCGAAAGCATTTCACCATGATCAAATTTTGTTGATCAATATTCAAAATGCAAATGTATTTTTGTATATTTTTTCTTGATGACTATGCCTTAGTTAGTTTGCAATAGCACTATTACAATAGAAATTAGGGCTGAAACAACTAATCGATTAATCGACGACTAATCGATTATTGAATGAGTTGACAACTATTTTAGTAATCGATTAATCGTTTTCTGGTTCACAGGCTCAAAAAGAGCAAAAATGACATGAAAATGTAGTATTTTTGATGAAACCTACTTTGTTGTTTTTATAGTTAGTGTGTATGTAATGTTTTGCACATTGTAAATATCTGTCTGTGTCTCATCCAATCAAAAGCAGAATTGTCGCTAAGAGACCTGGCTCCAGAAGGGAACCTATTGTACATTTTTTTAGTGGTAGGGGGAAAGAGTACCGAAGGAAACCGAGGCAGACACGGGGAGAACATGCAAACTCCACCCTCCTTCTGTGCTCCCCAAATCATGTTGTTGGAAGAAGAATGCAGTTACCTAGTTTAAAATACGTTTATGTTGGGTTTACAGTAAATGAGAGATTTTTTTTACTGCACATTCAGACTAATGTTTATGCAAATTGTTACTGGTAGCTCTTAAAGCTGCAGCCTTACCGTATTTAATAGTCCTAGGACAAAATAGCATTTTTCTTCTTTTTTCTTAGTTGTGATACGTGTATCGCATCGGAAACCATGTATCGCAGTACTTTAATACTCAACTCAGTTACAGAAAAACAAATACAAATGCAAATAATATGAATCCGTTTTTTGTTTCTGACTTTGACATAAAGTTGATTGGTTTAAACAAAAGAGCCAGACTTTAAAATGCATCACAATACTTGGGCCCTCTGTATCGTGATATTGTATCGGACAGACGTCTATAGGCGCATTGAGTTGCCTTGTGTACGAAATGCACGCTATAAATAAAGTAGCCTTGCCTTATATCAGAATCAGAATAGTTTTATTGCCGTTGTTTGAGAACAGGTTCACAAACTAGAAATATTTCTCGGTCTAATCGTGCAACATGAAACTAACATATAACACATAATTGATAAAATAAACTATAGAAACTTTAAAAGTATAAGGCTATAAGGGCATGCATAAAGAAGATTAAAACATAAAAATATGATAAAGACAACAACTTCTTCCACCACCTATGCCTTACCCTACCTTATACACATCTATTTTCCTTGTATGTACTGAATTACTCAATACAGATCTTTATCACGTTTATACATCGCTGTGTTTACAATTCCAAACTTGTCACCATTGTTATTCGAAAGGTTAGATTATTTATTACTTCCTTTGTACCTCTTTGCTCCCTAAACCCTATATTTGATTTGCTTTCCTCAAAGTTACAAAGTTATCCTTGCGGGAGAAGCCATGTCAGAGTTTTGGGCGCGTCGTGAGCAACATTAGCCACCCGAGGCTTCCTGCATTTGAAGAAACACAACAACAACAACCTGCGCCGCACCGGTGCATACTGTAAGTTGGAGTGTGAACTTACTTTGTCACTAATGAAAGTAGCAAAGTGCCCGCGAGGACCCAGAACTCCTGTTTGTTTGGTGTGTTTTTTTTTTTTTTCAAGAGCGTTCGCGAGGTGCAAGGTGGCAAAACTTTGGGAGATCTTTCTGACAGTGCGCTGAGACCCCACACACGGTGAGGGGGGTGTGTTGTTAAGATTGAAGTTTTTAAAGCATCCGGGGACCTCCTGACAAGATTTCCAAATAGACGTTTCATATGAGCGTGTTTACCGACCGCAGTGAAGTCAGTGAGGGCTTTTTGAATTGAACCAAAGCACGTCACGTCAATCTGTGTCACACTTAGCTTTATTGATCTCCGGCACAAAGTATTTGATGGCAGCACGTGGGCGGCGGGAATAATATGAAAAACAAAATTCTCAATTGAGTCAAAAATGTATGAAAGAAGGCTCATTATGTAGGTCGCACAAGACTCAACTTCGGATGCGTGTTTAGCACCGAACAGAGGCAGGATTTGAAAAAGGGTACTTTTGACATGCATAATTAGTATAAAGGGAGACATCTCTATGTTATATCGACTCTTTGTTTCATTATAACACAGAGAGAGTCATTACAGTCTTCAAAAACAAAGGACAAAGTGAACCTTAAGTTAAAGTTGAACCTATAGTTAATATCTACAGCATTAAGATAACTGAGGGTACTAAAAATCCCATTCAAAATCTCCATAGAGTTTTCACAAAAATGTGAATACTAAGAAGTAAAACGTATGACGGAGGCTAATCAGCTTTGTGCTAACTACTAACTAAGGGTTTTTCTCATTTTGTGCTTTTATCGCTTTTTAACCACTTAACCCCCACCTTAACCAAACACATTTTCTCCTGTTCGGCATTACCCAAATCTAAAAAGTTTCTTGACTGGAGAGCTTACAGCCTACAGGCCAGTGTAACGCCGCATTTGAAAGCTAAGACCTACAAAACGTGCATTGTTATCACTTTTTCAATGCTCTTTTGTCACGTTTTTGTAATTTTGTCACTTTTTTGTTGCATTTTCATCCTTGATTACGTCTCGTTTTTTGTTGCTATTATGACGCTTTTTTCCAAGAAGCTTTTAGATTTGGGTAAAGCCGAACTGGAGAAAATGTGCTTGGTTAAGGTGAGGGTTAAGAGGTTAAAGTTGGAGAGATCTTCAATTTGAAATTGTGTGTTTTATGTCCTACTAAATAACTGTTGCATTGCCTGCTCCAGGACAACCTGACTGAGAGTGCCTCAGTTTTAAAAGGCAAGTGCAAATAGAGATTCTTTCAATTTAAATACACTGTGATGCAAATAAACTTTGCAAGCATTTCAAAATGAGGTTGCAATGAATCCTTTAGCATCCTATCAGGTTAGCTGATTAGCTGTTATTCTTTTCTAAAAACTTATTCTCTTTTAAAACCTTACTTGATTTTTGTCTGTGGAGAGTTTGAATGGGAGGAGCCTGGCTTGTTCAGCTCCAGATGAAACTTTTATTTTTACAAACATATACACATTCACCGTGACATATATGACATTATATATATGAATGTGATCATCGTACATGTCAGATATACAGTAACCTGCTCTTGGTTAAGTATGAGGATCATTGACCCAGTTAACTGTTGGGTCTTATTAAAAGGCAGCACATTGAAAACAATATTAAGCGATGGCTTTATTTTTTTGAAGACAAAGCAGTTAAAGGGGCGGAAGAAAACATATTGAATGGAAAACAAAAAGGATAACAAAAGTATGATCAGGAAATGGTTCTCACATTAGTCAAATGGAAATGCTAGAAGTCTTTACTCCAAAAAGATAAATAAGTGACAAATATAAATTACATTGCAATATTACAAAACATGACTAAATAATAACTAAACCAAACGAATGACAGCTCTTGCTTGAGAAACATGATGCGTCTTTCTTTTATTTACATTTTATTTTGGCATTAGTGACTCATTTAAATCAGTTTTATTTAATTATTTGTTTACATTTTTAACTGATGAATAATGCAGAATATAATTGTATGGTGGTTGTCTTTTACCCCCTTCTTTTCCATCTTCCACATTCCGCTGTGTCCACCAACGTGCCGCAAACCTATACAGTAAATCCTTTTCCAAAACGTTCTACTTTCTGCTCGGGTCAATAAAAAAACAACGGCCCCGTGTATGAGAATAGATGTGCACGGATAGTGAGATTTTGTGTACGGGGGGCTCTGGACCTCATTCTCACATGGCGGGGGTCGCAGGAGAACAAGGGAGGCACAGGGAGCGCACTGACGGGAGGAGGCAAGTGACCTTTTTTTTAATATATATATATATATATATAAATGAATCTTATATGCAGGAGTTTGATTTTAGAACATGTCGTATTTACTGTTAGGCAGTGAAGGACGTGTTTTAAGTCCTTTTAATCATAGGCCATCAGACTGTAGTGCTTAGGTCTGGTCTGGTTTATTGGAGCCAAGCCTATTTTGTCCTGTTGTAACATTTTTTCATTCTCCCTCTGTGTGTCTCTCTCCCTCTCCTCTCGCTCTCTCTCTCTCTCCTGCCCATGCAGCCTAATTATTAAAAATGTCCTTACCACTACTAAAATCACGACACAAATATCTTGTGTTCAGTTTGCAGAAATGTATTTGTATGTAGGCTA
Organism: Neogobius melanostomus; assembly: GCA_007210695.1. Classification (NCBI taxonomy): domain Eukaryota; kingdom Metazoa; phylum Chordata; class Actinopteri; order Gobiiformes; family Gobiidae; genus Neogobius; species Neogobius melanostomus. The sequence goes on along the minus strand of VHKM01000009.1, from coordinate 15,095,455 downwards.
TTAATATTGTAGGCTACTTCTCTTAAAAAAAAAAAAAAAACGTTCCGGCAGGTCGTGTTATTACACTCTAATGAAGAAGATAATAGAGAAAACATACACTGGCATAAGTGTGTAGGTAATGTATTTGAAAGTGTAGCCTTTTTGCTGATGTTTTGCATAATTAGTTTGTTTCACAATTGTAATCAATTTGATTACGGAGAGAGAAATGTCTTTACAGCTATTGTAATAGGGTTCCTTGTTTGGCTGTTGCCCATGCCTATTAATTAAATAACAGTGGCCAATACACTTCTGACTAAATGATGTCAGATGACTAAAGCGCCGAATGAACATGTTAAGACGAGCGGATCCATGTCCGTCTCGTCCTGGTTTGTAGTGGGTCCTAGCTTCGATCTGTCACACGCGCTCCCGGTCCTACATGCCCCTGACTGACTGTGGCTACAGCCTCTGCTGAAGCCTTTCTACCAGAAGGGGGACCAGTCCGTCTGCCGTAGACCGAGAGAGAGTGTCCGTTGGCGAGCGCGAGGCGGAGGGGACGACTCGGAGTCCGGATCCGGCGCGAGCAGCCGATCCAGCGCTCCGCATCTTGCCGCGCTCCCTCGGATTTTAATCATGCCTCTCTGTCTGTGTGTGAGTGCAGGCAGGCTGACAATGATTTCCTCAGTGATTACGTACAGAGCGAGTCCCTGCGGGGTAGGGGCCCCCTCTGGAGCCATCCTGATGGCTTTGGGGGCCTTGCTTCCATTTTCCATTATTATGTGGACTACCGGAGCGACAGCGCAGTCCAAGACCTTGCAGGTTTGTGATGAGGAGGGAGCTTCCATCTTCTCTCTGTTCTTCATCCTCTTTTTAAGAGCTATTTAGACGTAGACTTACAGCACATTCCGAACCTAATTCATGATTAGCTGAGTGCAGCGGGAAAAGCGCTAGAGTCCGGGAGAGTTTTGATGCTGTTAGCTGGATTTCAAGGCAAAGTGTTGATGGCCGTTTTACCTTCTTTTTGGGGTGTTTTGTTGCAATTTTTTTTTGTTTTTTTTTGCACTCTCACAGGAGGCGGTTGCTGATGTATTTCTCACGCGGATGCTTTTCAGATGAGAGATGCGAAATGCTAGAAGTCGTAGTTGAAGTGTAGCGCTTTTATCCCTCCACGATGCCCGCACGCGTGTGTGTTTTCCCGGAGAATGGACGCGCGTGACGGAACGCTGTTCTCGCACTTTTGCCGACGCACAGCTGCTCCACAACTAAACACACAGTCGCCTATACCCGGGCGAGAGCTAATTGGATTTTAACCCGTCCGTCCACAGCTGCTAAATAACAGCATGCTTACAGCGCGGGGCTAACTTGTGTGTAGGCTATGTTTAGTGGAATGTTCCGTAAAGGCGGCGGTTTCAAGCACGTTTACGAGATTTGACGCCAATTCTCAAATCAGACAGAAACTGAGCAACTTCGGCGTTCTTTTTTCTGTAGGATGTCGCGCCGCAAGCAAGCGAAACCAAGATCACTAAAAGGTAAGTGACACGGCTGTGCCAACATTGATTCATCTGAAGCTTAGAAATATGAACTTGAAAATAGGTTGTGTTTATTTATTTTTTGATTATTATAATTTTTTTTTTTACGGGGTCTTCTGGTGTTTATGTTACGGCGTTTCCAGTTGTACCGTAGTTTTGCAACCGTATATGCGTTTGCTGCATCGAGCAGAGCAACAGTGTTGTTAGTGCGCGTTACGAAGCAGCTGGCTATACGGCGCGTCAACATCTGGATGTGCTCAGGCAAAAAAAAAAAAAAAAAAAAGAGAGAGAGAGACGCTCCTTCCCTGCCTCGGTCCGCAACTTGAGCCCCGTCTGATGGAATGGGGTGCCTACAGTCACGTGACCTCCGCCCTCCCTCCCTCGCTCTGCTCGTTCCCCCCACCCAACCACCCCCCTCTTCTCGTGTCTGTCTGAGAGAAACCAAGGAGGAAACAGTTTATGGAGAAGGGAGGGGGAGGATCGTGGCGCGGTTGACAGGTGTTAATACCGCGGGCTAATTGGAAAAGTTGGTAATGAAGTTAAAATTGACGCGTGTTTATTTGTTTCTGTGGCTTGTATAGGCTGATGTTTGGGCTCTGGTTATAGTGCCTTACAGTCTTATTAGATCCTGCAGGGGCCAGGCTGGGCAAAAGCGCATAAAGCGTGAGATTGGAAACGCATTTGATCAGTTTAATTCCTGTATATTGTCTTGTCTCCAAATATGGAATACAGATTGTTTTATCCACAATTGAAAACATATGTCCAGATCCTTATACTGTGCCATTGTGGTTTCAGTTGTTTTTTTTTTTTTTTTACTTCTGAGTTTTGGGCACTGGCAATGACTTACTAGTGCTCCCAACTCTTGCACTTTCTTCTGCGTTGGGGGGCTACAGTTCATCTGACAGCCATTGTGTTTTTGCCCAGCGAATAATCGTCCACAATTTCACATTCGCAGCTTGTGGTCCGTGGACCCCTCTTGCCTGCCTTGCCTGCCTCTGTATCCCATCTACACCCACCCCCCCTTTTTTTTGTATGGAAGTCTTCATCTCAAAAAAAGAAGATTACATGGTCCGTGTGCGACCACATTCGTGCAGCCACCATTTTAAATCAATACCGGGGGAGATGGGAGGAAAATGAGCGTGCATTTTCAAAATTCAGTGACTAGACCTTTGCTTGTAAACGATAGATTTCAGATTTTTTTTTGGCAGATTGGCTTTGGCTGTTTGTTTGTTTGTTGTTACACCATTTATGGGTATCTTTGTGTACTCTACAAGTGTGCATGCAAACATCTGCTTGGGTATGTATGTGTGAAAGAGGAGAATGCCGTATATCACTATATGCCGGTCAAGTCAGGAGGAGTCAGAAAACATTGTTTGTTTCGGCCATTGTCACTTTCAAACTGCTCGAGACGTGTCAAGCCTTTACGTCTTTATTTAGGCAGGTGCTTGAAGTGAGGGAGATTAAGCTTTTACTTTTGGAAGACCTGCAGGTGTTTATTTTTTATTGCTCTTTGTCCACGTCTGACTTTTGGGATGTAGCCACACGTGCCCATGTTAAAGTAACTTGCAATTCACCTCGCTCAATTCAAGCTGCTTAGTCTTGCTGTATTTGATTTTTTTGCTTGTATCCCGTTTTGGAATATACACACGTATATATATACAGACTGGTGCTGACTCGAAACGGTGGTCAGTGGTTATTTCTGGGCCAAAAAGTACAATTTGTTCCAGGAAGACAAGCCAAAAAGGAGGTGGTTGAGGAGAATTGGACACATGGGAAGAAAAAAAACAACTATATATGCAATAATACGTTGTTTGAATATTTGATGATATTTGTGTGCGTGCAAATCCAAATCATGCCAGTCATGAAACGAATCTATATTAGGACGTTAAGAATTCACGACAAAATCTTGCGAAATTAAACAACTATTTCAAGTGTCCCCAACTTTATGAAAATCAAAAGGCATTTTTCTTTTGTGCTTACAGATTGATGGAGCAATAAATCTGAAAGATGAGTATATGCTCGTCTCCACAATGCCATAATTCACAGGAGTAAACACCGGTGTTAATTTCACAATGCAACTTAGACGTTAATGTTGATCTATTATTCAGATAACGATTGTATTCTTTTTGAATCTAGTGTCGATAAAATACTGACCGTGTTAGAGGCTCATAACATTTGCACATGCACCTCTGGAGCCCCAAGAAGACAATATTATTTGTAAGACAGTTGGCACTCTCTTTCCCCTCCCTCCACGTCTCTCTCTTTCTCTCTCTCTCTCTCACTATTGGCTGACGTGTGGGAGTCAGAGGTTATGTTTTTGGTCCCATGGAGAAAAAGGGCAACATTACAAGTCCCGTTTCAATTAAGTCTGAGAGACAGATCCGGCTATGTTATTGCTTGGGGGAATAAATGGCGCAGGACGAGCCCCATACATCATTCGCTTATATGCAAACACTTGAACCGCGCCACTGACATTTACTCAATCCTCGAGCCTTTCCTCAAACCGTAGGAACACTGTAATTTTGTTTTGATGTACGGAGGCTTGGGGTCAGCGCGCTCTCCCACTTTTTGCTCGTCTTAAACACTGGAAATGGTTTATACTGTACGTGAGAGCTTCCATGTCGCTCATCTGCATATGAGCATGGCATGGCAGAAGTCACACAGAGTCAGGCTTATGCGTCACTTCACTTATATGTCTTCGGGTTGAATTTTCCTTCACTTGAGAGACTTTTTAAAGCCTGCTATAACATGCAAACACATTTAATTTGCAGGACTTTTGTTGGATCAGCTGTAAGTCATTTAAAAGCTCTATTTCATTTTTCTGCCAAGTTAGAAATACGTCGCGGAACTTGATCACTTCAGCTTTTTGGCTCCTCAAAAACTCACCGCAATTTCACGATTGTCCAATAATACGTTCTAAAATCTTACTAATATGTTGCAAATTGTGTATTTTGTATTAGAACTGGGAACTCTCTTTTGGTGTATTAGTGCTGCCATCAAAGCATTTAACGCATAATCAGTGTTTTAGTAACACTATTCCATTTTATGATAATTGCATAGTTTTATTTACGTTTTTACTTTACTACAGTGATTGGACATAGGTGTAAAATATATCTCCATACTTTCCCACACACACAACAAAAACTTATCTCATATTCAAATTAACAGCCAATGTCGCACATTTAATCAAATATTGTCTCTCCGTTAATTTGAACAAGTGATTTCGCCCCCTCCACTGCGGTTAAAATTAGCAATTGCTTCGTTTAGGCGCAGGCTGCAGTGCATTCCGGTCTGTTTGGTGAATTAATGGACTGTGGCATAACACCCATTAACACTTTTCTAATTTGACACCAAAATATGGTTAGACTTATCAGCGAGGAAATGATGACAGAGCCGTGGAAAGAAAAAGAAAAAAAAAGAGGGAAAAAACCCATTAGTGCTGGTGTCACTGCTCTTGATATGGTGCGCTGCCCGGTGTCTCCTCTTATCTGCGCGGCATATGTTGCTCTTGCTGTCACGGGGTTGTCCAAACTCGTAGGAAGGATTCATTTTTGGAGATAGGAATTGACTCAAACATGATTCTGCTTTCTCGAGTCAGTTGCTGTTCCACCGCAAATGTCCTACAAAACAGCCTATTGAGGAAATGCTTATTAAAGGCCATGTATACCTTTTCTTCTTTCTTATTTTTCTACCAGTGGAATACATTAGTTTTGTTCTTCTGTATATTGTTAAAGCAGACATTTGTGGATAAACAACTGTGTATTTAAATATAAAGCCGCTTTATCGAGGGTTAGCTAGCAGCTAGCGGGGTTAGCCCTATGTTCCCCCCACTTCTATTGATGAAGATTGGCACCAGCCCACTATCCTTAAGGTTTCGTAGCTAGGGCAGGGTGAGGGTTAAGCTGCTTGATATATGTATGACATTTCACTCTCATGACTTGTGATTGGTTGAAGTACCAACTCACCTATAGAAAAAAAAATTGGACCCGGGGAACATAGGTATGCACCAAGCTAGCTGCTGCTGTTTACATGACCTGCGACAGTATTCCTCCCTGAAAGTTACGAAACGTGCTTAGAAACTCTTCCCTGTGAAGAATGCGCTAGGAAAGTCAGGAATCCATTCGGACCACAACTAACAATTTAAAATGCACACGCTCCTTCTTTAATTGTTTGTAAACAACAAAAATCTGGTATAGGGCCTTTAAAATGTCTTGCAATTTTGGAATGGCAAAACAGCAGATGCCACTGATCATACAAAGCTTTAGGATATGATTAAACATTTGGTGGAGGAAACACACCACAACAAAAGTCAACTTCAAGTGCGGCTGTTACTTGAAAGCACAGTAATAGGCTGGACATAGCATGGTAGGGAAAACAACAGATCATTTTTACAGCTGCCCATTTCGAGATTATTACCAAGGAAATACTAACTTATCATGGTTCAGGGCTTGAGTTAGAATACTCATATGAAATAGTTTTTCCTCTGCCCATGCCACTTTACGATAATCACTCTGTTGTTACACTTTTCGGTAACATGCTACTTCCATTGTGTTGCATTGCTGTTATTAAGTCTGTACAAGCAGTCGATTCCTAACCCCAATGTAAACAACTAAAAAGCTCTTTGCAACAGTTGCGGGTTTGGAGATTAGGTCGACAGCGCCCGACTCCCGAAAAAATGATGTCACACTAATGACCTGTTTACTTTTAGCAATCCGTCACCAGGATTACAAATGCGATTAACACGCTCCTCCGTTGCAAATTATTTATGACACTAATCACCAGTTCAAATAATGCTCATTAAGAAAGTCGTCCTCCAGCTTCCCCCCCCTCCCCCTCCGCTCCTAATTGAGGAGTTTTGACCTCTTGACCCCTGCTAAATTGAGTTGTAGTCCCTGTGGCGAGCGTCTCCTTTTTTTTTTTTTGCCGGTCAGTCAGGGCGGATTACACAGCCATTGTAGCGAGCGCTGTATCGTCCAGAGCCGGCTGTAACCAAGCAGATGAGACACGCATATCGAAGGAACACGCTTAGAGCTTCTGCCGCCTCTGTCCTCTTTTTCCTCCCCCTCTTTTCTTTTTTTTTTTTCTTCTTCTTCTTCTTCTTGAGGAGAGCTGCACTGTATATATATGCACAGTCATGACAGAGACTTTGGACGCTCGTCTGTATTCGTGGACGGCCTCACACACAGGCGAATCGCACTTCCAATGCGAGTCACGCCGCTTTTACTGCATTTAATTGCATTTTTTTTTCCCCACACATTGTCTTACCACCGCAGATATGCACAGTCATGCCAAATAGACTTGTGTGGTCATCTTGAATGGAACCGGCTGCCTACCGCACAGTAGTTACAAAACATCTTTTTACTGTTTTTTGTGTGTGTGTTTCTTTCACATGGAAGCGTATTCAGAAACACATTTACTACCATACATATAGGTGCATCATGTCACACTTATCAGATTCATTTAAGACGTTACTTAAGTTCCACACTTTGTGCTCTTTCACTACATCTTATAACAAACTGTTTTTTTAAGGAGTGTCAGGATTGATCTATTTTTATAAGTTTAGCTGTGTATGTACTGTAGCTCTAAGACCGAAAAAATAAACCTCCTTTGCATGTAATTAGCTTGAGTGTTCTGGAGATGATGATTAATGATTTACTGTTTTTTTGTTTTTGTTTTCTTCATTATTTATGGCTTGAAATATCTGGCAGTTTCGGGATATGCGATTACTGTCCGCCAGTTTCAGCCTTTATGTGCTCTCATCGAGAACTGGGGCTGCGCAATATGTCGCAAAATGATCGTTATCGCAATATTAGGTGATGTTAGGTGTCTGACTTGAGATTTGTTTTCGCATTTGTTTTCCTTAGCCAACACAGCCTAGCACAAAAGTCCCGTGGTAGCTTAATACATTTGCAAACGTTTCATTATGCTCATGACTCTATGTTACTTCCATTTTAGCTTAGCTTTAGTCAGGGTTTAGCGTTTTGCAAGTCTTGTTTTAACATGACAAAACAAAAAAGCGTCAATTCCTAACACGTTCGACCTGTATTCCGATTTACCTCCATCTCTATAGTCGCATTGAACTGTTTGCTCTCCTTTCCCTAAACAGCTAATGGGGGATTGTGTGCGCCGCAGTTTGACAGGCAGTTCATTTTGTGTGTGTGGCCAATTCTGGCGCTAATTAGTGGCCTTTACCGCCGCTGTTTTATAAATCAAACGACGAGCCCGTCTGAAGCGGTCCCGCGTGTGTTCGGTATTGTATCAACAAAAAAAATGAAAAAAATAAAAAAGCAGCGTGATTACAGTTTGTCACCGGCCAAGTGATACCTGTGCGCTGTCAAACATTAATTAACTGATAGGGGATTGTATTAGGAACGCGGCACATCTGACTTTGCAATGAAGCAGCAGCTGATTACGAGATGGTAACTGTTATGTTTCTATTACGCTTTGAGACCGGTGCATTAGCAATTCAAAAATGAAAAAAAAATGAGTTCAGTAAGAAAATCGAGTTTCTCTATTTACAACGGTTCCCTTTTATTGATGGCAGGAACACCCTTAAAAGTCTTGATGCTTAAGTTGGCAGCAAAAATGGTAACTTGGAAGGTTATTCAGAATGATTATAATCCAGTGTATGCTATGCCAAGTTATGATTGTCAGACTTACTGAGCCTTAATGTATTTGAAATATGGTGAAACCAGACTGTACTATCTTTTTTTCCTCAATCCTGGACTCTATCGACTTATCGTCCAATAAATACAGAAATACAGAAAAAAACAATATCGTTTTTAGGCTCAGTAATCATCGTTGATGCATTTATGACAATGTTACCTTAACTTTTATCCTATTTGGTAATATTTGAACAATTTTACCTATGTACATATGTGTTCATTGAATTTCATGTTAATTGCAACTGTGCGTTATAAATGCGTACTTTTAGAACAAGGTATTACAAAGTATCGACATCAAGTGTCCTCGGTATTATCGTTTATCGTGATATTTCCCTGCCTCGATATACCGTACTTCAAATTTTGTTATCGTGACTAGGGCTGGGCGATATATCGATATATTTTTAAATGAGATATGGAATTAGACCATATCGTGTATATCGGGATATTTCAAATTCAGATAAGCTATTAAGGTAACAAAAGAAACATGTAATTCAAGATGATTTTTCTTAAACTGAGCACTTTATTTTGTTATCTCTTTATATATAAATGCTTCCCTATTTTATTTTCTAGGCTATTTTTTTTAAGATTTTTAATTTAATGTCACCTTACGGAGCTTTGTTATACAGTGTTTATGTTTACATTTTATAATGAGTTTTCAATAAACTATCATATTTGGCTTTGACTTTGACCTATTATATTTCACAGCTCTCACTTTGCGGAAAAAATATCGGGATATATATTGTATATCGATATTCAACCAAAAATATATCGGGATATGACTTTTGGTCCATATCGCCCAGCCCTAATCGTGACAGGCCCACACTTACTTTTCCCTCAATTTTTTTGTCATTCTAATCCATTAATTTGATGTTTTACCTTCAAATGACACAATTCTGTAGATTTAGATGCCCTTGTTTCCCCCCCTCAAACTATTTCATGGAAATCAGTTTATTTGACGTTGCACAGTCAAATTGACTTTCTCCACACTATTTGTGATGTGTTGCAATCAGTTGTTTCAAAAGTGATTATTTTTTAACAAATATGCATATAAAGTGTATTCCATGTTTGCCCATCAGAGCATAGTGGCCTTCACGTCTCGTCTCGTCTCGTCTCTATACGACATGCAATTACCCACGTGTCAGGTGCAAATGGATGTGGCCAACTCTTAGCTGACAAAACTTTTAATGCGCTCACTGTGGCGACAAATCACGCCGGAGCCATCTTAACGTTCTTACTTCTTATGGTATTGTGAAATAGATTTTCTGCCTGAACTGCCTCATCTCGCCAACAGGGAGGGTAATCAACCCCCCCCCCCCAAAAAAAAAAAACAAAAAACTCCAAACACCAATCTGGGATAGAACTGTGGGGGATTTATTAGGACCCCCTATCCCGGGCCCATTTAAATGATCCCGATGTGCAGAGCTGGAGAAACTCATTAGGCTCTCGGGGCGCCAGTCACTAAGGCCCTCTTGATTTCTGACTTGGAAGAACAGCCGAGTTTGTGGCGCAGAGGGATCGAGTCTAAGACCACTCCATCACTTTGAGACGACTTGGCTAATTAATTGCCAGACCCATAGATTGAGTTTTGTTTTTGTTTTTTTAGCATGTTTACGGGTACATCATGGGATATATAGAAAAAAGGGTTGAAATACAAGTGGCACACACACAAATGCACTAGAACTTCGGAAATACTCTTGACAGCAGCGGCACTTTATAATACTACACCTTATTTAGCCTTAATAAATGATGAATTAACACTTAATTATCAATTCATTACTGGTGACTAACAACTACTACAGTTAAAGCTCATAACGAAGAGTTCTTCACATACATGTAACTAATGAATTGTTCATGATGAATTAGGTGTTACTCCTCATTTATTAAGGCTAAATAAGGTGCAGTTATTATAAAGTGTTACAGAATGTTGTTGCAAACTTTGACTCATCCACAGTTTACAGCTATCTCTGTAAAAAAAACCTCTTCATACGCTGCAGAATTTCTCAACCTCTTTAACCCCCACTTTAACGGAGCGCATTTTCTCCAGTGTTCGGCTTTACCCAAATCTAAAAAAAACCTCTCACAGCCTATAGGGCAGTGTAACGCCTCATGTTGAAAGCTAAAGAGCAACACAACTGATATAAGACTTTTCCTCCGGTTTCCATGTCGCATTTTTTTGTCATGTTTTGTTGTGTTTTTGTTGCTCATTTGCGTCTTGTTTTTGTTGCTATTTTGACACTTTTTGACACTTGGATACGTGGATAATAACTGGAGAAAATTGGCTTGTGTAGGTGGGAGTTAAGAGGGGTAAAATTTAGTTTTTTACTGGACTGAGCCTTTTTTCCTATATTTTTCCCCCCCAGAAAGTTGACTTACAGCTGTATTTCCACTTATATCCCTGTTACAGAAATGTACAGACTACATATACAGCGTACATATAAAATGCTGTAATAATAAGGAAGAAACATGTTTGCTTTGAATCTATTCTGTGTAACTCTTGTTTACAGAGTTCAGGGCTTGTTTTCGAGGGCATTGACCGATTATGACCGTTACATTTTCCCGTAGCCTATATCACTATTTGACATTAAACCCTGGAAGAACATGATAGTGACACGGATAGACAGTTGCACATGAAGCATGAGCAGAAACGTCTCGGTGAAAGGCTCGCGCTTTTTTTTTTGGGCTGGACAAGGGCCTGGCAGCGCAAAACACAGCGGAGCTTTTCCACCCTTCGTCTTCAGAAGAAACAGCTCAACACTCCCCCCCCCCTCTTCATTTTTCACCGACGCTTGACACCCCGCTTGACACCGACTCGCGCACCCCCGAGGGAAAGGCTTCTGCCACCATAGGATCTCGCCTTAATTATGCAAAGTACTGGATATTTTGTGCGATTTTAAAAGTGCGCCGGTTTTCTGCTTTGGCAGTCGCCGCCACGCTCCCCTACTGGAGGTCCTGTCAGATATAACCCCCCCTTTGCCTTCCCCTTTTTTTTTGCTTGCGAAAATGAAAGGCCGGGGAAGAAAAGACATAATGGGGAATGCATTTCAACGGCCGGGCTGGATCGCGGACGTGTAAGGAGCGCTCACTGAGACCCTCATTTTGCATGGAACAGGTGGGAGACGCTTTTGTTCTCCTCCCGCTGCTAAACCCATTTCATTTTTTTTGGGGGGGGGGGGGGGAGAGTTTGACACGCCACGAGGAAAGTCTCCCCTGTTCCCGACTACAATGTAAAAGGTTCTTATCTTTTTGTGTGTGTGTGTCTGGCTTAAGCGGGGGTGATGGATGTTTTGTCCAAGGCCAAAGTCAGTCGCTGTGTGGCATACATACAAAGAGCCGGACCCCGGCGCTGATCAAGTCATCACTGTTTTGTCATCTGCCATGTAAAAAAAAAAAAAAAAAAAAAGGAGGCAGACAAGCACTTTGCAGCTGCTAAAGTTGTCAGGACATTTCACACGCAGCAGGTTTTTGAAAGGCGACGTCCGCGCGTGGTCCGGAATGTTCAAATGGGTCTTTTTGATGTAATTCTGCAAGTCAAGGCACTCGGGGACGACTCGCTAATGCAGTCATCAAGGTGTTTGCGCTGGATCGCCCGTGATGTGGAGCTCACGTAGGGAAAGAGAAACGGTTCATAATTCATAATCCGATATGTTATTTTGTTATGTACGTAGGTGTTTGCCGCGCGGTTCCAAAAGTCATACATGTAAGAAAGGGCCGGCGCGGGGGTTCCCGACCGCGCAAGTCGAGCTGTCGAAAAGCTGTTGGAATCTCCTGGAGTTTCCGTGCAGACAAATCTCAATAGTAAATAATGAAAAATAGAAAATGCTGTCCAACTTATTAACTGTTGCTTTTCCCTTTCCTCCCCCCCCCCCCCCCCCCACCTCCACCCCCTTCCCTCGCTGTGCTCTCTCTCTCTTTCTGGCAGTAGAAGACAATGTGACGGAGGAGCAACACAGTCCCGGGCAGACTGCCATTCCAAGCGGTAATGCTCCGTTTCATATTTCGTCTTTTTTTTTTTTTTTTTTTTTTGTTTCTGGAAAAGTTATGTGTTGTTGCTTCAGAAAGATACAAAATACCATGTGTTTGGGAGGGGGGGAATTGTTGTACTGTAACGCTGCATGTGGCATGTGCTTGACAGAGGAGGCCTGAGCCGTAATGTTACTTTGTATGTCAACGTTCAAATATGTATGCTCAACAAAAATTTTTGAACCTTCTCACGCAAAATGGCCTGAGAACCTACGTATATAAGACAATATGTTGGATGTCTTATGTTGTTTTAGAGACGGAGGATGTCTTTCATATAATGGTCGTTTGAGGAGCCTGATGTTCACCAAGACCTCCAGCAATTGAGAATGAGGAGTCACGTGCCGAGTTGGGGTGATTTGGGGGGGGGCTCTGAGCCTGTCGGACATATTGGCTGCGGGTTGGGGGCACGCACTCAGAATTTCGCGCATTCCACATATTCCAGAGCACTTTAAAAATTTTGCGCATTTACGTTTTGGCGAGACAGAGACGGATCTACGAATACGACAACGAAAAGACAGAAAGTAAAGCAATGCAAAGAGATAAGGCGAAAGAAAAGGGACCTTACAGGGACAAGCTCATACCAAGCGCATAACAGCGGTATTTGGAGAAGCTTGCGGACATTCAAAACATCAACACACGAGCTCCCTGCAGCGGAGACCTGGACCATTTACCTCCGTGCACATACATGGACATAGTAAACTACCTTGTATTTGGTGTAAGTTCCTACACGATGCAGTAGTTTAAAGGCCACAAGTCTTTGGAAAGTTACGAGACTTTCTGCTGTGGGTCCAGGACTTGGCTCTACAAGCCTCCAGCTGGTGAAAACAGCGTTGTACTGGCAAAACTAACTTTCTTCACATGCGTTTTAGTGTGTTGTCATTACATTGCATTTAGCAAAATGACAAAGTAATAAAGTGCGTGTTTCGTAAACACTATACTGTTACGAGATGTTCAATGTACACAAACGTTTCCAACATGTTTTGACAGGTCAGAGTGAGACTTGCGCTCCTTGATACTGTGTCCATTTCTGTAACCTAAAAACTGTATCCCATTGTTCCTACGTTTTCCATATCTATCGTGTGAGGTATTGGAGCAGTTTTTAGCACAGCAGTAACTTCCAGGCTGGTAAAACAGTGCGGAATAGCAAGAACCTCCGCTACTACCGCGTTAACAACACACGTAAACGATGTGTATTGCCGCCGGAGCGCAGCCAATATGGTGGCGAGCGGGGGATGGGGAGGGGGGCTCTGTGCCGTGACGTCAACTCCTCATTCTCAATAGACAAGAGTACTTAACCTCTCAACCTCCACCTTTTCTCCAGTTCGGCTTTACCCAAATCTAAAAGCTTCTCGACTGGAGCTCACAGCCTTTAGGCCAGTGTCATGTCTCATTTGAAGGCTAAGAACTACAAAACTGACCTATACTGATCTTTTTCCTTACGTTGTTGTCGCATTGTCGTTACTTTGGAGTTTTTTCATCGCTTTATGCATCACATTTTTTGCTGTGTTTTTGTCACGTTTTTGCTGCGTTTTTGTCAAATTCTTTTGCTGTGTTTTTCTCACGTTTTTTTGCTGAGTTTTTATCACGTTTTTTGCTGTGTTTTTCTCACGTTTTTGCTGCATTTTTGTCAAATTTTTCTGCTGCATTTTTCTCACGTTTTTTGCTGGTTTTTTATCACGTTTTTGCTGGTTTTTTCTCACGTTTTTGCTGCATTTTTTCAAATTTTTCTGCTGCATTTTTCTCACGTTTTTGCTGCGTTTTTCTCACGTTTTCGCTTTGACCTTTTTTTTCCCCAAGAAGCTTTTCTATTTAGGTTAGGCCGAACTGGAGAAAATGTGCTCGGTCAAGGCGGGGGTTAAGAGGTTAAATCATGTACCATAAGACAACGAAATCCTACGTAAATGTAATGAGGGGGTGAACTTGTGCATGCGCCGCAAACACATCCTTTTTCTGTTTGTGGATTTATGCACGGCCAGCCCTTCTTTGTCTCCCAACCTTTACCTCCGTATGATGTAGGATAGCGTGCCGCAGATGAATGTGTCCTGTCCTCACGTATGCCATTCACGGCGCCCCCTCAGGAACCGCGTGGTAATTCAGGTCAGGGCTTGGCAGAGAGCCCCCATGAATGAAGGCTGCTCCGGATGCGCCACACTGTATATTTTCATTTCATTTGTCTCTGCTAAAGGTTAAGTCTCAGGCGTGGTTATTTTAAACCCGATATGGATGGCTTTGCCCAGCAGGCTGGGGACCCTGGGCCCTCTGAAGGCTGCCACATTAGTCCAGCGTTTACTCAGTGCAGTGCGAGTGCTTGTGAGCTAATGCACCACTGCTACAGGCCAGGCTTCTAATGAGTGTACTCTTAGTTTTATATGGATGCTGATGCGTAACTTTTGTTTTAGCGGCTTCAGATTGGAGAGATTGGAGAGCAACGGTGTAATGCCTCATCTGAAAGCTAAGACCTTCAAAAGTGATTGTAACCTTGTCGTTGCTTCGCATTTTTGAAGCGTAGAAGCGTCTCCTTTTTGTCATGTTTTTGTCATTTTTGTTGTGCTTTGTTGTCGTGTTTTCGTCATGTTTTCGTCGCTTTTTTGTCACGTTTTTGTTGCGTTTTCATCCTCGTTTTTGACGCTATTTTGCTTTATTTTTTTAAGCTTTTAGATGAAGCCAAACTGGACAAAATGTGCTCGGTTCAGATGGGGGTTAAGATGGTTAAGAATTTCCACATAACAACAGCTTTCTTTTTTTATTTTATTTATTTATTTTTATTCAGTCTTCAACACTTCCAATCTCACCACAGATCAAAGTAGTGATGCAATCGGAAAACCAGCAGTTGCAGATACAGTGCCTTGCGAAAGTATTCGGCCCCTTGAACTTTTCGAAATAGCCAATAATTTCGTTCCACTTCATGATTGTGTCCCACTTGTTGTTGATTCTTCACAAAAAATGACAGTTTTATATCTTTATGTTTGATGCCTGAAATGTGGCAAAAGGTCAAAAGTTCAAGGGGGCCGAATATTTCGCAAGGCACTGTATGCCAAAGGGTTTGTAATGCAAACATTTACGCCAAATTCAGCCCGGGTTAGTTGTCAAAATAGTTGTAGTCCATGTATGAGTCCTGTAGAATCAAGGACGGTTTCGCTTCTCCTTTGACCAGACACCAGAGAATTAATTGTAATGTACACAAAACCTTTCGTTATTGTTAGAAGATAACATTAAATCGCTATTTATCATACTGGGTCAAGCTGTATCTAGGTCGTACAGTCGTACTATCTCTGTCATAGCCCTGATTGTGGTGCTCAGGCGCCCACTCTCAGCCACTGAATGTTTTGCTTGCGTGTCAGTATGACGCTCTTAGACGGTATTTATCCCTCTTCTGTGGAAGCATAGACAGACTTGAATGGTAGGACTAGCGCAATGTCTCGAGTTCATGTCTCCGGGTCCCGTAACGATGGTAAATAACTTCTCCTGCATAAGACATCCTGACGGCTGCCTATCCTTCACCAATCCTCTCGAGCACTTTTGTCATTTCTCTAACAGTTATGGTGGGCGAATGGGATCGCTGGCATAAACAGATAAAAGTGGCTTATTGTAACCAAACGTAGCCATGGACCTGTTGCAGCTGCAGTGAGAGCAGGTTATGAGTTTGCGTTAGCCTTAGAAGTGAACTGACGTGTAGCAGAATGTCTTTGTGAGAAAAAGTTTAGCGTCCGCATACACTCGCAGGAAGTATAGACTGTTGTGCTAATGCGTATTGATAGGTGTTAGCGGGTGGTGCAGGAACAAAAAAAAAACAAAAGCAGGCTCCTTAGCCACCGCGCCAGGCCCAGCTCCGGGGACCGAGGCCCGGGGCAGAGCGAGCGGGGGCGGGAGGGGGCTCGGCTTAGGGGAGAGACCTCCAGTCCGCTAATGAGAGTGCCTGATTACAGCGACCCCCCCGGACTCACGAAAGGCCCACCATCTCCCCGCGCCGCCTCCACCTCCAGGGCCAGGGAGCGCGGGCCCGCCACATGATCGATGTCTGCCTGTGGAGAAATCAGGAGGGCGCACAAATTAATTTCTCACTTTCCTCATTTGACTTCATCCGACTGATTTATTTTGAACCCCGGCTCTCCAAAGATGCAACCCTGCACCGACCGCCAAAGGGGGGTGGGTGGGTGGGGGGAGTTTTGCTCTGGTACAATTAGTTTGAGGAAGTGTTTAGATTTGCGGCCAAACTTTTTTAGCAGAGAATGTCGCAAAAGCATGTAAGCGCCACAGTTACAAAGTTAGATTTGTGTACAAACTTGTTGAGGATACATTCGCCCACTTCCCAGACAGACTGTTAGCATTCACCCACCTCCTCTGAGTTAGGCTGGTTGTTCGGATGTTGGGGACAGAAAGGGTGTGGCAGTTGTGCTTACAATTGTTTTCTTTTTTTTAAATGTAGCTGCTTTCTTTAATGCTCTACTGATAAATATATTAGTTGGTGAAGTAAACACTGGCCACATCAAGGCTTAATCCATTTCTCCCTCACGTCGGGTCAAATGTAAATGCAGCCTCTGTGATCGACATGCTACAATAGCCATTAGGCCCCTGACAGGCTAAAGGACTTAATCAGGCGCTCGGTGCTTGGCCGGCCCTCATAAATAGACCCCCAGTCGCGCTCTTATGTGACTCTTGAAGTGTTCGCCGGCCGCTGCATCCTGTTCCCTTTCTTACGTCTGATATGTTGCAAAGGCAATGGAGGAAACGCTAACAAAAAAGGGTGAAGAGAGTATTATGCATGCGACAGAAGGAGCAGAACAGTCACAGAGGTAGCTTTAATGAGGCCGTGTGAAGAAAGGCTGAGGGTTTGTCGACTGCGTAGCTACCGCTGTACAGCTTGTATGTGAATGTTTTCTTTTTTTCTTTTACACATGGACCTTTTTATTTTAGGAAATGGGGAATGTGTGGGAAAAGGCAACGACTTTGCTTTATAGGTCTAGTGAGACAGAACTAGATTTTATTTTTTTTGGACTGTCAGGTCTCAAACACCAACTAGCGAGGTGTACAGAATTATCTTTATCGTAAAGGTTAAGTAAAGGTGTGAAACACTTCACACGGACAGTTACAGATCTTTTTTCACCGGGATGGCACAATGGGGGCACTTTCTTATGTGATGACACAGAGTCTAAGGCATCAAACAACACTTGAAATGAGAATTGAACACTTTATTTCAGCATTGTGGTTTCTTGCATGCATACGTGTGTGCGTACAAGCTGTTTTCACATTGTTTTCTTTGATACAAGTGAAAATAAATCATACGTGTTGCCCCTCTAAATGATGTAGCACATGGCCTATGACATGCAGTAAGTGTCATGCAAACGTCACTACATAGGAATAAGCAGAAAGATAATAAAAATATACCCTGAAGAAAAGGAACCTATAATAATAACCTGTAGGCCACTCAGTGCCGGAAACATAATTATCATAAAGTAGCATGAAGTGTGCCTGCCTAGTCTGGCTTGTGCTTTCACTGTAGTGGTCTTGTCTCGGTCTAATGCTGAGGCTGCCCGCAGATCAATGCACTGCTGGGTTTGTGCTGTGGCAGAAAGAGGCTCGGACTCGTTCTCCTCACCACTTCGCAAATCCAACTCTCTATTATTCATTTCCTTTGATGCTTTACTGCACTAATGGCATAGCCAGGCACTCTGTTCAATATTGCTACTCCGTTCCAGGGAGCAGACTGAGAAAAGGAAAAGATTCTTTCTGTGCTTTGATTTGCGTTCCTTTTTTGTCGTGTGCATTTGTGATTACATGTTTGACTTTCTCTATGGCTTTGTGCCGCATCTTCAAGCCATTACTGTAATTGTTTGGTGCCCTGTTTTGTGTGTCTATTCTTCAGTGTTCTTTCTACTGTTTTACTTACGTCAAAGAAGGTGGAGAGTTGCTTCCTGCCAATATGAAATGTTCAAAATGTCTTAAGATGGCTTTGGAGGAAACTCTCAGGCTTATCATAAAATATGTCAAATTAGTATAATACATCATAATGATGCAATACAATAGTGCAAGTAACATGTATGTATAGCTAAGCTGCTTACATTTGCAATAGTTCTATATGAAAATAAGAAAAAAAATCCAATGCCCTCTTTTGGGTCATATCTAAGACTTATTCTAATTTTGGAATAGGTCTTAAGTATATATTTGTTACAAAGAGGATGTATGGGAGCAGTATCCATCATAGTTGTACAAAGTACAAAAGGTAGCACTTGAACTACCTTTAAGGCATTTTCCAGATATGATTAAGTATTTGATTCACATTATATCCAAAGGCAACACTTGGCTGGACTAAAATCGCAGAAAAGACACTGATCTGTTCGGCATTATAACATTTCATTATCATAATATTGTTCTATCCTTATTTTAAGGCAATGGAATAAAGAGAAACTCTTGCTTTGCCCTTCATAACAGCACCCAGTTTGTTTAAAAAAAATGCTTTTGACAAAGAACTCCGCTAATCCGCTGTAAGATTCACATGCGTCACAAAAATTGAAACGCTAATTACTTAGTGCTTAATATGAATCAAGGGGAGTCGGCGGCGGCTAAATCAGATTGTGCAGGCAGCTCGTGCGAACGGGCTCTCCCCATGCAAATCCCCGCCATCGTTAGCAGCCTGCCAAGTGTCTAGTTCACCGTCATTGGCTTCTTTAATGACGGGGGATCAGTGGCTGTCTAAATCGGTGAGCCTCCATCTCCCCATTAGAATAGACTTTGGGAGGTGCACGTGTGGCATTAGAGCGTAGTATGTGACCTATATATCGGTAGCAGCGCACATAAAGTTTTTTAGATTTTTAAATAATGAGGTGCCGGGGAAAGCGTGTGAAGGTTATTCAATCTTAATGTCCTCCTATTTCTGACAGCCTCCCGACTCTGATAAAGGAGAAGCCCACCTTTGATCAAGCCTGCCGACACGTGTCTACTGAAGCCACTCGCTGGTTAGAATAAATTCTTAATTCCAACTTGGGGTGGATGGGTGGTTTGTGTCTGGTAATGTAGGGGGGGGGGGGCATGTGGTACGAGCAGGATCTCTTCGATGTGGTGTGGAAATGAATGTTATAATGATGTTTTCAGTGGTGGAGATGTATCTACAGGCAAGTACAGCCCGTAGTGGTTTCTCTGTGCTGCTGTGATTCAGGGCATAAAAAAAAAACCTCAACAGATATTTTTGTGTGTGTATGTGTGCTTAAAAAAAACGTTTTCCTATTCTTTAAATCCCACTGTTTCATCTCGTCTTCTGCAAAGTTCATGTGGGGTTCGCTGTGTTTTTAAATACAGCCCACAATCTGGAAAAGAAATGTATTCAACCTTTCATTTCGAAGATCTTTTTGCCTCATGATTGACACACAAACTATTAAGTTTCAATTTGCATCTCGATTGAGGAATCTTGGATGTGTAGATGCTTGATAACTTGGGCAACGCCAAGAGATGGTTTGAATTGGATTTCTAAATCTTGGTTGGTCTATTCATGAGTTTTCATCTGTTCAAACGGCTGTACAACTAAAGCTTTTGATTAGATTTGTGATTTTAAAATCAAGATTCAGTTCACACCACACACTAGGAAGCCATAGCGCATGCGTTTCTTCTTTGCCAAACGGTGCGCATTCATAAAGGCTAAAGAAACAGCGTCTAGTGTTAAATACACCCCAATACAAATGAAGATGTGCAGAGAGCAAACCATTTTTGCATGTTAGTCGCATAACGAAGCGTAAGGAAGAGTCCCAAAAGAAGCATGTGCTGCTGCGTTTGTTATGTTGCGGTAAAATCGAAAGTGAGCTCAGCTGATTGGTTCGTCTTTTGTTTAGGACATTCTATTGTAATTATAGTGGATTCATGAGACTATGAGGATTATCTTATTATAGAATATCTTTGGAAAACGTTCACACCAATTTGCTTCCTTTAGATATGGCTAATAATAATATTATAAAGCCTATTTATTATTTTAAAATCATAATTGTATTCCTTTTTACATAAGGATATGTTCAATGGGTTTTCCAGTAAACCAACTCTTAAAGGTGCATTATGCAACTTTTTTTTGGGAAATAAAGAGATGCTATTAGTGCGTATTTGACCTTGTAGTGACCCAGTGGCTGTATGAGTGGTCAGCATGGCGCCTTTACTTTCCGTCACAGTGGCCTCTAGGACACACCAGGATCAATTGTTTGGAAGGTTTTGACTGCTGACGGAGCCTCTTACCAGAAAACCTACAAAACAATTAATCCTGGAGCGTTGTATAGACCACCGTTAGTGAAAGTAAATGTGCCATGCTGACCACTCATACAGCCGCTGGGTCAGTACAAGGTCGGCACGTAGTACAGTGGTTAGCGCTCGTGCTTCACAGCTAGAAGGTCCCGGGTTTGATTCCCACCTGGACGGGGCCTTTCTGTGTGGAGTTTGCATAATACACCTTTAAATAAACATATAAATGTGTCTTGTTTCTTTTTGGTGAACATTTAGACAGTACTGTAAACATTTTGAGAAATTATTATTTTCTTCCTTAATTTCAATAATTGTGAATAATCATGAATATTTTTCCTCAGAATAATCGTGACTCCAAAATGTGGAATCATGACATCCCTACCGCACACATTGTCCTGAAGCTATATCTAAACTAGAAGACCTAGACTACTACAAGAGTTTACATTTCCCTTCTCAACATGCATGAGAAGGGCACATTTTTTCCTGATTGGTGGCGCGTTTGCACGCCTCCATGGCCTTGAAACGGGATCATGCAAATTCGCCGTGCTTTTTTGTCATTCCATAATAGAGTACATAATCTTAGTACAACCTCCCTTTTGAAACCCTATCACATTAAAAGTCAGCCTTTGCAAATTAGCCCCGACCACTCTCACATTTTTCCCTCTGAGTGCTCTTGCCCGCATGGTCAGTGTCTCCGCCGCTCAGTGTGTGGGCCAGACAGTGGGGGGGTTTCGGGGGGCGGGGGGGTGGTGCGTCAAGGATCCCCTGCCAGCCACCCAAGGGTCCCTAGTGGGGCTAATGGAGCGGAGAAAGAATATCAATTAAAAGGTTATAAATATTTAAGAGCAGAAATATTCAATAATATAAGGGTGGGGGGGGGGGACCAGGGGGGGGGCTTTTTTTTCTCCCTCAAGATGAAAGTTGTGTTGGCGATAAATGTCACCAGGCTTCCATTGGAGACCGGAGTCAATGTGATGGATGGTTTTGGACTTTAAAGGAGATATTGCTGTACGCTTGTATGGTGTCAATCACAATTCATACTGTAGATCCTCACTCTGTTATCAAGCCATTGAGGTGTTTTGGCTGCATAACACAGGAACATACCACGTTCTCCCTGACTAAAGGAAACAAGTGTAGTCATGTAAACCTGAAGACATAGGCTTAATCATTGTACAGAGAGAACAAAGCACAATTACATAGCCCGACCCCCAAAAAAGTTGTTGCGTCATCAAATATTTTGTTGGACCGCCTTTAGCTTTGATTACTGCAATGTTAAAAGATTTAGAGTTGCATTCATTTTTCACCAAGATCTTGTATGCTGATGGGAGAGTGTGAGCACTGTGCTAAGCCTTCTCCAGCACATCCCCAAGATTCTCCACGGGGTTAAGATCTGGACTCTGTGGCCAATCCATGTGTGAAAATGTTGTCCCATGCTCCCTAAACCACTCTTTCCCAACGTGCGCCTGAAGAATCCTGCAGCCATCAGGGAAGAACAAATCCACTGATGGAATAACCTGTTCATTCAGCATGGCCAGGTATTCGGCTGATCTCATTCTTTGAGCACATAGTGTGGCCTGCAAACCCAGATATTTGGGTCGGCCAGTGTACTGTATCTACTAGCAATGTGTCAGGAACATTATTGGAACCATTTCTCTTGTTCTTGGCTGGTATAGGATCTTGATCAGGAGAACCTGTAAGCCTGCTGTTTGTTACATGTTTAAAATTGTGGATGTAGTTGTTTGCGAGTGGTTGGGATAGAAATTGTATTGGATCATTGGATAGCAGTAGTATGGTCGCTCAGATCAGCAAAAAAACACCCATTAACAAATCAGCTCTTCAATATATTGTGATTTCTATGAGGTCAATGAGTTCCTTTCGACATGACCTTACCGTCATATAGATCAACGGTCAATGCCTCTCCTGTGCCTCCACACCCGTGTTGACAAGCGTTGACATGCTCATTATCAACTTAACAAACTTGTTTGGTGAGACGAGGAGGGGAAACGAAAAAAAGATCTCAATAATGTCATCCCAACTTCATATTCCGCATGTGATTGTCAGCCGTGGCCAGGGCTCGTTGCTATTGATCTGCTGTCCAGCCTGTAGAGAGCATGCACGAGGATGTCCTGATCTGATGGATTACCGTATAGGGCCCAGAGGCGCAGGAACCTAAGTTATCGACGTGCTTCTTTAATCCCAGAGTTGGACATGACCTTGCTGTGTCAAGAACCCCCATCACACTTCCACCGTACCAGCACCTTTGTGTTGCTCCAAAACGTTCACCACTGGGCCTGCACTCTGACGCATTTATGACTTTCACAATTGAGAATCCCAGTGACACACGGCATGCGTCATTAGCAACTGTCAGCTTTCTCTTTTGGGTGCTTGTCTCACCACTTTGACCAGTCACTGCTGAATTACATTGCACAAAAAGCTGTACTTTTCGACAAATCAGGACGCTCATGAAGATGTATCCGACCAAATGACTCTGCACTTGGTCTGCAATGGCAAACAGGAGGCAGGAAAAACTGTGGAAAAAGTCAGATTTTTGAGTGTGGTTAGCGTAACCTTTTCTGTCACTAGAATCTTAAGCTACATTTTGTTGCCTGCGCAGCACTTTGGCACATTTACAGTTCTGTTTTGGACTATTCCTACAGCATATAGTTGGTATACAATTTAGTTATTTTTGGTGAAAAACATGTATTATTGTTCGGTATCATAACAAAAGCAGGGTGTGCTTAAATCTTCTCTAGTGTTCTCTTGAGCTGTACTATTACAAATATTAATGATTCATAAAGGCCACTGAAAAAAAAACATCCTAGTCCTCATGTCGCCGTACAAAAAGCCATAAAGTGCTCACATTTCTGCCCATATTTTGAATTCGATGCCGGTGAGTGCGGATGAATCATAAGTCTATATAGTGTGGCTCTTGGCCCCAGTCTGAAGTGTTTTCCCCCTGAGCGAGACCGGCCTGCATCTGTGAGGATTGAGTTGGGATTTTCATTTTCTTGAAACACCTTCTGTTCTGTTCTGCATGCTCCCACTGGGGACCACGGGGCTGATATTTTTAGAGGGCATGTTCCGAGAGCCTGAGTCGCCAAGAGGGAAGGACAATGGAGGGTGTGATGTTACATCAATACTTGGCGCAAGTGGGGGAAAGGAAAAATCCTGGGTGGCCTTGATGAGTTCTGCAACGCCTTTTCCTCAAGGAATCGCCCGGACTGAACAGCACCCTGGACGAAGGCAGACACAAAATGGCTGCATAATATGTTGAAAAGTACAAGGCTTCAGATATGCATATAGTGCTTAAAGTGCAAACCGTTTTGATTATACAGTATGTGGGCGATATATTGTCGGCCTTTACGAGATAATATTGACATTATTGTCAGGAAGGTAAGCAAAATGTCAAGAATACAGTATTGTCAGTGAAATGAAACCATTAAAAAGCTAAAAGAAATAACTGCTAGCTGGTGAGGACCACAAACAAGAAATACTCACAGTGTACAAACAGTGTACTCAAAAACTACACAAACATAATAAAATATACACTATTAAGCAACTAATCCTAAATGGCAACAACAAATCTAACCTATAAAACAACTAAGCAATTAACTACAACAAAAAAGTCTTAAAATAAAAGCTACGCTAAATGATCTAATAAAGTCGCTACGATGCTCGCTATCAAACCCGTTATTCCAACTCGCTACAAGAGGCCTGTATTGTGATATGTCTGCACTTAACTGTAAAAAATAAGTCTGTCTAAATGAAAAGAAGTCTTAAATTACATTTTTTTACTTAGTTATTACAAGTAAATGAAATAGTACAATTTGCAGTATATAGCGCTTTTCCACCAACATTAGGCCCTTAAAGCGCTTTATGTCAAGGAACCACTCACCCGTTCCGTTCTCATTCATACACCAGTGTCACACACTAGAGACAGTGTGGGTGAAGTGGCTTGCCCAACAACAGTGTGCACTTGTGAGATTTGAACCACCAAACCTCTGTGCGCCCATTTCAACCAGAAGAGACTATACACACTGACAGACAGTTTACTCATCTGATACACGTTAGTGCTTTGACCCTGGTAAGACCTCTGTCATGTGGTTAAGGAAGAGCGTGGGAGATTCAGGAAACTTCAGGACATATTGGTGAAGAGGAGGGGATGATGATGCTGATGGAGCATTTTTATTTTTTATTTTTTTTGCAGAAGTGCAGATGAAGCAAAGGAGGGAAAATTCTGAATTTAGACTGAAAGATCGTGGTTCTCAGGTGGAAATTCAAAATGGCTTCCTTGATATAAAATGAAAAGGTTCTTCTCAAGCTCTTTCAGCAGCTGACATTATCGTTTGATTGTTAGTGTGGCTTCTTAATCGGTGTTATTGTGCGGGGTAATAGTCACAGCAGGGAGGAGAAGGCCTCTGGGTCACGCTGCCAACCAGACGGTGTTCCAAGCCAAGCCTTCCTTTCCGCTACTCTTCTCAGTGAATATATTCATGTGACATTAAGTCTGATTGTTGCGTCACACGTGCAATTACAGATGAGACTTGTATTGCGAGGGATGACTTCTGGTCCTTTATGCGGGTAGTCAGTGGCCCACCGCTGGCACTGCTGCAGCACAAAGCCAACAAGAGACAAAACTGCAGATGGATTGAAGAATATTGATGTGCGCGACCCGCGGCTGCCTGCGAGCAAGGCTGAATAATTTAGGCAAGTGTGTCGTGCGACAGCCTAACACACACCAATCTCGGTTTGGTGTGCCGTTCTCTGCTGCCTCCATACATCCCACTGCTGGCCTAGATGTCTGGTAATATGGCAAGGCCTGTCTGCTTTAATGCATGCAGACTGATGCTATTCAGTGCACTAGCAGGGTATCATATTTCTCTGGTCCAGCCAAAAACTGCAGGCCGGGCTTTATTAACTGCCTGTATTCCCCTCTGCCTAGTCTCATATACTGAAGTTTTGCTTGGGTGCAGCAGGGCAAACACGTGAAAAGGCATTTCTAATAACAGAGGTGTGTAGATGTTAGTTTTGTGAGTGCGAGCGGTGCCACCCCTCAGTATCTCCCTCGCCCCCGCTGCCCGGCACAGGCTGTGGCATGAGTGGTTGAGTTACACAGGCCCAAATTGAACCTGCATTTTTATTACAGCTTTTATTATTGTTTTTATTAAATCCAGAGCGGAGAAATCCATTTTATTGTCACCCAGAGGAAGCTGTGATGGCTGAGCGTGTGGGTCGCCCCTCTGACTGTGTTGTGTTGCTTGTGTTTCCTGTGGCTGTGCAGATTCCGAGTGCGCCCCCGAGAGGCCGGAGGAGGATGCTGCGGCTGTGCGTGTGAGGCAGAGGCTGCTCTCTCCGGAGGAAGCTGAGGAGGGAGAGGAGGAGGACGACGCGCTGCACAGCTGCGACAGCTGCCGGCAGGTGTTCCCGTCGCTGAGCCATCTCACCGAACACAAGATTAATCAATGCCAGCTGACAGGTAAACACTGTTCAACCCAGCGAGCCTCCCCTCCACTCTGCCGCTCTTCTCCCACTCGCACTCTGCGCTTCATAAGACTGTGCCATAGTGTTAGTGCACTGCACAGAGGGAGCACCACCACCCCAGCACCCTCAGTGGTTCATACTATATCTCCAAAAAGCATATCTGATCTCAGCTTTATATCATCCTGATATTTGCATTCAAAATCATTTCAATACACACTTATAAAACTGACTGACCTCACCAAACGTTTAGTTCTGATTTCCCTGAAGATAGATAGGTGTTGGGTCATATCTAAAGTGCAATAAATTTGAATTGGTAAGTCTTGTATACACAGTTGCATTGAACAGTCGACTGTTAGACACTAGTGCCCTGCTATAGGCCATTTGTAATTCATATGAGCCGCATATCAATATGTACACAGCACACATCCAAACAAGCCTGCATGTGTCCTTATAACAGATCACTCTAGGCTACACGTGCGTATTTATAGTGTAGAGCATGGTGTCCTTGCTTGTTTCAGCACAGCTCTTTCACTGTGCACGAGGCGGGTTAGAACACTTCGCCAGAGTGCACCACAAAGCAGCAGCAGCCTTGTCCACCTACCTATTCATACTCGCTCCAGGAGAGTCCTGTCGCTGGTGCGATGCTAGGCTATCGCCTAGCCACAATGGTGATATCTAGTGGGACTGAGAGAAGGATGCCATTGGCAGACTGTGTCATTGACCTGTTGATGGATGAATAGTGCTATAAATACGCTGACAAGGTGGCAGACAGGACTAATGATGTGCACTGAAGGTTTTCCATGTGCTTCTCCAGGACCTAGTGCCCTCCTTTATTCTGGGAACGCGTTACGCGTGGACAAATGATTACAATTACATCATTGGCAAAGTCAAAATAAAACATAAATGCAATTAATATTCGTTTTTGTTGATCGCAAAAGAAAAATGTGCTAAATTTAAAGTATTCATCTATGAATTGGAAGGCTTCCAGTTTGTTGTGACATACCCCTGATATAGGGCTACTTTAGTTAGTTTAGTTGGTTTAGTTTTAACTTGGTTTAGATCTGGTTTAGTCCTCTTGTAATCCTGCTTGGTTAAGAGTTCCATTATGTTAAAACAATTTGGCATAATATAACACATTTATTACAACAACAATAGTATTATTCTATCTTAACTGCAACATGGTGGTCGGGCTGACAGATAATTTTTCTTGTTTTCTTCCTGTCTCTTATTGAAAGCTGAACCCGAGCCATCAAGTGTCCGCAAATCCAAACTCTGGCCCTGAGAACCCTATTGTAACTGGTTCTCTGTTTACATTCGAGCCCTGTTTGATTTCATAGTAGTTCGCAAACCCACAATCGACAGACCACAAATTACAGGCTAGACATCTCCACGAGTTGTTTTTTTTTGCAAAGATTTTTCCATTAAGACAATCTCAATTCAAAAAATAGATTTTGTTTTCGCCAAAACGCATGGCCGTTTCTCATAGGAGTGACATTGTGAGAGCAGTCAGGCTTGTTTACATTACGTGTGACTGTGGGCTGGTCATGTGTGTGCAAATTCTGTAGTAATGCTCAGTCGACTAAAGGTGTGAAAATCAATGACTGGTTTTCTTCCTTCTCCAACAAGAACTGTCTTTGCCTTGTCTTCAAGTGGAGCGTCTGAGACAAAACTAATGTCCTCTGATTTCCACAAAGACAGGTGATGAGCTGAAGTACCACTTAAACTACACACTGAGTTCATGTAGTCTATTAAGCCCATTCTACTCAGCTCTATCAACCCAGTCCAGTCGGCGGTTTTGAAAATCTCTACTACAATGACTTTGATTGTGCTGACAAAGCTTATTTAGCTGGTCCTCCAATCCGAAGATAGCCCTTGTGCATTAATCTCATATGAGTGTATTTTATTCACCAAAGCGTCACATTTATTACCAGTGTAATATGATCAGACCGACGTCTGACATTTTTCCGGATTGCTTTTTAGAATGTCAATCATATGGACAAATAGTTCTTAATTGCTCAGTGATAAAAACAGGCAGTTTGGGTAAGGGCCCCCGTGGAAAGCAAACAAAAGAATATAATTGCCATTAGGGCATCGTGATTCTGCAGAAACACTCCATTAGTATTCAAACAGGGTGGGAGAAAAGAAACTTCCAAGATGGCATACTAAGTACTGCGTGTTTGTGTATTGGCGGTAATATGGGAGGAGATTTCCTATGTGGCATTATGTAGACATCCATGACCAATTAATCTGCCTTACATCAAGTCTCTACTCACAGATGGATCCTTTATTAGAAGCATTTTCTAATCAAGCGGCGGCACCTGCTAAACTCCCATTTTTACAATTTGAAATGTTTTATTTTTGGTAAACAAATTGCAGAGCTTGACTGGAACCAATCCACATATGCAGATTTGCTTGCTGTTCCTTGAATGAATTGAGCACTTTTGCCTCAGCTCCATGTTTTACACAAACTAGAGAGCTGATTTTACATAATCCTCAGGTAGAAGTACCATTTCTGTATAGAATTTTGTTATGAAGTAACATATTTCCCATTAATCTCTGCATTCACTATTATTGCCAAGTGTTGCATTTGTACCATTCTACAGTTTCCATAGCAGGCATCGCATGTGGCCTTCATTATCCAGTTTTCATTTAAAAACAGTGTGCCCAGAGTTGAGACTAGCAGTGGACCACACCCCACAGACAGAGACAGAGGAAGATGTTACATGTCACCTCGATCAATGGCCGCCATTGTCTCTCTCTGTCTGGTCGAGGTATAACACCTTTCCTTGCACTTAAGCCGTGACCACTGCAGTGCGCTAAGGGAGCGCATGGCTATGGATTGCCTCGTGTCCCCAATGCGATCGGTGCTATTGATCGCACTAATGCTGGACTGCAGAGGAAGGAGAGGCTGAGAAATGGAGCGAGGGAGAAGGAGGAGATGAAGAGAGAGCTGCAGGAATGCGTCCCTGGGGAGCCCGTCTTTGGCTGGGGCAGGGCTTCAGGAATGCTCCCCAGGAGAGCAGCACGAAGGCTGGGTTAGGGCTGGAAGAATGCTCCTCCAGAGACTGAAGAGTTGAGGCTGCTATAGGCAGGGCCAGAGGAATGTTCCCCCAGAGCAGCCCTGCACTCTGGGCAGAAGTGAGGGGCTCTGCCTCCCTATGAGGGGAGACAGTTCTTCCTCCCTCTGCTCCGCTCCGTCCTCCCTGTGGCTCCAGGATGGCTGCGGATCAGGTTTCCTGCCGACAGGGCTGTAGGTTGCCCTGGGGAGGAGAAAGAGACTGGGGGTTCTGTGAGTCCACAGGCCTTTCCAAAAACACTTCACTAATGCTTTGTCTTAGTCAGACTGAAGCGTCTACATCCTCTGTTGTTCAGCACAAAGAGAGATTTACTGTTTGGTTTGCTGGCATGCTCATGTAGAACACAGGCCTTAGACCTGATTGGAAAATCTCTTTTTCATTTTCTGCCAGTGTTTACTAGAAGGCCCACACAGTAAATAAAAATAACTCTGCAGCTCCAAGTTTAATTCAAAAGATTACATTTCCACAAAGCCCGGTACACGCGCTCGATGAAACTCTGCTCTCAGATATTTGAATAGCCTGCTTCACGACTGGGCCTGCTGGCCATTCTTTCATTACGAGCCCAGCTCCCTTGAGCAACACCTTTCCTTGTGTCCTTCACTAGAGGAGGGGCCTGGCCACCTCCCCAGGAGAGCTCCATGCCCCGCTATTTTAACCCTCTGTGAGATGACCTTTTTAATAAGTGTCTTACTCTGTTTTCCTGCCGGCCACTGTGCGAGCAAACAGAGCATGTCTTCTGCTTCCCTCAGATAAAGGAATCAATCAGAGAGCAGGCAACAAAGAAGGAGCCAGATAACTGGGCCATATATGGATTAATATTATGTAGATTTCCCCTTCCCACTTCCCTATAGACACAGCAAAATGCTCAGCTTCAATAAAAGACATTTCAAATTTATGAGAAAAATACAAATGCAAAGAAAAACAATAACCCCTCCCCACAATGCAGATGTTAATACGATTCAAGCCACTTACACTGTTTATTATAAAGCCTCTATTTGCGATGGCAAGCATTGCATAGTTTTGCAACCCACAAGTATATGTTCCCTTTTTTTATATTTCCAATCCAGTCTTTGTTCAAATGTTTCAATTCATTTTAGCCTTTGTGTCACGGAAACATCCAGTCATCTCCTCCACTACGAGCAGTCTTCTGGCAGGCGCTGTTCCTCCTAACTCTTTCCAGCGGGCTCCTCGGTCGTAGCGCTTGCCTTTTTTCTTCTTTTTTTTTCCCTCTGCGAACTTTGTGTATCGATCCAACAGCTGCTTTGCGGCTGCCAAGAAGAACGCGCCGAACTGCAAAGACTTTATTTGCTTCAAAAGGCCTGACATGAGAAGGATGCGACGCGAGCTAGACCTGATTAGCCTCAACTCCGACTTACGTTCATCTCCAATTCTGCCTCTGCATTTTATTTTTTTATTTTTTTTCTTCTTCTTCTTCTTCCCCGGCCGTCTTGCGACATCCCGGTACAAAGAGCAAGAGCGCTGATTACGAGGCTTTGAAAGGAGGAGAGGCGGTCAGGGGAGAATAGCTACTTCTGGCACGACGCAGCCACTGAGAAGGAGAGCTCATGCTAGAGTGAGCGCCCACAATTGGCCTTGGGTCCTTTCGCAGAGCGCGTGTGTGTATGTGCCGTAATAGGAATAGGTAGGAGCCAGGCGAACGTAGCACGCTTTAGCGACAGTGCTAGTCGCGTTCGCGCTGGAGTTGTGATTATGAATTCAAAGCGTATGCCCTCGTGAGGACGCCCCGGTTCTCTCTCCCCTGTGCTCCTCTCCACATTATGCGCTGTATAAAGTATTTATTGCTCTTTGTCAGACAGGGGCTGCGTTTTGTGCCAGAAAACAATCAAAGAGCAGAATGGAGGAGTCGACGTTTGGATGTGTTTTCGCTTCTAATGCAGCACTAAGGAATGTTTCTCAGCAGTAAATAAACAGCCTTTGTGCGTAGCCGTACAGATTAAATGTTGATCTTATTGTGTAAATCCGCGCGTTTCATAATTTCGCTCTAGTTATCCTCGCTATCCTCCTCCACACTGTGCAAGAACAAGTTACAGCGGATGATTTACGGGAAATAGACAATTGGATTCGATTACAAATTCAAGTAAATTGTTTTGTCAATGTTACAATGTTCCAACTTTTATAGGAGTTTGTGTTGTAATTTGCGCGCGCCGCAGTCTCGAGGGCTACGAAAAATGTCAACTAAATTAGCTTCCCTAGAATGAGCTCAAGCAGAAAGCAACGAGTCGTACCAAACCATAGCAACCAATCAGAGAATGAATCAGAAAAGACACATGCCCAATATATATATATAAGAGATTGTCGGTTATGTAGGAAAAAACAATAGTAGTATGAAAGATTCCAAACCCGCTTCCTGCTTGCTAACGCCTCCTGCTTGCTAACATGCAAACAGGTTTACCCGACCAGACAGTCATATCCCATGTGTGCCCATGCAGACACGCGTAGTAGACCTTTAATCAAAGCGTGGATCCATACATTGTGCCGCTTTAAAAATGACAATCGCCACCTTGCAATTACATCCCCCTCCATCTGACATACAACCTCTCCTGGGTTTGCTTGCTCAATCAGTCATCCACTTAGGCATGCAAACACACACACACACAAACACACACACGCGTGCCTTCTGCAGCACCTGCACGCTTGCGTATTTCCGAGACTACGCATAACTCACAATCACAACTCCATCCTGACGACCTCTTTAGGATGGACATTTTTGTTAAGAAGATTCTGTCCACGGTGCACATCCAAACATGTCCTGGAGCGTTCGCATTTGAGAGAAGAGTGAAGCGTGAACTTCTAAACTCATACAAGAATAAAATGGATTTCCGAGTATCCAAACTACAGGGTTG
Organism: Neogobius melanostomus; assembly: GCA_007210695.1. Taxonomy (NCBI): domain Eukaryota; kingdom Metazoa; phylum Chordata; class Actinopteri; order Gobiiformes; family Gobiidae; genus Neogobius; species Neogobius melanostomus. The sequence continues at coordinate 15,063,629 of VHKM01000009.1, read as the reverse complement.
CCAGATTTTTTATACATAATAAGACTCTTTGGAAATTGATTTTTTTTGTTTGCTTCTCTGCAGAGGAAACCGCATCACCCAAATCATCGCTGCCTTTGTGATGGACCGATTGCTATTCGACTTGTTATTTTTTGGTCTAATTGTGAGTCACCTTGCCAAAAATGATGCTAACAAAGAACAGAGAAAACCTCACACAGTTTGAGGCTTTCGGAGTTAACAGGTGTGGTATGTTGCGTGAACAGTGCACGATACATCGCCAAATGATCCAAATTCACTCCAGAAATGGGAATCGTTTTCTCGTTTTGGTCCTGATTTCGTACTTCTCTTTTCTCTTCTTCTCGTTCTGACACTGTATTCAAGACTGTTTTTCCAATAATATCACTTTTCTTTTTCCTGATATCGTGCAGCCCTATTGCCAACAATCAAACCAGCAGTTTCGTAACACCCTGTGACATCCCTCATTTGACGGCGCTGCCACTGTATTCTCACCCCCCTTTGAAACTTCAATGGTGTGACAAAATACTAGCCGTGCCGCGCTTGCCTCGCCTCGCCTTGCCTTTTTCTCCCTGGCCCTGGCTCGGTCTCCACTCGTCTTTGTTTCACAGGCTGCAAGTCTTCTTTCTTTCTTTCTTTTTTTTTTTCTTTCTACGGCGGCACAAGCAGAAGAATGGCACATTAAATCTTAATAGGACTGCGTCTGGCCGTGTTGAATTGCAGAGCATGTTAAGCCGGCGCTTTCCTCCCCCTTGGCACACGCTCGTGGAAGTGGAAAACAATTGAATAAAAGAAAAGCGGCTCCCCTCCATCCCTCGCTCCCTCCCCTGCATAGAGCGAGTGACTTCGGCTGCTCTCGGGAAAGCGATGAGAGCTCACCGACTCCTGGCCACAAATGACTTAAGCCCTTCGTTGAAAGTGTTACGTTCACGACTGCGTTTTAGATTGAGAGGAATTATATCATTAAGCGCGGCTGCTGGTGTGTGTGTGTGTGTGTGTGTGTGTGTGTGTGTTTGAAAAAGCAGTTGCTCAGTTGGTTGAGGAGTTCAAGTTGCTGGTTTGAGAATAAGACTGAAGGAAGATTGGATGAAGCACCAAATTTCATCTCAGGAACACACTGGTCTGATTCGATAAAGATCTTGGATAGCGCTCTGCTTTACGGCGCATTAATATCATGTGAATAGGATGGAAATAGCATGAAATTTAGGATTTTCCGAATGTTGTCATTAAAGTTATGTCATGGTAATTGCTTATAGAACGCATGATTCTGCTTTAGATTATGGGAATGTGATTTATTGAAACCTTAACCCAGTATCAAAACTGTGAATTTCCTGTGTGCAAAAAGTATAGGAAAATGGCTGCGAGAGAAATTATCTCATGTTACCCTTAGTTACCATGTCAGAATTGAGATCATATTTTTTTTCTTGTCCCTATAGAAATATAAAAGGAAACAAAACGGTGGAGGAAACACGCAGTATAATGGCAGCAAGCATGTACTGAAGTTGTTCTAAAGAAATTAGATATGTCATTAGCTTCTGTAATAACTCACATTTTATTAACTCCCCACCGCGTAAAATTCGACCCAATAAATAAAATTGAAATACAAGCATTTATTGTATGACAGATATTGTCATCATTGAAAAATACCTCATAAATGTACAAACAAATGTATAATTGTGCACCCCTCCTAAGACATGACTGTAACTTTAACGGGAGTGGGTGGGTCTCCAGCTCGTCTCCATGGAGATGTCGATTAAAGTCAGAAGAATTTGAGATTCAAAGAGGTTATAGGTTCTCATCCAAATCCATTCTTTGATTACCCACTGCAGAAATTGCATTTTCTGTGTTGAGCTGGTCAGTATTGATGGTAACAGTATAGTCCGAAATGTTGTGCAGTGTGCCTCTAACATAATTATGAAAAAAGAAAGAACATATTTGTGCACTTTTCCAACGTACAGTATTCTTGCCAAGGCGAGTGAGCCTACACACCTCATTATGCAGAAGACCTCTTGGCCCTATTCTTCCTCCACAAACTGATAAAACATATCTTATCATCTTATTACCATTGTCTACAATACATAATCAACAAAAGGAGAGATGCCCTTTTTGGCACAAGTACAGTTCAAGAGCGATTATGCTGAAATGAATTTTGTGCAATGAGCCGTAATATGATAAAGATCTCACCTGGTGTGTTTTGTTACATTCAGGCATTATGTCTCGTTTTCAACAGCTACTGATGACTAAAGGTGGAACTATTCTGTGTTTTTAAAGTTCAGACAGCTTTACCAAACTTATTCTGGACATTCCAGTGTTTATTTTGGCTTCACTACAAATCACTTCTTGTGAATAACTTGCTGAATGCTTGACAACCATTGTTATATCTTTATTTAAAGTGCTTCACTCTCCTCCTCCTGTGCCAGCAAAAGTAGAGTCCAGGTGTTTTCAGTACACAGAAATTATTGCTTGACTTTTACTTGTTCTACACTATTTTAAGTTCCAGAGCATCAAATAGCCATTTCCAAATGTAGGAAAAGAAGTTTACAAGGACCAAATAAAGCCTTGGACCTTCATGCAGGGGAGATAGTGAAAAGCCAGTCCGATCATCCATGGCGCAGTAGTCCAGACCAGCTTTGTGCATCCGTCAGAGGTGGTAATTAGCAGGTGATGAGTGGACGTTGTGTGTCCAGTGCACGGCGGCGCTGGGTGGGGCTGTGGGAGGCAGATAAGGCCAGCCGCGGGCTTATCTCGGAAAAGGACGGGCACCAGGCCTGCCAGGCAAATCCACCCCCGCTCCGTCCGCATTTTATTAACAACATCATTAATGCCAGACAGGTTATGTGCGGCGGCTCGGAAGAGAGACCCAAGTCCAAATGGAGGGGGGGGGGGGAGAGTCTGTATTCCTACTTGGCCAGCCAGGTTCTATGGTACACAGGCAGAGGTTGACGTGTATTGAAAGCGAGGGGCTGGAGGAGATGTTTACCAGGTAGGCTGGCGGCGGAAGGGCACGCTTGGATCTCACCTCTGGGTTTTGCACGCTCCTCCTGGGCCCGCACGAATTCAAATGATTTTCTTCTTTTTATATATTTCAAACGTGGGACTGCTCCCCGGAATAGCGATGAAGTCGATACAGAGAGGCATAACTAAGCACAAAGACGAGCCCGGATGTATATTGAAAACTCTATGAATCGCGGCCGCTGCTACTGCTACCCCCCCCTCCCGCATCGAACACATTGAAAAATAGCATTAGTGCTAAACACCAGATATCTTGTACAGACAAATCAGTGTTATTCGCCGCTTTTCATCTAATGAGAGGGTATGTGAAGTGTGTAACCGAACAACGCAGCTTTTAATTAGCACTATTTGCATATCAAATGCCAGCGACCTGTTCAGTCAGGCGCTAAAAGCATTCATGTCAACAGGCAGGTTGGAACTTTGAGACAATGACAAGTTCAGACAGAAAGAAAAAAAAGAAAGGAAAAGAAAAAAACATGTAGCTTTTTCTTTTGGAGCCATGTTTGAAGTCCCCACTGGAAAGGTCATAGATTTTGGTTGTGTCTGAGTGGAAATGTACTGCGCATTGATCCCCCAAAGAGTTCTTTTTTTTTCGTTCTCGTTTTTGCCAAAGTTGCCAGTAATGGGAGGAAGGAAAGCGGGAATATGGAGGGCGGTGGAAAGAGTGACCAGGCCGACAGCTTTATGTCTCCCAGTGGGCCGCGCGCTCTGGATTGGACCCGCAGGAAGGAGTGGAGCCAGCACTGACGGCATCCCGCTGCAGCCGGTGCGGTTTTGGAACTTTGGGGTTACACTATCACCAGCTCAACATTTCCCCTCGCCTTCTCCCTCCCCCCCCCCCTTCTTCCCTTTCGCCCTCCCTGGGGTTGTTTTTGTTGGCCGGGGGGTTATAGAGTTTGGGTGGGAGAGCTGTGGCGCCCCTCCTATAGACTTCAGGGTACAGGGAGTTCAGCCACCCACAAGGACAGCCATCTCAAATATCACATGGAGCAACACATTTGTTCCTTGGCGCTAATTGCCATTTTCGAGCTGAAAGAGGTTCATAAATTTATTTTTTATGGGCAGGATGGGTGTCGTTAGGGTCCCCCAGGCCACCAGCTGGACTTTGCTTTCGGAGGTGTTTTGTCGGCACAAATTGTAATAAGCGCGGGTGCTGAGTGGTGTGGCCTGGGTACCGCCGGGCTGTCAGGTGAGACAGAGATGTGCCGTTAATGCTAAGAGCAAGGGACAGCGGGGGGTCCTGCACCGCCGAGAATGGAAAGGTCATCTAATCCATTCCACCTCCAACCTGCCCGCCTGATCGATCATCCTGGAGGAATGGATCGATGTGATCAGAGAGCCTCTCCGAAGAGACCGCCTCCCCGACAGAGGAAACTGCCGAGCATGCCAGCTTGGTACATGCCTCCGCGATAAACCAAGACATTAGAGTCCCTGATTAAATAGTTACTCTGGCCACCTGTGGTAGCATTCTCCCTGTAAGCCGTAGCGGCTTTCCAAACGCCAAAGAGCATCTACTGTTGCTGTCACTTCATCACGCCACCCGGCTCATTCTATATGCAATGTGCATGCACTTAAATCAGATCAGCAAAATCCTACAGGACTGACTGACAGCCAAGAAAGATGTGGTAAACAAAGTGGTAATGTTTATATTAGAACATTATGTGCCCCCAGCCCGGCCATGATGCATCTCTCTCATCATGGGCCGGGTTTGTCGAACATACCCCACAAACAAAGTCAACAGACAAAAGCGTTGTGTGATTGGATTTTAATCCGATTGCATTATTATTCCGGCCTCCCATTGGCCGTTCATTACTCTCACATGGAGCCTGTGTGGGTTGTTATCACCCAATCAGACCGTGGACTCTATTCTGGAGAGTGCGCTTTCGTTTGCATCCTTTAAAACCCTATGAGCCTTCCCTCTCTCCGGGCCCGCCAACGGAATACCTAATTCCAAAGTAAACTCATTGCGCTCTCCAACAAGATTAGGGCGGTGATGATGTTAGCCAAATGAGACCACTATTCGGATGCAGCCGGGGCAATACCGGGGTGCGCTTTACTGCAAGATGACTGATCAGCATGTTAAGAGAAACGAGGTGGGTTTAAAAAAATAAAAAAATGGGGAGGAGGGATAGAAATCGAAAGAGTGTGTTGGAGAGTCGGGCGCGTGGGGGTAAGCAGGAATGTAATTTGCTTCTCACCTCGGGCGACTGGGCTCGGAGGCCAGTAAATATGCAAACAAGCTGAGCCTAGCCATCAATATGTAGACCCTTGATGATTACTAATCTCCACCGCAGAAGTAGATTGAGGTGTGTTTGGCAGCGGCCGCGCAACAAGAGGGAAGCATCTCCATATTTGCCCCCGAACTCGCGCTTTTACGGGCATTTTTTTGACCTTGACTTTGAGCTGCAATACCCTGGATGCATATAAATCAGTAATGTGGCGGAATTCTACCTATATTGCAGCACCGATGAAGAATTTGAGGCAACTTCACCGCAACTTTGAAGCCCACTTGCTGTCTGAGTTACATCTCGGAAAACGCCTTGTCAGACATAACTATGTGAGACGCAATAGTTTACCAGCCTATTGCCATTCCACGTTCGTAATACACAAAAAAAAAAAAAAGAGGAGAGAAAAACCTCAGGGACACGAACCAAGCTGGAGTCATTAGTTGTGTGCGTGGCTTACCCCGACAGCCAGATAAACCAGATGCCTCGGGATGGCCAGGGGTCATCTCTGCAAACACAATGTTTATGTCCTCGCTACCTCTCCTTCTTCATCTATTTCTTCCATTTTTTCTTTTTCTCTTTCTCACCGACTTGATTGCTCTGCACCGTCATCACAAACGCCAAGGTCCGCGTCGCCGTGGAGCTTATAGAAGTGGCGGAAGCTGTCGGCGAAAAGGGTGAGGAGAGGAGGCACAGCAGACAGGGGAGAGCGCTAGTCTGCGGCCCTAGGTGGAATGCCTTGAGGGTGCGCTACGTGCGGAGGGTAGTTAGTGGGTTTTGAAGGAAGCGCAGGTGAATCGGCTAATTTTGGGAAACTTAGAGAGCATTCGAGCAAACTCCTCAAGAGGGGGAGGTGTTACAGCTTTCACTTGAAGAACCTTGCTTTTTTCCCTCCTTCCTTTTAAGAAAAGCAAGTCAAAGTTATGTCGTCTTTTTGTTTTGTTTTTCTGAAGTGTTATTCCTAGATTTACTGCGAGGCCATGTACTGCAAATCTATATTCTGCGGTTGCTCTAAATATATTTGACTACTCGTATTTTTTGAGCACAGCTTCAGCACCGAGCTCTACCCTCCGCAGTGAGAGCACAAGGCTGGAGGATGTTTACCTGGCATGGTGCCTGTTGTAGCTGCCCTCCTGTTGAGGGAAAACAGGTCAGGGTATAGCGTAGCGTTTTCTTTCTTTCTGTTTGTTTGTTGTTTGTTTCTTTGTTTGTTTGTTTGTTTGCAAGTGCATTTTTCGATGCCTTCGTGTGTTTTTGAATGCAGTTGCAAAATGGATGTGTAGAAAGGAGGGGAGATCATTAGCATGAATAGGCTGAGAGCTATGGCAGTGAGAAGAAGTAACAACCGAAATAGAGCCAAATCATCAATAGAGAATGCTGTTCAAGTCAGCAGAAGAGTATCTGTGTAAATAATCACTATTACTAACAATTTACTTTAAAATACAATTCTGTAACATTGGTGCTGTTAAAAATGCACATATAAAATCACTGTACATTATGAAATTTTAAAGTGACAGCAGATGATCTCAGAAAATGCTTCAACAATGCTACTATAATTCAACAGTATGATACTGTAACAATGTACAGGTACTAAAGTAAATATGCTTACATATGCAAATAAAATATGCTCACCCCATTTATTCCCAGAATACCCACAGTGTTTCCCAACCAGTGGTACGGGGACCCCCTCAAGCACTTGAATACTAATTGAATATTATTTTCAAAGGCAAGTACTTAAATATATATTTTGCAATAAATGTAATGATATCAGAATCAGAATTGTTTTTATTGCCATGGTTATAAACAGGTTCACAACTAGGAATTTTTTCATGAAACATGAAACATAAAGCACATAACTTAGTTAACTATAATAACTTTAGACTATAAGACTATAAAGGCATGCGTAAGAAAATCACATTTAAACTATGACAAACAACAATTTTGACATACAATATATATATATATATATATATATATATATATATATATAGATCAGGGCTGAACGATACGGACAAAATGTCATATCTCGATATTCATGCCAGATATCTCGATATCGATACGATACGGTATAACTATGGGTTAAGTGAAAACTAAGCATTGTCAGAAAAATAAAATCATAATACAAAGAGTGCAGTTTTATTGATGAAAATCTATATTGTTTATATCTTGCTTTTTCAAGTTTAACATTTTGAATATTCAAATCTTGATATCAGTACAATAACAATATATTTTTCTTTTGTGATATTGATATCTTGAATGTTCATATCTCGATATCGATACGATAACGATATATCTTTCAGCCATAATATAGATAAATCGTGTATTATATGTCCTGCTATCATTGGCATAATTTACAAAACTGCATGAAAATTCACTGAAACTGCAGAAGTTGTTTTAGTCTTTTGGTCAGAATTCTCAACACAACGTTCGACAACATAATTAGTAGAATGCACTGCAGTACTTTTCTCATCCGTGATGTGACTTTGTAATCCTGAACAGAACACTGCGGGGACATTTCTCTGCCTGATTATATATTTCACTAGTCTCTTCATATTTTGAGGTTTTTGCGTTTGTGTTTGATAGTTGTCTAAATTTAGCACAATTTCATATTTATTTATTTATTTATTGGTTTATTTGGTCGGGACAGTGCATGTTAATGAACATACATGGGTCTCATCCATGTAAACAAGCCACACCGGATTGTAGCCTTGGGCTAATTTCCATCTGTCGTCCCCCATGCGCACTCTCAAACATCCTGGCCTATTGTACATGTTTTTAGTGGTAGGGGAAACCTACACAGACACAGGGAGAACATGCAAACTCCACACAGAAAGGCTCCGTCGGGGTGGGAATCGAACCCGGACCTTCGAGCTGTGAAGCACAAGCCTAACCGCTGTACTACCGTGCCGCTACGCCTGATACACAAGTTGGAGTCCCGCTGAACTGTCCGCGTATTCTGCCATCAATCCTGCTCGCTGTTCATCCATCCCTCGCCTGTGTCCAAAGGGCCAGGTCTCCTTGTGGCCCTGATAATCTCCGTCAATTTCCGCTGCAATTTATTTTCCGAGCGAGCCACCCACCTGTCACGTAAGACACAGCTTCTCAAGGTAGCGCCACTCATCCCAGCAAGCGCCAGCCCACCAATCACACCTCTGCTTTCCTTGTGGGCTCAGAACCCATTTGTCATCAGAAATCATTCACTGTAGCCATGAGACCTTCTGTATACGTCTAAAAGTCACATTTCTTTTCCCAATAGACTGTGCTCTTTATGTTAAGTACATAGTTTGGTTGTGTTCTTTTCTGTCATTAAGGTAAAGAAAAGTGTTTGGTTCAGTAGTTAGTTGGCTTCATCGTGTTCAATCCTAATATTTTTACTTCGGGAACCAGAGTGGGTTTTGAGGTGGGCCGGACTGTTGAGTTCCATTGACCCTCACTTTGCTGATCCAAACCATTTACTGTTCACTCACTGCTCGAGGGCCACACTGTGCATCCGTGAACTGCATTACGTTGGTGTGGTTGTGCAGGTGAGGTTGATAGAAACTTAAGGGCCCATTTCCTAACTTAAAGTGTGGCTGTACCCAGACCGAGGCAATAAGTGAAATGTCTGTACCTGCCTGTAAACATCCTGATTGTTACCTCGCTCTATGGCGCCCCCTCCCTCCCTCGCTGCGTCTTGTCACAGCTCCTCAGTATTCCGCTGCTGTCTCGTGTGGAGTGATTTTGCCCAGACACGTCTGGCTCTGGGTAAAGGCTAGTCCCCGGAGAGGCAGCTCGGCAGCCCCCAGGTCGCCGGCACCATGAATACATTATGATCCCCATTTCCATCCTGTTGCCACGGCAGCACTTTCGGAGCCGCGGGGCGATTAAGACGTGTGCTGTCGATACCCTGATAGGCCCAGAAGTTGGATTGGGAAGGCGGCCTTTGATGGGATCCTTGCTATTGGTGGCAAGACAAAGGAGAGGTCTAGTGAGTTTCTTAATTGGTTTGACACCTGCTGTACATAATGATAATCAAATCTTCAACTCTTTTTTCAGTTGTGTCTGCCCTAAACCTTTTCCCTCCCATCTGCACACTTCCGTCGCTCCTCCCCACCGCCGCAGTTCAGCTAAGGCAGCAGAATACGCAGAGTCTCTGTGCGCTCTGATATTCTGCTACTCTCACAAAGGAAGCAACTCCCTTACCTTTTATTGTTTCCCTTTTTTCTTTGGGGGATGATGTATAAAACATGGTGCCTCAGGTAGAGGATGTTGGGTAGGAAGCCATGTCCCCCTAAATGGCCAGCCGTGTGCATGCGCCTAACACTTCACTGAGCAATCTGTCAACATGTCAGCAACACATGTTTTGTAAAAAGCCTCTGGTGGGAGCCAGGGGAAAAGGCACTCCTGCCAGACCAGAGAGGAAATGCTTTTTTCTTTTGGATGCAGTGGATTTTCTATTGCTGGTGCTGGTCCCACGGGCCCGCGCTCTCCCCTCCTCCATGCATACACCCGTCGTCTGCACTTCAGAAATTTGAACTGGGGACCCTCCAGGGGCTTTGCCGGGAGGGTGGGGGTGGGCTGCGAGGGAGGGGCTCTCTCTTTCTCCGAGCGTATGAAATTGTGAAGGTATATTGTGGCAGGTCCCTGAGCGGTCTTTTCTAATACCTGAGTTTCTGGCGAAGCTGGAAATTACCAGCGGCTTCCCCGAGGGACGGCTTTATCCACACCAGGAAGGAGCACAACTCAGTGGGGAGGTTACTTAATGCATGGCTGAAATAAAAGAATTTCTGAGACACAGGCTTTCTCTCTGGCTGCCTCTCTCCTCCCCAGTAGTATAGTTTACCACTCTGTGCTCCTCTTGAAGGCTTCTAGTTTAATAAACTTTCAGAGGATCCTGCTGCTGCAGACAGCTCGACAAATACCCTTGTGTGTTCTCTTTTGTTGGAGATACAGCTTTTTGTTATGTTCTTGCAAATTTGATTTCTCCCTGTTTCTTTGGTTGTCTTGCCGCCCTCTGTCTCAGTGCGTTTCTGCATTTGTCTTCATCTCCCTGGATCTTCTCTCACTTTGCTCACAGACACACACAGTCAAACCGAGTCTCTGGTGGTTGAGTTTATTGTTTGGTCTGTCTCTCCATACTCCCCCTCTGCGCTCCCTTTTGTTTTCTGCCTGTTTTGTTGTATTGTGCCGAGCGGCGGAGATGCAGATAGAATGCAGACAGTTTGCCCTGGGTGCAGAGTGCGCAGCAACACCCTTGGTATCTCTTTAACAAAACACATTCATCTATTTACACACCACTAAATGTATAAAGCTAATGAAAATCTAGCCGTGGTTTGTAGCACCCTCTCTGCAGTATTTCTCGACTCTCCTCTCCCCTCCGTGTGCTACGGGGATGGCCTTTTCCACAGTAATAAGCACCTGTATCTAATGTCAATGGATCATTAATCTCGGCTGGTCCAACTACAAAAAAAATAACAACATAAAAATCTCATTCCGTGTACGAAGCGCTGCGCTCTGTTTCTTCTCCTCCTCTCCTGTTGGTAAATAATTCAACCTTTTCCCTGTAACAAGTGCTGGCCTTAATAGGGAGCAGTACCTGTAGTTGGGATAAACAAGGCAGCCTCAGCACAGAGAGGAAACACAGGGATTTGGGCTTCACGAGGGCAGAGGAGTAAGTCGTTTTCTCGTGAAAGGCAGAGTAGACTGGCTGACATTAATTAAACCCTATAGGATAAAGGTTATCTGAGGCCCAGAAAAGAACAGGCCGTGCACGCGGGGTGCGATGTCTGCAGCATCCTAATCAAGGCTTATTAAAGGCCCTGCTTATACGTGCGCCGCGACGTTATTGCAACTATATATTGAAACTTGGAAATGACCTTGAACTAGTTAAAGAAGGTGCTATGAGTTTGAGTCTTAGACCATGTGAGTGGTATATTTGTGCCTGGGTGGGCTTCTACTGGATGCTCTGGTTTTCGCATCTATCTCAAACATGCACAGTTGGTTTGTCCTCCGTCTCGGCACTGGCCAAGGTCCTGGAAAAGGATCCCACTGCACTACAGGCACCCACTACTCCTGACAGGTTGCCCCACTGAGATTAATCTGATCGAAGTTCACCATGGCCTACGCTAACCTGTAAAGTAAAGCTTTACGGATTGTAAGTTATAACTAAGTGAATATTACACACAGCCGTTTCCAAAAGCTTTTTTTACGTTTTATTAGTTTATTATTATGGATTGCCAGGAATCATGACACAATCCTGATCTCAATTTAAGAGTTGTCATATAGGTGGCTAGCAATTTTATAATTAGCTTTAACCCCCATTATTATTATTTTATCTCCATCAGATGACATTTTAATGATATAAAAATGGTGTTTGCATAGCTTCACCCTGCAAATACTGTATCTCTACCCAGTACCCACATTGGCAATAATAACAACAAGTTTTGTCTCCTCACCAAATCCTCTCTGGCGCACCAGTGTCACCTGACCCGAACCTCCATGTGGGACTCATGTTTTACAAATTACCCATGGGGCTTTGTGCCAGTGCGTGCCCACATTTCCCTCCCTGATGTATGCGTGGGCGCTTGGGGATTCTGCTCCTGATCGTGCCCGGGCTGGGACAATGGCGGTCACCTTACCAACCTGTTCAGGAGGCACACATACACAAATGGCTGCACCCTGCTGTATTTAACGTTAAATAGCTTCAGTGGGTTCAATTGTTGCAAAAGCCCGTACACTTTCTGATACCAAAAGCACGTTACTTTGCATCATTCCTTCATTCTGCGCACTCAGAGCTACTACTGTAGCTGCAGCTGCCCTGGTGCTAACTGTTGGAAACATGGCAGCTAATAGATACAGACGGCATCTTGGGGAACACCCACCAGTACTTTGCTCCACCACTACTTTAACAAATGCTGAATTATGGATGTGTTCCAAATAAAGATACAGAGACATGGAGAGGAGCAAAGTGGTTCAACATCCCATAAATAACAGAGAATGCCAACCTAATGCTAACGTTAGCTTCAAGCTAATGGCTAACTTTGAGTTATATACTTCTAGTGGATAATCTGCTGGTAAACACATTCTTAATGACCCGATTTTGACTTGACTTTATTTGTGTGGGCTAAATATATTCATAGTCCACCAGAAATCATCTTAAAAAAAGATATATACTGGTATGTTGGGTCTAGGATTGAACTACCAACCTACTGCTGCCCCAGTATAGTACAATATCTTCAAATAACAGATTATCCTGTAGCTCCATGGGTTATTGCTGAGATAATAAGCAATGCTTGTAGTTTAGACTTCTACAAATATTCCGAAATTCAAGAGATTTTTTGTCGTACTTTGCAACTAATATTTCACTCTGTTTTCCCAAATCAAAACACTCCTGACCGTGTACACTGCGAGCCGCATCTTCATTTTAAAACAATCCTGAACGTGATTGCCATTCTTGACAGGAAGATTGGAACTGTAACATTTTATTTCTTCTTCTTTTCCGGCCTAGTGGAAACAAAGCAGCATGGGTTATGGGTTAACCCCTCCAACTTTCTTCCTGCTTTGCTCGAGCGATCTGCATGCCAAATTTAATTAAAGGTCACCCTATTCGTAATATTCTCTTGATATTTAAAGTAGCCTAGTGAGAGAGCCACTGGAGGAATGACATGGCTTTTATTACCATCTCATTGTGTGCTGCTTCTATATTAGTGCCGGCGTAACTCTAGCTATTGCGCATATTAGTAGTGCCGAGCAGATAATGTCTGCCTGTCTACAGCAGCCAGCGCAATGTAATTAGCTGGTAGTGTTACTGATAACTGATATCAGGTGAGCGGCTCGGCCATAAAAATGAGTTCATCACAGTAAGCCTTACCTTTTTGATAAGAGGGATTAAGACATAAAGGGATTGTTCAGGCACGTAAAACACTTTTTTTTTAAGACAAAAAAAAAAGAGTAAGTCATCAGAATAAGACTTAGTCGATCCTCTTTTTTTCAAACGCAACCCAGGCCACTTTTGTATGTTGCCCTAAATCCTTCTTTTGCCATGTGATTTATAACGTTGCATTCATCCGACCTGCACGTCATCAATACGCCGGAAATGCCATTCATTCCGCGTTATAGTAGACTGGAGCGGGAAGGAAACAACATGTTCACTTCCCTATGAATGAAGTCTGAGTGAGTGAAGCCGCTCGCCTCGCTTTGCCACCGGTAGACTCCACAGCGTTTCTCTGCTCAGGCGTCGCAGCCACTGCTCCACTGAAGACCAATGCCCCCAAAAAAATGGTCTCTCTTCCTTCTTAAAATAATTCGGTATCAGTATGTGTTGGCTCCAACGGCTTTCCACAACAGCCGCCAGATTCATGACAAAATAAAAACATCAGAATTGAGCATTAAAATCCCCTCCACCCCTGACTGGACCCGAAAGGCCCTCCTCGTTTCCCTGTGCGTGTGATTGACAAGCAAATATAGTTTTCCGATGTTTTAGCCCATACCCGAGCTCGCTACTTTGTCGTACTCGGAGTGTGTGTGACAGACATCTCATAAGGCGTTATTGGTTGGCAGAAGCACTGATTTTCCTCTCCGGAGAGCGCCGCAAATAGCCTCCCAGGTGGCACTATGTAACTAAGTGAATGGTTACTAAGCCAAAAGGGAGGGCGGATGGAAAGACGGAAGGTTTGTCCATTGAGAATGTGGTGAGAGAAGTATTCGGGGATCTCGATCATGTCTTTTCGGTTGGCCGTGAAAGTTCTTCCAAGTGCGTCAGCGTTGCAAAGTTACATACACAATACGGGGGAAACTTTTCTCTCTTTTTTTCTTTTTTTTTTCTCTCTATTCATCTGATAAATAGATAAACAGGAATAAATCAATGCGAGGTTATGGATGAATAAGTAATATGCCCTGTAGTCATTTGTCTGCGTGTGGAGGCTTCATATTCCAAATGACGAGTACGAGTGTGCGAGAAAATAAGAAATAAGGACAAAAAACAACAACAACAATGGACTGAGATAGGTAGAGCGGCAAAGATATGTACTCAAGTAAGCTCAATGTTAGTACTTTTACTCAAATTTTCTTTGAGTAAAAGTTTTCTAAGTAAGAATTGTAAAAAAAAGACATAAAGCACAACACGCGTACAATTGCTTCAAAAATGTACGCCCTCGCAATCGGGTAAATATAACCGAAAGGGGGGCGAAACAAAGCTAACCCTTAAATCTGTCGGCCATTTGTGCGCGCATACTGTACACACATGCCGTGAGGATTCTGGCACATGAGGGAAGTGCCGGTCTGGTCTGAGTGGAGTGGTGGGGTGGGTGGGTGGGTGGCGGGGAGTCTCGAGAGGATGCGGCCCCCCTCCCTTCTTTTCCTGCGGAGAATATAAAAGAATAAACTGAGGCGAGAGGACTAGCGCAACAGCACCGCTCCAATCATCTCAGGAAAATGTGTTCAGAGATGTTGGTTGTCCACTCAAAAGTCTGCCAGTGGTAGTTGTAAGTAGCATTAGTTGAAGGAACCATGGCCTTGCACCTCTTTTTGTGTGTGTGTGACTGGGATCGGAGAAGCGAGTGCCAGACATCGACCCCAAGTTTAATATTTGGCAGACTAGACATCTATATGGATTTCATTTACTCAAGAACCTCATTAAACCTATTCACACCTTCTTCTTTTTTTCCCCCCACTCGTGACAACACGAAGCTGCGAAGTGCGAGACAATTTCAAGTCCGTGAAATATGTTGTACCTGTCATACAATTAGCATTAACAGACGTTCCAGAGTGATATTAATAAGCAGGAGGGAGATGACTGTATAGAGTTGTTTTAATGTGAAGCTGTTTGCATTGTGCCTGGAGAATGAAGTGGCGCGGTTACTTTGCTGTCTGTTCATTTCGACTCTGATCCGCCCTTCCATCTGTCAGCGTCCTCCTTCAAATCCGAATCTCCCCTTTTCCTCTCGCTCTTTGCGTCGTTCTTGGATTGGAGAAGTAGAGGGAGCCTTCTGGCTTTTTATGGAGAAGGGGATGAAGATGTTTATTCATCTGGAGGGTATTAGAGGCATGATTAAGGAGAGGAGGGAGCGCAGCGCGGCCGTGCGTCGTCTGCAGCTCTAGCTCTGCCGGGATTGCGGCCAGCGCACCAGGAAAACAAGAACCGGAGAGGGAAAAAAAAAAAAACTTGTAGTAAAATCCCGATCTCGTGGGAGTGAAACCAAGTTGAGATTTTTCTTTTTACTTTCTGTTTTTTCAGTCGGTCTGCCTTGTGTCCTCGGAACTAATTATTAATGAATGCGGTTTCTGCTGAACCTTGGAGAGGTGTCAGCGCCGCAGAGGGTTAAGAAATCTTGACATTTAAGACAGGCACGCGTGAACATACAGCGTCGTGCTTGAGTTGACGCTTGTTTTGCTTACCCTCCCGTGCTCCTCGTCTCCAAGATGCTTGTTTTGGTCTCCCCCCTCCGGGCCGCCGCCTGCAGTCGTTCCAACGCTGACAAGTCGGGACGGCGGAGAGGAGATATCAAACAGAGCAGCCGTGTTAATCAGGGGAACAGAGAGGCCACGGGTCAGTGGCCGGGGTCAGGCCGGACTGAATGAGGCTAATGCTAAAGCTCACAAAGCAGGATGTTTGATGTTCTTGGGCACACATGGAAGTCTTTAAAGTGCAGTTAATAAATACACTAGTGGACACAAATGGTACTGCAATCATTTTGTGGACAAGAGCCTTGAAATGTCTTGTTCACAAACAGATTCTTGCTGTAGAATCAATCCATTTGTGGATTTTTTTTTTTTGGGTCGGATTTGTAAAAGGAGGCAGACAACCTTAAGGTCAGTGGACTCTTGCCTAAACCCAATTTTATTGTTCAACCCCTACTCAATGGGACGTTTTCAGACTAATGAGACATCGGACTACAGTAATGGGCCGACCCCTTCAGCTCAGCATATACTGTAGGTTTTCTGGTCCATTTTTTGGTTTGTTTCTGTTTATTTTGTCATTGCCTACTAGTTAACAAGACGGTTATAGTTACAAGTCCCGTGATAAAGTCTAGACCAGAGCTCTGTGCACTTTGGCGAAAAAAAGAATTAGGGCCTGTTTTCTGATTTCAGAGGCCGCTGTGTTGTAATATATCGCACCTCGGGAAAAGTTGCAACGCACACCCTATTTTAATGAAAGCGCACACAATAACTCAGCACATTTCTGTATGCACACCAGATTTTTCTCCCTCACGCTGATCACATAAATCACATTTTCATAAGTAACGAAACAAATGAAATGGTAAACTTGTGCAGCACTGCGAGATAGGAATAAGCAACTTTCAACATCGCCTATACCGTATAGCTGAGACTTTTTTATTGGGATTTTTTGAGTCGCTGTAGTAATTTGTTGTTGGTGGTGGTGGTGGTTTTGACTCTTTCGTCCATTTCCAGGAATGCGACTAAACCGCTTTTATCCATCTAAATAACTCACGACCAAATAACTAATGCTTGATATTAGCTCTGAAGCCCACCCACTGCACACTCAGCACTCGCCTTCCGTGGCCTGCCATTTTTCCCCTTTATCTGAAATTACTGTGTAATTACGTGCCTGACCCTTTTCCAGCTATTCGTTTTATTTAATTTTTGTTTCAATTCTCAAACAAGCAGCAAAAGGTTAAACGCTTACCTCTCTACGTGTATAATTTGTCTCCTGCCCGGTGCCTTAAACAAGCGCGAGGGCAGTGAATGGACTTTCGATTTTGGAAACTGCAAAGAATTGTTCTAAAGAAACTCTGCATTAGTGCCTATATGCAGTAATTGAGTATGCTCGTACTTTCTGTGATTAGTTTGCCTAAATAGCTTTTTTCTTAAACATGCAAATAATACTTGGAACTGTTTTACTTATTCATGTTCTCCATTAGTCACTTCATTGTTGTTCAAAATTCATATGAGATTATATCGGCTTTAGTCGCCATATTTCATCAAATCTGGTGAGTTTTACACGGCTCGTCACTTCTTTATGGCTGATTGGATTACATCGTAGACTGATATCAGCCCTCTGTCATCTGTAATGGACCTCCACTATTCACTGCCTTCCCATCACCCAATGAAAAAAAAAAAAAAGAGTAAAGGATGACTGGCCGCCCTACTTTCCCCTCCTCTGGCCCTTCCCATTTGTCTAAGTTTCGCGGGACGCCGTTGGGGACGCTGAGATTTCTGGGACAGTGACCAAGTGCTGCTGTCTGAGCTGGGGGACAGGCTGTAATGTGGACAAAGTAGTTGACAGTTTGGCTTGGCATTTTTTCAAGTGGAGGCCAGATACGATATAATGGACAGTGTATGGAGTGCGCAGTCGGGAATGTGGGGCTTGATGAGGGATATAGCCAGTGGCGGTCAAATATGACTCCAATAAAATTAAAAGTTGCTCAGTCAAATTATTACCCAAGTGAAAGTACTGTAAGTACAAATTACTTAAAGTGCATATGACAGGTTTTAATGCGTTTCTAATTATGACCCATTTAGACTGATAACATCTTTTGTAAGTAATAATCAATTTATTTCAGTGAAGCAGCGAATTTAATGAAGAAATGTTGGGAAGTTATTTGTATTTGAATTTTTAAGCTAAAGACAGGAAGTGACATAGAGGTAAAGTTCCATAGCAGTTTGACTCACTCACTTCCCTTTGACATGCATGGTTGCACGGCAACAGTTGAAAATTGTTTGCCTCCATCTAGGTCACTTCCTGTCAGTGTCCAATCAGGAAGTGAACAATAAACATCACACCAAAAAAAGCTGGGTACAATTTTAAACAAATCTTAAATATAATTGTGTGCAAAAATTGTGTCTAATGTGCACTTTAAGTATTCAAAGTTGAAAGTACAGATCCGTTTGATTAGTATTATGAATAATAGCTTTCCAGCTTCCCAGCCCGAATTCACCTCCTGTACGGCAACACGACAGGGACAAACCTTCTTCCTTGTTGTGATGTCATTGGCATTGACAGTACATCGGCACAGCTCCACCTACTGTTCTGGAGGGTGCTTATTTGGCATTTTAAGAGGAACATAAACACATGTCAAATTGATTTTTTTTTTTTTTTTTTTACTTTGGAGCCTTTATAGAAATGCAGTGGAGTAGAAAGCATTACATTTATATTTCAAATGTAGTGGAGTAAAAGTAGAAAGTTCTTAACACAAATACTACTCAACTAAAGTGCAAATCATTAAGTACTTTGTTCCTGATCAGCTCTGGATAAAGCGAGGTAAATAAAGAAAAATATATAACTTTTCTTGTAGCATCTGTTACTGACTCGCACCAATATTTTTTGGTATACAGTGGTCTCCATCTATTTCTATTTACCGACTTCCTTCAAGCAGTGCATGTTTGGGAAAGGCAGAGCTCGCTTTTAAGATACATTTCCAAATTATTAAAATAAATCATCGCCTTAAATTATCTGCAGTGACTGTTTTATACACAACATGATGCGGTTCAGGGGTCAAATCCATCGCAAGTCATTTATTTCAATGTGTTGTTTACACGCCACCACTTGCTGGACTATAATATTGGACACTGCGGAAAAGGCCGGTTGGGACACGGGGCTTGATGTTGCATGTCTTTGGTGGTATCGCGCTCCCCGTTGACCGCAGCTTGTTGTACGGTCCGTGGACATGACGTTAGGCCAGAGTAACTCTCACTGATGAAATCTTCGGAAGTGAATCTTTATTTTATCCGCCGGCCCCTCTCCCTCTCTTCTCCGAGAGCTGTGATTGATCTGTTGCAAAGGGGGAGTGGGACCTGACATTTCTCAGTGATGTGTAAAAAACATATTGTGTTTGCTAAGAAAAAAAAAAATGGTAGTAGTGGGCACACACACACACACTCCATATGCAGTTGGTGTGGTATGCAATGGTAAAGTAGTGACTTAATATATTTTTGGGGATTGGATTTTGGAGAAAAAGGCATGTCTAGCCACCTGGCATTTTGTTGGCAGCCGTGTGGGAATTATCAGTGTTTCATTTTGACCGGATTTGATGTCTTAAAACAGGACTTCTGTGTGCAAAGCCAGAGTTGGGCCTTTTCCAACAGTTTGTAGTGGATGTAATTGGACATTCTGACACAAAATCTGTCTTAGTATCAACATGATTATCTTTCATTCTTTGACAAAAAAAAAATGCATTGTGTCAGCATTGTGTCTGTGGTGTATACATCAGCTAAAAACGTCTAATGCATTTTAAGAAATAGCCATTGAAATGTAAGGTTTTCCAGCTGTAAAAGTGAATTGAAAATTGACTTTTGTCTGCAGTGTCTCCATTAATCCGGGCTTGGAGTTTTTGATTCTTGTGTAAATGTCTGAGTTATCAGTACTTGGCACTGTACTTCAGAAACAGTGATAAATTAGGCTTCTGTCTGATTTACAAATTAAAAACCAATCATCCCATTCTTGTGTCATTTTCATCTTCCGCGTCAATTCTGATTCGTACACTCAAAAGCGAGCAAGCCCTAAACGATGGTGTCACATGAAGCGGCGGCATTATGTTGTTGCTATTTGGGCATCAGAAGCAGCGAACAAAAGCAGGCGCATCTCCTCCTGGGACCAGCTTGACTACTTTCTCCCAGTAAGTGTAAAAAGATCCCTTCCATGAATATGAAGTGGGGGGTCAGGGTGCTACATCAAGACAAGTTGTCAGCTTTTTGTTTATTCAATGAATCCCCAGTCCCCAAAGCGGCACAAATAACACCGCCGCCACACACGAGCTCATGGCAGCCACTGATTTCCAAAACACACATACTATCAGAGGTGGCATTGGCAAGTGAAATGGCGGGAGCAGTGGCATCCGAACAAAGTTGCGTCGTCCATGAATGTGGCGGATGAGTGATAGAGAAATGACTTTTTGATAAGATAAGGTACTGGAGCGGGATAACAGTTTGGCCTCAGAAACCACAAAAACGGGAAGCTGGAAAGCAGTGATAAGCTTCGAATTGAAGTGAATCCAGCACTATAGCAAAGGTGTTGGTCTCAATACTAAAGGCTGACAGAGTATACAGCAACATTTCTGTCAATGCATATGAATTATCCAATCAAAAGTCTTTGTTCAAGTTCTTTGTTTTTTTTGTGTGTGTGTCAGAAGGAGTTTAGAAGTTTTGGGGTTGTTTTTTATTGTAGCATTTAAAAACGTGCCACCATATGTAGTTATGTCCAATGGGAAGGTGGCGTCGGGAAAATTAATGAGCAGTTCCTAAAATATATTATTCTTGTTAAATGTTTAATATGGTAATTGCATGAATTGGAACATTCTGGGGGAGTTGTGAAAGTGGTGTGTACACAAATATTAAAGTTACCTGTTCCCAACATTAGCTTCTTATTTGCACAGTGATATTTACTCTGGGAAAGTGTGCTATAAATGGCCGTGGACAGAGGAAGTGTGGTCAGACTGAGGAGGAGCATAGCGCTGGAATAACACTCTGTTTGTGGATATTTCTGACTTTATGACTTTCACGTTCAGGTGAGGCCGTGTGTACATTCTTAATGTGACTGTGGCTCTGCTTTGAAACGCAGCTGGTGGGGTTGAGGTGGACATTTGCTCTGGACCACAGGGGCTCTGTGCTGACTTGTTGTGTTCCATAGGAGACATTTAAAAAGAGAAGCAGGAGGGGGCAGGGACAGGCCTTAAGATGGAGGTCTTCCTCCCAGAACGGGACAGGCTGTTGGCTGGAGGATGCTCAGGAAGGCCTTGGCAGACCAACAAAGACAGCCCTTCAGCTGCGGGGTGTAGTTTTTCAGGCCCCAGCATCCCCTTTGGCAGCGGCACAGAGAGCGCTGGCGTGCACAGGCCCGGGGCCCCGGGGACCGGGAAGTAAGGCCCTCTTTTATTTACTCAGGCTGCTGCCTGGGCCCGGCCACTTCTCGTCTGGGTGTAGTAGGAAAAAAACAAGTCTCTCTTTCCTCCTCAAGTCTCTGGAGGAAGATTGCTCTTTCATCTGCAGTTGTTCACACATTGCACTAGTATCTGTGTGCTGGTCTCATGTATGTGTGTAGGTTCAGTGGCTCTGTGCTGTGAATACGACAGTGCAGTTTCTATGGGAGGCATTGTCTATCGCACTCAACATTGCATGATACAAAACAGATGTGAAAGAGTTCACTTTTCTCCCTTGTTCAGTTAGACAGTCTTCTGTTACAAACTTAACTTTGGATCAATGATGTCATCACACAGCTCAGTATAGGATACATTTCAGCAGTTGTTAAATATATTTCTCCTACTGATTTAGTTTGGATAAGTGAATGTTTGGTCTCCCACTCATTTTCTTGGACATCCATATTTGTTATTCAAGTAAAGGCTGTAAATGAGTATAATGCATCAAGTCAACAGCATACCCGCAGAAAAGACTGATGTTATTCTGACAGCCTCAAAATGTCCCAAGGCTAAGACGTTCTCATTTATGTAGAATTTCATTTAGCCATGTATACAAGCCCATTTATTTGTTTGCTTCACACTATTGTCTCCAAGCCAATGCATTTCACTGTAAGGCATTGGCCGGGGTCATTTTTCTCCTGCTCTGCCTTCTCCTCTCTATATCCTGGGAGTGCTGTGCTGGAGAGGCCATCCACCCCCTCTGTGGAGGAGGGCATAGCACTGAGTCACCCAACCTCCCTCCAACCACCACCAAACACTGCGAAAACATTGTAGATAAAGCGAAAAACTATATCAACATTGTGTTTTCGTGCTCCTTGACTTGACTGTGTGTGCATGGAGTGGGCACCTTGCCAAGGGTGGGAGGTTTCCGGGAGGGCCGCGGTGTGGAGGTGGGCTCGCGATGTGCCGCTTTCAGCAGTTTGGAGGGGGCAAAGGAATGGCCTCCGACCCCATCTGTTTCCTGAAGATAGGCCCTGATGGGGGTAAGTGCTCCGTCAGGGCATGATATCCTGACAAAGGGCAGATCTCCCAGCAAAAACAACCGCAAGAGAAGGAGAGATGGAGAGGGGAGGCTTGGACTTGTCAACCCAGAGAGAATAAAGAGTGGTTTGGATCTTGGAAGGAGCTTGCGCTTTTCCTTTGTCCCTCTCATAAATCTCGGCAGCTTCCTCTTGTTTTTCCCATTCCAAAGTTGTGACCTTTTGACATCTTTATCTTTTTCTTTTTCCTTTTTGGGTTGAGATTGTACAGTTTTATTTAGGTAAGGAAGTTTGTGGCGCTTAACATTTGTCAGAGAGGGGAAGACATGGCGGGTAACCTTGTGAACTCGTGGAAAGTGTGTGTTGTACTCATAACAGTGCAGTGGAATGTCAAGAGCCAAGTCTTCTGAATAGGGATGCATTAAAAAACACATTGTGCACGGCATTCTTGCCTGCACTGTATATTTCGGACACCTGGATGTCCTTGGGAGATGCTTTTAACCACATATTTGCTTTGCCCTATCCGTTTCCTCCCCTACTTCCTCATTCGTGCATATCACATGACAAGCCCATCCATCAAGTATCAGTTGGCTCACGGCGACCGCACAGATAAATATGATAATAACACCTTTGCCATAATGTGATATATATTGACCTAAAATGGCGCCACGCGCATGTTTCATGAAAATCATCCATTCTAAGCGGAAGGAAGGCTGAATGCTATCTTGATTGCTCATTCCGTCTTGCCTTTTTTCTCAAGTGTTGCAATTTTGATGGATTTGAGGTCATTTCAAGGGCTTCTATTAAAAAAAATATTATTTAGTAATTGTTTCTGAATAATAGAAATGTTCTAATTTACCTCATGCCGATTCTACATCCTAAAGTGCACCCATTGTCTGGTGCTGGCTTTAAATGTCAGAGAGATTGTGTTTTGAGTCACAGTGGGCTAAGCCATTACGCGGCCACATACAAGGTTAATTGTTGTAAAAGTATTTCCACTCACTCTCTTCTCTAATTATACTTCAAATTGCATATTTAAATGTAACTTTTTAGATAACACCTAAGGAGAGGCATTGTTTCCGCCGGAGAAAAAAAAAAAGAAAATCGGTCTAAGTTCTCAACACTTCTTAATTCACACGGCTCTACTTCATAATTACCATGGCAAATAACTCAGTGGTGGCCCACCTTTTGTGTTCAGAAAAGTGAGACAAATGAGTTGCTAATAAAGCATTACAAAGTGGCTCTTGTAGTCTTTACTTGTGCATTTTTCTTCTAGTTTAGCTGTTTTGAAACTTTGTAATAAATTCAATTTGTCAATCACCCAAACAATAATAAATATTGGAAGTTCCCTGCAAGTGAAGTCTATTAGTATCATGTTTCAAATGGATATGCCGCTTATTAGTATTTTTAACATGTTTCACGCCATACTTTGCCGGTATAGTGTGTGGAATCTGATTCAAGCGATCTCTGTAAATAGAAAGTGGAAAAGCTAAAAGTATTCATTTATAAATCATCCTTTGCAGTTTTTTTCTCATAGCTCACCATTCTGATGATCTTCTTTCTTGTCTTTCTTGTTTGCAGACGGAGCCGACCTCGAGGATGACCCATCGTGTTCCTGGCCAGCATCCTCGCCCTCAAGTAAGGACCAGACTTCTCCGGGACACTGCGAGGACTATGATTTTGGCGAAGACGAGGGAGTACCGGGCCTGCCGTATCCTTGCCAGTTCTGTGACAAATCCTTCAGCCGCCTGAGCTTCCTCAAACGCCACGAGCAAAGTCACGGCGACAAACTGCCCTTCAGCTGTACCTTCTGCAGCCGCCTCTTCAAGCACAAGCGCAGTCGGGACAGGCACGTCAAGCTTCACACCGGCGACAAGAAGTACCACTGTGGCGAATGCGATTCTGCCTTCTCGCGCAGCGACCACCTCAAAATCACATGAAAACGCACGCCTCCAACAAACCCCACAAGTGCCCCGTGTGCAGGCGAGGGTTCCTCTCCTCCAGCTCCCTTCACGGACACATGCAGGTTCACGAGCGGGGCAAAGATGGCGTGCGAGCCGAAGATTGGAAACTGAAAGAAACGCGGAAATGCAGCCGCTGTGAGGAAGGCTTTGACGTTCCGGAAGAGCTGCAGAGGCACATTGCGGAGTGCCATCCGGAGTGCTCGCCGTCAGAGGATGGGGGGCTTGGCGCCACCCTGCAGTGCATCTACTGCCATGAACCTTTTAGTGACGAGGGCACTCTACTGACACACATTGACCAGGCCCATAGTCGGGACAGAAAGGGCCACACTTGCGCCATCTGCTCTGAGCACTTTGTCTCCGTGGAAGACCTTTACGCTCACATGGACATCCACCAGCTGCCCGAGTCTAGCAATCACAGCAACAGCCCGTCTTTGCTAACAGTGGGCTACACCTCAGTCTCTAGCACCACCCCTGACTCTAACCTCTCTGTGGACAGCTCCACAATGGTGGAGACTGCACCACCTGTTCCCAAAGCGAGAGGCAGGAGAAAGAGAACGGCTCAGAACGCAGACCATGGAGGCCGATCCTCCAAACAGCCCAAAGTTTCTTACAGCTGCATCTACTGCAACAAGCAAGTGTTCTCTAGCTTAGCGGTTCTTCAAATCCACCTTCGGACCATGCACTTGGACAAACCCGAGCAGGCCCATACCTGCCAGTTTTGCCTTGAAGTCCTGCCATCATTGTTGAACCTCAATGAGCACCTCAAGCAGGTCCACAATGCGGAGGACCATGCCGCTCTTCTGGCCAGTTTACCCGACGCACTTCTCCAGTGTAACTTCTGCCCAGAGGTGCTGAACGATCTCAATGCTCTCCAAGAACACATCCGCTGCTCCCACGGCTTCCCTAGTCCGGTCGCCAAAGAAAGCAACGCCTTCTTTTGCCCTCAGTGCTTCATGGGCTTTTTGACCGAGGCCACCTTGGAAG
This sequence comes from Neogobius melanostomus, assembly GCA_007210695.1. Lineage (NCBI taxonomy): Eukaryota > Metazoa > Chordata > Actinopteri > Gobiiformes > Gobiidae > Neogobius > Neogobius melanostomus. Next base: position 15,038,622 of record VHKM01000009.1, on the reverse strand, counting down.
AGCATGTTCGCCAGACTCACTGCGATGGCGGCAGTCTGAGATTTGATTCCCCGCTTGCTGTCACGCCCAAGGAACCGATCGTAGAGGTCTATTCCTGCTCGTACTGCACCAACTCTCCCATATTTAACAGTGTGCTCAAACTAAACAAGCACATCAAAGAGAACCACAAGAACATTCCACTGGCGCTCAATTACATTAACAATGGAAAAAAAGCGTTGCGAACCCTCAGTCCATCATCTCCTATATCTGTGGAGCAAACCGCCATGCTGAAGCATAGCTCTTCTCGCTCCAATAACAGTGAATTTATATGTAATCAATGTGGAGCCAAGTACAACAACCTAGATCTTTTTCAGACCCATCTTAAAACGCATCTTGACGGTCTGCAACCTCAACTCACCTGCCCACAATGCAACAAAGAGTTCCCCAACCAGGAGTCTCTGCTAAAGCACGTGACGATTCACTTCACGATTACCTCCACGTATTACATTTGCGAGAGCTGTGATAAGCAGTTCACCTCGGTGGATGACCTGCAGAAGCACCTCCTCGACATGCACACCTTTGTCTTTTTCCGTTGTACACTCTGCCAGGAGGTGTTTGACTCCAAGGTCTCCACGCAGTTGCATTTGGCAGTCAAGCACAGCAACGAGAAGAAGGTATACCGCTGCACCTCATGTAACTGGGACTTCAGGCACGAGACAGATCTGCAGCTTCACGTGAAACACAGCCACCTCGAAAACCAAGGCCGCGCCCACCGCTGCATCTTCTGCGGAGAGTCCTTTGGAACAGAAGTCGAGCTCCAGTGCCACATAACCACGCACAGCAAGAAATACAACTGTCGCTTCTGCAGTAAGGCCTTCCACGCTATCGTCCTTTTGGAGAAGCATCTAAGGGAGAAACATTGCGTGTTTGAGGGGAAGGTGCAGAACTGTGGCGCTAATGGCTCGGCTCTGAGCGGCGGAGAGAACCAACCTAAAGAAGATGCTGAACTTCAAGGTCTTTTGACAAATAGCCACGGAGCAAGTGCAGTAGGGGCTTCTGTGGTGGAATCTCCGAACAACCACGATGGCAGTGAGGAAGAGGTGGATACAGCTGATCCCATGTACAGCTGTGACATCTGCGGTGCATCTTACACCATGGAGTCGCTCCTCACTAACCATCAGCTTAGAGACCACAACATCCGCCCTGGTGAGAGTGCCTTGATGAAACGGAAAGCAGAGATGATCAAGGGTAACCACAAATGTAACGTCTGCTCCCGCACGTTCTTCTCTGAAGCCGGGCTCAGGGAGCATATGCAGACCCACCTCGGACCTGTGAAACATTACATGTGCCCCATCTGCGGCGAACGCTTCCCCTCACTGCTCACCCTCACGGAACATAAAGTCACCCATAGCAAGAGCCTGGACACGGGAAGCTGTCGCATTTGTAAGATGCCTCTGCACAGTGAAGAGGACTTCTTAGAGCACTGCCAAATGCACCCCGACCTGAGGAACTCCCTCACAGGTTTTCGCTGGTGGTTTGCATGCAGACAGTCACCTCAACATTGGAGCTGAAAATCCATGGTACTTTTCACATGCAAAAAACAGGCACTATGACGAGCAATCATCCTATCGCCCGCACCAACGCCATCTCCCACAACCAGCAGATGCATCATGCCCAGAAGCCTTTCAAGTGTGCGTCCTGTCTTAAAGATTTCCGCTCCAAACAAGACTTAGTGAAATTAGACATCAATGGACTGCCTTATGGACTCTGTGCATCCTGCGTGACGGCCGCTGGTTCCAAAAGCTCCAGTCCGACGGTTAATGGGGGGAGACAGGGTCCACAGCAGGGAGGAGCTGCCACCCCAGCCACCACAGCCGCCTGGATCCAAGGAGAGAGACTGAGTCCCGCTGAGGGCAAAGCCAAAGGGGTGTCTTCATCCTCTTCATCCTCCTCCACGTCCTCTATGTCGGCGGGGAAGACGCGGTGTTCCAGCTGCAACGTCAAGTTCGAGTGTGAGGCAGAGCTGCAGAACCACGTGGCCACAGTGCACCGAGAGCAGGCAGGGGACAGCAACAGCGGGCAGCTCAAGACCCCACAGGTGTCCCCCATGCCGAGGACTAGCCCATCACAAACTGAAGAGGTAATGTTGAACTCAATTATCTGAACAACTCTGCTAAATTCATTGAAGTCCAGACACTGCAGATACATTTGAACAAAATAACAAAACAAAATGTAAAGGTGCATTATGGAACTTACTGTTTACTTTTGATCACGGTGGCCAGCCCTCTCTGGATCAATTGTTTTGTAGGTTTTCTGGTGAGAGAGTTCGTCAACAGTTAAAACCTACCAGAAACTCTGAATTCAATTGATCCTGGAGCACCATAGAAGCCACTGTGATATAATGTAAAGGTGCCATGCTAACCACTCATACAGCCACTAGGTCTCTAAAGGTCTATACACATACGTACAAATAAAAACCTTTTTTTGTTACTTTGTGCATGTGTTAATGTCATTTTGAGGTTTTGGGGCATTTGTACTCTGAATCATTTAATCCCTTCTATTTATGTCAGTTATCTGCAGCAAAAATGTCAAAGTAAGATCTTCAATGAAAAGCACATTGATTTTTTAAAGTTAAAAAACGGAATAATTTTGTCTCATCCAAACTCCAAAAGTAGGTTCAGTTTCTCCCCCCAAAAAATAAGAAAATGGCTGTAATTAATTATAAAGTCCCATGACGATTATATACTTATACTTGCTTGTATGACGTCTTATGGTGAGTAGTTGAAAGCAGTCAGAAGAAAAATTATCCGAGGCACTAGAGGCCTCTTGGTCGAAACCCTGATGAAGACCTCTTGGTCGAAACGCGTAGGCTGGTCTATGACTCAATAAAGCACTTTGAATGTTTTCATAAGACTCGAGTGCCTCCGACAATTTTTCTTCTGACTGCTTTCAATTACTCACCATAAGCCGTCATACAAGCAAGTCAATAGCCTGCTATTTCTATGCATGTTCAGCCCTGTCCTTGATGAGCACCAGTCACCCTTTATGTGATTTCCAGACCATTAATGCACTTGCCCTAATCTGCTTTCCATAATGCACCTTTAAATTTGAATCAGAATCAGAATAGGTTTTATTGCCATTGTTATGAACAAGTTCACAGCTAGGAATTAGCTGCGCCGTTAAATGGCGCCCCTTATTTGCTGAAATTAGAAGTTACAAGAAGCAATAAAGCAAGTACATACATACACAAATATACGCTGACATTTTTCTTCGGTACAAAAGGGAGGGGTGGTGGGGGCTAGTAGTGAGGCGGACTCAGAGGGAGGGCGGTAGGATAGGGGCGGGACACTTAGTATTGTGTAGTTTGAGGCTTCTCCGCAGAAAAACCTTGAAATGTTTATGTTCGCGTATGAGCCCGGCGTTAGTCCTATCAATCCTTTCACCCGTGCCTTGGCCTTGGTGTGGGATGTTGACATTGCACAGGGAAGATAACGCCCCAGCTGCTCTCCTGTGTTCCATGGAGGATAAAATTATTCAGTTTTTTAACTTTAAAAAATCAATGTGCTTTTCATTGAAGATCTTACTTTGACATTTTTGCTGCAGATACAGTAACTGACCTAAATAGAAGGGATGAAATGATTCAGAGTACAAATGCCCAAAACCTCAAATAAGAAATACAAAAATGACATTAACACGTGCACAAAGTATAATTGGAATATATAATGTAGCTTTCTAATTAAGTGATAATTACAATGTTGTATTACTTTCAGAAGAAGACCTACCAGTGTATCAAGTGTCAGATGGTTTTCTACAGCGAATGGGACATCCAGGTCCACGTGGCCAACCACATGCTGGGTAGGAAATAATTTCCTCTTCATTGTCTCTCTGTCCTTCTGACTAGATCATCCAAACACACACACACATTTTCTACACTGTTAGACTTAGCTATTGAGTTTGACAGTTTATAACATCACCAACAACAGAAATAGTTGGGGAAAATACACAATAGAAATACAGTAGTCAGCTATAATTTACATTGACGTGTAAAGAGGTAACTATAGACATCCCCTTCTGATAATTCACACTGGAGTGGAGAAAGTAGTCATTTGACCACAGAGCTGCATTAAACAGAAAAACTATCTTTAATATGATGATGGTCAAATCATGATTACATTTTATATTGACATTGTTATATTGCAAAAATAGGCTGAAATTCACATTTGATACATAATCATTGGTGCCATCCGTCTAAATTAGAGCAATACATTATCTTTAGCCATCTGGTGGAATATATTTGGAGTTATATGTATTTCATATTACGTATTGTGTTTCCTATTTATTTTAGAGATGTATACATTCAGAACACCCATTTTCATTTCAATAGAAGTTACAGTTGTAGTCATATATTGCCATTTTACTACTTACTTGGCGTAACTGAGCTACCCTAGCACCAAGTACTGTGTGTTGCGGTAGTGTCTAAGCTTCTTCAAATGACATAACATTTTGTCTTTCATTTGCTGCTTTTTCAACACTAAATGCGACAGCTACAGTTACCTTTACGTTTGCGTGTGATTGGTATGCAGGCCAAATCATTTGTGGTGAGAAAAAGACAATTGGAAATACGCTTTTCTTGCCCGCAGTTAGTCTCCGCCTGAAATTCCTCCCTCACATTCCTTTATTCATTCATTTATTCAGCTCGTTTGGCGGATCTTTCATTACACTGCATTATCTGTTGTCTTCGGCGGGAGAGAGCGACTCATTGATCTGGAACCAAGCCGCCTCGGTGTTTGGGACACGCTTCTGGGCGCAGGTGAATTTTAAAATGCGCTGGGCAATTCTATCAGGGACCCACTGTTTGTGCATAAACAATCAGAGGCATGTGATTTGTGATTTCTGATGCCCCGCCGTATTTGCAAAAGGAGAACGGAGGGAGGGGTGCAGAAAGACGGAGCCGCGGGTGTGTAGGTGTGTGTTTTGTATTCATCTTTGAGATCTGCTCACCCACTATTCTACTGGGGGTGCCTAATACAGTAGCACGCCAGCATTAGTCCTTTCTCTAGCGAAGGCAGGCACGGAGGCGCGCTGGGAGGGTCGAAAACAAACACCCCTACTGCTTATTTTATGTCTTTCAGCCGCGCACGCTCGCAGTTGCCTCGTAATAGTGGAATTCGGGCAGCTTAAGAAAACAGGGGGATAGGCGATTGGGTTATTGTCTGATGTCTTACTACTCTGATACGCCATGGCTTTGTGTTCAACATGATCACGGCTTTCATCTGCCATCTCGAAAGGTGCAAAATGTAGAGAAAACACGGGGAATTTGATAGAAAAGGTGGGAGGAAGGTAATGTCGTTGGTGCATCGAACAAAAAGGGGGGTGATATGTGGAGAGAAGGAGAAGAAGAAATGTTTCTGCGTGTCGTTCATATGTGCGGAGGTAAATGTTGATGAGGGTGCTTTGGATTGCTGAGCCAATTTGGGACGAATCACAGGAAAAAAGGTAATTGGGAAAAGCTCTAAATACCTTCTCTACTGAAAAAGGGACACTTTCTCCTTTTAATGGCCATCTGCACAGGAGAGGGGAGACAGGGCTGGGGTCATCTCGCTCAGCTGTCAGCGTTATTAGCGTAGGTAATGGAGCAGACGCTGGAATCATAGGGGTGTTGTTTTCATCCATGCCCCACTCCATGGTGTCAGTTCACACTGATAACTCTATATATAGTGATGTGGCGTGACATAACCATAGTGCTAAGTGTATGGAACAACAAAACCCGAGCCCGTCTCACCCAGACAAGTCCATATTCGCTGCCTTTGGTAATACAATAGTGGCCCTCCAGCGAGTGCACTCAGCCGCCCCCCGAGCAGCTCCCTTCGGGCTCAGTGCTCAGACTTGGCTCTCCTGTCTGACTGCCAGCACATTGTGATGCATGGATATTACACTCTGATGATGTTCAGACACAAAGTGCAGCTCTGTGCCCAGCTTCTCCACATTGACTGTGATAATGGAGCTAAATGAAAGAGCCGGGATGGAGATGGCCATGGGTGCGGGAGGGTGCAGGAGGAGTGGAGGTGGGCCAGGCTGAGAGTGGCCCCACGTGTCTTAAGATGGAGGCCGCAGCCTGCGAGGGCCCAGATGGATCAGTCCACATTTGCTGTACAGCTGGTGGCTCTGTTTGGGGACCTGGTGTGATCCTCCTATGGAGAAAAAAAATGATATCACCACCATCCAAGGAGCAATTTAATAGCAGGCCAGAAGACAGCTGGCCACTCTTTAGTTTAGAGTTTTTTTGGCATGGCACACTTACAGAATTGAGGGTGTCCGATGTTTCTCTGGAGATGAACAGATTTATAGAGCTTTCAGCTGCTGCAGTCAATATCAAGTCACTATTTGAAATTGCTCTTTGGAATTAAAACGGGTCAGTCTGTTTGCCCTGATGCTTCATAGTAATTGCAAAAGACACAATATTTACAGGCACATGCTCTCACAAAGCAGACTGTTTTGAGAGGACCTTTTGAAGGTCTTTCATTGACACAAAAGGCGGCTTGGTTTTATCAGCATGCCGCCCGCTGCCCCATGGCTTTACTCTGACCCCACTGTAAACTCTGACATTTGGTGCCACATGGGGGGTGTGTGTGGCCCATTTATCGCTATGTTTCAAATGTCCCTGTGTAGATTTGTTACAGCCCTGACTTGTTTGGTTGCAAAGCCACTGTCTTAAAAGCTTTGAAAGGTGAAAAGGATATTTGCTTTTCTGTTATCACCCTCACTACAGTCCATTCCAAACAGCTCGGAGCCGTAGTGGCCGTGCTCAGAAGGACAGCCACAAACAAATCAGACCACTCCCACAAACGTGCTTTTGCGGGGTCACCTCTACAGATTTTTGGGCTGGTGACAGCACTGAGCTTGAAGCCAAGTCAGGGGAGGAGCCTTCTCTCTCAGAGAGGAGTCAGTGGCCCGGGCGGCCCGGGCGGAGGGGGGCACTAGAGGGGTGCAAAGGTTTGGGGGCGGAGAGGGAAAGGCACATTTGCTGTACAGCTGGCCGCTCTGTGTGAAGCAGCCACTGTGGGCCGTTACCAGGCTGCAGCAGAGAGAGGCCTTTAGCTCTCCTCTATCTCTTTCTCCTCTGTCTCAGTCTCTGCAAAGCTCCCCTTCCCTCTCTTCCCTTCTCCTATGACTACACTGCTGGCATTTGAGGGGATAAAAGACAGAGTGGCACGCCATAGCAGCGTTTGAAGCTAAAAGCCCTGTTTTGTTTCTTGTTATTGGCTGCAAATTATGCTTGACACATCTCCTCTTGTCTGGAGCCCCGGAGCTGCGTGGCCAGTAGATGCTGATTATACCCCTGCCTCTGCCCTGGTGGCTCCATTTACTTCTCTATTAAACCTCTCCCTCTCTTTGTGAAGCTCAAGACAAAAATAATGTTATGATAGTTTGGCTTTTTGAAGATAGGGTTGAAGATAGGGGCTCTGGATAAGGACTGTGCAATTTTTTCTTTTTGGGGGTGGGGGGGGTGTCTTTTTCTTTTGGTCAATTATAAATATCAATGTTTTTTTTATTATATAAATCATTAAACTAATCAAGAAACACTGTAACACAGTGTTAGCTGGCGGTATAGCTGGTGGTATAAGTCTGATATCTTGAGCTCTGCGTAGGACATTGCCATAACAAAAAAATAATTGCAGTCTTTGGGAATTGCTTACGGGCACTACTTCCAATTGCAATTTCGATTTGATTGCGTTTATTCCCCGTTCTGGACAGACTCTCGAGCGCATACACATGTAATCTGCTGACAAACACAGCCGAACACTTCTCATTTCGCTCCTATGAGACAGGATCAGAACTGGATCAATTTTATGAAACAAATAAGGCCTTGGACCTGCAGTGGAGACAAAGGAAACCAGGCGTAACCATATTCAGCGTGTGATATCTGCCGGCTTATATTAATTGGTGATTAATAGCGCCTCTCCGTTCGTTAGCGCAGTCACTTCCCTCGCGCAGCTAAGTGTGTAGCTGCTAATATGCAATTATGCGCACCTTAGTTTGTTACATTGTACCTTTCGCTGACTGATAGCACCCATGAAGAGAATGTATCGGTAGGTTCACACATCCTTGTCTGAATGCTTTGGAAAAACAAGATGTGAGAAGATGAGGAAAAGAAATTCCTACACATGCCTTGACGTAACCAAGACACCACTTTTAAAAGTTTTTTACAGCATTGCAGAGACTCTTACGCTCTTACGGTGTGTGTGTTTTTTTGTTGTAAAGCAGAAGGTAATTGACATCACCATGGGGATGCTCTGTTGCTAGGCCAGACAAGCTCGGTGTGATGTGGTCCTTATCTATCGATTTTCCTGACATTTCCCCACACCTCGCAGACCGGGCCAACATGTGAGCGCAGGTAGAAAATATCGGATGCTCTCAGTTCATACAGGCTGTTTGTACAAACTCGGAGAGCTCCACACTGGCGCAGGGCCCTGTGCTGCATCGCAATGTCGGGCTTGATGTCTCCATGGCGATGCAGAGGCTAAAGTAACCTCCCTTACTGCGCGCCCCCGGGATTTGACTTTGAAAAAAAAAAATGGGTCGGCAGGGGCTTAACTATTTCATTTTGCGTGTTTTAGCTCCCAAACTATCCTCCAAGAAATGTGTTCTTTGCACGGTTGGTTTATAACGCTATGCTCCCAGTATGTGTCTAATTTAGCTATGTGACTGATAGCCCACTGATATTTTCAATCCCTCTTTTCTACTAACCTGCGGGATGGCGCTAGCAGTTCCAGAGGTGACAAGTTCAAAGTCTGCTTGTATTGAAAGAAAGGACGTGTTCTCCTGTGGTATCCGAGTTCCGTGCACGTAATTGGATCATCTTAGACTCCGGATTGGCTATAATGGATGTGCAGGTGAATCATTGTCGTATGTCTGTCTATGTCTGAAACAGTGAGTCAGTAGCTCATGACTGAGAATTCTGATTTTTCATATCATATTCCTTGGCAAACAGGTGATTTAGTATATCTTAAAAACAGTGGGTGGCTACCTACATGGGTCAGGATGGGTCAATGGAGTCAAAGCTCATGAAAAATCAAATACTGCTGTATAACCAGTGTAACAATCATCTGCTATTAAACAAGACTTGTTTTTAGCATTATGACTTGTTTTTAGCATTATGACTTGTTTTTAACATGCAAAAACAAGTCATAACTCATCCATTTTCACACTTTTGAGTTATCCTGCTCCGTTTCTTCTTCTACTGTTGAAGCCCTCCAATCTGTTCTCCCTGGATTACATTGCATCATAGATACAAAAGCTGTTCTCCACATTTTTGAAACCCATAATCCAGTCGACAGACCTGTTCTGTGTCCATGACGGCATCATTATGTGGACAGTTAGTTAAAGCTGTCCACTTTCAAGTTGATACATGTACGTCCATGGAATGCCAGACTGACCACGTAGTGACTTTGCAACTCTGCTCACAGACGCAGTATCAGAACGCTTCCTACAAAAGAGCACGTTGAATCAAGCCCATCGTTGTGATACAGGGTGGACCGCCTCGGATAAGATATGGTAACGCAATTCCAGTTAGGATTAGAAAGCGAATTCAGTGGACCCACGATAGCCCTCCTATGCCGAGAGCGGACCTGCATAAAGGTGGGCTCTCCCTGTGCTATGGCCATGTTTTATTGATATACAGCGGGGATGTCTCCTTTAGAGTGTTAATGCCAACCCTTGTTCTGAAGCGGGGCCCATAAATACTGGATGATCAGAATTAACCTCGGCATTACTCCCCCTCCCTGCGGTCCCATAGGTGTCACGGAAGGCCCTGGGTGCGCCATTGCCCCTGGCTTGAATGGGGGGTTGCTTAGCAGTGTGTCCGTGGGGGGGGGTTTATGGGAAGAAGTGCAAACAGACAGTCCGGGCTGAGTAAAGGTCAAAGTTGCAACCTACGCCGCACAGGGGACAGGAGCGTGCCCACAGAGAGTGCCAGCCGCTAATATTGGCGCTCCTAATGAAATTTGTGATGTTGAAGGTAACTTTGTGGTGAGTTTCTTTCTATGTGACCTACCTAAGGCGGGTGTACACTGCACGATTTGGGCCATCTGCGACGTACGATCACTAGTTGGGAGAAAATCTTAGCTCGTAGCTGAAAATCGTAGGTCTTAGTTCGTACAGTGAGACTGGGACAAAATAGAACCGTCGTACGACCAAAGACGAGCTGAAACCGCTATGACAAAACTTTGATTGTAGCTATGATTGTCTCTTTGAACACTCGCACAGTGGAGATGAGTGCGGCTCACGATTTTACCATCCCCACGTCGGGCAATGTGACATCTAAAAATCTTACAAGACAAAAAGGCAAACAAATAATGCAGTTGTGATTAGATTTGCAATATTGATTTGTGGCTCACAGTGCACATGTTAAAGACTTCCGGGAACATTAATACTTTAGAAGACTGAAATATGAACTGCTACACTAATGCAAGGATCCCAAGCATTTCAGAACATGTTTGCTGAGGATCTAAACTATACGGTTAGTCAGTCTTTGCTATTTGTAAGCCTTCAATTTGCAGCTTTGCTTTGAATGCAATTGTCCAGCAGTTAAGCTTTTTGTTGATAATTAGACCAACAGATGTTTGCTAAAGGTGTCAATACTACTTGAGGGCACTGCACCCACCATGAGGGCAAGGGGATTAATAGAATGAATAAGTGGGCAAATGCTAGGCTGTCCGCATCAATCCCACCGTGACATATCAGATCTAACTTAGTGGAGTGGAGCTCTCGCTTGTTCTATTTGGAGAATGCGACGCACGCCTGGAAACAAGCCGCCGTCCCATGCTTGGAAAGATCTCATATTGCGACTGAGCACATACAAAATAATTGACTGAAAGTTGGGGGCAGGTTTTTAAACTCGGACAGCGCATCTCGCTTTGGTATGGTAGCAATGGTTGCTCCATATTGACGTTTGTTTTACACCGCTCGCAAAAGTTTCCTTGTTCTTTATTGTCTTCCAAATGGCTGTCATTGTCCAAAAACTTTGCCACACAAACGGCAGACATGGGAAGAGGCGGGCGGGAGGTTGGAGGTGGGCTAGGGGCGAATCGTCTTCTGAAAGGGCCCCCTGCGTCAGAGCCTTAATAATCATGTGAGCAGCGCTGGACACCATTACCCTCCTGTTCGAAGCGGCCCGCTGCCAGGCCCGGGATTGCTGGCTGGTGGTGGCAAGGTCAACGGCGGAGGAAAAACCAGTTATAGGGAGCGCAGAGAGAGACAGAGAGAGAGAGAGAGAGGGTGAGCGGTGGGGGGAGGCCGGCCATCTGTCAGCTCAGGCCCTGCCATACCCGCGGAGCAAATGGACACGGGCGGCCAGAGGAGAGGCTACTGACGCCCATCGAGCTATACCCAGTGAGCATAACGCGCGGCGGCGGACTTCAACCGCAGCCAAAGAGCAGGGGCCTTGGTAGCACTAAAGCATATATAGACACGTGCACAAAGCCGAACGGGCCATCACCCACAAATCTGGCATGAGGTCTCTGTTTCTCTATGCATGTTTGTTTTTTTGAGTGGAGTGAGGCACTCTGCTGGGCCCCTTACTGTTTTAAGTCCAGATGGCAAAGCATTTGATAAAAAAAAAAATAGAAGTTGATAGAAGTTATTTTTTTGGCAAAGCGTTCTCATCAATGTGGTGTTTTAACAAGATGCATTTGTGGAGAATCTGAGAGCGTGCAATGTTTTTAAGTGGCTTTTAGACATATGTATCATCTCTACAGGAATGTAAGAGCAATTAGAGTTCTGTTTTATATTGAGGATAGCACATGTTTTGGTGAATTGGCGACCCTGGATAGTAAAAAAATGAATAGTAAGGCTTTTCTTCTACAAACCTAGGACCATTGTGGCCTATTAAAGGAGGCGTAAAATTCCTTTCACTCTTCTGCGTCATAGGTTTTCTAGATTTTGTCGCATCATAGAGGGAGACTGTCTGCCAGTTTTTAAAGCCCATAATCCATAGCTCAGGTGTAAATACTTTAAAAGCCCTATGTTGCATTGTGTCATGGTTACTCATTTTAGTTTTGTTATGGCTAGATTCAGGCCTAATGAGCTCAACATCTTTGTCATATATTGTAAAGCAGAACTAAGTAACTCGTGCCCCTAGAGGCCATAAGCGCCACTGCAGATGTTGTAGCATGTTGCGGGTTTTTTTGCTCATTAATTGACTACGCTGACAGAAAAGACAAAGAGAGAAAAGGGATATTGTACATTGTACCACAACTCAGTGATAAAATGGAGATACTTTTTTTTCACTCAAACTTGGCTGTAAACGCTGCTAAAGTGTCGCTAGCCGCAGTTAGCTTTGCCCGTTAGCCTGTTAGCTTCTTCTTTGTGATTCTATTAGTGTGTATTGCGCCTCCGACCCGGTGCAGGGAAAGATGCAAGGGTGGTTTTCTGGACAGAGACACCAGGGGGAGACGAATGACACCCCGGTCATCCCATTAACCCTTGTATTAAAGGATTTATTAAGGTAAACAAGTTACTTAGTTCTTCTTTAAATCAAGAAATGACAACTTCCTTCTTTAGAATATGGGATTGTTTGAGTGTGTACTCGCTGCTGTTGACTTAATTGTGCGGCCCACTCAGAGACGTCCTTTATGATGCCCTCTGGCTGTTTGGGAGAAGAAGTGTGGAATGTAGCTGTGCTGTCTAATATGTTTCAGGTGCTGTGGGCCACCAGCCAGCCCCACTCATCCCGCCGCTCCACACATCCTGCCATGTTTACACATAAAGATAAAGAATTCTGTACTATATTGTAACTGACAGTGATAGGAATGACAGTGTCTCGCAATGGTAAAGCCTCTATTAGTGATCTGGATCACCAACTGAAGAAATCATTATTTCTTCTTTTATGACCCCTTGTGGCTGGTGGTGGTATGGTATCTTTGTTACACTTTTTATAGAGGGGGTATTACGCTTTTTGCCGGTATTTGGTAATAATGTCACACAGCTTTATCACTATTCACTTCCTGGTTATTCAAATGAGCTGACTGTAAGCTCCTGCCACCTTCCCCTCCCCTTGCTCCCCTTTGCTTCGCAGCTGTTTTAATTAGCAGAGAAAGAAAAAATCGACAGTGTGGCTTAAGTGAAGCTACGGTGACTGTTTCTACTCCGCAATGAAAGGATTAAGCCTAGCAAGAGATAGAAAGGTAAGGAAAGTATTTCCTGGATACATAGAACCTCAGGAGGAGGTTTTTGGAACTGAAGGAGCTTTGGAGAAGAATAGCCACTTGAGAGATTCAATGAGTACTCAAAGATGTGCCAGTGGCTGGAAACACAACTCCAGGTATGTTTTTGATGAGAGAACAACATAATGATTTTTGCATAATACGGTCCTCTTCAATACCATAATCCAAACTATTCCTCTTTCACTTTGATTAATCATCAAATCACAAAATACCTGTAGCTCCAAAATGAACGACCACCTGTTATAGATACCACCCAAATGCATGACTTAGCTTTAAAGGCACCTCTAAACTTCACTCTCCTTCTCCCTGACACTGTCTAACCCCTCTGGCTGATGCAGCGGCGCGCTCCGGAAAAACAGTGGAAATGTTCCGGGGCTATTCCCCCACCCCTCCTCCTCCTCCTTCTCCTCCTCCTCCCTGCTTCAATGGAAATCACAGGAAGTCCCTGGATGAAAGCTTTATTAGTTATTAAGGTTTAATGTTGATAAGGGTGTGTATGTTTACTGGAGTGCGGGCGGCGGTGCTGCCGAATGGTCCGAGAGGTACGGATTTAAGCAGGAATTAGTGCACACGCAGGGTTTAATTAGGGGATCTGTTTCCATCTTGTTAGAAAGCTATAATGTGGGTAGGTTATGATATTAAATGTGGCGTCTTTAACAGTATGTACAACGAGAGATGCTTTCTGATTACAGATAAAATATTACAACTGATCAGAGCAGGGGTTTTTTCCCTCTGAATCAAGCAAGAACTTTTGGTTGGAGTAGCTGATAGCTCTTGCCAATTAATACTATTGTGTCCTTGGCCTACACATTTCACTTACCTAGGATTGTGAGGTATAATGATAGTAGTCCAAATTGTAAAGCAACTTCGAGCACTTGGAGACTGTGAGAAACGCGCTATATTAAACTGGTGCATTGCCATTAGTGGAAGCTGGAGGATTTACAACACAAATTTACATTGCAGTTAACTGTATAGCAACCCATTCTATTTTACTATCCACTAAATAAACAGCTTTTAATGCCATGTTGCAAACAAACGCCTGATAATTTTAACAGTGACTTGAAAGAGAACATTTATGTTCAGCATTACAGTCCTTTAAAGATGTAGCACATTAACTTTACGTCTTCAAACACCTTCTGAAGCTGAAACGCTATCAGTGTAATTTGCGGTTTTAAAAAGTGCAGAGCTACCATTAGCCGTAAATGCATCCTGTTTCCAGCCCTTTTCATACGTCGTGTCCCATTTGCCGCGTGACAGCGGAGTGTGAGCGGCGGAGGGGACCCTTTGAGTCCCTTTGTCTTCGCATTTGTCCCGCCGCTGCCTGGAGACGCCAACCTTAAGCCACGCGCTCGCTGATTAATCTTTAACATTTATAATTACTAATTAAGTCGGTAAGAGACTTTTAATGTAGTCCTCTTTCAGATGGGCGCAGGGAGGACAACAGATCATTAGCTTCAATAATGAACGCGGATGAGTCTGATAATGGCCTGTGATAGGTGAATACTGACAGATACATTAAATGGGGCGCGGAGGCGAGGGACTAAGTGAAGTAGTGGTGGTGGTGTGACAGGCTAAGCTAACGCCGCAAAGGCAATGGCAGGCTTTGAAATACTGTACTCTTTGGCACATGGAGGCAAAAACTAAGTAATGCTTTCTTTTGAACGCTGTGTCTAAGCTTTCCTTTAACATAAACAGAAATACATAAAAATCTCATAAAGGCTATGTACTTCAATAAACGCACTTAATCAGAGAATGGAAATGTTCTTACTTGCAATACTTACTCTCCAGACTGATTTCTCGCATATTTGTTAAAGTATGATCACTAGACCAGACTTTTTATTTAGCCAAGAGTTGCCTTTACTGTTTATTTGCTCATTCTCCTTAGTTTTCCTCCCCAATGCATTCACCATACCCCATTATCACATTATTACATTACCGTGTGCATTATCGAGGTGGCTGGCCATTAAAACACTCATTTGATACAAGTTTTTTTTTTTTTTTTTGTCTTCTGTTTTGTACCTAACGATGATGCTACCCCGGCACATTCGGCGTGCGTCTCTGTCCCACTTTGGGGGAAGGTGCTTATGCCATAATGATTATTATCATTAAGAAGATATTAATGTGCTCGCTGTTTAGCCCAGCTGCTCATCACGGCCAGAGAGAGGCACTGCCAACAAACGTCCCACCTGTCCAGTAGGGGGCAGGGTCACAGGAGGTCACGCACACCCACCACCGGGAAATTAGGCTGGATAAATAGAGATAAGTCTTCCACTGTGAGCACCATACATGAGCATTAGCTACAGTGGAAAAGGCTTTTGCATTGGAATTAATGGCAAGAAACTTAAATGTGCACTAGCATTCACTATTTGAGTCATTTTGTCAATGAAAAGAAAGCGCCTTTGTCTGGCAAAATTAGGTTACTGAGTTGATGTAATCTTTTCCCTTTGAATGAACCTAAAAAATATTCTAGTAGAGGCTGAAGTACTAGTAGTAGGCGTACAAATGGTGGCCGTATAGTGGTACGTTTTTGTCTTAACCAAATCTGTCTGTGCAGTGGTAACACAGTTTGTATTTGCAAGTAAATTATATCTTATTGTTACAAATGTTAATGCTTTTGACAGCAGATTTTGATTAAGGTGCTGGTGTCGCCTGTATGCAGATGATGCTGTGCAGCATGCATTGCGCCGTCGCCACATTTGCACATCGCGGCTTCATTAGGACCGAGGAAAGAAAAGCGTAGTTACATTTAATCAAACAAATAGGTGGGGCAGACCACATAATCAATCACAATCCTTATCCAATATACAGCTGCACCGTGTAACAAGCGCAGGGCTCCTCTGCTGAGCCCAACGCATATTACACTGTAGTTTCATTATGCAAATAATCACAATGTACATGTGCAGCCGTAGCCTCTTCATTCACTTATACTTCTGAATGACTGCTGTGAGCATGTGCTGCGGCTTGAAACCTGCAATTCTGGCATTATTTACATTGCGCTGAGAGGCTGCTGCAACATGTGAGGGAGCCGTTGGTCAAAATAAATGTCTTGAGGTCTCGGGAAAATAGTAGAAGCCTATGAATCTATAAACTGCATACTGTTAGCTTTCTAGCAAAATTCGAAGGTGTTGGAGCTAGAGTTCTAACTGGTGATGATACCTGCAGATACAGTGTTTAGAGAGTGAAACAATCATTTCAATTTGGCCAAGAATGGTTCTCAAAATTTCAAAGCTCAACATGAGAACCTTTTTTCCTCTATGGAAAACTCCTGTACAATGTAGAGCTATCACAAATAGGTACTGTATACAAACACTATTTCTATACACAATAGGCCACAAAGGATCAAAACATAACGAAGGATTCTGACACCTGCCCCTATCTTACAGAGGGACATTAGCACACTGTGCAATCGTCAAAAGAACCAATTAAACACTCACACGCTCGTCAGTAAAACACACATCCTCCCTCACACAAAGGTATCCGGTTGGTGGGGGCCCGTGTTGGTGGGGGCCCGTGACGGTGGGGGCCCCAGGGCTGAAGCTCTCGCAGTCCCAGAGTGGCTCCCGGAGCCGGGCTGCCAGTTGTTTGCCAGTGCTCTCCGGGTGGAATTGATTCAAATTAAAGCCGGGTCCCTCTCCTTCATCAGCATTCCGCCGATGAGAGTAATTAAAGCAGAAATGAATTCGGCTGTAAGCAGAGGAGCCGCAGAATCACTGATATTACAGGCCGGATGATGAATGCCTGGCATCAAGGGAGCTCTCAGGGGAGAAGGGGAAATTCACACATCTCTTTCTCTCCCTTAGCGTTCTCTCTCTTTCATTCGCTTTTGTGTCTTGCTTTTTGCCACTGCCCTCATTGCCCACTTTATTGTGTGTCTGTCTTTAATATGTATTATTATCGTAATGTGACGTGACCCTGCAGTAATTTTACATATGTTTAGAGATGTGTTTAGACATCTTGATTTGCTATTTAAATAACAATCACGTTTGGTAATTGTTCTAGAACTAAATAATAGTGAAGTCTTGCAGCTTTAAACTGGCTGGCATTGTCGAAGTCTTAAAAGCAGCTATAAGCAAGTTTTCAACTGCATAATGCCCGGTGTACATTGTGCAATCTTTTAGATTTTAGATTTCACATTGCAAGATGTAGGAATTGTAAAATCGTGAGCCTACTCTCGTCTCCACCGTGCGATAGTTCAAAGAGAGAACCGTAGCTAGTTTATCGTAGCGGCTTTCAGGCTCCAGCTGCTGTGTTAGCGATGTTTATTTACACTGAAAAGTGCAAGGAAAGTATAATGCGGACCCATTCATGCCAGGCTTGTGCTGCTCGCAATCATAGTAGTGCAACATAATACAGTATATTGATAGACCTCTTGTACTCACTCCTCCTCATTTACGTTAATAACAGGATTTAAAAGAGAATC
This sequence comes from Neogobius melanostomus, assembly GCA_007210695.1. Classification (NCBI taxonomy): domain Eukaryota; kingdom Metazoa; phylum Chordata; class Actinopteri; order Gobiiformes; family Gobiidae; genus Neogobius; species Neogobius melanostomus. The sequence goes on along the minus strand of VHKM01000009.1, from coordinate 15,021,000 downwards.
CATGATGGCAGCTCAGACTCCTCCTACAGAGAATGTTCCAAAAAGCACAAAAAGGCAGAAAACTCTACCTCCATGAAGCAGGCGGAGCAGCAACAAGCTTCCACAGTGCTCCAGGGCCTGTCAATCAAAGCCCAAAGCTAAAACCTTTAAAATGTATACCATGAAAACCTGCATGGTTTTATACACTCTACCCACCCCAGAGTTATCACTGGACAAATATCTAGCTTTAGAAACCAGGCTTTAAAGTTGTTTAAAGCGTAAAGACCCATTAGTTTTCACATTAAACTGGCTTTTTGGATTTTGGCTTTGGCTTTTTGGCTTTTTAACTCTAAGTTAAAAGTGATTATCTTTTATAAATCCATGTTGGTTTTGCTTGGTGTACCTCAATTGGTGCCTTACTATGCCCTAACTATTGCATGGCCAAAATATATTTAAATGTGCATTTTGAGATAGTAGTTTCCACAGTATGACAGCCACAGTAGTTTTCTGAAAATGGCATTGCCAAGGACACCACCACTGACTTTTCCTCAGCCTGTCAAATCCACTGTTCCCATATCCATGTCTATTGGCATATTAGAGTCTAATGATGCTGCAAATACCAGCATTACCGCTCAAATCAAAATACAGTGCACTTGTGATGAACCTGTGAGAACAAGGGCAGGCAAGGTGTCGGCAAACATATAGAAAGCAAGAGGTGTGGCGGAGGGTAATTATCACGCAGCGTTTTGGGGCCGAACGCTGCATTTTAGTGTGGCGTGTTTCCGGAGGCAGAGCGGGAGACAGGAGCCGGGAGCTGTACAGATGATGCGATATTCTACCCAGGATGATTCAATGATCCCTCACGTCCCCCGACGCTTTATTTTTGGAAAAGCACATCTTTAGCGAGAGCAGTCACAAGACCAAAAGACAAACACGAGAAACTCAGGAAAACGGCGAGGGTGGGTGGAGCTGTCAGGACTTTTTTATAGTGTTCCCAGCTCCTCGAATGCAAGCTACACTAAATCAAAGTAGGATTAAGAGAGTGATAACTTGTACTTCTTAGGGTGTCCTCTAGGCCAGTGGCTCCCAACCTTATTTGTATTGTGGACCCCTTTGGAGCTTTCATTTGTACAACAACAAGTACCCCTACCTCGAGAATGCTGTCAAATATTATCAATAGAAAGGTTATGTTTTGTGTCCAAAGAAAGCTAAAACATTCAAATGAGTTCGTATTACTGCTAAAAACAAACAAACATTAGAATAGGTTTTTCAATCAAAATCATTTTCTTCTCGCTCATCTGATCAGGTAACCATGGCGTTTAAACTCTTGGAGTCAGGACCGCCATTGCCCCGCCTAGTTCTTCTTCACACTAAAAGCCATATCCTCGACTCAAACAAAGCCCGGGTTGAGATCGAAGAAGGGTGATTTTGGCTTGTTCACATTTTTCATCCGTTAACCAAATATCATCGCGTACCAATAATAGAAAAGTGCAATGAAAGTGTCTAGTACTCTGCCCAAACCCAACCACAGAATAGTCAAACTTGTGAGCAGCAGGGTCGGATGAAGCCATCAGCTCCCGTTTTCCGCTCTCCGAATCAAATGGAATTGCACAAAGGTTAGCTCTTCGGGGCTTTATGCTAATGCGATATACGATTCTGCCGCGGAATCTGCCAATGCATGTCTTTGCACTGTCTGACTCCGAGGAAGCGCCGAATGGTAATTGCGCTGACCTCTGCCCCTCCCCTACCCACAATGCCTTGGGGGTAAAAAGCCCGAGGTGCTAATAAACAATACATAGATCTTTTCTTGTTTTTCGTTTTTACTTTTTCCTCGCCTTAATGACTCACAAGACTGGCCCCACTGTTTTTGAAAAACCACCGCATATCGCGAACCGAAAGGAGGTTGCGTTGCATTTTAATTGTGCCAGAATAGCTCAATAAGATGTAAATGAATGGGAGTTCAAGCTCGGAGTTAGCGGCGGTTATTAAGAATTTAGCAGGCTGGCATTGAGCGGAAAACACACGGCGAATTATTAGACAGAGTAAAGGAGGCGGAAATGCAGAGGAGACGCAATTTCGGAGACATTCGAGGGCCGCAAACGAGCACAGACCCGGGGCTGGGGCCAAAGGCAGAGGTGAGAGTGGGATGGCGTCATTGGTAACGCTTGGAGAAAAGGCCCAGAGAAATGTTTTGAATGTAAAAAAGATGCTTTGTCAAACCTTCTGCCTCTCAATGATGGAGCTAACAACCTGAATGCAGAGGCTGTCATTGGTTCACCTTGTTTTGCTCGGTTTGTAGCCACGTTTTGCTAAATTGAAACATGCCGTCACAGTTGTCGGTACAACTCCGGCCCAAATCTTCCATGTCATTGGCTTTCACTTCTCCTCTTCCCTTTTCAATCGATGATATGAAGCGCGAAGCAGGAACAGCAACACAGTCCAGGCATTTCCGCTAAATTATTTAGCAAACTGCATCTTTTTATAGACTCCGGTTTTACCTATGGAGGCCGCTAAAAGCTCACTACTTAGCTGCAGCTTGCCGGCCCTGCTCTTCGCAGTGGATCATGTTGCTTCCATCATTTCTCCACACGGCGTTTGTCTGGCGTCCCGGACATGGCACCATCGCTTTTGTTTGTCTTGTTCCAAACACCAATAAAAAGACACTCAAATCTAAAACCCTGACCTTAAATGCAATGACACTCTTCCGATAACGTCCGCGAGGTCCCTCAAGGAATTACTGCAAGCCTACGAGGAACCGAAATGGGGTGGGGAAAATCAATGGCTTCCCTCTCTCTTCCACTGTCTCTGGGCCTGGGCTGAGTTACTGTAACAAGATGCTGCACTTAGAGGAGTCTTGGGAGAGCCGCAGGGAGGGAGAGAGTAGACACTTTTAGGAACATGGGTGCCATTTAGACTAGGACTTGAGCTCAAGAAAACCACTAAAAGCAAGCGCGTGATCCCGGCCCACGTCCCCAGCCGGGAGTCGGCGGTGGTTGGTTTAGCCCCCTGTGGTTAAAGTCAATGCGGAATGTACATCAGGATTTTGAGGTCAAGGCGAGATCATTAGCGAGGTTTTTTTGAGGCGAACTTGAAGCGAAAGAGTGCGGAGGGTTTGCGGCAAGCAGCGTGATCATTGAGTAAAGAGGGTGGAATGGAGGAAATGGATTTGACAAAATGTACAGCAGTCCATGCATTTTTGTATGACAATTTGGGTGATTTCTGGTCATCTGTTAGTCACTAAAACTACGACTGCCGCTTCCACTTCTACTACAAGTATACTATGAAACGACTACTCATTGGCAAACCATCCTGGCAAACAACCATCTCCCATCCGTTCTCACCACCGCCATTGATTCCCCCTTCCTTTTCCTGGTGTCGAATGGGCGTTGTTTAACACCCTCTCTCCGCGCTTTACTGTCGGAACTGCGCAGATGAAAATGAATCCGGCTCGTTTGGGCAGACAGGACGCGGCGCTTAAGGGACCCAATCCCTGTAAGTGCCATTAGGTGGAAATTGCCGTTCACATATTCCAGTGGTTTGATTAATTACGCGCTCTCATGTGCTTTCATAAAGGCCCAATGAAATATGGCGAGCAAATTGCGTCGCGTTTCTGTATGCTGTTATGTAAAAAGCGGTTTAATTATTGACACATGTTTTGGCCACCTGGCTGGTGAGCGGAAGCGTCGGACGCGGAGAGGAATCGTACAATGGGTATTAAGCGTCGAGTGAGGGGGGTGGGGGGGTGCCATGTGGCGGCGTGGCGTCAATTTGTGTCCCCATCTTCACCTCGGGCTGATGGTAACAGGCATGAGGATGTGTCACATTGAAAAAAAAAAACAGTACGGGAAATTTGGTTCGGAAGATGTTTAATTTGGTGCCGCTTTTGTACAGGTCTTTTTTAGCAAATAAGTGCATAATGAAACGTCCTTTGAAGGCTGCGCCGTCTCTGGAGGATTCTGATGATTGCTGCTGGATGTTTGTATTATATTAACATGGTGCTCTTTTTTTTTTTTAATCTGGTTTATTTCAAAGCACTTTTCGAGAAGATGGGTGTTGACATGAAACTCTATGAAAATAGTTGATTGTGTTTGCTGCACAAAGTCCCTCTTTACTGAGAGGAAGAAGAATTCCTACTCCAACCACAAGATGTCAGTAAAGCAGGTTTTAGGATTTAACCTTAAACTAGAGAATGCCAAGTTTGAATTGACAGTACTTCGCTTTTAGCCGTGTTGTATCTCTTTTCCCTCACCAAAACAAACCTGGAGTTGTATTTCCCTTCATTCCTGCAGCTTTGAGTAATATTGTTCTCTTTGGTTGTTTCTTCTTCTTCTGGTGTAGCTCACTGCCCTCAACATTTCTAAAGTCCATCATCTGAGTCGCTCTGGGAGTCATTCTGGGCAGTCCAGCGCTCAACGTGTGTTTATGACAGCATCGGCAATATTCTACCTGAAGGCTTGTATTAACTGTGCCATTCCAACTACTGCCTGTAGAGGGAGCTCAAGTTACAATCCTGACGAGGCCTTGTCCCTGTGTCTCAGTCTTACTGTATTATCCGTACATAGACACCGCCCAAAATTTAGTTCCACCCAGCAGTAGCTAACGGGTAACCAAGACTAAAGGTTTGTTCGGTTGTTGAAAAATCTGTATCAATGCAGCGCCCTCTGCTGTCATGGAGACCTAACAGCATCCTGCGGTACTTAGGCCAACTCCATCAGTATTCCTCGGTGTATGTGGAGGTATTAGCTCATAAACCCTCCTACTGTCACATGAACCCGCATTTCCCTGGGCTCTATATGAACAGCCGGCTTCAGACGCTCACTCCCAAGCTGTTACTGTTTGCCTAAAACTTTGGCCCTCGCACACTCTACCTGATGTAGTTGACTTGGTTTTGTAAGTTAGGTAGGCAGTCCCTGTCTCCATGTGCCCCCCCCCCACGTCCCTCCCTCCCTCTCTCCCTGTTCCTCCCAAAATGCACTTGGACCAGGGCTCAGGCTGCACCTTTTGTGTTCCACAGGGATGGGGGGCCAGATGGAGGAATTTGATTAACCAGCAGTGGAGGACCAAATGTTCAATTGGATACAGACCCGTTTGGAAGGCGGGTGGGAGTGCGGAATGAGAGGGGTGGGGTGGGGTGGGGGGGTGGGGGGGTGTACAGGCAGAAATCTAAAATGGTTGGTCATGAGCGCCGGCCAACACTTTCCAAAGGGGAGCCCAAACCAGCACTGAGGTGTAGTAATGCACAAGCCCTTTTCCAAGTGCCAGCTGGGCCTTTTAGGAGCCTCCATCCCCACGGCACACAGTCGGCAGCCTCCGAGCAGCTTGACTTTACCATATGTGGAACTTTTTTATGCTCCACCTGGTTTCCCCGGGGGAGCGGAGCCGCTGGGACGCCGGAGGCAGGTGAATTGCTCTTAATGCAAGGCACTGAATCACTGGGCCAACAGCACGAGGGAGGTGCCCAGGGAGAGGAAGCGGATCTGCCGAAAGACTGGCACGGACTGGAGCGACCCGAGAGCCCGCTGTGGCAGAGGACCAGGCTCTGCTTAGCATCACTCATGCTCATACCTGCTTATTACACTCGACACTACGGACAGCGTTTGATTCAGGCGCTTTAGCTACTATGATGAAAGTCAAAATGTATCTATATACCTTCGACAGTGTAATGACATTTTAAGGATGGCAGAAAAAGAATAACTGTTGCGATGTTGTAAGATAGGGCCAACAATTATAACTCACAATATGTTGATATAGACACGTTTGCCAATAAGGCCGACGGGGATCAATGTCTTTTTTTTTTGTACGTAATATTATGGTATTATATTAATTTGGTCTGGTAATTTATTGTTGGCTTGTAGAGACCTTGCCGCATGTAGCCAGATGCACCGCGTCCAGCTGCTCTGGCAAACCAGTCTCCGCAGCAGCTTGTAGTCACCGAAATGTTACTTCACTGTAACATCATTAGCAGTGGAACAGAATCGCAGCTCTCGGTCCCTTCATTTTTTTTTTTTTTTAAATCGAAAAATCAGGTTTGCATTCATGCTAGTTTGTTGTAAAGGAAGGGCATCCACGTTGATATCCCACTGGCCATGGGATTGAACTTCACATCCTTATTGAATATCAGAAAAGCTGCGAGAGAGACCTTTGTCACATTCATCTCAATTATTTGTCAGGCTTTCAAACTTTTTTCCCCGTCGATTCTTGGAGGAGTGACCGCGGAGGACAGGGTCAGGGCTCTGCGTTTTTGGCTCGCGCTGCATACGTCCCGCGCGGTGTGGCCCGCTCTTCCCCGCCTGCACCTGTCCGCGGCACCGTGCCAGAGGTCTTAGGTCAGGGGGGTTTGGCCGCGGGGGGTCCTCAAGGTCAAAAGGTTTTATCACACTCCGAGGGGTCCATCACTCAGACCCTACACAGTCTGCGTGCGCCGCCCTGTCCAGTTTACTCCCCCCCCCCTTTTCCCCCTCGCTTTTTTCTAATCCTTCCAAATGGCTCAAGCGAAAACTCCTGACAGCAGCGAGAGAAACAAACTGTGGGGAGTGCAGCTCTATAAGCCATCAGCTGGAGATTTCACTTTGAAAAGATTCCGTGCCCTTTCCACCAATCAGAGAGCCCCGCCGGAGTCCAGGCCCCCAGACCGCATGCCCCCGTGACCCTGCCAGCGGTTGTTGCTTTATTTTGTTTGGGGGATTTTTTATTTTTATTTTTCCAGAGGATGCCTCGGTTTTGACAGGTCAGGCAGCAGCAGGGTTTTTTGGACGAGGTCTTTAGTGAGGGAGGACTTTTTTTGCGGCTTGTCCGAGGATAATAAGGCGCAAAGTTTCAGTGTGTTCGCGGACACATGTGGAAATCGCAGCGTTTTTTTTGGGGGGGCGAAGAGAGGGGCCATTCATTGCAAAGTCAAATCCATCGAGCCGACAGAAATATGGCCGTACCAGTGTTTATGCAGCTGTGCCCGCTGATCGAATTACAGACGCGCTCTCCCCCACTGGCCCACGCCAGGAGTCACAGGGGAAGGAAGGGCTGCATCACAGGGAACTAGCTTTTGTGGACCCCTTTAATGTGTCTAGTTTTGATTTGTTATTGCATAATTGTACCCGATGAAGTGGTCACTTAACTCTCACCCCTCTGCGAAGTAACAGTAACTTTTCTCTGCTCCTCCACCAGCTCCATGTGCTAGTTGTGGTATCATTGCGCCGTAACCCACCTATAGCTGGGAGTAATTGGGCCAAAGCCGCGGTTCTCTCTGGGTCAGAGGAAGGGTTGTCATGTGAAGGCCGCTGGGGGTAAGCAGAGAGCCCATGTCCCGGGAGGAGGCGTACTAACCGTCATGCTGTAGCAGCGTTCTGACAGACTACAGGGAGCGAACCCGCCGCGTCGAGCCTGTCAGCCGTGCCAGCAGCGCGGACTGATCGCTCTGCCATCCGCTGGGACTGCATTACCGAAGCCTTTCCTCTGCCTCTGTTTTAGTTTTTGGGGCGGGGAGGGCAGGGTTAGAGTAGAGCGTGAGGGGTGTGGAGGGGTATAATTGAGTGCACACAGGGAGCTGCGTCTCTCTATCTTATGATTTGGAGGTGAAGACAAGCGCCCTCGGGGGCCCCCTGTCAGAGCGTTTGGGCGCACTCTGTGCAGACTTCAATAAAAACACACAAAAAGAATTCCCCCACAAGGGCGCCCAGCTGAAGTGCTGACGCCGATGTAAAAGATCCCGTTTGTGTGAATCATTTAGTACACGACCCTGACAATAACAGGAAGCCCCCCCTCCGTCCTCTTCATTGTGAAGAAATGAGAATTGCAAGAAGCACAGAGAAACCTATAATGATTATGTTCACACACTCTTTCACACATGGATCACATATACATTTCAGGTACCGCCACCTCACACCTCTCTCTTCCTTGAACCATATCCTGCCACGACAAATGTCAGACTCAGTTACTTTGGAGAGTTTCTCTCCTGTAACAGGAGCTTGGCTCGTGGATGTGCAGTGGGAGAGCAGTGCTTGAGAGCATCAGCAGCAGATATTTGTGTGAAAGTAACAGAATTGTTTGAAGGTGTTGTCACAAGCTCACAGGTTCCTGCTGTGTGCGTTCACCGGAGGGAAATGGCGCCTTCTCAGCCCTTTTGTCTCTTCCCTCCCCATTGTTGTGTTTAAACTTATTTCTCTGTTTAGTTGTTATCACTTTTACTGTGGTTAAGATCCACAGCATGCCTGTTTTTGTGGGTTTTGACAGAGGGGGTCGGTGTTGTAGTCGGAGTTAAAATTAGAGGAGATGCTTTTGCGCGCCACTCGGAGACATGTCATCTCGTGGAGGCGGTGGGGAGTCTGTCAGTCACAGCCATGGTGCGTTTTAATCATGGCTGTCCCACTTGGTGCAGTGCTGACGGTTAGAGTGAGGGTTCCCTCCCCTGGACAATACCACCACGCTCTCACACTATCGCGCTCTCTGAAGTCAGACGCAGCCGCGCCTTTAAGAAATATGAGACGATTCTTCCTCAAGTTAATCCTGCAAATTCAATGGGGGAATCAAACCGACGTCTGGCAAATTTGACGATGTATCACAAGTGCGTTTGAAGGTTTCTGTGATCTTTAAGATAGATGTGACAGCTGGAGGAGATTGGCAACAAAATAGCTGGAGTTTGTCACTAGAACGAAAGGATGGGATAATCAAAACCAGCGACATCTTAGGAGCCTAATAAGCGAGGGCTCCCCCCAAGCGAGCAGCAATAATAGCATTTTGTAATTCTATAGCCGCTTTAATAATACTCCAAGGGAATTTCAGTCAGCGTGTCTTTGTTGTGAAATAGGTTATGCTTTATATTTATCATAAGGCTGGAGAAAACTAGAAGCACATTGGACCTATCCCGCAATGATACAAATGTGCCTGAATGTTGAGTATTGAGCTTTGTGTTGAGTTGAGAGCTGGAACAAGTTCCAAGATTCTGGGAATAGTACTTCAGGACATTACTTAAGCATAAAATCCTCTATTTTAACTTAAAACTTTGAAAATCATGACACAGCAGGTGACAACATTGATTTTCCACTCATTGGTCAATGTTAGTTTTCTTCCTTAGTATCTTCAACAACAAAAAAAGACCAAACTCTACTGTTCGATGCTTAGTTTATGATGTTTTGTCCACTTAAATAACTACAACACACATATTCATTCACAAATATTGACATGTTTGGTATCTAGTGTAGCACGAACGGCGACCGAGATGACGCTGTAATCCAAATATGGTCATTTCCTTCCTGGGCGACAGCCGTGGCTAAAGACGGGAGACGTATTCAGGCAGATGCGAGGACATTATAAAATTCAAGGCCCGTTTTTTCCCCTCAAAATTAGATAACGACAATATCGCCGCTTAAGTTGCTCCTACAGACTCCACACTTTGCAGGCCAGGTAATTTGGCCTAATTTATAGGCCAAATTAGTCTGATTTGTCTCATTTTGACTGGCACAAATAGCTTTCAAAAACTAAACAAGATCCTAAATCCCCCAAATCTTTGGAACTAAAGTGCATATCAACAAAGTAATACCTTCCATTTAGAACTGGCTCTCTCCAATATTTTGATTTTGTCACTGAAATATATAGGAAATGTTTTTTTAAGAAAACATAAAATGACAGAAAACTTGGCAACACTTTTCTTCCTCATTCATTCTAGAGCTAAAGTTTCAAATTGATATCACTGAATCATTTATTTTCCCTATACGCCTGCTTTAGTGTTTACACCTAAAGCCGATTGTCATTCACAATACTGTCTTTCACAAATGCTGTACCATGACCCTACGAGGATGCAGAGAATCTATAAAGTAAAACCCACACATTCATAATCCAAAGAACTGCGCTGCTTCAACTTCTCCTGTTCTCTAATATAGCTCCTGTAACCTCCGCCGGAGCACTCTGTCGACGGGCCTCTCCAGAGAACTGTCCTCCCCTCTCTCCCTCTCGCTCAGAGTGTGTTAATGGACAAGTGGTCTCTCTGACTGAAAAGACCACAGTGTAGCACCGATAAGGAGCATTCTCCACTTATGTCCTCTCTGTCTCTCCGCTCCGTCTGTATGTGCCCGAGTTAAATACAGATGTCAGAGCGTGGCCCGGGCGGAGGGAGGCGATGGTGTCCTTATAGAGGGACGATAACAAAATGTGTGTTTTTCTTTTTCACTTTTAATGGCCGTCAAACTCCAACAATGTGACTGTTGCTAATACACCACACAGAACTATTTTACATTTACATAATCCATATTTTATGATGCAACTAACTTTAAACTGATGGAAGATGGATGCAGTCTAGTCACTGGGTAAAAAAGACACTTAAACACACAAATAGCCATGATGCATAATAAATATTAGCTATTAGAGTGATTTTTGCTGTATCTCGCAGCAATATCTCGCGGATGTAGACAGATAGACGTTACTGAGGATGGACTTCATCATGCGCCTCCTCCTAATAGCCTCACTTACTCATGGCAAAAGGACGGTAAATGAAAATTGAGCTTTACCCATAAGTATGTTAAATATTCCTTGCTGCCCCTGAGCAATTAGTCCAGCGGTGGCCTTCTTTGTCCACCCAGCCATTGTGTTCTTTGTGCTGGCGTTTCTCCTGCACCTCCGTGCTCTCCTCTCTCCCTCCGTCGAGACGCCCACGGAGCAATCCAAGGGCTCCGAGTGTAACCCACAGTTGGTTTAAGTGTAATGAAATGTATGTCATGTCTCAGCACCCCCCTCGCGGCCCCCAGATAGCGGCTGCCTTTGACGGCGTGGGCCTCTGCGGCTTCTCTCTCGCTGATCTTTAGCCCCTATAGGTCCCACTGACTGTTTCAGGACGTCCCCGCTTCATCCCGAGGTGGACTCCAGCGCTCAAGTAAATACTTGAAGTGAGGGGCAAAGGAGGCAGATATGAAGAGGCGTTGGATAGTCGTAGTCCAAAGGGAAAATCCTTCTGCAATCAAAGTAGCGTCTATACACTTTAAATGGTATTTTACAAGGAGGAAATGGCATTGGCGACTAATTGTATAAAATATTTATGGTTACACTTCATTTTACACTACGTTGTTACATTGTACCAAATAGATTTCGTACAATGTAATCTGCTTTGTAACAATCTGTAATAACTTGTACCTATAATGGTAAAAAGTACAAATACATTATTCCATCGTGTATGTAACACATAGGTCCAAGTTATGACACATTGTTACAGAGCACATTACATTGTACTAAATTTGGCAGGTACAATGTATCAAGGGTAGAGTAAAATAAAATGTTAACAATATGATTGTACTTTTTTTTTAACTTAAAGGTGCAATATGCAACTTTTTATGCAAAAAATGTGTATTATGTGTATTTGACCTTGTAGTGACCCAGCGGCTCTCACCATAAAACCTACACAACTACCTAAACAATTGATCCTGGAGCATTGTAGAGACCACTGAGATCAAAAGTAAAGGCGACCACTCATACAGCCGCTGGGTCACTACAAGGTCAAATATGCACAAATATCAACTTTTATTTTTGCATAAAAAGTTGCGTAATGTACCTTTAAATGCATATTTTTTATTTAACCCATTTTAACCAGGAATGTCCCACTGAGAGTTCAGAATCTCTTCAGGGGAACCATAGGATTTATAATATATTTGTAAGAGATATTCTTCACCAACCTTCGATCATCGTTTTGTAGCATTCTCCTACAATATTCTATGAAGAATTTTTAATTGTAAACTGTGCCAGAGTTCTGCCTTAACATAAGCGATCCATGTAGCTTTAGGATTAGCCACAATATCAAATTATGTATCAGAATGGCTTTGTCAGCTGACAATCAGTGGGCAACAGGTTTATAATGTTTGCTTATAAAACAGTTAAGAGTTTAGATGATGAGCTATTTGCAGCACTGAGCAAAATCAGCAAAAGAGTTACATTGTGAATTTGTGTTTTATGCTGAAGATGACCAGGATTGCTGTACAAAGCACGCTGTGAAATGAAACAAGATTGTCCACAAACCGTCACACGAACAGCAGTCTTTGAAATCTTCATTGATCCATAATTAAAGTGCAGCTAATATCCAAATCCATTGCAATTTTGACAACGCAGAAGTTAACATAAAAGGTCTGGCTAATATAAACGGGAAACCAAACTGCAAAACTGCATGTACACATCTTGAATATGTCGTAAGCAAAAGTGTGGGTTGAGGCAGTGTGTCAAGTCAAGCATTTTCTTTTTCCTTTTAAAGGCCTAATAGAAACTATGGCAACAGAAGTCAGGTGTGTTTTGCACAAAAGGCACCAAGCTGAGCCGTTCCAGATGAGGCACATTCAAATTTGAGCCAGCGCTATAGGCCTATGTCACTACTGTTTCCTATCTGTTTAGTCATCTTACATTCAATCTCTATGTAAATGAGACATAGGAGATCAGGCCTAGAGATGTGACGAGAATTTTGTTTATTTCATTTGGAGTTCTTTTTTCTTTTTTAAGATAGCCTATTCCAAAACACAATGAGGAGGAGCTGGTCTTTCTAGTTTGGATTTGTAGATCCTTTTGAACCATCAGACAAATCTGTAGCCACTACCACAGCCTGTTCTGAAACATACGTGTCCAAAACATTAGACGGTGCGTGTGAGTAAGGGAGGGGTCCCAGCGTGTGTGCGTACACCGCTGTCTGTTCCCCGCTCTCGTCAGGCCAGCAGGGTGCGCCATTCCAATTTACCCATCAGGCCCCAGAGGCGGGGGGTAAGACGCAAGGGGGCACTGCCACTGCCGGAGACTTCACATTCGAGGGACACGAGATTACCAGGCGGGGGCCCCCTGTGTGGAAATGATGAGGGAGGAAGACTGTTGGGGGACGGTGGGGGCAGAGGCGTGAGAGATTGTGTGTGTGTGTGTGTGTGTGTGAGTGTGTAGGGTTGGGTGGGGAGGGGGGTTACACCATAGCACCCTGGAATCCGTTGACTTTTTTTTGTGTTTTGTGCGGGGAAGGGCTGCCAAGTTGCACATCTGTTTGACACCAGGCGCAGTGGTATGGCAGGCAGGCGCTGTCGGGCCTCATTCACTTCTCCCCGCTCCCAAAGACAAGAGACAAGTGGTGCTCAAAGTTTTCACACCGAGCGCCATCTCGAAAAATATTTGGCTTCGCGTGTGATGTCAGTGAGGGCTAAAGCGAGCTTAAATCTGGGTTACACAAAGGACAAATCCGGGCTAAAGTAAGCCTCAACCAGTGTTTTTTTTATTTTTTTTATGTATCTATCTCCTAATGTTCCACCATTTTGTACAAATACCACAATTTCTGACAAAGGTCTTTAAAGAGCCTTGTACACATGCAACTACATATCTGGGCTAATTGCTTCAATATGTTATGTCTGAGGTTCGCTCAAATTGCCACATTAGGGTTGTTGACTTTGACACTTGCATGTTGACATTGGATTTTGTTGTTCCCCAAGTGCTGCAGTGGTGCTCGCAAAACTCTTTCTGCAGAAGGAAAACAATTCAACACGGGAACTTGAACCACCCAAGTTCCTCATTTCCAAGTCTTGAAAC